>OY754336.1:24215739-25708513 GCA_963573305.1 Pyrrhosoma nymphula | reverse complement strand
ACCATATGATAATCTAGAATAAAACAAACTGTAGTAGAGAGTTCTCAATACATTTACACTTACAGTAAGTTTTAGGATGGATAACAAATAAAAAACAGTATTTAGTTTTTTACATAGGAAGTCAATATGTACATCCTATTTTAAATTTGAGTCAACATGTATCCCAAGGAATTTTAAATCACTAACAATATTAAGGTCACAGCCTACATATGGCGGAGAATTGCTCTCTAATTGACTTCGCCTAATTGTGAAGATTGAAGCTTGTGTTTGTTCGGTAAATTGATTGCTATCTGGTGTGCTAACATTGTAATTTTTTAAGTGTGTTAGTGTCTGTGTGTGAAACAGGTTCTACTTGTGTTGCATGTCATTAGGCAGCAATCATCAAACCTAAAAAAATGAGTTATCTGGATGAAAAAAATTATAAAAATAGAAATATTTCAGTTGTTTTCTTTGCTTGTTTTCATAAAGACTACCAATCCTTCTTTTAAATTATCAACAACCCACGCTATTCATGATATGTTTTGGTATGTTCTTCAATATTTGCTTACTTAATCTTACAAAGATGTGAAACTTCATGAGAAGACAACATTTAAGGCTTCATCAATCTAATGTTATTACAAACTTATTATTTAAATCTATGGGTAATAACCCATTTACATTTTGTGTAGTAGAACTATAGTTCTCATATCACTTTCAATTACAATATAGAGAGAATAAAGGTACAATTGTATGTTTTTGCAAGTACAATCCAGGTATACAGATTATATGCAAAGTATAACAGAGTAACAATATATATATTTTTTTTCAACTTATATGCCTGGCGGCAAGTTCTTTATTCTCTTAATATTCAAAATTTTGGTGTTAAAAATACATATCAATATTATTAGAACCCATATAAACATTACCTAATCTCTGTATTCTAGACATTGCAGAACTGGAGGAATAGTTTGTTGGGTGAATGTTATGAAAAAAATTATGGTGGGATCTAGTGGAATATGTTGGTAGTCTGATTTGTATATGACTCAATAGTTAAGGACAATCATATTTGCCACTTATTATTTTATAAAGGATAACCAAATCAGAAATAATGCACCTAAAGGATAAGGTTTTTATGTCAAGAACACTAAGAATACTGTCATAGGAAATGTTTTTTACTTCATGTCCTAGCTTTAAGTGAATTTGTCGTAAACATTTATGCTGAACCCTCTCGATGGTTTTATTATGTATATCATAATAAGGATTCCATATTGTGGAAGCAATATTCCAAATGAGGCCTTTTCTATTATCCTTTTCAAATATCTTGGGGGCTGAGAGGCAGGACTAATATTTGTGGGAGCTACTGGGAGGTGGGGACTGCATTTGAGAGGCATGGGTCTAGCTTGATGTTGCCGATATTGTTATCTCTCAACTCCTTCAGTGGGAAGCCCACGTGGGCCACGGTGAGAAATGCCTCTCTGCACGACGGGTGTCGCCCGGCCGATGCCCAGGTCGGGAAACCTAAGGGAGGGTGACTAATGCATTCTTTTCGCTCTAGGGGCTTATTACCTGGGCCTTTCCCTGCAGTCATTAAAGGAAGGAGTAGAAATATTTTGAGAACAAATGAACATACTTGAATGTGCAAAAGAGAATTCTATTTCCTTCAAAAACAGCAACAGCAGAAGTGGACTTAGAGCGACTGGTTGATTCACGTGTGAAAGTTTGTGGAACCAAAACAATAACTGTACAAAAAAGAAAATACTATTTCCCACAAAAACGGCAGCAGTAGGAATGGGTTTACCAACATAATTCGCTGTCAATATCATTCTCGTCATATTATGCAAAATTTAATGAAAGAAAAATCGTAACACAAAAGTTTTGCGATAAATTGCCTGTTTTATTTAACAGTGAATATAAGCCAATAAGTGTATAGTATTTACTAGTACAGGACTTCTCCGATCAACACGGACCAAAAAACACCGATCGACACGAACCAAAAACACCAAAGGTTTGGCAACACAGCAAGCAGATTCACGAAGTGGACACACCGAAGGTCTGAGTAAGACTGAATTTGGGAGAGGCTAGGCTACGCCTACTGCATCCTAGTTGGCTCTGAGAAAGTCACGTGACAAGCGAATTTCTCTTCGCTCACCCCCACAAATTTTATTCCTGCCTCTAAGCCCTCAAGATATTTGAAAAGGATAGTAATGAGCAATAAAGAAATTTGAAAGAGTTAATGTTTTTGAACTCCCTAGTGTTTCTTGCAATTAGTCCCAACATTCTCAGAGCTTTCTTTCTTGAGTACATGCTCGATGTGTTCAATGAAGGACATAGATGAGTCGAAGATCACTCCCAGATCTTTGATAGACACCTTTCTATTAATAATTTCAACTTTCATCATATAATCAATAAATCAATATGAGAGCCTAAAGCATGAAATGGAAATAGAGTTTTCAGTTTGTCTTCATTAGAACTACATTTTGTGCAAGAGCATTGTTCATTTTTGGTTTTGTTTAGACCCACTCAAATGACACTGAGCTACAAAATTGTAAAAAAGTTAGTGTGTTTCTGGAAAAGTCTGCAAATTTTAGGATTTATTATTAAGTTTTAATTTCATTTCCTTTGTATAATGTTCAATTAGGTTACTCATTGCTGTGTTTTATGATACTGCTTCACAGGTGGATACACCGCCACCACTCAAGAAAAGTCGCAAGCGAATTGCTGAACCTGAGGCTGCTCCACCTGCACCTCCTGCACCTGTTGAAGTCCCCAAAAGACCGAGGCAGCAAACAGTTCTTCAAGAGTATTATTATGGCCGAATAAAAGGTCGCTCTAAGGAGGAGTTAGAAAAGGAGGAAGCCGAGTTGAAGGCTGCAGCAGGAAATAATGCTGCGGTTGAATTTCAGGTGTGTATAATCAAGGTTAGGGAGAAATATTTATCTGTTTAAGATTTTGATAAAAATTATTTTGTTAACTTTGAAGTAAAAATAATACCTTGAAGAAGTATGGTGGAGTACAAAATACTAGGTCAGTAACTATCTCCGATCCGAGATAGGTAACAAAATGAAAGCCGTTCTGGAAAGGTACAAAACTCCCTGTGAAAACACTCACTGAATTTTTATTTTCGGACCATACCCTCTTAGGCTTAGAATTTAGAATGTTTCCATAGAGTATCCTATTTGCGGGAAGTTTAAGGAAGGCATTATGCTTGTTCTTGAAAAAGATTGGTGAAACGGACTTGTAAGGGAACAATTGAGATAGGAGTGGAAGTATGTGCTCTAAGAAAGAACATACAGTGGTTTGCGAACTTAAATTGTTCCTGAAGGTCGTTTATTGCCCAAACCTTTCTAAGCACAAAACTATTCTGTCATAGGAATCAATGTGAAATGTAATAATCCATTGCTGGAACTAATATAATAGTTTATTTAAACTTTAAAATCAGAAACAGGTTTACCCCAACTTATTTTATTTTGAGTTCTTTGGATCCTATTGATACATCTGTTTTCCTAGCTAATTGAAGGATAAAATAGGTCACAATACATCAGCATTGCAGAGTTCGGATGAAGATACTGATATCAAAAAACACTGAAAATTAGTGATGGGTCAAATCTGAAAATGATCGAATCCAGAATCCGAATCTCTTTTTTTTATAATCAAATCTCAAACTCTGACTCTTGAACCCAAGTCCTGCTTTGACCAAATTATGAATCCCAGTTCCTTTTCATTACCAGAATCCTCCTTGCCTAGAATCCTGACTATATATTCTCACCCGACCAACCATTTAAATTCACATGACTATCCCGCAGAGTACAAAAATGCGGGTTGTGTCAGCGGAATAAATGTTGTGGAAATTAAAAAGTTGCTTTTTTCTCAACATGGATGTACATCATTTCCATGATGTCTGGCCTCATACCATCAGGTTTATCCTGTTACAAAAAACTAATTCAGATTTTCACAGCTGAATGACAGACAACTTAGGACGGTTTAATTTTTACAAAATCAAACCCATTGGCATCGACAGATGCAAGTGAATAACATTATATCTTTCAGCATTATTAACAAAATGCCTTCCTTTGTAGTTGATTGCATAAATAAAATGTAAGTAAGGAATTATTTTTACCTTTTTGATAGAAGTTGTATTTTGTACACACCTAGTGTCTGTGCAAGAGCATCCTCATTTGTACTTACAAAAATGCTATTTGTGTTCATATCTAGATGCATAAATATTTTAAAAAAATGTTTTACTTTAGTTGTGGTTTACGTCCTTTTTTCACTAATGTTGAAAGTGATTTTCATTCATGCAAACTCCGACAATGTGTAACAAACTCAATGTAGCCCTTGAGTAAATAGTTCTACCCGTTTTCCACTAGATGTCACTGAAACAAAAGAAAAAAATGGAAACTCACTTCTCGGAGGGAAATTTAAAACTACGTGCAAAGAAATGTTTGAAAATGAAAGAAAACAACATTAAGCTAGTGCCTTATATATCTTAAGATATTTATAACGATAAATGATCATAACAACAAGTATGTACTTTCAAGGCTTTTAATTGAAATGTATAATGTTTTCCGAGAATTTAACTTTCCAATTTCTTTATTGGTGGAAACTCATCCCTATCCTGCCAATGTTAAAATAGCCTTGTTTAATGCAAAAGACCCATATGAATGCATCCCTTGTTCTAATCGAGGCATACCTATACAGTAGAAACTCGAAAATACGAACTTCGAAATTACAAAATTTTGATTTTACGAAACAAAATCTTCGGTCCCGACCAAAAGGGTATCTAAGTGTATGTAACAGTACACGATATTACGAAATAACGAAGTTTTAAAATTACGAACCTCGGATCTTGGTCCCGAAGTGAAAAAGTTACTCGTTTATACGAATTGTGATGGATCCCAGTAACGTTTCGGCGCTCCTTTTCAGAGTTAAACATTAATTAATGATCATCGCCGAATACATTATGCACTGAATGTATTACCTGAACGATATCTCATTTTTCAATGCTACAATAGTAAAGGTGTGGTTTCGCTGGGGCGTCTGGCGTCCGTCCAGCAGTCGGAAGTCACTGACGTACTCATCCAATGTACAGTAAGTCCTCGACATACGAACGAGGTGCGTTCCGAGAACTTGTTCGTAAGTTGAAAAACATTAGCCAGGCGTCGAAAATTGTAGTTACTGTATTTCCTGGCCCATAAGACGCACTTTGTTTGCTCCAAAATGTGCTCTTAAATTGTTCGTTCGTCCTCTAAGACACAAGCTGATTCGCCGGGAAAATACTATATAGGGATGGTCAGATCGGATCTAAAGATCCGCGGGTATTACGTTTTTCCGGATACTGAAATCGGATCTTAATTCATTTAAAAAAATCGGATCTGGATCAGATAAAAAAATTAATACTGGGGAGTGGATACCATTAAAATCGCCCTAAATAACGGTCATCCTGTGTTGCGGCCGATGTAGGAACTAGTTGGAACCATGTAAGTTGGCTGCTGATGCTCTCGAAAGGATGTCTATAGGATGTCCTCGAAAGGATATCCCAACTAGTGGAAACCACCTGAGAAGTTAGGGCGGGTATGCGATGAGTGAAATGTGATACGTTTGGTTCGCGGTCATAGCTGATAAGGGGCTCCCAACGGGCAACGCCTCCCCCCCCCCCCAACTTTTGGAACCCATCTGTGAAGTTAGGGCGTGGGAAAGCGATGAGTGAAATGTGATACTTATGATGAAATGTGATGTGGACTCGAGAAAAAATATCACTTTACTCCGACCCCCTAACTATGAGCGCCGAGCCGAGGGTGGGGGAGAGGTAGAGGGGAGAGCAAGAGGCAGGCCAAGGACGCGTAGCCGTTCGCTGGACTGCCGGAAGTGCCAATGCTCGGCACGAATGCCTCTGGAAAAAAAGTGCTGATCATCTTTGCTTTACACGACTACAGTAATTGTATTAAACTTGCGAACCAACTTGAGGAGTATCTGCATTGAAAGATGAACGATGCAGCTAGAACTTATATCAAAGCTCATTTTCGTATCACTTCTCATAGCCGAGTAGCATTTCCGCGAAATGATCGATTTTAGGCAAGTTAAATAATTTTTTCTCCGATGTGGTTGTTATAAAGTACGCACAAGTATGTATCAAGCCCTATGAAATAAGTTCTAGCAACATCCTTCCTACACGAAACGGTGAAAACAGAATTTCTTTATCTATTAGCATGGCGATTTAAAAGTCAACGGTCTAAAAATGGATTTCCTGGCGTGGTATCCACTTCCGTAAGTGAATGATGCTTCCTATAAAAGGAAGTAAAAACAGATTAGAGTTCCGATTCTCTCTTCGCATGCGCCGATGCACTACGTTATTTATCCCATTGATGTGACGATGCATTTCAAAGCTCTCTCGGGCGCTACGCAACATAATTTCAGGTTGTGGAAAAATCATGAAGGTGTGCGAAGTCAACCTCACAGCTACCACCGGGGTAAGGTTACAATTTGAATCAACCAAAATAACGGCTCCCTCATTCGATCATCGGCCGTATCAACCTAGTGTTGGCTGCCGAGGCCCCTAGAAGGAGGCCCAACCCCTCCCTCACTAGTGAAAGCCACCTGGGTAAAAGCGAAACTGGGTGAGGGTAGATAATAACAGATAAGGTGAAGGAGTGATCCTCTCGGGTTACCCCCTTCTCTTTCTCGCTGAATGAGTCCCTCGCAGATGAATGTCGTCACGCCTAGGAATAAGGAACGAAGAACTTTTTTCTTGAAGGGTCTTCTGGGAAAAACCGGTTTAGACGAGCCAATTGTTCAGATCCGACTGAGGTATCACCCTAAAATCAGACAGCTTCAATGTTTCCGGCTGAGTGATTGAGAGGGATAGCTGGATGGAAGGACTGCTCGTCAGGCAATTTCCAAATACCCTGGATAGGATATTTTACCATTCATTACGATAACCCGAATCGAGCCTCGTATTGCCGGTAATAATCATTTGTCATCACAAAACGAATGAGTGAACGGAATAATTCATCGATTTGATGCAAAGGTAGCTTGACACACGGAAGTCGATTTCCATTGAAACGTGGCTTTCGCCTTACTTCCGAACCATCCGTAAAAATTTATGACTCAAGTAAACAATAAACATTGCAAATTGATATATCCAGATAATATTGTTAAAATTCGTCACGGGAAATAGGGGTAGTACCAATGCGCGAGTTGCTGCACACCGCACCGCCAGCTGCAACGACAAAATAACTTATCCGGTCGCACCAAATTTGAAATTCCCAAAAATAGGAATAATAAAACTCCGACAAATAAGTTGTGTTCAACTGACAATGAGTGCACCCTATGGGCATGAATACACATTTAAACATACTTTCATGAATTATAACTTCGTAAATCATGCAAGTACATCGCGAGAGTACATCTTAATCTAAGGAAACAAAAAAAGAGCTTCATGGCGATGTTTTTGAAAGATTCTCGTTCATACGAAATTTGATATTACGAAGTGGCGATTTTTCCGGTCCCGTCAACTTCGTAATTTCGAGTTTCGACTGTATATATAATAATATTTCACTTGTGTTTCAAAATCCACACGATACAAAACCATGAGCAAAGGCACTAACAGAGCATGTACCTCCTGAAAAAAGAGTTTATTTGAGAAACTTATTATACTTATATTAAACTAAATATTTGAGAATGCTAAAATTCAATCTTCAAAGTACAAATTTTCCCATTCTAAGCAAGTTAGTAAGTCAGAAACAACAACTATATAACCTGACCGTAATCTTTCTCTGTCCACATTCCTAGTAGGATAAAAATAGCCTGAAAATCTGAATACATGACATCATGCTCATCCACACTCAGTACAATGTCTGTATAATTAAAATCATTTTTTTCATTTTGTTTTGAACAGTCTGTTTTAGAATTTCATAGCCTTTTGTGAGATTCTAATCCTTGATGTTACAAAATGCTGGTAAAAATTTAATTGGTATGTTGCTACAAGGGAGGTAGTCAGTCACAATAATATTTTAAGGATGAAGAAAAAATCAACTGTTTGAAAGATATTTTTGCTTGGATCTGTTTCTTGGAGTTTACTAAGCTTTTCAATACATTTTTTTTTATGGCAACAACTTGAGCAGTTTCCATCAGCAATATTTTGAAATCCTAGCTAAAGATTTTCTAATTTTGTGTATAGAACATGAGCCTTACTTAGATCCTTCCAAAATTTTATTATTTTAACCAAGTCATTAGCATTCTGCTCCACATAATGAGCTTGAAGATTTACCTTTTTTATGTCCTAAATTTGGATTTCAAAAAGAAAAAGTACCCCAGAATTATTCAGGAACTCATCCATTTCTTTTTTGAAAAAACTACACCGTCAAACAGATTCAAATAAAAAGCAGCTTCAAACCATGAGTTCCAGTATGTTTTTACTGGGCAAGGAAACAATGTTTCAGGCTTGTCATTTTCATATTTAGTTTTTTTTAATGAATGTATGTACTTTGATTTTCTTTTTCTAGTATTTTAATGTAAATACATGTATACAAAGTACACTTAGATATTTGCCCTCTTCATTTCCCAGACATCTCCTCGTTTCACATGAGCTGTCCAGTTTGAATTTTCATGTTCCCAGAATTTTAGCTTTCATAGTTTGAAACCTACTCATCCTTGCTATAGATAGGAAAGTCACTGTGGTAATGGGATTGATAGCAGATACAATGGTAATCGTGATGGGAATGCACTGTCCTGGAATTTTGAAGGTCGTGGATATGAGTGCGGCATCGGGCATGGATGTTGTGTTTTTCTTGGGGCAAATGTCTTCCGTTAGCCAGTGTAACCTGAAGGTGTATTTGAGACAAACCTAAAAACAAAAATTTATGCCCGAGTACAAATTTGGAAACCTGTACACTATTCAGCGAAAAACACAAAATGCATTTAAAAGATGACGTGTAATGTATTGGGGATAGGCATCCTCTAATATACGCATTTAAAAAAAATCTAAATGTCCTGATATGCCTTGGAAGTCAGTTGGTGCCCCTGCTTGCTTCTGAATTATCCCATTTTCCTGGTTAGTGAAGATAGCTTCTGTTCTTATTGTGATAGAGAGACTGTTTGAGAGACACGATCCCGAATGTTGTAATAACTAAAAATGAAATGTAGGCTAATTAGATAGCTATGTTTAAATATAAAGCTAGTATTCTCCGTGTGACTATTAAATGCGGTTGTGGGAAAGACTTTAGCTGTACAATGTGGAGAGTTGTGGAGACTCTTGATACATATTAGGTGGAGGCAAAAGAGAAATTGAGTTTAATCGTGTAAAAAGGTTTGTACTTCTGTGAAACTGGTGTTCTCTAAATAAAGGTTTTTAACCTTGTTTCTTCTCCTGCTGCCCCGATTAGAATAATTGTAGTTGTTGTGTGCTTAAAAAATGTATGACCCATCTGTTGATAAGTTTGCATCATGAAGGTAGTTGGTAGGTTTCCATGGTGTGGAATTGATGACTTCAGCATTACTACTGGGTTTTCGTCTCCGTATGTTGTCTGTTTGAACGGCATGCGTGGATGAAAATCTGGAAATGCTGAAATCATAATTGCATGATGAAGTTCGTGGAAGTTATCTTTTTTACTGTAAACATTCTATTGGTAATGGTCAGTTGTGTTTAGTTTGCTGATATATTTTTATTTCATTAGTGCTGTGTGTGCCGTCGAACATTCCACAACAACCTCTTATTCATGAGGCATCTGATGAAGCACACTCAAAATAAAGGGAATGTTGATGCTGCAGATGACACTCCTGTGTGTAACTACTGCCTCCGGACCTTCGTTACTCCTTACATCCTGGAAAATCACATCAAAGATGTAAGTATGCCTCAAGTTCTTTTTCTATTAATTTTTTTATTTATTTAACAGGCAAATGCCTACACTTAAAAATATTTAATTGCATTATTCTAAATGACTATTAGCATGAAACAATACAGCAGAGATACAAACAAATTGACATTAAAATGGTTTCCGTAAATGTGCCACAAGAGGATAAATTAGAAGAAAATTATGTGTGCACTATGTGCTGTATAAATCTGTTTGAAACAGTTAAAACATAAGCCGGATTTATTGCATTTACCCTTACAGTTTTGAATGAGAGATATAGAGTTATAATGGGTGAATCAATAAATATGATTTGAATACTCTTAAAGGAAATCATTAGAGAATAGCCCCACATAGTTTGCTGCTTACAAAAGTGTTTGAATTATTAATTTAAAAATAACTTTGATAGATAAATCATATGTGATATTGGGTGTGCATGATGACTTTTATTATTCTATCCAACAATATAATGACATTAAACAAACATGCAAAGGAATGGCAAAATGTAAAAATAAACATGACCATAAGCTGTGCACCAGAGAATCATACTTACCACTCTTGACATGACATTCCAAAATGAATATGCTGGGGCTTTCTGATGAAATTTGTCATCTTGGTATAATTGAAAATATGCTGTTATGTGGGCAAGTTATGTCTTATATTCTTGTGTTGATATAATTATTTTATTTGAAGAATGTTCCAAAATCAATTCCAAAAATTACTCTTCTAGAATGAAGTACAGAATTGCTTTATTATGACAGTTTATCTCCAACTCTCTAATATTCGATTATCTGTTTGTGGGCTGTCCTAACTGTCCCTGAGGCAGCAAGCACTCCCTCTCCTCCCAGGATGTCACTTCTTTGCAGAGACAGCCAGGGGCTTCAGTGGTGCACATCCCCCACCCCAGGCTCAATGGTGCAGCCTAGTATGGTTCCCTTCCCTGTCTGTGTATGTGATACTTCGTACCCACTCTTCGATTCGTGTAAAACAAAAAAAATTATGGAAAAGCTCTCTTTACCGAATTGAACAGCCGCCAACCAAATCCACCCTTGAAAAGTGGCGGACTTTCATCTTTTCCATTGTGAATAAAAACATTTGGTAATCTTCCACAGGTTTATTTCTTGGCACGACGCATTTCACCACTCTGTGGCATAATCATGTGTGTCGTGCCATAGAAATAAACCTGTGGAAGATTACTAAGTGTTTTTATTCATTATGAATATTGAGAACTTCCACCATATCCAGCCTGAAGCAGTTATATTTAGGCTTTCATCAAATTGGATATAATATCACCAATGATACCATCTGTGATGAATCTTTAAGTGTGGGCTCTGAAACAGTTTCTCACTGGAAGTGCCCAACTTTGCATTATCGTGTTGATGGCTATGCTTTTCAAAGCATTGTTTATGAGGACGAGACAGGTCTTTTTTTTAATATATCTACTGCCACACAAGGCCCTAGACTTCAAAAGGGATCCTTGCCACGGGGGGCACACATAGAAAAGCTCGATGACAGGGAGAGACTGAAGCCCTTTGTTTTAATAAAATCCAGAAATCCACGTTGTTAAATAAACATTAGGACTTGGCATACAACCTATTCAGCCAAAACATGGACATGGATGTCATAAAGTATTTTTGAAGGACAAATGCCCTTCATGCAAAGATTGAGGGTCAAAACAGAAAAAATCGTGTTTCTATTGAATTGGTGTCCTGCACACCCAGTTAACTTGAAATTAAGGGACATTAAATTAGTATTTTTCCCAGCCAATTGCACCACCAGCTGCAGCAACAAGGTTTAGGTATAATTCATTCAAATCAAATAAAATTGGGAAACATTTTGTTATTATTTTGATTCCATTTCTTGCAAATTAAGATTTCCCTCGATTTACATTTTCCCATGATTTACACTTTTTCCTTTGTTCCCCTCAAAAGTGTAAAAGAGAGGTTTCACTGTATTACGTATACACATTTAACCTTGATATCCCCATTTGAGTAATGCACCACTTGGCTAGAGTAAGTTATGGACCCTAATCTGTTCCTCTGAAAAGTGAACCACTAGCAGCTGGCGAGAATATTCAGGCATGAGGAGAAAGAGACGGACTTTTCAGGATTACCTGAGTAAACTCGGGAACGTCAGGGTTTGCATGCTGTCGGTGTTTGAGTTATCTTGGGCACACGTGGGAAGCAGTTAAGTAGCCTGTGGTTGACATTTATAAAGACCCATCATCAGTAAGCTACTGTTGGAGCTAATGGTTGAGACTGCATATGCTAATACATATGCAGTTGCAGGAAGAGAGGGATATTTCCATTCTGCCTGTCACAGAAATAAGATGTAAATCTGTATTCATAAAGCTAGTGGCTAGTCGTTGAATTATTGAAAAAAGGAGGTGACATTATAATTGATAGACTATGGGTAGGGATAGGAATTTTTCGGTGGTTTGAGAGGGAGAAAAGCGGTACTTTGAAATTAGGAATTCGGTACTTTCAACAAGACATTTTGGTGTTTTCACAGTGACCACAAATTTATATATATACACATAAAATACCGATATTTCAAAGCCTAGAAAAGGATCATTTATACTATAGTTTAACCCAATATGATCTGGGTTACTATGCGACACTTCCCCTTCTAGCCATGTTGTAACTGAAGACAATCACCTCGGTGGTGGAACCAGGAAAAGTGGCACTAAATTTAAAAATAAAATTTAATACATTTCGTAATTGACATGTAAGTTAAGGGAATTTCCATCCTTGTGAAAGTTTTCTGCAGTTACGTGCTCCGAAGATTTTAAATGTTTTCCAATTGAGTCTTTCCCAAGCAACCTGATAATTGTAGAATTTGTATATGACCGTACGTTTATGGATACAATAAAATCATCTTTTTGATACTGGAAAGCCCTGTCTCTTGCGCTTAATTTTGCATTCGGCATCTCAATAATTCGTCAAAATCACTTGCAAGCACAGAAACCAGGAATAAAACTAGGATACTTAACTATTGTCACTGGAAAACAAACAGTCATTTGACGGAAATGGCTAAAAACTAGAGATTCAAACAATAAAATCAATCTTGGTGCCACGCAATAAATAAATATATTGACAATTATATTGATGTCGTAGTTGGTCTTGATTGGTGCTTTGAAGCTAGCTACGCAACCATTGTAATGGAATGACCCCATTGCAATAAGGTCATTCACTATGATGCGAAATTGCAATGTAATTCACGAATTCGGTAGTAGGATTGGAAAATAGATTTTCGGTGGAGACAAAATTCTTCTATATTCAGCCACTCACTCTTAAATCAAAATTAAAAATTTGCAAAAACTACCGCCCACTCAAAAAGTTCGTGTGGTCGTCAGAAATCCGGTTCAGTTACTAATTCGCTAAGTGGAAAGCGAGGGAAGGGGAATGCTGCATAGTGCCCAGCGTGATTGGATAGAGTAGCGAGTTTTTAAAAAAAATTTCATGTTGGTTCTTTTACGTGAAAGGGTTAAGAACCCCGATTTTTCGCCGCCGATAATTCGAAAAGCAGGCGATGGATCAAAAAACAGAAAAATACATGTCTCTTTATTTTTCAAACTCTATCAGAATTGGTATTTTTTTAAAACTCTTGGTGTACGAGCCCATTAAAATGAAACAACTCAAAGCGGCTATTCACGCATGCGCAGTCCGTCTCATCTTCAAAACCGTAGAAGTGTTATGAACAAATCAGACCAAAATAAAAAAATCGGAAAAATATGTTTCTTTTTAGTTTTCAAACTATAATTGGAGTAAAAATAACTCTTGGTGAGCAAGCCCATTAAAATGAAACAACTCAAAGGCAAACGGCTATTCACACATGCGCAGTCCGTCTCGTCTTCAAATCTGTAGCACAGGGATTCTCAAACTACGTTCCGCGGAAGGATAATGAGTGTTCCGAGTAACCTATAATGGCTTTATATGCTGCTACCTAAACGCAATGGTTTAACATATGCGAAGTCCACAAGGTGTTCCGTTAAAATTTCAGGATTCACGAAGTGTTCTATCGGCGTAAAAGTTTGGGAAACCCTGCTGTAGCAGATTGCTTTGAATAAATGTGCATATTGCTTTTCCTTTGTTCGACTCACCTCGGAGCGAAGAGCCACCGATCATAGATGCCAATAGAAGGTTATTCCACTAATTGTAAATAGAAAGCACCGCGACATGACGAGCTGAGTATTGCCGGTTATCGCCGTAAATCGAAAGCACCCGATGTCATCCTCCCACGATTGTTATCGTAAAACCGGTTATGCTACGATGAACTGCAAACTTCTGCATACCTCAGGAATATTTGCACGTGAGTTCGTTTAAATCGAATTTAGAACATTTGTTTGCAATTTTAATGTTTTTCTTGCGTTTGAAATGTACTTTCAACCATTTTCTCATGAAAAATGAAAATTCACGTTTTGGGGCATAATTCGCAACATTTCGCGAGTCAAAAGTCGTTTCACCAGTCAGTATGGAGTATGTTTTAACTAATTACCACTCCTAGGACATTTTTTGTCAAAATTCACGATCGTGAAATTTTCCTATCCGTAACTCTGGGGTATAATATTGAAAATTTGGGAAAAGGAAGTGATGCCAGCTGACTGGCAGGAAGCAATAGTACCAATACCCATACACAAGAAAGGAGAGAAAGAAGATTGCAATAATTTCAGAGGTATTGCACTTCTCAGCATTCCATATAAAGTCCTAACAAAAATAATCAGTAGTCGCTTAGAATGTTATACGAACGAAATTATCAGAGCATCAGGCAGGGTTTATGAAAGGCAGGTCGACTACAAATCAAATATTCTCTATAAAAGAAAGGATATCCAAATACTGGGAGTACAATAAGGAGTTCTGCACAATTTATATCGACTTCCAAAAGGCATATGACAGTATAAATAGGGATAGATTGTGGAGAAAAATGGATAAGATTGGGATCCCAAGAAAATTGATAAATCTAGCAAAGCTGAGCAGCACAGAATCTAGGGGCTTTGTACGGATCAATGGAAATATTCCCGAGCCGTTTAAAATAAGCACAGGGGTAAGGCAGGGAGATGGGCTCTCCCCAATTCTATTTAATATTGGAATTGAGGAAGCACTGGAAAAAGTAGCAGAGATGGACCTTGGGATCAAAATAAACGTTTTAGCCTTTGCAGACGATGTAGCGATATTTGCAGAAAGTATAGAAGATTTAACAATGTTAACAAATGTATTTAGGAAGGAAACGGAAAAAATAGGACTGAAAATAAATGATACAAAAACTAAATACATGTATTTTTCAAGACGCCAAAATAGAAATACAGGTCCTCTGCAAATAGATGGTCTTGCATTTGAAAAAGTAGACCATTTTAAATATTTAGGAGTAATTTTAACAAATGACAACACAGTAGAGCCAGAAATACAAAACAGGTTAAACCTTGCCAACAGATGTCTACATGCATGCAACCGAATTCTATCTTCTAAAGGCCTCTCACAAAATACCAAAATTAGACTTTATAAAACAATAATATCCCCAGTACTACTCTATGGAT
Organism: Pyrrhosoma nymphula; assembly: GCA_963573305.1. Lineage (NCBI taxonomy): Eukaryota > Metazoa > Arthropoda > Insecta > Odonata > Coenagrionidae > Pyrrhosoma > Pyrrhosoma nymphula. The sequence continues at coordinate 25,693,156 of OY754336.1, read as the reverse complement.
CCAAAACGTGGAGGCTGTCGAAGAAGAATGAGAACAACTAATAGTGATCGAGTATAAGATATTGTGAAATATCTATGGGCCCACTTACGAAGAAGGACAATGGAGAAAAAAAACAACAGAGAAATCAGGAATCTATACAAACATCCAGACATAACAAGTGAAATAAAGGCAAGAAGAATCAGGTGGGCTGGACATATTCTAAGGAAAGAGGAGGGATGTCTGCTGAAGGAGGTACTAAATGGGATTCCTGAAGGAAGAAGATCCAGGGGAAGACCATGGCTAAGATGGTGGGACCAAGTGAGAACGGATATGCAAAAGATTGGAGCAACAGAGAGAGAGGCAGAAGATCGATCCAGGTGGAGGGGATTTGTTGATGTGGCTAAATATCGCCTAAGATATAGATGGCCTTGGGAGTAGGAGTAAGCAAGTAAAAGTAAGTGGCAAGTCGTAACACATGTATGTGGCCGCATTGGTGAGTCTTGTGTCTGGGAGCACAGAAACTGGGGGTTCAGGATTTCATGATGAGGCAAAATGTTTTTATTGAATGTCAATTGTGAGTTGACCATTCAGCATCTGTAACGCCATGTACTCCAAAGTTATTTTCTCTGACAGTTGTAGAAAATTTCTGAAGTATTTACACATGTACACCGGGATTATGGCCCATTATGGATTTTTGGGTCCTTTCTACTATACCTTTGGCCTTGTGGAAAGGGTTTTATTGCAAACCAGATATACTAAGTGTATTTAGAATAGCTATGGGCCTGAATATGAAATGTAGATAAAAATATTACGCTTTTCTCCATGAATATTCTTGGAGGCCTATGTGCTGAAGAGAAAAGTAATATATTGTGCAAGCCATAAGCTGGCATATCAATCCTGAGAAAGGCACCTAATTTAGTAGTTTGACTGTTAGTGAGAGGTAGGTTTTTATTTGCCCAGAAAAAGCAAGAAATTTATTGACTTATATTCGAATATACAATAATTATGATGAGATTTCTCTGCTTATAAAAACTTAGATATCTGACTGCCTGGCTTTTATTGCAATAAAAGCCTTGATACTTACATAATATTTTATAATAAATAATAGTAACTTAATAAAATATTTTGTGTAGCACAATTTACATGTCCTCCCAATTCCAAGATAGTGCTAATGGATGCACGACGAGGCACGGATAACCGAAAATCATGGAAAATGTGGTTGTGATATCGACATTTCACTTCGTAGGATGGAAACTATTTCACATAACAGACTGCTGCGGTTACTGCAAGACAACTAATGAAATACTAAATATTTCTATTATTTCAAAATATAATAATATCGTAAACATTTATAAATTTATAGCTTCTAATGGTTGAAACACAACATAATGGGTATTTACTTAGCTTGACCACGTAGATAATAAAAAACTGACATCCTGGTTATTTTCAGTAAATGTATGACATCGAAGTGATTCTATAATAAAAAACATTGCTATATTGTGAGCCTCTGAAAAATATGTTTGATATAATATATAGCTTCGGCATTAGTAGGATTGAAAATATTTCGCATTAAAATTGACTGCAGGTGTTACGCCAAGAAAACAAGTGAATAACGAAGTACTAATTTTCCGGTTTGTTTATTTCGAATATCATGAAATCTTAAACATTCATCCATTAATATTTTATAATCTAATAAATAGCTTCTAATGCTTGAAACAAAAGGTAATGGGCGCTTAACTTGACTATATAGATAATAAAAAAACAATAGCATATCTTGTGTATATGAAGTAAGCGTAAAAATCATTATCGAAGTGAATATCAGAATAGAGCACATTCTTTTTTTGTGAATCTCGGAAATAACAAGTTACTTTTTGCGGTTTACTTAATTTCTTCATGTTTTCTTTTATTGCAGTTCTAATTTTTCTGGCTGAGATTACGTCGCAATAATCAAAATCATTTTGTCGCATGTAATCCAGCAAAGTTTCAACACTTGCCAAAGCTTCAATGCGGGTGCCAACTCTTCTTCCTTTACATATTTTGTGAACTCCAAGCGAAAATCATCAGCAGCTGAAACATTGCCACTCAGAGCGATCGCTCTCCCTGAATAGCAATTTCACGAATTCTATGTCACTGCTTGAATCTTGTCAAACCACCAAGAAGAACCTTTAAAATCCCCTTCTATCCCTAGAGACTCATGAAAAAGTTTAGCCTGCTGTGTGCACATGGGGCCTGAGATGGGTATATCACTTGACCACTTTTGATTGAACGAAAGAAGCATGGCGGAGTCTAAATCGTGAAAGGCTGATTGTTTCATAGTCTTATGCTTTGAGGGTCCCAAACCACTGTCCGAGGTTGCAGTGAACTTCATCAGCTTACTTTTATTCTTAATTATATCCCGAACACTATGTAATCCCAAACATATTCTTTTGCCAGTTGAAGCGGAGTCCCTCCTTTTTCATTTCTTGTAATCAATTCTAGTTTCTTAGCGATGGAAAGGGCAATTTTCTTCCGTTTTTCTGCCATTTGCATCAGCTTTGTTAGATTGGTCAGAATGCAGCACTACGGTAACAAATGCAACTTTGAAGTTATTGATATTTCCACACGAATGAACTGCCACAATCGTATCTGGGTAAAAACATATGACTGTTCAACGGCGAATAATGACTAGGGAGCACTGATATTGTTTCATTTTTTTATTAAATCAGGCCGAAAAGTAAGAAAATATGGAACAATAAGTAGTTATTTTTAAGTATAATATAATTTAGTTTATTTACAAGTAGTATATTTGAAATTAATTCCATTTTATATTTACTATTCTGTTTGTTTTAGGAAGATATAATATTCAGTGGCAAAGGGTTATGGGAAATAACGGATAGAATAATATCAGAAGCAGATGCGGCTGAGTTTTCATCATTCTTAAACGTAGCAAACAATTTCCATAATATTGTGATTAAATTAAAAAGCTAACCTAAAAAGAGACATTTACAAAACTTGCAATTCTTTTTGGACATATCGAACTTTCAAAGAATTAACTTAATTTTACCAATGGAATATTTTTCAAACTTTAAAGTGCAGGGATGAGAAAATAGCACAGATAATCCACAAACCGGATAATCGGAAGCCTGATAATCGAGAGTTGACTATCTTATTTATGTATATGGGAACAAATTTTCTTTTATAGTTAGTTTGGTTGTTCTTTGGTATTTACCACTTAAATTTAAATTATAAATTTAAGTGACTAATTTTGTAGTGGTGGTATTTTTAAAATTATCAATTTTAGTTTTGTTTGTGACTACAGTTGTTTATGCTGTCTGGGTGTTGTTAATAGGAATAGGTTTTTTGAAATTATTCATATGATAATAGAATACTGAAGGGTATAGTAAATAATAAAGTTACAGACCTGTTATAGTTTCTATGCTGGCCACTGCAGTTTTCCCATGAACAATATGAAAATTTACCTCATCATATGTGTTGGAAGACTATTGACTAGTATAAATCATCTTTTTTATAGGCTCATATTGTCAAAAAAGGCCAATTAGCTTGTAGAATTTGCAATATTGAGTTCTTCAGCACAGCAAAACTCATTGAGCACATGCATGCTCTGCACGTGGAATTAGAGCTGCCGTACTCCTGCAAAGTTTGCGGTTATAGATCATCAATGCATCGAGATGTTGTAGACCATTTTCACGAGGTAAGGGATGGCTGAATTTTATTTTAAATTACATAGTATTATTTTCAAATTTCATGTTTTGCATCCGTTGTTATATGCTTTAATTTCTTTGATGTATTATTTCAGCTTCATGATGGAAGTCGCAAGTTGCAATGCCCATTTTGTCTTCAAGTTGTCACTCTATCAGGGAGAGGGAAGCTTGCAATGCACAATGTTTTCCTATTTTTTCAGCATATACAGGTACAATCATTTTTCTACTTTTTTACTTTATTAGTAATCAATATTGGTAATAACTGGTCACAAAGTGGTACATACTGACCACAAGAGACATCATCTAGTAATTAAAATGTTAAAAGTCAAGTAACAGAACATGTATGTACATCTTGCTTTGGACAGAAACCATCTATGTATGACACTTTTGAACTCTAAAAAAAATCCATGCTTTAACATTTTCAGGTAGGGTTTTTTGTTGTTAATATGTGGAAATTTACATTAATATATGCTTATATTCTTGGTACTACAATTTTTATAGGTCACCTCTTTTGGCACTTATGTTCTATTTAACTTTCATTAATGCTTGCTGGAAATATTCACCGTACATGATCATCTTGCCCCTGTTTACAAAATGTGTCTTGCAGTGATCTTTAGAAAAGTCTTTTGAAATTAACCATACAGCTTCTTTTTTGAGTAGGAAATATTTTTAACACAACTAGAATGACCCCCTAATTATATGCTTAGCCATTTGTAAAACACACAACATAGATACACATTTGGTGTGAGGTTTGATTTTTCTTCACAATTGAGGGTGACGTTCAGGTGTGGGAAATCTCCTGAGTTGACACCTAGGGAGAGCAGGAATAAACCTCCTTGCTTGAAGTGTTTGTGTGATCTGCTTACTTGTGAATGTTACTTGGAAAGCTTCACATGCACTGGTAAGCTGGACGGAGAATCATGTGAAATGCTCAAAGATTTTTATAAAGTATGGACTGAATGTACCCTAGAGGACTCTGACTACAGGATCTGTGTGTCTTCATTGACTCCAATTACCCTTTAATTCAATTAATTAAGATTTAGTAATGAATCACCCCTTATATGTTTATAAATTTACTGTTTTTTGCTATCTGAAAGGGGTAGTGATTAAGAATGCAGTCAACTCCTGAGCATGTTATTTTTCAATTGCCATTTTATGTCAAACCCATTCTTATTTTTAAATTTCATGTTTTAAAATTTGCACTCTCTCCAAATTAATGCTGAAATATTTTCCTCTCAGAAACATGTTGTCCAGTCGCCCACGATAAAATGCGACAAATGTATCTTGAGATTTGCTACTAAAGGAAATGTACTTGAACACTTAGCTCGTGACCATGGAACATGCAAAGGAAAACCAGGTATGTTTCTTAATTTATTCACAAGTCAAACTAATTTGTTATACAGTAGAAGCTCTATATAGCGAGAGCTCTCGGGATCTGAAAAATCACTCACTAAATAGAACTATCGTTAATGCCAAAGATGATTAAATAATCACTCCACAGTCAATTCCTACAACTGTAACGCTCATTTAGCCATTATTGTGGAAAGTTTTGGTGAGTGGCGAAAACATTCTATTGAGATAGGTATTAAAAATCATATTTTCGAACACTTAAATTGCTTATGATCGTATTCACTTTTGATGACTTCAAATTCCATGTTAGATATCATACACTGGAATATTAAACGTCAAATTTTGATACTTAAGACACAGGTACTGTACTATGCATTGCAGTATTGTTATTGCCGCGATGTTATGGGTCGCCAAATATATCGCAGCTGCAAGTATTAGCAATGCAACAGACTAAAAACGGCAAACACTTCAAAAAAGATAAAAAATTTCATACCTCCTACCTCTCTAAAAAGTGTATGAAAACGGATATATGGTTCGGAGAAAGTTCTATTAATAAAAAGTTGTGAAAATGCTACATAAATTAATAACCAAGATATGACCTACAGGGATTTCGTTCCACGCAAGCAGTAGGCTGCTATCTTCTCCAGTTAAAAGGTGGAACTAAAGAAGAGGACTCCAACGTCTGTAAGATCGCCTCAGAAAACAGCTGACTCCGGCTTTTCGGAATCATAGGGCCCAATATCACCAGCATTTATGATTTGCCCTTAACAGAATACTGTCGTTTGTGTTATTATTACAATAATTATGTGTGGAATACTCTCTTGAATTTACGGAAACATAATTCTTACTAGCATGTCCACATATGACAGTTGTAAGCATGGAGCGGGAACACAACGCAGACATTCAAGGATCGACTGTGTTTAGATAAGACGTGAAACTTTTTACTACTAACGAATACGGTATCGGCTCCTGCAAAACACATATTTTTCTAGCGATAGTGCACGTTGTGACCGCTAGGTGGCAGGGCACATCAACATTTATATGATTCACTATTTTTTAGGCATTCCACAGTACATCTACGTGATTTTCTGTGAGTTATCATTTTCTGTCATTATTTTTTATATATTCCATGGTACATATGCGTTATTTGTTTGTGCTGTGAGTTTTGAGCGTGAGACAGAAAGTTCCAAAGGTTGTAAGTCCCGAAATGAATTCCATCACGATACACGTAATATTTTCTGCCGTACTTACATCTGGCGGCAGCTGCGGGAACTTGTTAATAATGAATACCATGAATACTGACTACTTTCCTAGCTGCAAGATAGTACGGTTTATAGTATGTACCTTTAATGCACATCGAAATTAATAATCCTTGACCTGTTTTCAATATTAATACTCTTAGAAACAATTATAAAAGAATACAATACGTAGACAACTAAAAATATAGGGAATCCAAATTCATAACAATTTATGTTATCAACATTGGAACATTTAAACATGTCAATATCGAGCCTCTCACTTACAAGGGGAATACTCGACCGTCGGGTGGCCAATCGAGCTCACATTTTCTGATTCGGTAGTTTATGGTTATTAATTCAATATGCCGTAGCGAGATGACGCACCTCCCGTAAATTTTCGAAAAAAAAAGCAATTATAAATCATGTCGTGGTATATAAGCTCTGTTGAATGTCAATTTCAACATTTCGGCGTTAGCCCAGTGGTCAAGGTGGTCGACTGCAACTGCAACGGTGTCGTGTTCGATCCCAACTGTCGGAATATTTTTTTACTTTATTTTTCACGGTTTTTATTGTTTAAGTTTTTAAAGATTGATTTCTTTTCATCGTTACTTCAATGAAAAATATTTTTAATGCAATTTTTCTAAATATTAATAAGTGATTAACTGCGTATGTTCTCCTGGCCGCTTGGACGTCCTTCTTGAAGCCCTGCCGTGCCAAATTTTTCCTTATTCTTCAGAATTGTGAATAAGATCAAGGAAGATATGCCAAATCGCCTCTCAATCTCGCTTTTGTACCCATCACCACTTTCGAATTCATTAATAATTTGTATTTTAGTTTTCAGATCCAAAGAATTTCGTTTCCCATCCATGATGTTGTATCAGTTGGACTGAACTTTATAAAAACGTGGGAGGATGACAAAAAAACAATGAAATGCACGGACTTACAAGAAATTTATTTGTGTGAATATGGGCATGCCGTGAATGTCTGAAATGAGCATTTGAACGTCGAATTGTGCAGAAAAAATACTGCTAGCCATATAATTCCAATGACAGAGCACAAGTTTGCGCACGTTTGCCGAGATAGAAGCAGACATTTACCACTCGTAATAGTAAATGACCCCAGTGGAGGCTGGTTGTTGTCCTCGCTAATTCCAATTTGTTCTACATGTAAATCATAGGGTTATAAATCGTTCTTTGGCCATCCATCGCAAATTCGAGCTTCTTATTGTATGCCCTGCTCCTTATATGGAGCTTCTACTGTATACATATAAGGTCTGCTGTGCTACGCAACATCTTTTTCCAAAACTGAGGCTTCAAAAGCTGGGGGGCAATAATTAGGAGGGGGGCAATGTTTGGAGAATACAATGATACAGTTAATTGTTATACTTTCAGAAAGCACTCTAAATGCATTATTTGTGATAATTCTGTCCCAAAATGTTTATGCATTATAGATTTGAAAATCTAACCGTTTTTGAATAAATGTTATAATTTTTTAACCGTTAGAAATAAAACATTAAAAACTATTGAAAATGGTCTTGGCAGCAGTTGTGGCACTTTGCCCCGCATTGATTTTCTGCCAAAGAAAGGGTTAAAAGTGACTTGATAAAAAATACCCTGGGATGAGTAACAAGTGTTTTGTGATGAAGTATGCAAAGTGAGATCTAATCTTCTGAAAAGAAACCAAGTACCTATTCCAAAAATAAATCTCAATGCTCTGGTTTTCAGGTCTTACTAGGTTGCAGTTCAAAGGTGAGAGCATTGTTATGCCTGTGCCAGAGCCTGTGGCTCAGTTGTTAATCTCGCCTGCTGCAGTGAGGAAGCCAGTTGAGTCTGCTCCAAGCACCTCAGCTGCTGTGCGTCCATCTCTACTTTCAACATCATCATCCAATGGAAAGGTGAAAGTGTACAAAAGTAAATTTTCTGGAATGGAACTATCTCCTTTATTTGGATTGCCGCAAGAAGAAATTAAGATCAAGAAGAGTGACAGAGTGACAACATTAAGGTGCTATGAGTGTAATGAAGACATTTATCAAGAAAAGCATTACGTGTGAGTATGAGCTACGTATTTATTTATCCTTGATTAGGGTTACCATATTTTGAAACCCCAAAATGCGGACACCTTCAGCGGAATTGATCAACACGCTCATAATACTGCCAAATGAAACATTATTCGTTCAATTATATACTGTCAAATAGCTAGCCGCCATCACCCCAACCACCGCAGCACCATCAATCGCCGGCTATAACCCTAAATCGAAAGCACCCTAACACATCGCTGACAGTATAATTCAATAATCGATATTTAAAAAAATATATATACATATATTTATATAACTACTTGGTGATACGAGATGAAAGCAAAAATCAAAAGATCTTACTTTCCAAAAATGAAAAATGCGTACATTAGCAGAAGTCGTAAAAATGTGCGCGGATGCTACATTTGAAGTCGAAAATACAGACATGTCCGCATGAATGAGAACATATGGTAACCCTATCCTTGATGCTTTGGCAGGTGATGGAAATTCATTTAATATTTTGGATATTTGGAGCTTGAAGTTAGATGATGGCCCTACCTTTTAAACTTCATATCAACTTCATAAACTTCATTCAAACTTCACTTTTCAAACAATCATTTTTTTGTTTGGTTTTTCATTGTCTTTGTATATGATTGTGTATACATCATCTCAACATGTCTTGTGGGCCATTCCATGCCAAGTGGTCTGATTTCATAGAAGTGCCCCACTCGACCATCACGGATTTCCATGAAATTTTATTTGGACATTCACATATACCTTCAATGAACATTTGTAAATTTTTACATACACGGATGGTATACTAGCTGAAATTACTTTGTTTGACCCCATGTTGCAGCCTTCTTCAGTATGACTATGAGATTTCGGTAACTTTGAGGCTTAGTATCTCAGGGTATATTTTGATGAGAGAAACAAAAATTGGCTATCCTGTACAACTTTTTGCACTCTATTAAACAAAATAATAAAAATAACTGTAAGAGCGACTTCCTTGCAGAAAATTCAGGGCGAAACTGGCCTGAAAAATTGCGGATTGAAAAAAAATTATAATTTTTGCTTTTTACATTTCAGGAAGTAAAGGTACAATCAACGACAAACTTTGCGCGTGATAACATGAACACATGGTTTATGAATATAAAATTTCATCTTCCTAGTGCTCTCCATTAGCTTAAAAATTGAGTCAAAATTTGGCAATTTTTGTAAAAACGTCAGAAATAGGGTATTTTCACCCCGCTTTTACAAAAAAAAAGACCCTCAGGAATTTCTTTTGGATCATTTTCATTAGAAAGAGAATGATTTCAACCCTCTAAAAAAGTATATCTGGTTTTTCATCGCGGGCATATAAGGCCCTAAAAATAGGGACAACTTTGAGGATGGCATTTGTAAAAACGACAAAAAATAGTTTATTTTCTGCCCGCTCTTGCAAAAGAACGACCTTCTTGATACTCTTTTGAATCATTTTCATTTGAAAGAGCAAGTTTCAAGCCTCTTAAAAAAGTAGACTTGGTTTTTCATCGTGAGCACATAAGGCCCTAAAAATATAAACAACGTTGAGAACGTCGCTATGGTGGCACCACATGCATTATGTTGTTTGTCGTCCTGTTTGTTTTATGTAGACATTTTTAGTATATTTCGTTGGTCCATGTAGACATTGTCACTACCAGTTCAGGCATTGGAACCAGCAACCCCATCACCGTAGGGGTCACGCCCGATAGCCGCGTGATACCAGCCATGGGTGGGTTTCTTGGTTGAGGATCTCAAGCCTACAATTTGGTTTCTTCGACAAGGTTCCAAATCCTTGTTTGGGTATCTGTCTGGTTCCCAAGCCAAAGATTGGGCAGCTTATCCTAGGTTCCCAAGCCTACAGTGGGTATCTTATATGGCTCCCAAGCTCGTATGGTTCTCATGGACTGCCAAATTCCATAGATCACTTATTTATTACCTATTGAATTTTTGAGCCACATTTTTTAGCGTCGCTTCTGGAAATCGATGCTGCTGACCTGACGAGGTAACTGAGGGAGCTGGAAGAATGCAAAGGATATGTTTGGCTCGAATCCAACAAAGATCTTGTGTTTCAGGTCAATGAAATGAATGCGCAGGGCCTCTTGGATGCATAAAGTTTACCAATGCATCATTATGTTCCATTGAAATGTCTATTACTATGTGTGCCAGAGGTACCGACGGTTGCACACTACTTTGGTCTAAGTTCACAGAATATGTAGGAAATAATTTCAGCACCATATTTATATTGATATGCCACATACAGTTCTTTGAGATTGCACAGTAGCAAAAGGTTTAGTTTTTTATCCTTGATGCCATGAGCCCAAATGAATACACAATCCTTTTTGCCGGTGCACATCCTACTAAATTCCTCATCCTCAAAGAAATCTAGAACTTTATCGGCGATGTCCTTTGGCAGCGTTCAGTTTGAGGTGAGCATGCAGAGCCATGGTCAAATAAATATTGAATACTCTCTGCCATTACCTCTGTGGCTCATTAGTTCCTGATTTCATAAATATTTTGTTTAAATTTGAAGTAATCCAAGGTTTCAATTATCTGCAATAGTGGTGCATGGTAAAAATCCAGATCAAGGTGTTCAAATAGTCTAGAACAGGGTTGTCCACCTGGCGGCCCGTGGGCTGCATGCGGACCGCGGTGCCATTTATTGTGGCCTGGGAAAGGTTATTAGACAGTAATTCAGAAATTTATTTTTATACCTTACTTTGTTTCTTATTGTTACTTAAAAAAATAATAATTTATTACTCTATGGCCCACAACCATATTAAAGGTTAAGTTGTGGCCCTTGAGGCCTTGCAAGTTGGACAACCCTGTTCTAGAAAGTCCCCATAATATTTTGAATATTAAGTTTTATTTTCCCCTAGATTCTATGATTGTATTCCGTCTTCATGAAGTGTGTTAGGATCAGGCTACATTTCCTGATGATGCTTTAAAAGACAAAATTGGTGTATGGTGAATTAGCTAATTATTTTCCATGCATGGTTTACATATATGGATTCTACCTAAGTCATGTCCAAAACTGCTAATCATGTACCTAGTACTCAAGGTTTGGGGCCTAATGGAAATCCAGGACATACTAATTTGAATCTAAACGACATGCAACAGTCTGCATCCAAAAGGTATCCTTACTCATTCACGGGTGGTTTGTCTTCCTTCCAGGACCAACATGACTTGCACTGATTGCCGCTACACCACCTGCTGCTCAAAAGCAATGAAGACTCATCTTGATGAGTTTCACAAGAAAGGAACTTCTGTGGATCAGAAATCCTCAGCTGATATCAAATTGGAGAATGAGGAAAAAGGGAAATTAACTGTCCCTATGTACTGCATCTGTGGTTTTAGTACTCTTTCTGGCAATGCTCTTGGTGAGTTTTCAGTTTTCATTTTATTGATTGAAAATTGATCCCCTGAAATTACATAATCCATTTAAATTATAATTTTAATTTAAGATAGAATCAGTTAAAGTTGCCTTAACAATATGAGCTGCAGTAACAGTATACAGGAAGTCCTCGACTTACGAACATCCGACTTACGAACTTTCAAAGAAACGAACATACATATCCAATCGAAAAATTCAAGCGTGTAAAGGAGTTTCAAATTTGGCACCACCGGATAAGTTATTTGGCCGTTGCAGCTGGCAGTGCAGCATGCAGCAACTCTCGGATTGGTACTACCCCTCTTTGCCGTGACGAATTTTAACAATGTTATCTCAATATATCAATTTGCAATGTTCATTGTTTACTTGCATCAAAAATTTTTACTGATGATTAGTAAGTAAGACGAAAGCCAAATGATGCCCTGCAAGTAGTGATATATTAGGAGATATTGCTACTCTTGACATTTCAACGGAAATCGACTTCCATGTGTCAAGCTGCCTTCGCATCAAATAGAGGCATTATTCCATTCACTTATTTGTTTTGTGATGACAAACGATTATTACCGGCAATACGAGGCTCAATTCAGATTATCATGATGAATGGTAAAATATTCTTTCCAGGGTATCTGGAAATATCCTTACAGGCAGTCTTTCCATCCAGCTATCCCTCTCAATCACACAGCCGGAAACAATAAAGCTGTTAGATTTTAGGGTGATACCTTAGTCGGATCTGAACAATTGAAACTGGTTTTTCCCAGAAGACCCCTCAAGAAAAAAGTTCTTCGTTCCTTATTCCTGGGTGCGACGAAATTCATCTGCACTGGAATCATTCAGCAAGAAAGAGAAGGGGGTAACCTGAGAGGATCACTCCTTCAACTTATCTGTAATTATCTACCCTCGCCCAGTTTTGCTTTTATCCAGGTGGCTTCCACTAGTAGGGGAGGGATTGGGCCTCCTTCTAGGGGCCTCGGCAGCCAACACTAGGTTGATACGGCCAATGCTCGAACCATACGAGGGGAGCCGTTAATTCGGTGGATTCAAATTGTAACCTTACCTGTGAGTAGGTAGCTGTGAGGTTGATTTTGTACCTTCATGATTTTTCCACAAACTGAAATTAAGTTGCGTAGCACCCGAGAGAGCTTTGAAACACTTCATCACATCAATGGGATAAATAACGTAGTGCATCGGCACATGCGAAGAAAGAATCAGAACTGTAATCTGTTTTTACTTCCTTTTATAGGAAGCATCATTCACTTAGGGGAGTGGATTCCACGCCAGAAAATCCATTTTCAGACCGATGACTTTTACATCACCATGGTGGCATTGGACTAGGCATATGAGTAATACCATGGAACCATGTTAGTACGAGCATGGCTTATTGCAAGACCCCCGCCAATACAAGAGATTGCAGGGGCACCGTCAATTGATCCTTTGATTGCCATGTAAAAAAGTATGGTTTTTACGAGTCTCTTTTGGTGTTGGTACCTGCCATTGCAAGAGTTTCCATCTTCGGTAAACATACACCAAGAGTGACCAACCTCTGCAATTAAATGGGACTCCTTAGCAATGCAATTAATATGGAGTGTTAAGTATGAACTGCACATTGTAAATTTCCATCCGATTAATTTATTGTTAATTTTGGTGTACATACTGCAGCATTAGCAGTTGCGAATATTTGATCTTCTTATGCACACTCGCGTGTCAGTGAGTTGAGAGCATCTCAAAGACCGACACCATGGCCCAAAAATGCAAAACACTTAGTCTAAGAGAGAAAATGGCAACAATAGAACAATGCGAAAGTGGTGTATTTTCGAAGAGTGAAGTGTGCAGGAGACATAATTTATCCTCCTCCTCACTCTTTACAATTTAAAAAAACAGAGAAGATTAAGTCTGCCGCGGTGCGGGAGGGCAAACCATTACAGCAAAAGCGCCTTAGGAATGCGGAACATGAAGAGCTAGAAGCAGCTTTTTTCGAGTTGTTTTGCCAACTTCGATCCTCAGGAACTGCAAAGACTGGGCTGATGCTAAAGGCAATTAAAGGCCAAATATTTTAGTAATAGGTTGAAAATCGAGAAGTTAGTGTGTTTCGAATGTTGGCTGTGCCAATTTAAAGCGCGAAAGGACATTTCGCTTCATAAAATTTCTTGTGAAGCCTGTAATGTGAAACTCAAAGCCGTGGAAGATTGGACTCCATTCCTGGGAGATTATCTTAAGAGGTATTCCCTGCACGACATTTATAACATAGATGAATAGGGACTATTTTACAACCTTCTTCAGGACAAAACCCTTACAGTTTGGGGTGATTCTTGCTAAGGCCAGGTCCTTCCTCAGGTCCTTATGGATATGGGAGCCAGGGCGATTATCATTGTTACCTCTCAGGGTACAATTGTCCACTGCTCCTCTCTCATCGGCTCCGGTTTTCACCAAAGTCAGCCTGACTGGCGACTCTGGTACGGGTTCACCCGCTATCATCCTTCCTACCATTCCTCCCATTTTGGTGTCTCCCCGAACAACTCTTTCTCCCTTCACTGTCGGTCTGCCTCCAGTTAGCTCAAGGCCCAATCTGTCCTGTTTGCCCTCTGTTTCTCCCTATTTAAACGCCTCCCTAAACATCACATATGCGAAATTTTTTCTTTCACACACGCACTCTCCCGTAATATTCAGCAACCACATTTCACTAATGTGCACATTTTGAAACATGTAAATCGTCGTCACCTCCCAAATTACTCATGCACACTTGTAATGAAAGGTATTTCATTACAATATACAAGGGTGTAGATGTATTCGAAAAGCTTCTGGGCAGATTGCAATTGTAGAACATTGATATCATCTCCATGAGTAATTGATTTTGCTTCTGGAATTTCTGGTTTCGGAATCAGAAAGGGCATAAGATGGGTACGAAGGCTATTATCTTAAATGTATTAGTTACAAAAAATATCAAAGCATAGTGAGGTTATATTTTGGCATGGGAGTATCAATTCTGTAAATATGGTGTTTTAACTCTTTAAATATCCATAATTTTTTAGCATTGCTTCCTAATTTTATCTTTGCAACTGAAGTTGAAGCTAATGTGAGAATTCTGTGATGCAGGGAGCTTAGAAACCAATCAGAAGACAGCAGGAAAGGGTGCTTCCTTGGACCTTGAGCACCATTCTGTCTTGAAGCTCCGTGGCGGACACATTGACTCTTTCAAATGCCTTATTGAAGAGTATTTTGTACTCCGTTTTCTTCCTCCCATCATTTGCTGGTTGTCTGTAGTAGTGCAATTATTCTTCATCACGTTAGGTAATCATCTATGAAAGATTCAGTCGTCTGCATGCTTATAATGCAATTCCCAAGCATGCTGACCAAGATGGTCTATAAATGTGGCAACACCATGTAAATGTAAACGTTTGGGTCACGCTCAGTTCCCCATTCAGCTAGTTCAGTTACCTCTCCATCAGTGCTAGAGAAACTCGCTCGATTGCATGGAGACACAGGACCTTTAGCTCTGTCTTCTGGTTGCAAAGATAATTACGTATATTGAATGTATTGTGGTGACTAAATGAGTAATGAATATTTTTTTTCTTCCAGCTTCTCATCTCGTTAAGAATGACTGCCGTACAGCATATGCCACTTTGGAGGGCACTAAAGAACTTGAGAGGCAGTCCGCATCTTTTCCACCGTTGGTCACTCTTGATGACCAGGGTGACCAGGATCCCTCAGATCAGATGATGAAAGCTTATGCTGAGAGAATGGTGCAGTCTTCTGTTGCGTCCCCGGCAGCGGGTACATCAACAACGAGATCCAATGGTACATTACTAAAAAAAACCTATCATGAAAAGTTTTGATTACTATGTTATTTTGTGTAAACTAGCTGTGAATGCTTTAGTCTAGCACGTTAGGCTTTAACTCAGTGGTGAACCATTACAATTTGGTCCAACATTTGCAATATTGTACGTTTCCACTGCAATGGCTTACTTTTGGAGATAATTTTCTGTTGCCATTAATTTTTCTAATACTATAATAGAGTTGGCCATTTCCTCCACAAATTAACGAGTGTTAATGAATTTTGACCTAAAAAATTCTAGCTGAAATGACCAATTGTAAGCTGCCCTTTTCTTATCAAAATGAACTAAAAACATTTGTCCTGTCATTCACTTGAGCCTTATATATTACCTTGTACTTGAAGTGGTTTTGAATCCAAAATTGGTTGGAAATTGAATCTCTCTTAAGATAGTCTTATGTTTATGTTATTTTCCCTCTCTTAGAATCTGATTTCCTCAATGTGGGTTTTATTTATCAATTAAACCCATGTCCTATAGTATTTTTTTCCAAAACATGAATCCATTATGTACATATTTAGTTATCCTTCTTACAAAGTAATTTCTCTAGTAATTGAAGAAAATCTAAATTTATAGGAGATTCCAGTGTTAAGTTTTCAGTCTCAAGATTTCCCATTATCTTTTTGATTTTAAAACATATTTGGCATCACTCTTAGTTTGTAATGTTTAATGCTCATTTAATTAACACCTGAAGATCCTAATGGCACCCAACAGTTTTGAAATAAAACTCTTCCATTAAATTTCCTTTCCATTAAATGTTATTTTAATATTAGTTCCTATTTTCAATGCTATATGTTATATGTATTTAGGTGCTAATTGTAGAATCTTCATTCATCCAACAAGCATCTCATTCTCAAGTTGGAGCGAAGGCTTCCACAGTGGCTGATGAACATGCTGTAGCTAGTTTTTTCCGGAACATGGTCAATTTCCATGACAACTGTTTCTCCTCCGTTACAGGAGGCGTCTTTGACCTGAAGACACCTCCTGTAGGAAGACAAGAGGAGAAACAGTTGTCATGGAAATTGACCAACACATATGTTCTGGAAAAACTAGCTCCATTTCATTCTCAAATTCTTATTTCTATTTTGAATTGTAAACCATCAATATGTCCTTGGTTGGCAGCAAAAGCTACCTGTTGTCAGAATACTGTGGAGTAAAGTTGAACAACAAGCCTTCAAAAGCATCCACTCACTACCTATGGCAATGTTCAAATGGTGTAAAACTCCCTTAATTTTAAGGCTCATGTTGAAGTAGTTCACCTATTGCACATTCGCCTTGAGGTCTTTAAAAGTATTTGTAGTGCAATTGTAAGCACAATAAACTGTCCTCAATATAGAGTTCATGATGAGAAAAAAAACAGTACAAATTCCACAATTTTTTTATTGCTGTCGACCCGTTTCGGCATCTAACGATGAAGACTCTCTCATCATGAATTCTATCAATAATTTCTGCCAAGTATCGCCACAATCTATTAATTTGACTAAATACAGAGGCCTAAACTGTATGTTTCAAACAGTAAAGAGTGATGGAGCTAACATAAATAGATCAAATGGTTCACAATTACTTAAACCGGGTGAATAAATCCTAGAGAATGTTTATCGAGAACTATGGTCCTAATCTTGGGAAGATATGTCCTTGGATTCTTCCTTCAAGATTCACGTTTATTTTGAATCCTGCTTGCCTAAAACCGACATATTATTTCAGGAGTAATTTTATCTAATGTTATTATTATTTTATTATAATTATAATTTATTGACACATTACATTTACAGTTTATAGCATCATATACAGCTACATGTAAATTGGTGTCTTTCATAAACATATTGTTATTGCTAACTCAATGATTGCTTATTGTAAACTCCATTTCAGTTTATTATCTTCTAATGTTGGTTCACTTGGAGCCTCAATTCTGTGATGGTTGAATCCATTTTTATGAGAGCACCCATCACACTTTCATCAACTTTGTGACTGGTGACTAACTGTCACAGTTTCCATTGCATCAAGTGCTTAAATATGAACATTGGAGGAAAATCAGGCTCTGATTTGTCCTTCCCATGATCATAATCATCATTTCCTCCTTTGTATCCAGTGACCTACAGATAAAAAAAATGAGATTCTACTGCTTGATCAATTAATTGTTGGAAGACTCCAGAAGGAGCTGGATTATCTTTGGAGTATTTTATATGTACAGTAGAAGCCCTATTTAGCGAGAGCTCTCGGGATCTGAAAAATCACTCGCTAAATGGAACTCTCGTTAATACCGAAGACGATTAATAATCACTTCACAGCCAATTCCTACAAATGTACCGCTAATTTAGCCATTATTGTGAGAATTTTTGGTGAGTGGCGAAAACATTCTAATGAGATAGCTATTAAAATCATATTTTCTAACACTTCAATTACTTATGATTTTATTCACTTTCGATGACATCAAATTCCATGTTAGATGTCATACACTGGAATATAATCATCGAATTTTGACACTTCAGGACACAGGTACTGTACTGCGCATTGTTGAATTGTTATTGCCCCAAAGTTATGGGTGCGCCAAATATGTCGCGGCTGCAAGTAATAGCAATACAAGGGACTATATATGGCAAACACTTTGGAAACGAGAAAAAATATCATGCCTCCTACCCCTCTAATTAGTGTATTAAAATGGATATATGGTTTGGAGAAAGTTCTATTAATTGAAATTTACAAAAATTCTAGATAACTTAATGACCAAGATATAACCTACGGGTATTTTGTTCCATGCAAGCACCGGGCTGCTATCTTCTCCAGTTAAATAGTGGAAATAAAGGAGAGGACTTCAACGTCTGTTGCAGATAACAGCTGATCTCGACTTTTCGGAATCATAGAGCCTAATATACTGTGTTTGTGTTATTATTACAATAGTTCTGCGTTGAATTCTCTCTTGAATTTATGGAAACATATTTGTGACAAGCATGTCCACATATGACAGTTGTAAGCATGGAGTGGGAACACAACGCAGACTTTCATGGATCGACTACTTTTAGATAAGATGTAAAACTTTTAACCACTAGCGAATACGGTATTGGCTCCTGCGAGACACGTATTTTTCAAGTGATAGTACACGTTGCGACCGCTAGGTGGCAGGGCACATCAACATTTTTATGATTCACAATTTTTTAGGTATTCCACAGTACATGTACGTGATTTTCTGTGAGTTTCAAGCACGATGCAGAAAGTTCCGAAGTGAATTCCATCACGATACACATAATATCTACTGCCGTACTTACATCTCGCGGGAACTGGTTGATAATGAATACCATGAATACTGAATACACTTCTTGCTCCGAGAGAGACTTATAATTTATAGTACATACCTTTCTTGCATTTCGAAATGAATCATCCTTGACCTGTTTTCAATATTTAGTATCTTTGAGACAGTACATAAGACAGTACAATACGTAGACAATTTAAAATATAGGGAATCCGAATTCATAACAATTTACGTATTCAACATCGGAACATTTAAACTTGTCAATACCGAGCCTCTCACTTAGATACTCTGCTTTTGCCTTCATAATTGGTCCATTTATCGGAATTCAGGCTGCTCTCTGCTGGCAAAACCAGGAGAAAAGGGCAGATTCTAACTGCGTATGTTCTCCTGGCCGCAAATGTTTCTGGCTGCTTGGACGTCCTTCTTGAAGCACTGCGGCACGAAATTTTTCCTCATTCTTCAGAATGGTGAATAAGGTCGAGGAAGATATGCCAAATCGCCTCTATCTCGCTTTTGGACCCATCGCCACTTTCGCATTCATTGATAATTCGCATTTTAGTTTTCTGAGCCAACAACTTTCGTTTCCCATCCATGATGTTGTATCAGTTGGACTGAACTTGATAAAACAGCGTGAGGATGACAAAAGAACAAATAAATGCATGGACTTACGAGGAATTTATTTGTGTGAACATGGGCATGCCGTGAATGTCCGAAATGCGCATTTAAACGTCAAATTGTGTGGAAAAAATGCTGCTATACACATAATTTCAATGACAGAGGACATGAGCTCAAGTTGGTGCAGGTTTGCCAAGATTGAAGCAGACATTTGCCACTCGTAATAGTAAACGACCCCAGGGGAGGCTGGTTGTTGTCCTCACTAATACCAATTTATTGTTCATGTAAATGATAGGGTTTTAAATTTTTCTTTGGCCATCCCTCGTAAATTCAAGCTTCTCTTTAAAAGCCCTACATGTTATATGGGGCTTCTACTGTATATTTATAACTTTTCACTCCATAAATAATGCTATGGTTTTTGTAGTTGCATGGATTCCATCAATCAACCTGCATACTTTGATGTTCTCCTCACGTGCGATCTACTCTTTGCCTTCCGATTCTCCTCCCACCCGTGATACCTGCCCGCTAAGGGTGTTGCTCTTCTGCTGCCAAACTCGCTCTACGAATCACTCAGCAATGCAGTATCTTTCTCATTTGTTGTGCTATGAAATCCAGGGATAGGATCAGAATTTCTTGTGTATTCAGCATTAGCTGAATCCTAGGCGTATGTACTTCACAAGGTGCATCACTCTAGCAAGATTTACTTTTTGGGCTTGACACTTGAAGCCTGGCCTACCTATCATTGACAAGAAGTTTCCAGCTTCATGCATAGTGTGATGCCTTGATCGTTTGGTTGAAGAACAGTGGTACTGACAGAGGAAAAATGTTCCTTAAACATTCATTAAAAATGCACTCTATTGGTTGTGCTGCGCAGTCATAAAGGAGTATCAAAATTTTACAATATTGTCCACCCATCTTGAAATGCAATGCTTACAGGAACGTTTCAAAATTTGTTGTTCTCATCCAGGCCTTAACTTCCATTCATACAGACAAGGTGATGTTGAAACATGCTAGAAGCATCTGGGGTATTATTTTTTGACCACCAGCTGTATCAGTTTTTTTCCATTCTACTTTCATTACAGAATAGGAGGACCTCTCGGAATTCATTTTGCCTCCATTACATTTATCCTCTTTAAACTATTAGAAGGTTAAAAAATAACCCTATCTCATCAGCATATAAGTGGTCATTTGGGCTGTGGTCTTTAATGATACATACTAGGGATGGTGACATCTTTCCATGTTTTCCTAATGTTGGGGTCTGCACTGGCTGCCTTGACTCAAAGTCACCTGTAAACTATCCAATGATGTTTTTTTAAATCCTTCAACCCATCCATTTGAAACCTTAAATTTACTCATGTCCATGTTATGAAGACCTTTGCCTGTGATTTTATTTTGTTAGCTTTTTCCCTTGATAGTTCATGTGGTAATAAATTCCCTGTACCTTTTCTCATATATGTGTTTTTATGACTGGAAAACTATGCATAGGTACGGTACTGGTATTGTCTGGGAAATTAAGACAAAATCCTGGAGTCAATGATCATGGGGCGACAATGATCATTTGCTAGTGACGTGTGAGCAAATGTCTTGGCCCAGACGGAATATTTCCTTCCTGAAAAAACTGCACTTTCTTTGCGATCGTTGGTAAGGAAAATCGAGCAAAAGTCAAGTTTCATTTTCTTTCTTGAGCCTGAAGAAGTGGACTGAATATCCTTGTAGATGCTCTGTTTGCTGTGATTTATCTCATAAAAAAGTATTCTTTTGATTACAAAGATGAATCCTTCAGTATGGTAAAGGCAAAACCTATGATAAGGTGCTTTATTCATGTACGAAATTAATATGAAGATCTTATAGCTCTTATGTTTGTCCTGGCTTTGGATCTTAATTTTATTTTCGTGAATTATGAGGATAGCACTTATCAGGACAAAATCTATGAACCTGACGCCTTTTTCAAGATGCTTCGTTACATCTAACTTCAACTTGTATTGTCTTTCTTCGTCTCTTTGTTGGGTCTCGAAAAGGATACACTGAGGTATATTTTCCACTTAAGTTAAAAAACAACTGAAACCATCCAAAGTACATGCAAATGTAAAAACCAGTGGATAACAACTGTGCACAGTGGACCTTACTGATGAAATATGCATTATATGAATACAATACAAAATGCAAATGTTTAAAACTGCTATGAAGACAAAAGTCTGAAATTATCCACAGAGTGCTTTAAAGCAAGAATATGTGAAACAAACACGTGTAAAACGAGAGTTACGTGTAGATAGAGCTCAATATCTTTTACACTCCTTTTGTAGTGGAATAGTAATAGGAATAGCATAAGATACACATTCCAACTTTGTCCAATTTCTAAATTGCTATTATGTATTACAGTAGTTACAAGTTGACCATTTGGTCAGGTAGTAACTAAATGGTTATCAACCAAAGTATAACAATTCAATCAATAAAACGATCAAGCTCACTAGAAACATAGACATATGCCATGATCTAAAACTATCGCTATTCAATTTTTAAAACTCCAAATCTAAAATCATCACAATTCAAGATCTATACACTGTCACAGTTCAATTTTTTTAAACTTGTCATCAACATTTGAATGTTATTTGGGAAGGGCTCTAACATTTTCTCGGGTACACCATTCCAATCCCCTACTATGCAGAAGGGAATACTTGAATGTATTTGATATCTGTCTTTGAGGCTCAATTTTGTAACTATGGTCTTTCCTTGACATATAACAAGGGCTTGTCAATCTATCAGATAAGTCAACCCATGCGGGATCACCAATGTAGGCTTGATATATACACTTACACTTTAGGCATGCATTTCTCCTTCTCGATTCAAGTGATTTCTAACACAGAATTTTTATCATCTCCGTAACGCTAGCCTTCCTTTTAAAATCCCCCATTACAAATCTTGCAGCTAAATGCTGAACATTTGTGAGGTGTTTGATCACCCCTCTCAGAAAAAGATCCCAAACTGATGCCCCATATTCTGAAAGAGGCCTAACGAATGATATAAGGTGAAATCTTTTGTTTCGATGCAGCTTTTTCCCAGGGTTCTCATAAAAAAATATAATACTCGAAAAACTTTTGTTGTAGTTCTTTCAATATGCTGTCCCCAATGCAAATCCTTGCTTGGAATCATACCTAGGTAAATACAGTGAGTTGTTTCCTTTAACACTTTGCCCATAATGAAGTAATTATTTAGCATAGCACTCCTACCTTTCCGAAATCTAACAAGTTTTGTTTTACTAGAATTTATTGCCATTTCATTCTCATTTGCCCATGTCTCCAAATTGTTTAGGCTATTTTGTAAAATGTTGCCATCATCGACTTTTTCAGTAACTCTATAAATAATTCAATCATCTGCAAACATCCTAATAGATCTCTTTATATTTACCCCAATGTCATTCACGTAGATTATAAATAGCAAAGGCCCTAGAAAACTTTCTTGTGGCACACCAGAAGTTGGATGGAATTTATCCGAATAAATATCGCCGACCTTAACTCTTTGTGATCTACCTGAGGGAAAATAATTTATCCAATTTACGACCCTCCTATCCATGCCAGACAAGCCTACCTTTTTTATAATCACGTCATTATTTACTCAGTCAAATGCTATTGAGAAATCAATCAGAACTCCATTGAGTTGCTTGTCGTTACCTAGTCCCTCCGCTAAGTCCTGATAAAGAGACTCTAATTGACTTACACAGGAGTAGCCTTAATGAAAACCATGTTGTCTTTCCCATAACCAGTTCCTTTTTTCCATGACTTATGATTGAGAGTAGGGCCGAATCAGAGAATCCCACGTTTGTACATGTGACTGTGATTTCGCCTCTGTTGTGAACAATTTTTATATCCACAAATAAATGGAGAGTGCATATGAAGTGGTGACTTTTCCCTTAGCATGTAGAAGCACCATTAAATGGTGCCTGTTTTTGACTATTTCAAAGCAGTCACATAGATAGAAATTGTGATAAACTCTCAGTAATAAGAAAAATTATGAGTTTAAATAAAAAAAGGCTTCCTTTCATGTCATTGTTCACTGAAATGTATTATAAAATGGACAAAAACATTTTAACGCTTATTGAATCATGGTCTCTGATTAATTGTTGGCTAACTTGAGGAAAATCATCGACTGTAGGGTTTAAATTATGAAGACATATGATATATTTTTAAATCAAAAAAGCAGATTAGACATTGAAAATTCAGTCGGTAATGATGTGGTAATTTAAGTTTGGTCATTACTTAGGGGCACTTGTGTAAAATGTGAGTCAGCTCGCAGTTGATTTTCAATAACCTTAACTCAGTTTTCTTATAAAATAAGTGGTTTGGCTTTTTGGATTTTCAGTGAATTTTGTTGAGTTTTTTATGGACGTGGCGACATAAATGTCATATCTAAGTTTCATCCACACCAATGTATTACTCTGTGAGCCCCTACAATGGAGTGTGGCAGCAATCGTCAAATTATTGTAGCGGCACTCTTACCCAATGGGAAAATGCAGTAAGTTATGGCCTTACTTTGATAAGATACACACTGCCATAATTGGTAATCATTATTGGTCTAATCTTCTTGGAATGTCATGAATAATGGTGGCTCAGACATATTTAAGTCAATGCTGTGAGTAAATCATCATCTTTTCAAATTTTATTTGTTCAGCAGACACAATGCACAGTATTACTAATAGCATATGGCAGGTGTATAGGGCACATCAAAGTAAAGGCAATTGTATTAACAATAAGACAATTAAAGATACATCAAATTGTAGGTATACACTTAGATAAATATTCATTTACACTATAATAGCACTTATCTACCAGATAATCAAATAACATTTTCTTGAACAGTGGAAATCTTTGTTCATTTTTTAAACAATTAGGTAGGTTATTGAAAAATTTTGTGCACATTGATATTGGCCCTTTGGCCACCTTAGACAAGTTTGCTGATATCACTTGTATGTCATTACTTCTTCTTGTATTGTGGCAACTTGTGTATAACTATCATTCAGTTTAAAGTCATTCTTGTTTTTCACAACAAATACAGCTGCATGGTAAATATATATACAGGGTACAGTTAATACTCCTAGGTATTCAAAAAGAGGTCGGCAGTGTGCATGATAGTGCTCTTTACACATGCTTCTTATTATTTTTTTAAATTAAAAATACATGGTTTAATGAGGATGATGATCCCCATATTACAATTCCATATGAAATGACGGAATACAACAGGCCATAATATACCATTTTTAAGACATCTAGGCTGTCAGTGTATTTTAACACAGATATCTGATAGTATACTACATTAATTTTTTTACATACCTGGGCGATATGTTTGTCCCACTTAAAATGAGGATCGGGCAACTGCCTACCACGATGGAAATACCGGTTCCCGATCAGTCACCGAAGTTAAGCATTGTTGGGATTGGCTCGAGTTTGGAGGGGTGAACCTCCGATTCGTCCGAGTGCTGTTGCCTCTGTCTGCACGTGGCAGACAGTAAATGCGAAATGACCTTAGCCGTCGAATCACGTTAAACAAAAATACTACTAATACTTAAGATGAGGATCAACATATAACCCCAAATGGTAATTGGCTAGCCTATCTGAAGATTGTCTGGTTTCTGGGCAGTCCATGCCCAACTTCTTGATTTCAGTTTCCTGTACATAATGTGCATATCATCAAGTCTCTCTTGAGCACCTCATACCTTTTTCCTCTCCTTACGTCATCCAAAATTCCTGCTCTCTCCTTCCTGTTCAGCATTTCAACTCTTCTTTGCCTTTCCTGTATTTCCACCAGCAATTTACTTTTCTCCCCACCATATCCAGCTCTTCCTTGTCTGTCTCCCTTGCTATCCAGCTCACCACTCCAAGTCTTCCCTTCACCCACGTCTCTTAAGCCTGTGCGCATTCTCTCCTCGAGGATCAAGTTGGGAAGTACAGCTAAGAAATAGAAGTCTAATAGACTGAGATATTGGAATAACTGCATGACATTTGTCAAGAAGATGGATCATCAATGAAACCACTTGAAAAAGTCATGAGTTGTCCGTGTGTTAGGAAGGAATGTTGCTTTTTTCTGCTTATGGCATCACTACCTTCATCATAATGATTGGAAAGTTTTTGTGGGCCTATGTGTAATGCAGATGCATAAAAACCTTTTTGTGCCTTTTGACCTAATTGTAATGGATCACCACTGTTTTTGAATGGATATGTCGATGATGGAAATTCTCTATTAACTTGTATGAAATTGTTTGAGTATAGAGCGTTTGCATTTAAAGTAGAGTAATGTAAATTTGAGAATACAGTAGATTCCCCAAATTAGTGATATATGCATGCCATTATATATATATATTCCTTAATGGAAAAGGCCACTGCCTATTTCAAAGTCTGGAATGGAGACAAAACTTTGTGTACAGCATATGTAATGAACCTGAAATGTCTGAAAGATGTAGATAGTGTGAATACAAAGTTCATTTCATGCTTTTTACTTGGGATCACATGTAATAACAATAAACTCTGTTATTTCTGGAAAATTCTATGAACTTCTCTATCTGATTCAAGAGTAATTACAGAGTCAACTTTTCATCCTCAAAGTCATAAACAGTCCACAAATAAAAATTATCGAATCAAAGCAATTAATAGATTTAATTTCAGGACAATATTTTTGTTATTCTTTGATGTAGTAAGAGTTGGAGATAGTAGATAACCTAATGGAATACAAAATATAAATTCATTCAAATGAAACACAATGCCATTTCATGGTTGGTCTAATATTGAAATGGGATATTCTGGTGTTAGTTGATGATACAGATGAGATGGGAAAGCATTGAATGGTTTGGGGTGGGACAGGTGTGGAAATATTGTTCTTAGCATTTTGTGCCGTGAATCAGAAAAGAAGCACTTTCATTAATCAGGTGTAGGTGCAATTTAATGGCTGTATGAATGGGTAGTTCTCATATTTTCAAAATGTAATATATATTAGTTATCTGCTAATCAGTGTTGATTTTCCTAAGCTCAGTTTATTGATAAACCAAGCCCTTAATCAATTATGTATTGTTTTCAAATCCCCTCCTTCCAAAATGCTGTATCACTCATTGATTTAGTTTTTAATTATTATGTTTCATTAGTTATTAACTACTTATGGGTTTTCAATTTGATGTTTAGGCTGGTCTTAAGAGTTAAAACTCAACCACATGAAATAATTGCAATATAGTATTGCAGAAATGTTTCCCATGCCATCTACTTTTACAATAATTATCATAAGGTTCCAGCATTTAAATTCACGTAGTGTTTTAAATTTTAAAGATGATTGTATTTTTGAAACCAGAGTCAGTGGATTAATATTGTGTGTGTGCATTATCCCAAGTCTGTTCACTCTTTCAAATTTTGGAAATTCTCATCCACGCATATATTTAGAAATAATCTAGCATAATTTAATTAATAAATCATGCCTTTCTAATTATTTATCCTTTATTCTTGGAGCACTACATTATCTTTTTTTTAATTGCATTTCATTTAAATGATTGCTTAGCTAAAAGTAATGTCACAATTTGCATTAAATCTTTGATGCACCATCTTTTATTCCGCTGGTGTATTTGCATTGCTGACTAACAAAATTACCGTAATGTAGCTAAAATGGAACACCCTAATCATATACAAAACCATATATGTCTTGTGAATACTACGGAGCTTACATTTTAAGTTTTTGAGTGGAATGTGATACATTTATGGGCTAAATGTGTTTTAGGAAAGGGAAGTTTTATTTTCCCAAAATCATTTTTAGAAAAGCCCTTTCTCATCCCATCGAACCTCTTGAGAAAGAATAAAATGTAGGAATCAAGAGTTTTTGAGATTGCTCATCCATTGTATAGAAATGATGTGATGTAGTTGAGGGAGCCATGAAAATTTAAAATGATGATGTGCTTCAAGGTGTGAGGTTATTCTGAGGCGCAGGAAAGAAAAAGCAAAATGTATTGCAATATGATGTAGGATATATTGTTTTTGATGTGGCTCATAAGTAATGAGAATTTTATTAAAGATTGTTTCATAATCTTAACTTCTTTGGAAGAGAAACAACAAGAAAATTATGTTAATCATGCAATAAGTAATCTCAAGATGGTGAAAAGAAAAATACAAATAAGGGATTGGTTTTTGAGTAGTTCATCAGAGTTAGTGATCCGTAATTGATGTGTACATTGCCTGTTTTGTCTGGGAACTTTGCCTTTTTTCCTTTGAGGCCTTCAATTCCATTACTTAAGGTTCCATAATTGAAGTTATATTGGGAATATAACCCTTTGGTTTGGGGGATCTACTGTAAATTTGATTTTTGACATTTTAGTTGTACTATTTAAATTATAAATATGATTATGAAAGCTGTAAAGAATATAAAAATATGAGTGGTAAAATGTAGTGAAGCTCAAATTTTATAATCATCTTATTAAATGGTAATTACAAAATGATATTACTTGTAGCCTGTCATAGTTGGGAGTATTGTTACGTCATAGACAATTTCAGCTTGGTTCACATGGAATATAATATGTCAACTTGTTCTTAATGAGGTCTAAATTCATGTCTATCCAAATGAGTTAAGCATGATGGCTTTTCACCCAGTCTGGGAGCATTTCACTTCTTTTGCATGGTCAAAGTCCTTCTTCCCCATCTGTTTTTGATTCATTCTAGTATCCACACTACGCAAGTTCTGAAAAAATAGCTCTCATAGTCCTTCATTTTTCGCATATAAAGTAGAAGCCCCATATAACGTGTAGGGCATATAACGAGAAGCTCGAATTGGCGAGGGATAGCCAAAAAAGGATTTAAAACCCTATGATTTGCATGTAAAATAAATTTGTATTAGCGAGGACAACAACCAGCCTCCACTGGGATTGTTTACTATTACAAGTGGCAAATGTCTGCTTCGATCTCAGCAAACATGCACAAACTTGTGCTCATGTCCTCTGTCATTGAAATTATATGTCTAGCAGCATTTTTTCTGCACCATTTTACGTTCAAATGCACATTTTGGGCATTAACGGCATGCCCTGATTCACACAAATAAATTCCTCGTAAGTCCGTGCATTTCATTGTTCGTTCACTCTTTTTTATCAAGTTCAGTCCAACTGATACAACATCATGGATGGGAAACGAAAGTTGTTGGCTCAGAAAACTAAAATGCGAATTATCAATGAATGCGAAAGTGGCGATGGGTCCAAAAGCGAGATAGAGGCGATTTGGCATATCTTCCTCGACCTTATTCACCATTCTGAAGAATGAGGAAAAATTTCGTGCCGCAGTGCTTCAAGAAGGACGTCCAAGCAGCCAGAAACATTTGCGGCCAGGAGAACATACGCAGTTAGAATCTGCCCTTTTCTCCTGGTTTTGCCAGCAGAGAGCAGCCTGAATTCCGATAAATGGACCAATTATGAAGGCAAAAGCAGAGTATCTAAGTGAGAGGCTCGGTATTGACAAGTTTAAATGTTCCGATGTTGAATACGTAAATTGTTATGAATTCGGATTCCCTATATTTTAAATTGTCTACGTATTGTACTGTCTTATGTACTGTCTCAAAGATACTAAATATTGAAAACAGGTCAAGGATGATTCATTTCGAAATGCAAGAAAGGTATGTACTATAAATTATAAGTCTCTCTCGGAGCAAGAAGTGTATTCAGTATTCATGGTATTCATTATCAACCAGTTCCCGCGAGATGTAAGTACGGCAGTAGATATTATGTGTATCGTGATGGAATTCACTTCGGAACTTTCTGCATCGTGCTTGAAACTCACAGAAAATCACGTACATGTACTGTGGAATACCTAAAAAATTGTGAATCATAAAAATGTTGATGTGCCCTGCCACCTAGCGGTCGCAACGTGTACTATCACTTGAAAAATACGTGTCTCGCAGGAGCCAATACCGTATTCGCTAGTGGTTAAAAGTTTTACATCTTATCTAAAAGTAGTCGATCCATGAAAGTCTGCGTTGTGTTCCCGCTCCATGCTTACAACTGTCATATATGGACTTGCTTGTAACAATTATGTTTCCATAAATTCAAGAGAGTATTCCACGCATAATTATTGTAGTAACAACTCAAACGACAGTACACTGTTAAGGGCTAATCATAAATGCTAGTGATATTGGGCTCTATGATTCCAAAAAGTCAAAGTCAGCTGTTTTCTGAGGCGATCTTACAGATGTTGAAGTCCTCTCCTTTATTTCCACTGTTTAACTGGAGAAGATAGTAGCCCGGTGCTTGCGTGGAACAAAATCCCTGTAGGTTATATCTTGGTCATTAAGTTATCTAGCATTTTTGCAAATTTCAATTAATAGAACTTTCTCCAAACTATTTATGTATCTGTTTTAATACACTTTAGAGAGGTAGGAGGCATGATATTTTTTTCTCGTTTCCAAAGTGTTTGCCGTATATAGTCCGTTGTATTGCTATTACTTGCAGCCGTAACCTATTTGGCGCATCCAAAACATCGAGGCAATAACAATACAGCAATGCGCGGTACCTGTGTCCTGAAGTGTCAAAATTCGACGTTTAATATTCTAGTGTACGACTTGTAATTTGATGTCATCGAAAGTGAATACGATCATAAGTAATTGAAGTGTTCGAAAATATGATTTTAATAGCTATCTCAATAGAATTTTTTTGCCACCTACCAAAAATTCCCGCAATAATGGCTAAATTAGCGTTACATTTGTAGGAATTGGCTGTGAAGTGATTATTAATAATCTTCGTTATTAAGGAGAGTTCCATTTAGCGAGTGATTTTTCAGATCCCGAGAGCTCTCGCTAAATAGGGCTTCTACTGTACATATTTACGAATTATCTTAGCCTGAGGTGCATTTATTACATGAATTTCAGTGTTTCCTCAACCAACTGCATCATATGTGACTCCATATTTAACATCTTAAGTGTTCATTTAGGAATTTCTGTTTTTCATTTCTTGTGTTACTGAAGTGGAAGTGGGATTCTAAGTGCATAATTGCTTATCTTGAGAACTCTTTTACCCACTTAGCATATTAGGTAACATATTAACTAGATTTACATATTGCCTTTAAGTATTGCTGTAATTGTTTTGGTGGCTAGACTAGAATGATTAGGAATATAATGAAATAATGTATTTGCTTGTGTGGTTCCCTTCATGGCCAATGCCATTAAAGGCAGAGAAGAAAACGGAAAACTACCCAGAATGAAAAATTTGAACAAAAAATTGTGAAACCAACCCATCACTATAAATAGAATATCTCTCTTAACTGTTTCATCCACATTTTGAATTTTCCTGAAAATATATTTTTTATGAGATGAGTGGTTTCCCCTTGCTTAATTGTTATTCTTTTTAATTATTTTAATTGATAGATATCTTCCAGGCATTTACTGCTTGTGTTGGCTTCCTTAAATGGCAACTGCACTGGCTTTTTAGTTAGCTGATTGCTGTCCACACAAAAATCTTGTAAACACTAAATAACTCGTTTTCAACTCATTGCATTTTCACACTTTGGGGCTGTCTATAAATGATTTCACACCATTTTGGACCAACCTTGACCGCCTCCCCCCCCTGTCACAGTTAGTCACAAATAGTGTCACCTCCCCCTTTTAATGATGTCACAAAAATGAAAAAACTTCTACCTCTCCCCAGAGTCTATGTAAAAATAAGACATAATATACAGTGGAAGTGTGGATGTCACATGAAGCATAGCCTCCCCCCCTCCCCCCTGTCACATATTGTCACAAGGTGGTGACACCCCCCCTCCAATCGTGTGGACGTCATTATGGACAGCCCCTATGTACGGTTCTAATAAAAAAAATTGTACCACTTTGTAGCCGAAAAATTGCCAAGTCCCGAGTTGATGCCTATGTGACAACGCGGTCGCACCACGCCCCCCTGAGTGGGGGAGCAATAAACTCTCCGAGCGGAATAATGGCCCTGCTTCCGAACTCACTTGCCGTGAGGGAACCTCCACCCGAAGGACGATTTTGACCTGCTAAGGGATTTCTGAGGGGATGGGTTGGATTTCGGGGACTCGTTTTGTTATGTGTGAGCGAAAATGAGTAGATGAATGATTTGTCAGTCGGCCAAAGTCACTCAATCTGTCGAGTAATCGAAAGCTACCATGTAGAAGCCAGGACTCAAATATCCATTGTATGTCTCCATCAGAGTACGGGGAATACCACCGCTGCAAATGACATATCTTCCATTATTTTTTTCTAGAAATGGCAATTACTGCGAATTGTCCTCGAGGAGATTGAATCGTGTCGAAGAGACTATATGAATTATTACATTCAGATTTTCTCTAACTCTTTCTTTTCTTCAATTACTTGAAAACATTATGAGTTACTTAGTATTTCTGCTTGTTTTGACATGCTTTTATGTGTTGCAAGGCACATCTCTGACGCTTAAGATAGATTTATAAAATATAAAACGCCTAATGCAGCTGTCAACAGAAGCATTTTGACGGCATAAAAAGGTATTCTGCTGGGCAAGAGCTAATTTATTGAAAGAGAAAGGAAAAGAAGCCTAAAATAGTCACAGTAGCGTAATTAGATCTGTAAATATGATCTCACCTAGCATCAAGATTTTCAAGCGTACTCACAACACTTATAAATATTTTTTTTTATATATATTATATGCCCTTAATTGCTCCATTTTTTCAACACCTAGCTACAGGGGAAATGGTGTGAATTTTCGTGAGAATGCGGGGCTCAGAAAATAGGAGATACGTGCCGATGGAAATAATGCAGTTAATTTTCGTACTGATACTATCATTTTTGTGACATTGACCGTTTTGTTATTCAATTTTGAACTTAAGCTTAGAACGAGTATAAACCGTTAACCAATGATATCATATAGAATAGTATGAAAAACATTAAGCAGGCTGATATCTCGATTGTGCCCACCTTCCATTCAGGAATCCTATGAGTGCAGCCTTTTTTTTTACCTCTTTCCTTGGTTCACAATTCACTACGGGGACAGGCCCTAAACAGAAAATACTCAAAGGGAAGATAAAAGTGTGTTCGGCTATCGCAATATTTTGTTCACGTAAAGGAGCTAAAGAAAGAACTCGATATTCTCAGGCGTAACTTTGTAAAAATCCATATTGACAGAATCAATACAAACTTCGTAAATTTCACAAACTTTTGCTTCACCGCCATTACTGCATTTTTAAATTTGTCATGAGCCAGATTTTATTGCGCACCATGTGCGATTAATTGAAAATGTGATATTTGTAAAAGCAACTCCTACAATACGTATTGTGGATTTTTTCCAAACTTAAATCCGGAAACATTAAATGATTGGAGGGAAAAAAACTGAACCAATCTAGGGTAAAATAACCAGAATTAATTATGGCATCTTGGATTCATGAACTCGTTTTTACTCCCTCTATTTTAGTTCACACTGTCTGTCTGCTTGTCTGTGTATGTACAAACCCATTTCCCCTCACCCAATCGATCTGAAATTTGGTCCATAGACTCCTTGTGACCAACGATTAATTTTAACAAACCCACGCACACACACATAAATACACATTGACTCAATTGTATTAAAATTTATTCGTATGAAAATTTAACAGCGTTTTTGAATTTTCAAAAGACACTGTAAAATCGTCTATTGTCGAATTGAACATGCATACTGACATAATTTAACTTTGAATTTTTAGAATTCTTCTCAACTCATCCAATTCCAATCTCAAAATATTTGACGTTATGTGAATTTTCTCATTATTTCAAGTAAGTTCAATTCACAGTTGCTATGCAAGTTTCAGTTATCTAGTGAGCTTGATTTAGATTTCAAAATTATGTTTCGAACAGAATTCGAGAACGAGAATTGTGAAAGTTTATAATGAAATTGCTTATATAAGTGAAATAATGTCTTCTTTTATTAGTTCATTAATTCTTTCTATGTTAGACATTAAGAAAAAAATGAGACTTTGTTGCAACTTGAAAGCTCAGACTTGTGAAAGAGAAAGAAAAAAACGTCAATTGAAGAAACAAAATGAATCACCATCGACTCGTGAATCTCGACTCCCCAAGCGACGTCAAGCCGATAAGAAGCGGCGACGTGAAGAATTGCCATCGACTCGTGAATCACGACTCTCGCAAGATTGTCGTGCTCATGAGGAAAGACGATGCAACGAATCACCATTATCTCGTGCATCGCGTCTCTCACAAGATCGTTATGCTCATGAAGAGAGACAAAGAAATATCAATGCAACAGTGGAAGCATTCAATACGAAAAATTTTGTTTATGCTGATCGAATTTGTGAAGTATGCCACAAACGTTGCTACGCAAGTCAAGTGTCGACATGTAGGTTTCATGGAAATTCACCCATCTACCTTCCAATAGAGCTGTCCAAAAAAGACTCGTTGCTTTTGTGCCACCGCTGAAAATCTCATTTGCCGGCCTCGGTGGCTGCGGGGTAAAGTCCTCGCCTGCCGAAGCAAAGGTCGCGGGTTCAAATCCCGGCTGGGTAGAAACTTTACACCTCCCAGGGCATGGTTGCTAGTGATCGTTATATATTAAATTGGCAGTAATTGGCGTTGGCTGTTGCCAATATAGAAATTATTATTTTTAAAAAGACAACTCATCTACTAAAAGCATACTGGAACAACCTTGATCCTGGAGCGATTTCTCCTGAAATTACAATTTTAATGCAATGAGATCATACAATATTTAATGGTAAAGATACCATAAAAAAATGAAAAAAAATATAGTAAAATGCACTCACTGTATGAGACATTAAAATGTGACGTAATGCATATGAAAATAAAGGGAGTATAATAAAAACTTTTTTTGAGGTTCTTATTATTTATGATTGTTTCAATTTACACGCGTGTTAATTAATGTTCAAAGTGATCCCAATGCAGACTTATTTTCACTATCTAGTATTCTTTGTGGCAGTGCAATCCCTATTATATTTGAAATACCGAGAATTGTTCGTGGTCATTTAGTTCGTTTTGGACTTCCATTTAATTTCTTCATATGGTTACTTACTCTTTTCGAAAGCAATTTATGAAAGTAAACCAGGAAACACATTTTAGGAAGTGCTCTTACAATTTTTCCTTCAATCTAATTAGGTGCGTAGATATATCTGGTGTAATTTAAATACATAATTAGCTACTAGAATGTGCGATATACTCATAATTTCAAGCTTGAATTTTAGCGCACACCTATCATTGCAAAGTATTTGGGAATATAATTTTTCAGGGGCAATGTATTTATGCGCAAACCATAACTAATTATTGGTTTCATTTTTAAATAGTGAGCTTTCCAGAGTATCCAATATCATATCAAGTGCTTTCGACATGCTTTTAACTATATGACTGCACTTCTTTGATTTTAAATTTTGTGTCAATGAACAAGGTATTCACTTCAAATATATTCAGATTGAAGTAGCTCGATGCTATTTCATTCCAATATTGAAATGCTTAGGAAAACACTGTTGTTCTGCTCAATCATAAACTTCATCCAGTTCTCAGTTATTGTTTCACGGTGGAAGTTAGAATAAATTTCTTTGTTGCCATAAAAATAACCTGATGCCAATAATTTCACTTTTCTTGTCTCTCAAATGCCTCTTTCAATCTAGTCAGTTAGTGAGTTAACTATATTAGTGAGGATCTTGGCATAGAGGCAACACCTTTTTGCCCCTTCCAATGTTTCCCGGTAGAGCAATAAACATTCCGAACCAAAGGAAGCCCCTTCCATCCCCCTCGGTCGAGGAAAAGTGACAATGGAAGGGGCAGCAGCTTCTTATTCGACGGGGAGTGAAGAAGCAGTGTTGTGGTCGGTCAAGATGTTTCTGTACATTATGTGAATGTGTGGAAGTGGCCCATACATGGGAATAGATTCGCGGAAACGCAATGCCCTTTTCTTTGGTTTACATCCCCACAGCTTGTTTCATTTTTTTACAGGTTTTGTGCTCGTATTAATTAGCGTTATTAACTATTCATATGTTGACTCCATTTATTCTCTTTAGCATTTACATTCTCTTGGTCTGGAAGTCCGTACAGTATCAAAATCCCTGTTACTTTCAAAATGTCATGATTAATTCTCAGCTTTTTACAGGACATTGGTTCAATTTTCTTTACTTTGTCATAAAATAATTGCTGCTTCCGGAATTAAGTAATGAAAAAAGCCACAAGACGCACTGTAGGAAGTGCTATCACGGATGTTTTTTCTATAGATCTCGCATGAGAAAATTCCGGTATATGACGAATGAAAAATGCAGTAACGGTGGTGAAGCAAGAGGGGGATAAACTTGAACGTGATACGGTCATTGATATAAGATGTTAGTCTGCTCTAGTCACACATATACCATATGATACCATTAGTGAACACATAATATACACTTGTATTTGAAGTTCTGCATTGATAGCAGCAAAACGACCGAATTCACCAAAAGCATGGGATCAGTACGATAGGTGTATTTGGAAGGAGCAATACTCTTTATCTTTGCATCTTTATATTTTGTTTGCAATAAAGGGTTAGTACTAGATTTAGAGAAAAAAATAATGTAAGCTGAGAATTTCCATACTTAGTCATTAATCCACTTTTTCTTGCAGCTATTGTGGAAAACTCTCTTTATGATAGTGGAGAATGAAATGTTGGAATAGAATAAAACCTTATTATAGAAATAATTAAGGCAGAAAGTCAGAAGCATTGCAAACATCACTCCAGTTTTCAGTTTTGAGGATATTTAGGAAATATGAGGTGTTCATCTCGGAAAAGGAAGGAATTTGATACGGGAGAGGAGATTGGGGTGATCCAGTGGCAAAATTTGCAATTACTGGAAAATGGTCTGAGAAATCGCAAGGGATTACATTTGTTTTCACAGATGCAGGGTCAAAATTAGTGGTACATAATAAGATTAATAGGGCAGCAGAGTGAGTGAATGTCTGGCACTACTAACCGCATGTTCATTCTTAACGGTTATTGTCCCTGCCATTACTGCAAAACCTACATTTTGCGTATTATTTATTTCTGTGAATCCACCGAGGCAAATGACTTGCACCACTGCAGCTACATAATTTCCATGCCAGTTGACTTAATGGCAACTAGCAGCGAGTGTTAGGTTGACAACCATGGGGAGAGACAAAAATGATGGATAGCAGGAAAGAAATTGAATGAGTTGCTTTGCTCTGTTTTTGTGGTGATTGTGTTTTGTTCCCGGGAATCGAGCCCTTCTGGTAATTACTCTCTGTTATATTCTGTTGGAGGTGGGGCTGGAAATTTATCTTAAATGTCTTAAAAAGAGTAACTTTCTGCGATAAATTATTCTAGTTATCTCATCTCCAGGGGCCTTATTCTGTAACTCGTATCATCGGTGATGAGTGACCGCCTGTGATATCACATCACCCATCACCGCATTCTCGATTCTGTGAGCTGATGAGTTTCTTCACCCAAAACGGTGTCATACGACATCGCCAATTGGATAACCAGTCTTATCCCATCACCTTCCAGTATGGCGTTGAAGCATCAATATATTCTAATGGCTGATCCTACTTACAAAAAAAGCAATTTTGGTGCTTGGCAGACAATTAAAGTGCACTAATATATCTGGTATATTTGTAATAAAAACGACTAATGGAGCTGTCAAGAAAAGTTTCAGGGTGTACAGCGGCCGGGAAATCAGGAGAAACCGGGAAAAAAACGGGAAATGAAAATCGCCGGGAATAACCGGGAAAAAGCCGGGAAATTTGTCAAGTAGGGGAAGTTTTTCAAATCGTGCGGTATCAAAGAAAAAATAGGGGAATTTCTTCCGTGGTATGGATAGCAATACCCTAAGTACAGTAAAACCTCTGCTAAACAAAATTCAAGGGACCGATAATTTTCCAGTTCGTTAATCGGGAGTTTGTTTGTCTGAGGTGCTTTGCACGTTGCATCACTCCAGATGCAATGTAACAGGCAGTGCTTCACTGTCATCTATCATGTCATTGTCTCCCTCAAATAAATCAGAAGCTGGCAGGTTTGCACATTCTGCACTCACTGTTTCTTCATTTGTAGCCAACTCTTCATCTATCTGATTGTAGGTGAGTGGTGAAATAACTGGCATTATTGGGCAAACCTGATTGAATTATTCGTTCATTAGCAAGCAGATTCTGCAGTTTCGGGGGCCTAGATGAGGGCTCTTCAGGCACATAAACTTCTGTCTTGCCATTTCCTGCTGATTTCCAGCATTTTTTAATGATTTCCTCTGAAACATTGTTCCATGCTTGAGCAATGCTTCTGACAGCATGGAGGAGAGTCCAAGGAGCAGCTTCTGAAGCCGTGTTTACACGATGCATTAACCCGCGCAAGTACGTGGTTGGACAGATGCGTGAACACATTCACCAAATTGGAACAGGGGCTATTTTATGTCCACGCATTCACGCATTTGCGCAATTTTGAGTGTTTACACGGTGAAATTTTGATGGTGATTGTGTTCACGCATCTACCCACGCGGGTAAATGCATCGTGTAAACACGGCTTGAGAGACTTTTGCCATGATGTAAACAAAAGGAATTGAAAACTCATGCAGGGGTGGGATACCTCGCTAAAAATGTGTTTGCAGACCGTCGGCATTTACACTGCCCCGATGGATTGCTGGTAGATAAAAACTACTGTTTTCATGATTCCATATAGTAAATATAGGGCTATATTGGAAGTTATTTCAAACATATGTGATTTTAACCATATTGAAGAGATAAATGCCTGTATTAAGCCTAAATCAACCATTTTTGCCAGTGCATTACTTGGCCATGAGATGGACTGAATGAGCCAAAAAAGTCTATGACCCGAAATGATCCTTTTAATTCTGACCTTTCTCATAAGAATATTTTCTCTTTACAATAAAAAATATTTTAATATTTTCAATACAATTGAAGCAATCGTGTTAAGTGTGAACCATGTTGGGCTTATTCATTGGAGCTTTGCTACGATGGCAGTGCCAAGTTCAACCTGGACCTCCGATTCAGCCAACTTCTTCGTCTTCACCGCGTAGCTTACTCTCCCCCCACCCCTGCCGACACTGGATACTTTTTTCAGGTTCGCTTCGAGAGGATGGTGGTAAATCATTCCATGATGAGGAGAGGCTGACAGTTTCTTCCCCCTCTCTCAGCTCGTATTACGGCTTAGACTCAATCAGCGAGAAAAAGAATGGATTAACCCGAGAAGATCACTCCTTCGCCTTATCTGTGTTTATCTATCCTCGCCCATTTTCTCTTTGACCCAGATGGCTTCCGCTCTTGGGGGGAGGGGATGGGCCTCCTTTTAGGGTGACTCTGCAGGCAACTTTGGATTAATGCCACTGATGTTGGAACGAAACGAGGGGAGCCGTTAATTCGGTCGATTTAAATCGTAATCTTACCCTTGTGGTAGGGGTGAGGTAGATTTTGAACTTCCTCGTGATTTTTCCAGAACCTGAAATTATGTTGTGTAGGGCCAGAGAGAGCTTTAAAACACATCGTCAATAGAACTAGCAACGTAGTGCATCGGTGCATGCGAAGAGAGAATCGGAACTCAGACCTCTTTTTATTTCCTTTTTTAGGACACATTCGCTAAAGTGTAAATTTTAATACTTTGGATCTAGATCCAATTTTTTGGAATGAATTAGAATCCGATTTCAGTATCCGGTAAAACGTAATATCCTCAGATCTTTGGATCCGACGTACCCAATCCGACCATCCCTAGTTGAAATGCCGAAAATGCTACGTAAAATCAATATTATTTTGCTCTTAGGGACTTAAGTTATACTGTATAAAATCAAAAAACTGCGTAAAACCAAGAAACTACGTAAAATCAAGTATTTACCATTGAAATTCCCTATGTTCTCGGCCGGACTTGCAAATCGCCACGTAAAAAAAAGAAGGACGTAAAATCGAAGTGTGCAAAATCAAAGTTTTACTGTATTTATCTATCAGGAATCGATGGAATCGAAATCGACTTTAGGCGATTGATTCTTGATACCGATTCTAAGCCTGAGAATCGGTATCGACCTGCACTACGGATCCTATACTTCAGTGTGCTGAGGTGTGAGCCGAGCGCCAAAAAGCAGGGTAAGGGGACGGGGAATTGTATTCAGAGTGGTGAGCTGTGGTCCGGCATGGCAAGCCATGCTGTTTGTAAACACATTTTCCAAGGAGTGACTGTAGCAATCATTGCTCAGTGACGATCGCTCTGCGATGATCGCTGGTAAGAGAGGCTGAGGGGTTTTCCTACAAGCGACAGCGATTAGAGGTTGTGGAGTGACTATCTCAGAATTTAACTTCTGCATTTTGGGGTCATGCTAAGGCATCTGATCTTGTTATTAATCCTTTACCTTCATTAATGAAACCAAACCTCTCAAACTCAAACGTCTTTGACAAATTTCAATGGATGGCCGAAACATTAATTGGAAATTCATTAAGGAATCAGAGACATGCTTCAAGGCAGAAAATGGTGAAGAAAAATCTCTTTTCCTGAACATGGTTTAGTGTGGTTTGCGCACTTTGCACAATACATTTAAGACAGGCTTTAGTGGTTCTGACTGGATAGTTGTACATTTTTTGAGAGCAGAGTATAATTTATTCAAGGATGTACCTGTCCGGCTTGCTATCATGATAAGTCAGTTAGTGGCGCTTTATTTATTTTATGTACAAGAACTGAGGACTGTTAATTCAATGAATGAATAATGAATTCTTCTACAAGCTAAGCTGTTGTCTTCAACTTACGTGCAATGCTTTTTTTTGGGTGTCCTTCCTACAAAGTCATATCCCCCTCTCTCTTCTTCTTGTCTATGCTTCATTATGTGGCCGACTTTTTATTTTGATACTAATTGGATGCGTGAATATCTTATGGGAGTTCATTGGTGTCCTGAAAGGCTTTTCTTATTGCCTAGTGGATCTCACTGATTTAATCAAAGTAAAAGAAAAACAAATATCTTAAGTGCAGAAGTACCTAATGTCTACAAAGTTTAATGCTACTGTTTATGCTGCTTTCAATTAATGAATGTTGTTTGGATTTAAAGAACCCTAAATTACGTGAACTCACTTAAATGTTTTCCTCTAAGGAGGAAACATAGGTATGTACTCATTAAAAGATGCCTAAGCCCTCTAGTTGGATTTTCCATTTGTGAGTAGGTCCTCTCATGTGGAATTACATGCAGCTCACAATCAGTCCTGGAATGGGAAGCTGTTTGGTAGGCAGAGTTGTCGTCAGACAGAGGTTTCACTGTTTTTTGACATGTGCTTTTAAGGTAAAACAATTATCTCTGGTTAAGAGAGGTGCTAATTGTCACTCATTGCTTTCACTGACTGCTTCATCTTGAGCTGAAGTCTTCTTGAGGTGGAATGTTAATGATCAGCCTACATTGTTTTCCCATAAAGGTGCTAGCAATCTTTGGATATTGACTCACACATTTTATCCATACTTGTGGTTAAAATATAAAGGTCTATACAAGATTGTTTTGATTCCTTGCGTTAAACACTTGTGGTATTCTTCATTTTAAGCCTTCATTTAAAAGACTTTATGCCCTTGACCTGAGGCAATGTGTACCAAGAGGTGATCTCTTCCATTTATTATTTCCCTCTGTGGCTCAGTTATTCTTATGAAGCTGGTTATTTTGCTCCGTGCACCACAATCTTTCCTGAAGCTGCATGTTATCTCTTTGGCTCCTTCAACTAGTGTGGAGATTGGATGTCTTTTGGTGCTGTTCAATTGCCTTTCATCTTCTTTTCTCTGCAGAATCAAGTTGAAATATGTTCCTCTCATTGATAAAGCATTGAGGATTTTCAGTGTGACTGTGAAAAACCATTGAAGTTTTCCATGTGTAGTTGCATGATTTAGTGAAGAAGAGTGTGAATTTAACTTCTTATCTCTTGTTTGAAGGAGTACTTCATTTCATTTTTTATACTTAGCATTTTTTTAAATCTCAAACTGTGTGAATAGTGTACATAGACCCAGCTGTTTTCATTAATAGGTGGATATAGCATTGCTCTTTGCACAATTCTCTCAGCAATGTGGGTTGAATTTGATGAAGGACACTAATATCTAATGAAAAAGCTAGATTTATCTGTTTGATAAAGCAAGGACTTGTGCATAGTTAAGTGGCCATAATGAGACTGGGTAGCTTTCTTATCAGTTTATTAACTTTAATTCTCCCAAGTTTTATTTGGTCCATTAATGCTATCATTGGAGCTGTCTGTATACTTCCTAGACCAGCCCATGCCTGTCATAATTAGAAAGCAATTGCTGTTACCTCTTAATGAAGCATGTGTCTGCTAATAAAATTAACATTAGGGGTGCTATTAGGGTTCATGTATGAGCAGGTTCAATAAGAGAATGAATGCCCTTGGGATAGGATTTGCTGCTGAAAACTTTCTGGAGTGGCCTTACACAACCAATGTGTTTCTTTTGATGGCATTGACATCTTCACAAATTCTAAGTTAGCATTAAACTGTTTCCCAAAAAAGTGATGGCATTTTTGACATTATTTCCCAGGACTGTACTAATATTTTATACAAAAATTTTCAATTTTTTTTTACTATACCACTTTTTCCACTGGTTAATATAGTCATCTTTCCTTATAACTAGGAGAACCACAAAGCATGCTTAACATTCTCGGCTTGGTAAGGAAACCATCCACTGATGAGTCCAGCAACGATGTCCCTGATGATGATAAAGGTGATAATTCTATGAAGGTAGCTAAGAGAACTTCATCTCCGGCCAGGGGGATAGGTAAAAGAGGGAGGCGGTAGTTCTTTGTCTGACTGACTGGGAGGATGGGAGAGGTGGAAAATATTTTAGTTAAGAGACAAGGAAGTTTTGTACTTTTTAGGGTACATTTTTGAACACTTTTTGATGTGCAAAGAAATTTCTATTTTTTACTGGCCCTATTGTGTGTTTTTTTCCACTGAATGAATTTATAACTCCTTAAAGTGAAAGTAAATCATATTCGTCAGATTATCATCTTCACTTGATTAATTTTAAGATCAATTGTTTGTGATCCATGCCTAACAAATTTATAAGGGAACAAATGAATGTTGAAATGTTAAAACATTTGTAGATTTAGTAACTTATTTACACGTTAAAAAATAAATTTTTTATTGAAACTCTAAAAATAAATGTGGCATGTATATTTTAATGCTGTTATATCAATGACTGTTTAACAATTGAAAAAGATGCTTTATGAACTTGAGAGCTTAACAGACTCACTGCAGAATGAATGATAATACATCCTTCCTTAACTTGTTTCTTTTTTAACCTTTGTTTGTACTAATTGTGTCGTTCACCTCAGACCGTGGACAAGCTTGATGTGTTGTACTTTGCCAAATTTCTCTTCATTGAGTCATTTTGTGGCCATGTTGTGCCATCTTAAGAAAAGATACATTTATGTATAAAATTATTACTTTGCAAGAAGATTTGGATGTTTGCTTTTTATGTATGTCACCAGGGACCTACTCAGTCAAGCTACAAGTCAATTTACTAGTCCGGTTTATGATTTATTCGTATGAAAAATCTAGTGTAATACATACTTAATACATGCATTCTTGCTCATTCCATGAGCTGTGGTGTAGAAGTGGTTTTGCATTTGGTACATCACTGTTTTATGAAGGCCTGCAAATTGACTTTAAGCTTTTTGAATTAGGTCTCTAGTAGTTGTAATTCCCTTCCATTTTCAGGTATTTTTAAGTTCAGTGACTGTCATTAATATAGGTATGCTAAAGTCTTAGAAGCAGAATGAGTGCACAAAATGTGCACTCATTCTGCTCCTAAGACTTTATCTGTGGTAGTATCTGTATATTAGGTTGGCTGTGGACTTTAAACCAGGGAATTAACTTCATTCTCTCAAATATTGCAATAATCAGTGACTTTAAGGACTTATTCAGGCATGGAGTATATTCCCTGTGGAGATAAAAATTATACCAGTAAGTTCTTGCGGTCTGATGTGAGAAACTCAAAAGGAACTAAAGAAATTTAGTAATTATATAATTTAGAAATCTTGTTTCTATCAATCTGTAAGATTGAGGATTAGTTTGGAAATAGCTTGAAATACTAGGCATGGGTATATCAGTTAATAACTTGTATAACATCATACTTGTGCTTATTGCTTCTCCCTGTAAAACATTTAATGCTGCACTTTTCCATTATAACATACTGCAATGCTACCCATGCTTGATAATTAGTCTGAACGCTCTTTGCAATACATAACATCAATAGTCTGTGGTATTGCTGCCATTGAGATGATTTATTTTCCCATGGTGCCTCTGCACAAAAACTGCCACCAGCCAATATTTTTAGTGTAAATAAATCATAACATTTAAAAACTATGGCTTTGATAAAATACACTAAAATGATTGTGCCAGTGTTAGGCCACCCCTCGACCCTCCCGAAATGTAAGCTGTGACAGTGAAAGAGGGTTAACGTGTGTGTTGTACAGTCGCCGCATAAAATCTGGCGACATCGGAAACTTAATCCCCTTAATTCACTAGCCCCCAAGACAAGGTCCCGATTCACGACTACTCTGGCCACTTTCTCACCTCCCTCCCACCCCCTCCTCTCTATCTCCCCTCCCCACACTTTTGAATCAGTGGGCCCACATAAAGTCGTAGTTTCACTAATTCGGGGCTTTTGTCGATGTTGCCAGACTTCATGTGGCGACTGTACATTCAATCAAGAGCACAAATCTGGTGATATCCCAAAAAATTCAAAATTATGATCCGTATTTCCACCCAAAGGAAAATATTCAGTCTCTTACTCTCTATCCAAGTTCCACTTTTTAAATATAACTTGAAAACCGGAACAATTTGGAAACTTGCAGTCATAATCAGTTCA
This sequence comes from Pyrrhosoma nymphula, assembly GCA_963573305.1. Taxonomy (NCBI): domain Eukaryota; kingdom Metazoa; phylum Arthropoda; class Insecta; order Odonata; family Coenagrionidae; genus Pyrrhosoma; species Pyrrhosoma nymphula. Next base: position 25,648,989 of record OY754336.1, on the reverse strand, counting down.
GCTAAATATTTTATCTCCATAGTTTACCTACCATTTTATTGCCTATGAAAGTATTTTTGAGGTGCAAATTATTGATTCAAGTTTCATCTTTGCACTTTAAATCTGTTGAACTTCATGCTGCGATTAGTGTCAATTTTCTTCATAGACAATGCAACTTTTAGTCTGCAAATCAAATTATCAAGGTCTCTGTGAACCTGGAGAAATCTATGAATATTTTAGATTATTTTGTGTTATTGTATTCATTGGTTGACAGTTTCGTAAACAAGAAGGGGGTTAGCTTGCCAGAATATGAGTTATTATTTGAAACAATAACTCATGCAAGGAATGTTATTTCACGTGAGAATGAAATTGGTACTATCTTCCTCTCATTTTACAATCTAAGGGGCTTGTGCTGAACATATGTAGTTATTGATTAGTCAAAGAAAAGGAATGAGGTTTTAACATTTACATTAAATGTAGCATGATAGCAATGATAAAATCATAGCAGGTATATAGCATGATAGAAGCAGCATGCGACTCCGATTCCTTGCTTCAAATATGAGAAATTTTACTTATGCTTTGCTTGCTCTGCTAATACCCAAGCTATTTGCTTACCTGAGGGGAATTGCTGGAAAGTCACTCAAAACCATTCAGAGTACAGTTGAGCCCCTTTATCTGTAGTTTTAGCTATCCTTCATGGTTTACCTGGAGCAGAAATTAGAAGTGAACTTTTTCTGAAATAATCTAATTTAAATTCTAATGTGTGCCATTCTGCTGGGTAAAACTCTCCTCAAGCCATTGGTTCAAGACGAACTCTGTCCTCGGCTTCCATTTGAGACTGCAAAATATGCACCAAGAAGCCTCGAGCTTTCTCATTATCAGTATTCACTGCCTTGTTGTATAAGTGCCATTGTGTCTGTTAAGAGGCTGCCAAATGTGATAGAAGCAACAGAAGTTCAGTATAAAAGAGAGGACATGAAGTACTCGCCATCAAGGAAAAAGTCCAAAATCTCAATTTAATTTTTGAGGAAAGAAACAAAAGCTGAAGTTGCTAAAATTTATGATAAGGACGAATCGTCCACAGGTGAGGTGGTGGAGAACAAAAAATTTATTCTGTCAGAATTCGATGTTTATGAAGACAGCAATTTGTATTTTTAAGGCCGTTTTACACGGTACATTTGTTTGTACAAACTCTTCCGTGAACTCTTGCATGAGGCAAAATGTATCGTGTAAAGCGGCAAATTGTATGAACGCTTGTGCGAATGTCTCAATGCCTGCACGGGAAATAGAACCTGTTCTAATTTCGTTGAGACAAACGTACAATCTCACGTACATTCGTTTGTACAAAATCTTTCATCGTGTAAAGCGGCCTTTACAGTATTTGTGCCAGACACTTTTATTTTACCTATCGGTGCTCGAGGGCGACAGCAATGAATGCTAGAAACGAGAGAAAACTTCTCACCTTGTGAAAAGGAGGGTTTGTGTGGCAGTGCTTGGTGCAATGCCTGGGGGGGGGGGAGCTCGTGGGTTTGGGGAGGTGTTTTGGAGCTGGTAAACAAACTTTTCTATAACCTCGGACATCCCTGACATCAACCATAATGTGGACTAAAGAAGATTGTATTCTACAACAGCAAATGCCATATTACCTGAGCATAAATTTAACAATTATCATATTTACGTGGTCGTTAATCTATTGGATTTCCTGTGGAGTTATTCACCTTGTATAAAATTTCAGAAGGCGAGCAGTGAAAACAAAAGTAATGAGATTCTCCAGGACAAAGAATGTGAGGCTGGTCATAAAAGTAGGAGGGAACAAACTAGAGCAAGTAGAACAATTTCGTTACTTGCGTAGTATGCTAGAAGAAAATGGGCATGGTAGCAAAGACAGGAGGAGGATACTGCTAGCAAAGGAAGCGTTCAATAATAGAAGGGAGCTGATGACGGATACCTTAAGTAAGGATGTAAAAAAAGAGGCTGGTGAGGAGCTTAATATGGAGTGTGGCGTTGTATGGGGCCTTGAGAAAAGAAGATGAAAATAGGCTGAAGGCTTTTGAGATTTGGAGGAGGATGGAGGAGGTGCATTGGACGGAAAGGAAGACAAATGAGGAAGTTCTTGACCTAGTTGGTGAGGAGAGAAAACTTGTGGATGGGATTAGGGGAAGGCAGGATAGGTGGATGGGATTAGGGGAAGGCAGGATAGGTGGCTGGAAAGGGTAATGAGGGGCGATGGTTTGCTGAAGGCTGTGATAGAGGGAAGGGTGTTGAGCAAGCGGGGAAGGGGAAGGAAGAGAATAGGTTTTATGGACGGGATGAGGAAGGGTAGGATTACACAGACATGATGAAAAGAATATTATACGGCACTGCATATTTAAAAATCCATAGTATTTTCTCTGACTTTCATCATAACCTACCTTAAACCAGTAGATTACTCTAATGATGAATGTTGACAAAAATATCAATTCGATTTGAAAAAGCACTCGTGACATATTCTGCTTCTAAGATATGTTTTAATCAATTTCAACTTGGTAAGAGACCTTAATGCCTTAGCCACTGCTACTGGAACTGTGAGGAACATGAAGCATGCAGGTATAGACATCAGGATACGATGAAACTTAAGTGTTGTTTACGATAAAGAGGAAGTCCTCTAGATCCTAAAAATTAGAAATGTTTTTGGCTTTACTTGCAAATGCCTTATGCACATTTGAAACATGCTGGAGGTCAATTGAATGTTCGGCAACTGTTGACTTCTCCGGTTGACACAGCCGATAGTTCCTTCAGTGTGCTTTCAATCTCATTTCTGTTGTTCTCCCAGTCTCGTCAATGTAGACCTCCATATTCGCAGGGAATGCAGTAGACACCGGACACCTTCAGGCCAGCAAGATCCTTGACTCTTACGAGTATGCTCCTCAGTTAGGTGGGTGGTAGATAGATGTCGTGTCTCTCGAGCATCCAAGAGATCTTCCCGGAAAGTGTGGAGACATATGGCAAGCAGGCCTTCGCAACTGGCTGTGTGTCATCCTCCATCTTGTTGCTTCTATTGTCACTGAAGGTTCTGTTTCAGGACCACAGAGATTTCACCATGGCTCTTCCCATTTTGTAAGAAAGTCCTCTTCAGGTGTGGTAGTTACTGCAGTAGGCATTCTTTGTCTGAGATAGCCTTGGTTTCTCCTTCTTTATCGCCAACTTAATCATTGATGAATTTGAAGAATAAGCCCTCAACTCTGCGCCACATTAGCCAAAGTTCTTCTTTAGATACATGTATGACACTTTCATCATTTGCTAACGAAATCGACACTCCAACCGTTCCTGGAGCACATGAACAGCTGACATCTGAACACACGGAGCACATGCATCACCCAGCAGATCATATGCCATAACAATCTCCATTCCTTCAGGTTGGAGACATTTTCATTCTACATATGTTGATTTTCTGCGGGATCTCAGTTTGTATGACTAAAAGCAAAACAAAATCAAATGTTTGAAGTTTTTTCTTCAGTCCAAATGCATCATTTCTCTCTTTTACCTCGTCACTTCTAACAATCAATATAGAGAGCTCTTTCAGCACATCGCTTAGTCTCTCCTTATCGGCAAAAACAGCTTCATACATACCTGACCCTCTGGTTGGATTCAAGTTTTGTAATGTAATGCTTGAGCTACTCTCGGATGAGCATATCAGCCCTAGCCATTGTTTATACTGTAACCGACAAAAGAGTAGACTGAATATCGTCAAAAATTGAAATATATTATGATTTGTCTCAACAGTGTCTTTCAACACTAACTTGAATGTTGTATGTAATTAGCACAGTACTCAGTGCACATGTGGTTCACCTTCTTGTTTTTTTTTCTGTACTCGATTGTACACACCACTGGCTCCATAACAGCCACGACCATGACATTTCTTTAGATCAAGACCTTTTTCTTCAATAGATTTGAGAATATTACTTTATAAACCAGATTCACTGCAATCTTTAACTCCAGTAAAAGAGGTAAACGTTTCACATATTTTAACCCTCTGCACTCGGATTTTTTCAGCCTCGATTCCAGTAGCCCACTCGGAGTTTAACTCGGGGTCCGTCATGACCAAGATTTCTGGTAGGTCCTCTCTAAATAATAGATGTATATGATAGTGTGAACTACATTACGTTTCATATTCTGCACGTATTGCCAAATCAAGTTATAGATTTTTAAAAATGTATATACATGTGCATACTAATAAAAATAATTAAAATAATGGAATATTACATGTGTTGAGTGATGCTCAACACTTGAGTTGGTAGTGAGCAAGGCTGAGTCGAGCGTCGCTCGACATCTTAGTGGAAAAGGTTAAATTTATGGGTTTATCTTTTTCATCACTCAGAACTTCCAACGTAGCGACGATACACCTCAGTCAATTGGACAATTTTACTATTGCCCTAAGTTGGGTCCATTATGATGGAGAGAAAAAAGGAGCATCGCAAAGTTCTGATTTTATTCCTTTTAATGCCTTATTAGCCATCAAAGAAATTATTTAATTGGGGATGGTAGGGCTCACAAAGTTACCAGTTCCGGCTGGATTTTGTAAAGGCTCTTTTAACGCAGGGTCAGAGTCAGAGAGTTCAATGACAGAGAAAAAATTTTCTTTATCCAAGTTGAGGATTTACTACTTTCGTCATGGAAAGGTCGGTTGCATGCGGCCTAAGTCAGTGAAAAATTTATAACTCGTTCTAGCACATTTCTCAAAGGTATTTATAATATAAGGTAGGTACACTATGGGATAGGAAGGAACTTTCCCAGAATGCAACGAGGCATTGACGTCACCTGGCGAACATCACTCAATCACTTCGCTCAAGCCTTTACTATACAAGGATTTTTTATTTTTGTAAATTTTATAATGTTTGCCTCATGGGGGCACTGCCCCATTGTTGCTACACCAGTAGGTATGGGGCCCTGGATAAATGACTTACATGAATGTGATGCAAATGAGTTTTCAAATGCTTCAAAAATCAGAAAAGTAAGTAACTCATTGGCTAATTTCAGCGACAAAGATCATGAGTGTTTCTCCGTACCTAGTTTATTTCAAATGGAAACGATATGATTATGTGTAGGGACCTACAAAAGGTGAGGTTATTTTTAGGTGGAAAGGGGTTATTTTTCCCCTAAAGTGCTATTATTCTCAGAAAGGAGTTATTTTACATCTTACTGGTGTATACATGTTACAATAATAATGTTTATAATTAATTGGTTGATAATATAGTCATTTAAACAAAACAGGAAAAATATTTGTAAACAATTATAGGTATGCCTCGTCATGTGTCGTTAATTGGTTCAGTGAGGCACGACATAATTCGAATTTTGCCATGAGTCCATCCAGCACCCCTACAAACCGCTATTAAATACACCCCTGTAAACCACTATTTTACATATTATGAGTGTATAATGTTGTGCAGTAGTAGTGTATATGTGACTTTTTAGTTTTTTTTAAACATTTAAAACAAAAAATTAATATACTTGTTTGCCAAAGTTTAATAATAGGAACAAGAAAGGTGACAAAGTGTCATTGTGATTCTATCCAATATAAGACATTTTTAATGCATTTCTATTTGCTCGATTGTGCTGCTCGCAACACAAGCAAAATAGTGAAACACTGGCAGTTAATTTCATACGAAATTAGAATTCCCGCATCCATGGTACCTTCCACCCCCGCAAACACCAGCACCAATTGATACAGGGTTGACAGCGTTAGGAAATACACGATCCAGCTCCACGGATGTGTATTCCCATGGAAATTTTTGCCTGCAAGGGTAACTACCTTGGTCCGTACGGCTGTTGAGGAAACAGTGCATTGATGAGCGCTGGACAACAAAGGAACTTGATAATCGCATCGACGATGGTTTTTCATTGATTTTCATTAAATGCGTCAAACATGGATAATGTAAAGCTTTAAACTACCATGTGGTTAAAAGCTTAAGTTTTTAAATATGCATTTTGAGCTAATTCGATAACAGTTCATAAAACATTCAGCTGCGACTTTTGTGAATACATACTACCTACCGGCAGGTTACCGAACGTTCCTTCGGCACACATCGCTCCTTTTGTGTTCTCTTGTGTTCTAATCTGTGCTTACTTTCTTGTTTTTATTTCTTTGTTATTTTTTTTGTAATTTACTTTGAATTATTTGTTTTAAAATAATTTTTGTTTTATTTCAATGTTATTTCTTGGGTTTTTATTATTTTTAGTGTTTTTTCAAATTTTGTATCTTCGCTCAAAATCCGTAATGTCACATTATATTGACCTATTTTATCAATTATTTAGCCAGAAAAACTGACGTAAGTCGATGTATACCTGTAAATGTTTCCAGAGGGAGAGGTTGGAGGTGCATTCTAGAATGAGATAATGGTAGAAGGAATAGATAAAGACTTTTTTCAAACCACTTGAAAATGCACAAATGGTACATTACGTAGTCCCAAGATGGTTGGGGAACTGGGATGGACATTAGGGAAAACAGGATACAGGCTCGACAATTCTGTGGCAGACTATTTTCTAATCTTAAAAAGAAAAATTATCAAAATAGCCAATTGCTCTTTTTCAAGTTCATTGTGTGGTGAGAGCTCTATTATAAGGTGGAAGTGGCCTTCTGAAGTTACGCTGGAGCAATATGGAAGCCTGAAACTAGCGTTTAAGTTCAAGGAATTGGCTGCAGAATGAATATGTTATCAACTTCGGTAATAACATGATTTTGACATAGCAAGCGATTGTTCAGCCTTTGAGAGCTCTTTTTATGTAGAGCTTTCACTATGTATGTTGGTTCCCAGACTATGTTCCTTTCCCTTAACGCCTCAACTACTAATTCCTTAAAAACTAAGTTTCAAAATATTTTTCATTAGCCCTGCACAAGTCTTCTCATTAGCTGATTTATTTTCTATCTACTTGTCTAGATTTTTTGCTCACCATCACGATTATTAAAGCTTCTTAGCGATATCTTTGTAGTCATACTTATAAAATGACATTCATTTTACTTGAATGATGTAAAATATTATTGATTGAAATTTCAATGAGAATATTGTTTGTCTAACAGCAAGTCATCTTTTTGAACTTGTAATAATTATTTGGGTGTCCATTTTTGCTGCTTTGAAACCTTAAGAGCTCTAAGGGACGCCCTCAACAGGGGAAGTTGTGTCTAAAACAACTCTGCGTTTGTGGCACAAGGCACACATTTACAGCTGAAATAGCCGGGAAAATATTTGTTTAAATATCATACTTCTATTGAAATGATTTGTTTCCCTGGCTTATTTTTCTACAATGAGTGTGGGTGTCCAAAAGAAGAAAAATTGATCACTTATCTTAGTCTAGCCTCATTGATATGTGTCAGTGAAATGGCAAACTACCTCTCTGTGATATAATAAATAATTTCTGCACAATTAGTCATCCTTTTGAAATAGCTTCGTCTGCACCATTCCTAAACACCTAGAGTGTGATGTTTTTATATCCCTTGAGTTGTCTGGACCCAGTCATGTAACCACTGTAAATTTTATTGTTTCTGATACCACAACAATCGTGATCTTCAGACCCTTGAATAAAACATTGCATGGATAACATGTGTTCACTTGAGGGTGCACTTGCCTGTAGATTTCAGCCTAAAACTACCCAATTATATTTAATGTGTGATCTATCCATTTACCTTCAATCTATGTAGCTATTGTTTTGACGCTTGCAGTTATATTAGTGATTTAGTAAGCATAAAACTTTCAATTCTCAAAATGTGGCAGCTTAAGATCCTTAAATGGCTTACTGCATCCAGGAATGAAAAATCTTATGTGAAATATGTATTCCTGTTATTCAAAGTATGCATGAATGCTTGTTGCTTCTCTTGGAAAAGTACTATTATTTTGTTAAGCGACTAGGTGATGATTGTGTATATATTTTTTGGAATTCAGTTGACGTAAAATGTTTCTTATAAACTCGTGTGTGGAAATAGAAATTACAGATTCTGGAATTATCAGTGGATATTCACCACAAATCTTATAAGAATTAAATCAGTAGCGTAGCCAGAGGGGGCGAATGCCTTCCCCCCGCCCCGTGTTCTGGCTCCCCTAAGTCTGTGAATTTTTCCACTCCTTAGTCCCAAATACGTATGAATATATGTGTATAATACGTTGTCAATTGTCATATTTTGTACAAAACCACCCGCCTATTACATCACCAAAATAAAGTTCTAAAGTTTAGTAAACTGGTTAATTTACGAGTCGGTGCCCCCGCTAAACATTTTCTGAACCAAATCCAAAACCTGGCTACGCCACTGAATTGTATGTTATTATTATTTAGGAACATCTTCTCTATAATCGACCGCAATATTATCGTATATATATTTTTTGTAGTATTGGCTTTTTTCTTTTAAATAATCAACACTCTCATATGGATTTAGCCAAATTATTATTAATGCATAAGCTATAACTTCTGTATTTTCAAAATTTCCAGAACATATCAAGCCATAAATGTGCTGTTGGTTTGCGATAATAGGAATATTATTGACTTTTTTACATTTGGAATAATCATTTATCCTCGGCGAATCACCAACACAACCATTAAACAACCTTATTAATCATTGTATTATTCTAGAATGATAGCAGTGAGTTTCTTAAGCAAAAATAAAGTTCTCTTTGTCATATAGGTATGTACCTAATTCTTGTTTGAAGAAATTATCCTGTTTTTATCCTTCAGATATTTCATGGCTGTAATTTTGTCAGAGTTCCCCTTTATTTGTCTGTTTTATCAAAGGTTCTGAAGCACAGTCCTTGATATGTCGAAGGAAGGGTGAAGTGAATTGCAGTGGAGGTGGTTAAAAAGTGAAAGTGTAGCTTAAGCACATTACAGTACAAGTGGAGATTGGTGTTACATTTGATGGAAAAATGTTTCAATACTGAACTCTCTTTGGGCAACTTTGAATGAAATTTTCTCTCCTTTGTTAGATTCCACCAGCCCACAGGATGCAGAGTACGACGGTAAGTAGTTTTATCCTGTTAAGTTGCGTTTATGTTCAGATATAAAAATTTGTTACCACATGACGGTTGAATGAGATGTGCCTTTTCTTATGCATGAAGCATTGAAGTTAGATACAGTAGACCGTCGCTAATCCGGACTATATTGGCGAGGGTTTACAGGATTGTGCCAAGTCGAGATTATTCAGGGCTTTACTATAGAATAATTATGAATTTTTTCATGAACCCTCGGTCAGCGACGACTTTTTACAACTTTTCATGAGGCAGGAGGCCCTTGCGAGTAAAGATGAAGTCTTGAATGCAGCAAGCATAAGAGAAGATATTATATTACGCAACATTCCCGCATAGTAAAGAAACAATTGAATGTCGAAGTATTTTGTGACAACAAAATGGTAACGTGTTCGCAGTTATCGTAACTACAGTATAATTCTATTTCCCGTAACTACTACCATTAAGACTACATTTATTGGGAAACCCTTAATTATTGCACATAGATTTCGAGCTTAGTATGTGCCAGTCAGTCGGTTAATATATGTCAATAGCGTGTCAACGCAGCGGCCATGTCACCGTGTGTATTCCGATGCCGACGGCCACTTACAATTAGACACCTTGTCATGTTCGGAAATTCGACTCCATTCCCCCTTACAATCGCTACTGTTCGAGTGTAGGAACCATACCGGAGAGCGGTGCTCTCCACAACCATTAGATGCATTAAACAAAATCGCGGGTGTGTATGGGCTGTGTAGTGTTGGCTTGCGAGTAAGGCTCTGTGGTTTCATTTCAGAGTGGTTTTATTTCTTACTTGAATACAAGGCAATTGCTTGGTATTCCCAGTCCCGGGGAGAGGCTGTTTGGAGAGTGAAGGAGGAGTCGAACAGAGGTTGAAAGTAGCGAGGGGGTAGGAGGAATTAGCGTGATGGGGGAGGAATTGGATTCAGGTCGATTGCCATACACGACCTGGCCGTCCAAGGGATTGGGAGAAATTGTATTCAGGTCGATTGCTATGCACGACCTGGCTTTCCAAGGGCAAGGTAGGATCTCCTCGCCATCCTCAGTCTCTCGCCCTCCTCCGTCTCTCCAGAAACAGCGCTCCTTATATTTGGTTTCTAGGGGCCGGATCTAGAATGCTCTGGAAGCACCCTCACCCCACAGTCCCTTTTCCCGGAACCCCCACTCCCTCGCCGCCTCTAGACTCCTGAGGGAGATAGGTGGGGGACTGCAGCAAGTGCACCCTCACCACATAAAATGCTCACTCTGTATATAGTTTTTACTGAGTGGTGGCGCGAAAAAAAAATTTCAAATCAGCCTATAAATTAAGTTTTTTTTATATTTATACAGTATTAGTATTTTTTTACTCAATGGTAGGATGTAGACTCCTTGATTTAATATTAAATACAGTGAAAAAATTGGCCCTGGAAAGTGTCCTCCATTTTGTTATAATGAACGCAAATATTTCTAATGCGGATATGAAATGCGTTAATGTTTCGTCAATAAGTTGTGTAATGTGACTAGTAGAGAGTAAGTAGGGATACGGAACTATATGTGTTAGGACCAAAGTTTATGAATAATAATCCATATTTGTGACAGAATTACTGGTGGCTCCAACGCCAGTGGGGCGAAGCCACGCGAACTAAACCAAATGGTCATTCTCTCGCAGCATGGAAGAAGAAAGTCTTCGAATCTCACGTTTTTTGACTCCTTGGGAAGTAATGAAACATATGGCAGTTCAAAAGGTTTCTTTTCTACATACTGTCACAAAAGTAGGATAAGACTGAATTGTAAGTTGTCGCATTATTTTAGTGTTCTAAGTTCTCGAAAAAGTGACGTTCGATGGCGATTCTGTTGTAGGACATTTCAAAGTAAAGCGTGCTAGACCATAATGCGTGTTAAATGCATAAATTAGCGCTGAATGAAAAATAAGGAACTTCACGAAGTTAAGCTGGCGATGCATGTTGGGAAAAGAAGACGAAGTTAAGGAGCTGAACTGCCTTGAGGTGTGACTTGTTTCTTAATTGTGTTACCCGAGTTTGAAGCGTAATATCTCGTAAACCGGCGTATCGTTTTCAGTCACTAGTACATAAACTTAAACTTGCTATTTCCTGCATCGATACTCACAATTTTTAAATATTGTTTATTAAAAGCAGTATTACGTTGGGAGCGGAAAAGGGACCAGCTTTTCCCTTTCGCGGCGTGTCTGGTGTTTCATTGAAATGAAGAAAGCGATCTACATTTCGTGCCTTCGCTTATAAGCTAAGGTCTTTTCTAGTACCACAGAGTATGGATGAATAGATGAATTGTTAAAATGTATAGTTCCGGAGTAGCTCCACAGTTTCAGGCAGGGTATTCTATCTGTTCAAAAACAAGCTTTCAAATCTATGTTTCCATCCGCACCTACGGTAAACCCCTCTTTGCTGCCTCCAAAATCCTTTCTCTCCCCTCAATATTTATACTTACACTTATCTGTTTTGTAATAATGAAATACTGTGATTTTCAGAGCCAACTCTGGGTATCACAACTACTTAACTCGCAGCAACCAACACCTTCATACATATCGGTCAGCACTCTTCCCTTTCGTTGTGTGGTCCCTCCTACATCATTCTGCTTCCATGCTAAAAAAAACATTATCACTATCTATTTCTTCCCCATCTTATTTTAAAGGAAAGTAAAACAATTTATTTACAAAAAATGTTTTTAAAGTGTAAATGAATTCATGGGGGCCAATGATTCAGAACAATTAATTTTGTAAATTAGTACGTAATGCTGCATTACATTGTGAAATATTGGATTGTGTTCTGTTATCGTTGTTTGTATTATGTGATATTTACTGTGACGAAGCTATGTAGACATTATCTACTTGCCGGCTAAATAAAATATTATTTGGTGCAAATTTCATGAGTATAGGTAAAATAATTTTTTATTTTTTAACTTTTGCCGACGTTTCGGATGTTTATTCATCCATCTTCTGGGAACTAGAAAATATTATTATCATTAAGGAAAAGCGTAAAGTTGATGTCGAAATTTTGATGTTCGTAGGGTAAATAAAATGATAATTAATTGGATTCGCGACAACTCAAACATTAGTGGAGAAAAATACATACTTATTTTAATTAATATTTATTATTATTTTTTATTTTTTTTATTATTATTTTTAATGATAACGCGTCAAAATAAATTACTTCACTCTGTGCGGGAAAATGCGTGAGGTTAGAAACCGAGGTCGTTGGTTAGAAGACGGAAAATATTATAAAGTGTGACCTGAAAGAGATTTGTAAGGATTTTCAAGAGATTGTGAGATCTGCTCTGAAGGAGTAACAGAGTACCGACTAAGAACGTAGCAATTATGCTAAAAGCTTAGCATTCATTAACATAAAATGCAAACGGCCAATCGTTAGTTCATTGAAGGGAAACGAAGGAAAGTTGTGACGTAGAGCGTAATGAAGCGTCCAACATACTCTACGTATTTTTCCAAAGCATCGACTGTATAAAAGCCTAAGAGCTTTTACGCCAAATCCCGACAAGTAGGTATATAATTAAGTACTGACTTCGCAGCATCCCAGGACGCAATATTTGAACAGCTCCGAGACCTTTGAAGTAATAATCCGTAGGTTGGCCGCTCACCAGGGAAAGATCCGGGCATTTCGTTGAGCATTCGGTATAAATGGATCCTTATAACAGTGAATGGAGTCGATACATTATGTTGGAGATGTGAATAAGTTCTACCTGGCAGAAAACGGGTCTTGTGACCGCCTTAACTTCGAATTTCTTAAATACGAACCATATCGCTCGTCCGCTAATCCTGTGCTCGTCTGTTCAATTAAGTCTCGCCCGAGTTAGTATTTCCGAGCCAGGGAAGGGGTGTTTCTGTTTCCTCCTGTTGGTTCGGTCTCTAAGGAAAGTGATGACTAGCCAAGAGTGGCTTATCGGGATCGTAAAGGCATACGGATCACCGGAAAGCAAAAAAGAAGAAAGTCTCTGTATTCCAAAACTAGCGAAGAATATCGGGCAATTGGTGTAATATCGCAGGTGACAAAAGTAGATAGATCTCAGAGCTATAAGCGGGGTGCTAGACAGCAAGGCGGAGAAATACTTGGGTGACGACCAGATTAGGAGAGTTTAGGCAGAGCAGAGTTTAGAAGCGGGATGGGAAAGAGGGACTCTATAGGAGTGATGAGGACCCTAGCAGGAAGAATATGGCCAGGATGTTTTTGAATTCTTCGTGGATTTCGAGATGGCGTTTGATAGAGTGAATTGGACTATATTAATGGAAGTGCTAAAGAAATAAGGGGTGGATAGGGGAAAAGTTACAGACGTCTTATTCGGAATCTCTTGGTGAAACTTGAAGAAATGGTTTGGGAATCATGGTGGGAGATAGAGAGTTGGGAGTAGGTTAAGGTAGGAGAGGAGCTCATGAAGTCGGTGAGATTCGCAGCCGAACAAGCGGTGGTTGGCCAAGGGTTTGTAGGCAATGATGACTGTGTTAGAGGGAAAGTGTGAAAGGTATGGGATTAAGATTAATCATAAAAATTCGAAGTTAATGATATTGTCTATAACTAAGAACGTGAAGCTAAACATAAGGGAGGGAAGTAGCTCACGTCCTACGTATGTAGTAGGTAGTATTTCTGAGGGAAATGGCTTTAATGGTAGGGAAATTAGGCGTAGACTTGCCCTAGCCAAGGTGTCCCCGACTTAGCTCGGTCGCGGGTTCCTCCAGGCGGGTACTAACAGTGCAGATAAGGGAAAATGGGATAGGAGAAAGGGGACGCGGCGTAAGCCGAAGGTTTTTGATTTCCTCAGACTTACTGGGGGTGCTCAATTGCTGGGTGCACTGTCATCATGGGAAATATGGAGATGGGATAGGGTTCGGGAATAGGAAATGGGGGACGGGAAAGAACATGGAAATGGGATACTTAGGGAATAGGGACCTCCTCACTTGCTGGCACTCCGACTCTCACTGCTAACTCACTAACTACTTGCACTAACGGCCGAACTCTTCGGCACCGCCGACAACGCGACGCTATCAGACTCCACGGCCGGCCGACCGGATTTATATAAGCCGGACGCGAGTAGCGACCCCACTCTAAAACGCGACGAGGCGGGCGCTTTAAACAGGGAAATCCCGAAACGTTACACCACTCCCCTTCCTCTCAACAGAGGCGAAGATCCCTGATCAAATAGACGGAGAAGCCCGCCAGCGAGCGTCAATAAGCTGCCTTAAGATCTCTTGAGTGCCACTCGCGGGCCGCTTTCCCAACGATAGGTTTCAGGTGGCTTACGGAATTTATCATTTTTTCGATAACACATGGCCCTATAAATTTTGGTTCTAGCTTTGCGGAGGTAAAATCTTGTCTGGCGATTTATCCGCCACGCAAGAGTGCCCTCTGAAAAGTCAACCTCGCGACGTCGCAAATTATAACACCGAAACTGACGAGCGGAGGCTCATTGTTGAGCCTCTTTGCCATTTCATTGAGCGATCTCTTTATTTTATCGGCGTATTCGCGTGGTTCGAACTCCGCGAGTTCACCTGCTTCTGCTTCCCCGTACAAATCTTCGGGCTTCCGAAGTTCCCTTTCGAGGTTTAACGCCGCGGGGGTGTGCCTCGTGGTTTCGGAGACCGCCCTACGTATTGAAAACAAAAGATATGATAAGCTCTCATCCCGTCTCCGGTGAGAACTTTGGCGATAGATTGAGATCATAGTTTTCAAAGTCCGATATGTCCGCTCACAAGGATTGGTTGGCGGCAAGTAGGAGGCCGTGTGACGAATTCACACGTTAAACAACTGACATACCTTTTTCAAGATCCTACTAACGTACTGCGGCCCATTATCACATAACAATACTTCCAGACCCCCACTGGTTTACTACCCGAGTACGGATGCACTCCGCGACATGAACAGATTTAACGTAACGTAATCGCAATGGGCCATCTCTTACTCACGAACACGAGTACGAACCTATTGCCCTTAAATGATATTGGAAGGGGGCCAACGATATCCCAATCCACGATAGTCGACGGAAGCTCCATATCGTGGGGCGTCATTAAACGGGAAGGCTTGAGTTGTTCTGCTTTATACTGTTGGCAGATCTCGCATTGACGGACGAAATCCCCAACGTCCTTTCGGAGACTGGGACAGGCGTAAAAACTTTGCACATTCCTAAGTGTATTAAATAACCCAAATTGGCCTTCCCGTGGAGAGAAGTGGTTCGCTTCCAGCTTTCGTCTCCTTTTGACTCGCGGGAACCATTAGTTTCCAAGGCTGAACCGTGACCCCCTCGATCCCTCACATATATCCGACCGTTGGTCAAGCGGAGCGCGGGGTACTTACTTGGCCCCTCTTCTAATTTCTTACGCAAATCTACATATCACTTGTCTGCATTACCGGCTGCTTTGAACTCGTCTGTATCTTCGATCGCACCAATTGGTGACAATGCGTCCAGAACTAGATGGTATTTTCCTTGACGATGGATTATTTCACAGTCGTATTGCTGTAGCTGACAATGAGATATCCACCTCACGAGGCGACCCTGAGGATTATTAAAACTGAAAATCCACTTGAGGGACGCGTGGTCAGTGACTACATTAACGCGACACCCGCGACCGAGCTAAGTCGGGTCCCACGTTGGGCGCCAAGATGTGACGGTGTCCCCGAATTATCTCGGTCGCTGGTTCCTCCAGGCGAGTACTTACTAAGGGCGCCAGTACAGATAAGGGATAGGGGGTAGGACAATCTCTGTCTGCACTCGGAGAGTAACGGGGAGGAGAAAGGTATCACGGCGTAAGCCGAAGTTTTATTTATTTCCTCAGGCTGTTACCGGGTGCTCAACTGCCGGCCACACCAAGGGAAGCATTTGCGAAAAGAAGAGAATTGATAAGGTCGGGTCTGAGGAGGAAAGATTGGTGGAAAAACTAATACGGAGCGTGGCTTTATAGCGGTCGGAAACTTGATCATAAAAGAGACATGCACGTAGACTGGAGGCAATTGAGATGTGATTTTGGAGAAGAATCGGGAGTATGAGTTGGATGGTGAGGAAGGCGACCGACGTGGTGTTGGATATGGTGGTAGAGGAAAGGAAACTGGTGGCGAAGGTTCGGAGAAGGCAGAAAAGGTGGATGGAGAGGTTGCTGATAGGTGAGGACATGTGAAAGGGGGTGATGGAGGGAAAAACGCTGAGGAAGCTTAGAAGAGGATAGGAATATCATGAGGAGAAGGTACGAGGAACTCAAGAGAGATGCGATGACGAATAAGTGATATAAGGTAAAGTGAAAAGATATCCCAGAAATGGGGGAGTTAAGGAAATGACTGACCAAAAACCTACCAACCAGACTTTTAATTAAGGTGATAGGTTCAGGTTACATATATAGAAATAGTTCCACTCTTGACGGCGACGCCAAGACGTTTAAACTGCGATTCGAATTGTAATAAAAAAGTTTGTGGAATATTCCAAAGGTCGTTTTCATTCCTCGAAGACGGATTGTTAGGAACAACAAACAAAATTCAACGACAACTAAGCATAATAGCTACTCTCTGTAAAATCTCTTGTCAATTCTACCGTAAATCGTGCGTGTAACAAAAAAATCTAAGGCAACTCAAAATATTATACTTATTTGTATAGCTTGCAGCGCTTTTCCTTTTTACCTTAATAGGCGATTTTTAGAACCCTCAAAGCTACCCCTCAGAATCGTTAAAAATCTTTCAGATCCTTCGATTCTTCCGAAGTTTTTAGTACCAGAGAAAACCGGAGGGGTGTTCCAATCTCTACGAGCGATTTGGTCACCTAAATACACCTCTTCCAACCAACTGTGAACACTTTATGCTAAATGCGTGGAATAGTTAGCTCGCGTATGACGCTCGTAATACAGAATATTGATGTTCTAATGAATGGTTCGCATCGAATCGAATAATGCGTTATGTAATCGTCGTTTACGGCAAAAGTCCTCTTCCCATGACGATACATCGAAAAATTAACGCTTTTGAGCTCTTACCAGTGCAACTTTCCTGGGACATTCGGTATTTCTTAATCTTAAGTCAGCCTAGTGATCGGCCGGCGAGTGATACTATCATGCCATATGTAGAATCCGTAGCTCACCAGCGAAGAAATTCGACTCAACGGCAACGAAATGTTCAAGAAAAATGTTAAAATTATGATTGGAATAGGTACATCGATTCTCTGTTGTATGTTAGCGCCAAGATAATCATAACGATTTCTGGGGCGATATTTATGAAGCAAAGGCTAAATACTAAGTCGAATATAGTACTTGAAAGCCTATCAAAGAAAATCAAGAGAAACTAGTTTGAGAATTCTCGAGTATACAAGGGCATCACGAGAAACGTCCCATTTTTTTGCACGAAAAGGTGTAATTATTAAAAAAAAAACTACGTACATCATACTAAAATATGACTATCTGCTTGCAATGCGCCGGATACTAATTCATTACCAATACTGTTTCTTTTCACCAATTTAACGGTTTGAAGTTGTCTCAAACTGGTTGCGAAATCACTGGTAACAAAAGAAAAGTACACCCGGGAAAAACGGAAAAGTTATTTCTGCAATGAAGTTCCCACCCTGCCTCTGGACATGAGGAAATATTATCTTCGCATACTGTTAGAGATGTTGCTCATTACTTCACTTCGCCGCCAAATGTCTTATTTGCCAATTCTAACTCATTGTTAGTTGCAGCAGGTACAGGCAGCTTTAGGACTCTCGATCAGCCGAAGTAACTTTTGTCGGGCCCATTATCGAATGAAGCTCGGCCATGGCCGACTTTCCTCGGCTCGGCACGTTTGCCGTCATCACGCCTTCGGAAATCTTCGTCTGCCTTCGGAGCTTTTGAGCTTGCGTTCGGACTTTCGACTTTTGCTCATCATTTGATGAAGTAAAATTCGGAGCATGAGAGTTTTGAAAGTTCCGTAGGTATTTTTTCAT
The DNA here is from genome assembly GCA_963573305.1 of Pyrrhosoma nymphula. Lineage (NCBI taxonomy): Eukaryota > Metazoa > Arthropoda > Insecta > Odonata > Coenagrionidae > Pyrrhosoma > Pyrrhosoma nymphula. The sequence continues at coordinate 25,631,113 of OY754336.1, read as the reverse complement.
GCTATACTTGCAATTGAGAAAATAAAATAAGGGTTTACTTCCATATTAGGCTTTTATTCCATAGGTAAAATATGGGAGGTATCGCAATCGCTTGAATACGTGTGTGTTCAGAGAGAAAATATAAGGTAGACGCTTATCGTGCAACTTGTTTATCTTTGAGCCGATTGTATTTGTTAGCGAGTGATACGATACGATATAATATACGATAATGCGATAAGATATACGATAAATATACGATAATGACATGCAATGCCACGTGCCGCCAATTAATCCATTATGACCATGCGAATTTTCTACTTCCACACTGAGAAAAGCACTTCTGCTTTTTTCTAGCTTATTTGATTTCTGCCTATAGTTACTGAAGTTAGAATTACGGCGTGACTAAATGAAATGTTGCAATGCCAGAGCGTGCCAAATCCGGTCGGCCGAACAAACGGCGGTTGCGAATCAATGTGAGGTCACTCCTAGCAGTTTCACTCCCCGTGGCTCCAGTCAAGTGGGAACCGGCACTAAATAATAATCATCATATCTTTTATTCCATTCATATAGCATTTACAGTACAATTTTGTTTAGTTTAAACAAATAATTTAATAATAATGTCGCCTACTGATCATTGAAGGGCATTAAAATTATTTTAATGCTGTTGAATAGCATAGTTTGCTAATCGAATGAAGAACAAAGAATAATGTAAAAAATATGTCCTGCTATATGTTTAGAATTTAAAGTTGCTTCCGATATTTTCCCCTAGTACTATCCACTGCTAGTTTATAAGACTCGCTTTCGTTGGCGGAAATTTGAAACTCTAGACGGTAAAATTCATTTTTACTTAAGAATACTAGCCTCGTCCAGCTAACGCTGCAATCTTACTCTCTCCGGTGTGCGCTGTTGGAATTGGTACTCCTAGCGATAATCCGCTAGAATTTCGCATCTATCATACCACATTTACGTCCCTTTCCTGTGTTTTCACACTTAAACTATAACATAAAATCATAATAAGGAAACGTTTTCTCGGCATCCAATTTTAGCCTAAAATGAGTCATGTCAACCGAAAATATTTGTTCAAAAAATACGTTTTTCTGGAACGGTAGTAATGCCACCTCACGACCCCTTAATCAACCACGCCTCGCATTGCAGCACACCGGAGAGGCCGGACCGGATTAGCGAGGGTCTACTCATCATCTTTTTGAATTTTTTTCTGCTCGTGCATGTGGAGCAAAAAATCCAGCTTGTCCGTTTGAGAACTATATTTAAGTTAAATTTTAGTGAAGTATTTTATATGAGTAATAATGTCTGTCATTGACTTCGCTTAAGATAATAAACAACTTTTTTGTGGCCGCCTTTAATCACTTTTTTTTGTCTGACAATGCCTTCGAGAACACAAATCATCCATTTTGTCCTATTGTTGAAGGCTTCCGTGGAGTGGTGGAATAGTCGTGACTAATTTTCCGTGATTTCCTCCGCGTCGATACATCTTAGTACGACAGTTTCGCCGGCGTTTCAGAAGGCGTCACTTGGAAATCCCGGAAAAATAGGCGCGCCCATCCATTTCTCCGTAACAATGGTGTATCCTCTTGAGGAAAGAACTCAAGAAGGAGGGTTAAGTTTGAAGCCCGTGCTGATGCTTGTGAATGAACTTGACTAGCAGAGCCGAAGGAGAGGCCTGCGTTTACCGAATTTAATTATAAGGCCAACAGATGACGGTTACGCTGCAGAACTGCGCCGGGTTCCCTAATCCCATTCGTTTTTAGAACGGCCGTTTTCAGAACCGGGGCGGCGGCGTGTCCCGTTGCGACGGCTGACTAATTCTCTTGAGCGGTTTGGATGGCATTATAATTATGCATGTATGTATCGGAGTACTGCTCACCAGCACTAAGCCATTCACTAAAAGGGACGAAATCGTGTTTGATTTTAATTATCGGAGCGGTGCTGTAAAAAGAGGCGCAAAATCTTGAGTGCGGGACTCCGCAGAGGGAAGTGGACGTTGGTGCGAAAGCTCTGTCGGTGGTGGAATGGGTGGTGCAAAGGACTCTTGATATATTGGGTGCAGTTGAGGGACGGGGTTGGAGCAGGATGTGTATGTAATTGCGAGAGTTGGGTGCGGGTGCAATACGAATGATAAACTATGCGGTTGTTGGATGCGGGTGCATGCCGTGGGAGATGCGGGGCGTGTCTGTGGAACGGAAGGAGGATAAAGGCGCAGGATGTGGGAAGACGTGAGTGCGGGACGCAGTTTAGGCACCCGGGTGGTGCGGAATGCGGTTGCCATGCTTGGTGCGGATGGAGGATGCGGATGTTGGGCGTAGTTGTGGAACGCGGGTGCATGATAAGGGTGCGGGATTTGTGCTTGGGGTGTGGATTAGGGATTGGAAATTAAAATCCAGAATCGATTTTCGATTAATCGACTTTCGATTTTGGTTTAAAAAATCGATTTTCTAAAAATTCGTTTTTTTGCCCAAAATAATCGAAAAATCGAAATCGATATTTATAAATAGAAAAGTAATTGTCTGCTGAAATACGGATGTGCTGTTGCAAAGAAATGCAAAATATGGGTTAATGGGAGCACTAGGGTTAAGTACCGAATAGAGTTGAATTTATTAATACAATATTTTATTTTAAAGATATTTATAAGATATGCAGGAAAGTAATAATCCATAAGTGATACTTAAAAACATATAGGTAATATAAAAAGCAAATTACATATAGTTTAGTAGCAGTAAGAATTGTATATTGAAAAGTGGGCATACCACAAAATGAAAAACAGAATTTTATTTATTTCTTTTTTGCAAAGCCGTGGAACCAGTGTTCCTCAGGGATGGACCTTAAGAAAACTAACATTTTTAGATGTTCTCCGGATAATCGATTTCGCTCCTGAGTTGCAATTAACCCGGCGTGAGAAAATAGTCGCTCACACGGTACGGTAGAGGCAACTATAGATAAAATCCTGCTGGCTGGTTTGTATACGTGGGGATATTCTCCCTCAATCTCCTTCAAAGCTTGTAGTGGATTGGAGTTGGACTTGCGGTCGACTGGAGGGCGGTTTACGAACTGGCGCAGCTCGATTGGCAAAATTCAAACGCTGTAGCAGCTAAACATTGAAAATCGATCGGCTAGAATCGATTTTGATCGGTTTTTCAAAACAAAAAGTCGACTTCGATTAAATCGAAAATCGGTGTGTGATAATCGATTTTCGATTAAAATCGAAATCGATTTTCCAATCTCTAGTGTGGATGCGGGGCCACGAGTTCGTGTGCTGGATGTGGAGCAACGTAATATGTAAATAATGCAATGTGGCTCTGTGTAAGGACTGTTTCAGTTCATTTCACAAGTCGTGATGCACAAAATGATATTATTTTTAGAAGTGAAAATTCTTTATTTTTATTGTAAAATATTTTGTAAATGCAGGAGCTAATAGTTCATTCACTCTCACAATAAAAAATGTTATCTAAAATAATTTGTTTATATTTTATCAGAAAGAATCAGCACAGAAAGGTTTATCATTGTACCAAAATGCATAAGGTGAAGTAATGATTGCCCCTTGAACGAAACGCAACCCGCAACGCGTGAAATTGCAATAAGTTCAATGTTAAATTTACAACGAAGAAAGAAAAAATTGTATAAATAGGTATTGATTTATAAAATAATAATAAATCATTCAGTAAAAGATGGTGGCTGCAGATAGAAATATAGAGGACATATTATAGTTTCAAAAATTCGCAATTTTTAAAAGTTTATTGTAAAAAATAACATTAAGGGATAAAAATATAGAAAAAAAATGTTGTATTCAATTATGTAAAATATACATTATGCACCCTGCCAAATTTTGTAACTTTTTTCAAATCGCGTCTTTTGACCTATAAAGGGTTAAGCACGGAATTCTGGAGCGAAGGCCGGAAAGGTACATACGGCACTCCAGTTCCGTTACTATGTATCTACAATCCGGAAATATATGATACACCCCTTATGTGAAGTCACTCTTTTTATTTTCGGACCGTACCCTTTTAGGCTTAGAATTTCGAATACTTTTCCGTCGTTTATCACATTTGCGGAAAGTTTGAGGAAGGAATTCTGCTTGGTCTTTAAAAAGATAGAGGAAACCGACTGGGAGGTGAAAAATTGCCCTAAATGAGGGGTAGATGTGACAAGAAGGATGGAGAGGAGTGGGAACTGAAGACGGAAAAACAAAAGGAGACACACACAGTTGTCAGCTTCCGAGGTGTTCAAGGTTCGGGATCGAAGGGCCGGGAAAATTAACGGGAGAGATGAGAATAATGGCGTCTGATCATGGGAGGCGTGGAGAATTTGGTTGGCGGTTTGCTTGGTTGAGGACCGGGCTACTTAGGCTATCGAATAGTAGAGCCATAGGTATCTAATCTGCTCCCAGAATGATGTGAGAATTTATAATGAGAGGGCTTGTCAAAATGTATGTGAGCATCTTTTGTTCATCCCCATGATGTTTAGTTTTTGTGCGCTACCATATGTGTTGCTAGCTCGTAAGCACTGCTTATTCCATAATCATTTCTTGCTTGTATGCACCTGTATTGCTATTGTCCTTCTCCGCTTAAAAAGAATACTTCATTAACCTGTTTTACCCTAAACAAACAAAATATCCCATAAGCATGGAGATACTGGGCATGACACCTATCCTCTCATCTGTGAGTCAGCTTTAAAGAATCTTGCAACCCGCTCCCTTGTCATATGTGACGGTTGACCTGGCTTCAGTGTGCATCAGCAGTGAAATACTTCTCTTTTGGCTTTAAAATAAACGTGTTTAAAGAATTATTTAAAAATATTAATGTTCTTCTTTCTTGTTGCACTCACAGGCGCTAAGGACACAACTTTAATTTCGAATGGAAAAACAACAGGAGGTGAACATTGAGTTAATGTGGAAAGCAATTCGTGATTGTTCACAACGTGAATCAATTTTGAATTCTTTGAGTCAATCGTTGTATCAAGATTTTGAAGTATTTTCATGTCAAGGTGAAATTTTCATCCACGAATTAAATTTCATTTGTTGTATTTATTTTGTTACTAAATTGTTTATTGGAGTTGAACTTGTAAAATAATGTGGTCCGCCAGAAAAAATAAAGCGTATTGGTTTATTCCTGATGGTGTGTATACATTTTTTTCATTGAGGAGAAAAAGGAGCCATTCTCCTCTGGAGTTTAAAATAGAGTAAAAGCTGGTAGAAATACGAAATCAACTTTTTGGCTTATAATGTTGCAGGAGAATTAATTCTCAAGTTGTACCTTGATTTCTTTGGGGGCAATTTATAGTTACTGTTCCTTGTACAAGATGAGGTGGCTTCCAAGTGGACAAGATAGGAGGGACTTCATGGACACACGCAGCAGGTTTTAATAAATGCTATGCAAACTTTAATCGATTAGCCCTCTGCTCAAAGAGTGATGATGGTTCTTCCGATGATGATTTATTTTCTTTTCCTGATGATAGGGGTGGCTCTTCATTCCTTGAAGTCAACAGAAATGAAATTCAAATTTGATGGTTTATTGGCGATAAGTCAAAATGCTTATCAATATATCGAGTAAATTTCCGTCGGTTTCCCTATTTATGTTGTTGGGCCTTTTGATTATTTCCACAGCTTCTCTAATGAATCTTGGGAGATGTTTTTCTTTGGCCAGGATTTTTCGTTCTTTAAAGTTGATCCTATGACCTGGCTCCGCCAAGACTTGTTCAGCAATGGCCGATTTTCCTTCCTGTCTGTTCTTTAGTGCCTGTGCATGTTCTTTAAACCTGCATTGTATGGCGCTCTTGGTTTGTCCAACGTAGGACTTCGTACACCCTCACGTGGATCACAGGTGGGAGGGGGTCTTTCGCTTGAATGAGCAAAATGGCTATTTCGTTTCCACATCCAAACCTGGTTTGGATGTTGAACCAAACTACCTTAAGGTGGCTGGAGCGATTTTTGTTAAAATACAGATTTGAGTGAAACTTTGCATACGTGTCCTTATTTGTAATATCTATCGATAAAAGTGAAAAAAACTGTATGCTACCGATTTGGTTTCCTGGCAATTCAATGATATTTTAACAAGTACTCTTATGGCACACGGCATATATTGTGAAAAAAATCGATTACGTATATACAGATTATCTCTTAAATGCGAAATAAGAAGTTTCATATTATTATAATTGCTACTAAGAAATATCAAGGTATCATTCCGAGTAAAAATAGCGTATTTAGATATGATTTTCTCGTAAATTTCGAATTTCGCGCCGAAAATCCAAGTCAAAACAATACTTTAATTGAAGCAAATTTTTTAAATGTAACACTTGCATCATATTCACTACTGCATTTATGGTTATTTCGAACATATAAACTTGCACTTGAGTGAAATGTGGTCCAAGAATATTTTTTTTTGACTTGCTTGAAAAATTATTAGAATGTACCTTCAACGATTCACGATTACCGCTCCAGCCACCTTAAAGGAGGGAGCTTATGACGGGAACCTTTACTGGAAAAAGACAGGAGAAGGGTTTTATATGGAGTGCAGCGTTGTATTATGTAGAAACCTGGACTCGCAGGAAAGAGGATGAGAACAGGCTGCATGCGTTTAAACAATAAATTTCAATGGATGCGATCGACAGTGAATTCGCGTCGACTTTCGCCGCTTGAAGACTTCGTTGCAACTTGATTGTTTACGTTGTTTGGACCACAAGAAGATCACAATCCCGGTTTCGGTGTTTGACATTACCTTTTGACACATTTGAAAGTTAATGCCTAAGCTTCAATTGGTAAGTTTCATTGTCTTTTCCCGCATATAAATGTCATTTCAATTCATGAGGAAGAGCTGCCAATCACTGAGCTCAAGCAATGACATCACTTTAGATGCAATATCTCCGCTAAAAACTAGGTTGAAAAATAATTTTGCCAGAATCATAAATAAAATTAAATTTTCTAAATTTTTTAATACTCCTTTTTTTTATAATCCATGAAAATAATAGAGTTAGCAAAAAATAAATGCCTTAGAGATGTAAACGTTTGCCAATTTCGGTTACCATGTTAATAATTGAAAGCAACAAGCATCAACTTCGGCAGAAAACGAAAGATATAAATCTAACATAAATAATATTTTTGACGTATTATTTTCATAACTACATACTAGTGCACACCTCTGCAATTTGGAGTTTTCATGGTAACCTCAAGATGCTTCTGAAAAAATGCTTGCGTTGCCGTTGCTCGGTAACTTAAGAGCTTCAATCATTTTTTCATAGGACTTAAAATTATTAAAATCATCCGCCACCCTCCATCCTCCTCCTTCAACACCCTAATTTCACCTGGTTGTTGGACTCCATGCAATATTTTAGAAAATATAGTAGCCGGTCTATAAATCCTTCTCTTAAAAATTCACGTGCATTTGATACAAAACACCTTCAATACAAGGCCATTTGCATATTACTGTCGCATGTGACTTACATGAAAACTAATGTAGTATGATATCAGCGAGGGTTTAATGTTTTGGGCGCTATTCTACCTTCACCACGAACCTTATGAGTTTATCTCGCACACGCAAGTAGCAGCGTGACAGCCGATATATTTAACTTAGACGGTGGATGAACCCGTTAAGGGATTGTAGCTTGTTTTTGAATTTAGCTAAGTTTACTACGGAATCTAACCCACGTAGCAAGTAGTGAAGGATAGGACTGTTTTTTTCCTCGCGACACACATTCATTAGAAGTGAACGGAAATCTTTGTGCGGCAAGTCATGATGGTGCTAACATCACTTGACCCGGAGGATATCTTTGCTGTATTTCAATTGAGATAGCATCTTTTTTCTAAGATCATACGTGACCTTAATTGCGAAAGGGTCCTTTTAACCCGTCAGCGCCCAAAGTTTTTTTTTAATCAAACATCGTTCATTTTTCCAAAATATGATACTTATGAGCAATAAAGAAGGCTCCTAAAATTTTTCCCCAAAATATTCCATATATCCAGAGTTACATGTCGGTGCCATATGGCACCGCTGGGTGTTAGTGGGGTCTTTTCGCTCATAAAGGTATTTTGGGAAGAATCAAACGTCGTCAACTATAATAAAACCTCTATTTAATTTATTTATTACACATTAGATTTGGAATGGTAATGATCGAAACATTGAACACAAAGACCAACATTACATTTCTTGCACTCGGTTCTTGTTTGAGACATGCAATAATCACCAGCACATTTTCTCCTACTCCCCTTTTGGGTGGGAATAACGAGATGGTTTATGCCATCGTATCGTAGCATATTTGCTGCAAGGCGTCCGGCATTTTTCCCTAATGTGAGCCAGTTCCGTACTTAACCAGGTATACTTGGACAATAAGCCTCCTTACCTCCAGCTGCGATATATCCACTCCTGATTTACGCATCAAAATCCAAGTGTTGTGTACACAAACATCTAACAGCCACGTAAAAATTGGCCACCACCATTTCTTACGGCGCACACCCACTCTGTAGCGATTTATTCCTCGGTCCATCAGGTCGGTACCACCCATGTTCTCATTGTACGCCTCAAATAGTTTTGGTCGCGTCACAGAAATTTTCTTTTTCGCACCACTCGAGTACCTTGCTACGCTTGTCACAGGATGCACACCATACCGTGTTGATGCACCCATTACAACCCCATTGTCCACCCATTGAACAAGGATTATAGATGTCTCTTTATCACAGCTGTACTCGTAACTTCCCCGTGGCTCCTTTTGAAAAATGGATTTCGGGGTGAGCTTACTTCCTTTCGGCAATCGATTGCTCCGGAGTGTACCAGTGCCACTATAGCCCCTACTTTTCAGCTCCATCAAGAGGTTCATTCCTACATATAAAAAACCAAAGCTTATTTCCTTCCCCTCGTGGTAAACAGATAGTGACATCATTTTATAAGAATTACATATATACCGCCTACCTGTAAAAAGGTTGTCGAAGAAAATATTATACGGCAGTTGCCGTGCATCTTCTCTGAGATTGTCCAACATTGATAACATCGGGGCTGTTGATTTTCCGCACCTCTTTTCGTATACTTCATTTCCATTATGCCTTTTTCCCTGGTATGCCTCGAAGTCGATTAGGTAACCAGCTGCACTATTCAAGCACCATACCTTGTAGCCGAACCTAATAGGCTTGCCTCTTATGAATTGCTTACATCCATGGGATCCGTAGTAAGCCACCATACTCTCGTCATAGGCAATATTTTGCTCAGGTCTAAATAGTTTCCTAATTCGTTCCTGCAATAGGTTCATTAGAGGTCTCAACTTCCAATATTTGTCAGTGTGATGAGGAGCATTGTTGTCCGCACAATGTAGAAAGCGTTCAATTTCCAGGAAACGGTTCCTTCGCATGGCATTGCACACAAAATCGTTCCGGACGTCTCCCCCTTCCTCTCAGTAATTGCGCTTGTCAGGGACCTCATTATATCCGGAGAGAATTAAAATTCCCAAGAACACTTTCATCTCTTCGAAAGAAATATTAGGTGAAAGGCAGTTACAGAATAGCGCATAATTATTGCTCTCAGAGACTAATAAGTTAACCACTTGTTCATCAAAAAATAATTCAAAAATATCCACAGCATTTAAATTCCGGAGGTCTGAATAGTCAGCGCTAGGGAACAAAGACTCTGTACCATTGATATCTTGGTTTTTCTGCCATATAAATTTAGAAATTTCATTATTTTTCTTCGAGCTGCAGTTAGATACATCTCCATCCATTTTCTCTCTCGGTTTTTTAAGATCCGGAGCTCTTTTTCTTTTCATATTGCGCGTCATTCCGGTGACGGGCTTACTAGAATCAACCTGAATTGTTGAGATATTATGGCCACTTTGCTCATCAAATTCTTCATCATCATTTTCTCCACCTTTTAAAAACAGTATCTCTGCTTTTGCTCGGAGCCGACGACCAGATAAGTTGTCAATTAACCCACCGTCATCATCACCTGAATCTTCGTCAGTCAAAACGGTGCTCTCTGGTGGCTCTACAAATATTTGGTGGACGTTATCAACTTCTTCTTCCTCTAGGAGGTCTAAAACCTCTTGAAGAGATAAATTCATAAGAGAACAAAATATAATTAAGAGCTTGGAGAAAGTAACGTGGCATCAGCAATTGCAGCATTTTAGAATAATAGAATTTTATAAATGTAAATTATTGTAGAATTATACTTTTAACACTTCATTCGCATATTTCCTCATGCAAACATAATGTATCGCTCTACGCATGAATGAAACAATTCTCAGTACGGTGATAAAAAAGGGTTTATTTGTAAGAAAGATATGAGACTAATTTGGTGTTTGAATTTTTTCGAAAAGTAAAAATTCACGAATCATAACCTTGAAATTAACCCACAGCATTATAAATCTACCAACAAATCCCACGCGGTGAAACCCAGAAGTCATGCAAACGTTTGGAAATCAACGCCGTGGAAATCTACGAGTCAATATTTGTATTTCTTAAATCTTCATTAATAATATTTTATATGAAAATAAGCCTTAAACATAGCTTATATACCTTTTGAAAACGTTCAGCACCCATTTCTGTTAAGAAAACTGCTCTACGATGAAATATAGAGCTGTAAATCGCAACCGTAAGCAAAATAGGACCACAAGGTGAATTGATACGGGTAACGCCCAGCGGTGCCAAACGGCACCGCTAGTGTTTAACTTCACATATCTCAACTTTTAATCACTAGATCCTGCTAATTCGTTTGCAAATATTAGTTTGTACTTAACATTTCAAGAAAACATTAAGGTATAGCTTTTAAACTAATAATTATACATACAGTGAGCACTTACCTCGATCGAGTACCCATAACTCATGGGTCCGGAAAAAAGCCTTTTGCTGTGAAACAGACTGGACGATCCGATGTGGTGCGAAGCACAATTCACACTGGCTGAATTCTAGAAGAAACTGTCTAACAAGCGTGCGCACCGAAATGTACGCTAAGAGTCACATATTTGCGCTGCACTGCGGTGCCGTATGGCACCCGTGGGCGCTGACGGGTTAAGGTAGCTTGAGCGAGATATCAATTCACCTACAATTTGATGAATTTGACCTCATTTTATAGAAAAAAACTCTCATCTTTCCAATTATATCAAAATATTAACCTCTTTCCGAACTACCTGTTGCGCAATTTTCCTAAAAATAAAAGAAAAATAGATTACGGCTGTGCGCTCCAGAGGGAGAATATTTTTTTAAATTAGGAATTTATAACATTTAGATTTCGTCAAAAAACTAACGGTGTGTAGTTGCATGCTTACTCAACTATTCACAAAATTAATTAATTACTCAACCCAGTAATTTTTACACATTAGCGAAAATAAAACCTGTTGTGAAGGCATTCTCATCGTACGGCGTGAAAACATCAGTCAAGCTAGTGACTTAAGTGGATATATTTATTTAGTTACTGAGAATTTTTGTAATGTATAAGTATATTTTTGCGTCATTATTAATTCAATATTAACTTCTTACAGACGCTTAAATTAAAAAATGAAATTCGAATATTGTCTTCAGACTCCTATGACTAGGGAAAAATATCACGTTCTACCTAAATATGTACCTCCGTGATTAAACTCGGCGTGTTCAGGTATCAATTTTTTTACGCTCACGTGTTTGCTAGTATATCTCCTTTATTATAGCCTTGATCCCTTCACCCTCTGCGTATAGAGCTCATCTTTTAAGCCACTCTCCGGCCCCCTCCCCCCATCTAACCCCCTGGTACCCCCGCCGCATCGGCACCACATTTGCTCCCTCACCCCTCGTTGAACCCGCTCGACGTAATCGGTCTTTGCGCGCGCAAGATGGCAGGCGGGTCGAATTCGCTGGGGCCGACGCAAGAGCTCACCACCAATCACCTGTACTCCCACAGTGGAGTGGTCTCCGCGGTATCGCCCATTGGGGAAAATTAGCAGTTGAATTCGTCAGTTTCCACAACTGACGTACCCAAATTCGCGTCGTACCGACACCTGTGGGCCGAAATCGCTGTGTGGCAATAAAAGAACACAGCAGTTTCAATAACTGTTTCGCAATGGAAACAGTTTCAAAACGAAACAGTTCTGTGAAACCCCCTGTTGCAGACAACAGCTAGAGTCACACGAAACAACGGGCGATCGATCGGCGCTGTTATAATATTTCTGGTGGTTCTGTATTCCATGCCATCATTATGTAATCATACACTTATATGAAGTAACAATTTCATTTGAATTCATGAAAGATAGGTACTTCACAGTTCTAATGCTGTCTGCAACGATGGGCTGGCATGTGTTGGCTAAATAGACCGAAAACCGCCTGAAACAGACTTAAATTTAACAAATTGTAGCTTATAACCGTAACTGGAACAGAATACAAGACGAAACAGTCGGCTTCAGCTATCAGTTGCCACTGCACAGCACAGAGCGCAACGTCGCGGCTGCGGCACGACTACGAAACTAACCTGTTGTTTGCGACAGTTTTTTGAAATAGTCGCCTAACCGGAACAGTTTCGGCTGTAGCAATTCCGCTCCGGTAACACTTTGTTCCACCACCTGAATGCACGTCTGCACGTCTTTAAGGTGGCTTGAGCGGTAATCGTGGCTCATTGAGAGCAAATTATAATAATTTTTAAAAAGTAAGTCGATTAAAAATTCCTGGACCACATTTCATTTAAGTGCCTCAGTATATGCGTTGGAACTCAACATACAATGGATAATGCAATGGATATGGTACAAGAATTATATTTTAATTTTTTCCTTAATTAAAGCAGGTTATTTATTTTATTTTATACAAGGCGTTACAAGTAGGCGATCGCCTGGTGGTAACATTAAAAAAAAAACATAAGAACAAAAACATAAAATTTTCAAAATATTTCCAAATGTACCATTATAGAATCGAGGAGCACTTATTTTTAAACATTTTAACGTCAGCGGGAAAGATCTCAAAAATTACTTCAGGTAACTCCTTCCACTCCTTTATACCTCTATTTAGGAAAGGTTGCTTCAAAATATCCCCTTTCTGCTTTCTACATTTAATTTTATATCTGTGGGTCCTTCCTTTGTAGCAGTGTGAGTCCAACCTTTGATTTATTTCCTTCCGAGCCCATTTTTTGTAATTGCTTTGTATTTCCCGCATAACCTATTTATGGTTCTCCTTAATTTCAAAGGTATCCAACCCAGATACCCCAGCATGGCTGTGACACTCACACCTTTTCATTCATTCATTACAGTAATCTACCGGTTAAAGGTAGGTTGTGATGAAAGTCAGAGAATATCCGACAAACTCTTACACGTGCCGTGCCCTTTCTACCTCTAGTATTTCTTTCTTCATCTCAGCATAAGTCCTACCTTTCTTCATCCCGTCCATAAAACCGATTCTCTTCCTTCCCCTTCCCCGCTTACCCAACATCCTACCCTCTATCACGGCCTTCAGCAAACCATCGTCCTTCATTACCCCTTCCAGCCACCTACCCTGTCTTCCCCTAATCTCATCTATAAGTTTCCTCTCCTCGCCCACCATGTCAAGCACTTCCTCATTTGTCTTCCTTTCCGTCCAACGCACCTTCTCCATCCTCCTCCACACCCACATCTCGAAAGCCTTCAGCCTATTTTCGTCTTCCTTTCTCAAGGTCCACGTTTCCGCCCCATACAACGCCACACTCCATATTAAGCTCTTCACTAGCCTCTTTTTTACATCCTTACTTAAGGTCCCCGTCATCAGCTCCCTTCTATTATTGAACGCTTCCTTCGCTAGCGCTATTCTCCTCCTAATGTCTTTGCTACTATGTCCTGTTTCTTCCAGCGTACTACCCAAGTAATTAAATTGTTCTACTTGCTCCAGTTTGTGACTTCCTACTCTTATCACCAGCTTAGCTTTCTTTGTCCTACAGAATCTCATTACTTTTGTTTTCCTATTATTTATCTTCATCCCGTATTTCTCACACTGTTTATCCAGAGCATCTACTAAAGTTTGCAATCCTTTCGATGACCGACTCACCAACGCCTGGTCGTCTGCGAATCTAACCGACTTTATCCACTGGCCTCCTACTTTCATTCCCACCTCTAGCTCATCCCATGCCTCTCTTACCATTTCTTCAGCATAGATGTTAAAAAGTAAAGGCGACAACGGGCACCCTTGCCGTACCCCGCGACCTATAACTGCCCACCCTGATTCACCCTCAGCTACCCTTACCTGAGCCCTCTGCCCCATATATAAGTTTCGGATGAGTCTCCTGTCACGCCAATCTATTCCTATTTTCCCCAGTATCTGCATTAGTTTCTCCCAGTTTACTCTGTCAAACGCCTTTTCGAAATCTACAAAGCAAGCGAAAACATCCTGATTATGCTCTATGTTTCTATCTATAAGTGTCCTCATTACCGCAATCGCGTCTCTGGTTGCCCTCCCCTTCCTGAACCCAAATTGGTGATCGCCTAAATAGCACTTTGCTCTGCCCTCCAACCTTCTATTTAGTACTCTAAGCAACACTTTTGCCGCGTGCGAAATTAAACTGATTGTTCTATACTCCTCGCATTCTGAAGTTTTCTTCTTCTTCGGGATAGGTATTAATACTGTATTCACGAAATCCTCTGGCCACACTCCTTCCTCGTAGATCCTGCGAATAAGTTCGAAAAACGATTTTCTCCCCTTACTACCTAGATTCTTCAGGAGCTCTGAAGGTAGATTATCGGCTCCCACGGCTTTTCTACCCTTCATCTCTCTTAGTGCCCTCTCTATTTCACTCTCAAGTAACTCTGGTCCGAGGTTATCCTTATCTATTGTTCCTTCGTCCTCTAGATCTAGGCTAAGGGGTCTATTCTCGCTGTCATATAGCTCCTCTACGTATTCTCTCCACCTTTCTTGGATATCTTCCTGTTCGATTAATATCTTTCCTGTTTTGTCCTTAACCTTTGGTATCGCTTGACCTCTCTTACCACCCGATAACATTTTCTCACACCTTTTGTGCCTGCCTAAAACATACCGGGCTGCCTTCCTTTGTACTTTCTCCAGGTTGAAAATATGACCAAAGTATACCGTGCGATATTCGAATTTTGGAAAAAATTTTAACGAAATATGTTTGTTTCTAACATTGGACTTGGTGTGACACCTTGATATTGTTATTGACTATCATTTTAATAAAAATGTATTATTTCGCGTTTAGTACAAAATATGTGCATATTTAACCTAAAGATTACGAAATATATGTAATTTACCATAAGCCTGAGTGTTAAAATAGCATTGAATTGACCAAAAACCAAATCGGTACGACGCAATTATTATTCACATTCATATGTGGATATCTATCTTTCTGTAAATATTTATCTGAAATTAGATCACGTATGCAAAGTTGAACGCAAATCTGTACATAAACAAAATTTGCTCCAACCACCTTAACACGTATTGCCGAACGCTGCCAGCTTATTTCGGTTGGCATTGTCGTCGGGTAATGGGGCTGCTTTAAAGATTACAATTATTATGCAATTTACCCGTTAATGCAGGTAAAAGTGAGTAAAAATCCTCTTAGAGTGTTACATGTGCAGGGCCCGTTCTACCCGCACAATGTTTTCTTCATCTCAGCGCACGTCCTACCCTTCGTCATCCCGTCCATAAAACATGTTCTCCTTCTTCCCCTTCCCCACGTACCCAGCAACTTCTCCTCTATCACAGCCTTAAACAACTCTCTGTGGAGATGAATCATGACAAACGCCTTAGCCTACCCAGCGGCACTCCTCACACGAGGGAAGCAACGACCGGAATACAAATCCTTCTTCCGAAACAATGTGAATGTATCATCGGTTTGTAGAGAAACATTTGATCCTTTCTGTCGGCATTTGCAAAGTAAGAGAAGTAAAAGGTGGAACTCGCGGTGCAGCCGAAAGTACCCATGTACCTAAAGCTTCTAGGGCAAAGAAGTGCACACTTCACACGAGGAAAACAAGGACCGTAAGGTCACTCATTTTTACGATATATTCCCCTCCCCTCCCCCATTAAATAAGGGGGGAACGGGAATTATATCTTTTTAAATCCAAAGGACCTCTAGAAGACGCCACATACCGATTTTGAACGTAATCCGATTACTGTAACTCATAAAGAGAAAATCCTTTTAAAAAATCGTGTTTTTTTACTATTTTTCGATAATTTGAACGCAATGAGCGACTCACCCTCCCCCTAAAAGAAGGATAAGTATATTTTTTTTTAAGACAAAGGACTTTTTGAAGAGGCCACATACCGATTTGGAACGCAATTCAATCAGTGTAACTCATTTTTAAAAATCCCGAAAAAAGTCATCTTTTTTTACGATTTTTCGAAACTTCGAACGAGATATGCGACCGGAAGATTTGATCCGATTTCAAACTTTTTTCTTTCTTTGTGATCAGGGGGACGAGTAGCAACTTTTCGCGCTATTGCGATTCGATTCGGACACTTTCGGTTCACCCTATTTTTTATCGAACAGTAGAGGGTGTCATTTGCTTTTAAAACCGTTCCGAATATTGAAAAGAGTGAATGGATGGACTTGTAAGACCATTTTGCTAACCAAAGACCTTGCCAACTCTTTTCCTAACTCGTCCTCGTTTTAATAGTACTCATTACTTTCCTATCGTGACCTTCAGCGTTCAGTTTCCACTAGTTTTCCTCTCAGTCTCGCTATTCATTCTCCCTCCCTCAAAATATGCGACGTTCTTACATCCCATTGCCTGCGGATAGCTTCTCCACCTCTCCTTTCTTGCCTTCTTCCCCGCTCCTTCTCTCCCTCCCTCCCTCCCTCCACCCTTGTCTAAATCCGCGTCTCAAAAGTCTTCCAATCAATTTTCATCCCCTCTTATCAAACGCCAATGCTTTGGAGTAAGAAGATTCACTCCCAGCCAAACACCATCGAGGTGACATGCCTAAAAAAAACGCTAAAGGGATAGGCAGAGAGTATACATATTTCCATCCAGGGCCAGCCCAAGGCGTGGGCAACGTAGGCAAAAACCACGGGTAAGGCGGCCTGTCGTATAGGCGGCCAGTGTCCCACTTATTTATGAATGTGAAATAGGAGTACTGAGCATCGGAAAATGTTACATACTTCCTGCAAGTATTTCCATTCAACATGACTTTCTTAAGTAAATTGTGGAAGTGACTGACACGCAGAATTAACGTAAACAAATTGCTCAATGGTATCAGCAGATTAGCAGTTTCCTACATTATCATTCTTGTCACTAGGAACTGCCATTGAAAGGAACTATTGCTATAATTTCACTACAGTTCATAGTTGATATTACACCCACTCACAGGAAGCAGACATTCTGTAAATAATCCCAAAAATCACTTTTCCTCGTAAAACTCGAAGCATGGAGACAATTTTCAGATTTAAAAATTGAGCTCCTACCGGGAAAGGTAAATATATAAGGTCTCCTAAGATATCGCCATCGGTAAACAAATTATTCACTAGCGGTGGCCAAGTATAACTTTGCCCGCACTTATAAAATAGCTTGGGCGGACACTATCTGCGTCTATAATGTATTCCATCGTATACCACAAAATTATTGGGAAATATACAGCAGTAAACAGACTTGCAACAGGGGTACAGTACAGTGCTCTAAGCATGGACGAAGTACGGCACGAAATAAAGGCACATTCATTTCTGCTATGAGGGATATTGAAGAATAAAATTTCCTCGAGCGGCAACCTATCCGATCTACACAATTGATCCTATTTTGATGCGAATAACCAAATTTAAATAAAGGCTACTCATCTCTATACATTCGACGTTCAGGTCACGAATCTGATCCTCGTCCATCTGAAAATTATGTTATAACTGAGAAAAACAAATATTGTTCAATTTGATAATATCCACTTTTTAAATATTTTATCGAATTATGATTTTACATACCAATAACTCCCCGTTCGTATTACTAGCTTCTTACCATGTTAATCTATTAAAGGGTAAGAATTATTAGTAATGCAAAGGCAGTGTTGGCACTGACCGTGGTAACTTTTTCTACCCGAGTAAGCTTATCATAATTATCCATCTACGATAGTTGTTTTCTGCCACCCGAATGCGCGTTTGTTACCAGGGTCACGTGATCAACGGTTATCATCTTTAAATGACCGGTAGGTGCTGAGAAACAAATATGGTGCACAATAAAGGTAGTAAATACCAGTTGTGCCATAGTGAGTACAGACAGGTGCGAATGCGGGTATAAATTACCAAGAGTTTGTACAGTGGTAAAGGGCTAGTAAAGGGAACGTTATAGCTAACTCAATATGAGTGGTAGCGTTATTCTTTATCGCTGCTACTGTTTATAGCAAGATACATATATTGTGGTTGAAGTGTTCTCCTCCAGGTAGTGTGATGGAGAATAGATAATTTAGAATTACATTAACACAGCATAAATTGTAGAGAACTGAGAGAATATTGACAGTGGTAATTCTAAAAATAATATTTCTAAATATTTTACTGTGTCATCACAGTTCTGGCGCCAACAGGTTGTCCATTTACCTATACTATTCCCTGCTCATAGATGAGAATTTGATAGTTTCCTTGAAATTCACCGTAACTTCTAAATATCTGAAACTGTTTTCCTGGTCACGCCTCCATTTTCCTCATTTCTGTTTAAAGTTTTATACCACTTTGACTACGTCCTGTTGTATGCCACTGGAATCGTTATTATTTTTCAAAATATAGTGACAATTTCTACGCAAAGTAACCACAATAATAATCAGTAGGATACTTAATTCATGTATTTGGATTGAAGTAGGTAGCTTTAAGTAGCTATAGTCATTATAGAGACTAGGATTTATCAAGCGAAAAGTTATGTATAAGTTCTCGAATGAAATAGTAAAAGACAGATGCCACACACCCTGGATTTGGTTTTCACGGTACGTCAAAGATGTAGATGTAACATTCCTGCGCGATACCATCGCGAAAAACTATAACAGAATATAAAGGTGGAGTACAAGTTTGAGTTATGTTCAAATAAAGGCGATAATAATTGTACTGACTCTTTAACAACAGTAGGCTTCTATACCTTCATGTGATTTATTTCTCCTGCTCGGCATATTTCATCTGTTATATAGCGATTTCTCGCACGAGTTATTGCATATAAACTCTTATCACATGGTGCAGATAATTACAGCGAAATTATTTTTGTGATTATTTATTTCTAGATCGAGTAGTGGTTGGTGTCTCCATGTTTTTCGGGCAAAGCTGCGTCGGTGTATCTTTACGATGACGTTTCGTAGCCAATGCAGGCCACATCTTCAGATCAAGTCCGAAGTACGTGCATTACGTCCGAAGTACGTACATTAGTAAGACGAGTATGTAGGGTGTAGAAGAGCCATGAAAATATAAACAAAGGTATTTCAGGGCTAAAGAAGTTGAATAGCGTGTAATAGAACAGTTGGAACAGATAAAACAAATTGAGTACAATAGCAGTAAAAGGTTTAGCACAGATACAAACCTTAAAAGTCCATGAGATATGGCATAATTTGCAAAGAGAAAGGAAATGAGGGAGAGGCTGAACGAATCAATAAAGAAAAAAATTAGTGAACTCTTTTGAATTAAGCACATAAATCATTGTTCAGAAAGCTTTCCTTGAAGAAAAAGGATTGACTTTAACCTGATGCTTTAACCACTCATCTGGGTATTTAAATTCTCGGTTTCCTACCCGTGGTGGGTATTTAATTTAGAATCGAGGCGTATTTTTACCTTTTTTTAATGGGAAGTTTTAAGCGGTCAAAATAATTTCTAGTTCATAAAATTTAGCCAATTTTTTCACCGATTATTGAACAACAATGAAGTAATTTTATAATTAATATTAATGAATTACAAAAATAATAAAATAAATTATTAAAAATATGTAAATATATATGTAAAATAATAGAATCTTCGACAATATGATATAAATCCATTGTATATTAACTTGTATAGTTCATATTTGATAAAGTAATAATGATTAATATAGTTTGAAGGAGTAACATTTTAGCAATGCCATAAATTGTTGCTGGCTAATTTTCAATTTTAACATATTCAACGATAATATATGCAGGAATTTGTAGTAATTTCAAAATGGAATGTATGGAATAGGTAAAGACATCAATGAAGATTTATTATGATTAAAGAGAGTATTTATTAATTTAAAAAATTAATAACAATTAAAAATTGTTTATTTATAATTTATCACCAAGAGTTTTTCTCTATGATATATTTTTGAAAATAGTGGTACAGTAGGTGTTGAAAAAATATTTGTAGGAAAAAAATCATGAAAAAATACTATTTGTTGTGAAATATTTGTTGAATTGCCGGGAAAACAATGGAACCTCCACTTTCTCCTGCACGAACCCAGAGGAGGAACCCAACCTGCATATTCCCCTTCCCGGACGCCCGGCGGGCGGCAACAGCCTCGACTGCAGCTTGACGTCACCATTCACTCCCTACCAAACTCCCCTTCCTCCTCTGCCCATCACACCCAGCGTGTCACAGTACACATTGTTAAAATGTACAAGCGTTACAGTAAATCATGCAATGAACACAATCACTAACCTCTATTCAAAGAAAAGAATCACACTAAAAATAATACATCTAAAGAAGGATTATCCACGTAAAGTTGAAGAAAAACATGTGCATTTCACTATGTTTCCTAGGCAATTGAAATGCAAATATATAAAATTGAAAACTATTGTATAAGTTTATTACATGAATTATAATGGATAAGGCCGTCACTCCTGCCATCCCCACCAATGTTTTTGTTATAGCCCTGCACTAAAACTGATTTTACCACTATTTTCCCTCTTTTCTCTACTTCACGCATATCAGTATCATGGAATGTACATACACACTGTACAAAAATACGCCTCGATTCTAAATTAAATACCCACCAAGGGTAGGAAACCGAGAATTTAAATACCCAGATGAGTGGTTAATAGAGGAAGATGACATAGTGGTTAGAGTCGTCGTCCCACACACTTAAGGACCAAGGATATATTCTTAGTGGTGGAGTATTTTTTTGGGAACAATTCTTTACAATTTCTTTCAGATTTTGTTCGATCTTGTCAAAAAGTTTTTTTTCGACAAATTTGTGGGGGAAAAATGGTTTTTCATAAACAAATGTGTGTTTATGAGAAATTCTTTCGGAAATTTGACCTACGCGCCTGATCTGCAATATCGAGAAATGTTATTAATTAGGAATTCTTTTGTAGGCACGGAAACATGGACAAACGTCATGAAGGCAACGCAACTTGTATTGAGTCCGCAATGTTAGAAAATGGAGAAAGTGGAAGAGAGCGGCAAGAAGATGAAAAGGGTAATGAAACAATAGACGAAATGGGTGAGATTTTAAAATTGAATAATTTAGCGGAAGGACAGGGAGATGAAAGAAAGAGGAAGAAAGCCGAATATGACCGAAATTATCGCGCTAAAAAGAAAGAATTGGAGAAATTGACGCTGATTCCGAATTGGAAAAAACTAGCATGGATCGGAACAGAAAATAAGCTGAATATGCCAGAAATTACCTCGCAAGAAAGAACGAATGTGCACAGTGCATAAGAAGCGGAAAACAAGAGGAAAAAAGCCGAATATGCCAGAAATTATCGTGCTAAGAAAAAAGCTGATGTCGAGAATAAAGATTGTGTAGGAAATGAAGATGCTGCTCATAGAAAGAGTCTGGATAAAATTCGTTCTAAAAATTACAGGGAGAGACAAGGGACCGATGATTTACTACAAACTATGGAAATGAATGATTGCCAAATAGTGGGGCCCTCCAAAAAACTATCATTCATTCCCAAGAGAGATCGTGTAATTCATTGTTCGCAAATAGCAGGTCCCTGTACGAGAGAGGTGCCATTTATACCGCGGAAAGACATTACCTATCCTAATTCTGAAAGTAGTGGACCATCTCCAGATCTTCATATTCCGGCTATGCTGATTGATGGAGGAGAGGATCGGGGTGAGTCAAATTCAAATGTTGATAATGTTGTGCACGATTTCGTTCAACGGTGGAATGAAAAATACTATATGTCAAACGAAAAAAAATAATATTAACGAACCTCTAATACAAGCACCACCACAACAGCAAAAATGTGCAGCTCATTCTCAACACATTTGTCGGAACATAAAGAGTTTATAAAGCAATTTATTGATAATGAATTTGGACATGCTTGCGATGCTTGTGATAGACTTTGGTTTCAAAATGATAAAATCATTTGCCAATATTGACAGTACAAAAAGCATAATATTAATCAGGAAAATTGATCCGGTTCAGAAATCGGAATTTCAGATATGTGCAACCTGTATCACAAGCATTAAGAAAAATAATATCCCCCAACTATCAGTACCTATATAATGGTTTCAAATATCCGCCATTTCCAGATAGTTTGAAAAATTTCCCATTAGATTTGGTGACTGAAAGTTTAATATCACCCCGAATTCCTTTCATGCAAATAAGGTGACTGCGACATATCCACGGATAGTTTGGGATTTATGGTCAAGTAATTAATGTTCCAATTGAGGTTAATACAATGGTGAGTAAATTACCGCAAAATGTCGATGATCATCACTGTATATACGTTCACATAAAGAGAGAAAAAATAGAGAATGAGTGTCGAGTCGTCTCTCGAAACGTTGACAATTATTCATAGTTTATACCGATGGAGAGCCCGAGAAGAGTTTACTCATTAAAGATTATATACACAGTTAAATAGTTACTCATATTATTCGACGGGAAAGTGTTAATCCTTTTTATGAACAACTTTATTTTCAATCGTAACATGGCACCACAGTTTTCGCCATATCTGCGCCATCTGTTGAATAAAAGCGGATCGAAACTGTATGATTGTCTGAATGGAATTAGACAGGTTCTATTTTCCGTTCAGTCATTCATACATTCGCACAAGCGTTCGCACAATTTGCCGCTTTACACGGTACAATTTCCTGATACATGCGTTCGCACGATAGATGGTACAAAAAAATATACCATGTAAAACGGCCTTAATGATGTCCCTCCCATTCTATGCCCCCTGCACGAGGAAGGGGAGTTTACCCCTTCCCCTCCTTCCCCTTAAACGTGTGCCTACTCGTCACCACCCCTCCAAATCCCCCAGCAACTCCCTAGGAGCGCCTTCGTGTACTTCCCCGAATTTGCCGCCCTAGTCTCTCTCATCAGACGGGGCAGTTTTATTCAATTCTAATTTTTATAATAACTTGTTAAGCAGTCGGCGTAACATTATTTTTTTAATTTAAATTTTCTTTCCAAATAATGCTATGTGTCCTCCTTGTTTTATTTTTAGTAAAAAACTACAAATTCAGCCAACATTATTCAGTCATTTCTAAATATTACATGAGAATATTTTAAAATTTAAGGCCAAGCGCACAGTTTTAGCAGTAATCCAAGTCATACATTGAAATTTTTCTACTAATATCCCAATTCCTCACGCTACAGGATGTAAAGCCGTTTTTAGGGCAATTGCATTTCGTCTTAAGAATTCGCTCGCGAGTTCATATTTCGCGAGCTCGTACCATCGAATCCAATAAGAAAAATTACTTTAAATAGTTTAGTTTCGTATTAACGGAAGCTCTGTAAAAAGCGGAATGCTGGAGTTTCTCAGATGTATGGACGTCTAAAGCCAAGAGCTAACATTCTTAATTCCAAGCATTCGGATGGGAAGACCTTCTATTTGTTAACTAAGGGAAGCTTTTACCTTCTTCTGGCTTTTACCTTAGCGAGCTATATTTTTTGTTGTGTGAAGAATTTCTGAAATTGGTTACCGTACCTAACTGTCCTTATACTTCTGACGTATATGGGATCAGCTTCATCCCACGAATATATAGTTTCGTAGGGTTATGTTTGTCGGAAGTAGAGAAGCGACGATATGAAAGAAACTCACTGTGGAACTGATAACTGCCAGTGTTCTTTCTTCTCACGCACTTTTTACGACTACAACAAGAGCAGAATGAGACAGCTACTTGTGGGAGGACATACCTCACCGGGTGAGGTATGTCCTCCCACAAGTAGCTGTCCTCACCAATCTTCTGTCCTCACCCATCTTCTCTCGTATTCCATTTTATTGTACAATTCCTATTATTAGATGCAGCCCAAAACATTTTATCGCTTGCCCTTTTGGCTGCTTGCAATAACTATAGCCAAGGAGGTCGTACGAGGACTATTAAGAATGCGATCAGTAATCCCGCGAATCCCTTGGTTCTTTCTCCATGGGTATATCCACGCATCACTTACCTAGAATGAGTGCTTATCCATTGCACCTATAGATTAAAGAAGATAATAGGTGAAACCATACTATACGATAGTACAGGAGAATATTGAAGCCATTTAAATATGCGATCGGTCATACTCAATGGGTCATATGTATGGTTAATGCACCGAAAACTATTATATTTGTATAGACGTTGTTGCAGTATCGTAATGATATATCTATAAAAATGCAAAATGGAAATAAAATAATAATGAAAAGAGCGCCGGCAACGTTCCAGCTTCTAATGAATAATGTACTCACTGGGCTTCAGGGCATTAAATGTTATGTCTATCTTGATGACATTATTATGCACGGTGATTCCTTGAGCAGCCACAATGAAACATAAAAGAGGTACTGCAGAGGCTAGAAGAGAACCATTTGAGACTTCACCCTTACCAGTGCGAATTTCTGCCAAAAGAGGTGAAATATTTAGGCCATATGATTACAGAAAATGGCGTCAGGCCCGACACTGAGAAATGGGGGTTTCCTCAGTTAAAAACAACGAAGCAGCTGAAGAGATTCCTCGGGCTAGCAGGGGATTACCGCCGGTTTATACCAGATTTTAGAAAAATTGCGAAGCCTCTCCATGATCTCCTCTAGAAAAATGTAACCTACGCGTGGGAAACGCGGCAGCAAAGAGTATTCGAAGTATTAAAGGAGAGACTCACCACGCAGCCGATCCATCAGTACCCCGACTTCAGCAGAGAGTTCATTTTAACAACTGACGCTAATAATGAGGCTTACTCTGCTTTGGGTGATAAGTATTAGCTTTATGTATCGATTTTAGTATAAAAACGGTGGAGGAAACACCTGATTTATATTATGAATTCAAGGGCGAAGCCCAACTCCATAAATCGGAAATGTCTGTCCGGATAGTGGAAGATAATCTGCTAAGTTAACTTAACATATTTATAAAGTAAGTTTGATCTCAGCAAATAGATACGCAGATGAAACGAGCAAACTGCTATAAATGAGGTATTAGCACATGGCAAAACCATACCGAGAGGGCATGTATGGTGGATTATATTTCACACGAAGTCAGCGACATAGAAAGGACGCGAACTCTTATAAGGCAGCTGGCACGTAAACATGACCCATTACACGATTCGATTTGATTTGGTGGGGGAAGTCAGTAAAATACTATTCGGGACGATGGACCGGGGTGATGCCACTTGTAACAATGGGACGGTTAGAGAGATAGGAAAGGAATAAAAAAACACAAGAACAGGGACTGTGGGTGATCATTACAGGACATTTGGGAAAGATGGAAGGAAATATTGGGGGGAAATTTCAAACCTCCTGGCTCATGATCACTGTCAATAGGCATATTATTCGGCTTAATAGAGTGATTGGGAAAGTAATAAGGGATTATGAGATTGTCTTGAACGCGATCACAAACGCTCAAAAGGGACTATTGCAGCCCCACTTTATCAGGCCAGATCAGATCATGGACGCAATGAAACTTAACCGGGATGACATAGGTACCAAAAGACTTTTCTTTACATTTCCCTTTGAGTGTGGCTTACGGAAGTCTGATACCTAAAATTGTTGATCTTGATATATTCATCAAAAATAACTTCCTTGCCTACGCACTAAGAATTCAATTCGATTGTAGAAGGGCTTCTGGAAAGCCAGTGGAGTCTGCATTTTTAAAGTCACGATAGCTGACAGGTGTAGGAGGGGAAAACCTTGCCAAGTTGACTTTATATGAAATAGAGATTAAGTCATGGGCAGAAAGGAACGAGGTATCAACCTGGGAATATCTAGATACTTTTTCCATATCATCAACAATACATAAGTCCAAAAGGGTATCACTTGTCGTAGTGTGATGTGTTGCTCCATAAGGCACAATAAAAAGGTTATTACAATAGGCGAAGTTCTGCATCAAAATGCTGTCATAGTTATTACGTAGGAGATCGGCATTAACATCTCCGAATATAACAATATTTTTAAAGGAATGAGCATATTGCATAAATATATTCTCAAAGTCAATCGGGAGACAGGTTTTTGGGGGTCGATAAACGACACACAGCAATATATTAGAAGAATCTACACTACAAATTTCCATGAGGAGGAGGAATAGCAGGAGGAGGAGTATGAGAAGGAGGAGGAATAAGAGGAGGAGGAAAAGGAGGAGGAGATGGATTAGAAGGAAGAGTAGAATAAGGAGGAGGAGGAGGAAGAGGTGGAGGAGGAGGAATAAGAGGAGGAGGAAGAGGAGGAGGAAGAGGAGGAGGCGGAGGAGGAGTAGGAGGAGGAATAGGAGGAGGAGGAAGAGGAAGAGGAGGAGTAGTAGGAGGAGGAATAGCAGGAGGAGGAGGAGGAGTGGGAGAAGGAGTAAGAGGAGGAGGAAAAGGAGGAGGAGATGGATTTGAAGGAAGAGTAGAATAAGGAGGAGGAGGAGGAGGTAGAGGTGGAGGAGGAGGAATAAGAGGAGGAGGAAGAGGAGGAGGCGGAGAAGGAGGAGGAGTAGGGGGAGGAGGAAGAGGAAGAGGAGTAGTAGGAGGAGGAATAGGAGGAGTAGGAGGAGGAGGAGTAGGAGGAGGAGGTTCCCTCCTTCCGATGTTGCGTATCTCTCCGTTATATGAGTGGTGGAGGCGTCTGTCTAGTACGAGTCCGAAGTAGATGATGGCTTCTCTCCAGCGTGCTTCGGTTGATCCGACGAGGAGTTCGTCAGGCTCCGTAGGTCGTTTGGAAAACACGATGGTCTGAATTTTCCCCTCATTGATGGTGAGTCTCCACGTCTGGTATCAGTCAACGAAGGTATCCAAAGCGCGCTGGAGGGACCTCGACGCCATGTGCTGTCTCGCTGTCCAAGAGCGCGGTGTCGTTAGCATACAGCGCCGACATTACGTTGTGTCCTGTGACATATCTGCTGCGGAGACGTAGAGCAGCGGCGAGAGTAGAGAGCCCTGTGGGACACCCGCGTTGATGTCGCGTCGCAGTGATGATGCCGTTCCCCATATCACCGAGAACCTCCACACGTGAAGCCTTGACCGGACGATGGTGGTGAGCCATGTTGAGTATCCGAAACAGTCTACTACTTACAGAGCGCGCTCCCGTGCCACTCACGGTCAAACGCCTTGCTCACGTCGGAGAAAGTGGTTTGTGTGGTGGTGTGTCGCCTACGTTGAAACCTTCGACGATGAAGTTGAGCAGGCGAGCGACCTGAGATGAGTGGTTGAGTGCTCGTCCCGGAAGCCGAACTGTTGCTCGGGTAGGACGTTCAGGTTCTCGGTGAGGAAGTAGGACTCCTTCCAGTAATTTCCCAAACGTGTTGAAGAGGGAGATGGGTCGGACTCCACTGTCACCACCACCTGTTCATGGAGGAGTTGGAGAAGTAGGCAATAGAGACTTCGGACAAGAAGCCCAAGAGGTGGCTTCGCTACGTGGACGATGGCTTTGCCGTATGGTCATACGGGGAAGAAAACCTCTCTGGCTTTCTTCAAAACCTCAACTCCCTGCACGAGTCAATAAAATTGACCATGGAGAAGAAGATCAAAGGCTGCATCCCTTTCCTGGACGTCCTAGTGACAAGAGAAAGGAGTGAAGCCTTTTCGGATTCTGCACAGAGCCAAACTCTGCATTTCTGCCGACGTTTCGGAGGGCGAGTTGTTCATCGCCTTTACGTTCCTTCGAAACGTCGCCAGAAGTTCTGTTTTTTACTCAGTCGAGAGCCCGAAAAGACATCACTACCTACTCTAAGCTACCATTTATGAAACCAGAATTAGTAGTGCTTCAGTTTTATCAAAGAGGACTCAATTTTTAATAATCGTATATCAATATTGGGACTTGATAGGCACCAGCCGTCCAATAGTCTTTCCTATAAAGAAACATCAAAATGATTTTTTTCTATATCCGACAACGACTGTGTGAAAGAGCAGTGGAATTAATTATGCAGTACAGTAAATTCTCGATTATCTGTGTACGGATTATCCTGTTTGCGGATTAACCGTACTGCCGTCTCCTCCCTACACTTCAAAATTTCAATAATATTCCGACGGTTAAGATCAAAGTCAATACTTTGAAACTGCAATGCATAAAATATATTTTCTGTGGCTATATATCGGCCATGCTTCGTTTGGCAACCAGGCTATACGTTCTGCTCTACGCTTGCTGTATTCTTGTAAAACGGTAATTCTCCCTCATAAAAATAGAAGAACAATTTGCTTTTAAATTGCTAAATAAATCTTGAATTTATCACGAAGAATGAAAAAGGTGTATCCGCTTAGATTGGCAAAAGAATATGATGCTGGAATACAAACAGTTTGGGATATAATAAAGAGTAGAGGGTAATTTTAAAGCTTCTTCTGGGTAATTTGCGATTCAAACAGCGATATTGGATTCGCAAAGTAGCTATGAGGAGAGCGCTAAAGTGGTAATGGCTGTTGATGTTTTTCAGTTGGATTTCGGGAAATAGGTAGTCAAACTGGCTCCTGCTAATGTGAGTAATGATGCTGATGAGACGGGTTTGTACTGGAAATAAGTTCCGACAAGAACTTTGGCATTTCCTTAAGAAAGTCCTTTGCATAAATCTTTCAAAAAGAGAACCACGGTGTTATGCCGTGGGAATACAGCTGATTGCAAATTTAAACGCTTTTTGCGTGGCGGTCTTATATTACAACCGAAATTTGGCCTCCAGATTTTACGGCTACTGTCCAGCCTATGGATTAAGGAGCGATGGCAGCAATCACACTGCAATATCTGGCTAGTCTTTTAGATTCTCTATCCAGGAAGAAAGTGCATTTATTGCAGTTGAGTTGAGTTGCTTTCTGGGTTGCAGATCTTTTTAGGAAACCACAGTTTGCTCAGCGACAGGATTTTAGCCATAGAGAAATGTGTTAATTTTGAATATTTTAAGATTTGATTAATTACCTACGTTATGTTGAACTACTTGATAAGCTCTCTTCTCAACAATATAGCCAGTTTACGATTGTTTTTTTTATTTTACGTAAATGACTACATGTAAAAAAAAAGGATACTGGTTTTATTATAATTTTGATGAAATTCTGCACGAGCGTTTAATTTCCTCTGAAATTTTATTTTTTTTTCTCGTGTAAATTTCTAAGTATTTCATCACCGTATTTGCGGCAGTCATGAATATCTTCAGAGTGATTTATAGGCAATAAACTTCCCTGAAGGAATTATTACAATATTCAGAGTTTTGGCTCTAATATGTATAAATCTCCTAATATTGTTGTCAATGGTTAATGGGAAATCCATGTTAGTTACGATTTTGGAATTGGGAGTGTATTTTCTGGAAAAAGAAACTCTATGTTGGTGGCAGGGTGAAAGCTGCATGCATTTACACATATTTTGGTTTCCCTGCACGCAAAGGGCTTCCTACTTCACCAGGCTGTCTCCGTGAAGTGAGCTTCTGTGCACTAGTCCATGGACAACTCAGTGAGACCTGATGAAAGCAATATATTTACAATTATGGGAGTAAATATGCTGTGCCAACCAAGTAGAACCAGAGAACCCGTAAGCAAGAGGATGCAGTGGTGAAAAAGTTGTTATCAGAGTTTTGTAGCTATAAGGAAAATTAAAGTATTTCAATCTCCAAAGACAAAAAAATCAAATACGTTTAAACGTAAACTTGATTTATTATAATGCAATGCACTGCTTGTAAATTCACAGCTTGTAATTAAATTCATCCGACGAGCGACTATACGCGTCTTCATTCTATCGGTTCTACCCCCGAGCCGCAGCAAGGGTTTGAGGCTAGGGAGCAATTTTAAATGAAAAATATTCAGTTCATTTAGCAGCTCCAAAGCTTATGAGAAAAATCTATTCCAAATTTTGAATAGTGAAAAAAACATTAATATTCGTACACATCTCGATCGCCTACACCAATCGCAAAACTATAACAAAGGCTCATTTTCACTGCAAGTCAAATTTTCGGCGGGATTTATCACGATTAATTTTGTAAAATGAACACCTTGATGCGTGGGGCACCACTGTAACAAATGAAGGACGTTAATCATGCGAGAAAACTGTCACAAACTTGAAAGTATTTGTCGTTTTCGTTATTAGCCGAAAAATGAGGTTGGTATACATTCCCTTGTTTAATTTCGGATTAATATTGGATTCAATAGTTGAGCCGGCTGATTGCTATCGCTGATGAAATAATTATTCAAACATATAGTGCCAAAAATGATGACTCGGGCGACGAAGAAAATGAAAATATTGACCAAAGCGAGTCATCAGTTTCGCCTGAAATATTTTTGCCAGCATTAGAAAGTCCAGCTAGTGATGATCAAGTAAGTTCCTCTGTAATTTCTTAATGTTCATCGTTTTTTTGGAGTACTGCAGCTCGGTTGTGTACTGTTTCTATTTCGTAGCATCCAAAGAGTAACTGAAATTTAGTGTTAAATCCGGGATATATGGAGTTGCGGCACCGATATATTGTTTAGAGAATGAATTCCATGTTAGGAAACTCGTCTTGTTTTTGGGATGATAATGCTTTTTCCAGTTTGCGAGTGGACTTGTACCATAACTATTTTACTGTTTGCTCGGATTATTTTTCTGTCGGTTATTTTTAGGCTGCCGACAGTGAATCAGGAGGTGGTGAGAAGATTGTCGTTGCCATTCCTGGAGCTGTTGGTGCCCAATCTAGTCAAGAAAATGGTATACATTCGTCGTGTGAGAAACTTGATTCTGCACACCAAACTCCTACATTACCAGGTGATATGATTGCCATTTCAGGTGCCACTAAGGAAATAAATTAATTATATTTCTCACCAGATAATGTCTTCATTAATCATTAAACTTTCATCTATGTTGTGTGGTGTAGAAATAAGCTGTCATTTGTGAGAGATGCATTAACGAAGCCCGTTTGTTGTTAAACCTTGAAAATGACGGTGATCCGTTAAAACCTTGCTCGGTAGTAATAAATAATACTATTTAAAGTTTTTTCTTTCTTGTCCTGGTGCATTGGTGAACTAAGGCCTATTATATTGCCCTTTTGGAAGGATTTATATGTACATATAGTACTATATACTGGTACTATATATTACCTATAGTATATTGGCATAACTTTCCGTGTGGAATTTTCTGCCAAGGGAAGTTTGAATAAAAGTCACCATACATTTTACCGAAGTATGCCTTGCCACATGGTGGTTAATCCTTCGATGCCCTTGAAGTGAGAGATTTCTATAATCCATTTCATACATACGGTAATTAATTTATGTCAAATGAATGTATTTGTTAATTCTTATTAATCCACGGAATCTTGACTCAGTGGATGAGTAATAATTTACAAACATAAAAATTGCCTGAAGTAAATGAGTTTTTGAATGCCTGTAATCCACTTGTAAATGAGAAGGACTATGAACCAGTTTTAAATCAAGTGCTAATGTAATTAGTATTAAATGTGAATGAGTGGGAGAATTATGTTCAAATTATAAATTAGTGAAAAGCGAATGTAACACAAAGTAAAGTAAGATGCAAATGAGTTGTTGAGGAGATTGTCTTTCTTGCATTATAGATCAAAATGTAGTAAAAAAACATGCTTACAAAGTTCCTAAAACAAGGTGAAGTTCGGATGGAGCGTTGCCAAGATTAGAGTGTCAATACAAATTCATGAGTAATAATTAATAAATGTATATTAATGGTGAAGAGGTTGGCCGATGTGGTGACAGAAACCACAAAAAAGGTACACTTACACAAAAATTCTAATTTTTTGATGGCCGTGACTACCTTCCTCAGAGTAGAGACAAAGAGAGAATGGCAAGTTGGTTCGGAAGAGGGAGGGAGGGGAGAGGAAAGGGGTTGGAGGGGAAGGAAGGGAGTAACAGAAATAGGGGAAGCAGGGGAGGATGAACGGGAAGGTAAGAAGGGAGCAGGAAGGGGGGTGGAGGGAGTAGAAAGGGGAGGGGAAAGAAGAGAGTTGGGGAGGAGGGTTTAATGTGATTTGTTAAGGCCTAGTGGTGTGTGAGGGCGTTACAATGAAGAATAAGTGAGGCCTCGAGATCTCTTAATTGGAGTGCAACATGTAGAAGTTTAATATTTGAGTTGATAGGGTGCGGTGTTTACTGCCCAGTGACGTCAAAGCCAAGTTGCCTTTTCCAGCACAGCATCAAAATATTTGTGTTCCTCTTAAATGCTTTCAATCCAAACTAAATGTTTTTAATATTACCACTGATTATCATGTGTTTCTTTTTATGACAATGCAAAGGTTCGATTACAATTATAAGGAAATACTTGTACACGTAAATAAATGATGATGTAAGGTCTGAGAAGTGTATTTGTGAAAAAGCAGAGCTCATTTTTGATGATTTAAAATGTAGAATGCCTTCAACAAGTTATGCTTGCTATGAAACTGTTATGCATTATTGATGTCATTGGGCTATATCTAACAGTATTACGCTGGACCCAAAGGCTGAAGTAAAATATACATGATGGTGAAACTGCATTTTTGTGCATGCGAAAATAAGCAAATCCTGCAACATGCTTTTATTTTAACATACTATTATGGTCACAGAAATTGCAACTTGTCAAGATTACAAATTGAACCAGTTCATGGGAGCATTATGCTATTGATGGAAAAAGCTCAATGAATTTTTTTTCATCTCACCTTATTTTGGCATTTTTTCACCCACTTACCTGCACTCGGAATGAAGGATTTCTATTGTGTTTCACAAATGCCCCTTCGTGACCTGAAGAGTTACCATTTAAGAGTTAAGTGCGTGTTTTTATTCACGGAAGGCTCCCACTATTTGTGGCATGGAAGTTTGGGAGAAAAGACAGCGTGTTAAAACAATTACTTTGGTAACTTTCTGATATTCCATATTGTCAATATGTAATGTTAACATTTACAACACCACATAAAAACACTTAAAAACATGACCTGGGTTTCAGTGGGTGAGCATCGTCATTAGGTGAATACAAATATCGGGAACTCTCTTATACACTGAAAGGAGGGAAGGAAGAAAGGAGGAGGGGTTGTTGAATTGTTGTCTCCCTCAAGGATAGGAGAGCGGGAAGGGGGCGGAAGGTTGTTATTTCACAACATTACATCCTTTTTAACAACCAGTTTTATCAACAGATATCTTCATGTGGGTTCACAGATTTCCCCCATATTGGCAGAAATGTTTTTAGATAACCTTGAAAATAATCTTTTCAGTTCTGGTATTAATAATTAAATTCGATTGTTTATTGGTTTAGATATGGAGATGACATCATAGTTTTATGGAAAGCCTCTGATCATCATTTGGTTAATTTTTCCGAATTCTTAAATACAATCCATCCCAATATTTCCTTTTCATGCGAACCTGATTACGACCACACCTTGAATTTCCTCGATCTAGCTATTTCCTTTGTGAAAGATCGTCATGTGTTTTAAATAAACTGGAAAACAATTTATACAGACCACGTTATTCCATCTGATTTGAGGCATTGCTACCCATGTAAACTTTCAGCTTTTAATTTCTCTCTACACCACACCACCTCCTTTATGTTCTTATGACAAAAGAAAATTTCATTTTCAATAAAGAAACTAACACAATAAAACAAATAGCTTTTGCAAATGGTTATAATCCTAGTTTGATGAACGAATTGATTTTTAAGAATCAGAAGAAAATTACCTTGAAGCAAATGTATTCAGGAGCAAGGTGACATAAAAAATGGTGTCCTATCTGCTATCTTGGCCCTATTTCAAACTGAAACATAAAACACTTTCCCAAAGATGAATATTTTATTTATTTGAAGACCCCATACAATCTGAAGAACATGTTCATCAAGTGCCATAACTTATTTACTCAAGGAAGAAAAGTGGTGTTTATGCTACAGTGGTGGACAGACACTAAAGCATTTTTATATCAGGACCAAAGAACATTTTAGCACTTTTATGAACAATTGTGACATTAGAAGCAACATTTTAATGCTCATAAAATTGATTTCAATTTCAACATTTTGCATTGTTGCAACTTTCGAGGTGAGCTCAATGTTCTGGAACAGGGTTGTCCAACTGGCGGCCCGCTGTGCCATTTATTGTGGCCCGCGAAAGGTTATTAGACAAAAATTCAGATATTTATTTTTATACCTTACTTTGTTTCTTATTGTTACTAAAAAAATAAATGTTTATTACTTTTTGGCCCGCAACCATATTAAAGGTTAAGTTGTGGCTCTTGACGTCTTGCAAGTTGGACAACCCTGCTCTAGAACAACTCAAAATTTCTAAAAGATTTCGTGACCCAGACACATGTTGTCAATTAGTATCTGCTCCCTTCCCCCTCCCCTATCCTTGAGGCAGTTATTCAACGAGATCCCTCCCACTACCCCCTCCACCCTCCCCCCTCCACCCTCCCCCCTCCCCCCTCCACCCTCCCCCCTCCACCCTCCCCCCTCCACCTCCCCTCATTTTTCTTTCAGTGCATAGGAGAGTACCCGATATTTGTTCTCACCTGATGATGATGCTCACCCACCGAAACCCGGGTCGTGTTTTTAATTGTTTTTATGTGGAGTTGTAAAAGTTACCATTAAATATTCATAAGACACAGGTCACGGAAACAACCCATGGTAATTGCTTCTTAGCAGAGAGGTGGTATATTAGAGCAATAAGCTTCACTTCAGTACCCAGGAAAATACTAAAATTGCCCAACAGTAGCTTATTTGGTTTATGATTACGGCCATTAGAAATAATTTTGCTAATTGGAAATTTTCAACTGGTGAAGTTAGAGTTCCTATGTGTATATGCTGATGCCTTTGTGTACGTCTCCCGAATATAAGTATTTTGTGTTCAGGAAAACGTACAGAGGAGTAGCTAATGCAGACAATCTGGAAATAATCCTTCTATTTGCATTAGCCTAATTGACCAAAACAATCAGTCTCAATCAATTTGTGCCTAGCTCCTCCTGTTCTGTCTCTGAACCTGTGTGAGTTTCCCTGGTTGCTGTGTAAAATAATGTCAATTTCATCTTATAGATCGTAGTAGGTATCATTGATACACATATTCTAAATTGAACACCTTTGAAATTGTGATGTTAAAATCTATGTAATCAAATGAATTGCTCTTACAGTGGTTGTTAGGAGCAAGAGTCCGGATGATGGAAGTATTGGAGGATTGGATTTTGATTTGCCACCACTTGGCTCATATAAGGTTGAGGCTGTCGACTTTCCCAGCAGTCCCACGCAGATGGCTCGCTCCTTTACCATGCCTCAGGAAAACGATGGTATGGTTAAAAATGTAGAAAATATTTTTTAAAAAGATGCTCAGTATTCAGGAGAAAATAAAATGTTTAGAATTGTTGTCTTGTTCCAAGGAGCAACATTTGAAACCTCAGTGAATGAATCAAAGATTGAAGCTTATTGAGAACATTTTTGTGAAATGGTTTCTTTCTGTTCTATCAGAGGGTTTTTTTTTAAAGTAACCAGATAATTCCCTTTTCTCACATAACTGCAATTCTTTCTTATATTTCTTACCCTGTCCTATTTTTGCTTTACATTTAGCTTTAAGATTGATTTTTATTTTAAAGGTATAGTCATGTCCTTTTAAGTATGTACTCTGATGCTGTGGTGAAGATGAGCAAAACCTGCCCCTGCCTCCTTTCCCAGTTCTGCAAAAAAGTCATGGTCATGTTGCATCAGACATAGTATTTGTTTTTTTATGGAAAAAAATCACAGAAAAATGTAGTATGTAGTAGATGTATTTCAATCCTGCACTACATCTCTAGAACGGACAGAAGTGGTGAAATAAGAGGGTGCACTGCCGAATAGATAGGTACAAAAATTCCATATTCTTACACACCACTAATGACTACTGCAAAAATGAAGCAATACCCGGAGATACTCCATTGAAACACTTTCAAATGAAAAACAATAGTAACGTTCCACACTCAATATGTTTATATTTAAAAAAATATTGAGTGTGGAAAGTGACCATTGTTTTTCATTTGAAATGGATGTCAAGTATTTCCACAAAGGTCAGCCTGATATGCTTTTATATGTACATTTTCCTTGTTGGTACAAAGTTTTCCATGGGGTTTTATTAGTGGAGCAGCTTTCAGGCATTCCTCCACGTGATGTCTATGCTTGACAACAGTTTCTCCAGCCATCCTGCTCGCGTCTACAGGTCTGAAGTGACTTCTCTTCAGGTCTGAAGTGACACTTCAGACCTGAACATGCCAGCAGGATGGCTGGAGAAACTGTTGTCTAGCATAGACATCACGTGGAGGAACCCCCGAAAGCTGCTCCACTACATTTCCCTCGCCTTGCGTGCAATTTTCTTTCCTTGCCTTCTTCATGGCTTGTGTCCTAGCATCCCCTGCCATGTGCCCATTTACATCTACATATTAATTTTTGTGCTACCAATCTCCAGGGTGTGTGGCCAAGGGTAATGCCACACTTGGTATGCAGTACTCGTCCCAGTTGTGGGTCAATCTGCACTCCCTCCCCCCTTTGGCCACTAAGCACCGACCCCCTGGCCAGAAAGTAGTCTGGAGAAAAATGCACGGCCAAACTAGAAACTAGGAGAGTGTTATGTTAGCAAACATTCTAACATGAAGTGCACTGGTTAAGAGACCACTACTGATAAGCATTACTAATGCTATTAATTCATGAATACTACGAGATAATAACTCCTAAAGAAAACAAAATAATGCAGGATATTTCAAGAAGGGTGAGGTGTTAGTAATTATGATATGCTATCAAAGATAACAACAAAGTGTACTCCACCTAGCCTATCCAACATGCGTCCAACTGAATGAGTTATTTGAAGAAAGTAACTTTATCAAAAGCTTTTTTGAAATCTAAAAACATTGCATCAATTTGAACATATCTTTCTCCCGAGGCATGAATATCATGAAGGAAGAGTGTCAGCTGGGTTTCACAGAACCTACTTTTACGGAACCCATGCAGTGGACCCTTGTGGCGGCTCGCAGGGTAGGGCGTAGATGTAGATGTTTCTTAAACTCTTGAAAGCATTTCCTTCGTGTACAATGGCTACCATTGCTTGTTACTGGCTCTTAGTTTTGTGTTGCATTGGCTATGAGGGTTTGAAAGCCAGTGTAATTGCCCTTGTTGCACAATATGATTATCAACCTTGTATATGTGAACACATTGTTCCTTTTATCAGAGAT
Source organism: Pyrrhosoma nymphula (assembly GCA_963573305.1). Taxonomy (NCBI): domain Eukaryota; kingdom Metazoa; phylum Arthropoda; class Insecta; order Odonata; family Coenagrionidae; genus Pyrrhosoma; species Pyrrhosoma nymphula. The sequence continues at coordinate 25,593,868 of OY754336.1, read as the reverse complement.
ATATTTCATCTTTTCATTGTAAATGTTCTAACATTATTTACTCTGTTCTGGCATGTAGCCGATGGCTAGGCCAATGAGTAAATGATACAAAAAGCTGCCTCCAGGTGTCACTAAAATGAACTCTGGGTGTTTCTGTCAAGTTCTGGTGGTTCGGCCCCTGAGAAACCTGTAGACACGCCAGTGGCTTATCAGTACCTCAGGGGCATAGATACCTCCAGAATCATCCGAGTAAGCAAAAAATGAAAACTACCAAACTCACCAAAAGAAAACTAGTGTTAGAGAGTGAATTTTCATTCTTGAGCTTCCCATTGCTTTTTGATGGGAATATTTGAAGCCAACCTTGGCAAAGTTTGTGAAAACACTTTTTCATTTCTTATGCACTTTTCTACGAGGTAATGCCACTCTTGTAAGTCTGGTTGAGCATGCCATACCACCACTACAAGGTTGCAGTCAATGGGGAGGGACACATGGCAGAAATGGTTGCTGCATATGCCCTTGAATTCTAATGAACCATTCTCTGTTGTGGCTGAATCGAACCACTCTGCCTGTTAGGTGTTAGGTTGTCTTTTTCATACCTGCAGTGAATGATGAATTTGATCAAATATTGTCCTCATGAGTGGTTTAGCTCTCGGTGTTGTCTTTGCATACACTAATCCAATGGTCATACATATGTTTCATGCTACCATTGCTCAAGAGGAAAGAGTGAAGGATATTGAGGAAAACAAGCCACCATCAATCTATGGTCCTTGAGCAGGTTCCAATTTATTTCCTTTTTGCCATACAGTCCCAGTACAGCTTGCATATTTGCTAAATATTTTTATCATCTTGTTTGATAAAAATGTAATATCTATTGAGACCTCACTTACCCTATCGATAGTGGCTTTCATGTAAATATCAAATCCTAATATGTATGAAGCTAAAATAAGGCCAACGTCCAATTGTAAGACAACCAAAGATGAGGTCCAGTGTGCTTTGTCTCTGCTGCTAAAGTCCAATGGATGTGGTCATGCGAGTTTGAAATCAAACATTGCCGTGATGCACAATGATTTTTAAAAGCACGAAAACTTGGTGGAAAGCAAAGTTGAAATGTTATTGAGAATTAAGAGTGGTGAAATGGCAAATAAATAATGCTGGAAAAGGAAATTTCTGGTGTTTCATATGCAGAGCCTCATTCTTGAATCATTGAGTACAATTCATCAGACTTAACTGCACTTGGAAAATGCCAAATTTCAACTAACAAGGAGACATTGCGTGTCTGATGCTCGGGATCCAAATGATGCAATTATTTTCTGAAACTATAGAGAGAATGCGGGAAAGTGTCACGGCTTTCTTCCATTTTGGGCCCGACTTCGAGAGAAAAACGCAACTAAAGAATTTCCCTCTGTATAAAGCCTTTGCAATGCGATTGCCTACCAAGAGAAGCTGTGGCCGAGTGGTTAGAGGTGCTGGACCTGTAATCCCTGTAATGTGGCGCAGGTTTGAATCCTAGTCCGTTCAATTTTTTTTTCTTTCTAATATTTTACGGAGTCACTATACATTGCCCAATCCCATACATTTATGGCATTAACAACAATATTTTTTAATTTTCAGCCTATTTTCTGGATTTTCAATCAACCCCCTCAGGAGACTTTCGAAGCTAATTTTGGGATTCTTGTTCAGCCAAAAAGAGGTTTCACATGCAGACAGGCCTAATATGTTTAGATTTTGAAAATACAAGTATACTTCCGTGAATAGAGTGGGTGTCGATTGGTCGTGGCTTTTTCTCAAGGCAGTAAACAATGAACGGATTATTACTTTTTAATATACAAAGATGCATGCACTTCAAATTTCCCAGGAACCGCATTCGAATAATTACTTTTGTGACTCAATTTTTCATTCAATAGTGAACATGATATAAGTAAAAAAGAGATCGTAACTGTTTCCGAAGTTATGTAAAAAATATTTGCTATGGCCTTTCAGCGGAGCAAAGTATTATATTGAAGGGAAGCCTGTATCGTGGGGGAGAGGAAGATATAAGATTCCAGTACAAAAAATATCACGCAATGATAACACTATTTCTTTTCCCACCTCATGTTTATTTCAATTGAAGGAATTTAACTTTTCATTCATGGCATGGAATTGCTTACTTTCGGATGATATTCATCGTAAAAACATGTGAACCAAAGAATATTTCAGCACCAAGCCAATTTGTTTTCTGTTGCCAGAACATTTGCTCGAAGGCAGATCCGGTCAACAAACTCCAGACCATTTATTTATATTTTCTCGGATTTTAAAAAGTTGGAGCGAGCCTTAATTCTTTTACTGTGGGAAAAAACACAGGTACACGTGCAACTCCTGGAAATACGTCCTTCTACCCTTGAGCCGCTCTTCATATTTGCTCCCTCAGCCCCTACACATCTTTATGATCTTATTAACCCAAACCAGTGTCCCTCTCTCTCTTTAGGGGTTGCCAAGACCAACAACCCTACATTTTAATGGTTTGTTCAAGGCGTTCTCAACGACCTCTTTGTCTAATGTTCGCACCCGTTCTTACCCGGTTGGGTAAGAACGGGTGCGAACGGGAGTTGGTGTCCCATTGAGGGATTAGCGAGGTTCAGCGGTGGAGGAAGGGTTGGGGTTTGTTTGCGGGGGATTTCATTAGAGTGTGGAAGAAGGCATGTGATGGAAGGGACAAGGGTGGAAATTTTGTCGGAAAGAAGAAAGTGGAAAAATATGTTGGAAAGACAGTGGGTGGGTTGGGGAGAGGAGGAAATGCAGGGAAAACCCTGCGGAAAGAATATTAAGATGAAAGTAGTCAAGAAGCGGAAAATTCAGGGTAGGAGGAAGCAATTTTGGGGGTGAGAAGGGATTAGCCCTTATTATTGATTCAAACTTAAAAAATATCACGCACTGAAAACAAAGTATTTCTTTTTCTACATCATGTTTATTTCATTGATGAAATGTAACGTTTCAATTATGGCATTGAATTTCATACACTTGGATGATATGCATCGTAAAAACATTTAAAACAAAGAATAATTCTACACCAAGCACATTTTATAAAGTTCCTACCTGAACAATTACATTTCCGTGAACGCAGATCATGTGGGAGACTTTTTACTTTTTAAAATTCGAGTAAATGTGAGAAAATATAAATAAATGGTCTGGAGTTTGTAGACCGGATCTGCCTTCGATCAGATGCAAATGTTCTGGCGACAGAAAACAAATTTGCTTGGTGCAGAAATATTCTTTGCTTCATATGTTTTTACGATGAATATCATCCGAAAGTAAGCAATGCCACGCCATGAATGAAAAGTTAAATTCCTTCAATTGAAATAAACATGAAGTGGGAAAAGAAAAAGTGTTATTATTACGTGATATTTTTTGTGCTGGAATCTTATATCTTTCTCTCCCCCACGATACAGGCTTCCCTTCAATATAATACGTTGCTCCGCAGAAAGGTCATAGCAACTATTTTTTACATAACTTCGGAAACAGTTACGATCTCTTTTCTACTTATATCATGTTCACTATTGAACGAAAAATTGAGTCACATAAGTAATTATTCGAATGCAGTTCCTGGGAAATTTGAAGTGCATGCATCTTTGTATATTAAAAAGTAATAATCCGTTCATTGTTTACCGCCTTGAGAAAGAGCCACGACCAATCGACACCTGTCCTATTCTCGGAAGTATCCTTGTATTTTCAAAATCTAAACATATTAGGCCTGTCGGCATGTGGAACCTCTTTTCGGCCGAACAAAAATCCCGAAATTAGCTTCGAAAGTCTCCCAAGGGGGTTGATTGAAAATCCAGAAAATAGGCTGAAAATTAAAAATATTGTTGTTACTGCCATAAATGTATGGGATTGGGCAATGTACAGTGACTCAGTAAAAAATTAGAAAGAAAAAAAAAATTGACCGGACTAGGATTCGAAACTGCGCCACATTACGTGGGTTACAGGTCCAGCACCTCTAACCACTCAGCCATGGCTTCTGTTGGTAGGCAAATCGCATAGTAAAGGATTTATACGGAGGGTAATTCTTTAGTTGTGTTTTTCTCTCAAACTCGGGCCCAAATGGAAGAAAGCCGCGAAAATTTTCTCGCACTCTCTCGATAGTTTCAGAAATTAATTGCGTCATTTGGATCCCAAACATCAGTCACACGATGTCTCCATGTAAGCATGCCAATTACTACCAAGGTCCAGCCTCTTTTAATGACCGTATGGATGAGCTCTCTGTGCATTCTTATTTGACAATTCATAACTCTTAAGCCTTGGGTAACATTGGTTTCTGTACAATCAAACCTACCAATTGTGCCGGGCCGACAGCACCAGTGATTAGTAATGGTATTAGAGATTATGGTTGGTTATGGAGTGGCGTTAATAAATATCATCATATATAATAGCAGTCGTCAATATGAAGATTGGTCTGATCTCCAGTCCGCAATCCTCTCATCTAAACACTTCATCTCTACATAAGTCTTCACCTTGATGTACATACTTCATACTAGCCTGATGTATACAACTCAACAGCTTTTTATCGCAAGTACATATTACCGTGCTTCATCTAGCACTAAAGGCATTGTTTTTTATTGTCAGATGATCGATTAACTTAGGTGCTTTTCAATATGTAGGTATTTTCAGGCTTTGATCGAGACCATTGTTGTATTAATTGTGCTAATTTTTTAATTTCAGGCCTTGGAGATGATGGAGAGGATGATGAAGAGGACAGATCAATATACAGAGCAATTTTATCGCCTAGTTTAGGAGATGTTCACTTAAAGAGAGGTAAGGAATGAAATGAGAATTCTGGCGCAACTGAATGACTGAGCGCTGTGGATAGTGTGTGTGTAGCTTCATTTACAAAGAGCTTATGACCTTAATTCCAATGATATGCACATGATTTTGAAGAGTCTTATGGACATTGTGTTGAAATACTTGTTTTTATCCAACCATTATTTCATTCATTTCCAGACAGTTCATGCAGCATAAAATGTGTTGAGTATGCTTCATTAATTATGCATATGCATCATCACACATAATTTCTAAGATTTTATCAGTTGTGGAATGAGTCATTGGAATTTACCAACTTTTTGTAGATATCTTGATATTTGTGCTTCTGACTGCACTGTGTTTCGCCTTAAGCGATAAATCTGAGAAAACCTTCACTTTTCCGGAGGTGTAAATGATATGAAAATAGTATTCTTCTGTCGTTGAAGTTAATTGTTCAGGGTACCCGCAAACAGGGAAAACAAGGAAAACAGGGAAATGAAATGCAACAGAATTGGACAGGGAAAAGACAGGGAAACGTCTGGGATCTCGAAATATTTTTCGAAATGTGGGAATTAATAATTAGTTAGCACCATGTACTGTGCAGCACAGTGTGTCCTTGGTCTATGCACTCGCTCTGTTCGGCTGGTGCGCTCACTCGTGCATGGGCTTGCATCGGACCGGCTCAGCTGCCGAAGTAGCCCCCTCCCTTTCCTCTCACTTTGTCCTCTCCACTCGGCTAGCGTCGGCTTGGCTGGACTCGGCTTGTGTTGTGAGATAGACAACAACACAACAGGGAATATCGTACTGTAGGAGTAAACCTTTTCAAAATAATAATGACTTCCAAATGGCTTCTGCATGGCTTGATGCTATCCTTCACCCTGAGTGGCAAAGCTGGTTGTGGGAAGACGAACAGGAGGTGAACTCTGCTAAGTGCATCGTGTGTAAGAAAACTTTTTTGCTGAGTTCAATGGCAAACGGGCTGTGACAAGCCATTCTGCAGGGAAGTGGCATCTCAATGCTATCCAGAGTCGTCAACGTCAGGACAACTTGACTATTTTGTCGTCCGAACACCACTACAGCTGGTATGCAGTATTACTACCCAGACTTTTTATATGATGAACAGTACTGGTATGGTTTTCGTTATTCAATGGGATAGTTTTGTGCCGTTCTTAGCATTTAAAACTTAATTTTTCATTATGTATGCTGTATGTTTAGGTAGACAAGTTTTTTAGTTGGTCATAGCGTACGTGTGTATGTAGCACCAGCACTCCCTTCACACAGCCCTCGACCATGCAGGCAACATGCTAGCAGTTCAGTAAGGGGCGGACCAAGGGGCCTATTCTATAACTCGAAGCTACGGAGCTTTCCGGTGAAAAGATGCTTCAATAAGCTACCTGCTTCCATTGGTATTCTCTATCATGGAAGCTTCCGGTAGCATATTAGGCTCCCACCCGTATTCTGTATATGTCACGAAGCTACTTCTGTAGCCCCAGTAAGCTCCCACGGAGGCCTGTGGGATCCTGTGGTCTCCACGTCGTTCATGGTGCCTTTCAGTACAGTTTCGTTAAGTATGGTTGGCAGATTGCAATATTTTTTAAGTTAATCCATAATGTCTTCAAGGGTTCTCCTTCGCGCCATGCAGACTTTACACGTTTTACTGAAAGTGATGTATTTACTCTCAAATTTTGCAATTGCCGATTGCTTGAGAATGGTCCCGTGTGTGCAGGAGTCATTACAATACTCAAGAATTTGAAGACCTACTTTCCCATTATGAAGGATTTGCCTGACACATGGTCGATTAGGAAGGTGAAAGAGTGCTTTGCTGACCCTCTTCTGCTGGCGAGACTTCATTTCTTTGCGACATTAGCATCATCTTTTGAGCCATTTCTCAAAGCTTATCAGACGCTGAAACCAGTCATCCCATTTCTTCATGGTGACATTGAGGATCTTCTCCGAGGGGTGTACGGGCGGTTTGTGAAGCCAGACGTCCTAAACAAAGCAAAGACAGCCTACAAGCTGATCAATATTAATGTAGATGATGTTGCGAATGGTTTGAAACTGTCCCAGATCAATATTGGTGTTGAGGCAACCCTTGCTCTCCGTGATGCAAGAGTGAAGGACATCGAAGAGGACAAATTTAGGTTGGAATGTAATAAGTGTTTGGTCTCCATTGAGAAGAAAATAGTTGAGAGAAGTCCAATAAAGTACAAATTTACCAAAGCAGCATCATGTCTGGATCTTAACAAAATTCTTAAAAAACCTGAGTAGTGTAAAACAGACAAGGATTCTTGTCTTAGGGTTCTCGTGTCTGCAAACCACATGACCACTCTGCAGGCAGACCGCGCTGGTATCCAGTTCAAAAGGTTTGTATCCCAGGTGGATAAAGTACAGCTCACGGACTTTAATAGGGATAGGGATAGACTGGACTCATTCTATGCAAGCCAACTTAACAAATGAAGGATTTTGGGCAGCTGTTTAAATTATCCTGCTGTTCTCGCACGGTAACGCCTTTGTCGAGAGTGGGTTCTCTGTGAACAAAGACATGTTAGTTGAGAACCTACATGAAAACTCTCTCATTGCTCTGAGAAGAGTTAGGGACGGGATTTTTCATGCGGGAGGCGAGGCATCAGTGGAAGTTGATCGGAAGTTCCTGATTATTTAATTAGTTTTGTTTGATCTTTCAAGTTAGAGGATCGATTGACATGTTTATTTTTTTGCTGCCTGTGCAGTCTCATTTTTTATTGTTAATCTTATGATAATATTTTTTCATAAAAATAAAAGACTATTATGATGAGAAGTGTGTTGATTTTGCTCCTATTTACACAAATATATTTAGGTGCACTTTCGTGACGTATTGAAACCCTATAGTTAACACATTTCTTAGGATATGTTTTGAGAAACCTGCTAGGGAAAATACAGGGAAATGATTCAGAAAAAGTTGTGGGCACCCTGTAGTTGACAGTCTCTCATTTTATAATCTTTTTCTAGAAAAACCGAGTGGAAGCCGTGTGCGACGGAAAAAGATAGCTGTGAGTGCCGAGATTTTCAATAAATCCCACGAAATAAGTGAGGATGAGAAGAGTGAAGACCAAGATACGCTTGGCAAAGAAAACATCAAGGGACATGCGGATGAGGCATTGACTGATGAGGATGATGAGCTTGATGATATTTTGTCTCAAGACTTGGGCACACCTGATGAAATGGAAGATTCAATATTAGAAAGTAAGTACTAATCCTAGTCTGATTATTTGACACCTATTCGATGAAGTTTCCTTATTATGTGTTGCATGAAATATTTTGCATTCATGGGGTGGCTACTCAACTGTGAAAATCACTTTATAACTTTGAATTGGCCATGAATTTCACGTATAAACCTTTGATTTGGGTATTTTTTTGGTACCTACTCCATTGTTATCTCAGATTTTAAGGTGGCACAAAAGTCAATTTTATTTCATCCTGGAAACAATTCTGGGTGGCCTTCTGTGAATTGTTATACTTAGTGCCATTTCTAACCATTTAATTCTGCTCCACCCGACATTTTTTTGTATTTCCTCGGAGGCAATACCTTGCAACTTTAAGGTTATTACCTCCAGGTGACTCTGTCAATGGCTTTGTCTGGTATTTATAATGATGAGGCTTCATGCGGATCAACATCAAAACCACGAGCACAAATTTTGGGATTTGTCGGCATGAAGACATCGCTACAACTGTATTGTTGTGATTTGGTACTTTCTAATTCTTTTATTTTAATCTCTAAATCAGCCCCCTGAATTCCAAGTGGTGTTGAATTTCACGCAGATATAAAACCGCTGTCCCCCCCAGCTTTGGATGCCCTGAAACTTCGACTCAAAAAGCGAACATGCGACTCGTAAAACTTTATTTTTCATTTTAAAGAAAAATTAACTTTGGAAAACTTTAGCGATGCACACCTAGGGTATTTAGCTACAAATTATTTAAAAAAAATGAGTAAAATCGAAGTGGCGTGTGTTTTGAGAGAAACGCTTTTAAAATTTTCACAATCCAAATTCATGCACTAAAAGACATAAGTTTTAATTATTGAAATCATAACATTTTGCTCCATGGCTTTCAGAATATGTCTTGCAAATTTGGTTGAAATCGTATTGGTCAAGGGCAACTCATTATTCAAATTGGCGTAGAATGATCACACTGCAAATGCAATCAGTTGACTGTGGAAATACTAATGGGTGAGAGGGTTGAGGCCAGTGGCGGAAGTGTCAGGGCCGGCATCGTGCTGATTTGGGTCCCAAGATGGAAGGAGGTCACACCTGTGTGATTCGTTGCCATGAGAGAAATCTGTACAGAGGAGGAGAGGTAATGCTCTTGCTACTGGTGACAGGAAAAGTATTTCTCTTTGCGAGGCTCCAGTGAGAGAGAGTTAAGCAGCGTTAATCGTGCATATAGCAACAAAATCAGAAGCTACGCTAAATATAGTAAAACCTTGATTTTCCATCATTGGAAGAACTAGAAAAGAGGCTGTCTGTAAAATCAAAGTTCTAAAATCAAAGGTTGATGAAAATATCAGACGTAATAATATTTTTCAGGTCTCTTCATTGTATTTAAAATCAAGCCATGAGTCATATAAATTTGTTTTGATGAGTGATTTTGTTTTGAATTGCCATATTTGACAGCATTAAAAATGCAGCTTTTTCATAAAAATAAAAGCTCGAAAATTACCCATGGGTGTTACATGTGAAAGCAACTCATAGCGCAGGCTAAAGTCATCCCCGGCACACTGTACTGAGGACAAGCTTTACCTCAGATGGTCTGTACTACCCAGCTCTTACCTAAGTATTATTACACCAGTATTATTATTATGAACTGAACAAGGGTCGATATATTTGTATTCATCTGACTACAGGCCCCCTCTGAGTACATGTAAGCCCCCTCTCCAACTTCTCATCCCTATTTTTCGATTGAGTTAATTGTATCCAATTCTACTGTTGGAACTTTTTTATTTTCAAACTCTATTTTTGGAAATGGAGTCGTAATTTGTTCCCACATTTACTCTCATGCCTCGAATTTCCTTCGTATTAATGTCCGTTAATTAAAAGATAACATTGGAGGAAAAGAATATTCAAGACACAATTGTATTGCTGGTAGCAAATATGGACTTTGCCGTGGCATTTTAGGTCTATAGAAACATCATCATGATGAAAATTTAATGAGATGATGAGAATAGTTCGTACATTCTAAGCATTATCATTGAATATTTGAGCAAAGTTGCTGGTCTATTTTCGATGGGTCCGTCAGTTGGAGGGGAAAAATATTTATGATACCGATGCATTGCGGTTTGCATTAGGTCTACCAAGTTGCCCTATGAATGCAATACCATGACAACATCGACATTTAGAAAGATTAATTATATAATAAAAAGCTTAATTTATTATTCAAAATAATAGTTCATTTTTTACTGATATGTGTTATTTATTTATTTTTAATTTTATGACCTCTATTGGACCACTTAAGTCATCTTTTGGATTTCTTCTGTTTTCTGTCAGCCCAGTATTTCTTCATTCGCTCGGATCATAGCTTTCTTTCTTCATCTGAGATTACCCTTCCTATTCTCTGTTTGTTGATCTGTTTGTCCTTGAGTTTCACTATAGCATCTGTCTTTTCTTTCAAATCTTCTATTGTAATGTGTAATTCACTCACATCTTCCTTAATTTCTGCTATCCATCTTGCACTGGTCTTACTGTTCCATAGTTTTTCTATAATCTTTTTGTTTATTCTGTTTTCTGTGTTCTGATTAGTTGTCCAAAGAATGAGATTCGTTTCTTTCTCACCTTGCTCATTACAGGTTCTATTTCTCTGTAGACTGTTTCATTGGAAGCTAATCTCCAGTGCCCGTTTTTTTGGTATTTTTTTAATGCAAGTTCTGACTATTCTCCTTTCTATCTTGAGTAATTTATCTATTGCGATTGTGTTAGTTGTTTTGAAGATGGTTTCACTTGCATAAGTTATTTCCGTTTGTATAACTGTTTCTTATTGTCTTAATTTTGTGGCTATTGAGAGGCATTTTTGTTATACGTGTTCTTGGTGATATATTGTGCTCTAGTCAATTTATGTATTCTATTGTTCCATGTTGGTTTCTCATACAGGTTGTATGTTATGATTTCCCCTAGATATTTAAATCCGTCCACAATTTTTATATCTTGAACTTTTACCTTGATTTAGTTTGCGAGTGGTGGGTCAGTTAGCATAATTTCTGTTTTCTCAAAAAATATCTTAAGCCCAATCTTGTGAGCTATATTCTGTAGTGATTTTATTTGTTGCATAGTTTCTTGGATATTGTTGGCTAGAAGAGCCAGGTCATCCGCAAACCCAAGACAGTTTAAATTTATGTTGTCTTTGGATGCTCCAATTTTGATGTTCTTCGGGTTATCCTTGTACCATTCCCTCATAATATATTCTAGGGCACAATTGAACAATAGCGGTGACAAGCCCTGTCTCAAACCTGTTTTTATGAGAAATGATTCAGACAGTTCTCCTCTAAACCTGACCTTAGATTTTGTATTAGTTAAGGTAAGCTCTATCATTAGAAAAATAGGTAGTAACACAATTATATAACACTGATATGTGTTATATAATTGTACTACTACCTATTTTTCTCAGTCATTTAGGGCCGTTAGCAGTGGATTTTCTGAGTGGTTTTCTCTTCTCTTGCTAGAAAATAGATCCCCTTTTGACTGCCAATCTTTGCCCAAAAATGTGGGGTATATGTGGTATGTTGTTTTGATTTCTTCTGCTGTATTGGAGAGCAATATATCAAGCGTCATATCATCACCATATAAGACTTGGTAATACTATGCCTCTAACTGTTGTGAGACCAGATAAAACCAGCCTAATAGTCTCCAAGTGTAAGGCATATTATTCCGACAATGATAATGACATACTCGTAATTACAGCTGAAATAATTTAATGTCTTTTGGAAGACTGAGTATTTAGTGTCTTATTTTCTGTGCATGTTGTGGGGAAATGGAGTACATAGTTAGATCTGCCATTTTACATGTTGGGGTTGGCTGTCGTATTCAGCAAATTTGCTTGCTAATAGTAAAAAAAAGTATTGAAAAACTACGTAAAAATGAGGAAAATTTGAATGTAGGGACTGAAGTATGACTGTGTGAAAACAAAAAACTACACGAAATCGAGAAAATATGTAACATCAAGAGTTTACCATTGAACACTTTACTGGTGCTTCGCAAAATCGAGAGTAATATATAATCAAGTTGGCGTAAATTCGAGGTTTTACTGTACTTGTATTTCTATAGTCTCCTGGAGCTTTTCTCTTCCACTATTTTAATCGATCTGTATTAATGCATCTATATTCATATCACTTTGATCACACTAATGGATGTGAAAAATATTTTAAAGGCACTCTTCAGAATTGTCATTGAAAAACTCATCCTGATCCAGATTCAGTTACTGGGAGGGACTTTGAAATGTTTCATGTGGGAATTACAGTGCACTGGGACGGACTTTAACTACATTAAAATTTCCTCAGGGCCCCTAGGTTTTACTCACATATGAAGAACATTAGTATCAGTTCAGAGGTTGTTTTCATTTTGCTTTTTGAATTACTTGCCCTCATGGAATAGGATTGAAATTTTCACTACCGGATGGCTGAAAGAACAAAGTGTTAAATTCTTGCATTTGATTACGGTCTACTTTTCGTTTTTTCTTAAAAATTAGGTTTTCATTCCCAAATTATCAATTTTTCTCCCATTTCAACAATGGCACATTGCCTGGGCAACCTGATCTTTGGCTATGAACAGGAAATTTTGCCCAGGCCGTTTATTGCAGGCCTTTACATTATATTGATTAAATAATTACAGCAAATTTCAGTGCGATTTCAGTTGTTGGATCGTTTACCCTGACCTCTCTATTTGCGTTAAATGGCTTTTACTGAGTATCTGCATTTAGAACGTCACATTGATTCTTATAATCACATACATAATACACATTGCTTTCATGTTTTCTCTCTCCCGCTGAATTTTAACGGGCACCCTCACCTTGCCCTTATTAACATTAGTGATGGCCGCAGTATGCAATTACATAACGAAATAGTACATTAGGTATTTTTCTGCTTCTGGAATGCATATACCATGTAAAATATTCTGGGAATTTGAACTTAAAATCATGTTATGTAGGAACATTTATTTAGCCAAGAAAGGAAACGATCTGGAGATCATAAGTTACATGAAAAGCAGCCAGTTATCTGTGCTTAGAAGAAATTTGATAATAATTAAAGTTTTAAAGTAGTACTACATTTTGTTTTTGAGTTTTTGGCGGACATACAGCAAAACGCATGACATACATTGTACATTATTTATCAGATTGCTATTACAATTAAGCTAATTTCAGAGAAAATTCATAGGGGTAATTTTTACTGCAAAGTCCCCACATGTGGTTAATGACTGATGGATGGCACCTGCATTTAGTACGTTACGTTGATTCCTTTAACCATCAAGGTAAATGTCTTCTCTCGCTGAAATTCAATGGGCACCATTATCTTGCCCTTATATTATTTGTGGACCCAGATTGTAATAATCGTACCAAATATGTTGGTGGTTTTTTGTTACCATTTGTTTTTCTCTTCTTCTCTATGTAATATGGCATTTAAAATATTCTCAAAATTAAACCTCAAATTTCATGTCACATATAAACTTTTGTTTAGCTGAGAACATTTAAAATGCTCAACATTAGCCTGGTTTCTCTATGCATAATGGATGCAATTACATAATTGGCAACTTCCCATGCGAAGCCGGGTCCCTTAGCTAGTTAGCTATGAAGCCAGAAATATGGAGGCAGTTATTGCAATGTCTTGGCGACATATGTATGCACAAATATAAATCCCTTTAAAGTAAAGTACTTGAATGAATACAATTGTATAAATGGCGGAAAAAACTTGTGATATGAATGCCTTGTTTAATATTTCACAAGGAAAATTTGAACCAAACAAAAATAGATCCCATTGAAATAAAAAACAACAACAAATTTAGACTGCAAAGAATTACGTAACACATAAATGCAACTTTTAATGGAACAAAAACTGGTGATAAGAATGCCTGGTTAAATATTTAATATGGACAATTTGAATACGAAGAATTACAAATTAGTGTTGAAACTGAGGAAATGCCTAATAATCGATTTTAGTTTTGAAATGCACTTGTGAGTTAATGTTTTTTGTTAAGTCAGATGGTATAATGTTCCATTTTTTGTGATGGAGAACTCTATGCCGTCAGCATATCTTTAGGGCTAATGTGTACATTGGCATCATGTTTCAACTCAGGGCTCGGAATGACGACGCCTGTTAATGTGAAGAAAGATGATGATGCAGTGGTGAAAGTTCCTCCTATTCCCGAGTTGACGGCTGCAGAAGAACGGGCCGAAGAGCGAAACTGGAGGGAGTGTATGGTGGCAGGACTGCAGCGTCGAATTGACATGCGTGCAATTGGACCTTTCAAAAAGGTATGTGGGTTATTTAATGTGGATTCTTAAGGGTGGCCCATGTAGGACCTACTTCTTCATCCTTTGTTCCTGCTGTGAGCTTACCATATATGTATCTTCTAGTAATTAAGTCGATTCGAGTGATTGGGGAAGTCTTATTTTTGGACCAAAAATACCGACATATCAGTGAATTTAGTACGAATTGGGGTGAAAAAAATTGTTTAATCTCCTTGTTTTGTAATTATAAAAGTGAACCATTAAAGTCATATGGAATTGAAGCCAAGAGCGACAAATGTTGAAAAAAAAGAAATACAAACTTAGAATAAATTCATCGATAATATCTTTAACTGATACGAAACATAGTAGATGACTACAATGTCCTTTGATGCGATTGTCAGTGTTCCGGTTGAAACAGTTACCTCACTGTCTTGATTGAAGGCATCATCTTCTGTTCCATTTGCCATGGCTCTCGCACCCGCAGTGTTGACATCGGGATAGTGCTGGAAGAAAGATGATTGGCCGGTAGCGAGAGATGTGATGTATACTCTAGGTGTAAAATATTGCCGTGAAATGATGTATTAACTCTGGAGAGTGATTTTGTGTGTGATTAGATATCTCAACATCTGCCGAAGATGATAAATAAAGCGGAGTTAGATGGGAAGGGACTGTACTAATTCCTATACCAAAGAAGGGGCAAGGGCCTAGCCACGTTGAAACACCAGTTCCCATCAGAACACCGAAGTTAAGCAACGTTGGGCCCGGACAGTGGTTGGATGGGTGACCCTCCTCCATGCCTCAACCAGGCATGGATGGAGAGATGATACACCCTCCATACCTATACCGGCAGGCCTGAGAGGCCAGGCCAGGCCAAACCGGGCCGGTTGGAGGGAGGACATCCTCCATACCTGGTACTGGGGTGAGGCAGGGGGAGGCCAATCCTCCATACCTCTACCGAGGTGCTCTTGTCCCCTGTCTGCAAGTGGCAGACAGGCATGGGGTTGGCACAATGGACCAAGAAAGGTCTAAGTGCCCTGGCTCCTGACGAAGGCCCCCCCAACAACAATCTAATCTAATACCAAAGAAGAGTAAGGCAAAAACGTGCGAAGACTATAGGACAATAAGCTTAATATCCCATACGGCCAAAGTAGTTCTGAGGAGTCTAAACAGAGGGCTAGAGAAGAAGGCAAATGAATACCTGGGTGAAGACCAGTTTGGGTTTAGGAGAGGGACGGGAACGCGAGACGCTATAGCGGTGATGAGGACGCTAGTAGAAAGAAACCTAGAGTATGGGCAGGATGTTTTTGCATGCTTCGTAGATTTCGAGAAGGCGTTTGATCGGGTGGAATGGACGAAATTAATGGGAGTGTAGAAGAAATTAGGGGTCGATTGGAGGGACAGGCGTCTGATTCGGAATTTGTATATGAATCAGACTGCGCAGGTTAGGGTAGCCAATGGAGAATCGGGATGGGCCACAATAGGACGGGGAGTGCGGCAAGGGTGCCCACTATAGCCGTTGCTTTTTAACGTGTATTCAGAAGAAATGGTAAGGGAGGAGGAGGTAGGAATAAAGGTATGAGGTGAGCTGATAAAATCTGTGAGATTTACAGATGATCAAGCATTGGTTAGTCAGTAGGCCAAGGGGTTACAGTCAATGGTGCATTAAAGGTGCAGTGCGAAAAGTATGGGATGAAACTCAATCACAAGAAAACGAAAGTAATGAGATTTTCTAGAAGTAAGAAGGCGGGGCTGAAGATAAGGGTGGGAGGGCAGAAGATAGAGCCGGTCGAGCAGTTTACGTATCTGGTAGTATTTTGGAGGAGAATGGGTTTAGTGGTAAGGACATCAGATGCAGAATTGCGCTAGCTAAAGAAGCATTTTCGAAGAGAAGGGAATTGATGAGGGGGGCCTGAAAAGAGACGTAAAGAAGAGGCTGGTGAAAACTTTAATAAGAAGCGTGGCGCTATATGGGTCGGAAACTTGGTCATTGCGAAGGGAGGATGTGCGTAGACTTGAGGCGTTTGAGATGTGGGTTTGGAGAAGGATGGAGAAGGTTAGCTGGATGGCGAGAAAGACGAACGTGGAGGTATTGGATATGGTCGGAGAGGAGAGGAAGCTTGTGGCAGAGGTTCGGAGAAGGCAGAAGAGATGGATGGAGGAGGTTTTGAGAGAAGAGGGCATGTTGAAGAAAGTGATAGAGGGGAGAACACTGGGGAAGCGTGGAAGAGGAAGGAGGAGGATAGGAATTCTGGACGAAATAAGAGGTAGAAGATATGAAGAATTGAAGAGGGATCTAATAACGGGCCATCCTTAGGAGGGAAAGCGAGACAATTTCTATGAGGTTGGGATACAGAATGGGGACTGTCCAAGAACCTATCAATCAGCTGGTAGAATACTTGAATGAAGATGGGAGGGAAGGAGAAGATATTAATGATTCTTCCGATTTTTTTTTGCATCACAGACTCTGGTAAGCTGCCTTTTTGGCATCAATGGAAATTCACCATCAGTGCAGATGGCTATGGAAATGTGAATATTTGCTGGAAGGGAAGTATGTTTACAAATATTCAGGACTCAGACAGAAAGTTATAAAACGGGATCCATGAAGCTTTTGGCTGAGTCTTAACTGATTCAGCCGACTTTCAAACCGTGTTGTGTTCAGGAAAGCATAGAACCCAGGCGATTCCCTATTTTGTGATGAGAAGTCGGCATGTTTTCGTTTCATCTTATTATTGAGTTTATTTTTCTCATAGTTATTTTCACCGTCAGGGTGTAAAAAAATGCTCATCATATCGATCAATATATTTACAGAGATTATAGTCATACCCAGTCACTCATTACCAAAGTTGTCGCCTGATACTTCAAATGCTAAATTGGATCATCCCTAACTCAGATGTCTTTCAATTTAACAACAGGAAATTTTATATCATTGTAGACCAATATTTTTTCAATGAATTTGCCTTGTCTCTGAATTTTTTAAGTTCTGTTTTTTATATTTTGCATGGCAAATGATCGCACACAATGCTTTGCTTTTTCATAACCCAGCATTGCCCGTAGCAAATCAGTAAATCCTAGTGTTTCTGGTTGATGATGTGATATTTGTACAATACAATCTGCTTTATAGAATGCATTAATATCGCAAAGTGGAAGTACCAAATTTATTGTCAGTCGTAGGTCCTATTACAAAACTTAGAACATGAATCTTCTGCATTTCTAGGCAAATATTCTTTGTGGCTCCTCAGTAATGGTTAACCTACGGTTTTTATGCAGCTGATACATTGAAATATTAACTCCGAAAAAATAAACTTATGTAGTGACTAGAATTAGAGTCGGAGGTAGGTTATCATTTTCCGAAAAAATTAAGAATTTTCTCTACTTATACTCTGAGTACATACGGTAACCTATAAATAAATAACTAGCATGCCCTTGCGGGCTCAGAGAAAAGCTCCACTCAACACCTGACGTAACTGTACAGGCACATTAAATTTGAATGCATAATCCCAAGAACAAATACATAGTAAATTTCCACACTAAGTTACTGTGGAAATTTACAAAGAATTTTTGTATTTCTTTTTTCTTGTGATAATGTTATCAGTCACTCATTACCAAAGTTGTCGCCTGATACTTCAAATGCTAAATTGGATCATCCCTAACTCAGATGTCTTTCAATTTAACAACAGGGAATTTAATATCATTGTAGACCAATATTTTTTCAATGAATTTGCCTTGTCTCTGAATTTTTTAAGTTCTGTTTTTTATATTTTGCATGGCAAATGATCGCACACAATGCTTTGCTTTTTCATAACCCAACTTTCTGGTAAGTCAGGTAAACTCACATTTTTAGATGAACCCTAAACATGTGAATTCCCTTGTACTTTTCGATCTTCCCTCCTATTTTTGTTTTCAGTGTTCACAAGCATTGAATGAATGATTTTTTGCTTCTTGCTTTCCTCTTGAACATTGGGAGGAGCTAAGGCATTGATGGCTCCCTGCAATCTTACTTCCATTCCAAGAGAACACTTTCATATTGGGGCAATAATGCTATTGTTGCATTCAGATGCTTAGGAAATTGGAGCCTTTCAGAAAGGGAGAGGGTCCTTGAAGGCTAAAGGACAGAGGACCAGGACCCTTCTTGTTTTCCATCCGCCGACCCCCTTTTCTTGAACGTGTGCAATATAGTAAGTGTGAGTGCAGGAAACACCCCATCATACCATCGATGTATTCTACATATACATTTTGGGTAGTCTGAAACTAAGCTTCTTAATGTCTCAGCTTTCAGTTGATTTTGCTTTCTTGTCTGTGTTTCTGAGCGGGATGTTGTGGATCTAACTAGAGGATTCAGAAATTTTGTGAAGCATTTGATTTTCTTGGTCTGAATTCTGCAAATGCACACAAATGTGAGAATTTCTAATTAGCTGAGATGATTAAACCTAGCCCATAATATCTCGGATTAAAGGATCTCGGTTCTAAGCCCAGCCTAGGGAAATGATTTTTCTCACAATATTCTTGCAGTAGTGTCTGTTAATGAATATAAAATTTGGTACTCTCATATTATGTATGTATCCATAATCAAACATCTTGAAAAGAACGATTTAAATGACAAATTGTGTTTCTAGATGCCCTTCTCTCTCGCAACCATTGAGCAATGGGCAATGGCTTTTAAAAATGAACTGTTGTGCCCTCACGATAAAAGACCTCTCACATGAGTGACGGAATAGAAATGCACACCTGACTGACGAGAATTGTGGTTTCAATATCCCTTCTCCACCTAAATCAAAATAAGCACCAAGCATAAATTTGGCCGACTACCATACGTATCCTTGAATAGGCCCTGGCCAAGAGTCAAAGGGGCTGCCCCGAATTAGCAAACAAAGTAGCCAAACATGCGACTGTCGCCTCTCTCCTCCTCCTTTAAGGTCTGGCACCCTGCAACTAAATATCAATAAATCTATTAAGTACTTCTTAGTAATAAAGTATATTAAACTGAGAGGCCAAATCTCCATTACAGTCTTTCTTCGTATGTGCCTTTTTATCATTTGAGTTTTAACTTTATTGTCCAGAAGAATCCTTATCATTTACAGTAATATATAATTAAAAATAAATAGTCTTCCTTCAAGTAAGCAAAATGTTTTCCAATGTCCTTTCAAAGACTTGATGAGAATGTTGATGGTGAATTTTGAATGATTCCAGGTATTATCTCACGGGGGCTATATGCCTGGGAACTTCCACAACGCTATAATCCTCTTCAGTGCATGTTATCTCCCCGAGCGCAGCCGTCCAGATTATGATTACCTTATGGACAATCTTTTTTTGTAAGTAATTTTTTATTTATATTTACATATTTGTGTGATAATTTCTGCTCATTTTTTAAAAGTTCTTAGTACATTTTTAATGCTGAGATGGGATCTCCATTTCATGTACAGGAAAACAGCTGTGTGATTTAAGGGACCCTAAAATTGGAATATTTGTTGTGAAATCTGTAGTTAAGAAACTATAAATTTGTCACCTTAAATATCCAGAGGGCATATCTTGGACATGGCTGTGAGGTTTTATGTTCAATTTTGTTTAAAAATTGTTAATGCCGAGTATTATTTGCAGTAAAACTCCTTATTTGCCCTTTTCTGGGGACCCTAGTAAGAAGTGTAAATTGAGGGAAAATGCAAATATGTATTTGTGCACATATTTGGGTGGAATATGAGCATGTTAACTTTTACAGTGCACAGACGTACAATCCTTGAAGTTTCTCCGCGTCAATGGAGGTTCCAATGTGAGAATCAACTTGTTCTCCAATTTTTATTTTGTTTTCCATTGAAAATGTCCTTTATTTTATCCTCGCTTTTCCTCTGCCAAGTAGAATGAAATTTACGCTCCAGAGCAAATGAGGAGAACTATGCAACGCTTGAGAATCTGAGCTGCCTCGCTGTTTGGAAGGTGCAAACGGCCTTCTTTCCAATTCTTCAAGGCAATGTCCAACATAAATAAATGTATTCGTTTCATCGTACGAATGGTACGAATCATTCTTGGGAAGATTAAGATTACGAGTGGAAGTAGTTCAAATTTCTGTCCCTAGTGGCACTGTGTACTACCCCTCCACATTCAAATTCCTCCCTATAACAGTTCACATTACGTCGACTGATTGACCTCTCACCTTTTTTAAAGCGTATAAATAGGAAAAGAAGTGGAAAAGTGTTTCATAAAGGCTCTTAAGCACTCAAGTAACTGCCTTAGAAAGGGAAATATTTTTTTCATCTAGTTCATAGTGATGCAAATTGTGGGAAATTTGAAAATAAAATCACGTAAATAGTGGGGTCTACATGCGCACGAAAGATAGGAACTTCAATGGAATGCAATAAAAATTGCATAAGCTGTGGGAAAACATAATTTCCGATAATGCAAGCCCGGGGTTTCACTATAATGCCTTTCATATTAATGATTCACATGAAAAAATGGTAAAACTTTTTCCACCATATGTTTTTAATCGATAAAATTGAAAAAGGATTTAAATGTTGCTTCTGCAACATTTGCGAGAATAAATATGTAATTGCTGACAGTCTCTTTCCTTTGCTCATCACATTTATGGAAATTTTTACAATTGACAGTGAAACCTCGTGTTTGCGTTTTCGGAAATTACGTTTTCCCGCAATTTACACCACTTTTGCAAAGTCCCATTCAATTTCCTATGTTTCCAACGTATGCAAAACCCCGAATTTAGATAATACATTTTTCAGTTTTCCCGCATTTTGCACCACAGCGAGCTCTTTGAAAAAATAAAATACACTTCTTAAGTCCATTACTCATGCATATCATCCTTTGTAAAACACTTTTTGACTTTGTCTTGTACATATATGTGGAAAAAATACGAAAGAGAGCAGCAATAGGACCTGTTTTAAGGAAGAATTTGAATATGGCGGGAATAGTATACAGTGCCACTCGTAACAGAAATTTGAACTGCATCGACTTGTAATTTGCCAGATATGATTCAAGTTATGAAATGAAGTGTAGTCATCTTTATGCAAGGCATTTTCAATCCAGTTAGCGATAATTCTATAATATAGTCCTTTTTCTGTTTCTATGTATAAAAATGATAATAAAGATCTGGTTTTAACTTCGTAAATCGCTGATATATAGTACTTTTTCGGCAAATCTGTTGACTCCCCTGACGATGAGGGCCGTGTCAAACATCGAAACGCCGGAAAACATGGAACCTTTCACCTGTTTGGGCACCCCAAAAGCTTTAATTCGCAAATAATCATTTGTAGAAAAAATATATTTGTCAAAATAATAAGAAAAATTTGAGCATACCAAAATAAAAATGAAAACTATGAAACATTTTCATGACGCAACACTCCTTGCCGCGGCCGATTGATTAATGCGATTGACGATCAGTTGTTTTATCGTTTTTGATGCTATCGTCGTGTCATGAGTTAAGAAATTAAGGTTAATTTCAATGTAGCAGTTTAGTCTGCTTCATCCACATTGCGGTTTCAGGAGACTGGTGAGGATTTCTACTTTTTCTGCATCCGATTGTTTTGTGCCGTCGCTTCACGCTACTGGCATCGCTCAGCCCGCTCAAATCGGACATATTCATAATAAATGTGTGTATGTAGCAAAGCATTTTAATGAAGTTTCTTGCACCTTACAGCCAGAGAATAAGCAATAAAGCATTATATTTAAGCATCGCTAAATGTGCGCGCCATGAAGTAGCGTAGCCGCGGCAAGTCACAAGACTAAGTAGTGGTTTCTCAGCCAACAGTTAGGACTTCAAACTGCAATGTGCATAAGTTAATTGTATAATTCATTAATATTGCATGTACAATTATTTTTTAAGAAAATTACTGCGAAATACTTATAAGTTACATTATATTCTAGCAAGTAAATGAATTATTTTAAGGAAGTGCAGAGTCAAAATCTCTTAAAACCATTATATGATTAAGATTTTTTGATTTTTTTGGAATATGTATGAGGTTGTTTTCGTAACACTGCCGGACAAAAGCGTGCTTCTGGATTACCGGATTATGGGTGCTTGAATGTAATTAAACCTGCGTGGGAGTATTAATTTTGTACCTAAGTAGAAATTATGATGAATGAAAATGGATTCTGATCCAGATATGATGAAAAATGAAAGAACTCGTGGTAGACAACTGAGATCATTTGCACTGCCTCGACTCCCGAGTTATAACTATGATAGGCAAGACACAGTGTGTGCTGTTCAAACTCTTAAGAAATTACTTGGGAGGTGTACCTATAGTGATTGCTGTGAGCAAATGCTTGAGGAACTGCAGAAAATTGAAAATAAAGTGCATAATATTATTAATAGGGAGAGGAAGTCCAAGCAGTTGATAACATCAATTTAAAAAAAATAATCATGCTATATTCATTAGATAGTTTCAATGGTTGCTAATAACAAATATAACGTAAATCGCCCTGCCATCTTCATCCTTTCTTAATTTTCAATTTTCTATTTGTCTAAGATATTTAATGTATTTTTTTCATCAAATATAAACAAATGAGAAGTCCTAGTTCAAGGAATAAATTATGACGCTGCTCTTTTTAAGTTTATCAGTGTTTCTTATTTTTACATTTACTCCAGTAAAAAAAACATGGATGTAGAAGTGAAAATTCTACTTTTCCCACAATTTGCATTTTCCCGCAATTTACCCTTTTTTTTTCTAGTGTTCCTGGAAAAGTGCAATTTACACTTTTTTTCTAGTGTTCCTGGAAAAGTGTAATTTAGGGGTTTTACTATATATCCTTCTATTTATTTCATGACAGTGGTTTAATCCCATTAAATTTCATTATAGGTATGTTGTCACTACATTGGAAGCTCTTGTTGCGGAAGAGTATGTCCTGGTGTACCTGCATGGAGCTGTTGGCTCTCCTGGATCTCGGATGCCTACCTTCAGTTGGCTTAAAAGATGTTATCGACTCATTGATCGTCGGCTTAGAAAAAATCTTAGGGCTTTATATCTTGTTCATCCTACTTTTTGGCTCAAGACTATTGTTTTAATGACAAGGCCATTCATTAGGTGAGATGAACCTCTGAAGAATTTACTTTAATGGCAATTAATTGTGAAATTACTTATTCTAGAAGTTCAATTGTGTTATGCCTTTGTGTTGCAGTACCAAGTTTAGTAGGAAACTAAATTTTGTCAATGATCTGTCTGAGCTTGCCGAATATGTTCCACTAGAGCAAATGCACATTCCAGAAAGAGTGAGACAGTGAGTATTTTTTTCATATTTTTTATCCTTATTCATAAGTTTCTTCAAGAGTCATCACATTCTAATGCTTTCATTTTTCTGTCATAATGCCTCTCCCAACCATCCTTTGATGAGTTTTGACTGATGCACTTGGACAATAATTTAGTCCCTTCTAAATTTCCCCTTTAACAATTATAATACTTTTGTAGTGTCAAAATCTACTTCATCTTCTGATATCAATTTCCTGCAGCCAAAATTTCCACGAGGGGATTATGATATTACCGTGATTATTTTGTTTCTCTGAAGCTTGCACTTGCTTGAAAGATTTATTTTCTTATTTTGAAAGAGACTTGAGAGATTTATTTTTTTATTAAGGCTTGGATAAATTTCAGGGCTTTTGATGACATAAAATCATGATTATTCTCTTAATTGGAATAAAATTTCTGTTAGTATTTCCATTGAATATTAGGAATCTGAGCATTATAATTTACTATTTTATAAAATCGTCGGCATTTCTTTTGCAGGTGTTTGGTTTTGTTAGGAATGTTGTGAAAATTAGTGTTCTCATGCTTCCCAATTCCTTTGGGTATTTGAGTAACAAGAAGGTATCGCAAAAGTGGTGTGAACATCACCTCTCTTTCTCTCTCTCCCCTGCTATTGTATTAAGTAATTGTGTGAGTGATTTTCTGAATCATCTGTGTTGTTTATTGTGTTACTATTGCAACTTAATAAGTACATCAGTCCAGATCCATTTGTGAATAATGTACATTTTGTATAAAAATATCCTGTATTTAAATAGTGTAGCTTGGTTTAAAGGCAAAACAGAGCTTGCAATATTTCATGTTTTTCGAACAAGTCTCTTGACTAATGTTAGGTGTTCTCACGAGTTTTGGCAATTGACAGCAGCCAATCACTTAACCCAGTGTGGATCCTGAGAATACCATACATTTGTTATCTGCTGGGGAAACACCAGATCTTACATGAATCTCTTGACTTATCCCCAAAATTCCTCTTGATAAACACTTGTTTACATTTTACCATGACAAATTTTGGTCTGCTGTATAAACTCAGCACCACTGAAATATGTTAAAACACACCATCACTTTGTAGTTAAAATGGTAAATATTTCTGGATAGTAAAATTATAGTCTTTGAATTCTTGGAGAATGAACAAAAATAATGTTGGATTGAATGCATGGGGTAGTGTTGAAGATTGTAGAGGGAGAAGACCTCTTCCTCTGCATTGATTCATGTGTTGATACCAAATGAATCAATGTGGAAGAGATCCTCACGGAGAAAAATTAATGTTATAATTTTTAATAATTTCCTGAGTCAAAGGTCTTATAATTTTGTGATGGGAATACTTTTAAGTGTTTCTCTGGTAATTTAAAATAATTACATAATACATACATGCTTAATTACATAATAGTCCCCTAGTTTGTCAGATTTTAGTAATGCTAGTGCTGTGTGCAGTAAGAGCATATATTTCTTGGAAAAATTCCCTTGGGTTATCTTATGTTTGTATTCCCTTTACATCCCTCCGTTTAGTATGTCTGCAATCAAAACTTTGACTCGGAAAACCTTGAAAAACAAGAAGAATTGATTGATCCAAATCTGTGCTCACCCTCATTGTTTCATCCATTGCCTTACTCTGCATCTCCAAAGATTTTAGTTCCCAGCTGGGATCCATTGTTATGACCAGAACTTTGTACTTTTCCACACTTTATTACTATGTACGTGTCTACAACCAGCTTCACCTTGATTGGGTATCTTCTCGTCTAAAGATGCCTTATCAAAGTGAAATTGGTTGCAGACAGTAATAAAGTGTGGAAAAGTTCAAAGTTTTCGTCATTACAATGGGTATCAGTCACTTTCACCAATTCACGCTTGAAACTATCAAATTTACCTGGCAGGGATGTTTAGTTAAACCAAAATCATTGGTTTGGAATGATTCTTTGTTTGATTCAGATAAAGTTTCAGTTTTTAAAAATGTGAGTGAAAAGGGAAAAAGTCTTGGGATGAATGTGATTCAAGAATGAAAACAGAGCAAAAACATTTTGAATCAATTTTCATTACCTTCAAAGAATAAATCTAAGTGGAAAATTTCCGTCATTCACGTCCCATATACACAACCTTTTAAAATTTTGCATTAAAAATATTTAGATGCATTGTTTTTTATTTAGAAACTACAGCATTAAAAATTACATCAAAATGGCTTGGCTGTCTTGGCACCACTGGGACCTTGAATTAACTGGCAGTGAGAGGGTTAAATGTTTCGTGTCAAACAGACTCACGTGCATATTAATGACTCTAGTGCCATTTTTTTGTATGCATGTAGTTAGGTGTGCACATACCCCTAGAGAATGTTTTCAAGAGGCAACAGTCTTATTTATGCTTTTCTTAGTGTTGGTGCTTATGTTTTATTTATTTATTTTATTTATTTCAACTACCCCGTAAACAGCTCGCAATGGCCTCTTACAACGGGTGATGTAACATAAACAACTGACGAACACAAACACCCATGTCCTGGGTGGTGAAAAATCCACCCAGGCCGGACTCAAACCCACGACCCTCGGATTGGCAGGCAAGGACGTTACCTCGTCGCCACCGGGGGGCCGACAACAGATTATGAACAGATTATGTTATCATAAATAAATAATTTAAAAATGTACTTAGTAAATGTCTATTCCGTCATAGTAAACTGTATTGCTATACCGGTGAAATTGTCTGCTTTGGCAATAAGGATTATCTGTTGATATTCTTAGATTTTATTGTTTCATCATCTAAATTTATAATTAGCCAGTCAAAATATAACACCCGACTCTTAGGCAGAACAAATTGATAAATAAGAGCCTGTTATAATAACAAGTGACAAGGAGGCGTACATAGACAAAACGTGTGTGCATCATTCGCTGTATTAAATACTAACCTCTTATTGCACGTTTTGTACATACTTTTAAGAATTTGCTTGGCTTTTAACAAAAAGGTTTGGGCTGTGCAACTTGTGGTTCTCAAAATTATTAAATTCTAAATGCATTAAGTGTTGACTGACATTTTATAAGCTTACTAATAACCTTTTCAGATTTACTTCATTTGTTTTATAAGTCCTTTATTGAATAAAAGACCACTACCATCCACTGCTTGTAAATTAAAGGTTTGTAACAAATGTTTTTTCGTTATTTTTATTTATCATGCCACACGTTGAATATCCAAAATGTTACAAATATAAATTCGTGTTATTATATCCTCACTCCATTTTGTTACTTATATCTAATATTTGAAAAACAACATAACCCGTTTAAATCTCATTTAAACTTTGGGAATCTATTTAATCACTTTCCTTTTATCACTCGCTACATTCAATATTTTGCCTGTAATAACTTAAAAAACAAGTCACTTATTCATCCAACTTCACATATGAAATTAAAATAGGAGGTGTATTTTTTTTACCCTTTCTCAAGTGTATCACTTTGTTTCTTCACCATTTGGGCCGCAACACTAACTCCCACCCAGGAACTCCTAGGTGCCTTCACAGCTAGAGATTCGCTTTGACTCTTAGGTCACACACAAATGTATTCACTGGTACACAAATAAATACCCTTCACATGTTTACATATAACTAGATATGTACACACAAATAACTGCACCGTAGTCTTCAGACGCGGCACACATGCCATCGGATAAGCCCCTTACCTGGGTCTCAGGTCTCGTCTGGTTGATTACCGCTAACCCACCACTCGTATTCATCCGATCACCTGTTCCTCCTTTTCAGATTCCGTTCCAGGTGATAGCTGACCTTGGCTTAATTCTGGTCACAGCATCAACTAATGCCTTCGTCGTACTGGATAGCCACTATCAAATAATACTTCTTCCTGTTTCTAATTTTTATGGCGTATTTTGCCATGGCAAGTAGCGTGAATTGGGCCTCCCAGTTTGGCTATTGTTAAAATAGAAGCCCCCCATATGGATTAACTTCCCCCTGCTATTTACACTCTTCTCCTCTTAACGATAGTTCCACTCCTCGGGAAAGTTCTCAAAGCTTCTGGAAGGAATTTCCCCTCCTTTCCTTTCGTGAGCTGGTGTGCGGAGTTGAAACAATACTATTATGTTGCTAGCTACCATTGGTGGAAATTTGTTGCTATCCAACTGCGATAGATTCACGCTACTCTGCGTGGAGTAAATCATGTGCACAGCTGGTGGTTACTGCTGCGTAATTGTTACAACTCCAAGCAAACAATGAGGAATTTAAAAATGGAAATGCCCAAAAACACGTGGTTGTCTTTAAAGCTGGAATATTGAAATACGAAAATGAACAGGGTTTCGATATGTTACAGGTTTTATATAAAGAAATATTTAGTTATGAGCAGTGGTGGGAAGTAATTGATTGAAAGTACATAATCTGATTGCCGGTAACAAATGTATTTTACTTTTACTGTGTTCGTTACTTTTATTCAAAGTGTAATTTTACTTGTAATCTACTGCCGAAGTAATTGTTACATCAGTGTAATCGTTAGTATTGGGGCACTTTGTAATAGGTCTGTGATATAAGTTGATTACACCAGCTTTTGATTGATTTCGGCTTCAATAAGAGTTGTTCGTAATAGTTTATTTCGAATATTTGTTTTGACAACCACTTCCGTCAGTGCATTCCCAAGGTGGGTCTCCACCAGAAACATTTTCCGTGCAACATTGTACTGTAATGCTGTTGCAGTACAGGGTTCAGGATTTTCAAGAGTGTTATACATACATTGTATCACAACATTCTGCTGTGGACAACAATATATATAAGATCCCAGCACAACATCCTCTCTTCACATTGCAGTCAGTGTTGTCAATTCCATCTTCAGAGTCATCTGAAACATATTTGTTACTGTTTAAGCAG
Organism: Pyrrhosoma nymphula; assembly: GCA_963573305.1. Classification (NCBI taxonomy): domain Eukaryota; kingdom Metazoa; phylum Arthropoda; class Insecta; order Odonata; family Coenagrionidae; genus Pyrrhosoma; species Pyrrhosoma nymphula. Next base: position 25,565,575 of record OY754336.1, on the reverse strand, counting down.
ACTAGATTGAGACAAATGTGAAAATGTTGAGCTCATAGATGTGTTCAGGAGGATCCAGCAGGAGTTAATGATATCCCAGTACTAATGTTTGATTGATGTAGAGTGTTTGCTTTGAGAAAGAGTGGGTGGAAAATAAATACATATCACTCTGCAACACTATATTTAAGAGTGTAAAATAGTCTGAAGACATTTTTAAAATTGAATAGATTCCTCTGGTAAAGAAGAAATGAACTGATAAATGCAAAGAAAATGCTGAACAATTAGTTTGGCTGTTCATGATGTGAAAATCCTTTTGAGAGTGATTAGAATGACAAGGATATTGAAAGAGAACATGGGAGAAGAGCAGTTTGGTTTCAGGAATGGGAGGAGTGGTGCTATTGGTGAGGTGAGAACTATAGTGGACAGACATTCGGGAAAAGATAGAAAGTTTTTATTTGCTATGCCTTTGATTGGGTTTTTTAATGCGTAATTAAAAAGCCATTTGATTTCATTATATGAGTAAAATCTTTGTACCAATTGAAAAGACAGGGATTTGAGTGAAGGAAAAGAAGAGGAAGCTTTGTTCAGAGCTGATGACGATAAGATGCCGTGCATTGGAGGCGAGCAATGGTGGACATAACATTGTCTCTCTGTTCTGGGACTCTGCTCCATTCTCTGCTCCATTAGAATCAGCCTGAACCCACATTCTGCGTTTCCTTCTGGGTAGGGATGTCACATTGACATTGATAAATCAGACTCATCTGTGTTTTTTTGGTGATCCTATCGAAACATCAGTTGCTGGAATATAAGTGTCACCGATTCAAGTAATGTTTGTCATAATTTTTGGGGTTGAGCTGGTTCATCCTAAGTGCTTGTCACCTTCAACCAAGATTTGACCGCCATTGAAACATGAGTGGGTTAAGGCACGGTCAAGGGAAGCCTGATGAAGCTCTTCTAGTGCCACAGTCACCAATTTTCCAAGCTTCATATAAAACATGATGTGCACATACGTTGCTCATTTTTGCCTACACCTACATGCTACCATGCGAGCTTCCACCACAGATGTGGCAGGGGTTGCTAGGACAACAGCCACGAAAAGGGGAAGGGGGAACCGGGAAAAAAAGTAGGGAGAGAGGATGAAGGTGTGACAATAGCATGTTAACGGACTGTCTTAGTTTCTCGCTCTGTTTGTGTCGTTGGCAGTAATGGTGCTTGGAAAGAAGGAATTTATTTGTACCTGTCAGTTCGGCAGTGTCTCTATCTAATTTTGTCATTTCTATCAGCTCCAGAGATGCAGTTCGGGGTGAAAATAATATCCTCTGTGCATTCCATGATCTGAATTTGTCAAGTAATCTTAAGCCTAGCATGTAACCTGAGTCTCCACCATCACCTGATCCCAGGACAGCACGAGATCAGTAAAGCACTGCTTCAAATGAAAGTAGCAGTGTGGCAGACTGATTCATTAGGCCAGTGGAAAGTAGACTACTGGTGGTGTGCCCACATCTCTCCTTTGATCGGAAATCACTCGGGCCAGTCCAGAAAATTTTGGATAGCACCTTCCTCATTCTCTGGTTTAATGGACCAAACTTAGCAATGCAGCTTCCTGTGGTGTTATGAGTGCATGCATAATTTAGTCTACTTTAACATTTTTGCCTCCTATGATCTGCAAAGTGGCTTGTTTGAAATGTTTCATGTAATATTATCAATCCCTGTTTGCTCTTAGGTTCCAAGCCTGCTGACTAACACTGTGGTCATGGATTAACTACATATTTGCCTGTGGGTTTGGTGTAGTAGGTGCTGGAAAATTGATAAAATCACATGAGCTACTGCTATCAACCTCTCCTGAACTTAAAAATGTTAAAGCATGCGTGTAGAAATCTTCTTCTGATGTCATTGAGTGGCTGGAATGGACTCCTAAATTTAATCGAAATTAGAATTAGCTGTTTACTTATTTAAAAATGTGTACTTGTTTGTCAAATATTTATTTATTTTCGGTGATTTTGCTCTTAATGCCAAATCTTAACACCTGGGAAACTTCCACTATTATTTCACAGATTGCTCTCATTTCATTCTGGCTTATTGAAAAGAATCACGGCTCTTTATGGTATATTATTGGGATTGCCCATCATTACTAAGCAGCGAAGAGGGCTTGGTTCTAGGCTAATCAGAAAACACATCTATGTATTTGGAATTTAAATTGTCTTGCTAGACTTGGATCTTATCATTGATTGGCTGTGAATCACTTGGAGTTCTTGTGATAAGGTTTACTCTCGATCCTTTCCTTCGCCCTCCTAGTCAATTTATTTCTAGAGCTTCTGGGATCATACAGGAACTCAGAATGTTGAAGTTTTTTTGTATGGTGTGATTGATTGGTATAGTCTTATGTCTGCTCTCAGATTGGTGAATGAAGATAAAGGTTTTTGGGGTCTTATTTTAATAGCTTTGTGGTACATACATAACATAGCCTGCTCTTTTAATGAATGTGGAACTTCTTTGCTATCTGACTTCTCTTTATTAAATCAAGGTCTAGTAATGAGTGGGTGTTTACTTCCTTTAGCATGCCTGAACAGTAGTGTAAAATTATAACAAATTTAATGTTTGTGATTAACTTTTACTAATACATAAAACTCTCCCTATTCTTCCTTTCTATCCCTGATCAGATACGATGCAATCAAACAAACCCTGGGAGCCTTGTAGCCACAAAGATATAAATCATTGGATGAGTGAAGGTAGGAAACATTTATTCATGTTCTTACACCAAAATATGTACCTGTCTGCCTTTTTAATTTGCATATCTTGTACTTTTGTGTCCTTTTATGATCCATGATTCCATAAAAAAGGATTTCTGTCAATACATGTTGAACATTTGTCCAAGTTAAATTGGATTTACTTTGTTAAATCATTTAAGCTCTCAGTGATGCCCTCTGCCCATTGATTGACATTCCAATGAAAACAGTGTATGCTTGATATCCTCCAAAGCCTCACCTCTTGACTTGTGCTTGACATCACCTCTTCTCCTCCTCCTCATTTTCACTTCCTCGTCCCGTGACTCAGCTCTGCAATCAGTCTCCCGAGGCATGGAGCAGCCACACCTTTTCATATCACCTGTCTACAGGGGGTCACCAACATGGGCTTTGAAATATTTTGTCGTGATACACAAAAAAGTATCCACTCTTTGAATGATTGCCATGTTTGTTGGCGCTGACAAGAGTTGCGTGAAGCAAGCTAAAGAAATTTGAATGACATGAAATTGCATGAAATTGAAGGAAAGTTTTAATCTGGCCTCCTTCATCTCACTCGTGCCTTTGTGATGTTCAAAGTAGTGACTATCATTTTTATGACGTGCAGATGATAATGCAAAGTGGGCTTTAAGTCTCAATTTCAACCACAGTTCACATTCACATGCATTCTGAGGTGAGCATCCACGATCACCATTGTGCCTAAGTGATGCTTTGATCATCATCTTCCGTCACCAAAGTGAAGTTTGCCAATACATGTTGAACATTTGTTCAACTTCAAACATTGGCATCAGATTGTTGTCCCATAATCTGTCCAAGCATATAAATGGAAAACATTTAAAAAGTGAATACATTGGTGATGTAAACAAATCTAATTAACCAACCAAAGACCAAGACCAACCTCAATCGTGGACCCCATTGAAGATTAGCATGAAGAGACCTATGTTTGATTCTTAGAGCTGGCGACCTGTGGTGGACTAGGCATAACGTTTGCGTGGAATGTTATACATATTATGCCGACAATTGGATATTTCCCTTGTCCCTTCTGTTTATCACAAAACTGTGTGTTGCTCACTTTTCCCTTGTTACTAAATTGAAAAATCTTAATAATAATACTTTTGTCAATGTGAATGTCTGTGTGAAAGATAGACATCTGTTTTTATCCCCATGAGTCATGTTATTGACCATAAATAAGCAATATATTGTCATTACTTTTATAAGATTCACTTTGATAAGTTGCAATTACTTTTTAGAGAGTTACATTTTATGCAGTGTGTGTGTGTGAATTATCCTGTTTCAGTTAATTCAACCCATGTAATTGTTTCCTTTTTTATTTACAGGTATGAATTTAAGTTAATGATCAGGAAATTGAAGAGACAAAAGAAGATATGGTGATTTTAGAAAGATTTTCGTGGGAATATTTATTTGAAAGTTTAATCTCCTCCATTAATATATCCAAATGTTGATATATCTTCTCTCTTGATTTGGAAATATTTAATATTGGAATCTCTTACACAGAAATTTATATTTTTATGAAGCATCAAGAATGATTATGTACTATATTTATATGTATGTGTATGTTATTTCACTATCATGTTTTTATCATTAGAATGCATTTTAAATATTATGTGAATTTATCTTCAAGGATAAGTGGTAATGTAATGTAATGTGACTGAGAAGTGCCCGTGTATTTGGAATGACAGTTGTCTTGTTCGCTCACCTTTGAGGGACACAGTGGAAGGGAATGTACCTTTTTCCTACAGCAAAAACTGTGAATACACCATTGGTGTGGTATGCTTGGTTAGCCTTTCTTGGTTTACACTCAAGAAACAAATCTTTTTGCTTTGAAGGCCTTCTTACACTATAGTGTGCTCATTATTAAAGGGAGCCCTACGTCATGTGTCACTTGCTGATATTTGCAAACTGTTGATATCAGTTGTTTACATTTTTATGTTTTATACATAATTATGATTTTATTTATTATATATTTATTTTTTTACTAGGCAGCACTATCACATGATTTTATGAACTTAAAAATTAGAGATTTCAACAGTTGTTTGTAACATTTGTTAATGCAATGCTATAGAGTGAAATAAAAACACTAATGCCTGTTATTGATAAATAATCTTTGTCTGAACTTTTTTTCTAGATTTTCGCAACTCATCGTATATATGTTGCTATTCAGCCTTTTGGATCTGCTAGTAATTATTTAATATTTTGCAATAGTTTCCCTGTGCTATGCTGCCGGCTTCGTCGGGCTATTAAGAACAACAATGGTCTTTTTTAAAAAAACATGAAAACAATTCTGGCTGTTGATAATTTTGAGAAGTAAAAATTAATTTCGAAGAAGTCGCTTCCAGAAAAAAGGGAGTTTATAACTATAATATTTGTGTGATTTTTTGTGATGATTAATGTTACTTTTTTAATAATTTTTTGACAATGACGACCTTTTGTGCTAGAATTATCATAATGATAACAAGCATGTCTGCATTTTATTGTGCACAAGCATTTTATTATCCAACCTCTGAATGTAATGTTTTTCAGTTTGTGTTAAAAAAAATGATATGATTTACTTATGGGTGGCAAATTGACAAACTTAATCAATCATTCTGGCCAAAAATGTACGGTGGAATCCCCATTAAATTTTTTTCAATGTCTTTAACCTCTCATTAGAGATCTGGGGAGGGGGGTCTGAAAAGTCAGGAGGTCAGCCAGGGTTTGCTTGCTATCACAGTTTCTTTACAACATGTATGTTTGAGGGAATGGAAGGAGAGTTGTTAGAAGGAATTGTGAATTAAAGTTTCTTGATCTCCAGTTGGAATTCCATCAGGATTGGTTTTTGACAGCCTTCCAATTCTCGCTCTCTTCTGTCATCCGCTTCATTTCCTAAAACCATTCACGTCCCATATCCTCCATTATCTGCTTCCAATATTTCAATCTAGGTCTTCCCTCTCTTACCTTCTATCATCCCTTCTAAAATTTTCTTCACAAATACCTCATGCCGCTGTAGATGACCTATCCATCCATACCATATTTTTTTACTGTTCTCCACAGGTTCCGCACTTCTTAACTTCTCTCAGTACCTCTTGATTTGTCACTTACCCGGCCCAGCATATCTTGCACATCCTTCTATAACACCGCGTCTCAAAAGCCTATAGTAGTTTCCTCTCCCCTTGTACCACAGTCCATTTCTCGCTGTCATACAGCAACGCACTCCGCGCAAAGATCTTAAGCGGCTTTTTCCTCAGCAATGTATTTGCGGAGTTGGAAGTGTCGTGTTTCATTGTTAAAAGCAATCTTTGCTCTCAGTGTTCTCTCCTGTAAATATTATGTACCTCCTTCCATCAGAAGGTATTTTGGCTCCTAAGTAGTCAAACTCTTTCAATTTTTTAGTTTTAAAGTATATTACATTTATCCAACGATATATGTCAGCTCTTCTTCCCTCTCCGCAAGAACTACGATATCATCAATGAATCGAAGCATAGGGATCCTTCCTTGCACTACTATTTCGCCTTGAATCCGTTGAATAGTCGGATCGGATCCAATGATCCGCGGATATTACGTTTCACCGAATACTGAAATATGATCCTAATTCATTCCAAATATCGGATATGGATCATAAATGTTAAAATTCACGCTTTAGTGAATGAAGCGCCCTATAAAAGGAAGTAAAAACATCAAAGTTCCGCTTCTCTCTTCGTATGCGCCGTTGCACTACTTTTCTTGTCCTATTGATGCGACGATGCGTTTCAAACCTCTCGGGCGCTACGCAACATAATTTCTGTTTGTGGAAAAATGACAATGAACTGCGAAATCTACCTCGCCGCTACCTCCCGAGTAATACAACGTTACGATTTGAATCGACCTAAATAACGGCTCCCTTCGTTTCGTTCGAGCATCGGCCGCATCAACCCAGTATTGACAGTGGAGGTCCCCTAAAAGGAGACCCACCCCCCACTAGTGGAAGCCACCTGGGTCAAAGCGAAGCTGCTCGGGGGTAATTAAGAAATACATATTAGGCGAAGGAGTTATATTCTCGAGTTACTCCCTTCTCTTTCTCGCTGATTGAGTCCCGCTCAGAAGAATTTCGTCGTGCCCAGGGATAAGGAACGAAGACCTTTTTATCTCGTACATTCATCACGATAAGCTGAATCGAGCCTCGTGTTACCTGTAATAATAATTTGTCATCACAAAACGAATGAGTAATGCCTCTGTTTGATGCGAAGGCAGCTTGACGCATGGAAGTTGATTTACATTGAAATCTCGAGAGTAGCAATATCTCCAAATGCATCACTACATGCAGGGCATCTTTCGGCTTTCGCCTTACTTCCGAATTATCCGTAAACATTTTTGACGCAAGTGAACAATGAAAATTGTAATTTGATAATTGCAACGCCCATTGTTGTAAGGTGAAGGAGCGATCTTCTCGGTTGACTCCCATATCGTTCTCGCTGATTGTGTTCCACGCTCAGGAATTTCGTCTTGTCCAAAACTTAGAGGTGACGTTTTTTCATCTTGAGCGAGGAGGCGTAACGTGGCCAAGGGAGGCGTGAGATGGGCCAACACCACCTAGAGAGATGGGTGGTGGTGTTGGATGGGCACGCGGGGGAATTCGCAGTTTTTGCCTTTCGAATCAGCGAGCTTCGGAGTAAGAGGATCCCAAGCCGTAATACGAGCCGAGAGAGGGGGAAGAAACTGTCAGACTCTGCTCATCATGGAATGAAGTACCACCGACCTCGCGAAGTGAATCCAGAAAAGTATATGGTGTTGGCAGGGGTGGGTGAGCTACTCGACGAAGATGAGGTGAATGAGTCGGCTGAATCGGAGGCCCAGCAGGGCTATTCCCATATTCGTATGTCCATACGTGAAAATCGGCCATAAGTTGGGCCTCGGGACGTACGTACGGCCTCTAGCGATTCCCGATTGAGCTGTGAGCCACAAGTCGGGCGGTACGTACGGCCTCGAGGCCGTAACATTATGACCTACCTGGGAGGTCGTCATAAGATAGGCCATACGAAAAGAGAGTTGTCCACCTCGGAGTTATAAATTGATTTTGCGCATCAATTATTGATCTTGTTCTGTTATAAATATACCAGATCATTGACCAAGAACCTTATAAGGTTCATGTCATTGACTTAAGTTAGCAAAATGACGAAAAATAAGGTTTATATAATTTATAGCCATGTATAGCGAGGTCATCAATTGCAATCTAAGTAACCCTCTTCTTCACATTTGCCACGATGCATCATTTGTGCAACTATTCCTGAATTTTTCCCCTTTCCCTAATAAATCTCTTTCTCCGACTTCGTTTCGTCTTCCAATAACTTCAACAAGGGCAGTTTTTTTGGGGAGGTAAAGTGCTGCCAGGGACAAGACGTTTCTTTCACAACGCATACATTCTTTGACATTAACGTACACCCATGTATAGGTACTGACAAGGGAGAATACGACCGTCGGGTGGCCAATCGAGCTCTTAATATCTGGTTCGGTAGTTTAAGATTACCTATTAACTCGATATGCCGAAGCGAGACGACACCGTAATTGTTTGTGAAAAAAGCATGTTGCGATATGTAAGTCCTGTGAAGAATCCCTTCCGTAAGAATTGATCGGGATCATTCCAGGTTATAGACTTTTTTGGGCCATATAGTCCATGTCATGGCTAAGAAGTACGCCGGCTAGAAAATCGTTGATTTAGGCTTAATATAAGCATTTATCTCTTAAATATGGTTAAAATCTCAAATGATTAAAATCACTTCCGACAAAGCCCTATCTTTACTATATCGAATCGTGAAAACCGTAGTTTTTATCTGCCAGCAATTCATCGTAGCTGTGTAAATGCCAACTGTCTGCAAACATTTTTAGCGAGGTATCCTGCCCCCTTAAAAGCATCTGCGGACCAAAACTTCGTCCGAATACACCTACCACGAGAAAGCGACTAAAACCACAAGGTATGTAAAAAAATGTTGAATTCCACTGCGGTTCAAAATTTTTTCAAAGACGGAAGCCTACTTTCGTGTTTAAGAGCATGCACGCTGACTGATGATCCTGATGACTTTCACTCTTTGGATTCCTCTATTTTTGATCCCCCTGGTCCAATGCCTGTGTCATCATCTATTTCATCAGCCTCATCCACGGCTCTTAAAAGAGTTCACGTATGCAACATAATTTAATAGCATTGTTTTCTTGTATGCTATTGAAAATACATAAGGATCAGATATCTGACGTAAAAAATCCGGTCCAAATCCGGATCCGAAAAAATCCTGGATACGTCCATGCCTTGTATACATTGAAGATTTTGGGTGATAGTAGGACCCTTGTATAACTCCCTTCTCTATCGTAACTTCCTCCTCATATTTTCCTCACTTTATCACAGCCTTCCCAGGTCATTATTGTAGTAAGTGCCATATCTCCCTTATATACTTAAACTTCCCAACAATTTCCTTCAGTACTTCCAACAGCTTACTCCATGCTACATTATCAAAGGCTTTCTTTCTCTACATCGGCAACGCCGTATATATTGCCTTATCCTTTGTGATTCTTCTCTCCACTATCAACCTTAACCCATTTAAGCCCAGAACTGTGCAATCGGTAATACCTCCGAATGCCCAGAATTCCAAAATTGTTTTTTTGGCGTACAGGAAGTTAATTATGTATTTAAATGTTGTACAAGTGACACATAAACTCTGAACATTTTAAATTTTAACCGTAAAATTATTTTTTTTCTGGTGAGGTCGAAAACCACCACTTGGGATAATGGGGCATAAAATGACACGTCAACTCCCACTTTTCCCCAATATCTTTTTTTGTCATATACATAAGAAAACGCATTATAAAATTACCTTTGCTAACTTAGGGCTTTATTTCTTTCATCCAATGTTTAAATAAAAATAAATATTTACTCTAATTTATACTTTACTTAATAATACTCTACTTTTTGTCTCGAGCAGTGACTTTTCGCTTTGTACCATAGGTTTTGCAGAGTGAATAAACAACCTGGTGTAAAAACTCTAGCTTATCCCACCTACTCACATACGACCTACTGACGAGCTATGCATTGTTTACACAAACATCTATGGTCCAAAAGAAAATAGGCATATACCATTTTTTACCGCGTATACCTATCTGATTATTGGAAATATGATATCCATTTGATCCACTCCACCCATATATCTGTTGTACATTTTAATTATTTTCGTTTTTCTTTCAAGGAATATCACGTTGCTCTTGATAAAGGCTCTATGCCAAATATGTTTGAGAGAAGTAAAACTGTATTGCTATCTTTCCATTCCACTGCGATAATATTTATTTCTTTTTCAACGCATTTGTCAATCACCCCTCTTTCCATTTTCTTCATGTCCTTTTCTGATATGATGGCACATTTTTCCGTTCGATTTTCACGAACAGTACCAGTACCACATACTCCTCTTTCTGAGAGTTGTGGTATTACTTTAGAGATGGTAAAAAATTATCAAAAAACAAGGAAAATTAAAATCCTGGGTATGATTTCTTTAGTAAATCTACAAAACTGAAAAGAACACAACCTCCAAAGCCAAATTCATTCTTATTCTTGTCATTGGAAGACTCTTTTCCCTGATATTACATAAATGTCAGACAGTACCCTGATTTGAATGCCAACAACCAAGATTTACAACCAAAACATACCGGCTTTTTCTTCAAAAACTGCTTGCACGAATGCTTTCCGAAATATTTTATCATTATGGATTCATCAATTGATGCAAAACGCTCTAATGGAGCTAATCGTATGAAAAATTCACAAACGTCTGATTTGAAATTATCGCAAGCGTGAAAATTGCGAAATAGTTCATCAAACTGATTCCGTCTCATGGTGTATTTCACAAGCATATTTTCGGTGTCGGCTCTATTTTCCCAATGCATTCTTCGGCGAGGGCATGAATTGTAGCCCGATAGAAGTAAAATCCCTCTGAACGCATACATATCATCACTAGTCACATGGAGGATATTGTTTTTTAGAGGAATACATTGATGTGTATTACACCAAATCCTCGAATACTTTTCGATTGAGAAATAATTTCACAAAGTCGATTGTCTCGGAATATTCCAAAATTGTTAGAGAAGGAAGGAAATATTGATCTCCAGGCACTGATATAGGATGCACATCACCGATATCTCCCTTGACTCATTCACTTACTTTCAGCTTCTTAAGAAGTTTTGCACTTTCTACATAAGGAATGCTTTCACACTTATCACGTTCACCAAAAGACACTTCCGCCGGAGCCATCAACTGATTACGGATCAATCTATACGGATCAAAATCGTCCTCTCCAGAGTCATCATCAGTCTCAGCTGAAGTTTCGATTGGAGGCAATGCATAAATGGAATCGGGAATATCATCGTCACTCAATGGTTCACATTCCTCTATTTTCGAAGTTTTATCATTGTTTCGCGGCGGTGAGACATTTCCCTCTAAACAAAATAGAAAACACGTGCATAGTTGTGGGTATATGAGCATAAGAACATAAAAATAATAGGCTGTACGGCAATCAAACTATGTAACAAAGGGTTTAGAGAATTTTAATCTTTCAGAGCGATGGGTAGTCTCAAACCCATGGCCAAAACAATGGGCCGACAAATCTTTCACCTCGCGATTCGCTACGATAAATGAGCAAGTATAGCATGTATTATCCCAAGTGGTCGAAAACGATCACTTAGAAGTAATTAAGCTGTAGGCTGGATAGGACTCTAGATAAATACGTAATTCAAGCTTGTATAGTTAAACAGACCATTTTTATTATAAAAATAAGTTATTTGATATTTAACAAATGAAAAAAACAAGACTTACCGAGGCGTTTTTCCTGACATGTCAATGAATAAAACGCTTCCCGAAATTCACGAGTCAGAAATCTCTACTACACTGACTTATTTGCGTGATCTCAATCCCACATCGTTCCCAGATATCTACAGTTACATGTAAGTAGTATTATAGGTACATTGGGAGATTGCCGGCGTGTGGAGCAAAGAAATTCCACCAAGGTCGTTTTCGACCACTTGGGATAAAATGGTACCCTGGTCGTTTTCGACCGCTTGGGTTTAAATGGGTTAATGCGAGAATAGCTTTGCGCGTACCTCTTCCTCTCCTGAAGCCAAATTGGTCATATGATAGTACCTACTCCTTCATTCGTACCCTCGATTCTCCGTAGGAAAATGGAGGTTAACATTTTAGATGCATGATAGAGCAAACTAATTGTTCGGTAGTGTATGCATTTAGGAGCTGCCACTTTATTGGGACCAGGGACTATGACCACACTTACTGAAACTGTCTGGTAACTCTCCCCTTCTCTTACATATGACAGATCATTATGCAGGAGGCCTTCGCCAGCAGCTTTGATCAGTTCTCCTGGTATATCGACTCCATATACCTTCTTTTCCTTGAGTTTTTGTATTGTCAGATGAAACTCATCTTTTAGGATGGAATCATTTTTCTCCTCAGCGTTAACTGATTCTTCTGATTCGATATCGTACTCTCGTTCTTTCCCATTATGTATAGTGTCTCAAAGTATGCATGCCTTATAATGTCGGCATAAAACTCAAGAACGAAATGCAGTACAACTTTCAAACTTTCAGGATTATCAAATGTCTTCCGTGCACAGATAACTGGCTACTTTTCATGTAACTAATGCCCTCCGGTTCGACCCCTTTTCGTTCGATTCTATCGGCATAGTAAATGTTCCTTTGTAACATGATTTTAAGTGCTAAATCCCAGAATATTTAACATAGTATGTTCTTTATACATTCCAGAAGCAGATAAATGCCAAATGTACTGTTTGTTAATGAGATTTCATACTGCGTCCATAAATAATGCTAATAAGGGCAAGATGAGGGTGCCCGTTAAAATTCTGCGCGAGAGTGAAAACATGAAAGCCCCTGTATGTGATTATAAGAATCAATGTGACGTAATAAATGCAGATACTCTGTAAAAGCTATTTAACGCAAATCGAGAGGTCGGGGTAAACGATACACCAACTGAAATTTGCGTTAATTATTTATTCAATAATGTAAGCCATAAAAGGCCTGGGCGAAATTACCCGTTCATAGCCATCAATCAGGTTGCTAAGGAAATGTGTCATTGTTTAAATGGGAGAAAAAAATGATGATTTAGGAATTAAAAACCTAATTTTTACGCAAAAACGAAGCGTAAAACATGAATGAAAGAATTTGATACTTCGTTCTTTCAGCCATCAGGTAGTGAAAATTTCAATCATATTTCATGAATGAAAGCAATTCAAAGGGCAAAAAAGACACTACACTGTTCCCAATGTTCTTTATATGTGAGTAAAATCGAGGGGCCCATTTAGGGGCCCTGGGAAAATTTTAATATAGCCTATGTCCGTCCCAGTGCACTCAAATGCCCACATGAAGTATTTCAAGGTGAAGGTGTCCCCCAATAACAATCTGGATCAGGATAATGTTTTTAGCAAAATTTCATAGCAATCGGTTTTGCCGTTTTTGAGTGATTGAGTAACACACACGTAAATGAATAAGACACGCTGACAGAAGCAACTTCATTTTTGTATATTAATATGGTATTACTTAGATAACAATTTTTGTGATAGTAACATGGATTAAAACCGAATATCTTGGTGGTCAGTCATGCTGTAGGATATGCGTCGAAGGCTTCAAACTTACTAGATTCATGAAGTAATGAAGGGCATGTCTCAGCAGCCAAACAATGGACGAATTTAAAATGACATGATCTGCGAAACCCACCCCCAGCAAGAGCGTCTTCGGGGCATTGAAGCCTCCCAAATGCAGGACTGGTGTCAATTTAACTTCGTAGGTGGTTGGAGAAAAGATTTTCTCGTCGGATGGAGAAATCAATTCGCCATTCACCGCGCACCCTCTTAACCCGGCCGTCGTATTCCCTTCTTGTCTCCCCCCCCCCCCCTCAGCCATTCTGCAATCCGAAATAAATAAAACACATCCGTCAACCTCTCGCGTCACCCAGAGCACTTAATGCTCCCAGACGAAATCCTTCGCTAACGCCAGAGCGACAATTCAGGATTTTCCGATATATACGGTTCATGGCGAGACCTCCTCTTTGGCAATAATGCGTCCGCATGGGAAAATGCGCCACCCTCCGCCATTATCCCGCCCGACGCCTTCAAAGAGTGACGCAACAAAGGGCTCTCCCTCCACCGCCTTATAAAATTGGGCTCCCGTCTCTAAGCGCGTGCCATTCATTCATTCGTGTCCCTTCCCCCAATTTGCAACCCAAAGGACGGATTAAAGGGGGGGGGGACGGGGGACGCCCCTTCTCCTTCCCCACAGTGCCTTGGCGTGCCCTTGGCGTGCGATCTGCTCTACGGCCGACGCGACTGAAGGAGTAGCAAATAGCGCTTCGAGGTTTTTATTTCACCAATCAGCTGTCCGTATTTGGATACCCTAGTCAAGGCCACGTCTCTAATGCCTTAGTTGAAATATGTTGTTGCGAATGAAGCTCTACGAAGCATTTTACTTATAGATCAAAAGTTACTTCTGATCCGTGACATTTATTGGAAACCCCTTACAGTCGTGTGGCTGAAGGAAGCTATCCAACCTATAAATTAAACAAATTTGCTCATTTAAACGCAACTGATCTAATGCATTCAAATGGTACGATACTTAGGGGTGCTTTCTTATATGGCAGTAAAGTTTGGACGATAGCACGAACAAAAGAGATATGACCTAGCGGAAATGTGGTATTATCAGAAAGAAGACGTCCCACCTCCTTCTTGGTGGAAGTCATTACGAACAACGCAAATAGAGCCGAACCATTTTTGGTACTCGCGTACCTACTTTTGTTTCCCGACGCATTCGCTACAAGAAACACAAGGGAGTGAGCCAGCCGTCTGCTTGGTTGAGTTGCCGTCTTGCAAAACCAAGATGGGTTCCTTGGGATGGGATCTTTGGCATAGATGTGCGTACTCAAATGAGTCGCCCCAAATGTCGCTGTCATCGACAGAAAGTCATGTGAACCAACTCTACCGTCTCGGCCGAAGAAAATGTGAATTCTGGCGCTTTCGTTAGATATCGTTTCGTTAATGATAGACAGATATTGTGGGCAACTACTGTCACCTGTTAAAAAAAATTAATCGGTTTACATTGGGGTGGGGGGTCATTTAGGGAGGGCAGGGTAGAGCAACTACCTCTCACTAGGTTCATGATTTTTTCTAGAAAAAATAACACACTAGAGAAAAAAAAGTGTCACTGATATTTCGATAGGTAAGCACGCCGCTTTCAGTTACAGCAAATGAAAGACGACATTCGTTTGGACGAAGTACACTTTGAGATGAGCGGATGTTAAGTAGCATACCCGCAAAAAATCTCCTATTTCCACTCTAAGGGAAATATTCGGTCCTTCAAGAAAGCATGGAAATGACGCCCCATGGATTCATGACGACGTGTGGAAGTGTTAACTCTTCTCCTCTGAATACTTTGTGGCGATCCGTCTTCATAATCTGCAGCCCCGTTCAATATTCGAATATGCTGGTTCGATACAGCCCTCCTGTCCTTCATGATTTCTCTCGTGAGGCCCACATCCTGATAAGTTGTGTTCCCTTCCCACCTCTACATCTGCTCCATTCCTCCTCTTCCACCCTTCTTTTTCGCCCTTTTATATTTTCCTTGCGAATTTGATTAGTGTGCTAAGGGTGTGAGCCATGCCTATCTGGCTTTACAATGCGGTGTTCCTCGTGGTAATATACCCTTTTACTCTCGCCATTACGTTACTTCAGCACTAGCCAGTCAGTTATGGGGCCGAAAAATTCGTAGTACAAGGTCGCAACGCGGGCTGGGGCGCGGCCTGCCTCGGCCCACTTTATATTTTTCTGACTGCGACAACGCCGAAGAGACTGATATTATATGCTCTCATTAGTAGCCCCTCGGTTGACTGAAATAAAGTCACTTGTAATGCCTTACATCTATTGGTGGTGGGCTTTGCTTTTCAATTCATAAGTAGCATTTATGTGCTCTCTTTTTTCTAAAACCTGTGTACATATGTGTTCATGCGGGCCGATAATATAAGTTTTCATGGGTCGGGGGCCCTGAAGGAAACTCTGCTTTCATGTCCCTCCCCTCCTTCCTCCTGCATTCGTCTCTTATTCGTCCGGTAATTCCTTGGCGTGTGTTATCACGAGACGGCGAGATCCAAGGATATACGCTGACTATGGATGTCAACTTTCTATTAATTGCTCTATTATTATCGTAACATCTACTTTGCTCCTGAAAATCACTAACTCATTTCTAAAAAAAATGGCAACGTTGACCTTCCTTCCCTGAAGGGATCGCTATCTTGCTGGATGACACATACAGTCGTGAAATGAATGTTGAAAAATGTCCCAATCGTTGAAATAAAAAAAAACGCCTGTCCATCCGGGCGCAGGATGAATGAATGAATCATCAAATTTTCCACGCGATGCAAATACAATTGGTTGCGTTGAATTCCTCGGAGGTCGACTGTAGAAAAGACACGTTCCTGCGTGTAATTACACTACGCGTAGTAGCGAAACAAGGAGAAAAATGAAGGAAACTAGTTTTATTTTGTTTTCTGACTGTGGGAATGAACTTCGCGTCCGGAATGTTGTCGACAAACAAAGAGCACTTTCTCGGAGGAGGGAGAAATGGTTGATGGCGGTCATGAGGAGGAAGGAATTATGGGGAAATCGTGGCCACGTATAAACGTAAAGAAAGAATTGAAGAGATGTAAGAAAACCCACTTGTGAGGACAAAGTAAGAGGAAGCTGAAAGGAAATGATAGGACGACTACCTCGTGAAAGCAGAGGATGGGCAACAATATCCGAAATTGAAATCCGAAAAAACGCCACGGTAAAAAAATACCTCCTTGAAAAATCCGGGAATGGGGAAATGTATGCTCTTCCGATCCAAAATCAATATTTTATTAATGAAGTAAATAATAATAGTGTTATAGTAGTTATAGTAAATAATGAAGTGAAATAATCACTATATGCGCGTCATAATTGAGGTTGACTGGCTTATCACGATCTATTACGGTAAACACACACGCCTTAATGCAGACTGGAATTCCCAACTGAAGTGAAAGGAAGAGGTCCACGCTTTTAGGAAGAATAGAAAAATCTTACCGGTTGTACATACTTCAGTAAAACTCGGGGTTCACTCGCGATGGAACTCGGACCGGCAGATATCTGTATCTGCCTGCATCCCGTGGGGAGCTCGAGAGATTTTATGAAACTTAAGTCCTTTATAAAGGCCTAATTTTTGGACCCAATTGTCCATATATCCAGAGAGACAACAAGAGTTGGCAACCTTATGTACACTTACATGATGCTCTAAAAAGTATGAGAAAAACTGGAACTCTTTTGATTTTGAGAACAGAGAGATGTGATGGGCGCTTAGGGAAGGGAGGGAGAGGGAGGGGTGTGAGGTAATGGAAAGATATCGTGTGGAGAGGCGGTCTCCCCTTCAGCTCCCAAGTGCGCGTAATCCTATTTACTCAGTCCGTCATTCTTAAGGTTGACACGGTGAGGGTCTCTCCGAAATCCCCCTCCCCTCTCAATATCAACGCATTCGACCCTCTATCGGCCGGAACAGGACACAAAAAGAAATAAACAGATTTATGTATATATATATATATATATACATATATATACATACATATATATGTATGTATATATATATATATATATATATATATATATATATATATATATATATATATATATATATATATATACATACATACATACATATATATGTATATATATATATACACACCGCTGGTGCAGCTCTCTGTCCATCTTATATCCCTGTCGGCCATCCGGAGAATTGAGATTGGGCGACGGTGGAGCCGGGGGGAGAAGGGGGGGTGGGGTTATGTGCCATTGTTGCGACTAGAGCACGGGTGCTTGTTTGTGTGGCGGTGGGAATTGAGGGAAGTGCTGCATCGTACTATTCCTATTCGCCCACACAAAGAGGTTTACTCATGATGGGAAAAAGTGCTTCACACTTTTTTTGCCCTTATACCTCTCGAAGAGTTCATTTATTGAAGTTTATTTCCCTCGTGGATTTCGTTCATTCTATCCTTTCCGTGTTTCTTTGTTCGTTGACCACCGAGGAGCTGTTCCGCTTTTTAACACGATTTTATTAGCTTCACCTGTATGTTTGTTTGTAACCGACTCTTTTGGACTCGATTTTGACCCACTTTGAACGATCAGATTTCCTTTAAACTTTGTAGACTCATCAAGGACCGATGACAATACAATAATTTGATAAGATTTTCTCAATTTTCTAATTAGGATCGCCAGGATTAATAATTTTCTTCAATTGAACAGATCCTTTAAGTGAGAATTAGACGGATAGAGTAAGCGCTATCAGTGTGTTGATCGGGGGATCGGGTGTATTGGTTAGCGTCGTCAACTCTCATCGATGGGGCCAGAGTTCGCGGATCAATGAATGAAGTTTGTTTTGTTGTCTTTAGTTTGATCGTTTAACGGCCAGTTATAATTTAATTTTAATTGCAGCAAGCTTAGACGGGAGAAGAATTTTTTATCGTCGTATTCGCTTTTCGTATCTAGGCTCTCGACTGTTTGCTGCTGGACAAGCTTATGTAGCGCTCAGTCGTGGAAGATCTTTGGACGGCATTCGAATCGAAGAACTTGTTTGCTCAAAGTTAACAGGTAGAACCCCATGTAACAGTGAAGCATGAGATGAAATGGTTCGATTACGAAACAATTCATAAGACTTGTCAATATTCCTTGTTCGCAAATAAGATTACACCACATAAGAATACGCCTTTCTGGCGAGAATTGAACTAAAAAGTGAAAAATGATTCTTGTTTTAAAAAAGCTAAAAAAACACGCTTTAATGATAACTCAAACTAAAAAGAGAAAAATAAATATTGTTTATAAAAACTAAAATACACTCTTTAATGATAACTCAAACTAAATAGTGAAAAAATAAATATAGTTCAAAAAACTAAAAAACACGCTTTAATGACAACTCAAACTAAAAAGTGAATAATAATTCTTAATATAGGAATAAAAAAATAAATGAAAAATATTAATACTATCGTGAAAAAAGCGTGGGGTGCTCGATATATCAATTCTTGAAAATATTCAATCGGTACGATTAGTAGAAAAATGGTACTAAAAATATGGCTCAAAGCATAATCTTTTCCCACATTTTCCATTCAGTAATTTGGGTAAACAATTACAAAAGGCATATCAAATTAACTAAGCAACGGAGCACCCCACGCTATTTTCACGATAATATTAATATTTTTCATTTATTTTTTCATTTCTCTATTAAGAATTATTTTTCACTTTTTAGTTTGAGTTATCATTAAAGCGTGTTTTTTAGTTTTTTTTAACTATATTTATTTTGTCTTAAATCAGAATGGGTGTTTGCGACCAGCAGATGGCTTTTGTTCAGCTTAGATCTTCATCTTAACTGTATCGCTCGTTATGCCTTCAAAATACTTCACGTATCACATTTCATTTTTTATTTTATTTAGCGTTCAATACTGCTGACTTAAGTTTGAATATTTTTAATTAATTGTATGATAGTAATTATTTTCTATTTTATAAATTGAAATGTTAAATATGGAGGGATGACAAATGCTTCATATTAACAAAGCAAATTATAGCCTTTGACGTATACACAGTTATACTATACATATGCTTGTGCTTGACATTGGTTGGGGTTTGTACAGAGCTAAGTACGAGGATAGAGGATCAGTTGCCAGATATATACATTGAATATTAGGGGCCGATAGTAAGCTGTCGGTTTGTACTCCTACATTTACTATAGCATCGTATTAGAAAAAAAGGAAATGTGTTGAAATAATCATTGAACATCTTGAGGTCATTCATTAATTATTAACTGAAATAAATTCTCAATGGTATCGATGTGATTTTGTGTAAGTCGAGATAGATTCTCAAAAGTTGGGTCATGTCGCTAATTCTTTGAGCCTCAATGAAATATTTAACCTTAAAGAATAAGGATTACACGAGGTGATGACAGTTCATTTACTTTGCTGACGTGAAGTATGCCATCACTGCTAATTCTATTTCAGTGTTTCCTAGATAGTGTTTTATAACAATGGAATCGATAATTGACATTCTCGCAGAACTGAATGGAACAATATAAAATATTGAATATTGGTTGTCGATTTTCTACTATATTATTATTTTTATGCTATCGTTATATCGTAATGTTTCAAAACTTCATTATATTTTTCTCAAGAATGATATTTATTCATTTGGAATGGCTCAAGCGAATAAAATCCGATGCTAGAGTGTATGTCCCTATAGTAGTTTCCGCTTTTATTATATTGATAAGTACCAATATCAAAAGTGGATATCGGCAGGTTTTACAAACGTGCGACAGTTAAAGTTCATCATAACCGGAGGTCATGCCAGTTTTTCGAAAAAACGGTCGTCGTTTACTATCGATTGTAATCGTCGGGAGTTCGTCGGTATGCATTTCGACTCATTCGTCGGTGATTACGAATATGCTCAAGACATTCAACGATTCAGGCAACGCTTAGCGTTTGACGAATTATGACATGACCTCCGACCTAAGGAGGCCTCGCACGAATTGAGAAAAAGCAATCCGACAGCTTTATTTTTATTTCCTTCGATTCCTCTGCAAACTGCTTTCGTGGTCGATATCCTCTCAAGCGGTGAGAAATCCCTTGTTTGAAAAAAAATCCCGAAATGCCGAAGGTGAACCAATCGCTCGTGCGCTTTTAAAATATACAAGAGGTGGTGGAAGTGCAGTGGAGATGCGGGAACGGTCGGGGAGATCGTCGGAGAGAGGAATAGGGAACTCGAGCGGTGAAATAGTTGGTTGGATTTCGAGTCGGCATTCGCGCGACATGGAATAGGGCCGTCCCTTCCAATTCCCAATCCTCCCTCAACCTACCCCTCCCCCTGTGATACCCTTACTCTTTCACCCCCTGCCAGGCACTCCGGCCACCGGAGAACCCTCCCCACCTTGCACCCTGCCGCACCCTAGCGGCACCAAGGGAAGCCGACTCTCCCATCCATCCATAAAGGGATTAACCCTCAAGCCTGCCTGCAATATCTGACGATGCAATTTGGCGGGCCGGGCGGCCTCTCCGGACCCTGCTTCGGGACGATGGCAACGGGGAGGGGGGCGGGAGGAGGGGTGTATGTGCAGGGTTCGTGAAAGGGAATGGAGTCGCGCGGAGTGAGATGGAGCGAAGGGATAAGGGAGGGGGAGGAGGGGTGGAGGGAGGAGATTCTGGAATTGAGGTGCTTGCCAAGGGATGCTGGGAGCAGAGCATCGGCGGTCCATTCCGTGGAGGGGAATGGATAAAAGAATATGAAATAGACGGAAATAAAAATGGAAACAATGGTGGGCAGCTTCAGGTCAAGTTTCGGTAGCCGTGCGCCCCTTTTAATTCAATGGCTTATACATTCTAGATGTGTTTGGGGGGGGACTTCCCTTTTCCACTGGCTGATAGCCTCGTTGTTTGGAGGAAGCTGCCCCCAAAACACATTTGCAGGTTTAGTCACACATTTCCTTTATATGGCGATGCACTGATACCTTGGTGGAATCGAGATGGCATGGTGGCTGGAATACTGGATTTCCATCCCGGTTGAAATGCAGTCTGTGGCATCCCTACTTGGGTTTAAAATGGAGAGCACTTCAAGTTCAGTACTCCGTCCGTCGATGTGACGTTTAATGCCGGACTCCAGATTGCACCTTTCTCGATGAGTTGGAAAATGCCGGGTCCACCTTTCCTCCATTCTATCAATTACCTTCTCACCTTACAAACCCATCCACGTCTCCTCAAATGACCACTTCCCCACCAACGGTGATCGATAGCCTCCTCCGCCTGATAGCCTCCTCGATCGGTGACCCCCAAACATATTCTACAACTTATAATGTTTTTGGCCGCGCACTGATCCTCGGGGTAGGCGGGCAGGCTGTTGCGTGATTACTCTTCAGACCAGATACTTCTCCTTTCGGGCGAGTGATCGCCCATTCGACGAGGGTGTGATGTTGGGAGGTTAGAAGCTTCGGTACGCGTGGAGGGGAATCAGGAATGGGAGGGCGTGCCTTTTGCGCATTATTTGCATTCTAATTGCCGATTGCCTTCTCCAAATTACACGCGCGCCATTACACGTGATCTCAGGGGGGCGCGGCCTTCTTCAGGGGCGGCCAGTCCTTAGCAACCACCATTTCCCACTTTTCATCGTTTTTCTTCCGCCTCGGAGCAAACTGCCAGCGCGAGGGAAGGAACGGGAACGTCTTCGAAGTCACGTGACTGCGCGGGGAAACAACGGCAATTCTTGGACAACGGAATGATGGGCTCGTTTGAGTAGTATGTCTAATGGTACATACTTCATTCCTTTTCATAGTTTGAAAAATATATATGTGAATACAAAATTATTACCCTCGATAATGGATGGAGCGTGGACCTAATAGACTACTTAACATGTGTAGAATCATCAATATTATCATCTGAGTAATCTACCAGTTAAAGGTAGGTTATAATGAAAGTCAGAGAATATTCTAAAGAATTAGGTGTAGAATATAAGTAACAAAATGAATAACCCATTTAACTTCTAAATCATCACCCTCCACTCAAACCGTAGAACGTTATTTTCCAATTTCCCAATTACAACATTTTTCTTCCATACTTGTATTTATAACTGCAGAAATTCCCGTTGATTCACAATAGCAGAGATACAAGTAATAAATAAAATAGTATATATATTCAAACAGAAGAGAAACTGACATCTCATTTATCACTTTAGTTTTTTTTACTAACAGAAGACATCGCGAGACGCTCGGCATCCGAATGACGCAATTATTTTCTGAAACTATAGAGAGAGAGAATGCGGGAAAAGTGTCTCTGTGTCACGGCTTTCTTCCACATAGACCCGGTTTTGCGAAAAAACCATTGCTATAGGATTTTCTACCGTATAAATCGTTTGCAGTGCACGTCACCCTTCACAGTAGCCGTGGCCGAGTGGGTTGAGGCGCTGTGCCAATATGTCCCATAAGATGGCGTGGGTTCTTAGTCCCTGTCGGAGCAAATGTTTTTCTTTCGAATAATTTACGGAATCTCTGTAAAATTCCCAATCCCATACATTAACGGCAGTAACAACAACATTTTTTAATGTTCAGCCTTTTTGCTGGATTTTACATCAACTCCCTTGGGAGACCTTCGAAGCAAATTTCGGGATTTTATGTTTGCTTGAAAAGGGGCTTCACATGCCAACAGGCCTAAAGTGTTTAGATTTTGAAAATACAAGGATACTTCCGTGAATAGGATGGACTTCGATTGGTCTTGGGACTTTCTCAAGGCCGTAAACAATGAACGGATTATTACTTTTAAAAATACAGTGATGTGTGCAGGTAAGTTTTCCCAGGAGCCGCGCTCAAATAATGAATTTTGTAACTCAATTTTTCGTTCAATAGTGAACACGATATAGGCAGAAAAAAGATAGTAACTGTTTCCAAGGCTATGTAAAAAATAGTTGCTATGACCTTTCTGCGGAGCAACATATTATATTGAAGGGAAGCCTGGAGAGGAAGCTGATTCCAGCACAAAAAAATATCACGTATTGATAACACTTATTTCTTTTCCCACCTCATGCTTATTTCAATTGAAGGAATTTAACTTTTCATTCATGGCGTGGTATTGCATATTTTCGGATGATATTAATCGTAAAAACATTTAAAGCAAGGAATATTTCTGCACCAATCAAATTTGTTTTCTGTCACCAGAACATATTTGCATCTACTCGAAGGCGATCCTGTCTATAAACTCTAGACCAATTATTTCAATAAAATATGTTGGGGATGGGTAAGACTACTAAGTCCCAAAATCATAAAATTTTTCAATTAAACAATCTATTTCATGTCGTGTTCCCCATAAGAGCAATTTAAAATTAATTATGGAGTAAATTGCAACATATATTTCGGGTCAAAGGAAAGCATGCTTTATAAACGACTGCTTTCGCGCCAAAAAGAGATTTTCCTGGATGTTGTCGTCACCTGCCGCAGCCGGTCTAATGTAGAAGCTGTAGCCAATGCTGTAGTGCTGAATATTCACTACTATCCGGTACTTAGGAATTATGCCGTAGAGGCAGATCAATTCACATATGCACCGATAGCCAAGCAGCTTTAAAAACGCTTATATCTCCATAGTGCAAATCAAGACTGCTGCTGGAGTGCCGGGAAGCACTCGATTCCCTCAGTAGACAGAGAAACGTAGAACTTTCTGGGTCCCTGGCCACATAGGCATAACCGGAAACGAGATAGCGGATGGACTGGCAAAGGAAGGCTCCAGTGGGTACCCAATTGGACCAGAGCCTTTCATCCCAATCGCACCCTCTTCAGGGATTTCAAAGATCAAAGAGTGGAGCCTAGCTCAACACTCTAAGATCTGGCGAAACGCACAGGGGCTCAGGCAAGCCAAGCTCCTGATAGGAGGATCCAGACCGGGGCTGATAAGAAAGCTTCTTTTACTAAACAGAAGACAACTTCGGACGATAGTGGGACTGCTCACCGGTCACTATCAAGTCATGATGCATCTCCATCTCCTGAGAATTACAGACTCGGCAAAATGTAGATGGTGCGAGGAAGAGGACGAAACAACATCGCACGTGCTCTGCAAGTGTCCCGCTTTGATGAGGACCAGAGTCAGGCATCTGGGATCACCAATTTTGGAACTAGATGAAGTCAGGGGTATCCCCGTAGAGGACATGCTAGCCTTTAGCAGGGAGAATGGACTCAATGATTACAGGCATGGTGGTTGGCACAATGGACCATTAGGTCTAAGTGCCTCAGGTCCTCCTAGGAGGAACTCCATCTACTAACAATCTAATCTAATATCCGGTACTCTCTCCGACTCAAGTAAAAATAAAGTGAGAAGAAGGATCTTACTACGCATATATTTTTCAAATTTACCATAGTATCTTTATGGAAAGCTAATGGAATACGATCAAGAAACGAGTTTCCGCATAGAATAAAGGAGTAAAATAATAATAATAACTATCGGAATGTTATGTAAGGTGTTGGAATCCACGCATTGCTGCTTGTCATTTTCCTAAAGATACCTCCGAAAAATTTAGCAATGGTAAGACCAACTTCGGACTTGCGGACGTAGCATAAAATTAAGAAGTAAACAGGTTAAACTTCTTCGTTGTTAGTGGCAGAATGATTCCTAAAAACCTAGAAAAGCAACTATGCCGTGAAACCCCAATTCAAGGTTCCATTCATATTTCCAATTTCCATAAGTTCATCCCGTAACATATTCCTATGCATAGACTAAGGAGTTAATGCTTGTTTATTTACGTTCACTGTCCCATTCACAGGTATGGACTACATAATTCAATTTACGACTATAAAAGGGCCGAGTGAGAATAATTAATGATGGCTATCTAAAACGTATTACCTACCTGATAGTGCATTAATGCATCAAAATATTAGAATTTCCATGTCATATACCTATGATTGAACCTTTATTCCGGTTAAGCCGATATTTAGTGCACATTAGGTACTTCTATGAAGTTTGCCTTTTCTGTTTTAATTATTGGGATGAAGAATTTAGAACGACGAACTCATGAGAAATATAAGGATCAATAAGGAAAGTAAATGCAAGTTAACTAATCACATAATTCAGTCAGATACATGAAAATAACAATGAACATCGTTTATTAGAAAAAGTGAATACATGGAATGGTTAGGGAACTTCTCTTTCTCCTCTTTACCTAATGGTGAACGGAAGGGAATTTTAAAGTTCAATTAAAAAAAGCATTGCAGCTGACTTTTTTCATATTTAATTCATAAAAACTAAACTGATGACTGCAGTTGAAATGGGCTAGCAGCTCACCCGAAATATTAATGATTTGCTGCTTAAAACCACCCATTACGTCTGCCATCCTCGGCGAAGATGGGAAATATGGGACTTTGTGTTGCCGTATTTTTATTCATTGGAACATAGCAGGGCTCATTTTAACCTTGGCTTGTGTTGTGATTCATTAATATGATTAATATCGTTCCGCTAAAGAGTGAACACACGCCAAATTCATGTTTCTTTTAAGTTTGTAACTATACTTAACATAAACATCCGCTCTCCCGGCATAGTGACCGGCATTAGGCGGAAGCTGACGTCACGAGGTGAGTTCACTCACTCGACGTCACGATGGCGCTACTGTATATTTTGGCAACATTTACAACCGTCATCTTTCGACGCGTATAGTAATTAAACCAAGAAGCCTAGAGAAGTGGAACCAACTGGCTTTCATTTAAGTTTTCGAGCTAATTACGGCAAGCTTATTTATAAACATTAGTATTGGTATAAAACTTCCCCATTAACTAAGCGTATTTAACGTAGTTTAATGTAACGCAAGCGTAATTAACTAAGCCTCCGCTGTAACGTTGTTGAATTGTTTGACATACCTACAGCACGTCATGGTGGAATATTGATTTTAACTCTTAATAATACTTATTTCCACATAAGTTTATCTAGAATAGGCCTCTGAGCCTTTACTTGTCTCATCACTCAACCTTTCGTAAAGCCTATTTATTGGCTGTTGTTTTTTCTTTATGTTTTTTAAGTAGTTACAGTCTTTCCATCACATGAATTTCATAACATACTTGTCAAGTATGTGTACACGTTTACTATAGAAATCGCAAACAATAGTTGCATTTGTTAGCTACACATTTGTTGACGATTCTATGCTTTAACTGTCAGTGAAAAACTGGGTAAAACACGGTGCGTTTCAAAAAATAAGCCACCAAAAGACGTGCTTCATTGATTGAATGATGTTGCTGCATCTGCACTTACTGGAAAAATTCGTGTCTATAGTTGAAGTTCTAAATATTGCTGAATGGACGGAACGCTAATACAAATTTATAAAACTTGATTGTTTTGTTAGCTTTCACATTAAACTACGTTAAATACGCTTGGTTAATTGGTAAGTCTACTAATTTTTATAAATAAGCATTCAGGGCAAAAATAACGTAGTAGCTGACAAAAATTACCTGAAAACTGGTACGCACGAAACAGTTTATAAAATTTGCATTCCAAAAAGGTCGTTCTAGTTAGAATAGACGTAAATATTAATTTTAACTTAAACGGAGGCGGAAATTTGCAGATAGAATACTGCAATGCTTTAAGAAAAAGGCTACCTTGAAACATGACGAGAGTGTTGCTGCTAATTCTCATTTAAGTGTTTAAGACCAAGTTGACAGTCGGAGGATGCAATTTATTACACAGTGTCACTTGGGTAATATAAACACCTCTGAAATGCAAAAATAATGTAATAGCTGACAAAGATTGCCTGAAAGTTGTATCGCACTAAACAGTTTTATCAATTTGTTTTCCAAAAGGGTAATTATGGTTAAAAGCAGGCATAAAAGTTGTGTGCCACAAAATAATTCTTCTCGGGGTGCCATAGGTATGTACCCTTTCTCGGTCCGCAGGAGAGGATAATCATGACCCTTCGTCGCGGTTTCAAGCCCCACTCACAGCAGGTGTCCGTGGTCAGTTGCTTGTTCGTGCAGTGGAATAGCAAACATATAAGTTTTTGCATAATTTACAAATTAAGGGTTATAAGTACATTCCTTTTGTTTAGCTCAACAACTGCAAGTTTTAGACGGAGCTCTACCGTTATTTTTAACGTAGATCGTGTGTTAAGGAATATCTTAACTATCCCTTTTCTTAGTTATTTAGTTGGTTAGCGAGTAATTTATTGTTAGGTTATTATTAAGTTAGGCAGTCATTACGTTTTTAGGTAAAACACTAATTGCTTTTTAATATGAGTTGATGGCCAAACTTTTAGTGAGTACTAGCGGAATGTACCTGTTGGAATTCAACGGGTGTGAAACACATTGAACTTATTTTATAAGTAAACCAAAAAGCCTAAAGAAAAACTGTCAGCGTGGTCATTTGAGGAGTTCGTAACCTATGATGTATGTTGTGTTCGATGTAGTAAACACGATGACCGTTTTCCAGGTGAACGGAAAGATGTGTGACTGTCGGTCGTCTTTCATGCAATGGGAAACCCAAATATGGGCCACGCAGACTCATTACTTCTTAAGTGGCTCCCAGGGTGATAAATGGTCACCTCGTCCCTCCGATTCTCTTGAGCCGTCTTCTGAGTGATTAACAGCTTGATCGCTTCCCTAGCGTACATACATATATTTGCATTCTATGACTTAATTGATTTGCGCTATTCAACGTTGAAATGTGCGTTGAGTGTCTTAATCTGGATTGGAGAGTAGGGAACAATCCAGCGGTTGACAACGTCAAAAGGAGTATTTACAGCAGCAGCCATGTTTATTTGACCTATGAATCCTCCATCACCCGGACTGCTCCTTCGCCATAAAGTATAGCCATAATCACTGGTTTCAGTTGCTATTTAACAAATCTATGGTGATTCTTAGTGCACTTGTCGAATTTCATGCACGGATGTTGATCATTGCGCAGAATTTACATTCTTCTTTCGGGTAAGAAGCATTTGGTTATATGCGAGAGAGCTCCAGGGAAAATCTTCAACCGTAGATTCGTTATTTGATAAAGATGGCAAACTTGTCACCGATAATATTGACAAAGCTAACACGTTAAATTCCCACTTCGAAAGTGTATACACTACAGACGATACTCCATGTTATTTCGACATTTCATTCACTGAGGAACCGATGAAAGAAATCACTATTCAATGTGATGGGATAACTAAACAGCTACAGTCGATCAAAAATAGTAAATCTCCGGGTCCGGAGGGAATACCCGCGCGTGTCCTCAAGGAATTAGCGCCACAGATCGCACCGTTCTTAGACATAATATTCAAGAAGTCATTGTCTGAAGGAAAGATACCAATAGACTGGAAAATTGCAAACGTTACACCGATATTCAAAAAGGGAAACAGATATGACCCAGGGAACTATCGACCAATTTCATTAACGTCTATTATAGGCAAGATACTCGAACATATCGTCGTTAGCAATATCATGACGTTCCTGGACAGTCGTAACTTCCTTCATGGCTGTCAGCACGGCTTTCGGAAAGGTAGATCATGTGAAACACAGCTCGCGCTCTTTCTTCATGACGTTCTCAAATCTGGTGAATCGAAAATACAAGTGGACGCATTATTCCTCGATTTTAAGAAAGCTTTCGACACGGTACCTCACAACAAACTTTTATACAAATTACAGTCATGCGGCCTAAACGAAACAGTAGTAAACTGGATACGCGACTTTCTGAGTGATCGTAAGCAAAAAGTAGTTCTTGACGGAATTAGCTCTGATGCAGTTAAAGTGACATCAGGTGTCCCACAAGGAAGCGTAATCGGCCCCCTTTTGTTCATTATATACATAAATGACCTATGCTCTCGAACTAGCAGTAAAATACGTTTATTGGCGGACGACGCTGTCATCTATCGCGAAATTAGTGATCACTCTGACTTTGAGATTCTATCATCGGATTTAAACAACGTTCATGCGTGGAACCAAGAGTGGGGACTCGAACTTAATCTGAGCAAATGCACGGCGGTAACTTTCTTGCGGAGATCATCCAACTATCCCCAAGTATATACTGTGGATGGTGTTAACATAAAGGCGACAGATGAAGTGAAGTATCTAGGAGTTACGATAACTTCGAACCTATCGTGGGGAACACATATAAGAAATATATGTGGCAGAGCTCTGAAGAAGCTAAGATTCGTCAAGCGTATTGTGGGAAGATTTTCGGATGAAAAAGTAAAAGAGAGGTGCTATTTCGCACTCGTCCGGCCACACCTTGAATATGTAGCGAGCATATGGGATCCAGTGCAGAAAGACATAATCCGGGAACTTAATAAAATACAAAGGAAATCTGCGCGATTCGTCAAAAACAGCTACGGGTGTACATACAGCGTTACACAGATGTTAAACGAATTAGGCTGGGAGCCGCTAGAGACTCGGAGGCTGCGCGCTAGACTTAGATTCCTTGAGAAATTGAGAATAGATATCTTTAAGAGCGACACGGAGAACATCATATTAGAACCCCACTATATTTCCAGGTCCGACAGAAACGATAAATTAAGAGAGATATTTTGCCGAACGGATAGGTATGGGAATTCGTTTTTCCCCCGAACAATAAGGGACTATAATAAATGCTAGGCGTAATTTCATTAGAGCGTTTCCTTTTTATACGTAAACGGCTGGTGTCCTAACACCCCCCGCCACACGCCTATTGAGGCGGCTTGCGGGGTAGTATGTAGATGTAGTTACGCCATTATAATTTCTGTCATCTTAAAATAGAGTGAAGTTTAGAAACAGATAGTTCTATATTTGAAACAGATTTATAGCTGGTAATGCGTCCGTAGGTTGGGTCAGAATGAAATTTGTGCGGTTCTTAGCGCAACCAGTGAACACCACGGGGAGATTCTCATGAGGTCGCTGGTGGGCATGTCTTTGTGCACCCAAGTCTAACGTTTGTCGTTTTTATTGCAAGGGCTCATTTACTCGCAAATAAGATATTCCTCTTGCTTTAGAAGATGTTTTCGAAAGGTTACTCTTTTTTATTAGGCATGTTGATGGCTATATGTTTAAGTCCAAGGAGGGGAAATACAGCGGCGAGTGAGAGTCTTGAATAGGCAACTCGATGATTGAATGAATTATTTATATTTAGTATGCATAATTGAGTGAAATGTTTTTTCCAATGGCTGCTTTCTCTTTTCGAAAGTAAATATGCAAGTAAGCCAGGAAACGCATTTTAGGAAGTCCGTTTAAAAGTTTTTATTTGGTCTAATTAGGAGCGCAGAGTGATAGATGGCATTAGAATACACCATTAGTTACATGAATGTGCGAAAACCACATTGAAAAAAAATTATCGATTGCTCTGCGATTTGAAACTGGATCCCTCGAGTTCCCTATATAGTCACTTATGATGTCAGGTTCGGATTTTAACGCAGACCTATCATCGCAAAGTATTAGGGGATAGAATTTTCCAGGGGCGATATTTTTATGCGCAAACTAAAACTAATTAATGGTTTAATTTTTAAATGAGAGTTTCCATTAGCTTTCCAGAGTATCCAACATCATATCTAGTTATTTCCCTATGTTTTGAACTATACGACTGCGCTTCTTTGATTTTTAATATTTTTCATCTATAAACAAGGTACTGTATTCACTTCAATTATCTTCGGATTAACCTAGCTCGATGCTATTTTATTCCAGTATTGAGATTTCTTAAAAAAAACCTTTATATCCACTAAATCATAAACTTCAGCCTGTACTCAATTATTGCTTCGCGATGGAAAGTGGAATAAATATCTTTGTTGCCATAAAAATAATATGATGCCATTTATTTCACTTTTCTTGTCTCTTAATACCTCTTTCAATCTAAATTAGTGAGTTCCATCTATTAGTGACGGTCTTTACATAGAGGCAGCACTCCTTTGGCCCTTCCAATCATTCCTGGTAGAGCAATGAACGTTCCTAAGTTAAGGAGGTTCGGTGGTTTCACTCAACTTAAGAGAATTCGACGAAACTTGCTGGAAGCATTACTTATGTTGTCTTAAATCTACCTGATTTTTTTCAGAATTATTGACCGCAGATTACTTAAGATATTTGATCGAGAAGTGGACAAAAAATTACATGGGTTCTTATGGGAACACAAGGTACGAGTAGCTTAATTCATCAAAAAGAACCTTTTTCTAGTTAAGAATAAGAAAAACAAAAATAATAAAAATAAATTATATCAAATGATTTTTATAAATTACTCTATTGATGATTTAAATTATTTTTATTTTTCTTATTATTAACTATAAAAAGTTTTTTTCAATGAATAAAGCTAGTCGCACCTCGCGTTCGAATAAGAACCCATGTAATGTCATGCCCACTTCCATATAAAATATCCTAAGAAATCTGCGGTAAATAACTTTGAAAAAATTCAGGAAGCTTTAGGAAAACATAAGTAATGCTTTTAGTTAGTTTCGTCGGATTCCCTTAAGTTGAGTGAAACCACCGAACGTCCTTAAGGAAGCCCATCACCCTCCGACGAATTCGACGGGGGTTTAAATAAAGGTTAAAAAAAATAATTTTATCCATAAAAATCGAGACAAGCAAATAGTATGCATTCGATAGAGATTTACGTGATGAATGTTTGCAAGATGTATCCACCGAGGAGAACAATGCGCAGCCAAACCAGAAACTAAGAGAGTTCCACGATGGCGAACATGCAAAACACGGGTACCAACAACACTGATTGCTATTGCTATTGATTCATTTGTCTTGCGAGATGCTAGTTCATGCAGAGAACAAAATCAAGCAGGAAATTTCCTTTATCTCATGCTTGCGATCGTTCCTTCCGTAATACGTTGCCTCTTGCAAAATAAATTGAACGCCCGCCGAAAAATAGCCTGCTTCAAACGTACGCAAGAGATTTTACCCATATTTTTCCCTTCGATCATTTAAAGATTTCAACCATTATTTCTTAAACAATTCGGTCGTACTGCTGAATTTATCGTGTCAACGTTTTACAAATCCAACTGCTCTCCGCTTTACTCGATCTATTTCTGCAAATAATCATGTTTCGTAAGGGTCCAATATGCTGGCGGCATACATTATATGACGGCTTACTAGATAAACATAACGTTGCTCTTCCACCTTTTCGTCACATTTTCCTGGAATGTATTCTTTTATTAAAACCCTATTTAATAATGGCTTTTCCACAGATTTTCTGAACCTGTTTCCCTCCAGGAAAAAACTTTCGTTGACCGAGTATTTATTTTTCCAAAATATTCATTGCCTCGCATTTATAATAATTTAATTCCAACTGCCAATAATTGCACCATTCGTTAATAGCATCTAGGTATCTTTTTTAACGGATTCCTATCAGGCTCATTGCTTTCATCCCTGTACAATACTGCATCGCCTGCTAAGAGGTGAATTTCGCGCTTAACTACGGTTGTGATGTCATAAATTTACAAGAGGAACCTATGACTCTTCCATGTGGTACAACCGTGTGACTGCGTCTGAACTAACGCCATCTACCCTTAATTCGCGGCCACCTAAGGACTCTTTAGCTCATGAGTATTACGTCAAGGTGTATTCCACGCGATTCCAACTTAACGAGTAATTTCGAGTGAGAAACTTCATCGAAAGCTTTATTGAAATATAAAAATATCGCGTCTACCTGAGCGTGTTTTTCTCCCTCGAGACAGTGATATCGTGAACAAAGAGAAGTAGTTGGGTTTCACAAGATCTTCCACCCCGTAATCCAAACTGATTTGGTTTTAAGACTTCTTGTCTATCCGGATACCGCGTGATAGAAACATTTATCTTGTAATATTTTGCATGTACCAGAATTATATGAAATGGCGTTGGAGCAGGGAATGGGAACAACTTGCCTGGAATAATTCGAGGTGTAATAAACGACATTCCGCATTGAAATGTCGTCCACGATTTCACTCGTTCCCTCTTCATATTCCCCGCATATCCGCGTTTATTGACGGCCTTCCAGACACACACTCCTTCGGCAACAATGACGGCTGAGATCCTTGTTGTTGGCTCTGTGGTCGTGCGCTTCCCGCCATATTCATAGCCAACACCCACGGGCGAACAGCAGCCGTCGCGTCTCGCCGTATGCATTCGCCCTCTGGCTGACTCAATCGCATTACACCAAGGGATTATCCCTGCATATACGACTATCCCCCTCCGTCAACACGTAAGTATCGTCTATTCGCAACCACTCCATTCGTTTATTAGGCGAGACACTTCGCAGCTGCAATCTGACCAAGGGAAGGCAAAAGGGATCCCGTTAGTGACCCCTGAAGGGACACTACCACCACCACCGGTGTCCATTTGTTATGAGATGACTTGACTTTTACCACGTGGGAACAATCTTTTGAACCTGAACAGCTAGGATTAACATAATTTAGAAATGCATGTAAGAATATTCTTCACACTTACGTGTTTTAATAATTGACTAAACAAATCTTTGACCATATCGCATAATTGCGCTAGGTCTCGTCTTATTTAAGGGAACCATCATAGATATATTTTATGCTCCACATTGGTGCCAGGAAAATTGAAGCCGGGGTATGGCATCTTATGAATACAATATAAGAAAAAGTCTCGAATGATTTAATGCAATAAAACCATCTATTGATTTTTATTCTTGGTAACCAGCATTAAAAGTATTACAACGGAGTCATTCACAGAATGGAATTCCTAATCTTTGTTAGCCAAAGGATGTGCAAACAAGAACAGCTTGCGACTTTTCCATAAATATCTACAGTTGGCTCAGAAAATAGACTTCTGAATAAGCAAAATTATCTAGTCGTAAGTCGAATCGGTGTCCTTTAAGGGTGCTTTCTAAATGCTGCGAAAGCGAAAGCCGTGCTTTGTTGAGCGGAATAGCCGGCTGTCGCTGGCTGTTGCCGGGTCTACATTACACTGTCATTACAGGCTCACTGTAAGTGATCTCACTTTAGGTTGACCTTAAATGTGGTATGCTCTCTACAACATTGATTTTTAACTTAAACTAGTATCTTAATTAGTACACATCAATTCCTTTTAAATGCATGCTTGAAGGTTGATCGAGGGCCATAAGCTTTAATTAAAAATAAGATATAATTATTGTATTTAATTTATCATAACTCTGCAGTAACTCCAAGACTAGCACTAAAACTTCGCTCTCCATATAGTAATCGTGGTAGCAGATTTCGCGTGTCAGGGATGAATGCATTTTGAGTTATCGTATACTCAGAAATTGATGGCAAACACCTAAAATTACGGGCATACATAATTTCAAAATTAGTCGAAACATTTTCAGGGGTCTTATTCATGATGAAATGAAAACATTCGAGCCTCAGCAGTGGCGAAATATTTTGTCAGAGTGAGACCTCAACAAATCCCGATTGTTACACTGTTGAAAAATCAAGAGGGAAGAAGGAATTGTGAACGTCGGCCTTATTCGGAATTTTTCCGAAAATCAGACCTAGTCCAATGGATTTCTCGTATCTACCCAAATCCCTCAAAACATGGAGTCTAATGCAACTTGTTTAAATAATTTCCGAAAAGTAAATGTTGGACACTCACAAAAATGCATGCACACAATCATTGTTCGTTTGAGAGTATAAGATAGGTAATTTTATCTTCTACTCCGTGCGTCTCGATAATGTTCTTGTCTATTTTGCATTTTCATGCTTTTTATTATGCCGTATGTGTGGTGTATTCACTTATGTGGTTGCTCAGATTGGACCAAAGCATCTGCAGAATAAAGGAGATTGGAAACAGTGGAGACGTGGCGTCACCTAAGATACGTAAATATGAGGAAGAAGATGGAATGAATGGATTAATGGAGGGGGATGTCTAACGAAGAGCTCGAGGGAAACGTTTGGTGAAAACTCTGCGATGTGGAAGGAGATAACATATCGGGTGCTTTCTGCGATATAGTATCCTCTTCAAGACAAACATGGAAGTAGATGTTAATGGAAGAATTTGAGAATAATGCCAGGGATGGAAGTCATCTGGCATATATTACCAAAGAGGGAATGCAGATCATGGGGCGTAAGGAAACGGTTTGCTGAGAGTTTGTAGTGGAAGGAACGAAAACTGAAATTATCAGTGAATAAATCCTTGAATAATTGCTCAGTGAATAATAACTTTTTCACTGATTCTTAACACAAGGTCACAAATTCCCCGGAGGGGATAATGCCCGCTCAAGTTGTATGCTTGTAATCCTCAAATTGATGATGGCGTTATTTTAAATTTGATTTATTTTTGTTCGGCTAGCGATTGGAAGAGAAGCTCCTTGTAATCCAGTACTTATCCGATGAATTTTCCGATCGAGGTCAGGAAGTTAGCCGGTCTTGTGTATATGACAAACATATCTCTCTCACTTCGTCTCAACGGACGTCGAGGATGCCTTTCAAGAACAAACAGCTGAAGGATGATCACATCGGTCGTCCTGTCGTATTTCACTCGTTCAAATTAAAAGATTTCTCGTCGGAAGGTTACGACGCAAAGATCTTGCCCAGCAGTCCTCACCGCCGAATAGTGAAATGTGTTTCATTCTTCATTGAGCGTAGCTGACGCGATGGCAATTGTACATAAGGTTAAATCTTCTCAATAATCGTGCATCATTTACATAAATAAATTAAGTTTACTCTTAACTCACACATCTCGGCTTCAGGACTTGTTTAGAACTATCAAATATTTACTTGAGTATAAACTATATGCCTGCGACTTGGCATCTTAGAGGTTTACCGTGAAGGTATCATTTCAAGGTATTTCAGTGCGTAATCCTAATCAAAGAACTGATGGTTTTTAATAGTTGCAGCAAAATCGTAATGAAGAATTCCACCATGTTTAAGGAATAACTGTTCCAAATTTCTTTCAATTTAAATGGCATCTCTGTTCCCAATACCGACTTTATTCACATATATTTTTTTCGGTGTATCGTTCAATTATGTTTTATCTATCGAGATCATTTCCAATTTTCATTCGAAAGTAGTCGCAATAAAATCAGTAATGAATTAACATCCTATATGATGATGATTAGGCCTTTCATTGAGTTAATTTCAAGGGTGGTAGGAAGAAATTATTTTCTATAGGTGCGCTTTTACGTAGTTTGATAACTAATTTTAAACGGTTCAGGTAAAAAATATATATTTTGATGACACACATTTATTCAGCATTTACGTAGGTATGTATGGATTGATAACCTTTGCAGGATGAAAAACTGCAACATTTTCCATTCTTTCATCTATTTAGAGCAATTTTCCAGTAATAAAAATAAGGTATTATTTGATATTTATTCTCATTTTAAATGCCGAATCACAAAAATTCAAACTAGAAAACGAGAATTTACGAAAATAAGATTTGCATTGATTTATTTATGACTTTCTTAGCTCTTGTCTGTGATTTAATGCAGGGAAACGGGATTTAACAAGCAGTTACTGATGTACGTATAAGAAAACAGGAATTTCGGGGGCTGAGATGGACCATCTGCGCTGATAAGCAGCAATATCGATATAAACGTGTTGCCATGGAATCGATAACCGAGGTAGGATTCGTGTATGATGGTCTGTAGTTTTATGGGCTGAAGAAATGTGTTCGCCAGATTTTCGTAAGCGCCAGCGATGCCCATAATGAGCGCTGACGGACGGCCGATATCGAAGCATCGATGGCTCACATCTGTTGCAACATGCACGAGTACGCTGTTTTCGTCCTTAACATAACAAGGGCTTCCTTCCTTCACCGACAACAGCCCCTCCATGGTACATTTCCAAATCCCCCCAGTCTGCTAGCAGCGCCATGGGGCCCTGTAACTCTCCGATAAATTGCCTGCGGACAACTGGGCGCCCTCATCCCCTTTCATCAACATCCCTTGGGGTCCATCCCTCAGCACTCCACCCTACACCAAGCACTCCATCTCATGCCCGGAGCGATCATCGCCCTAAAGTCATACCTGCTGAACCTCCCTCTGACCTCTTGCAATAAATCCCGGCTTTATAATGCCCATATAGTTAAAACGATGCCGATGCTAAGATAGCGCTTACATAAAATATTACCGACTATTTAGGTCCTTGTTTAAAAATATATGGTTATCTCTAGCTCTAGGAAGACGCTGGCTTATAGAGAATCGGGTGGGTGTGGTGTTTTGAGAACTGGCCTCCCATCCCGAGGGTTCCGGTTCGAATTCCATTGGTGGCGGAGGTCTTTCAATGGAAATCATGAAAAGCGAGACGATAAATACTAATAGAACAGTATCTGTGATTAGCGAAAGCATTAGCCTTTTACCCACAAGGAAAACTGTAAAAACTATCGCAATAAATACTAGCCACCGAATTCCGGCGTTCTCCGAAGATGGACATTGTTTGAGGCAACTTTTCGAAAGTGGGGCTTGAACGGATTTTCGATATTTGTAATCAATCTTTCCATCGCAATAAGTTTAAATGTTGATATTTTATTTCTTTACGAAATTTCTGAAAATCTAGAACATAATGTCGCGCACAGCATTGTTGCCCATCGCGGTTAGTGTAGACGCTTCCGGCGCTAGCTGCAACAATGGAAATATAAGACTAGTGGACAGGAAAATGGTATCATCGGATGGTGTGAGTCTACAAGGAAGGTGGCAGAAACGACAAAGCGAAAATGCAAAGGAGTAAAAATATCGAGGATTAAGTAGGGGGAAAATATGTCGAAATAAGCTTTGTTGTTGACTGAATATAGTCTTTTTTAATAACTTAACTTACCATATGCCTTCAGATGATCTTAAAAACAATCATACAGATGCAGCTTGGAAGTAATCAAATTTCTTTTTGTAGAAATGATAGGGCGAGTATCTCTATCACCTGCAGGAGTAGGTACCTACATAGGAACTTATTGTATTACGTCATACACTTGTATAGGCCTATCTATGGTGTGACTATGAAAAAATCGGCGGGGCTCGAGCACACCACATTTGCTCAAATCGCGTGGAATTGACCTTAAGTCAATTAGTAATTTTCGACTTTTCAAATATTACTAGAATCCTTGACCTGTCACGACTTGATTTTCGTAGGCTATTCAAATGCACTGTTTTTTGGGACGAATTTTTGTAATTATTTTCCGACCCAAAATATTTCCACGGGGACGTGGAATTCCATTTTTGTCGTTTAAATGCCACCATATGTTGGAAAAATCAATTACGAACACCGGAGTGAATGGTGCATTAAGCTACCTTGATTAAATCCTTGACTATTCTCCCTTTTACGTTGTATTTCAAATATTTGCTCTTCCTTGAGGATTTGTCGCCACGTCAGCATTGCTTGCCGAAAGTAGTATTTAGAAAGACGCCCTTTTGAATGAACAACGTCATAAGCGGCGGCGAAGCGGGTCGGCCTCCCACCGGGGCGGGCGGCGACGAGCGGCCCGAAGGTCGTCGAAGATTCCGACATTGGGAACGTCGATGTCTTGCGATCACGCAATCTGATGTCCTAAGAGTGCTGAGTCTGCGGCGAGGTATGGCCTCGTAAAACCAAGACCCCTTGGTCATCACATGAGTGGTCGTCAGCCTCCCTCCCTCCTTCGGATGGCATTGGCTCCCTGGCACAGTGAATAAGGGTCTTCGGCGCGAGTTGTGATCGCCAAAACATTCCATTTTTGTCACTTTCTCTGTCTCGCACCGCCATGCGATGAGTTTCTCATCCCGTGCGCATTTATACTCGCGATTGAAAATAACGACACATGCTCTTCATTTGAATGCGCACGAATCCAGACGTTGACATCCAGTTGCTTCTCCATTCGCCAACCACGCCACTCTTGTTTTGTAACCTCCTTGCTCAATGTGGCATGCGAGTAATTTTAAAATCGTTTTCCGACTATCACGATTCGCACCGCACCAATGTGTAGTTTCCGCACTTGGGCATTTGCTCCTTAAAAAGTGTGATCTATATTTAATCTCCTTAGGCCTTGGTCTTACCATGAAGCTCCCTGCTCTGTCGCCTTCTAGCGAAAGCGTACCATTCGTGTACGGTTTCAGTGTTTCGCCACCAGTTGTCGCTACTACCTAGCGCTGCTTTGAACTTTACTTCCTCACGAGTACTATAAACGCTATATACTGCCCTCAATGCGTTCTCATTGGATAAATTATTTCCTATTTACTTGTTCCTATTCCTGATGTTACCTGTTCCTGTTTATTTCCTATGATTTATACGGATTCAACTGTAATACCGTCTGCTTAGATTGACATAACATCTGCTTAAATTGCCTCTTTTATTTCAATTTCATTCAAATCGTCTTTACTGGATTATGAAACACTTTAAGAATTTCAGACGGGTGATCAAAATTTCCATGCTTCTCATCAGCATAATTCTAAAAAAATAATGTATTTCTTGTCATCGGTCTCCTTTTGTTCATATCAACTTTTAATCCACTCCAAAAACAACGCTTTCCCGCAGAAATGAACCTTGTCGCGGACTGAAAGAGAAATAGCAGTCATCTACATAATGAAGACAGAAATTGCCATTTTTCAATGGCAGATCAGTGCATTTTTACTAGAGGAAAATTGCAATTTCTGCATTTATTATGTTGAAATTCTACGACATCACGCCTCGTCATCTAAATAAAATAATGTTCTCTGAATAAAACTGATGATCTCAGGCCTGACCTCGTGGAAA
Organism: Pyrrhosoma nymphula; assembly: GCA_963573305.1. Classification (NCBI taxonomy): domain Eukaryota; kingdom Metazoa; phylum Arthropoda; class Insecta; order Odonata; family Coenagrionidae; genus Pyrrhosoma; species Pyrrhosoma nymphula. The sequence continues at coordinate 25,525,725 of OY754336.1, read as the reverse complement.
TTATGGATAATGTTCTATGGTTCACTTCTAAGATAATTTTCCAAAACTACACTCAGACGTATATTACAACTTGGCATATAACTTCAGACATAAATTGATTAGGATATTCATTGACACTTAAATACTATCCTCTAGCTAGTCCCCAGCATTATCTTCAACCTTCATTACTATTTAAACACAGACTTCGCCCCATCAAATTGAATAGAAATACATATATACCTCACTTTTATAAGACCGTTCACCGCCTGTCCTGAGCTTTCAAGGTATTTCTTGTGGCATATATGATTACCTACCGTGAGATATATAAGGCAGCTTGAAGTCATTTCCACTATTTATCCAGGAACACACAGCGGCACTCAAATAAAGGAAAAATACTTGCTAATGACATCACGTTGAGTAAATGAAAATATAACTTTTTAGATGGTAAAATTTACTGAATGAAGCATAATGAAACAACATATATTGCATAAGTAGACAAAAAATCATCAACCTTTCACTTGGACGTAAACAACTCACACACAATTTAAGATACTCTAAATTAACACAATAAGTAATCCCAGCCAAGGACATATCTTAATGCCTACTGCTCATTAGTATTTCAACAAAATCGAATTGAACACTAGAATGCAATGAAATAAAAAGATGACTCTTGGGTAGGCAAAATTCACTGAATGAAGAATGGTAAAAGACTTCACTGTTTATCCCTTAACAGTTTGTCGGTAAAGTAGGAGTCTAGCTCCATTTCGAACCCAACATCTGTTTTTTAAGTCAATGCATGAAATGCAGAATGAAGATCAATCCTAAGAAAACAAATGTAATGAGATTTTCCATGGAAAAAGCAAGTGAGGCTGACCATAAAACTAGGAGGGCACAAAGTAGGGCTTGTAGAACGATTAAATTAATCTGAAGGAAATTCCGTCAACAAAGGAAGCGTTCCCTGATATGAGAGAATTAACAGTAAGAATGTAAAGAAAAGGCTGTTTAAGGGTCTAAATATGAAATGTGGCGTTGTGTGGTGCAGAAACATGGACTGAGAGGGAAGAGGATGAGAAGAGGGTGTTGACGTCAGGGACGAGGGTGTGGAGGATATAATGGATAAACTGCAATGGACGGTGAGGGTGGCGAACGAGGATGTGCTCAGAATGGAGGGAAATGAAGAGAGGAAAATGCTTAAGGTGGTTTCAGCGAGATAGTTCCCTAGTCATAATGGAGACCATATTCAAATTTTTTTTTTATTTTAGCGTCTGTAAGAAGTATGGAATAAATCTTGTAATAATAATGGGGCAAATATATAATTATATATTACCATAATTCTCGGTAATTAAATAAATAAAGCTACATAAGTCTCTAACTTGACTCATTTTTTCCCTCCGTATGGCTGAAAACCCTTCAAAACAGTAGGTTTATCTGTGATTCTGTAAAAACTACTGTGGTGAGTAATAGATTATTTTTTGTAAATAGTTGAGAAAACATGCAAAGTATACACCGTTAGTTTTTTGACGAAATCTAGGTGCAGGAAGTTCCTTATTTTTATAAATATTCTTCCTCTGGAGCGCACAGCCATAATCTATCCCATGTAAAACAGCTTATATTAATAAGGCAAATTACTTGGAAAGTAGTTCGGCAAGGGGTTGATATTTTGATATCATTGGAAAGATGAGAGTTTTTTTCTTAAAAATGAGGCCAAATTCATCAAATTCTAGGTGAAGTGATTTTTCGCTCAAACTTCCTTAAGAATAAGAAGTGATGTGAAGAGGTGATGAGAGACGCTGGAGGGATGCTGGAGGCCAAGTGATGGAGAGGAGGATGTGGGTTGGTGAGTGTCGGAGGGGAAGAAAGAGAATAGTCTTTGTGGAAGGGACGAAAAGGGAGTTGGGGAGTACATATTTCCAGTTGGAGATTGTAATTCATTCAGCTGTAAAAGATTAGTAACTATGTACATTTATTTACATTTAAAGATATAGCGGTAATAATATGTTATTATGATAACATTAATTTACTGACTAAATTCCAAAAAGTTACATGTGTAACCGTTTTCTGGTAGTTGGTGCAATGAGTGCATGAGTTGGTGATAATGAGTGTACATGATAAGCAATTTCATCGTTAGGTCTCGAACCCACAAGGGTGGGGGCAGTTCCACTGAAGAACCACTGAAACTAGACCAACTGGACGGGTGAGAGTGAGAGAGAGCTCCAATCCGATCCATACCTATCCTGTTTCATGATTAAAACATCTGAAATAATTGTTTTTTTGCGAAAATTAGGACTATTCAATGAGAATATTAGCGAGGTTGAGACGTTTACAACTTATTTCATCACAAAATTAAGGAGGTTCCGCCGCAACTGTGTGAGTCAAAACAAATACTAAATTCCAAATTTTTTATATTTTGCCCAAAAAATCCTGCTTTCATTGATGCAATGCGTTGCCTATAGAAACCCAAAAGTAATGTACAAAATATGCAGATTATTCCACGAATGTATTTTAAATGAGCACTTTTTTCCAGCCATTGGAGCCGACTGCAGCGTCATTTCTTACGAATTACCACATTTTGACTTCAATTACGGCATTAATTCTTCAATAACTAGAAAAATAAGGTGGTAAGATGTCTGTATTTTATTTTTATTAAATTTCTCTGGATTATTTCCTTCTTAGAGATAGCATTCCACGAAAATAGAATTTGTGTTTTATGGAAAAATACTATTTTCCCCGTGTTTCTCTCATTCCCCCCATTGAACACCATGTAATTTCAAGTACAATTATAGAATAAAATAGCGTGGAAAGGTATTATTTTATTGTTCATATCAGATAGAGGACAAATGTTTCTACAAGTAGACAGAATATGAATAAAATGACATTTAAGTCATTTTACGGTGGAACCACCTTAATAACTTATTCCCGTTGCAAGGCACATGCTATCCCCATGCCGTTTCTTTCAATTGGAATCGTCTCCAACTGAGAGAGTACACTCCATTATTATACCCATGGCAACCCTTCGCTCCAATCCGATCCATCCCGGGGCGCTGACCTATTCCACCTGATTTTTCCGAAAAAAATAAATAAAATTGAGCTGGCGACTCCCCTCCATCCCATGATGCACTTGGCGTCCCGACGCCACCTCTCGGACGAGAAGCAGATTAAATCCCCCAGCCTCCCATGGCATGCTCTCGCGTCGTCTGATTGATCTGACCGAATCGCCTTAGTGGCCACTTTGGGGAGAGCATATATATGTGCTTATATATATATATATGTACTACATGCAGCACGGCGCGGATTAATATGTGGAGACCGGAGAATCAAACCCAAACGAATGCCTGTGTCCGTTGAGTATTCGAGCGCAGCACTTCGGCTGGACGCAGATTGACGAGACCGCACTCGGCGATGCGATTCAGAAAAACGAACGGACCCGGTCATTCCTAGTGATTCGTTCTCTCTCATCTCTTTTCCGTTTGAGGGCGTGAGGACGCGACGCAATGAAGGCGTTTTCAGACCGCTGAGGTTTTAATTTCCACGGCTTCATTCTGGCAAATAAAAAAACATCCTGTTTTCACCATTCAGCGCTTAAGAGAAGGAGAACAGGAGAACATTTTAGTTTCCAAAGTTGATGCTAGTTGTATCGGAAACAAAATAAATCGCAAACTTAGCTGAAAACAGCCCATTTTCAGCGTAGCGGCACTCGGTTAAGTGATACGAAAACCAACTAACGCATGTATCGTGCAGAGATCCTTCTCCTTTGAATGAAATATTTTTTTTAAGAAAGTGGTTTTCTTAGAAATGTTGTTTATCGTGATAACCTACGGGGATGCCTTCCACGGCGTGCTGCAGTGCAGAGGGAGCGGCGCCCCGCCTGAACCCAGCAGTCCGCCTGGTCCGCCCCTCACCTCCTTCCACCACCTCCGTAGCTCCTTGGCATTCTGGCAAATTTCCATTTGCATTTTCGAAAAATTAACCATTCCCCTAACAACAACGTAGGCTGACCTCGATATTGTTCTTTATCATTCCACGTTTTGCGTCGAATTGCGGAAAATTGAATTCCGCGAATATCGGCCATCCGTCCACTTCGATTTCCATCCTCGATTTTAATCCAATTAAGTGCGGTGCAAACAAGGAAATAAGATTGTGCTAGACTAATTGCATGTCATTGGAGTCCAGCACATCAGTAATTGGATTGAGGTACAAGCCACCTTCCACTCTACTATATGTTAATTCATAATCTTTTGCTTCTGGAGGAAAAAATGTCATAATTAGTTATACAATTTCTTGACCGTGGCACAACACGCGGAATGGTATTCATGACATTGAAAATTGACTTTGAAAAAGCTAATTCTTATCATAATAATTATTGCAGTGGCTACGTAAGAGTGACTTTAAGCATATGAAAGTAAAATTGCGTTCCTTTAAACACTAGATCACTAGAAAAATCAAAATTGATGTATCATCATGTCATATATAAAAGAAAAAAAATTGGCGTTGCATACTCGTTCGTGCAAAACATGCAATCTCTTGGTTGAATTGAGAAAAAGTTAAATTAAGAAGAATTTATCTCTGAAGTAACCGTCTGTTCACGAAAAAAATGGCATGGGCTGTTACTATTAGTTGAAAAGTGTGCATCGTAAATAAACGAAGGAATGTAGTGATTTTGAGTTGAAGATGAATAGATTTAGCAGTTATTGGGAACCTTTTAACGCGTTTCTTCTAATTAAAAGGTTGGCTGCACTTTTATAGGTACGTTATCTGTCAAGTAGAGGTAAACTTATACCGATATGAGGAATCAATTTTACTTAAATTCGTATTTTAAAAAAATTTCTGCACGGCTCATATTGATGAAACTAAGGTTGAGTGCGCGCTGAGTGAGCATATAATAACTGAATACCATCTAAAGCAAATGCACGAAGCTTTCCGTTGACTCTCAGTACAAATCATGGTACAATTTAAAAGATAAACTTAATTTTCAGATGCTCATGCTACTCCCTTCAGGCTCGTCTCCCGCATGTGAAGTACGCCTTCATTGAAAATCAGCTTCAGAGCTTACCGTGGTTCAATTAAACACGAAATTCTATGAGGGTAATGAATATGAAATGTTACTTTCTTGACGTAAAATCAGAAGGAAATTCGGGGGAATTTCGAATACCTACTCACTGGAGATTGCGACCTCAGGTGTAAAAGCAACTGGCTTCACGCGTGACAAAAGTATGAAGATGTGAGCAGTGAAATAAATGAGTGCCGTTCAAAAGATGAATTTCATAATCGGGAGCTCTTTCTACGCCGCACAGTGGGGAAAAACCCCACTTTAGGCGGACAAAAATCCAAAAATGAAAATTTGATTTAGTTTTTCTGAAATAGTAGGTTGGGTAACCTGATGTTTGAACTACGCAACGGTGTATTTCACAGGTTGGTAAGTATGCATCTGCGCGTAGAAATGAGTGTCAAAGTGAGAGAAGAGCGGAGCACTGGTCCCACGGACTCAGACGCCGAATTGGTCGGTCGATTTGAAACTATTAGTACAGCATACTGGTGTCCTCTATTTCATTTTTTAAACTTTCAATCTATTGAAACAAGCAAGTAGAGTGTGAATATGATTTTAAAATTTATTTTGTAAGAAAATACGCGTGGAGTAATTAATTATCACGAATGAAAATTTATTGATTTTTCAAATTTGAAAAATAATTTTATTGTAAAAAATTGTAAAAATAATAAAATTTGCAAAAAAAATCATAGGTAAAACACAAAAAATATCGCAAATTTGATATCAGCTTTCATTTAAGGAATCTCAAAAACATACGCATGCCTATTTTGGAGTTGATTGTAAAATCTTTGGTCTTTTGTCCGTCTAAAGTGGGGTTTGGCCTCACTGTGTGTCGGTCAGCGATCACCGGTTGATAATATTCCAAATTGGAACTGAATCACTCACTACTCAGAAACAACGCAAGGGATTTAATATCAAATCTGCAAACTGGGAGCGATTTTTCAAGGAAACCCACAAGTTAACGTGGGAAAAATGTGAAAGCATTACGTGGGAATCCACGGCACTAAATATAGGAAAAAGAGTGAAAGATCTCACAGATAGTCTGCACGAAGCAGCAAAAAGAAGTATTCCTACGCTAATATAAAAAATCAGTAATGTTCCATGGTGGAATTCAAAACTACATAGACTGAAGCTAAAATGCAGCACTCTCAGAAGAAGAGAGATGAAAAGAAGTATCAACAACCACGACCGTGAATATAACAAAATGGAGTACGAAACGGTTAAGGAGAAATTTCAACAGGAGATACAAAAATCAAAAAGTAAAAGTTGGAACAATTTTTTTAAAGATGACCTAGCAAACAACCCTTGGGGGGTTGTTCATAAATTGTCAAGGGAAAAACTAAAATTTCCACCGACATATTCTACCGATGAGTTAAAAAATGGAAACGCCCAACTACTGGAGGGAAGTATGGTTACCAATTAGAAGTTAGGGAACCCAATATGGGTTCAAAAAGGGAGGTTCGACGATTGACGCTGCTTCCAAACTCATCAGCGAGATCCAGACTAGTAATTGCAAATACACCTTAGCAATTTTTATTGACTTTGAGGCTGCCTTTGATTCCCTCTGGTGGCCTCAGTGCCTCAAAGAACTCAAAAAATGCAACATCTCAGGAAACCTAACAGCAGTAATTCGGAGTTACTTTTCCGGAAGAACCACCACTAACTGAAAAACTTTTCAACTGAAAAACCTGGCCACAACGAAGGAAATAACTAAAGGAGAACGACAGGGGTCAATCCTGGGACCTCTACTATGGAATATAAGCATGAACGAGCTACTACAACAAGACCTACTAGAGGAATGCAGACCTACGCGGACGACATCGCGATCACCATTCCAGGAGACTCAAGAAGAGAGATAGAAAAGAAGGCCGGGGAATGCAGCAAAGTGCTAGAAAAATGGACCAAAAATGCAAAATTAAAAATCTCAATTAAAAAGACAGTGTATATGGTCTTTGGCGGAAAGCTGCAACGAGATCCTACGGTAAAGATCTATGGGATAAACATTAAAAGGGTCTCTGAATTTAAATATCTGGGAATCAAATTTGATGAGAAGCTACAATTTACTCCACACGTCAACCAAACATCAATAATAATAAAAACGGTATTTAATAACTTAAAAAGATACTGTAAACAAAAATTTAGCATAAATACGGATAGTCTTCGAATCATTTATCAAGTAGTAACAATACCCATTGCTTCCTATGTTGTAGAGGTGTGGAGGCATAGAATCAATCATATCAGAGTGATACGAAGCACAAAGCCTTCTACCTATCGCGAGAGGTTACCGTACAGTGAGCAACGAAGCATTAAATGTAATCACTGGAATTATGCCAATAAATTTAGAAATAATATCTAGACTCCTCAAGTCACAACTAAGGAGAACCGGAAGACCTTCAATAGATGGAACTCAGCTAACTAATACCGACAAATGGAATACAAACAAGAGGATAATCAATGAAATTACGACCAGAACCTAGCAGGCAGTATGGAATTCAACAGAAAATGGAAGACTAACGTTTAACTTCTTCCCCAGCATTGAAAATCGATTAAAATGTAAACTCAAAATGGACAGATACATAACCGAAATACTAACGGGACATGGAGGACTCAAGACCTATCTTAAGAAAATAGGAAAAGAAGAAAATGAAGAATGTGACTTCAACCTAGGACCAGACGATGTACAGCATAGGTTGCACGATTGTCCAAATACACAGAGGAAAGAACTGAACTTAAGAAGATCTTTGGAAACCTGCCAGTCACACTGGAAGAGGTTGTAAAAGGACTGGGGATAAAAAAAACAGCCGAAACAGTTTCAAACTTCACAAGACCGCAAGAAGGAGAAGGGACGTAGAAGAAATCAAGACAAGAAAAGAAAAGGATAGAAGAGAAGAAAAAAGAAGTGGAAAGTAAGCTGGGAATGCTGAGAAGGAGGAAGAAGAAATAAGACAACTCTGAGATTGAAATACTAAGAAGAAAATAACAATTGTGAAGCAAGAAAAGAAATACGCAAGACATCCGATGAAGAAATCAAAGGAGAAAACAAAATAAATTTTGTAAATAATAATACACTTTGTAAAATTAAATTTAATGAAAAAAAATTGACACTTGAACTACACAAGCAAAATATGAACCAATTGTTAAAAAAAGTAAAATGTAGAACATTGGGGGTTTAATAATGGGTACCCCAAATATTATTGTAATTGAAATAATAAAGAGGAGTGGGAGGGAATTAGTGTTTTCCAATTCTCTCCCATTAAATAATAAAAAAAATAATAAATTCATCCGAGAAAAATGACGGGCGTCCTATGGCGCCCTCGGGTATGAAATTAATAAATACATAGTATAAAGTAATTTAAAAAGTTTTTACCGAAATGAGAATAAATATTTGCGTTTTGATATGGCAGAGATTTTTTATGTCTCATAAAAACATGGTTGTGAAGTTTATAATGACTCACTGATTATTTATATTGACATGATATAATAACATAGAATTTTAAAATATGCTTAACAAATTAGCAGATCGGATCGAGGGATATGTTTTTTTCAATTCCCAATATTTTTAAAAACAGCGTCGGAGAGAACTCATTTTATTTATAGTGTCGGAGAGCCTGACCAAAACTTTATTTATGTCTTTAGCTTCGAACATTTTTAAGGTGAAACTTTTCTCGGTGATTCTAGGCGAATGATACGGGATCCCTCGTCTGCTGTTCGAGAAAAAACTGGAATGCACAATTGCACATGCCTGATGCACGCCTTCGTCAATACCATTACCAGTTTCAAATCCTGCTAAGATTTCTTTTAGAGCCTCTGAATGCAATGCCACCACTTCAGTTACAATGAAAATGTAATTATAGCAATATGCGCTTCATCAATACCTTTTTTTATTCAAAAGAAGAATGTCAAGGACATGTCTTATTTAACTCTTTCGTTGTAGCGAACCTCCGTAACCTATTCCCATGGATAAAATTGTCATTAAACGCATCTACTTCACAATCAATTCAAAGGCAGCGAGGGATTTATCACAGACCACGCTCCCACCAAAGTTCAGCAAACTGAAGATGACCCACAATCCTCGGGAAACAATCACGTGACCAACAAATGACAGGCAGAAAGCGTGACTCCTCCCTCCCCGACGCAGCTCCGTCAACGCAGGCTGAGACAGAAGATAAAAGATGGGCAACTTCGTCGTCAACGCAACCTGCGTTGAGGATCTCGCTTCTGATTGGCAACGCAGCGTGCGTCAACGCAAAAACGGCCACATGAAAACGTATTCACGGCGGCGGCAGCCAAAGGTCTCGCCGCTCCGCGTTCCCAACGTTCCGTAAGCGGGTGCGACACCCGCTCCAATAAGGAAGTAGAGGTGTTACTGATCGACGGCTAATTACGCCGAAAATACGCGACGGCGCGGCGCACAGTGGGGCCAAACCCTACTTTAGACGGACAAAAGTCCAAAAATTTTACAATCAACTCCAAAATAGGCATGCGTATGTTTTTGAGATTCCTTAAATGAAAGCTGATATCAAATTTGCGATATTTTTTGTGTTTCACCTATAATTTTTGTTGCAAATTTTATTATTTTTACAACTTTTTACAATAACATTATTTTTCAAATTTTAAAAATCAATAAATATTCGACTTTAAATGATTCAAATTCCAAGATAGGCCGTGAACATCAGCCGACGCATTAATAAGCCATTGGTTTTTTGCTTCTCTCCTGCTCTTACGCGAGTGAAACTTTTAAATGTGACTTTTAAATGTAAATTTAAAGTCGACCTAATGTTATCCTCATAAGCACTGAAAAATACGTTAAATATCTATTTATTCCTTAAGAGTTACATTTTGTTTCCTTCTGAATTTCTTTGCTTCTCATTTTATATCCCAATGAAGACTTTCATTACCTCTGAGCGTACGTATAATTGAATGTTAAGTTTTAGGATCAACCATGCATCTGATCTACTTCTGGTGATAAACTGATAAATTTTACGTACATTAACCAGAAAGGTTGTCCAACTCAAACAATTGTGACTCCCTCCTATCTCACGATATCCAATATTTACGCCATTGGCATAATTCATTAATTACTTTTGAATATTATGTCACGCGCTGATCCGAATGGTTACCTTAACATTAAGCTATTCAATCATTATTTTGCGTAGTCTTGTCTACGGCTACCACTAACACCGCCACTCTTAAGGGTCTAATGTAACCGTATAACTACATAGTATACACTAGAGTTGATTACTTGAGGTGAATTGATTAAGAGGTGATCGAGAAGAATATTAATTTTAATAATCATGTGTTCTATTCTCAATCACCTCAATGATATATTTATATGATGGTGCGTATTTTATCCTCTGCAAATTGTGTTGGAAATATGCATTATTTACAAGAGAAATTGCAATTTTTATTTTTACAACCTAGGATTTGACTAAAAAGTCATCTTTAGGTGAACTACTATGCTGATTCCTTTCCTTAGTTCACCTGAACATGACTTTATAGTCGAATCCTGGGATTGTGAAAATAAATATTTCGCTGAGTAAATACAATTTTCTGTTCTCCATAACGGATGGTTTCCACAGTGGCTGCCGATACAGCCTGTGAGTGTGTATAAATGTGTTATCTTGAATTCCAGCTGCTGAGGGTAATTCAGTCTATTTTAAAACAACTTGCACTGCTAATACTCTATTCCATTATTAGGTGCGGTAATTTCCATTTCCTCATCGTTATGTTTCATGACACTTTCTAGCTATAAGTGTTTGCTATCCAATGCTCACATATTATTCTTAGTTAATAAGTACATATTTAATTTCACAATGAGTAAAGATTAAAAAATGAATGTTGGGAATATTTAAAAAAGACAAAGATAACGAATCAGATCGATGCCAAGATATGCTCCAACATTTTGCAAGGCAAAGCATCATCAACCATCGTTCCACATAGGCACCCATGGAATGAAAGGCATACAAAAAGTCTGAATTTAACGATGATGAGCCAATGCCTTCATCTTCTGAGAGACCAACAACAATTTTACATTATGGCTAGGAACTGGATTCAGATGACACCGTAAGCAAATTTGCAGCCTCGGATAGGATATCAATGAACTCCATCGCAGAGTAGAATTTATTACATGGAAAGTTTTGCAAGCAATGGATTGTAGTTGCCAAGAAGTCCAGCTTCATTTATCACACTGACACAAAATTATTATATTCAAGTGGAACAGGTGCACATCCAGAGATTAGATGTATTCAAATTTGAAGTGAAAACTGATAATCTATAGACAAGTAGACCAATTGCAAGAGTCACAGGTGCATGAATATTTATGTATACAGCGTGTGACCTCTGCGAACCTTGGTTTATTAAGGCTGCATGGGAACTGTCGTGCGGAAAAAGGTTTATCCTCTCTTCAGGAAAGATAAGAAAACTTGTAAGTGTTGCGATCAGTGGCGCAGCTAGGCGGGGGCGAGGGGGGCGGTCCGCCCCGGGCGCACTTTTTTGGGGGCAGCACTGTGGGGTCTGCTGTAGGCTATTATAATACTATGTATTACATTTTTAATTCACAGAAGCATTCATGAGCTACACATAGTTTTTTCTTAATGTTTTATTTGTCAAAACAGTGTAGAATTTGAGGCATGCCACTTGTATCACAACTCTTGTGATATTTAGCTTTATCAGTCATCATTTTGATCTAATTTTTTCCTTTTTTTTTAACATGCTGTATGAGTTTAAAAAAACAAATATTTTATATTTCTAACAGACTATCGCCCTATTTTCAGATGAAGCGAGCTAAAGAAAGTGGTGCTGATATCAGATTAAACTACGTAGCTAGTTTTCGGTAAGATATGTTAAAAGTCGTTACGATAGTTCCAGTAATGTTGCAAGCGTTCTGCAGCAACTAAGATGGGAGACGCACTCAGATCGACGGTTCAAATTTAGACTTGATCTTTTATGCAAATATCAAGACGATCAATTCTCTGACGACGACGTTGAAAACATTTTAAGAACGCCGACATATTCCGGTAGATTAGATGATGTTTTTTTCAGCGGATTTTCCCCACAATTCATGTTAGTGTTGCTACCTGTGTGGGGAGTTTTTCAATACTAAAACTGATCAAGAATTACCTAAGATCTACGATGAGCACCTTGTGTTTGAGAAATCCTGTCTATTGAGTACAAAATGACAGATGAAATAAATTTTGACATTGTCATTGAAGAATTTTCCAACAAAAAGGTTAGAAAAGTTACTTTGTAGATAGTTGTAGTTTTCGTTTCAGAAATAAAGATGGTCTTAATTTTTTACACCTTTTTACTATTTTCACCTAGGTATATGTTATTATTGCTTTTTTGTTAAACACTGTCATTTATGAAGTGCGAGTATGTTCGGTGTGTATATAAAGCATACTATATTCGAGCATTTGAAAGCATTATCATAATTGTGCACAAACTAGTTAACATATGTATAACTTTAAGAGTGTGTCACTTGGCAAAATTCATTTGTTGTGGGGCCGGGGGCGCCAAGCTCAAGGGCCGCCCCGGGCAGCACGCGCACTAGCTACGCCACTGGTTGCGATTGAAATTGACCATTATGGAAAAATTAGGCAAGACCTATTCGCTACAATATATGCGCTACATCTAGCTCTAATAATAGTATTCAATGTTAAAATGTTGAAAGGTGAAGCATCAGTGACTTATAGCTGTCATAGTGAATTCAATACAGATTCTGATTTCTAGAAAGATTATAAGTGCGATTCTGAGTTGGTCGAGTGACCCAAGCTGATCAGTATGCTTTTCGAGATAATCATTTTCGAAAATTATTTTGGGTACGAAGAATTGTGAATATATTTAAATATTCTCTTTTGTAGCGAGCAATAACCAGGAATATAGCTCCTAAACTGTTGGCATGTAAATTGAGAGACGATGAAGCCAAATCTTCGGGACTTTTTCAGTGGTTTGAATTCGAAAAACAATTTCGTGACATGAAACTCCTATAAAGTAAAAGAAATGTCTGCAACAGACGTTCGATTGAGAGCTAATCATACGAAAAACCCCTAATTAAGGATTTTAAGGATTCGACTAGATGAGTCAAAACAACTTCTGAATTACACTTAAAAATATTGCTTTCACGATTAGTACGCCTTATAAGATTTTAGATTACAAAATCAACGTGTAAAATATGCAGATTATTTAAGGAGGTCATTTTTAATTGAAAACGTTCCCCTCTCATTGGAGTCGATTGCAGTGACATTTCTTTTGAATTAACACATTTTGACTTCAATTCTTGCAGTAATTTATTGGTAGTGGTAGTATTTTTGTTTAACGTGCTTCGACGGCTAAGGTCATTTCTGCCACTTGCAGACAGGGGCAACATCACTCGGACGAATCGGAGGATCACCCCTCCAAACTCGAGCCGAGCCCAACGATGCCTAAATTCGGTGACTAATCGGGAACCGGTGTTTCCATTGTGGCTGGCCGTTGCCCTAATTTATTCGTATTGGAAAAATAAAAAAGAGAAGATGGCTATTTAGGCATTTTCCCATCTAATTGTTTTCCATCAGTTTGGCATAGATATATTTAGTTATCTTGAAGGTCCACGGGAGAATTTGCCTCTTACAAACAGTCTACGCGAAATATACCGTTTTTCCTCATTCTTCACCGATTATCGCTGTATTTACCATGTTTTTCAAGTTCAGTCTGCGGAAAAAAAATTGCGAATAAAGGAAAATTTAGAAGAAGAGGCACGTTTTTCGATAAGTCGCCAGGATATGAATAAAATGGCATTTCAGTCATATTTTATTGGAGCCACGTTGGAAGACGAAAGCATTAAGTTTTCTCAAGGGTGTGCGTAGGAACATTAGAATCATCCATCCATATTTGTGTTTTCGCATAATTATGCGCTCGAGTCAGTTGCTCACGTCCTTGCTCGAGGAGAGACTGTTGCATACGTCAACTGGACGACGAAAGATAAATTAATCATCAGTCGTGTATCGCGACTCCATCTCGAAGGTCCAGAAGAGGAGAATGGGCACCTATCCGAAATTTACACCCGTACGTAGATGTAAAAGCATTTATGAGGACTGTCGGGAGTGACTGAAATCGATTGCTTGTTTGCATGTTGTCGAGTGTGATTCCAGCGGTAAATACTTATTTTCCTTTAAGGTCATCAATGGACATTTCCTTGTGAAAACACCTTTCGGGATTCACCATTTTCGTATCAACTGACGCATTCCTTATTTAAATGTTGACTCATGCCACTGTGTGAAGGCCGATAAATTTTGCCGAGTAGTCTCTGAAATGATTCGGAGAAAACATGCCCACGTCGCAGGAATAAGCGACGAATGACTCCTCGTTGCCTTTTCGCTGCCTCACTCTCTTTAAAGGGGAAGTGCATATTTACACTTCCGTGATTTCAGTAGCTACATCGCGAGTCACGTCGTCGGCCTCCGCTGCCTCGTCATCCTCTCCTTGTATCTCTCCGCTTGGCTGTTTGCAATCGCTTCACGAGACCTTATTAAATGCCTCGGAGGATCGAAGGGCAATGGAGGAGTGGAGTGAGTGACTCTATATTGTGTGTTTGTGTATGCACATACATGCACGGGAGTTCCTCGGAAGCACATGCGCTCGACTAAGCGGTTGGAAGCGATCTCAACGTGCGGAGCTCTCATTTATCATTTTTTTCCTTCGGTTTTAATGCTTCCAACCGCTTTCCTCCTCTTTCCACCGATTTCTAGGTTTTATTTATTCTTTAAAAATTTTTAATCGTCGCAGGTAATACCACGCCAGAGTGCGAGTTAATGAATGCCACGCGACCTTTTTTTTTTTTTTTAAAAGTAAAATCTCTCTTCCGAGCTCTCGGGTTGCGAAGAAATCCCACCAGTACATTCTCTTCCCCACCCTCTCCTCTCCACTCCCTCCCCCCTCCCACGCCCTCCCCCCCGGCAGTGTTCCCACACGGAGGTTTAAGCTACTCTCTCCATATCCCTATCCCACCGTCAATATTTTCTCTCCGCTATCTCCCTCTCCCTCCGCTGTTTGCGTTCAATTACCAGATTGTTTGCCGGCAGTGCAATTTACGAATCAACGAGAGCGAATAAAACCCCTCGACTCACTCTGTTGGAGATGGGGGAGGGGGCGACAGGGGGTGGGGAGGGTAAGGGGGGAGAGGACCACACTGGTAGCATTTTGCACATAAGTTTCTCCCCGTATTGCGTTTAAGGAGCATATAGGGGGGGGGGATAATAAGGGTATCCCTTTGTGGGTCCATTTAAATAATTTTCACCAGGATTTAATCCTCTCATCAGTGGCGAGGAGGCGATCTTTGGTCATTGGAATCGGAGTAAATATTTGCCTAAATGCCAATTTTGGCAAATGAAACCAACGAAAATTAGAATTCGTTGGTGCCGTAGGTGCTGAATATTAGTCATACCCCCCACCTAGAATCATGTCATTTCTCAAAGTGGAGTAAGAATATTGAATACCTATATCTCGGAATAAATTATTAATATCAAAAAGTACGAACTTTTTGTAATGTTTATAGGAGTTGTAAAAATTACGAAGCAATGCCCGATGCTATTTTCGAATCAGAATCATACAATCCTTCTCCTTCTCATTTTTGGCTGAGGAACATTTAAGGGATAAATAAGGCAGAATGTCGGTCAAAACTCCCTGTTTAAACTTTATGGAGTGCAACCATGTGCACAGGGTGCTGTATGCAGGGAAAGCCAATCCTTTCCTCACCAAGAAAGAATATCCAGCCAACAGCAAATCGAACCTGCAAGGCCTGCTTTATGGATTCTCGGGACCAGTTGGTGACTCTCTTCCCAGCAGCAACTATACTTCCCATGTCACCACCAAAGGAAGGAATTTTGCCCAGAAACTGCTTATACTGTCTTATTTCCTTCTTGACAGCAGTTAATTCCTTTTGCAGCCTCCACACTGTCAAGTTCAGTTCCTTCACTTTACCTTCAAGGGGATTTGCTGGGTGTTCAGTTTCGAAAGAGCCATTTCCACTGGTAGTTGGCAATTCCTCCACCTGAAGATCCCCTGCAACGCAGTTGCCATCATCACCAGTAGCCCACTCATTGCCATCACAGTTCTCTTGATGTATCTGCGTTACCTTTAATTGGAAAATTCATGATATGGTAACAATTACATAGAAGAAGAAGAAAAGAGGAGTGACAATCACCTAAAATGATCATTTCTATTCCGCGAGTCATGTCTTGTGGCATTATTGTTATGGGTCAATACAGTTATATTCTGTCTCTGTCTTGTAGGGGGTCTTCGTCCCTCAAGTTTCTTAGGACAATTGGGTACAACGAAGAGTGTAGGCACAGCATTTGGCTTTAATTTCCTCCAACCATCCTGTCTCTGGGCCTCAAATTGAGCTTGCTCCAAGTGCCACTATAAAGAAATTAGAAAATAATGAATACAGGAAAATATTGACGAAACAAAAAGTGGAGTCTCTAGATCAGGAAAAAATGATACAGGATTTCTTCTTTTTCAATATTTACAGGCCTCACCGACTCATCTTACCAACACGGCCTTCAAATACTTCTTTAGGGGTATCCATGGCCTTCAATCACTTCTCTAGGGGCTTATACAACACTGGAGTCTTTGGCATTAGCTTTAGGGACATATGTTTGATATATTTTCTCTCCAATTTTCTATATAATACATCGCCTTGACTTCCACTGGATCTACACGTATTTCTTGTCTTCCATCATTACTCCTTGCATGGTTCTAATTTTGCACAATCTTCTACCGATCTGAGAACTTCATTTCTGATGTTTTGATTTTATTCCCATCTCTTTGTATGGACACCCATGATTCGGACCAATACAATAATGTGGGCACAGCAGTGTTCTTCACTGAGGTCTGATTTAAAATAACTAATTAACTGCATTGAGATTAGAAGAAAGTACTTAATGCCACATTTATCATAAATGAGGATTTGTCAATTTGTTTTGGATATAAGGTGATGGTCACCTGACATGAGTTTTCATCATCTGACTGATTTGAGTTGGAAATACCCTAATGCATTAGAGCTTTTTGGGCAATAAACTAATTCAATTCAACCAAAAATTTCCAATGTTTTTTCACTTCATTATTTTATGAAAATGAAAGTGTTATGAAGTGCTGAAGATGATGGACGATCCCTAAAACAGAAATTAACATTACCTTCCACCAAAGTGGAGGAAGAAATGGGAGTAGCTAGTTAATTGATTTATGTTAATGCATTTACAAAAGGGTATGTGAATTGGTTGGTGTGTGGGTTTCGTGCAAAATCCAGGGACCAACTTTGTGGAATGAGGTTCAAATAATTTAACAATGCAATCACACAAACTTCAAGCAGAATGATGACCATGTTTACAGGGGAGTTACGCCCAAACACCAGGGACTAACACTATTGAGGGAAAGATTATTAAGAAATGAATGCTACAAATAGTCACTCAATGAAGTGGTTTAGGGAAAAATAAATCCTGCACTATTGACCAACTTGCAGCATGCATTCCAACTCCAATAAATGCAACCAATGACACTAAAGATCACTAATATTTGATCAAAATAAGCTATTCATAGTCATGAGTAGATACCTTAAAGAGTGAAGCCTGCATTTCCTGTATCAGGGGCTTTGCAGACTAATAATGTAAATGAAATAAGATGCTTGTTATATTTAATTAAACATTTGGTTGTTCACTCAATATCTGTACTTAAGGTGGCATGAAATATAATGTGGAAATGACACCTTTTGCAAAGAACATTATTTTATACACAATTTTGAATATTTCAATGGGCTCACATGATGTTGTTTATTATGTGATTGAGTCTAATGAAGAAATTTTCAGGTAATTCCCTATGATAGAGCATGTACGTACCACATGAACTTGCTGATTTTACGTTGTACATATAATTTTTGACAGGCTGATACTTTTCCACATTCCAAATAATTAATAATCAGCTATCTACTCCTCATCATCGTCATTACTAATCCTTGTAATGTTCCCATAGAAAAAATACAATACAAGAAGTATCTACTTTTCCCAATGATAACATTAGGCGACCTAACTTGAGTTTAAACATAAGCTTACCTCCACCATTCGTAGAGGTTAAACTATGCCCAGCGAGGCATATATGCCTAACTAGTCGATATGAAAATTTTTTGTCTGCCAACTAAAATGAATAAAACCATGATGCTAGTATTAAAGGTTAATTATACGGAAAAGGAAACAACATAATTGCCAGGGGAGAACTAATTTTCAAAGGAAATCAACCTCATAAAATTAATGACTAATTATAGAGCAAACAATACAACACAAAAAACACAAGCCGAATATATATGGAACTAAAAATACGTCCATCGGCCAAATTATGGCTCATTACGATGCTAACTTTTGAAGTAGGTAGGTACTGCATACTACCGGTTTATTTCGAAATATGAGAATCTGAGGAGCATACCTGACATAAATTAGGAAAGGTAATGAAGAATCTTTACTACCAGCATAAATAGATAAACATATGACTAATATTCTCGTATCAGTACTGGTGAAATCCAGGATAAAAGAGATAATATGCAATATTAAGATACATGCATGTACAAGTAAAACGCCTTTACCAGATGCAAGCCTTAACAAATAATATGAATGATCAAGTGTTAAATATTTCGTGAACATGAATACACAGTCTACTATACATTCATGCTCGTGAATTTAACCGCTTAAAGTTTAATTCACCGACAAATCATACCTCACAGTTATATGTATGGGGTGACTTGTTGGGGAAATAAAAAATTAATAACCCGAATTTTGACTTACAACCTACAATACAACAATTTACCAATACAAACCATTAATTTACCAATGTAGACGATCTTCGGTGGATGTGGTTTCACAGACCAGCAAGTAGCGAGTTCCAATTCTGGCAATTTCAGGCAATGTACTTTGTTTACCAATAAGATATTACATTCCAATTATTATAAACAATTATTATATTCCACACATATATATATATAATAATCCTTAACCGGGATTCGAACCCGGATCTCCCAATTGCCGTTCGGGTGTGCTAACAGTTACACCATCAAGGCTACTCAATTAACTGCTGAATTTGACGGGGTTTTATGTTACACCCCATGCCTAACTAGAGCGACCCAGAGATGGCGCGCAGGGACGGTTTCACCCACCATATAGGGGACAAACACAATTGTAAGGTTGAAAGGTAAAGAGGAATACAGGCATACAACATATAAAGAGGTGAACAGTACGTTTAAAGGCACGCATAGCCGAAGAAGAAGAAAAGAGCCAACATGGCCAAATATATTTTTTCTGTCTGGATTTGACTAATTTTCATCTTCCCCACCAAACCCTGTGTTCGTCCTTTTATGTGTTCCTATCCATTTCCATTTCCTATGAATGTATGAATTTATTCGCGCCTTTGAGCGTCATGTTTTCGAATGATTGAGTATATATATATATATATATATATATATATATATATATATATATATATAATTCCAAGAAGTAAACACACTGAAATCGTTTACTCACCTCACAGAGACGAGAATAACTGGAAGGCTGCCATTTATCGCGTCTACAATTCTGCGCCCATTTTGCCCTTCTACTTGGCTCCTAGGGGAAAATGAAGAATCTCACTCCATTCTTGACTGTTCTTGAATAATTAGGA
Source organism: Pyrrhosoma nymphula (assembly GCA_963573305.1). Lineage (NCBI taxonomy): Eukaryota > Metazoa > Arthropoda > Insecta > Odonata > Coenagrionidae > Pyrrhosoma > Pyrrhosoma nymphula. Next base: position 25,506,029 of record OY754336.1, on the reverse strand, counting down.
GCCGAAAAAGTTGGCATCTCGAACGATAATATCTCTGCTATTCCGCAAAAAAACACTGCTAGCAACGCTCTTCTTACGGAGATCACACAAAAATAATCACAAAAATGGCGGATATCGGGTCGATGAGAAGACCCCTATCGAAGTTGCAAATATATCGACCCTGAAAAACGAGAACTGTTGAGTGAGATCTGGCGGCAAACTCGCGAAACGCTTTGAAGGGAGATATATAAATCTATTGTTTAATACGTTTATCTGCAATCTTCACCTGTCGCCTGGAATCACAGCTGTGGTAAACTGCTTACTTGTTTCCATGTATTTTGGCAGCCTTCGAGGAGTGACGACGCTCAATGGTTGGCCATGGCTGTGTGAACAAGTGACATTCTGAAAAATTGTATGCATTTGAAATTGTACTAAACTGGGTGAATAACTTCAAAATGTTTAGTAGTGATTATCCTATTACACTGGGTGATCAGCTGTTCACCTCTGTAGTCCAGAAAGGAGACAAGATTCCTAGTCTGTGTGTGTGGGTGTGCGCGCTCAGTATCTTGGCAATATTGTTCAATTAATTGCCTCTTAAGCCATAAATTGGCATTGTGAATCCAGTGAAAGTGACCCTCTTTGAACAGTTTCCCCTCTGCGGACTGTTTACCCCCCGGACTTAGGCGAAGGACTTAGCGCGCATGACGGGGCGTGCCTCGCTTGTAACTTGGTTGGTTTTATGTGTGACATATATTGATAGTTCAGTTATTGATTGATAATACCTGTATTTCGTTCAATTTCCTCAATTGTCTCACCCGAGCTTGGAAAGAGTTTGTTTTTACGGGTGATATCGGCGAGAAAAACTATTCCCTTCTCCCGAGAGCGCATCGATAAGAAAGATGAAAACTTTCGTGAAAAAAAACAAGGCTTTGGCTCTAGTATTTAATAAACTTAACTAAAATACCCATTGGAGAGAGACGTGGATAGACAGGGAGTTAATCGCACTTACCTTCTCAAGTGAACCTAATGTTATTCGACGTTTCGACTCACCTTCCCGCTGCGCGCTCCGCCTGCTTACCCTCCTCGCCCCATTCACCCTCCCATCCAGCATGCATTCATTCCACTTTACCTTTCGCTTCCCGTCGCACTTCAAGCCCCAAGTCGTTGTTCAGCATTCTCGTGACTAACCATGCGTTCGCTGGGGTTAATTTCTATTTTATTTCGGACCGAAGAGAGAAGGGCGCCGCAAATAAGGAAATGGGGAAACAACGGCGTTTCTTCGGCTCCCCTTGCCTCTCATGCCTCCCACCTCTCCAGACTCTCTCTCTCTTTCCCTCTCGCTCCCTGGTGACAGCAGCGGTGCCAAGCCAACGGCACGGAGAGTGCTTAGTTCATCCTACGCGAACCTTCCCCCGCATCAGAATCTCGGCCCCTTCAACCACTTTATTCGTAGTACGCATGTTTTATCAAACCTAAGGCCGTGGGTTCCAAACCAATCTTGTCCGTTGATGGTCTCTTTGTCCTAAATTCGTGTACTTATGTGTGCCAGCGCGATATATCGTATGCGGTTGTTACGGATACAATATCTACCCCTTCCGCCTAGATTTGGATTTTATCTTAAAAATGGAATTACAAATGAATAATAATAAAACTGATGATATCAGATATGTAAGTTTTTTAATTTTCAATCTTGTCATAATTCTTCCAATGGACAGGAGGTACATATTGTGTGCAAGTGACGAGTGTGGTATATTTAGTGAAAAGTAGTTTATATTAAAATTAGGCCACATACATTCTAGATAATTCTGTTGGTTAGGGAGAAGAAGTAGTTTTTACATGTTTGTGTGATTTTTAGTCTGACACTGTAATGACGGTGATTTAGCATGTATGTTTTTCAATCTTCAATTTTTTCATCATCCTTCTGATGGACAAGAGGTACATATTGTGTGCAAGTGACGAGTGTGGTTTATTTAGTTAAAAGTAGTTTATATTACCATTACTAGGCCATATAAACTCTAGATAATTTTGTTGGTTAGGGAGAAGAATTAGTTTTTACTTGTTTGTGTACATTTTTAGTTGGGCACTATAATGATGGTGATTTTTAAAAATGTGTGTATTGTATTTTTGCATATGCTATTTGTTAGAGGTAATTAGACCTTTCCTCTTCAAGAGGGCGGTCACGGCGGTTTTCAAAGCGCTTGGTCCCCAAATCCTCCTACACCACCTCCTATACACTCCACCCCCCTTGCAACCCCCCTCACACCCCTAGAAACCCCCTCTAAACACTCCGCCCCTCCCCTAACCACCAGCCATCGGAGTCGCCTAGCAGTCTTCCGAGAAACCCATAGCCTCTTTGGTACTCATTTTTAAACTTAACGAAAATCTTCCCCCGTCCCTCTTCCCCACCCACCCCCTCTCCTGTCCTCAGCATAAGCCCAGGATATGTATTCCCACCCAACCTACCGCTAAATGCACATGAGTATGCCACAGTGTGGTGAAACGCTCGTCCTGCCAGCGTAATAAGGTTTTTGGAAATAACAAAGGTGGTTTTCACATCATGAATAATAATAATTAACCGTGACTTCAATCAAGGAATATCATGGAAAATGATCTGTAATATCTCCAGCCAGTCGTCGTAAACTAAGTGTCTGGAATGTGTATTACTAACATTGAAAATTTTTCTATTTATGGGCCTATCATTAAATAAGGCCACCAGTCTGAAGACCGAGACCTAGGGTTTTGTCCTCGCGTGCCAGGATGGTGTCATAAACACACTCGTGTACCACCGCATTATATTCAAGGCGGATGTCACGGACATGAGATGCAGGGTGTGCTGAGCCCAGTAGGAGACTTTGAGTCACCTTCTCTCCGGCTTTAGTTATTACGCCAGGTCAGCGTATTTAGCTCGGCACAACGCGGCCCTGCGGATGTTATACTTTCACCTTCTACACCATTATGGCATCGACGAAACGCCTATACTGCCCTTTGCCCCTGGAGATATTGAGTCCGTCGTGGAGATCGATAAATGCACGATCTGGTGGAATTACTCCTTCTACACCACCAAGGCGACCAAGCCTGATATCGTTCTCTTCGACCACCTTACACGCTCCATATACGTGATCGAGTTTTCGGCTCCGGCTGAAAGTAACATGGATGCGAAGGAGGTGGAAAAACGGATGAAATATCAAGACCTGTTTTCTAACTTCGACAACATTCTACTTCTACACCGGACACTCTGTGAAACTAGTGGTCCTCATCATAGGTGTGCTCGGTGGAGTTAAGGGTTCGCTGCTAAATAACATGAAGTGCATTCCCTCCTGCGTGGCACAGGTGGAATCACTAGTTGCACGCATGCAGAAGGCCGTCATCCTGAGGTCACTCCGTCTACTGCGTAGGCATGACCCGACAGTAGTGTAGCCACTCATCCGATAGGCGTCGGACGTGGCTGCGATCACTGTCCAACCCCTCTCGAGTCTCCGGCCATTATGACGGCAATGAAACCTGATGCTTGCCGGGGACACAGGAGGGAAGTGTTACAACTGTAACAAGTAATAACAATAATAAATAATGTATTTCTCGACAACAAATAATTTCATCAGCAATGACACATCAAATAGTTGGGAACATTGGTACCTCTCAGGAAAATGTTCACTGTGTGTTTACCGACTCGATCGTCCTTTGAACAAAAACATAATAACTGTGTGTTTTCACAAGACAAACAATTAATCACTGTATTTCCAACTTGTGTAGCTACAAACAATCACAAATATGTTTTAAAATAACCAAAATATTACATTTTGCCAAACAAATAAATGACGTTGATCTTTCAGTTAACAGATTGACAAATGACTAAATGTTACATTTAGCCAACAATAAATGAGATTGATCCTTCAGTTAACAAATTGATAAATATTAACATAATAAGTATTAGTTTCATATTTACATTCTCAGACTTTTTTCAAAAATTAACTAGATATATCCTCAGTATCAAACAACCATTTCTTCAGACTTCTACAATATTTATCTTCGCTTATTATGTGTACAATATCTTTTTGTAATGCACAATAAATTTTTGGCACTCACTCTCATTCATGAAAATACTAATGAATCTCAGTCACACTTACAAGGATTCCTCCTCTTTTGCCAAAGGGACCCCCGTGGGCACCGTCCGAGGCAGTGGGCAAGCCTAACAATGCCCTAACCAGTGGCACTGCTGCCTTTGTCCTGTTCGAAATCATCTTTTCTATGAGGATAAAAGTGCGAACGCGCATTACAGCGAGAATCACACGACTTACAGCAGTGTGACTTCGATTATATTGCCAATAATAATATAATTTGGCTAATTTAGAGCACCGCTACAGCTATTTCTTAGTTCTTTGTTAAAAATTTTCAAAGTGCACTCAGATCCACTTAGCCGGATATCTTTTATTTTTTGGCTGTTCGAATATTCAATTACACTATTTTCTGAAGATAATACCCAGATAAAGATGACTGGTGACGCATTAGGAGCGTCTCCATTCCAAAAAGAAAATTAGAATAAATTACGGCAGGAGTTCCGTGAATATTTCAAAGAAATGATGAGAAGGCGTTTTCAAAAATACTCGGTGGATAAACGCACATTCTTTTTTCTAATAGGCAAGATTTTCTGAGTATTCTGCATATCTGAAAGAGCATGCATGTCTCCCCTTACGCTCTTTTGCTTCACTTCCGGAGAATATCTCACATTCTGAGTATCATGCATGACCATTCAACATAGATTTCGAGTAGAATTTAGCAGACCTTTCAAAAAGATTAGTGAATAAGTACCGAATGTTGAATTACGTGCTTTTTAAACTTATCGGGACCTCCGCAATAGAAAGTATAAATACTATTAATAGCTGTTTAGGTGTTTTTCGTTGCAAAATTTTATATTATAATCAGTGGAATAAAAAGCTGTCAGATATCGGAATGAAACGATTTTTTAAACAAAATTTGATAGATATTTGCAGCTTCACTACTTTCATTTCTCTAATATTTGGCTTGAGGAGACTTTTTATATTTTATCGCCAATTCCGCTCAAGCATAACACATTTCGTAATGTAAACTTCAGGTTTTGAAGTGAGTTTTCTCTAGCTATGGCGGATAATGTATTCCAGTTTGATCAGTTTAGAGGAACATGAAGTAGAAACATTAGTATTAATATAAGGGCACAAAAACCTTGTTTTCCACGACTGGACCCCTCAGAAGTTAACTAAATATATTTACATTAATGAGGCTTTAACATGACTCATTTGCTTTACTCCGTATGTCGCAAATGCCTTCGCTTACTGAAAGTTTTTGCAATTTAATAAAAAGCATTGCAGTGAGTAAAAAATTGGTTTTTTAGTAATTGAAACATGAAATAAACTACTCACCGTTACATTTCTGACGCGATCTGAGCGCCTGAAATCTCTTTTTAAGGTGGTTCCACCGTAAAATGACTTAAATGTCATTTTATTCATATTCTGTCTACTTGTAGAAAACGTTGTCCTCTATCTGCTATGAACAACAAAATAATACCATTCCATGCTATGTTATGCTATAATTGAACTTGAAATTACATGGTGTTCAATGGGGGAATGAGAGAAACACGGGGAAAAATAGTATTTTTCCATTAAATACAAATGCCATTTCCTTGGAAAACTGTCTCTAAGAAGGAAATAATCCAGAGAAATTGAATAAAAATAAAATACAGGCATCTTACCACCTTATTTCTCTAGTTATTGAAGAATTAATGTCGTAATTGAAGTCAAAATGCGGTAACTCGTAGGAAATGGCGCTGCAGTCGGCTCCTATGGCTGGAAAAAAGTGCTCATTTAAAATACATTCGTGGAAAAATCTGCATATTTTGTACTTTACTTTTGGGTTTATATAGGTAACGCATTGCATCAGTGAAAGCAGGATTTTTGGACAAAATATAAGAAATGTGGAATTTAGTACTTGTTTTGACTCACACAGTCGCGGCGGAACCTCCTTAAATAACGTCTCTCTGGAGCGTATAGCCGTAGCATATTTCATAAAATATTCTTGATTATTAGTTTTTCATGATTATTCTCTATTTTTCCCGCAAACGATAAGGGGCCACAACGGCTGCCAATGAGACTTTTAACTAGACTTGTCGATAGGTAGTAGCTCTTAGTGGCAGTAGTACTCCCTAATACTTGAATCCTTATCTGCTACCTAGTACTTACAGCTAGCTGTGCATGTTTTCAGCATAACTCTTGAGTCTCTGTCCATTTGTGCAGTTGCAAAGTGCATGTATACTAACGGGCCCCTCTCCATTGGGAGCATATCTGTAGTATAGTGCATGCTTGTGAGGCTTCGTTTCGTGACAAGCATTAGCGATTTATGCTAATGCATAATTAGTCGTAGTTACACTAACTTTAGGGTATAGTGTAATGCATGTTGGTGACTACTCACCCCTTGCCACACGCCATTGAGGTGGCTTGCAGGGTATTTTGTAGATGTAGATTACATCGAAAGATGGCTAAAAATACTTATTTATTCTTTTCGTGGGAATATTATTTTCTTTTCTTGCCGTACGTTTCTATTGTTTTTGCCAAAACTCCTGCGATGACGTGAGACTTACTTGCCGATGAGGTGTGAATTCGAAGACAAAAATTTAGAGAAAAAGCAAAACAAAAAGGAAGGAGTGGGCTTTTTAAATTGCAAATAAGCTCGTTTTGTTTTCCTTCATCAAATGACGGAATAAAACCTCTCAATATGTTTGAAGGATTCAAGAACAGGGCCAAACGGGCGGAGCGGGAATAATCCGAAAAGCAAAGCAGAGAGGCGACCTTGACTCGATGTGCGCTCCACTCGACGCAGGCTGGCGAAGTGCCGATTGCCGCTCATTGTCTCCGGGACGTGAGAACGAACGGTGTAGAAAATACGAATTAAGACGAAATAATCGCCCAAATAGGGCTTGGCATGCAGTTCAAAAGGGGAAGGGTTAAAATAAAGGTGATTGGTGCACCATAAGTGAAAGATACGAAAAAAAAACTGAAAAAGAAATACGTAGAGTGTGTTTCGAAAGGACCTGCCTGGAGGAGTGAAGAGGAGTTGGCTTCATTTTTAGTGGTTTACTATAAATCGAATAATGCTCAATATGCATACAAATGCAAATTTTTGAGTGCTCAGATGGTACAAAATTTTCTCTACCCATAATTATTAGCTATATCCACGTCCTTTCTTCACTTAATAGAAAGCTTGATATACAAAAGTGGGGAAAATGAATGATGAGAAATTAGACTCAGCGAAATCATTCAATGCCATGACTATGAGTGAAAGTCTAACCATTATGTATCAATCTTTACAAGAAATACGTCATAGTCAAAGCAGGTATTGCAGTTGAAAATTGAAATGCTGGCTCAAAATTTCTTTGACGGAAAACAATTTCCAACTCCTTGAAAAACGTAGTACTATCTACTAAAAATGAATTCTCTTGTTTTAATAGTGTCGGTAATAGAAAGTGTCTAATATAAATATAACTAATTAGTGTTGGCAGGTCCGTTGAATAATATCGTAACTGCATTGGACTTCCATTTCGTCCACCCCGACCGTGACAACAAGTTTCACATTAGGACTCCTCGAAGTGCACCATATACATGAAAAAATGGAGAGCAACTTTTTAAAAACACACAACTCATATTTTTTCATTAAATAAACGCTTATTAAAATTTATTAAATAACATAACAATGAATTAGAGCCAATAATAAGGCTCAATATATACTAGTTACTACTAGGGACTAAAATAGATTTAAAGGAATTAATAGAACCTGTAAACTTACCTCACGTAGTTCGGAATGCAATATTGGTTGCCAATCGTCCCTTCGGCACATTTGAAGCCATTTTGCTCTTCTTTAGAGATTTAGTGGGAAAATAGATAGTCGAAAGCTTTTCTTATGTTAGGTAATAGCCCAGTTCAGTTCAGAGTAACCATCCAGTTTAATTTTTTTAAAATTTAAAATGAATGGAAACAGGAAAAAAACGGAGAAAACTGCTTCACATCGAACTCTTGTCAACGCATTAACGCTGACAAATGCGGTAAGGTGGCGGAATCCGGCTACTCAACCAAGTTGTTTTGAAATGGCAATCCAGGACTATAGTCATACCCGAGAAATATTTATTATATACTCCTTGGTCATACCAATGAACCATTCTTAATGGATAAAGCAAAGAAAATCTTTGGGAAACCCCCAGATATACTAGAACTTCTATATTAGGATATAGTACCATTTTAAGCCGATTATAGTACCTCTGGATATACCAAATGACAGCGCCAATGAAAGAGAAAAGAGAACCTAGCAGTAGAACTCAGGGCTACCAGACACGAAATGTTTCAGCAATAATAAAAAAATGAGATTGATGAAATTTGCAAATAAAGCATGAAATAGATTGCATTTAACATAAATAGATAAAAAATAATTCAATTCTTGTTTACTCTACGAATTTTAATCTGACTGTTAGCGGTGGTTATTACAACAATTTCGGTGCCATTGGAAGAATTTTGTCTTCGTTAGGAGTATTACTGTAACGTTTTTATCTACACTAGTAACTTTTAATACGCCACTTATATCGACAGTAAGAAGCTAATCTCTTAAAACTGATAGTCGGGAGTGGTATATTTGGAAAGTGTGGTAATTTCTCTTTAAATAGCTTCTTATGAATCGAAATCTTTCGAAACGACATTGCAACATGAATGAAAAATTAGCCACGGGGCTCGTTTACACAGTATGTGAACTATTATATTGTTACGTGCGTGGGTGCAAAAACAACTCTTCTTATTTCCGTAACACTTGAAATACCTTTATTTCACTAAATATGTTCACACAGTCACATTAAAGTTGTACACAAAATACATCATTCCCCGAATTCCCTCTCGTTTATCATCTCTCCCGTCAATAGCCACCGTTACCAAGGCTCTGGAGTATGGATGCTTCCTCCGCTACAATATGAACTAAAGAAATTATTATTAATTCTTTTTTTTCCCCAATGATAAACATTAATATAGATGATGATTTTTTTTTCAAATATTTCACCTGTTCCACATACTTTTGGGCATCATGCCAAATTTGACATATATGGAAAGGTTTCAGCATCCCTGAAAAGAGATGCAATTTCATTTCATAGCTCGTCAAATAACATTTTGAGTTAACTCTTACTTGTTTTGTAAAACTTTATCGCAATTTTTTTTACAGAAATTGTATATATTTCCATCGCTCCTATTTAAAGTAATTGTTTGCGTGAACCTGCCCGGGCACGTTGCACTTGCGGCTGGCGCAGCGGGGCACCCGGCATTTTTTTATTCTACGATTAGACATGAAATTTAATACGATTAAAATTCGTTTATTTCTGTCTAAAGGCCCACTTAATATATCTGAAAACCTTATCTTAATATATTCGCTTTGTTTCGAGTCAGAAAAAAAACAATTAGCAAAAATAAATAAAATTCATCAGCCTAAATCCGAGTAAGAGAGTAAGTCGTCTCTTCTAATCAGGGAAATGGTTTAAGGCGGGGAGAGCAATTAATCGTACGCTCCGTGATTCTGCTGGAACGAGGCGTGCAAGAGCTTTTCTTGATTTTGATATGTTTGAGGGGTAATCAAGGCTGTGACACTACTACTTCTCAGCGTGCTTATATCCCGCGCCTTGGCACGCGAGGACGAAATGATGTGAAATTAAGGAAAAGCACCAGAAAATTGCTTCATCCAAGGGACGATTCTGCGTCTTATTTCCTCAATGCGTTATGTTATTCAATTTCTCTCCTTAAAACCTTAAACAGCTGGAATTGCTGTTGAAGTAAATTGAGAGTTGACGGCTGTAGTAATTCGTTACTCATCCTTTGAAAGCATGTCGGAGGAACTCCACTAGCGTTGACAAAGTATTAAAGAGCGTAGACTTCAATTTACGAAATCGATAGTATTTCCAAGACAGTAATGAGGTGAGGCAATTTAATAAAAACTTAAATGTTTGGCGTATCGTAACAAATAATGTGAATGGTCAACCATTGAAATCCTTACTTATCGTTTGATTAAGGTGTTACTTCAGCGTCGTGAATACAAACTAACCAAGAAACCGGAAAGATTTTTAATAAGCTAGAATTGAGATATCGTGATTAGTCGCTTCGAATAATCTCCTCGTAAGCTGACTCAAATTCGATTCCATTGAGCCGTTATTCTGATTTGAGCGCTTGGTCCTGTGAATAAGATGCAATTTCGGATGTATGCTTATTCGTAATTGCATAATTGTAATTTGAAACTCATAATGAGCACGTAACACATGAAGATCTCAACAGGGCAATTTTAACAACGCCTTTCTTTAAAGCGTTAATTACTTGCTTTCTCATCTTGTTGCACGGATTACATTCATAACTTGCGCCATCATCGCATGTTTCCCTTACTATCAATGGACTGAACCAACCCCGTGCTTTCGGAAGAACTTCCTACTCTGTAAAATCTAATGTTTTTAAAGTACTGGGTCCAGACCCGATACATGTACTTCAGTGATGTCAGAATACTACTAGCTCTAATCGAGACGTATATTCACCTATCGATATTGTCATATTCTGGCCGAAATTAGTATTAAGCACAGTGTGCTGATGGAGGGTCAAATTATGAGCATGCGCTATGTCCTATCACTAATATACGTACTACATCCATAATTGGTGTGGGATATGGTAAAATGACGTTTTCAATTCTCTGCGTGAATGGAATCAGTGATATTTATGATGAAAATCAAGAGGTAGATCAATCAAGATTCCCTCGATAATTTCACACTTGAAAAAGGGTTGTTTCTATCAAAATTACTTTTATAATTTATTTTCTTCTTCTTCTTTCAGGAAATATAGGTCAAATAAGGAGGTATGTACACTTAATTATATTTTGATTTTTGAAACAACCTAACAATAATAACAACAATTGAGACAAACAATAAATAGCAACGAAAATATAATCAAACAATTAATTTGAAAGGAACTCTCTCTGAGGTAAATCGAAACATGAAATGTTTATAAACTTTTTAACATAAATATGTATCTACTAAAAACTGTTAACGATATTCCATTGAGTTAAAAACGCCCCATATTTTCATTGTAGCCCTGATGAAGCATAGATACGTAACAATGCGAAACGTTGTCAAAGAATAATAAAAAATTCCAAATTATTTGACCTATATCTCCTGAAAGAAGGAGGAGAAAATAAATTATAAAAATAAGAGGTCATGAAAAGGAATCATCTAGAAAATTACTTTTTAAAAATATCTTATAATATTCCTTATAAATAGTGTGTGAAACTAAAATACTATCGGAAGTTAATTTTTTTCTCAATTCTAGAAATTTTGGGTTGATAACTGATGACCGTACTTGAGCGAAATTAGATTTGAGATGCGGCTGAACCTCTTAAAATTAACAGATTTCATTCAAAACATTTTACACTGTGCAGATGGAGGATCCAACCAAGGAAATTGGCCGTAGTCTTGACGTCCTCTCCTCTTCATCCCCTCTCAAGGCACTTTATTGCGACTTAAGGTGGTTCCACCGTAAAATGACTTAAATGTTATTTTATTCATATTCTGTTTACTTGAAGTAAAAGTTGTCCTCTATCTGATATGAACAACAAAATTATACCTTTACACGCTATTTTATTCTATAATTCGACTTGATATTACATGGTGTTCAATGGGGGAATGAGAAAAACACGGGGAAAAATAGTATTTTCCATAAAATACAAATGCCATTTTCTTGGAAAACTGTCTCTAAGAAGGAAATAATCCAGAGAAATTGAATAAAAATAAAATACAGGAATCTTACAACCTTATTTTTCTAGTTATTGAAGAATTAATGCCACAATTGAAGTCAAAATGCGGTAATTCGTAGGAAATGGCGCTGCAGTCGGCTCCTATGGCTTTAAAATTGTGCTCATTTATAATACATTCGTGAAATAATCTGCATATTTTGTACCCTACTTTTAGGTTTCTATAGGTAACGCATTGCATCAGTGAAAATAGAATTTTTTGAAAAAATATAAAAAATGTGGAACTTAGTATTTGTTTTGACTCACACAGTCGCGGCGGAACCTCCTTAAGTCGAGATAATCCGCCAACCGTCGCCTTCATTAAGCCGAGAGTAATAAATAATGTTTCGTCACCTTCCGACCCTCAAGACTCATCCGCTGAAGAAGCAAGAAGCCCTTTTCTCAAGTGGGTTGGAGGCCCAAGTTCTTCTCACTCATCGGCTCTCTTCACGGCCGGCGTCTCCCAAGGGGTCAAGGCCCCCAGACTCGCACACCCCCTTCCTCCATTGTTTTCTCATCCCGCTTCCCTTGGGCTCTTTTTTTTCTTCATGCACTCGTCTTTTGGCAGTGCTGTCGAATGCTTGGGGTGCGTGAAGTTGAGAGTCGCGGGGAAATCTGGCCTGCTGAAGAGGGAGAGAAAAATGACCGCTCTTAGCGAGCTTTTAACTATCATCCAATGACGACCACCGCGACAATTCGTGGAATTTCATTTGACTGGTAAGGAATGGGAAATCGGCTGCTGTCAGAGAAGGGTGTCGTCAAGAAGCAAGAGTGAGGCAATTGCCGAAAGTGGCTCTGGGATTTCAGCGGTCTTCAGAACGCCTACCTATTGGGGGTGGTCACTCTGGTAAGGGCATACTTACTGTGTCAAATGGCATCAAACTAGCCTCAGTCACTCTTCTGGTCGGTGGTGACTTATCAGCGATTACACTTTGATTCACCGCTTTAGCATTTATTATAAAAGTAAGAATTTTATTACTAAGAATGCTGATCGAACCGCGAAAATTTGTAAAAGACGTGTTGAAAATTCGCCATGAAAAATTCATCTGATTTGACCGCAATTTTTCACGACAGATTTTTGCTTGTGAATAAAGTAAACAACATTGTAAAAAGCACCCATAGAATTACTGCATACAATGACCATTTGTGTATTTCGCCATGAAGTTCTGTGCAATAGTTTGGTTGGAATGCCTGGAATGGTTTTAAAGTGATGTTTTCGCTATGCTTATTTACCAAATTCATGGTAGGATATTTAAATGATGTAAGTGACCAACATATTATGAATTCCAAGTAGAAATCTAATTTCAAATTGTCAAATAATGCAATTTATTCACATTAAAATTAACAAATATTTCTTTGTCGAGTTAAATTCGTTATGGATGCATGCAGAATTTTTATTCCCAGATCTAGGGCAACACAGCTGATAGGCTTTCAAAGGAACAAAAAATTGAAATGCGCTCTTCGAAACACAATTCTACGTTAACCTGTTACGGCCAGTGTTTTTACGCACGATAATTATAATGCCGAGAGACAAATAAAGGAAATCCGGCAGATTCACCGATGCTTATTAGAGACAATGCCCACAAACGGGTCGTCCGAGCGGCTATTCATTTGCGATGGCCCTCACCCCAGTCACCCCAGCAGGTCATCTCTTAATTTCCTCGCCGGGATCCGCGTTTCGGGTCGAGTACATGTATTCCTCGTTCTGATCTCAATCATGTTCACACGCCAAACTCATATTTTTTTTGCGTATGCGGTAGACCTGTTTGCATTTTTCGTTTCCGCGGCAACATCCCCGCTGCGAATACAATCGAACCTTTTGAAATGGGACCCATTCGGATTCAAAGCAGACAGCAGTTGAAAAGAGCAGTATGGGATGGGTTTGAGGGTGGGGGTGGGGGGGAGGGAAAGAGGGGGTGGGTGGGAGGAGGAGGGGGCGTGAGAAATGACGGAGGATAGGGTTGAAATCAGTGACAGGCGAGAAGTGGAGGGTCTGAAATTCGGGGCGCCGTTGAAAAAAAAAACAAAACAGCTCTAGTGCCCGCATCAAAAAGGCCGCGTGGACGTGATGAATTACGATATGCGCACTGGCTGTCGCGTCTGATATTTCAAATCGCGCCCAAAGTAACCGCGCCCCATTGTCCACGCGGGCTTTGTAACATCGCGCCGGCGGTTGGTGACTAGGTTTGGCTCGATGGGCAACGCTGCTTCGAAAGCAAGGCGTTTGATGGGAGCAACGCTTTGTTCTCAGTCTTAAAAATTTGTTCTCTGAGAGTCCACTCCAAGTAGCACGAGGCCAAGAAGGAAAACGTCGACAGAAAACGCTCGAAATACTACGCAACTGGCACGCACAATGCGACCGATGCGGAGGTCAAGTACAATTGACGAACTTGTAGAATTTTCTGATCGTTTGCGTTTATAATGTGTTCTTCATAACCATCGAGGATGGAGGTAGTTTTAACTTTGAAGGAGATTTATTTTTCAATGTGTAGAAACCATATTCGAATTTTATTTAATATAATTCAAGCATGATGTAAATGTATTAATATTATTGACGCAGAAACTTTGTTTGACGACTGACTTAGGACTTTCTTCTTACTTCTTATTAATTTCTTAATTCCCCCTTAATTATGTTTTTTTTTAAATTAATTCATTTCTTAATAAACATAAATTAAGTTTTATCTCTACTTATTTGTTTCCCGCCGGGCGCTGAAAACGCCTTTTTTAGGGAAGTTTTTTTTGCATAAAAAAAAATATATTGAAAAAAAATAATTGAGAAAACATGAGAACTGCTTAACGTTACAATTTTTGCGATATTTGTGCACCAGAGCGCTCTCATTTCATGCGCAATAAGAGTGGCTAACATTTTGGAATCGTTGAAAAGATTAGATCTTTTTCTGAATAAGGAGGCCAAGTTAATTGAATTTTATAAGCAAAGATATCTCACTCTGACTACATATAACTACTACACTATATACATTCGATATGTTTGTAGCCCCGATTCACCTTTTGTCACCCCTGTGACCCCTGAGTGACCCTTGAAGGTCAACAGATGACAAGATAAATCTGAAGACCTTACCATCGACCTTGGCACCTTTTTAATCCTATAATTCGATACGTTTGTAGCCCCGATTCATTTTTTCCCCCGGTGACCTCTGAGTGACCCTTGAAGGTCAAGAGATGACAAGAGGGATCTGAAGACCTTACCATCGATATTGACACATTTTTAAACCTATGATTCAACAGGTTTGTAGCGGCGATTCACTTTTCGTCACCCTTATGACCTTGACTGTGCCCTGTCAGGGGTCACGGTTGCAATTTTGAACTCGAAAGTTCTTCCATCGTGTTTTGTGTGCCGAAAAACCTAAAAATTGAAAGTTTCGCAAAGAAATTCTGTCGTTTTTGTATTTCGAAAAATTTAACATTGAAAGCCCATAAGGCAAAATTTGGATTTTTGGTTGGACCCTATTTATGTGGTCAAAAGTTCATATTTATAAAATTTCGCTGACGTTCAACAAAGTTACGACCTTTTTCTACCAAGGTACCAAATTTAATTTATGTGGCACGAAAGAAAGTGTCTGAAACTATAGGTTATAAATGACACACGATCAATGGGACACTCTGTGTAACTATCTACCTCAATTGCATTACTTGTTCCAAAAACATAGTGTGAGTTTAAATATTTCTTGATTATGGCAATGGTTTGTATCCGGCTGTTTTAAATTCATCGTTACTAATAATTCACTAAATTGCCATAACTGCCGCGCATGACAGTTAATTTTAAGAACTAAACAAAGTTAAATTGAGTTTCCCAAAGCTCACTAGTTCGGAGGAGACTTCTGGATATTCCTTCACGTTACTGCTTTCAAAAACAACTTTAATTTTCCGCTCGGGCACAGTCTAAGGAAGTTCTTTAGACTTTGGTTCGGAGAAAGCACTCGATTCATTTATCTCACTCTTCAGATATATCTTCTTCAGAAATCTCTTATCCCAAGAGCTCAGATCACAACGTTTGTTTAGTACTCCCTGTGTTGCTGCATTTCCTTTGTGACATCTATTTCAATCCCCGCTGTACTCCTGGTTTGTTTTGCTGCCGCAGCCGGCCGTGGGTGGAGGCGCTTTGCGGGCAAGGTCGCTGTCGCAAGGTAGAAGGAACTTGTTTGCGGGGTATGGCCGGTGGCGCCTCTGACCAAGAGGCAGTCATCCGTTGGCTCTCGTCGGAAGCAAAAGCTTAATCACACCACCTTGTAAATATTCTCTATTAAACCAATTCTAAACAGATCTGGCGGTAATAATTTAAAATCAAACGGAAATAGTTGCATCAAATAAAGTATTGGTCCAAGGTATGATCTCCCGCGATCTCTCTATTTACCACCAACCGCGAGATTTACGACCTGTCGGTGCACGCGATCATTGCATCAATATTTTCACTTCCACAGCGGATATGGCCCTTCCTTGAACTACGAACTTGACGTGGTGGAAGGGCTTGTACGTTTCAATGACCCCTAGAGCTGGACTGGCAGGAGCAAGGACTATTGCTCCTGGTAGGGCCACCCATGCCAGATAGGTCGAAGGGTAGGTACCAGACGAAAGGTAGTTCCGTGATTGTGTCACGTTAAAAATACCGTTGAGCGGCTTGGGAATACCTCTCAACTATCACTTCCTAGAATATGAAAGTCATTCACAGAGAATTGATTCCTGGCAACTACGGGACGCCGCCCACTATGGCGGGTGTCGTGCCCGGCAGCGTGGAAGGCAAGGCCTTCGCGGTCGTCATCACAAGAAATCCTTGCACAGCATCATCATCGGTGGAAAAAAGGCATAGGAGGGAGAAGGAGAAGAAAAAGAGAAAGGAGAGGAGAAAAACAGTGATAAAATTAGGAACTTGAAACGTAAGGACCATGACGAGGGCCGGGAAGCTTGAAAATATTAAACGGGAAATGGAAAAAGGAAAAATAGATGCTTTGGGATTGTGAGAGGTGAGATGGAAGGATAGCGGGGACTATTGGAGTGATAGCTACAGGGTAATCTATAGTGGAGGAGATGAGAGTCAACGTGGGGTAGGTATGGTACTGAACACAAAATTGGGGCTGAGGGTGGTAAATATTGATCAGGTGAGCGACAGGATACTAGTGCTAGAAATAAAAGTACGCCCGACGAATTTCGTACTGGTCCAGGTATACATGCCTACAAGCAACCATAGCGCAGTGGTTCCAATAGCGAACCTTGCGGGACAAAATTATTTTTCTTTCAAACTAATAGCTCTTGTAGTGTAAGTATTATGTACGGCCAAATCATAGAAATAGAAACAAAATTATTGTGGCAAATGCTTTTTATGTTGGTTTTTAAGAGAAAAATCAGTTTTTACAATAAAATTACATATAAAACAACATTCAGTTAATGTACATAGTAAATTATAACAATTTTTTACGTACTGCACTCGCATTCATCTTGTAAGCTTAATACCACATGAATACACCCCAAAACACTGGGTTTACAAGTACAATGAATTATTATAAAATGTCAACTGCTTATTAACAGTCGCTACCATCATTATCATCGTCGTTACTCTCTTCATCCTCATAATCTGCCGACTCCACGTCCTCCCCCCCCCTCCTCTTCCCTTGGTTCAGATATCAACGGTTCCTTGAGGAGCTATCTGACTTTCATCGAGAGGAAATATTTGTGCTTTTGAACAAAAGGATTATATATGTGACTAAAAGCAGATTAAATCATGCATTCTGTCTTTCATCATCATGCATTCTGTCCTTCCTTGAGCGTTTTCGCGCGTGATTTTCCCGGTATTTCCTAATATGCTTATGCCTTGCTTCTTGGGCCTCTTCGGAAAACATGTAAATGGGTGACTATGCATCACTTTGGCCCCATGAATATGTTATGCACAGTGACAGGCACGTAAAACCATGAATATGACCTCATGTACATTTCTTTATTTTTGTGTGCATACATTTGAAATTCAGTGGTATTTATGGAGAAACCACCGGATAGTGCCCGTAGAATAGTTCCAAATCTTTGAATTAATTCTTTGTTAATTCCAGTTATAGCTGACGAAATGTCAGGAATCTGAAAAAAAACTGCGTGCAGTATTTCCTCCATCCTTCCATTGCCAACCACTTCCTCCGGGGGTTGGTTGGTGAACAATGAGACCCATCTCCTATCTGAACCTTTTGCAAATATTTTATGTTGTTTTCATCACCGAAACATTTTCTTCGTTCCTTCACGCCATGTCTTCACTTCTATCCTGTATGATATATGGAGAAAGCATTCAAAAAGCCTAATCCAGGCATGCAAAGTAGAAAGACCAAATTTGTAGGCAGTAACATCCACATCCTTTGGTTATCATTCATATTTTTATGAGTAGCCCGAAAAATGTTACACATTTGGGATATGGTGTCAGTTACAGCATCGCACACTTGATCGTCCACCAATGTGAATAAAAATTGTGAAATTAAGGGCAATTTCTTCCCATGTATTTCGATGACCACGGGGATTAGCTGAGATATCTGTTTCTCTATCTTTTTCACTTCTTGTACACTTTCACTCCTAACTCTCCTTTTCAATTAATAATTTTATGGGCAATAACTGGTCGAACTTGGCCTGGGATTTTGCCATAAGGTGTTTTGTTTAGTAGTAAATTTTAAATGAAGTGGCACCATAGAAATGAATACCATATTTGAATTCTCCACTGGCCCTGCTTCTTTCTGAAATGTGAATCTATGCCTATATTTCGTGTGTCCACTACTGACATCAAAACCCCACTTAAATATTTTAAGTTTGAATTCATTGCCATATATAAGGAACGCGGAGACGACTTCTTCTTTAGCCAATATTAATTCCGAAACGGTGTGATTGACGAGTACCTGTAATTTGACCTCAGCCAAAGTCTCGCTAATGATCATTTCTTGTTGCGTGGGGTAGCAAGGCAACTTTGAATTCAATATTACTTTGTATGAGGGATATCACACCACCTCTGTTTGGTCTCTCTTCTGATGTTTATTTACTCTTGCTTTGTAAGGTTATTTTCTATGAAAGAGGACAACGCTTCCGCTAATGCATATGATATTGGTGGCGAAGGTTTTCCTGAGCTCCGCAATAAAAGCTGACAAACAAAACAGTTCTTTCGATATTTCTTTCACTTGAGACTGTACATACTAGAGAGACTGTCTACTACTCCTCGTTTTCAGGCTGCTTTCAGAAAAGGATTTTCAAGGTCCGCCAACTTTTAAAGTGGATAAAAGAGGATCTGACAAAGAGAAATTACGAGGTATTATTTTCTGAGTAACGGTGCCGGGGAATTTCAGTTTACAGTTTACCCAGGGTCGCTGCTTTGATGGAAGTCTATCGTATTTTCTGGAGCACTGTTTCCACAATTTTTCAAAATCACTTTTAAGTAGTCTCACAGTTTTCCTGATGGCCTTTGAGGTATTTTTGTACCAGCTTTCCAATCCTAATTCATGCTCTACGAAATTATACAAATCATCTGTGGTCTTTTTTTTCCCGCAACAAATGCAACAACCCCATACGGGTTACCGTCGCACAGTGGTCGGAAATCGGAAAAAGCTGGCCAAAACTCCAAAATGGCATTTTTTTTTAGATATGAACTTTAAACTTCGCATACAAACTCATAAATGATTCATGTATTTGGAATAGTACTTAATTTAGCATAGATTGTTCCCGTTACTGAGATACAGAGGCTCAAACATGAGCAAATTTTCATAAAAGTGCCCATATTCAGTTTTCTCGGGAAATCTTCCGACTTAAATTGATGGTGAAGTTAATGGAGGATTTTTATGGAATAAAAGAGGATACTTTCTGTTAACATGGTATTTTTTCTTTACAATTCCGTAGTTTTAAAGAATAGCTTCGATACAATCTTGCTCTGCCGTTACGAAATGGCGGACGCTGTTTTTAGACAAAATTTTACATTAAGTAGGAGATTCAAATAAGTTTTTGGCAAAGTCACGCCAAGTGACTTACATCATAGCATTATTTGAAGACTTCTCAAGGTTTGTATGCAGTTAACTTTGAAAAAAAGTTTGCGACGCCGGAAATAAATTTGATTTTTCAATCGCGCGTCGGGGTTCGTCTCCACGCGCCGGGAGCTGGATTTGCCACGAGGCGGTAAGGCATAGGTATGAATTTTAATGCTCAGCATTCACAGTTTTTTAACCTGTGCTTGTAGGCAACGATCCCCAAAGAGTCTATCATGAAGAACCGGGGGGATTTTCAGTCGAGGTGGGTGCACGCGTAATCGAAGTTAAGTTAGTTTTTTTTGGATACGTTCGGGAACCATGCCTTATATTCAAAGCGTTCAAACCTTGAAAAAGTGAGTAGTTTTCCACAGACCCATACAGAAAGACCTCCCAAAAAGACACCAGCTGGGATTGTTATACCTTCCCTCCTCCCCCATCCTTTACCCTCAGGACTCTAGTGCGAAAATGGTCGTATTATGACATCAAAAACACTCCTTTAACGGTCTTAACCGGGCATTTTCTGGGGAGTTACTATCTACCTAAGGGTTCGACCATACACATGCTTACATTTCGGGAAACGGAGGGTGTTCAGTTGTGTTTTCAGTTCATATATCAAGGTTGAGCCGCGCCACCACTTGGCGGTGCCACTAGACTTGGATTTTCGTTTGTCGACGAATGTACCCTCAGAATTTTGCATTCTGAAGCCTGAGGTTTTTACTTTTCAATATGAAAACCAACCTGCCGCGGAAATTTTGGGTCTGACTTGGAATCCTAGGAAGGATAACTTTTCGTATAAGTTTGATGCTGGGTTTGGTGATGTTACGAAAAGAATCATACTGTCGGAGGTTGCCCGCTTGTTCGATCCGCTTGGTTTTATTAGTCCTGTAACATTTTATGGAAAATGGCTCATCCAGTATCTTTGGCATAGCGGACTTGATTGGGATGACCCTCTTCCAGAGGAAGTAGTCGCCAGATGGAAGCAATTCCGCAATGAGTTGCCACTTATTTCGAAGTTTGAATTACGTCGTTGCTTGAAATTAGACTCGGCAATCGACCTGCAATTGCATGCCTTTGCGGATGGTTCAGAGAGGGGCTATGCTGCGGTGGTTTATTTACGATGTGTGAAGTCCGATCAGACGGTTACTACCTCATTACTGATAGCTAAGTCAAAGGTGGCACCGATCAAGCGGATATCACTGCCTCGATTAGAATTGTTAGGCGTGGTTTTAGCTACTAACCTTATTGAGTACGCCAGAGATATATTGCTCCATCACTGCGTAATTTCAGATGTTGTCGTATGGAGTGATTCTATGGTTGCTATCCAGTGAATAAAGTCGTCCCCTCACCGCTGGAAGTCCTTTATTGCAAATAGAGTGACGATGATTCAAGAGAAATTATCTCCTAACAAATTTCGGTAAGTTCCATCAGACTCTAACCCTAGTGACATAGCATCAAGAGGAGCCCTTCCTCGTCAATTTATCGAGGACGCGAGTTGGGTGACGGGCCCGTTATGGCTGAGTCAACCAGTGGAGGGGTGGCCAAGGGCTCCCAAGCTAGCTAACCAAACGGAGTGTGATGCCCTTGAAGTGGAAGCTCTGACAATTAATCTCCATACGATACTAGAGCAAAATACACTGGCTTGGTTGTTGAGGTTTTCCTCATTTTCTCGTTTGAAGAGGATTACAGCATATTGCCTGCCATTAACTTATAATTGTAGGCACTCTAATGAGAAACATAGTGGTTATCTCACTACGGAAGAATTGGAACAGGCTGAGGTGCGTTTGATAATTTTAGTGCAACAAATAGAATTTAAAAGGGAATTAGATTTATTAAGAAAAGAAGTAGTGCCCAGCCGGTTAAGAAAGTTGAACCCATTTGTAGATAAAGAAGGAGTCCTAAGGGTTGGAGGCCGATTGAAGCATGCCAAAATTGCATTCAACCAAAAACACCCAATGTTGCTTCCGAAGTCTCATCATTTAACGACTTTGATTGTTGATTATTATCATGAGATCCACCTACACCCTGGGTCACTTCATTTGCATTGCCTTATCCAGGCAAAATTTTGGATCATAAATGCTAGAGAAGTTATTCGTCGGAGAATATTGCACTGCGTTAAATGCTTTCGTGCAAACCCCAAACCGAAATAGCAGTTTATGGGTAATCTACCTCCCTCTCGCTTGGAGAAAATTAATGCATTTTGCATAACAGGCGTGGACTATGGTGGACCGTTTGCACTAAGAATGGGAAAAATCCGCAATGCAAAGATTTTAAATGGATATGTTTGCTTGTTCGTTTGTTTCGCAACAAAGGCAATACATTTGGAGCTTGTTTCGGATTTAAGCTCCGATTGTTTCCTAGCCGCATTAAGGCGATTTATTGCTCGAAGAGGCGCCGTGTCAGAAATTCATAGCGACAATGGGACGAATTTCGTAGGGGCGCAGAGAAAGTTGGCGACTTGGAGGAAAGTAACGTCTTCAGCTGACTTTAATAGTAGAGCCGAGCGGTATCTGGGTGATAGAGGAATCGCATGGAAATTCATACCTCCTGGTAGCCCTCATGTGGGAGGACTATGGGAAGCCGGTGTAAAGTCGGTGAAAAAACATTTGGCAGCATCACTCGGCGATCAAGTACTGACGTACGAGGAATTTTACACAGTACTTGTTCAGATAGAAGCTGTATTGAACTCGAGGCCTATTACTCCGGTTAGTTCGGATCCTTCCGATTTCGAGGCTCTAACTCCCGGCCACTTTCTTCTACAAGAGCCAATTTACACACTTCCTGAAGAACCGGAGCATGGTCAAGGGGGATATAAAAGACGATGGAGTTTACTCCAACAAGTAGTGGGGACATTCTGGAGGCGATGGCAGGACGATTACCTAATTACTCTTCAGAGGAGAGAGAAATGGACTACCAAAAGTAGCAATATCAAGGAGGGTGACCTAGTGATATTGAAAGAACCGAACCGTAGCCCTTGTAGGTGGCGACTTGGTCGAATAAGCAATTGTTTCCCGGGGACGGATGGCCTAGTTAGAGTCGCTGAGGTTAAAACCAAGCAAGGGCTGTATAGACGGTCAGTGAAAGACTTATGTCCGTTACCAATAAAGGATAATTAATGTTAGTGAGTAGGATTCGGTAGTGTAGTAAAGTTAGGTGCGTTTATTTAGTTGACCGTTGGCTATTAGTATTTGTGAACCTTTCCGTGGGCTTCCCTTTCCTAATGAGTCTCCTTGATAGCCCCCTTGGAGTGAAGATAAACCAATCCTTTCCTTGTTTTGTTTTTTTTCCTTTGTTCCATACTCATTGTTTGATTGATTTATTTTGGAGCATATGATCACATCCGAAGGGGAAGTACTATAATTGTTTGATAATCTATTTCTAAAATTTTTTGAATTAATTATAGTCTTATCGGTTTTTTTTCCTTTGGAACGTTGTTCCAAGGGCGGGGGGATGTTCAGTTGTGTTTTCAGTTCATATATCAAGGTTGAGCCGCGCCACCACTTGGCGGTGCCACTAGACTTGGATTTTCGTTTGTCTTTTGTTTTGTTGTCGTGAGTGAAGTGAGTGAATGCTGTATGACTGTTGTGTGAGTCTACGTTTGAATGCTGAACAGTGTGCATCAGAGTGCATCGAGATCGTCCGTTGAGTCATCGTGCTGCATGCCGCATAATCGTCGATCGGTCGGACCTGCATGCGGTGAGTGGCATTTGCCAGTGAGGCTTTTCTTGGCTCAACCTTTTGTGTCGGCACTAATTATCGTTTTTTTTGTTAAGAAATACAGTCCACAAAATTTCGCAATTCACGTTCGGAGGTGATCAGAGGGGAAGCTAGTTATTCTATTGCTAAATTTATGTTTCACAGAAAATAGAATCAAGGAAGTTAACCCCTGTAAATGTGACACGGTAACGGCTGTTGCAACAATTGAATATTGGAAATCAATTTTAGCGATGTCGATAACTCCAGTAAAGTACAAGGTCAAAAAAAGAAAATATTAACAAGAAGCAAAAAAGTGCAGAAAGAGATCACATAAGTTGTTATTAGTGCAACTCAATTAATTACATGCAAATAAAATAAAAAAGGAACATATCAGAAAATGAAATAAATATTTGCAATACACACAGAGAGAAGTTTTAAGTAAAAAGGGTCAAAAAATGAAGAAGGATAGAAATAATCCAAATATGGCTGCTGTTGAAGGCAGAAAATCCCTAAAACATTAATTTAGTTAACATTAATGGAATAGGAAATGTAATTATTTCATTAGTTCTCGGACGAATGTTCATCACTACTACTCTTTGAATCGAATAGTTCTTTTTCTTGGTGATCCAATGTTAATAGGTCTCTCAATTCTTTTGACATTCTCCTTCTTTTCTTCAGTGTTAAATGCGTGGAGGAAGAAAGTAAAGGATCGGATGTAAGTAATAGTCTCATGAAAAGTTCGTCGTTGGTGGCCACCCTAGAGTACTTCCTAGTAAATCGCTCGCGGAATTTTCTAGGGTCTTTATTTCTGGCCTCCAGTGCCTCTTCCGAAAGCTCACCTAATTGTTACTCCTTCAGGGTAAGCCGCTATTTTTGCTTGCACTATCCTGTCATAGCGAGATTTAATTTGTGACCATGGCTCAGAGCTGTGCTACGGAGAGACATTTATTGACTCTTGGTCAATGCAGAGGTAATTTTCAATGACAGTGCCTCCTCAACTGTCATCTCAGTTCAGACATTTTCTCTTTTCCTCCACTTGGAAAGAACTCTCTCCGTCCGAGTCGTTGTTGTTATTTCTGTAACTAGCTTAGCTGATGCAGTATCTCCCTCCTCTTTCAAACTCATAGATGCTGCGAGAGCAAGTTCAGCAGTAGTGGAAGAAGTTTTTAAGGTTTGAATTTTTCTTCTTGTAGAAAACTAGTCCTTGTATAAGTACCGGGCAAGTGCTGAATTACGAATTCAGGAAAAGTAATAGATTCCGTGAGCCACCTTTTGTATCGTGACATAAATCTTTCATTGTTCCGGGACCTCTTGAAGCATTGAAAGGGTTGAAAAGGAGGGAATACCAAGAGCTGGTAGAAAAGAACATAGGTGAAGCAGAGTGGTTGGGAACAATAGAGAGAAGATGGGATGTTATAAAAAACAGGCATCGAAGGAGCGGCAGAGAAAACAATAGGAACTGTGGATAAGAAGAGGGTTAAAAAGCAGTGGGTTACAGAAAAAATGATAAAGAAAATGGAGGAGAGAAGGATATGGAAAAACGTGAACACCGACGTAGGCAAGAGGAAGTACAAGGAATTGAATAATAAACTCAGGCGAGTGACCAATCGGGAAAAAGAAAACTGGTGGAAGGGACATTGCCAGGAAATGGAAAAACTGCAGGAGGAGGGGGAAGTGGGTGCTTTCTACGCCAAGGTGAAAATTATATCGGGTGGTAAGAGAGGTCAAACGATAAGAAAGGTTAAGGACAAAACAGGGAAGAAATTAATCGAACAGGAAGATATCCAAGAAAGATGGATAGAATACGTAGAAGAGCTATATAACAGCGAGAATAGACCCTTTAGCCTAGATCTAGAGGATGAAGAAACAATTGATAAGGACAACCTAGGACCAGAGGTACTTGACAGATAAATAGATAGGGCATAAAGAGAGAAGGGTAGAAAAGCCGTGGGAACCGATAACCTACCTTCGGAGCTACTGAAGAATCTAGGTAGTAAGGGGAGAGAATCATTTTTCGAACTTATTCCCAGGATCTACGAGGAAGGATTATGGTCAGAGGATTTCGTGAAAACAGTATTAATACCTATCCCGAAGAAGAAGAAAGCGTCAGAATGCGAGGAGTATAGAACAATCAGTTTAATTTTGCACGCGGCAAAAGTCTTACTTAGAATAATAAATAGAAGGTTGGAGAGCAGAACAAACTACTATTTAGGATTTTGGTACAGGAAGGAGAGGGCTACCAGGGACGCGATTGCGGTAATGAGGACACTTACAGAAAGAAACATAGAGTATAATCAAGATGATTTCGCTTGCTTTGTGTATTTTGAAAAGTCGTTTGACACAGTAAACTGGAAGAAACTAATGCAGATACTGGGGAAAATAGGAATAGATTGGCGTGATAGGAGACTCATCCGAAACTTATATATGGGGCAGAGGGCTCAGGTGAGGGTAGCTGAGGGTGAATCAGGGTGGGCACTGGGCAGTCATAGGACGCGGGGTATGGCAAGGGTGCCCGTTGTCGCCTCTGCTTTTTAACATCTATGCTGAAGAAATGGTAAGAGAGGCATAGGAGACGTTAGATGTGGGAATGAAAGTAGGAGACCAGCGGATAAAGTCGGTAAGATTCGCGGACGACCAGGCGTTGTTCAGTCGGTCATCGAAAGGATTGCAAACTTTAGTAGATGCTTTGGAAAAGCAGTGCGAGAAATACGGGATGAAGATCAATAATAATAAAACAAAAGTAAGGAGTTTTACAATGATGAGGTGAGCTATTTACTGGATTGCGTCGGCAGAAAAGCATAATTGGATCCTGTGGTGAACCCGAACGGAAGTCACTATCAACATACGTCGAAAAAGCATAAGATCTTTGTGGCAGCCATTTACTTTGCATTTACGCAGTTATTTGTGTGAAAAGGCCACTCTATGGTTTCCTGCATCGGTTGTTGAATAGACTGAAATTTCCCTTAAGTGAGTGAATCCCTTTTATCCTCTTTCGTTAGTTAATTCGATGTTTATTAGTTCTCCAGGGTTTTCTACGTCTATAGCAGAATTTTTTGAAGCTTTCTCTGACGTAGTATAGGAAACTGGAATAGTGTTTGTGGGGTAATACTATTGTTGCCAAAACATTTTCTTCTCAAACCATAAGCATGACAGCAAGTTATCTATTCTATATCTATCCATTCATTTGTAGGAGGCAGTTAAAAAGGATGTCGGAATGTGTGGATAAGAATGTGTTAAGCACCATTTCAGTGATTAAGGTGGTTCCACCGTAAAATGACTAAAATGTCATTTTATTCATATTCTGTTTTCTTGTAGAAAACGTTGTCCTCTATCTGATATGAACAACAAAATAATACCTTTACACGCTATTTTATTCTATAATTGAACTTGAAATTACATGGTGTTCAATGGGGGAATGAGAGAAACACGGGGAAAATAGTATTTTTCCATTATATACAAATGCCATTTTCGTGGAAAAATGTCTCTAAGAAAGAAATAATCCATAGAAATTGAATAAAAATTAAATCTAGGCATCTTAAAACCTTATTTTTTTTAGTTATTAGAGAATTACTGTCGTAATTGAAGTCAAAATGCGGTAATTCGCAGGAATTGGCGTTACAGTCGGCTCCTATGGCTTTAAAATTGTGCTCATTTATAATACATTCGTGGAATAATCTGCATATTTTGTACCTTACTTTTGGGTTTCTATAGGTAACGCATTGCATCAGTGAAAGCAGGATTTTTTGGCCAAAGTATAAAAAATGTGGAATTTAGTATTTGTTTTGACTCACACAGTCGGGGCGAAACCTCCTTAAGATCTTTATTTCTGGGATAGCACAGGTATATTCTCCATGGCAATAGAAAATCTGATTAATTTGATTGAGTAGGAGGGGGTGACAAGATTTCCTATTAAGATATCCCTTTGTGAGCGACCCTGAAAAGTGAGATACTTATACAAGATGGCACGTAAATTGTAACTTGATATTCTGCGTTCGGAATAATGCGTCAGCTCAGCCACAATGAGTTGCAGCTAAGACGGTGTCGGATCTTGCGGTGAAAAGCGTGGAAAGGGAGTGGATGACTTGGAAGGCGAGGGATCGTCGTGTTCCATGCGTCGTCGTAGTTCCCGATATATGCTTAGGAGGTCGCGCTCGCGGTCTACAACTGTCGTCCTCAAGTCAATCTTGCGAGGAAGATTTACACAATACAACCATCGTATTTCGCCTTAAATGTCACGTTTTCCTGCAGGCCCATGATAGCACGAAGAAAGAAAATCTCGTAGTTTTCTCGGCCCCCGGTCTCCAGACTGGAAGCCATTCTCTCCGGGCCGGAACTTTGGGCTTTAGATTCCCGGGCGGGGAGGCCCCTTCGGTAATCGGGTGCGTCAGATTGGCTACCGTGGCTCGGGCCGCTAAAACGTACCAAATCCCTGTCCCTATCACGACGCTGATGAACCTGAAAAAGACATGTTGAAGGTTTTCCCTCTCTGCTCTTCCGATGAGCAAAGGATGTCCTAACAAGGACATCCGTTCGCCATTGTCAAAGGTCCTTTACTCCAGCTAACTACTATCGCCGCAAAAAAGGTAGAACGCTTAACTTTAAACATTCGTACGAAATTCCGCCGGAGCTCCAAAGAGCCGTGTAATATATCGTTTTACTCCTTGTTTATTTGACTTCAAAATGCATTCATTTAATAGTGTGTAAGTTTAAAAGTTTAGCTCCTACGGTCGAAAGAGTGTAGAAAAACACGCGAAAAACTAGGAGAACGGCAAAACGGTCGTCTTCTTCATCTCGTCACGGCCAAAATATTTAATTGGTTCACTTCATAATTTTTTTACGAAGGCGACGACATCTCCGCATTACAAATATACTTCTAAAATTTTATTTTACCCATTTTTTGATTTTTTAAATGGCCGAAAGCTAGATTTCAATTTCCGAGGTGTGGAAAAGTATATGAATATCGAAATTACGTATGCTTTATATAAAAAATATTAATAAACTTCTCATGTAAGGAAATTTTTATATTCTTCCCCTTACTTAAAATAAACGACAAAGAAGAAAATAGCCCCACGGCAATGCTCACTACCATTTTTCTCAGTTGGCAATGGTGATACTCCTGGCCGCGCGTGACTCAAATCTCCACACCTCGGAAATTGAAATCTAGCTTTCGGCCATTTAAAAAATCAAAGAATGGGTAAAATAAAATTTTAGAAGTATATTTGTAATGCGGAGATGTCGTCGTCATCGTAAAAAAATAATGAAGTGAACCAATTAAATATTTTGGCCGTGACGAGATGAAGAATACGACCGTCGTGCCGTTCTCCTAGTTTTTCGCGTGTTTTTCTTCACTCTTTCGACCGTAGGAGCTAAACTTTTACATTTACACTCTATTAAATGAATGCATTTTGTATTAAAATAAACAAGGAGTAAAATGATATATTACACGTCTCTTTGGAGCTCCGGTGGAATTTCGTACGAATGTTTAAAGTTCAGCGTTCTACCTTTTTTGCGGCGATAGTAATTCCAAAGTGCTCCCTCAATGAAATGAGCAATGGTGTTAACGGCCGATGTCACGCGATGTCTCCATGCTGTCGATGACCTTCGTCCGTGCATTGTGCTCACCCGACGGTGTCCATGCTGGAACTTAGAAATTTCGGCGAAAAGGTCATCTTTTTATAGTTTATTTATACACCGCGATTATTCGTGATTGGTGGAATGCTTATTGATAGTGTATAGACCAATCCGAAATCAGTATGGGAACAAATCCACATCACATGGAATTGGTATCCGTTTGTAAAAACTATTTGAGAATAAAACCGTGAAAAGTAAATTTTGATTTCTGCCGTGGAATGAAAATTTATTTGAAAGAATAATCATCCTCAGAAAGAATGAAAACTTCATGCCATAACAAGATTACGGTGGTTACATTAATTAGAGTAATTACAATTCAAAGTTTATTTTTATGAGCTCCGAAGGGTAATTATGGCAATATTTTGTAGCAAGCGTACAATAGCGTTAAACGAATTGTTATATGTAACTAATGGTGAAGAAAAACAACTTTTCCACCATAGTTTAGCAAATTCAAGGAATTTAACCTCTGAGTGTCGAAGCTATTCTGTCAATTTTTATGATCACTGGAAATTCATGATATCATTATTTTTCTATTTTCAGAAAACTAAATTGACCAAAACTTTTGGATTGTAAAAGTTTTATTTTTCCAATCAATTTTCATTCCATGGCAGAAATCAAAATTTGCTTTTCACGGTTTTATTCTCAAATAGTTTTTACAAACGGATACCAATTCCATGTGATGTGGATTTGTTCCCATACTGATTTCGGATTGGTCTATACACTATCAATAAGCATTCCACCAATCACGAATAATCGCGGTGTATAAATAAACTATAAAAAGATGACCTTTTCGCCGAAATTTCTAAGTTCCAGCATGGACACCGTCGGGTGAGCACAATGCACGGACGAAGGTCATCGACAGCATGGAGACATCGCGTGACATCGGCCGTTAATACAATCGCTCATTTCATTGAGGGATCACCTTGGAATTAGTGAGCTGGAGCAAAGGGCCTTTGGCAATGGCGAACCGGTGTCCTTGTTAGGGCACCCTCAGTCCGTCGGCAGACCGAGAGGGAAGTCTACATGTTGAATCACGAGGTCTTTTTCAGGTTCATCAGCGTCGTGATAGGGACAGGGATTTGGAACGTTTGAGCGGCCCGACCCACGGTAGTCAATCTGACGGTGCGTCACTTCCCGAAGGGGCCTCCCCGCCCGGGGATCTAAGGCCCGAGGTTCCGGCCCGGAGAGGATGGCTTCCGGTCTGGAGACCGGGGGTCGAGAAAACTATGGCTGCTACATAAAAAACCTCTTAGCCGCCCCCGACGCACTCGTTGGCCTGGCTAAAAAATCTACACTCCATCTAGGGGTACTTTTTCCAATAAGGGGATGCACGTTGTCTCATTGTAGGATTAATGTGTGAAACTATTTAATTTTAATTGTGACGCATGTGATACGTCACGCAATCACGTGTGCCGGCTTGAGGTCTAACTCGGAAACATTAAAAGTCCCCGGACAAATTATTACGTTGACTTTAATCATATCACTCTCTGTGTTAGTTAATTAAAATTTGACCAACGGCGGGGAACGATGCTGTGTTATGTGAGCCAAGTAAACATTCCGAAACAAAGAGAGGACGGCCACGCTAATTTTGTCTGCTAGATAACGAGAATGAAGAAGACTTCATGATGCACGCTACTTAATGCCCTCGCCCACTGTTGAATCAAGTTGGCGTCGAGTGCTTGATAAGGAGATAAAAGCAGTGAGCATGAGGGGGGATGAGGGGGGTGGGTGAGAAACGGGTGAGAGGAGTCGGGGGGTGGGTAAGAGTTGAGATCTCTCTGCGAGGGATGGAATGAACAAAAGGGGTTACGGAGAAAAGAGCGCCCGGCGTGTCTCTCCTTGCGAGATGAGGACGAGGGCCAAAAAGGGGCGTCTCCCTTTCCCCCTCCCACGCTACCGCCTCCCCTTCGGCGACGTCGCCGTCTCCTTAACCCCCTGCCTCTTACTCCCCCCCCTTGGAGTACGAGGGAAGAGCCTCCTCTCCTCACGCTCGGAAGAGACAAATTGCTGAGAGCTGTCGTCGGGAAATTGGATTGTGTATAGGCGACCACCTTTCATTCTAATTCTTTTCCCCTCCTATCCATCTCTCTCTCTTCTTATCCTCCTCCCTCCCTCCCTACGTTCATTTTTTCCCTCTATCCCCCTCTCGTGTCTCCCCAATCCGACTCCTTCCCATTCCTCCCCCCCACCCACAGTGACGCACTCGCAATGGCTGTGGCCCTGTCCCGGTTCCCGTTTGAGAGCGCATCGCTCAAAGAGCGGAACTGGCGGCACTTAAGATCTGGAACGATGTCATTCCTCTACAATTTCAACTGTTTCATTGGCGATCGCTTCACATCGTGGAATTTGTTTTGGCGAACGATAACTTGGACTTTTTAACATATTTGTCGAGCCCCAGCTTATCGTAAGTTTTACAATTATTCTAGGCTGTAATATATCCATAGAAATTTAAGTTTTATTCCATTGAGATGGTTTGAAACATATCGACGCGGCCTTTATCTCATCCACGACACCGGTAAATACATTTCTGGAGTGATAGGTAAGAGAAGATGTACATGAAAAGTGAGGAGATCACGACGTGTACTGTGGAAGGAATTCGGGGAAAGAAAATACACTTGCGCAACTGCAAATAATGAAGGTGCCATTGGAGGATATCTATTTATTGTTGCAATTATTGTTAACGCAATTTTTTACTTTGAACCGACTCTTTTTCAATAGCAATTTGTAACATTCTATTTCTTTCCCCTGAAATATTGATCAATTTCAGAATTGTGCGTGTAAAGCCATGTTAATTAACATTAAAGGATCGGATTTAATTATTTTTTATTTTTCTAGATAAAAGCACCTTTTACTCGTTTCCAGTATGGCATATCGTTAAGCTGGTTGATCGCTAAGAGGAGCTGTTTCTAAAGCGGACGAATCGGAAGCAACCTCGGCGGTTACTCATTCGCCACCAGCGAAGATGAAGTGAAATCCAGCCGTATACACATGTTTTTAAAATATGGATCGCTTCCGAATGAGATACTTAGCAAAGAATCACATGACAGAGAAACACTGGCCAATTTCCGCACTTTTAATAACCACCGATCACGGGACGTGATTCCACCATCAGGATAACGCATAGGAGGCTGAAACCTTTGTCGTAGGTTATTACAAGTGAGGTTATTCGACCATATCTTCGAGATGCATATATTATGTTCCTCAAAGTCAGTGCCTATTCTCTTTCATGGATCCTGCTGTTGGACATGGGATATCACAGAAGAAATAAAATCCAATTCTTCAACTCAAAGGGAGAGAGTATCTTATTGGTTGGTCCGAAAGAGGGATGTGAAGTGCCTTAATATATCCGACGAATCGGAAATCGATGTAGGTATTTACGAAATACCGATTTTCCAATTCCTGTATTTAAAAAAATGTACTGGCATATCGGTTGGTCAATCTTTTAATTGTTATTGCTTTTTGAAATGTGCCGCCATCTTCATCTGCCAACGTGAAATGAAAGAGCGCAGCGATGGAAGCATCAAAGATTATCCTAAATAATTAAGGCTAAATTTGTAAAATTTACGAAATTGGAAAAACATTGGGAAAGTTTTAAGGAAATAACACCGATTATCCAGTACTTATTGGCTTTTCGGTCGATATCGGCTAAGAATATTCCGGCATAAATCTCAACGTATCGAAAACATATACACTAAATGCTCATTTACCCATGTACTGGTTTGCAGATATTACGGCCCCCATCCTTAATTTAAGGCAGTAGGCACGGGGACAATGAAAAATACGAAACGTATAGAGTGTTTTTAACATCAGAAAACGTTTTTTTTTCGTCTGAATGGAAAAATGTGAAAACGCTTTAGCAAAATTAATAGTTGGCGTTCTTCCTTCGCACAGTTTCTATTGGGATTTTTTTCTGGAATGATATGGATTCAATAATGAATCAATCGTCGTATTTAACGCTGATTATTGAGAAAAAAAGGAGGTACAATGAATCGATTTATTTCTACTTGATGAATGGCATCCTTGCATTAAAATTTTATAGAGCTTCGTCATATAATGTATATTAAACTCCCGCAGAGGACATTGACAGGGCCTAAAAACGCCAGAAGTATTTCGCAGCGTTTTTTTTGACAATGAAAAACTTCCTCTTGGAAAAGAAATCTTTTTATTCCAACCACTAGTTTGAAAACATAGTAAATTTCAACCCGATTTACTTGAATGCATTGTGAACCGGCCATTACACTCTTCTTTCTCCTTCGACTCTCCTTCCACATCCTTTCTCCCCTCATCTCCTCCCTTCTATCTCTATCTTCACTCTCTCCGTCTCACACACACTTGCACACGTGCGCTCGCAAACGCGACAGACAGACGTAAAGGCGTCACTCTTCCTTCCCGCCCATGGGGATTGCCCATTTCAAATGAGTTGGTTGCTGGGGAAACACGGAATGCGTGTGTGTCAATGTGCTGTGTTGCAGCAACAGACTCTCATTATATACTACAGGCGCGCGTTTGGTTTGAATGGGTGGGGGTGGTTTGGATTTATTGGATTCGCGTGTAGAGGTGGGCTCTGAGCTTGGGAGGGTAGGAAGGGGAGGGAGATATCGAGGGAGAAGATGGAGAAACGATGGGGTGAGGAGGAATGGGTGTCGGCAGTAGTGATGGACGGCTTGAAAAAATATTACGAACATTTAAATCGTTATTTACCACTATTTTGAAAATTGTTTTCTCCGAGAAAAAATGCAAAGACGAATTTATATCTTAAATATAGATTTAAGATAGCCAATTTTTTGAAAGTAGACGTCGTATGATGTGAACAACCATCTAGCTGGCATCGGTGTGAGATTCATGAACTGAGTTTACTCTCTTAATTCTTGGTAAACACTGATATCAACTGGAAATCAGCGGAATAACAAATAAATGAGCATTCTATATTATATTCAAGCAGGTGTAACGAAATTAAAGTTTTCGCTGAAGAAATGCATTGAAAAGATTTTTTTCCAACACTGCGGAACATATAGGTGCACTGAAAAACTTCGTTATTATTTTATGTCCCATATAATGTGCTAATATTTTACTCTTGCGACAATTTAAATACATATGAGCAAAAACATTGAAGTGGCAAATGATTGGAAATGGAATTCCTTGCGAGCAAGTGGTCGAAAACTAAAGTATTTTTTTTGCTATTAGGCTTTGGTTTCATTCTCACTGGAAGCGGTGCAGCGCATCCGAGCCGCCAAGAAAACGAAACTTTTTTTCTTGACGCCCTTTCCGATGATATACTTTTGCTTATATTTCCTTTTCAGCTTTTCGGTGAATACTGAAACGTCTTAAATTATTCTTAAAATTTCACCGCCTATTGTTATTTTTATTGTTGTATTGTTCATTGTCACAAACATATTCCTATATCTACTACTTAAAGATTCAACAATGAACCTCGCGGAAGTAAAGGACCAAATATCTGTGGTGAGATGGATAAATATGGTGTCTTTTTTTTATTTTACACGAGAGCAATTTTAAAGTTTAGTAGGCTATAAAAAATCAGAATCTAAAAGTTTAGGTCTTACATTTTCGTAATAGATGTACAAAACTGTTATCATATTTTTTTAACTTTCCAAATCCAAACGTATTAGTACTACGAATCCAACGGTATGCATAACTTAGTTTTGCAAAAAACTGACATATGATATTCAGCCATCTTATCACAGATATATAATCTACTAAATCCTTTTTGCGGCTTAACTAAACATATATTGGCGAAATCCTTACCTTGTCTTCAGAATCATCGCACTAGCACTTCGAAGTTGATGAAGATGTACGGGAAATTTTAGTGCATGCCCAAAATCACCGACAGTCGCCAAATAGTTTTATGCCAGATCGAACGAGATTGCATTTATTTTTATCGCTTTACGCATTATTCGCGCAGTTGTCGCAAATCCTGCAAGCAACATTTCACCGTTTCCATCCTGTTGGATTTTTTAAAAGAAGTATTCACGTCAATATTTTTGTCGGAAATAAACGCTACGCGAACATTATTTGCCCGTGACTAGCCGGAGTGCGGGTATAAGATGGGTTGCGAAGGAGAGAAATACGAGGGTTTCATTTCATTTTACGTTTCTTTTTTGATTCGATGGGGAGAGAAGGGGATGTTGGTGGATGGATGGAGGTTGGTATTTGGCATTCGGATGTGGAGGGGAGGAAGGGGATGTTGTCTTTGGACGTAAAAGGGCGTTCCGTGTGAGAGTGTCGCCTCGCGATATGTGTCCTGGATCGGGAGAATGAGGGGAAGGGGGGGGGGAGTATGTTTCCCCCTTTGTGAGTGGACGGGAGATAGGGAAGGAATTTAAGAGGGAGGGGAGTTTGGCTGCCAGGGTTGGGAGGGAAAGTTGGGGTTGAAGGATGAAGATTTGGGCGAAAATGAAATTGGGAATTCAGGGTTCGGGGAGTTCCTAGCGCATCCCAAAATATTTGATGGTTCTCGGGGTGAAGGGGGGAAGGCAAGAGGAGGGGGGGGAGGGGTGAGCACCGAATTCCGAAGTTTGGTCGATGACAGGAGAGCATCGATGTCCTTCTCATTTCGCGCGTTTTTTCCCGGGAAGATTTATTTCTTTTATTTCAACGTTCCTCCTTTTTTCGTCCTGTCAAACATTGTCATCGAGAATTAGAGACTCACAATTAGAACACCAATTTTGTCTGAATACTTATCCACCACGATATATCTGCATTGGCGGTGCATTTATTTTTCAAGGCAATACTTCTGTTTTATAAGTTTTTTCTGTTAATGTATACTTCTGTTGATATGTTTACTGACCCATACATGTTGTAGTCATCCGATTATAATGACTGCATAAATGATGAAAAATAATGATGGCTCCCCGAGATCTGAAACACATTTATCTGCGTAAATGAACGAGAATTATGTTATTAAAGTCGCCATTGACACATATTTGTTAAACAAAATAACAAAAGATGAGGAATAAAAGCAGTATTGTTATCCAGTGATAGGTACATGATTACAGATAAAAATATCTTGATGATTTTATTATACTTTTTGCTTACAAGATGGAAAACCCGAAGGGTAATGAGAAAAGACTGCATAAGTTAAGGAACACGGAAACATTTGCTAAAACGTGTTGCCTTGCCAACAGGGGCCGACAAATGTTTCAATATGTAACTATTTTTATATAACGGCAATTTTATTAATTTTTAGCCTTAAAGATCTGCACAATCGAAGAAAAACAGGGAAAATATATTGAAATTTGCATATTTGTATCGGATTATGAAGAACAAGTAATTTCTCACCCTTTAAATTGCAAGTTTGGCACCCCTGTGGCACGGTTTGCCAGGGGTAGATTGACTCAAACTTTGTATACGTTATGTTTTCATCAAAAGGAAAAAATTTTTGATTCAAGACCCTGAACGTTCGTTGCTAAAATTTTGGCGCACCCTCATTGAACATGTTTCTCCTATCAGAGTGCCACGAATAAATGTACCTAAGGTTTAGGACTATGGCCGCTGCGAGGGAATGGAACTCACGAACTTTGAATTCATGCAACAAATCTGACTCAGCTGATTGATATTTTAAAAGTTACTCGCGGAAGTTTTAAGTGTTTGTGCTGCCATTTTTATTTTTTAATACAAATTCAACTGTTAATGCTTCTTCCCAATAACCTTCTTCGAAATCTGAATATATCTTTTCTGCGTCCGATGGAATTATTTTCCAATTCACAAGCTTTCCGAAAGGATTTTACACCAACGATAACTTCTTTTTCCAATTTAGTATCACTGTTCTCCTCCATGCTGAACGCGTAAAATTCAGCTTCCTAGTGGGAAATTTTCTGTGTAAGGCCCTATATAACATTGTTTCTCGCAGCTTTCTATTCCGCATGGAAGTTGATCCGTAGTTAGTAGTTGTTTTTGACCTCTTCTTCCTCTATTACTTAAGTGTTTCTGCGTTCTATATTAGTTGTTTGAGAGAATTTCGAGGGTTGGACACAATATTCTCTATTATATTACTTACTTACTACCTGGGCCATCTATATCTTAGGCGATATTTAGCCGCATCAACAAATCCCCTCCACCTGGATCGATCTTCTGCCTATCTTTCTGTTGCTCCAATCTTGTGCATATCCGTTCTCACTTGGTCCCACCATCTTAGCCGTGGTCTTCCCCTGGGTCTTCTTCCTTCAGGAATCCCATTTAGTACCTCCTTTAGCAGACATCCCTCCTCTTTCCTTAGAATATGTTCTGCCCATCTGATTCTTCTTGCCTTTATTTCACTTGTTATGTCTGGATGTTTGTATAGATTCCTGATTTCTCTGTTGTGTTTTTTCTCCATTGTCCTTCTTCGTATGTAGGCCCATAAATTTTTCGCAATATCTTATTCTCGAACACTTTTAGTTTTTTCTCATCCTTCTTCGACAGCCTCCACGTTTCGGATCCGTAGAGTAGTACTGGGGATATTATTGTTTCATAAAGTCTAATTTTGGTTTTGTGTGACAGGGCTTTAGAAGATAGAATTCGGTTGCATGCAATTTTCTATTATATAGCTTTGCTTTATTATATTGAGTCCTGGTGGTTGTATTTACGGCACGTAAACCTCCCCGTGCCAATGGTAACTCACGGATGAGATTTTTAAAGTATCTAAGTATTGATAGTCGTATTAGTGGTTTTACAACGTCAAGGAAGACAGCTGGAATCCACCGTATCTCATCGGAAAGTAGTTAAAAATGGTTCTGAAGAGACTTAACCAAATACGTGTGTGGTCCTGGTTCCTTTTTTCTTGCTGCTCTTATTGCAGCTAGTATACATGGCATTATCGTTCAAGCTGGACCTGGAGGTATTATAAATATCGAGATATGTAAAATCTACGACAAAGATTGTTTTCGTGACATTTTACAATAACTACATAAATTATCATGTATATAATTCGTACCAATATGGCGATAATCAGAATAAAACTAAAACATACAGCAAATACAGTCTGTGCTACTGATTTTTTTGGTAAAGTTGGCAGTTTTCCATTTCGACTGCTTTTTAACGTCTAACCTCAAATTTGAAATGAAGGAAGCTTAAATTGCATTAATTGATGATATTTCCATTGGATATTTGTTTGATTCTATTGTGATAACTGACGAGGACTGAGTGTTGGAAAGTACAAGAAGGCCAGAAAA
The DNA here is from genome assembly GCA_963573305.1 of Pyrrhosoma nymphula. Classification (NCBI taxonomy): domain Eukaryota; kingdom Metazoa; phylum Arthropoda; class Insecta; order Odonata; family Coenagrionidae; genus Pyrrhosoma; species Pyrrhosoma nymphula. The sequence continues at coordinate 25,467,757 of OY754336.1, read as the reverse complement.
GTGCAAGAGTCGATAGTTACGGGGCGAATCAGCTAAGAAGACAGAATTCGCTGTCACAAAAACACGGTACAAAATTACACTAATTATTTTATTGCTGTCGACTGGTTTCGACGACTAAAGCGTCATTTACAAGACAAAACAGGGGGTAAAATTGCTATTTCTAGCCTTATACAATATATGTTGTATATATAAGGCTAGTGTTAGCCATTTTACCTTCTGTTTTTTCTTGTGAATGACGCTTTAGTCGTCGAAACCGGTCGACAGCAAAAAAATAATTAGTGGAATTTTGTACCGTGTTTTTGTGACAGCGAATTATATCTTCAATTTCCACAAAGTATCGCCACAATCGATTAGTTTGAGCTAAGAAGTCGTTACGCGGAGAAACAAAATGAATAAACGAGGTCATAAGAACACCACTTTTGAATGGAGCGGGGCAACAAATCTGATGGACCACTCCGTAATGAGACTCCAACGCCCGCGCGAAACTGTCGTAAGGGAGCTGACGGCAACAAAAACATGGAGGACCGAAAGTGAGATGACGTTGACTCAAGTTGAAGCGAGGAGAGGCGAGGGGTGGAAATGGAAGAGGGGAGGAAACTAGTCAAAGGTTTGGTTGCCAACAGGTGATTTCCGTCTTCCGCACGTGTTTGGGTCTCCCACGCGCCAACTCGATTGTGTTGTGTTTAATGCAGTCGCCGGGCGACTGGCCCGAGATGGTCGTGAATTGGAATCCGTCCAGGGTAACGCATCTGCTGTCCCATTGTAATTTTCATTCATTCACGGCGCTTAATGGCTTGGTCTACACTGCAGTGCTTCCTGCTCCTAATTGGACTCCCACGTTGCAGGACTGGCCGGCAAACTAGACGCTTTGACTGTGTTAAACATGGACGAAATAGAGATACATCGCGACTTTCTTCCTATTCTGGGATGTTATTCTTTTGAATGTTACTTTCCAACATTTATGAAATCAATTGCTCTTAGTTCTTTGTAAATATTAGATATATTATAAAATTTAAAATCAACAGTAGACTCCAGTTTTTTATGCAACTACTGCCAAGGCTATGCTACAGAGTCTATCCTCACTACTTCATCTCCAATCAGACGTTATATTCATGCTCAAGGCAGGATTTAAACCTACAGCCATATGGTTGCCAAGTTACCAAACTGATTTAGAATTTGATACAGCTGGAAATACTGACCCTCTGCGCCGTGCTCACTCTGACAACTTGACTCTTCGAGTCGAAGACAGATGGGGGTCGGGTCGCTGTGGCAGCTAGAGCTTCCCATCCTGAGGGTTTGGCGGGAGGAAATGGAATCCCGATCTCTGCTTCGGTGCGGTGTGGAGGGCCCTACAAGTGTAGTACTCCGTCCGTCGGATGGTGCGTTAAACCGTTGACCCCTTGGCGCCAATATTTAAGAGTATTGTCGTCGGGCTTTCGTCCTCCCTTTCTCCGTTTTGCAAGTAATCCTCCCTTACCTAATCACCCACCTATCCTTAATGGCGGGAATTACCTCAACTGTCCGACCCCTACCAGCCTAACGTAGCCAGACAGCCTAACGTAGATATTCGTGTAAACGACAAGATTTCCTCTCCTGCGAAGGAGGGTTCGATTTTTAAACGTCCATTATTCGATAAAAAGGGTTCCCTGCTGTCGATCGCCCCCCAAAAAAAGCGGGCGCATTTAAAGGATGAGGGGAAAAAGTATATCCCGGCATATCCGTTTATCTGTCGGGTCGTATTTGGAGCACTGACTCGTGAGCGGTTTGCTGATGGAGGAAAATGGCAGAAGGTCATTTCGAACTCTCCCATCACTCACAGAGGCTCCGGTGAGCGAAATACGGTTTGGGGAATAGATAGATAAAATCGGTCCTAAGATTTGATCTTTAATTCCTTTTTTGGTTGTTCGGGATATGTAAAAGGAGCTGTTTCTGATACAGGAAGGAATTAAAATTGTGAAATCTCGAAAATGTCGAGCTGGTGTCCTCACGGACTCGGTATATCCTAATGTTCTAATGCATAAATTAGGATTTTTTGGGGCTTTTCTGGGAGCTGTCTTACTGGTGCTGCCTCATCACACATTCCTCTCTATTCGTCCCTTATTTCCTGCCTCTCGTAGCCCTATCCCCCATCCCAACTTTTCACCCTCTATCCTTGTTACTTTCGGTATTTCCCTTTTCTTTCTGCCTACGGTAATCTATTGGAACTGAATGCTCGTTATGACCATCGATCACATTGCACCCGCATCACATGCACATGGTATAAAAGCATTGTTTACATTCTATATAAAGTGGTCTTACCGTGCTTTTCCTGTTTTATAATTTCATATGTGATCTAATATAGATACACGACGTGATTTTAAAAAGTTCATTTCTATAAAATTTGTTTCCTTCGGACTTTTCAAAGATAACTACCGGCAATCTGAGCCGCAGGTCAATATTAGCTCAATCGTAGCTGTGGATATTCAGTTTTATTACTTCGTAATTAAATTTTCCCTTCTCTAGGACTACAACCTTGTCGTGGTGGAAGGGCTTGCGTGCTCCGATGACCCCTAGAGCTGCACTGGCGGGAGCAATGCTCCTGGTAGGGTACCCATGCCAGATTGGTTGAAGGTTAGGAGGCAGACGAATGGTAGTCCGCGCAGCGTCTGTACCTCAGTGAGGCGGCTACAAAAGGCGTTTGACCCCAGTGGGGCGGCCTCTGAAGTGATGGTGTCACGTAAAAAACACTATTGAGTAAGGCCACGGAATACTATCTCAATTAAAACTAAAACCTTGAAATTATGGACAGTTCTCAAATGATAATGAATCCTGACTACTACGGGACTCGGCAAAGAGGGCCGGGCGTCGTGCCCAGCAACGGTGGAAGCAAGGCCCCTGCGGTTTTATTAAATTTAATTCGACCAAAGTTCATTATTTGCGACTCTTACATTAAATATTTGTCATTGTATAGCCTTACCAATGTTAAGTCCTTCTAGAATGAGTGTGGAAGGCAACATGTTTGAGAACAAAACTTACGCGTTTCGCACCGTGCACTAAGTACGCCTCCACAGTCGGAGGTATTTTTTTGGGATTTCAAAAATATCACGGTTTTTAATATTTAAAAAAACGAGTATTTTTTTATTTAAAATATACTACAAAATTACATTTCTGACGAAATCTGTGGGTCGGAAGTTGTAGCTTGTTCACTTTTTCAGTAATATCTCTCCCTGGACTGCACGTACCACGTCCGACAAAACGACATGTTTTTTTTTTAATCATGCATGGGTAAAAGAAAGACTGCAATTTAGATGATGATGCACAGCAGCGAAACCGTGATCATGAGCGAATAAATATTATTGTGGAGTTGAAGTTCTTCCTTTAATCTTATAAAGAAGGAATGTCACCAATCACACACACCCTTGAGGAGGCTTGCAGGGTGTTATGTACATGTCATTACTAACTCTTCACATCGCTTGAAATGTCCGGTATTTTGTTCTCTGCATGAAGAATTATCTCGTAGCATTCATCAGTTAATATTTATAGCAATATTAAACACTATATGTCTCTGTAGCAGTGTATTGCATGTTCATTTTCGTAGCGCTCCTCCAGTTTCAAGTTTGCCTGCGCAATGTTTATCAACTCATGACAAAACTTAGCGATTTTTTGCTAATGCATACTTAGTCGTAGTTACACTAACTTTAGGGCATATTGTAATGCAAGTTTGGTGAATACTCACCCCCTGCCACACACCCGTGAGGTGGCTTGCAGGGTATTTTGTAGATATAGATGAATCATAGAAACAACTTCGGCCTTCACTTCGTGGAATTTATATATAATCGAAAAAACACAACTTCGTAATATTTCACACAACTTTTAATTACTCCAATAGGTTTCAGCACGTGTCATTTTCGAAGGAAGTTCTGACTGCAAAGACGAAACATTGGGACAGTCTTAAAGATATGGAAATAGGTAATGACCACCTAAATTAATTCGATTTGTCCATCTCTGTCAGGGGCCGTAAACATCAATTTGCCATAAATCGCAAAGATACCTATTCAGAAGTCATAATTCCTAATAGTTTCTCCCATCATTACACACACAAACTTGCTGCAAATTAATTCCATGTCAAATTATTGGCCATTCCACTTCGTGACGATCTTCAAGACAAACAAACACACTTTACAAACACTCAGAAATGCACTCACTCACTCACACTCAGGCACGACTTCTGGTGGGAAGGCCACTCAAAAAGAGCGAAGTCAACAAAATATAGACAAAACTAAAGTTTATAGAGGGACGACACAAAGAATAAAAAGGAAAGACAAGCCTGCGTGTTGGATACGCGTATTTCGGCCGCAAGGTAGCCCTCTTCGACGAACTGAAGGGAAACAAGCACTTGCAACAAAAGGTTTTAAGGGTAGCACTCACAACCTTTTGTTGCAAGCTTCACTTCGCTGAAGTGAAGGATCCCAATGCTGGGTTGAGTGCATGTGTCCAGCGGTTGGTGACTGACGAGGAATTAACCTTCACGTAAACCACCACAGCTAGGCTAACCGAATATATACATATTTTTTGTTTTTGCCTTTTCTGACGTGTTGGTGGTGAAACTTTTACTGCCATTGGAGTTTTTTCTTTACTCTAATACTTTAAAACGTTAGTTAAATTAATTTTTAACTCTAAAGACCAAATTTATGTGCAACATAAAAGTGGTGTTTACTCGATAAAGTGTGGTGACTGCAACGCAGTATATGTTGGCCAGACAGTAAGAAAATGTATGACTAGAATAAATGAACATAAGAACTGTGCTAAAAATTATGATGTGACATCCATGCATGGCAAATACTTGATAGAGAGTATCCACCGGGGAAACTTCAGCTCACAAGTTATACAAGTAAAAAACAAAGGTTTTAAACTTGACTTTTTATTAAAATTTTAAACGACTATGGTAACCCGATATTGTTATTTTAAATGACTTGTCTCAATTCAAATGTTCACCTTTGACCTCAATATTGTTATATCCCATTTTACGCCATAATCCCAAACTGACCTAACCTCTTCCATACATTCCCCAGCCCTTCCACATTGAACCCATTACCCTCCCATGCTCCACCCCTCCCCCTCCATTTTCCAACGACATGACAAGATTTGCTCCGTTTAACTCCCCTCACCCCGCTTTACTCCTCACGTCACCTTCATACTCCCCTTCCGAAACCTCAACTGCCCCCCCATCTCCCTCCCTCTGGTGCACTTTTTAAGGCTACCCTAATGCTTCGTATTTGCAGTCCGAGTTTCCCTTGAAGATAACACGAGTATAACCCGTTTGGGAGCAATTAAAAGTTGCGTGGGATATTACAAAGTTGTATTTTTTTAGAGTGCCATCAAGTTGAGTCCAAGACTCTCACCCTCTACTTTTTTCCAAGTATCTGAAAAAGTAATGCGTTAAGTGGCTGATATTTTTACATCATTAAAACGATGAAATATTTTTCATTGTTATAAGGCTGAATTCACTGAACATTATACGTTGTATAAATCTAGGCCAATCATATGCGTAGTGATATCTCGCCCAAGCTACCTTAAGCACATAAAATCAATGGTCTGCGAGTTTACTTCGTAGAATGAATGCATTTTAGGCAAAATGAAAACTTGGTTATATTCTACACAATTTTATTAAGAAAACGACCGGTTTCGACCTTTTCAGGTCATTCTCAAGTGTTACAATATTTGAAAACAGACAGGGCAGTATATATATATAATATATGTGTTGGTATCACGATGGTTGAACGGGGGGGGAACGTCAAGGACAGTGGTGATTAGAAGGCTATGAAAATCTGGGGGGGGAGGGAAGGTCAACAAAGGAAGGTGGGCCGGCAAACAACTGGTGGCGAGGGTACAATGACAGCATATCTGACTATGGGGGTGGGGGTAGGGGGACTGGTACTGAGTAGAAGGGGGAGGAGTTGGAAGGGACTAGGTCATTTAAAACATTATTCTTATATATATTAAAATACGCTAAAATTTCAAAATTCTCTATAAAATCAAGCTTCTTCCCCTTGTCACAAACATGTAAAAGTTTAGGTATAAAATCAGAGTTGTGGTCATTTTCGATGAGATGAGTAGCAAACATAGATTTGTTGTTACAATTTAAAAACGATTTAAAATGTTCAGATTTACGTGTTTTTTTTTTTTTTCATTTTGCCTAAAATGCTTTCATTCTACGAAGTAAACTCGTAGACCATTGATTTTATACGAAACACTAGTTTGGTGAAAAAGGCGAGTCTTTTTAAGAAACTGTCTATTCGATACAGAGTGGCGAGCTTAAATATATACTTCAACAACTCCTGCCTTAAGTTGGGTGTCACGCCGAAGTACGTACAGCTGTTTACAAGATCTTCCTCCAGAGCCGCCCGCACAGCTTTGATGCAGGCTAAGAAGATTTGGGTCCGAGAAGAACTGAAATTCTGGTTCAGTGTCCGGGATTCCATCTCCCACTACCTCTACATCCTTCACTTGGACTTATCCAGCAGTGTCCACTGGCACGAGTGGTATTATTTTCAGGATCAGGTGAAAAGGGCTTCCAGTGCCATCGCCTTTGAAAAACGCAAGACCATCCTGAAGAAACTGTCAACCCTGGTGCATTCTCAACTAGCGGCCACGGCCATGGTGAGATTGGATGAAGTTGAGGACCGCTTGTTTCAAAACCGTGTGATTAATCTTTCTAAACATACCTTTTCTCCACCTGAAATGGATCTTTTGAACAAGGGTTACAAATTTTCACCGGAACAACCTTTGACTAGAAAATGTGTCATCAACCTCCTGGCAGATTGTGATTCAGCCCTCAAAAGTGAAACTATTGGTGTTAAGCAACGTGTTGCAGATACTATCTCTAACCACCGATTTTCATGTGTGTCAAGAAATTCCGACATGAAACTGATCAGTAGTATTAAGTCTTCCATTAATTCCCAAAATTTGGTCTTCACTAAAGCCGATAAAGGCAATAGTATTGTAATTCTGGATAAAGACAATTATGTTGACAAATGTTTAAAGTTTTTAACTAATGACATTCAATTTATGGTTTTAAAAAGTGACCCCACTAACAGATTCCAAATGTCGGTTAAAACTGGTCTACGTGCTTGCACACATTTGCTCACTGAACGTGAGAAATGGCCCCTCATCCGTCGTAATCCCCTTCCTCCTAGGCTCTACGGCCTTCCTAAGACGCACAAGCCTGATATTCCGATACGTCCGGTAGTGGCCCACTTCACTGCGCCTTGCCACCTCCTAGCAGTAAAATTAAATAGCCTATTCCGTTCCTACTCAAACTTCAAACCCACATACGGTATTAAAAATTCAATTGAATTAGCCCAAAGACTATCTTCCATATCTTTCCCTCCCAATGCCAAGCTTATTTCCTTTGATGTCAAAAACCTTTTTACGTCGATTCCGGTTACTGACGCACATAAACTTTCAATCGAATGCCTGAAGAAAGCGGGTTGTGGGGAACCTATTATTAAAGAATTTAGCTTACTACTGCATCTGTGCCTCAGCCAAAATTATTTCTACTTTAATGGCAAGTTCTACCATCAAACCCAAGGTTTGGCGATGGGGTCTCCTCTCTCACCAATATTAGCCGAAGTTTTTATGGATCATCTAGAAGGTAAATTATTTAATACGAAACATCCTCTCCTTAAAAACTTAGTTTATTACTATCGTTACGTTGATGACATAATCCTGTTTGTGGACGGGTAGTACTAGACAACTAAACCTGTTCTTGCCCCTCCTCAATTCACTTCACGAGTCAATTACTTTTACCATGGAAATAGGATTCAGTAAAATTAACTTTTTGGACTTAACAATTTTCCGTAATCAATCAAACCATAATTTTTCCATCTATCGGAAAAATACTTTCACCGATATAGTAATTAGAAACGATTCAAACCATCACCACTCGCATAAAATGGCTGCTTTCCACTCTATGATTAATCGCCTACTTTCCATACGCCTTTCTTCCGATGTTTTTTCAAAAGAGCTCTCTTTCATCAAAGGTATCGCCAGGAATAATGGCTTTAATGATTCCCTAATTGATACACTACTATATCGCTTACGCCGAAAACGTGCCATAATAGATTCTACTGCTCTTTCCCCGATCCCTGTATCGAATACCAAATGGGTGAAGCTACCCTTCATCAAAAAATTGTCGTACAAAATCAACAAATCCATCCCCAATAATAAGTTTAAAGTGTGTTTTTATAACCCCATGACTCTCGATAAATTGCTGTTTAACTCTAAAGACAGATATTCTAATTGTGACAAAAGTGGAGAGTACATGTTAAATTGTGATACCCCTGGATGTAATTGTTTTTATGTTGGACAAACTGGACGAAAAATAAGCATACGTAAATCTGAACATTTTAAATAGTTTTTAAATTGTAACAACAAATCTGTTTGCTACTCATCTAATCGAAAATGACCACAACTCTGATTTTATACCTAAACTTTTACATGTTTGTGACAAGGGGAAGAAGCTTGATTTTAAGAAGAATTTTGAAATTTTAGCGTATTTTAATATATATAAGAATAATGTTTTAAATGACCTAGTCCCTTCCAACTCCTCCCCCTTCTACTCAGTACCAGTCCCTCTACCCCCACCCCCATAGTCAGATATGCTGTCATTGTACCCTCGCCACCAGTTGTTTGCCGGCCCACCTTCCTTTGTTGACCTTCCCTCCCCCCCCAGATTTTCATAGCCTTCTAATCACCACTGTCCTTGACGTTCCCCCCCCCCCGTCCAACCATCGTGATACCAACACATATATTATATATATATATATATACCGCCCTGTCTGTTTTCAAATATTGTAACACTTGAGAATGACCTGAAAAGGTCGAAACCGGTCGTGTTCTTAATAAAATTGTGTAGAATATAACCAAGTTTTCATTTTTCCTAATATACCTTAAGCGCGTTCTGCGTGATCCTTCCTCCAGTCACCCGATGTCACTCCCTGGCCTGCTCTGCCTGCAACCCCTTGCCCCTTCCGTGTCCTCAGCAAGCTCTCTCTTCTGCCACCCCCTCCCAATCTCTTTTTTAAACTCGGGCGGATCCACGGCCCTTTGGGAAGTCCCGCGTTTAACGGCCCCTCCCTCTCCCTGTGGCGATTAAAGGACTCTCCCCCTCTGACGAGGGACTGCACTCACTGTAAGAGGGTTTGGAGGGGGGAAGGAGGGGGGTCGGGAGGGAAAAAGAGAGGTCGGATAAAGAGGAAGGGAGGACAGATGCACTTTCTTTTGTCGTAGATAGTACCAACATGCAGTGTAGCCAACTGTGATGCAACACATCCTCCATTGAAAACAAACACTCAAAACGTGATCTCTGCTTTCTATTGCTAATGGAATGCTCTCTCTCACAGTTACATCGGGACGACCACGTCCGACTATGAAACGGGAAGAGTTCATACATTCCACTTTACTAAATGATTGCGACACGTATTTCCACGTGATGCATCGTCATAATAATCAGGTAAACTGTTTGTAAACAGTGTAGCTAATGATGACGATGAGTCCGTTGAAACAGGTGTCGGAATTGAATAGACAAAGTGGACAGTGCGAAGTCTGTTATCTCTTTATTTTCGTAAAATGGATACCGCCATAAAACGTCAAATACCAAGGAATTAAACTGCGGGGAATTACCATTCGGTATGAAGGCTCCTTCCTCCCCGCGGCGCGGCGGCCGAATCTTCCGCGCTGACTAAGCTGGGAGCATTTATAGGGTTGGATTTTCAAACTCGTGGAATAGTACAACTGTTCACGGGAGAAAACCATATTTTTTTAAGGAAATTGTAATTCATCGCGGAGCTAGTGGTGAGCATGTCGAAATTTCGTTGGCCTCGACCGACGACTGAGGTCATTTACGTTTTTATAGATAGGTGATCAGGTTGGTAATGGGAGGAATATAGGTCGGAGGAATAGTGGAGAGAAACCCGGCGTTGGCGTTATCCTTATTCTAACTATAGGCGCCAAGGGGTCCACAGTTAAGAGTTCCATTCGAAGTACTTACGAAGATGCTCTGCACATGGCATCCAAGAAACGGGATTCTCCACTGTTTCCCTATTCATCTCCGCCATCGCAAATCGAACTCAGACCCTCGGGATGGGAAGCCAGCACTTCAGTCAACACACCTTCCCAAGCTCGGTGTAATGTTTTCCTTACCTGCTCATTGAACTGCGTCCACGTAGCAATCTGGGCATGACAGTCAATTTCAAAGAAAGTGAATACGTTTAATACAAGAATATTTGGAAAAAGGTAAAACAGTGCCTTAAAACATGGACTGCAGTTTTTTTTATAAAACCCTTGAATTGGCGGCTGTACGATTTGACGCTACCTCCTCAAGGAAAATTTTAATAGTAAGTTTAATCTTACGATCTGAGATGCTTTCTTGGGGGCATGTGGAAATAAATTGAGGAATGGTAGCCGCTAATTAGGCTCCAATCTAAATTGATCAATATCGGCCAGACTAATGATTTCATGAATTGAAACGAAACACTACGATGGCTTCAAAACCTTCCTCGGAGTAAGTTTCATGGTTTCGCAAAAGTTACCCCGAGGCATCTTCATCAAAATAGTATAAATCAAATCGAAATTCTCAAATTAAACCAAATTCAAGGTTAATACGGTGATTCGCATTTTTATATTTTTCTGATTAAATTTATTCTTGAAAGAGAGATATTCATAATAATAAGAGTTATCTCGTTACAAGAGGATGTGAGTTCGATTCCTGCCTGGATGGCTTTTCACTATCCAGGGAATGGTTGTGTGTTTATTTCTAAACATACTGATCGTAATTACGGCCGTGCTCATAGGTCCGAAGAAAAATCTTTATCCGCAAGATTATCTCATGTGACGACAGTCCAGGTCCAGCCGGCTGTGCATTTGAAGTCACTCAATAGCTCTTCAATATTCAGCGAAATACGTTTCAGGAATACATCTTTCGCGATTTCCTATGGGAAATTTTTAAGTTTGAAAACAACCTTTTTGTGTGCTCAGACTGCATTCGGGCTCAAAAATTCTAAGGTAGACTGTTTTGAGGTTAAATCCATCTGAAAGCGACCAATCATACTTTTGGTCCTACTCTGTCACATACTACAATTCACTGGTTGAATACTTTCAAGGGCAACTCGACGGCAAAACATTTGGGATGACACGTGTCTACGGTTACATAATTTCATTCCAGCGTTGTTTGGGCCGTTGCCTCTGTTGCAAGTCAATTATATAAAATTAATTGCCCGGCAGCTAACTTCTAAATTAAGTGTACTCGACGAAATGAGCTGAAGGGTACATATTTTATCATAATTTTCTTACTATTATTTCGGAATTTCTTTCTCCTATGCCTTAAAAGATAAATGCGTTCCGACAACATATACTGTATAGGAAACCTCAAGTCTCCTGGACCCAGGAGTCAAACTTCAGATTTATGGCTTGGGTGACCAATGGAAAGGACGAGCACCCTTCCAGAATTTCTTTCGGGCTTCTTAGATAGTCGCCAGAATCTCCAAGTTTTACTGTACTACTTCCGGTAAATAAACTGAGCGGCTTTCAACAGAAAGAACCCACGTACGTCAAGCGTTTTATTCGGTTAACGATGCAATATGAACGGCTTGAATTTGCGAAAAAAAGTTGTATTAGGTACCCAATGTAGAGTTTTTACCATCAGGAATGGATTCACGGGACAATACATTTCAATCTGGCATAAATAATTACATTATTAAGAGTACCTTGACCATTAATAACTGTCACTCAATAATAACTGTTTAAAAGTTTCGTGGACCATGTCACTGATTAAAGTAACACGTTCAGGATATTTTGATAAGGATTGTTTTAAATCCTTAATGTCGCTTAGTATTTGGATTCACCATTTTTATAAATCCAGATGATCAAAGAAAAATATTACGTTTGTATAACACATTTTACTTTAGTATTAGTTATACATTGAGTGAAGTTTAAAGAGAAGCATTTCCTCACCTGTGAAGAAGAAACTTCGATGGTTTATGCTCATCTTTTTAAATGCTTGATTATTTCTTTCTTGATTTGAATGAAGTAAAATGAAGCTTAACTGAATATGCACATTGGAAAATCACTTAGTAAATTTCACACTTTATTTACGAATAAACCGACCCAGGTTTCGGCAACTCAGTGCCATTTTCAAGGTTGGCACTGAGTTTCCGAAACCTGGGTCGGTTTAATCGTAAATAAAGTGTGGAATTTACTAAGTGAATTTTCAATATGCATATTAAACATTTCCACCAAATTACGCCTGAAACGATTTCTCATATTCTTAACTGAATAGACTAGTAACGTTTTTAGGCTAAAACTTGTGGATTTTTATTGCAATATTGGTTCTATTAACAAATAAGTAGACGTATCCATTAGTCTTCTTTCACGGATATATATATATATATATCCATTAGTCTCTTTGTTTAATTTTTATCAGTCATTCTGTCTACGTTGTCTTCCTTTTCAACCTGCTTAATCACGCGCATGACTTCAGCTAAAGTTGTCATCAATCCATAGCATTACTTCTAATATTATAACTAAAAACAAAATCAAAGTATAATGTGGATAATGAATTATCATTGCTAGATTATGCCGAGTTATTTGGAATGACTATAGACTTTTATGTCAATGGAAATAGAGAATTCGGGTGGCAGGATAGAGCAATCTTAAAGAAAACGAATTGTGATAGAACCGAGACGAAAAGCTTCCCAGGACAGGTGGGGGGCGGAGAACGGGGGCCAAATGGTGACTACGTCGTGCCGTGGAAGGTTTATTATTTTCCTCGATCTTCTCCTGCGAACCTGTTTTTCGGGGTTTCGTCGTCGGAGTGGAAGGAAGCGTTGTGGTAGGTATGCCAATGTCTTGAGTGCGTGCTTTCGATCCTGAGGGGGTGGGGGAAAAGAAGCGAGATGGGGGATAATGTGCTTCCTAAGAAGTGCGGAGACTGGAAATAATGCGCACATTGCAACGGGAGAGAAAAGCCTTGCGCTAATCTGGATGAAATACCGCCAAACAAGTGCCATTGGCGTGAGACATCGGGGCGAGTGAAACTGCCAGGCCAAATGGAAGAGTAGGGTAATCGAAAAATAACGGCCGTGTCCTTGGGGTTAAGAGCCCTCTTTCAAGAGGAAGGCTCTCCCAAGGCATTCACCTCCGAGGTGAGCAATTGCATCCGTCGAAGACGTTTGCGATGGGATTAGCTGCTCCCCATAAATTACTTCTAAAGCCAGCACTTCTGCTGAACACCTCAATGATCACGGGACGGAAATGAATTGCAAAATTATTGGGAAGGTATTACTTTTATTCATCGTATTATTTTATTGAGAATATTGCTATATATTTACATTTGATCAGAATTGAGTGAGAAAAAACTATTCGGCGACATTTCAAAGCAGCATTGCTGCGTATAACCTGTCAGAAATCTGTGAACTACGTTGCCTTCGTAAGAGAATCTATTCGAAAAATTGTGTCAATGGGAATAATTTGTTCCTAATTACCACGTGTCTCCAGAAAACGTAAAATCTCTCGTCTGTTGGCATTAGCCAATTCTGAAGGTTAACAGCACCGTCATATCAATAACATAGGCAGAAGTGAATTATGCTTTTTAATATCTCCGTGGAATATATGCCAGGCTTGCGGAGCGTTAACATTTAAGATGTATTTTAATACTAGCGGAAGGTACCCGTTGAAATTCAATTGGCGTGAAAAACATTGAACTAATTTTATAAGGAAACCAAATAGCATGAAGAATACTGTCAGCGTGATAATTTGAGGAGTTCGTAACCTATCTTGTATGTTGTGTTCCTTGTAGTAGTACGCTGACCGTTTTCCAGGTGCACGGAGTGATGTGTAACTGCTGGTCGTCTTTTATTTACTGATATATGGATATATATGTATGGATACATTTTTAAGCCCAAGGAGGGGAAACACAGCAACGAGTGAGAGTCTTAAATAGGCTACTAGATGATTGAGTGAATGTAATTAAACTGCACTTTAACACTTTTAAACATAAATGTATAAATAACTAGTATCGTTTATGATGTGGGAATTGGTCTAAAAAACTGTTCGCAATCGTAATTAGAGGTAGACGGTTCTACTACGTGAAATAAATCTGAGTATAAACGATGATAAACAACGCCCTGTTTGTTGTAGCAACAGAGACATTATTACCATTAATATTCGCTGCTCATAAATATTCTTGCACGCTTACTTCCTTTATGTGTATCGTTTACTACGTAATTGTTCTCTCACATACATGCAGTGCCCCTATGAGAGCTACTTTGAGAATAGACTTTGAAGAGTATGCTTGTTATAAATATGCATTGAATTTATCGATTACCCCCCGAAGCAATTTATCATGGGGCCCTTGGGACTCTGGGCCCTTCTTATACAGATTTTCTTTCTAAGTGCTATTATGGGCCAGCAGGAAAACTTCAATGCCAGAGGCGTGATTATCCTTTGAAAATCAAATCTCTGGTTGTAAAGGAAATATGATATTGTTGATTGAATGTGAGATGTTTCAGCGAAAAACATAATATTCAGACAATGATAAAGCGTAAAAGAAAATCAATTGAAAGAATTAAAAATTTAATTTATTCAGCCATCCGATAAAAAAATCCCAGCCGTCTATTTTGTGTTAAAGTACTTTTAAAAAGAGAAAAATGAAACCACTGCACCGAACCCAATGCTTAGCATGAGCCACCAGGGGGGGGGCGCCTTTTGGGGCCCTGAGAGATTTTTAATATAGCCTATGTTACATCCAGATACATTTTCTTACTACATGCCAAATTTCAGCTCAATCGGTTTAGTAGTTTTTGCGTGATTGAGCAACAGGCAGTCAGACAGACACCATTACATTTTTATATATTAGTATGATATTCTGCTTTTCTATTTTTATTTAAACTCTTAATGAGACTGTATGCGTGCGGTTTATGGAGATGAAAATTAGGATTTTTAACTCGTAAAGTTTTTTTTGCGGGAAATATGAGAGATAGCAACTATTCGAAATTGACAACATGTTGAAGCGATGATGCAGCTTTGATGGCAGTTATATAACACAAAACATAATTTTGGAGACGAAAAAAATACGGAAAAATTCAGCAATTCCTGTTTCAATGTATTGCAAATGAGTACTGCGTCTAAACTTCTTCTTCCGAGTCATCTCCATCTATTCTTAGCTGTTTGGAGAAAAATCTCAAGAGCGCAAAGGAAACAGTTTTTTTTCCTTGACTGATGCTCACTCGTTCCTTGTTCACGCGGAGGATTCCTGATGGCTTGGAATGATTTCGCGGCTGAGTTCGAGGGCGAGTACCTAATACGAAGCACGCCCAAAATGCTTCGAGGGCGTGTGCTTTGTGAGTCCTTCTCAGAATACTGCATCCTTCGACTTGTACGCTTTATGAACAACCGGGCGTGTACGGCATGTCCTCGAAGAATACACTTCCAGGAAATTCAAATGCCTACTCTGAGGTGAAGTGTGAGGTCGAGTTGCCGAAGCACATTTAAGAATCCGTCCTGGAGAGAGTGGTGCACACAAGATGGCGGAGCGAATGCAGTTCTACCAACTCCCGCATTTTGACCCAGCTCTGCCGTGGGATACGATTCCCTGCACAAACATTTCTCACATGCAAGAAACGAGATGGAAAACGTATCGGGAAGAAATATTGAAAAACACAGTCCAAAATCTGATACTGACTTTAATATGAACGAAAGAACTACATGATTTCAATGCTGGCTCCTTGGCCGTTTATTCTCCGTTGTGTGGAGGGAGTGAACGGTTGGGAAGTTGCTAGAGACTCAAGAGGTTACTCTAAATGCTGCATTTACTAGAAAAGAACTGCACTTAAAACATTGAGCAACTTCCTCTTTTAATAGGATGTATTACTATAGGGTAATAAATGCTTTCACAGTGGAAGTTGCTCAATTTCATTAAGTGCAGTAATGCTCCGTTTCCACACCATCACGCCTGAAACCTCAGATTACGTAACTGGAAAAGGAGTTATTATAAAGTATTTCAGGTTGACAAGGATGTTATTATTTTACCCTCAACCCATTTTTGATTGTTGGGGTGGAGATTAATAATCAGGCAACTTGTCGTAGGGGTCCACATGGTGTAATTTGTCTGGCTATTACTAACGAAACATCAAGTTTTTAGTGAATGCCATGGTAAGTTTGTTAGTTACTTTCTGGATATTACTGACGAAAATTAAAGTATTTAGTGAACGCCATGGTTAGTCTGTTTTGTTTTAATAATTCTGCTTTGAATGATGACATGCCTTAGCAATAAGAAAACAAATATACGGTACAAAATATGCAGACTATTGGAAAAGCGCACTTTTAATGAAAACCTTAAACAATCGTAGATGCCAACTGCAACGCATTTCCATTGAGTAGACGAATTTTTACTTTCATCAATGATGCATATTGCCAGCAACTTAAAATATATGATGGGGAGGTTAAAATTTATTTTACTATCAACTGATTTTATGGGAGAAATCGTTTCTTATGAACAGTTTTTCGCGTAAATAGCATTTGTTAAAAATAGAATATCATCCCTTTTCACCATGATTCATCATCAATGCATTTAACACCATGCAATTTCAAGTTTAACTTTCGCTCACGGCAAAATTCTTAATTGGAACAATTAATAGGTTAAAGGGTTGGAGAGTAGTGCAAAATTACTATTCAGGCGATGACCGATTTGGGTTCAGGAAGGGGAGGGCTTCTCGAAATAAGATTGCGGTGATGATGACACTTATGGATAGAAACATATATGAGTATAATCAGAATGTTTTTGCTGACCTTGGGAATTTCGTAAAGGTGTTCAAATGAGTAAACTGGGTAAAGGTAATGCAGATTCTCGGGAAATTAGGAATGGAATGGCGAGATAGGAGATTCCATTGAAAATTATATGTTGCCCAGGTGAGGGTGGAAGACGGTGAATTTGGGTGGGCAGTTATAAGTCGTGAGGTAATGCATGGGTGCTTGCTGTCGCCTTTCCTTTTTAACACTTATGCCGAGGAAATGTTAAAAGAGGCATGGGAAGAGCTAGATGTGGGAATCAAAGTAGGAGGCCAGCTGATAAAGTAGGTAAGATTCGTGGATGACCAGGCGTTGGTCAGTCGATCATCGAAGGGATTGCAAGCTTTAGTTGAGGCATTCAGTGTGGGAAAAACGGAATGACGTTAAATGACAAGAAAAGAAAAGTAATAAGATTCTCTAGGACAAAGATCGCGAGGGGGAGTAATAAAAGTAGGAGCGCCCAAACTAGAGCAAGAGGAACAATTTAATTACTTGGGTATTACGCTGTAGAGATAGATGGTACTAAAAAAAGTAACGGTATTTTTTTGAGTATTAAAAAGCAATAATTCTACTCGCCTGGTAGTACCGACGAAAAAATAGCGGTATACCGGTATTTATGTGATTTATTAAATATTTTAATTAATTACAAAATAATCCTTTAGGATTAGGAATAGGCAAGGTAAGTGGTTGGACGGGGTAATGAGGGCCGAAGGATTGCTTAAGACCGTGATAGAGGGGAGGATGTTTGGTGAGCAGGGAAGGTGAAGGAAGAGGATTGGTTTTAAGGACGTGGTGAATAAGGGTAGGACGTAAACTGAGATGAAGAAGGAAAATCTGTAAGTAGATAGGGCCACGCAATTGTAAACATTTAGGAGATATTCACCCACTTTCATAAACCTACCTTAAGCAGCAGATTACCTTAATGAAAAAATTTGCGATGAATTTAGTGAGAAATGGTAAGATATTTAGAGCATATAAAAACAATGACACCATTTTCTATACGTAGCAAGAATATGAGTCGATTGACATTTATTGGATGACATGGGATGCGTTATTCGAATAAAAAACCGTCGGGAGCAGACCGAGAGGGGGGGGGGCGCAGGTGGGATATCCTGCGGGGTGAACGGGAGTGGATACGTAAATGGATATGCAAATGGATATCCTAACGTGGTAGAGGGGGAGTCGATTCGGGCGGACTGTGGGCCTCTGGCGGGAATGCACCGTTTCTTGCACTGCAGCACGCAAAGGAAGGCTTGTAACATTGTGATATCCTTTTCTGTCATCACGGTTAAAATATGACAGAAGCAAAACACTTGTAGTTTTCCACTAAACATTATCAACTTTATTCTTGGAAAACTGCAGGGGGGGGGGTCGGGCAAAGAATGCGGAGTCACATTTCATCTGGTTGGCGCGCGGAAGGCGCTTCTCTTAAGGCTGTGCCGGTGAAAAGTGCACACCACCACAAGTCGTTATGTTCAGGGAAAACAATGGCGGGGGAAAAACAAGGGGTCGAGTAGTGTGTTGTTTATCTTCTTCTTCTTCCTCCTTTCCAGGTTTTGCCAATTTGCATGTTCCGGCTTCACCATCGCAATCTCGGACTCCCAACACTTCTTCTCTCTAAAGGCTTATACTCTAAATACCTTTCTGGGAATCCTTTCTAGAGGCATGCGCTCAACACGTTCTTTCCATCTTTCTTTATAATTTGTTGCAATTTCTGTTACTGGTTGTACTTCTGATTCTTACCTTATTTCTTCATTTTTTATATGGTCCAGGCATGTACAGCCTTTCACAGATCTAAGGAATTTCATTTCTGACGTTTCAATTTGTTTTGTCTCTTTTTCTAAGTGTCCAAGCTTCTGATCCGTATAGTAATGTGGGGACAGCCATTATTTTGTAACATTTTATTTGAGTTTCTTTTGCAGTTTTTCCCTTCAATGCTCTTCTTATAGTCCCACATGTTCTTTGGAAATTAGATATTTTATTTAAAATGTCTCTGTCCTCTTCCTAGGTGATGTCGCATTCCAAGTATTTAAAGTGTGATATCTGATCTATAATATTATTTTCAACTATTATTTATGTTCGGATTGGGTACTTTCCTAGGATTGCTATTGCCTTGGTTTTTTGTACAGAAATCTTCAAGTTATAGTCTCTAGATATGAAATTTAATTTATAGACAGCCAATTGTAAATGGTCTTCATTATCTTGAATTATGACTTGGTCATCTGCAAATAGCATTGATCTTAAAAATTCGCTTTCTTTTATTTTTATTCCTGGTGGTGTAACTTTCTTCCATTCTCGTAGGCAGTCATGTATGTATATATTAAATAAAGTAGGCTATAAAGTACACCCTTGTCTAACTCCTTGGTTGGTTATAACTTCCTGTGTTGGGCTTTTGCCGACTTCAGTATCAATTACAATTTTCGTATTTTTATAGAGAGATTGAATGGTTTTAATTAAATGAACTGGGTAACCACGTTTTTCCATTATGGACCAAAGTTTTTCTCGATTAATGCTATCAAAGGCCTTCTGGTAGTCAATAAAGGCTATGTGTGTCTCCAGGCTAAATTATATATGTTTTTGTATTATCAGTTTTAGACTAAAAACATCGTTAATACATGATATTCCCTTAAGAAATCCTGCCTGCTCTTCGAGGTGCAAAACTTCAGAAATTGTTTGGAGTCTTTCATAAATGATTTTGCTGTATATTTTGTATGCTACATTTAGTGGGCTAATACCTCTGTAACTTTCTGGCTTGTATTATTTCACCATTTTTGAAAATGGGAATTACTTTTGCAATTTTACATTCGCGGTGTGTTGTTTATGTGAAAGCGAAAATTAAAACTAGGAACAAAGAAAAAACTTTAAAATAACTTAGAGCTAAAGATACTTTTTATATTTTTTATTATAGAGATTATTTTTTTGAGTATCATGTCACTTTCAATGTAGTTTCATTTTTTTTTGGTTGGTTATAATTTTTTTACTTTTGTACATTTTTTTCTGAATAAGTCTTCATTTATTTCCTCAATTTTAATTTTTGTAGTGTATACTTCATTTGGCCCGTTGGGCACTTTTGTCATGGGGGAAAAAGAGCAAACTCGCGTCACGCACCGTCAGATTCTTCTTTCCGGGGCACCGCTTAGCATGCCGAATGTAAACTCATGAGAACGCTCGCTCTATATTAGAGTAAGATGGCGTAGTGGTTCGAGACGTCGTCCCACGTACCGAAGGTCCTAGGTCCCTAGTGTTGGAGGCTTTTTTTTTGAGAATTTTATTTTGGAACAATTTTTGACAATTTCTTTCAGATTTTGTTCTGATCTTGTCAAAAAGTTTTTTACCGACAAAGTTGTGGGGGAAAAATGGTTTTTCATAAATAAATGGGTGTTTATGAGAAATTCTTTCGGAAATTTGACCTACGCGCCTGATCTGCTATATCGAGAAATGTTATTAATTTGGAATTATTTTGTAGGCACGGAAACATGGACAAACGTCATGAAGGCAACGCAACTTGTGTTGAATCTGCAATGTTAGGAAATGTAGAAAGTGGAAGAGAGCGGCAAGAAGATGAAAAGGGTAATGAAACAATAGACGAAATGGGTGAGATTTTACAATTGAATAATTTAGCGGAAGGACAGGGAGATGAAAGAAAGAGGAAGAAAGCCGAATATGACCGAAATTATCGCGCTAAAAAGAAAGAATTGGAGAAAATTGACGCTGATTCCGAATTGGAAAAAACTAGCATGGATCGGAAGAGAAAAAAACTGAATATGCCAAAAATTACCGCGCAAGAAAGAAAGAATGTATTCATCAGAGTGCACAGGAAGCGGAAAACAAGAGGAAAAAAAGCCAAATATGCCAGATATTATCGTGCTAAGAAAAAAGCTGATGTCGAGAATAAAGATTGTGTAGGAAATGAAGATGCTGCTCATAGAAAGAGTCTGGATAAAAATCGTTCTAAAAATTAAAGGGAGAGACAAGGGACCGATGATTTACTACAAACTATGGAAATGAATGATTGCCAAATAGTGGGGCCCTCCAAAAAACTATCATTCATTCCCAAGAGAGATCGTGTAATTCATTGTTCGCAAATAGCAGGTCTCTGTACGAGAGAGGTGCCATTTATACCGCGGAAAGACATTACCTATCCTAATTCTGAAAATGGTGGACCATCTCCAGATCTTCATATTCCGGCTATGCTGATTGATGGAGGAGAGGATCGGGGTGAGTCAAATTCAAATGTTGATAATGTTGTGCACGATTTCGTTCAGCGGCGGAATGAAAAAGACATGTCAAACGAAAAAAAAAATAAAATTAACGAACCTCTAATAAAAGCACCACCACAACAGCAAATAATGTACTGCACATTCTCAACACATTTGTCGGCACATAAAGAGTTTTTAAAGCAATTTATCAATAATGAATTTGGACATGCTTGCGATGCTTGTGATAGACTTTTGTTTCAAAATGGTTTAAAATCATTTACCAATATTGACGGTAAAAAAAGCATAATATTAATCAGGAAAATTGTTGCGGTTCAGAAATCGGAATTTCAGATATGTGCAACCTGTATCACAAGCATTCACAAGAATAATATCCCACACCTATCAGTACCTATATAATGGTTTCAAATATCCCCTATTTCCAGATAGTTGGAAAAATTTCCCATTAGTTTTGGTGACTAAAAGATTAATATCACCCCGAATTCCTTTCATACAAATAAGGCGACTGCGACATATCCACGGTCAGTTTGGGATTTATGGTCAAGTAATTAATGTTCCAGTTGAGGTTAATACAATGGTGAGTAAATTACCGCAAAATGTCGATGACGATCACTGTATATACGTTCACATAGAGAGAAAAAATACATGTCTAGCTTTCTGCACGGCGTAGTGAACAAAAGAGTGATTAAAGCGTGGCTGAATTATTTAATACAAACACCTTTGTATAAAGTGCACAATATTACAATTGATGAAATATTTTTTATGCATTATATATATCAGAATATCGCCATAGAAGTTTACACTTTTCCCGTGTGACCCTAAGCACACCCAATTTTTTAAAATAAGGTTTTGTTTATTTTTTTTAACATAATAATTTTTTGGTGCCAATGCGTAGATTTGTTTTTTCATTTTTTGTGATTTAACATGGTTAATTTGAGCGCAAGTAGACATGTTGTTGGCGACCCCCTTGCGATACCCGGTCGGGCTGCTTCGTAGGTCTTCCTCCACTCCCTCTCTTCTCACCAATTCCTCCCAAGGGATGAAGGACAGAGGAGGAGGACATGGGGAGGAGGACAGGGGGGTGGGATGGAGTGGTCCGAGGGAGGCTGAAGGGGAGAGAGGGAGAAAGGAAGTGATAGTAAATGTATGTGGAAAAGGGCGTCGGACCACGGCTTGGGGGCGATATCACGATCTTCCTCGGGTTACTAACCACGGGGCTCGGGGCGTTGCCAGGGGTAGCACGCCCCTGGATGCGCGGTGCCGTCACATGCGTCAATTGCTTCTCGTCACCCGTAATTTCTCTCTCACACTCTCGAAGGCTGTTCGTGCGCCCCCAAGAATGCAGTTCCGCCCCCCACCCCACCCCCCACGGAAAGATGTTCGATACAATACTCTTCTTATCTATCCCTTAAGCTGAATAGTATTGCAGTGCACTCAGTTATGAGGGGATCGAAATACAGGGCGTCTATCTCTGCATAATACGAATTTTGTTTGCATTGTTGGTAACTTATAACTGATCAGCTGACACACATCATAACAATGCTACCTGCAACTGACCCTAATACTACTTAGACTTGATATGTTACTCGTTCACGTAATTTTTTACTAAATTAATATTGGGTAATTTACTATCGTTATACTTGATTGAAGTTCTCCAGTAATAAATAAATGAATTGCTCGTATAGTCAACGCCAATAATGGTCTTTGTCATAGTTCTAGTCATGGAAGGGACGATTGAAAGAGTAAAACAGCGTTAAAACTTAAAATTCGTAATTTATAAACAATTGAATGAAATTAAATTTCAAGTAAATAGAAATGTGGTCTTGTATTTGATTTCTATGCTGTTTAGTTTTGAACCGATAACCTCTTCTCGAATCGAGCTCGGTCCACTTTTATTAATTTTTTTAGGTGCTGGTGTAGTTTTGTATTCATGAATGCATAACCTCTATTTCATTACCTCTGGTAACATTCCCCAATTTTTCATACATTGCTTATAAATTATTTCTTTGTCTGTCAGTGAAAATAACAGAGTGTAATCGACCACTTAGCGCCGATGTAGCGTCGATGAAAATGCATAAATATCGTGATTTTTAGTCATAATAAACTAAATTGCCCTTACGGCATGATGGTGACGTCCTTCCTCTCAATATTTTATATCTCGATATTTACTCTGAAAAGGCAATTTTAAAAACTAACATTCTGTATCCTAATAATCGAGATGTACATTATATATAATTTTCAGGGTTCGATTACGATCATATAAGTGAAAAAGTTTTTTATGCTTCACCAACGCTCTTTACTGCCATACACGAGGATTGATGCATATTCAAATAACTGCTTAAAGCGATTAAATGTTTATCTAGGAGTGATTGGTCAATATTTTTAGCTCACAGACAATATCTACTTTTCATTCGAAATCATTTTCGTCAAGGCAATGTAATCACTGGGTAATTTTTAATGTAAGTATGTAATGGCTTATTTTGATGTAAAATGGAAATATATGAAATATACACGAAGTATACTCTCGATCAATGTAGCATCCGAAGAAGCAGATTAGGATTTTTAAATAGATGGGGAATGATTAGGGTAAAAGCGATAGGATATTAGGCCGGTTCGAACGGGGGTGAATGTACTTTGTTTTCACTGTTGCCAAGCTCATCGTTATCAAGAAATTCATGTAAATTATTCAATTTACCTCCCCATAAAAATATCAATAGATAATATTGGTTCTTTTATTATCTTTTATTGATTACAAATCATTGCGTGGTTAGTTTTATTTTCAAAGAAAATTTCGATGTCTCTCAGGGAGACGGCGTCAAATTTAAATCCCATATTTATGCCTCTGAATCAATTCACTTTGAAGGAAATTATTGCATCATATACGCATGCTGAATGATGGAAAATGAGATCCTATTTATATCATTATTATTTTGAATAATTCATTTCCGTTACGGTAGTTTTTATGTGTCCCATAACATAGTTCTTTGAAGGACTTTTACTCTCTTAAATTTCATAAATATTTCTGCTTTTCGTTAGCCGTTGTATCGGCGAAAGATGTATTTTTAAATAAAACAAACCAAAAGATCAGATCTCTAATTTTTTTTCATCCTCGTAGTCATGAAAAAAACACCTGAACAACTCCGACTCTCCCATGAAAATTCTTGACAGGTCATCGGGATATGGATGCAGGTGCTGGTGTTGTTTGTTCCTTCAAGGATCGGTGGTTCCTTCTCGCTAGAAGCGAGAGCTGGAGGCGTCGCGTCGTGAGAGAGAATGCGCTGCATTTCTACTCGAGTGAAATTAAGGCGGCTAACTCTTTTTAACGCCTTCTTTCGTTGGGGTGAAAGACATCTTCGAGATCGATCTGCGATTTCGGGCTTTTTCTCTCTGGTAGAAAAGAAAGTAAAATGGAAGATGGTAATGACGGTCATTTAAGTCATCTATCGCGATATACCGGCCGTGAAACTCCAAAGTAATTTCAATTTATCAAGCAAATGACCCAATAGCTATTCCAAGAAATAAATCTTCAATTTAACTGGAATACTCGGAACATCCGTAAGACTTTCACCTTTTTATAAACTTAGATTTGATCAGTCACCATCAGAAGGTATTGTGCCGCAGCAAATTAATCACCAAAGTAGTCCATGCCACTCATATCTTTAAAAAGACGGATAACTACCCATAGATTTTGATCGGAAACGTCGCTCACGTAACAATTCTCAAGCAGATAATGATTTGTAATATTTTTTGCATCCTAAGCAGTCAGCATAAATTAATTCTGCCTAACAATAAGCTTCCATCTTCTAACTATGTTAATCCTTGCGTGATTAATCAAATGTGCAAATGTTCTTATTCAAGCGGTCGGAGACAGTCCACAGAGCAAACTTTTTAACGACAGAGCTTGGGAATTGAGAATTGATATCTGTACTAATTGTAAAAATGAATAATCGCAACGCGAAACTCGGTAATTCAGATTATTCCATTAAATTAACCATAGTGTGAAACTCACTGTTTAAAGTCGTTAAATTCGCAGCCATTCGCCTCGAATGGGATACAAACTCAGGTGTCCTGAATCCGCGCCCAGGCTGCCACATGACCAACTGAACGACGCGGGCTTCCTCTTTCTCCACTGTGAATTTTGTCGAGGATTTAAAATAACTAGATGTAGACTATACTTACGATGGATCACGCATGCAATAATAGCACACGAAGAACTTGCATTCCTTGGCATGGTGCCTCAGTCCATGACGTGTAAGCCGCCAATTCCGTGCCATTTTATTCGTAACCCGGCAACTTACAGGGAGAGAGGATGAAATGTGTCCTCCGTTACATTTAATAAAAACATTATGCCTTTCCACGTCGTCATGTTTGCAAATAGAAATTGTATTTACAATGGTTGTAAAATGCAAAAGAGGTTAAAACATGGGGAAAATGGCATTTTTTAAAGGAATAATGCCACTTTCCCGAAACACTTTTTTAAGGAACGAATTCTCCCAAGGAATGGAATGAAAATGACAAGTAGGTATCTAATCATCTTATTTTTAAGTAATTAGTGACTCTGTGCTACAATATTATTTCAAATGCAAGAATTATAAATAAATGAATCTGCAGTCGGCTCGTATGACTTGAAATAGTTTTCATTAAAATATGCATCCGTCAAAGGATCTGCATGTTTTGTATTTTCTTTTTGTTTTCTAATGGCTTGTCGAGAGCAGTGGCGGATACATATGGGGGGCGCGGGGCCGCCCGCATTGCCGCCGGCGCCGCCCCCGCCAGTCAGCCCGCACGCTAATCGTTCGTTTCTTTCGTCAGTCGACTCTGAGTCGAGTTATCGAGTAGTTGTACTTTCTTATGTAGCACGCGCGCGCGTCCGCGTCATCGTATTTTATACGTTTCTGTATAGCACATAGATAGCTAATCTACGAGAAAGATACTACGCCATTCTAGTGATCTCGATACGTTATGCTGTCTGGCATTTGTTCGAGAAAAGTCGCGAATATTCTACTGTTTGTATTTGTTCACACTCCTTAAAAGACTGGAAGCGAACAATTTGGCACCGAATGTTCTCGAAACAACCGAGCTACATATATAAGGGAAGCAGAGTCGCTGCCAGGCAGTCAGTTTGAGAGCTGCAATCGTCGCGATAACTTGCACCCCCCCCCTTGAGTTTTTTCTGTATCCGCCACTGGTCGAGAGTGAAAATAGTGTGTTTACACAATGCAAACGAAACGGTGGAAACCCTTTTTTACGTTTGGACTGTCGCAGTGAAGCCACCCTTAAACCCCTCGAGTGATCGCCTCGGACGAAATTAAAAGCAGTTGAAGTTCAGCTGACCGCTCCCGGGAGATATCGGAACGTGTGTGCTGAAGAGAGAGTGGGATGATGGTGATGATGATGACGTGACTGATTCTTGCTCTCTTTCATTCTTCATCTCCAGCGGTCTCGTCCACATTCCGCTCGCGAGCGTGCTTCATACAATTGGATCTCGGTTGAAGTTTGGAGGTGTGGTGAGGTGGGAGGGTGGGGTTGGATGGGAGGGGGGTAAGGGAGGTGGAGGGGAGGAGGAGAATATGGGAGGAGGGTTTGAATGCGACGCTGCAGATGCCTGCGGTCTTCTCGTGACTCTTCTTTTTTTATATTTAGCGCCGTCCCGTTTCTGTTACCTCTCCGCGATAATCAAGCCGCACAATTGCGAGTAGGCATCTGGTGTTCGTTTGAGTACTTTTAGCGTGATTAAGAAAGCATTACTGGGTGGGTTTTTGCATATCTCTCTGGGGAATGATTTTTTCAAAAATACGTTTCTCTCTCTCTCTCATTTCAGTTAATTGATACCGAAAATATATTTTATGGAAATTACGTTTCAAGGTCATTACCAAAATTTTCAGTGGATTAATCCTCCGAAAGCAAGCAGTGGATTCCTTTTGACCCTTCGACGTGATTAGACGACTTTGATTATATTTCCTATATTTGATATAAGTATTTTGACTTGAAGAATATGGAGATGATTTAATTCCGTCCGTACATTTTAATGAGTTAATTATAATTTCTGGAAGAATTTAAGCTTAATCAACGCATTAATTAATCAGAATTTTATTTGACCTGCAGTATTTTAAAATTGGGTGATAATTTTATTTTTATCTTACTCTTAATCAGGCGACGACTTCCGTGGTAATTATGAAATATTAATTAATAAAACTTATAGAAATGTGTTCTCTTCCTTACAGTGACATACTATAAAATCAGTCGCTGCGTTAATTTTATCCGCAATTGATTGGACTTAAAAACTAATATCGTTTAATTATCTTTCTGAATAGCAAAAGCTATTATAGGTCAGATAATTAACCAGGAACTGCATAAGTACGCATTGTTTTTTTTTAAGTAGCCAGTGTGCTGGGATTCAGAGTCGTAGTTATTCTGACCCTATTATGGAGATCATGAAGAGTTTACTTATGCCAGTCATTCTCTCGACTTTATGTGAATTTAATGATCGAATTTGCCTTCGATATAAAATTAAATCTTCAGCCCAGCTCAAACATGTGCTTTATCCTTAAACCTCAATTGCTACCTAATTTTTGTGTTTCATACTGGCGTCCAGGTGTGTCTGTAAAAAGGAAGCGAATGAATGTCCAATAGATTTTTTAAAGTGTGCAGCGCCTTATCCACGAGCAATATTTCTTTCTTCATCTCAATATACGTAATTGAAAAAAGCTGGTCATAACACCAAATTTTTACTTTTTTGTAATTTAGCAATTGATTCTAGTTTAATAGTGCAAATAACTAAAGTTATTTTCAATTTTGGTGCATTCGTTAGATCAGCAGAAGCGTCAAAGTTGAATCAAAATAGTCAAAAACCTAAACTTGGCATGGTGATAATCCGCGGAATTTCCCGATTTAGTCGTTGCTCAACTGAATTCCAAAAATATCTTCAACTCTATTGTTTTGACTATTGAACAATTTGTTTTAAACTATGGACGATTGCAATAATGAATGGATTTTTATTCTGTACTTAATTGTCCTTTTACTGGCGAACTGCTCCAGAAATGGGATTGCCTCAATAGGTAAAGTAGCAGTATATTCCTCCCCAGTTTCTGTTCGGATTTTTATTGTTTGCACAAACTCTAACCCTGACGTACCACACATCAAAGCCCTTATCAATCGTGACTCCATCACTATTGACCCAAGATTCAGGAAAAAACGGTCTGCTGAATACATGGAAAACTTAAAAAGAATGAGATAAAAAGGAAGCTTCATGCATCCAATTTTTAATATTTATCCTCATGATCGATTATTTACAAATATACAAAATGTAGAGTACTGTATCACTTTGTTAATTTCCTTAGGGTACGTCCAGTAATTAAGGTACAACGACACTTGTGGAACTTTAGATCTTGCATTTTCCTAGATTTATGTAAGAATTGTGGCAATACGCCTATTCTGCCTGTCTTCTAGTTTTAGTTTTTTACATTATTCCAAAGAACTAATATTACTTTGCCATGTCAAATTAGTTCTCAAATTAGCCCACGCAGGTTCTTTTGATATCTGAATTAGTCTTGTACCATCTATGAACCTGCCAACTATGCAAAAATGGAATTCATCATGGCATTGGAGTCATCTAGATAGAATTCCGTGATTTCCGTTCAGACTAAGGCCACCTATGGGAGTAAAATTGAATTAGAAAGGAGGGAGAAACAATCGTAGCATACATTCAGCGCAAGATTAGGACTTTTAGTTAGCCTCCCGGGACCTTGTAATGGAGAATGATGACAATGTTGTAAGACGCTTCTCCTCCAATCCTAAACTGTCATCTGAAATTTCCATTTATTACTCTCATGAAAATTATGTTATGCAGAAAGATTATTCGTTAATTATTCAGTTCAGGCATTAATAAGGAGCTAGTTCAAAGATTGTCAGCCATTTTAAAAGCCCTATCTAGAGTTCATCCAATTAATGATACAGCTTCAACGATTACCGCTCTGCCACTACTTACCGATACTTGACTTGTACCCATGGTGGTAGTTCTATTCGATAGGATATTTTCCGAAGGATGCTTCTCACTTCTATTGATAGAATAAACAGATGTACATAGTAAAACGAGTAGGAAAATTATCCTAAAAAGCTTAGAATCTCCTTATCATGAATGAGCCAAAAGAATCAGACGGAGACAGCGACGAAATTTACTCGAATAGGGACAACTTCAAAGCATTTCCGTACTCATTGTCAGTTATTTCGAATCCAGCAGCAAATTATTTTAATGCACAATAAAAAATGAATCCCATGACATTAATTTTCATGGAACTATTTATCAAACTCTCTAGTTTGACACAAAGAAATCTCCAAAATGTTATCAATAGTGTATCGATATTCTGAGGAAAAAGTAGTTTACCGCTTGAATTCGACTTTTATAACTCACAGTATTTCAGGATTAAAAAGGGGCACATTCATCCATAACAGCTTACCAACCTCAGTTGAAGAGGATTTTTCCGTTTCCGCCGTTTTGTTTCATAGAGACCCCTGGTTGGTATAAATGAAAACTAACAATATATTCGGACTTAGGATGTGAAAAACTTGAGAATTCGACAAAATAGTGGTTCTACTTTAAAAAAATTAATAGGGATATGAATTTTAGTCAGCTATTATCGATTTCCGCCCGCTGTTCTAAAATTCTTCATTACGTTCATAAAAACCAATCCTCTTTCTTCCCCTTCACCGCTTACCCAACATCCTCCCCTCTATCACAGCGTTAAGCAACCGTTCGCCCCTCGTTACCTCCTCAAGCTACTTACTTTTCCTATTCCTAATCTCATCAAGGAAATTCCTTTTCTCACTCACCATACCAAACACTTCATCATCTTACTTTCGTTCCAATGCACCTTCTCCATCTTCCTCACCCTCATCATGAATGTCTGCAGCCTATTCTCGTTTTATTTTCTCAAGAGTCCACGTTTCTGCTCCAGACTACGCCACACTCCATAACAGATTCTCTCACCAGCCTCTTATTTATGTCCTTACCTTAGGTCACCGTCATCAGCTCCCTTCAATTACTGAACGCTTCTTTCACTAACGTTATTCTCCTTCTAATGCTTTTGCTACTATGACCATTTTCTTCTAGCGTTACTATCCAAGTAAATAAATTACTCTACTTGATCCAGTTTGTACCCTCCTACTCTTTAGACTATTCTCGCTTCGTTTGTCCTAGAGAATCTCATTACATTTTTTTTCTTACGATTCATCTTCATTCCGCATTTATCGCACTGATTTTACAATGCATCTACTAAACCTTGCACTCCCTTTGATGACCGACTAACCAACGCCTGGTCGTCCGCGAATCTGACTTTATCAGCTGGCCTCCTACTTTGATTCCCATAAATAGCCCCTCCCATGCCTCTCTTACCATTTACTCGGCATAAATGTAAAGGAAGCAATGGCGAAAACCAGCGAATGGCTTTACCTACAGGGATGGGACATGTGAACGTGTACACGTGTACGCGTCTGGAGGCGTGTACACGTTTTCCATTTTTTGCAAAATAATACACGTTAGAATCGTCCACCTTTGATTTCCACCACATCCCATCCCCCCACCTCCCCCCGGTCACTTAATATGACTTGAGTCAAGGTGAATCGTTATGAATCAGTGTGTACGGTACTTCCTGGAATCTGGATCTCAGTCGGTGACTACTGTCACCGCCTGCTGTCACGTCTTACTCTCTGTGACACAGTTTGACCTTAGCAGGCTGCCATTCTGCTAGCATCTGTGCGGGACTCCAACACTCTAAGCGTACATAATACCTGTAGGCCCACCGCAGAACGGAATGTGGGGCCAGAGACTAACTATTGTATGCGTCGGGACTGGTAAGACGTGTACATTAGGGTGGGCCGAAAAACACTAAAGTTTCCGAATCGAATCGTAATAGCGCGGAAAAGTTGTTACTTGTCACCCTGATCACAAAGAAAGAAAAATTTTCGAAATCGGACCATGTCTTCCGGTCGCGCATCTCGTTCGAAGTTTTGAAAAATCGTAAAAAATATGACTTTTTTAGGGATTTTTTAAAAATAAGTTACAGTGATTGGATTACGTTCAAAATCGGTATGTGGTCTCTTCTTAAGAAACTCTGTCTTAAAAAAATATGTAACACCCCTTATCTCCTTCTTTTAGGGGGAGGGCGAGTCGCTCATCGCGTTCAAATTATCGAAAAATCGTAAAAAACATGACTTTTTTCGGAATTTTCTCTTTATGAGTTACAGTGATCGGATTGCGTTCAAAATCGGTATGTGGCCTCTTGTAAAGGTCCTTTGTCTTTTAAGAAAGATATAATTCCCGTTCCCCCCTTCTTTTATGGGGGAGGGGAGGGACATGTATCGTAAAAATGAGTGCCCATACGGTAGGCCTACGCTTATTTTTGAAAATTGGTTTTTCTTTAGATTTCGTCCCTTCAAAATAGTTGTTTTGGCGAAAAACAAATACATTTCAGGCTGGTTGATGTGCGACTACCCATAGCCGTGCCTAAGGGGTCAAAGTGCAGGTCCACTAGAATAAGCGGATTTCGATGCCAGACACACGTCTTTACAGTTATTCTCTGATTGTAGAGCTCCGCAGGGGCGAAAAATTTCTTTGTTTTTTGACGGAAACTTTCGTGTTTTTCGGCCCACCCTAGTGTACATGCCTGAATAACAAGCCTGTACACGTTTACTGCAATACACGCTTTTGCCCATCCCTACTTGCCTTATCCCGCGACCTATAACTCTCTATGCCTTATTCAAGTCTTGGAAGAGTCTCCTGTACGGCCGATCCATTCCTATTTTCCTGAGTATCTTCATTAGTTTTTCTCGATTAAGTCTGTCAAACGCCTTTTCGAAATCGGCGAAACAAGCAAAAACGTCGTGATTTTACCACCTATATGTTTATTTTCATAAGTGTTCTCATCACCGTAATCGCACCTCGATTAGCCCTCCCCTTCCTGAACCCATACTGATCATCGCCCATTTAGTAATTGCTCCACTCTCCTGCCTTTTATTGATTATTATATATTATTATTATTATATTGACAATGTTACAAGTGGACAATTGGCCCGGTGGTAACATAGATAAACAAGGTACGAACAATATACATCATCGCCCTGGTTAACAATACCTTACAATTAAATGATAAAAACATCCTTTTTCGACCTATTCTTAAATATATTTACATTTTTTGGGAAGGGTTCGAGAACCCTTGCTGGTAGATCGTTCCAGTCAAGTATTGTTCTATTTAGGTATGAAAACTTCTTAACATTAGTCCTTTGTGATCGGCACTTTATCTTAAATTGGTGATCATTCTTTCCAACAAAGTTTGGCTTTAATATTTCCTTCCCTAGGTCGTCCCATGCTCTTTCCCCGGTAACTATTCTGTACATCCCACATAGCCTGCTCCTTTTCCTCCTTTGCTTTAAGCTATCCCATCCTAGTTCGTGGATCATTTTCTCAACACTTTCCGTTTTCTTATATCTTCCTAACACATACCTGGCTGCTTTTCTTTGCACTTTCTCCAATTTAATATCCTGACCTTTTTTGTGTGGATCCCATACAAGAGAAGCGTACTCTAAGATAGGGCGAACCAGTGTTTTATAGGCCATATTCTTTGTAATCTTACGGCTGCCTTTGAGGTTTCTCATTACCCAATGCAGCGTTTTGAACGCCTTTTTGGTCATGCAATTCACATTTAATTCCCAGTCTAAATTATTGGTCAAATGAACACCTAAATACTTACAGCTATCGGATTTCGGAATTGCATTGCCAGAGAATTCGTATATTCTATTTGTGGAAATAATTTTATTGCTAAAGTTAACATACTTGCATTTTGGTACATTTATATCCATCCCATTTAACGATACCCAACTCATCAAATTGTTAACATCGTCCTGAAGGGCTTCATGGTCGCTCAGATTACCTATTCTTCGATAAATGATGCAGTCGTCTGCAAAAAGTCTTATGCTAGAGTTTATCATTCCTGGAAGGTCGTTTAGGTAAATTAAGAACAATAAAGGTCCAAGGACGCTGCCTTGAGGGACACCCGATGCTACCTTGGCTAGTTCAGAGCATTCTTCACCCACTTTAACCCTCTGGGTTCTATCTTTGAGAAAATCTTTAATCCACAATATAACTCTTATAAAAGTTTTGATGCGGGTGAAATTAAACTAATTGTTATATATTCATTGAATTCTGACGCTTTCTATTTCAGGATAGGCATCAACTGGAACTTGGTTTTACGAAGTCCTCGGGCCACACTGCTTCCTCGTAGGCACAACGAATAAGTTCCAAAAAAGATAGCCATCCCTTATTACCAGAACTTTTCAGTAACTATGAAGGTATGTTATCTGCTCCCACAGGATTTCTTACCTTCATATCTCCCTTATCTATTTCCTATCTATTTCGAGGTCGAGTATCTCCGATCCGTGGTTATCCTTGTCTTTTATTCTATCATTCTCTGTATCTAGGTTTACAGGCCTGTTACCGCTGTCATATAGCTCTTAAATTAGGTCTATTTATCGGAACAGTGGTTGATGAATGAAGATCTATATCATGGTCGAGTGTCTTAATCTTTCTAAATGTTACCCTTCAAGCTTCTTTAAGGGCATTTGGCAGGGGGTGACTCTAAACGAGGCTTGCACTGTTGTGTGTAGATTTAAAAAATGAGTGGCATTATGTCCTACACCGTCAAAGCTTCAGACGCGATTGAACTCGAAAACACGAAGATTCTAGAATTTTTCCGTCTTCCAGTAATTTGGCGGCCCGACAATTCCACGGATTTGTGACTACAAGTGTAAATATGAGCTTAAACTCTGATCGTCTACAGTATTTTTATGAAAGCACCTAATGAAAATACAATAATTATTAGCGAGATGAAGTAGCTGATACGAAAGCAGTGAAGCTAGAATTTCGATTTCGACTCGAAAAATGAAAATTGACATGTGGTCAGTTTCTGAGCTGAAGATCTTGAGCTCTCAAAGCGTTTAGCAGATAGCCGTGCCAATGATAGTTGAGATTTTATGCGGCGAGACCGTGTTTCTATTCTATGCACCTCCAATCTTATGAAAGTGCTGCGATCTGAAAGAAAAATTAATATTTTTCTCAGAAACGCAAATTCCTTCATGATATGCAATTAAATGCAGAGGTTAAATGACTTAAGAGAGCTTTTACCAGCAACAATACCATCCGTAAACGATTCCTGTTCCATACAGAACAAATAAATCAACCAAGATCATCAACAAGGCCTTGCGATTGAGCGAAGACAGCAGGCCGGATCGGAGAGGACCCCTTTCCGTCTTTCGTGGCGTCCTTCTCCCTCATATCCCGTTTTGCGTTCCCCATCGCCAATGCAAGAGGCAACCAAATCCGAGCGCATACGAAGGCGGATGAGATGGTTCCGGCGCGGCGCAAGGTGCGGCTAAGAAACAGAAGGCAGAGCGGAAATAGAAAAGGGCGCGGCCATGCCTAAGCCACGGATCACATCACACCGAATGGGGAGAACACGTCTATTTTTCACTTTCGCATCGGCCCGCGTCGTCTACCGCATCCAATCATTTCCCCCCTCCACTCCCGATAGTTTTTCCCTTTGGTTCTGTGCACCCCCCACGGATTGGAAGAGGGTTTTCAAAGGAGTCCGACGCCTCATACTCGCGCTTCTCCTATACATCTATCTCTTTCTCTCTCCATGCCAGGCTTCCTCTTGCCCCTCCACTCTCTCCGCCGCCATTTCTTTTGATCCTCACCTGCCTCTTCCTCCTTATCCCTTAACAAATTACGAGGTGACACCACCGCGTGGCGCTGTCCCGTCTGAACGCACACGTACCAGTTCGTGTGCGAATGTGTGGAGATATTAATTTTTTTGTGCTGGCCTCTTCCCCGGGGTTATAATGGACGGGCAATGGCAATCGAAATGATCCGGATATCATCTCGAGACTTGTAATTTATTCCCATAATTATTTTCCCAGCCGTCCATCGGGCGATACACTTTGCCGCACGTTGGGGGTTGGAGGAGGCATGTAGGGGCGGGGTGGGGGCTGGGTGGGTGGCGTGGGGTGGTCGGGGGCCGAGCAATCGGCTGAGGCTGGGCTGGTGCGGTCTCATTCTCGCCTCTTTTCTTCCTTTCACTGGTCTATGGGCTCCTAAGGGCTCCCACCCTACGCCATCCTATGTACTTAGCGTTAGCGGACTTCGCCGACGACTTCGTTCCGGAGTGTGGCTCTGTTCAACAGATCAACAAACAGGAAGAAAGTTACTGGAATGGATGCTGGGTCCCAAGGAAAGGAAAATATCAAAATGATAATATACCAGTGAGAATGATACATAGAGAGCCACTGAGGATGCTACGTGGAAAAAAATTGGCCTTTCCATAGAAATATATTTAATTGTTCATTTCTTCAGAATCTTCCACTGCGACGCCAATTCGGAAAGTACATGTTCTTGAGTTCCGTTTGGTTTGAAAAATAAACACGAGTACATATGGATGTTTTTTTTCTATATTTTAGTTAAAGTTACATTTCTCAGCTATTGTTCAAGATTAATTCTAGTAGCATTGAAGCACTAGTCATTCAGATGAATGAGCTCTTTTTTAAAATGTCCTTGGCGTAGAACTCCGCGAGTCTGGGAGAATGGAGGTATGAGTTGACACTGTCCTTCACCCTCTCATCGTCTGCAAAGCGCTCTGTGACCCCTAGTCATTTTTTCAAGTTAGGATTTTGGTGATTATCACTGTTATTCAAATCAGGACTGTACTGAGGAAGGACAAACAACTTGAAACTGGGACCAGTGGGCTTCGTGTCCTTGCGGCACTCTACGGTCGAGCGTTATCATGGCTCAACTCTACCTGGCAGCGGAGTTCTGCGACGCGAGTATATAAGCACTCGTTCGCCGAAGTGACAAGTGTCTTGAATATACAGGAAGGCATGTTGAAAATTGATGAGAGTTATAACTTACATGACATTCGTCCATACGAAAGTCCCATAGTATTAAAATACCCTTTGTACAAATCGGTGTTTTTGAAGTTCTACTTTACTGTCGTAATGTGTTTTACGCCATCTATAGGTTTAATGCCCTCGCTGTAAACATGTTCGCTTGGTGAGGAGCAAACACATCTCATGAACGACACGCGCGATACGACACGGAAAAACGTCAGATGACCTAAGATCTATTTAATACACTTTCCTTGGTATTTCTTATCGAACTGGAGGGCTGAAATTTACAGGTTATGTTACTTATCACCCAGTGAGCCGGGAAAAAACAACAACTCTGAGGAAATTTCCATATTTCAAGCATATACATGAGTTCGTTTTTTAATGGGAGAAAAGTAAAATTTCCTTGCAGATCAATTTTATTTCTTTCTTTAAAAGATGAAAAAAATACACATACGACGGCGAGACTTGGACTGAAATGTGTCCAAAAAATTAAATTTTAATTTTCTTGCGACCGATTTTTACGGAGTGATCTCAAAATTGTAAATAAGTAGTGTCATAAAGGTAACGGTTTCAGGTGTCACTCGGTGGAATTTATCCATCATGAAGATATGAAAATAAGGTACTGCAATTCCACATAAAATATTTATTGTACGACCCGGGTTTCGCCACAGTACAGCATCATCAGGTACAACATTAAAAAAATGGGCACTTTATATACACAAAAGTTGGGGAAGGAGGGGCGGAAAAAGACAGGTTGGGGGGGGGGGAGGAGTTTGAGTTGCGTGCAGCACCCAAGAGGTTTGGGGGAGGCATTAATTTCAAGCTTGGGAAGGTAAGCGTGGTTCGGGCAAAGCATTAGGGAATGGAGAAGGGGTGAGCGAGTAGGGTACAACATCTCGTTAATATTAGTCTTTTCACAACACAAAGTCTCTAATTCCTCTAGCGCGTCCAACCTCCTCCCTTTCCTTTGGACGTGCTAAATTCTGGGGATGAAGTCACTCTGGTGGTTGTGCGTCACCAAATGTTTTGCGAACTGTGAGACATCGTCCCTTTTTCAGAAGCTGGCTTCATGTTATCTGACCCTGGTATGGAAAGGTCTACCTGTCTGTCCGATATATACACTATTGCAGTCTTTGCAGCAAAGTTCATAAACTCCGCTTCGTTCCAGAGCGTTTATTCTGTCTTTGTTGGACTCAGGTATGTTTCGCAGAGTGTTTCTATTGTAGAAGGCGGCTCTTACTTCTCCTTTTGGTAGATATCGTTGTGCCTTGAGGGAGACTCTACCAAGGAAGGGTATCCTCCTCAACTTTGTACTACCAAGGAAGGGTAGTACAAAGTGGAGGAGGATACTCTTCCTTGGTAGAATCTTCAAGTAGTGTCATACTCATAATAACGTACATTTTCCGTACTTCAATTTAAGAAAAATTTAAGTTTATTTATGGAATTAATAAAATATTTTTAAATAAAATTAAACATAGCTGGTATAATGCTTATACTCTCCGAGATCGTTAAACAGTATTTTAGCCATAACACACATAAATTATTCGTATATCCACGGACAAACATGTTCTCGAACGTGGCAAGGATGCTCTCGGACATAACTGGATGATTTACAGTTTTACAAATAAAACTGCTGACTATTAAAAACCTTAATTCGTATCTTATACGTTATCTAACATTAAAAAACTTAATATCCGGGTCTTAAGATTTAAGGAACATCAGGATCCTAGATCATCGGTAAACCATCTTCAGGGTTTCTTGTGTCTTCTTCTGAGTTAGAATAAACTTCTGAATAATAATGACATCTGCGTTGTTTTTTCATACAGATTTATTATTTATGCCATATAATTATTTTTTAAATAAAGAATAGGCCTAAGATAGATACTTTTTATAAATGAAAATGACTGGCAATTTTCCACTGAACTGGTGTTGTACACTGAAACCTGATGATGGTGTTGTACACTGAAACCGGTCGTTTTTTAAATATATTCTTGTGGAAAATTGCCAGTCATTTTCATTTATGATGTTATTCCATAAAATTAAGCCTGAAACTACAACTTTTACTAAGATAGATACATTAAAAATATTAAATAAGAAATGGGTCTGAACTAAAACTAAATATTCTTTTTGGAAAAAAAGAAGAAAAATTGTTTGTTTAGTAATCAAAAGGTGAAAAGTGGACTGTATAGGAAACTGAATGCCGCCGAATGGTACTTACAAAAAATTCGGAGGCGTCAATGGCATGGCGAGCTGGCGCGATGTCTATGGTGCAGGTTATCCCTGGATGTCCGAAGCACACACTCCTTTCAACTACTGTCTCCTCGTCTAGAGGATCAAAAAAGAGAACCCCCTTGCCCTCTTACGGCGAACACACACAAAAAACCAAAAGTAAAACGGAATGCACCACTCGGCGGCAAATACGATTAAGAACTTTACCGAACATTGTTTTTAATTTTAAATTTTGAAAATACTTTAAAATAACTTTAAACTAAATAGCCAAGATGAGTATTGACATTTTTAAAGCGCTGCTATTATTGATAATGATAAATTCAAAGTCCAACAATTGAATTTTATTTTTTAGTAAGGCCCTTAACTTTCCAATAAACCTGTGCTTTGGAAAATATTATTCTTCAAATATTTAAAAGTGGGGCCTTGCGGGTACTTGTGGGTAGAGTGCTGGGTCGCCGACCGGGGGGTCCCACGTTCAAATCCGGGTGAAGACTCTCTGGATCCCCCCATCCGAAAATCCTCGCAGTGTAACTGTCTGATTGTCTGAACATTGTGGAAAATCGCAGGTGGCCCAGGGAAAGGAACTGGCCCCCTTACCCTGAATGTGTTTATTTCACACGCCAATGGCTTAGTACGGGGCGAGATCTACTCTTACCCATTAAATCCAACCTTCGGGTTGAAACACCTGAGTTTGAAAATTGAGGAACTTGCCCGGAAATAAAATTTAATGGTAGGGGTGTAGTAAAATTTTACTACTGGGCGCCTCTGTCGCAGTCAACCTTCGATTCAATTGTTTCAGTCCTGATCTCCCGCGCATTATACCCGTAGGCCGTGGACACAAAGAAACAGGTGACCTGCTTACCAGCTCCGATCGTTGCTTGAAGTCCAATCTGGTCGGTGCACACGAAGAAAGCTGGTTGACGCAGGGATTATGATTTGGGTATGCATATCAGGTGGCCAAAATGGCTTTAAAATTACTACCGCTTCTTAATTGAGTTATTGGATGTCAATACGACAATATTCCGTATTGCTTCTTATGATCGCCAGCTGGTCTACAATGAATAATTATGAATGAACCGCGGTAGTCCTCACTCGAAAGATATTTTGAGTTCTCAAACATTCATTCTCTCAGCCATATTTGATTATAATAAGTGAAAACATATTTGTAAGTATGTCAAAAAAGGAGTGAATAACGAACCACCGACGCGACGGCTTTACGGCTTCCGTGCGGCGGTACGTGTACTTGAATTTCGGCCGCCCACTCTGAGTCAGACGCCGCTTACAACCACCAAATATTGGTCAAGACGTTTAGCTGTGCTAGTATTTGTCCGCCCTGGGTATTTCCTTTCCCCGGTTTATCTGGTGACCTTTCCCCTATCCGCCACCTGCGGAGGCGTCCGATAGGAGACTAGCAACCCCACAAGGGGAGGAAGACCCCGTGACAAATAAATAGAGCAAACTGAGGAAACTGCAGAGGAGCTACAAGGGCGATGATGACGTCATGAATCCTAAATGACCATTTATTTTTACTCTGTCAACCTTTCTCATTCGAATGGCACATGGCCCGTTCGGATATCTCATGTACTTTCCGAGGTACAAAGAAATGTTTGGCACATTGCACAAATGTGTTTCGTCGTCGCCAGACATAATTCCCTTGCGCACCAATTGGAGACGGGTCACGCCAAAACCCTCCTACTAATTAGCGAGTCGCAGAAAACTGCGAGTGGCGTAAGAAGACTTTGGCTCATCTTTCAGATCGGTTTCTTTTTAACCGAACTACGATAAAAACGATTTGAGAGAGGCTATTTTTCCCACTGCGCCTTTCACTATGAACGGCTCATGCGCCTGCCAAACGGCAGACTTAACTGGTTTCTTTCTCCATTTATTACTCGCTCTTATAATTTAATTTCCATAAAGTTACCCTTAATATGGTTCAAAAATAATTTAAAAAACCCGTGAAGATGCCGTGACTTGGTGAATGGCTGCCGCCAACTAATTGGCAGCCAGTAACCTGGAGGAGGGAGGCAGCAAGAGCCCTCCATCACATGACATGTTGAGACTGCGTGGGTTGGTACAGCGACACTCATTACATTAAAGTCGCGGTGAGGTATGTAGAACCTAAAAGGATGTGATACTGCGTGATGGAAGGCATCGGGAAACCACTAGCTTATCATCCCGAGGATCAGCAGCTCTTCAACATTCTTCTCTCGTATGTTTTATTATAAAGACGTGATGGAATTTTCTCGAGTAAAATATTACGGAGGTAAACTAGTCCCCCATTTGGATCTCCATGTGAGGACTACTAGATAGGATACTTCAGCCATTAAAGATAAGCATTGTTTTAGGATTAGTACCTGCAATGTAAGATTGCTTCGAGGTTGTGGACGACTTGGAAAACCTGAAAATTGAGGTGATAGCTATATGTTTAGATGTTTAAGGTACAGGAAAAATG
This sequence comes from Pyrrhosoma nymphula, assembly GCA_963573305.1. NCBI lineage: Eukaryota > Metazoa > Arthropoda > Insecta > Odonata > Coenagrionidae > Pyrrhosoma > Pyrrhosoma nymphula. Next base: position 25,427,104 of record OY754336.1, on the reverse strand, counting down.
AAATGAGCCGAAGAAGGAGACTTTTGGAGCGGCAGCCACTGGATTATCCACTGTGGATTTAAAATTGGCGATGCAAGTATTTGAATAACATTCAGGAAATGAATCGCTATGCGAGTGAAATGCTATCTTGAATATAAATAAGGGATAATATTGGTTAAATTAGAAACAAAACCTTAAGACACAGTTGCGTTGCAGGTACACATACCCACATGAGCTTAAGGAGACATGTACCACGGTATAGGAATAGCGATAACGATTGTAAATGGGGATGAAAACGTAATTATTCTTGGGGACTGGAATGTGGTTGCAGGAGAAGGCCGGGAAGGTAAGACGGTAGGCAAGCATGGTTTGGAAAGACGCAACGAAAAGGGAGAGATAACTTATTGAGTTCCGCGTACAAAGGGGCCTGATCTTCACTAACACACTATTTGGCGGATACCTGCGAAAAAAATACACTTAGAAAAATGCCAGAGGAATGAAGAAGATTCCATATCGATTATATATTTGTGAAAAAGAGATTTGAAAATCATGTAAGAAACGACAATAACGACTGTGGTGCGGATATCGATAGCGATCACAATATAGAAAAATTACTGAGGAAGACCGAGAATGGAATACATCAGGCAAATTGTGAAGGATGTGGAAGTGAATAATGATGTAGTAATGAAGCGGTTGGCGGAGAGGAGATTAATGTGGAGAGTTGAAGCAAACCAGTATTAGGATTGATGAATACTGGTGATGAAAGTTATCCTTGCAAACACACGAATTCAAAATGAATAAAGTTAATATTTATCCATGAGAGCCATAAATATCGAGTTCGGGCGCCAAACATTTGGAGTAGAAGGAAAAGTTTCATTCCCCACTGACGTACATTTGAGATTATCGTCAATATCATTTTACGGAATCCGTACCAATATATTATTAGCGGTTTCCGATTGCAGTCAAATGTCATAGGAACATGTTTCCTACCGGAAGCTTCGGAGCTCAATTTGTGAGTTCATGTGAAATCACTCCTGGCGTCACTTTGTGAAAACTTATGATATTCGCAAAGTGATAAATTACAATAATAGGTAGGTATTAAAAACCTTCTACTTGATTCATATGATGTGTTTTCTCGACCTCTTTTATTTTATGATGCAAATACCTATCAGGAGTTTATCAAATGAAAAATGTAAAACTTCCGCCAACGTTTCGGATATGTTATATATCCATCCTCAGGACTATAATGAAATGTTACGTAATGAAATTTTTTTTTGCATACAATCCTTTTTTGAAAACAGTAATGTTTAAAATATGTAATTAACAGTCATTAAAAAGAAAAATATGCAGACTTCTTCAATATTACACTACCTTTGAAGTTTGTAGATATTTTATTTACAATTATAATTAAGTTGCTTGGTTTATTTCTTTGTTGAACATTTGTTTCATTGATTAAATTATAGTAAATTTTACTTTGATCGGAGATGTCTGTCCTTTTATTACAACTTGTTTTTTTTTTGGAAATATGGAACATTTCTTTGAATATCCTTCTTGATAAATTTTGTACTTATACTACCTATACCTACTCATTTCATTCTGCTTAATACTAAACGGCCTGCTAGGAAAACACATTCTTTCCTCATATCTCGAGATATTACGCTTCAAAACTCGGTTGACAGAATTTTGGAACGGAGTAGATTTTGTCGGTTTCGACAGCTTGTGCCTTTGTCAACATGCGAATATAAGCTCAGTGAGAGCTTGAATACTCGAAAGGGGGAAGGGTGGGGGGAAGGTAGGGATGTTGGGTGAGTGGTTGAGAAGTTCAGAGTCACTGTTGGTATCGGAAAGGGGGAGCAGGTGGAAGTAAAATGATCCTCAATGCGTAATGGTGGGAAAGGGCGTAAGTCATAAAAGGAGGAGGGTATGTAATGGAATTGATAAGGGATACATCAATCAAGGCCTCAAAACAACAACAACTAAAATAACAGATTCCGTTTACATTAAGTAGTGTGAAAACAGTGCAAGATAGATTAGATTGCTTGTAGGGGGGCCTTCGACAGGAGCCCGGGCACTTAGACATTCTTGGTCCATTGTGCCAACCCCATACCTGTCTGCCACTTGCAGACAGGGGACAAGAGCGCCACGGTAAAGGTATTCATTCTCCGTCCGGGCCCAACATTGCTTAACTTCGGTGATCTTACGGGAACCGGTGTGTCAATGTGGCTGGGCCCTTGCCCCGAAAACAGTGCATAGTTTTTGATTGATTTCATAATTAATCTGTGAGTTAACTCATTGAGTTCTCAGTTCATTTTACTTTCCTATCAATCATTTTTTCAGTTCACTCTTGTGACTCGTTCTTTTATTCCTCTTGCATCGAGCACCGAGTCGATGGTGCCCTTGCTCCGCCGTGTCTCCTCCCTCCAGGGTGCACGGAAATTGCCCCACCCCCTTTCCCCTCCCCCTCCCTCCCTCCCCTCCCCCCCCTCATCCTCGAAATCCGAGATTTGATTCCCATCTCGTCCTCACGCTGCCTTTCGCTCCGAATGTATTCCATTCCCCCTCCTCATTCCCCCCTCCAACCGCATTCATTCTGGAATTCCATTATCTTCGCTGTCTCTCCGAGATTCTCCTCCCTACGCATCAAGGTTTTCATTATATTTCCCACTTCCTTCCATTTTTTATTCTTATTTGAAGCAAAAGGGTATATTTTGCGCTGAATTTCCGCGTACGATTCAGGTAGTTTATCTGCAGAGCAAGAACTTCCCTAATTTTAATGGGAAACCAATGATGAAGGGGGAAGGATCCATCCATAGGTAGAGACATTCTCATATTTTCGTTTCCTAAATGGAAAATTCCAGGGCTTACGTCGAGGATTATATTTCTGATTTCCATGTTTGTTAGGGGTCGACTAAGTGACGAAATGAGTTATAGAAAGATTTCAAAATTAGATTGCATAAGTTCACATGAATTCTAAATCCCATTATTGTCTCGAAATAAATTCTCGTTAAGTATATTATTTATTGACCAACAACGTAATGAAGGCCATCATCTTTTAACTATCTGCCCTCTGCGTGATAAAAAAGTAACAAACATTTACTTAGCTGTCTGAATAATTTCTGGGTTATGGTTTCTCACGCTGAATGTCTGAACTTGAAGTACCGCAAGCTATTTACAGTTTGCGTAGGAGAGAAGTTACCTTTTTCCTGCTGGCATGAGAGGTTCTTCAGTATGAATTCCTTGGTGCTCTTAAGCAGCTTCAGAACCATTATATCTTTCGCAGCAGCATCTTTCAAATGTTATATTCACTTCTTAGGGAAACATTATGTCTATACTCATTGTATTAAGAAATATGTTATCGCATATCTGTTTTTTGGTTTAAATAGAAATTCGTAATAGGTTAAGAATGCAAATACGTGATGAGCATCACCTGCCCATTACTGAGGGAAAGGAGACCTACTTAATTGGGCTTGAAGCTGTCCGGCGTAGCCGATAAAATTAATTTCGCGCCGCCGCCGTTCAAAAAGCTTCAATGCGTAACTAAACGGGCTTTAGACCGCCGGGTACGGGAGTGACAGCGTGTGACCTTCGGATTTTCCGTTGAGACCTTAACCACCTGATTAATTTAGGTGACAAGCACATTTTCAAGTGAAGCGGAAATGAAGGACTCTAGCTTTTCATGTGTATGCAAAACAAAAATGCCTGTGCCAAATCGGATATAACTTTCAATGGTCCATATAAAATATCACAGCCTTGGCTCCTCGAGATGACCTTCCAACGGAAAAGAGCAAAATCACGAGTAGCAAGTCAATAATAGTGTGACGTCACATTTGAAAGAAACGAAGTATCATGAATTATCTTCAATATTGAAATTATAATGGGAGAAATGTTGTGTATATTATTTTGGGTTAGCATTCGGCGTGAAAGTTAAACTTTGATCGATATTGATAGCTACTCTATTGTAAACAGAAGACAATGCTAATATTCTTGATTTATGGAACAACACAACATGTGAGAAAATGATGCAATACCTTGAGCCGTGTGAGTTTCCGGAATCCTGGTATTAACGTAAGGGTGATATGCTGATTATATAGGCCCATTAATACTTTAAAATAAATATATCATCCATTGTTCTGCCACTGCTTATGTATTTATCTCCAACATGGCCAATACCAGATCCTTCAAATCTTGCTTCTGAAAACAGTATCACACATTTCTTCGGCCAAATACTTTCACATAGGGTCCTCAATTTTTGCTGTGGCTCCACAGATGTGGTTCTGTCCTCACTATCCATTGCTAATACCTCCAATCGTAGACCAAAGAGTCATTTATCACTCACACAACACTTTTTTAATGGATTCCAGAGTTCCAATCTCAGAGTCCCACCTGAACACGCTCATTGCTTCACATACCCACCGCTTCAATCACTCACTCACTCGTCACTATCACTCTCCACTTCCCAAATACATTCACTCCCGAGTGAAACTCAACCCTATTAACTACTCTCAAAAACTAGGATATTACCAATCTGTCCGCGATTAATAAACATCTTCACTTCTTTTTGTTGCCTGCCTTTGTTGGTTTTTTCTCATTGATATTTGTGTTTACGTCTCATGTATAATATTTTTTTAGCGAACTAGAAATTATTACCAATGCTATGAGTGGACAACTTATTGAAATATAAATAAATAAGGCGAATGAAAAAGTTAGGTACAAAATGTTGTATAAGATGTACTGATGAAGAATGTCATCAATCATACTTGGGTTTTTGAACAATTATAACTTGACCGTGCCCGCGTAAGTGTTAACATTTTTAACGTCCGTGAAGACCACATTACCCGTTAGCCTAAATAGAAAATTTTTCGGGACCACCGCTTTCTTATACTTTCTTATTTCTCTCTCTTCCGACCACCTTCTTTCGACGAAATCCCAGCTCCATGGCTTCGCTCCCCCCCTGTCTTCTTATAATCATTAATTTAAGGACCTACATTTTTCGCATTTGCGATAACGCGAATTTTTTGCGCCATTTATACAGTTTTTACGCGAACAAACGCGTATTTTGGTGTTTATAAAAAATATCACGATTCTGAAATATTTTTGTTATTTTGCACCGCATGAAAGCATTGATGAGTATATACAGCAACTGTGATGAAAGGTATTGAGGATGGTATTGGCAGGAGACACAACCTAATGCTCCAGCTTTAGTATTCTAAAGTATCCGACGAAATATATATTCGTATATAATGAGGAAACACATGTCACGTGGGTAAAAACATAGGTGCGACCATTTCCACAATACGGAAACTCGACTCCTTCCAGCCTTTTAAAACGCATGGCGCACAGCATTCCTCCTTTCGACTGGAAAGAAGGATGAATCGGTGTGTGTGTGTGAGATAAAGAGGGGTGCATGAGGGGAATAATGGAGCCCATATACGCAAGAGGTACGGTCCTTTTCCAGGTTTTATTCTCGAGCCATTGCAGGCATTATCTTCATCCTTAAAAAAAATAGTTATCGATATTATCCATGCTGTTTTGTGTACAGCATTTTTCAAATTCATGCGCAATATACCGTGGTTATTAAGTCCCTTTGTTGCTTTGAGCTCCTTCCCTAATACAGTGACCGACGGTTTCTTTATTTTTGAAGGGCTTTTTAATCACGACATCTCAACCGTGCAATTTGTATGTCGTTGCTTGAACAATATGAACCCTCACGAATTTTAGTCATTCTATTCCTCGCATTTTTTTTACAGGTACCTCTTGAAAGCGTCAAGTACTAGAATTCCCCTTTGACGTACTAATGGACCCGGGCGCTTACCTTCTGTTCTTCTGTTTCATATCACGCGTTGCCTTGTTTCGTATCCTGTCTTTGTCACTCGGTCTTCCCCTTTCCCTTCTATTCTTCCTTTTATCGTATTCTCCCTTACCAATCCGTTGTTTCTCAAAGCGTGGACTATCCATCTGGACCTCGTGATATGTTTATCTCGTCTCCTATTATTTTTTACACTTTCTCGTTCCTGATCCTTCCATTTGATCTTCAGCATCCGCCTCCAGCGCCAAGTTTCCAAATCCTCTATTCTCTCTTCTATTCCCGCTTTCCGTCCTCTGCTTCCCTCCTCCCGCCCGCCTCCTCTCCTTTACAAATAATCCCAGAAATTTCTCCCTTTACTCTTTTTTTCTCCTCCTCCTCTCCTCGTATCCTCTCGATTCAGTCCACCCTCATCAACGGAGAGGACGGAGTGAGGCTGTAAATCTTTTGACCCGTTCACTAAACAGCTCGTGATGGCGTAAATTATCCGAAATAAGTGCCCGGCATCGGCCTCTCCCGAAATGACCCCCTCAGTTAATCCATGGGCAGAAGATCCAAAAGGACTACTAAACTCTTCGTTCCCGACCCCCCCTCCCCCTCTTCCAACCCCCTCCCACAACCCCCTTTCACCCGACGGAGGAATGACCATTAAATACACCCCTCGCCTCTCATGGTTGACCTCACTACACTCTCCCGAGTCCTCATCCACTTGCATCGACCTATTTTTCTTCTCCTCCATCATCGCATGGGACGGCTGATTATTTCTGCGAGGTGGCCGGCAGCTGAGGTAATTTGCGTTATTATAGATTGGTGACTTGGAGAGGAAAAGATTTCTTGGAGAACGGAGGAAGGATGGAGAGAAACACGGCATAGGCATACTCTCGGCAGCGGAAGGTGCCAACAAGGGGGAAGCGTCAATTTAACGTCCTATCAGATGGACAGATTACTGCTCTTAAAGTTCAGCCAAGTGGGACTCTGGATTACTCTTAAGAATATCTGTCGCTAACGGGATTCGAACCCGCGCCCTCGGGGTGGGCATGGCAACGATCTGATCCAATCTCCACGTCCTCCTTTCCTCTCAACCAAAACCGTCTCTGTTTCCTGTTCGCTCGTAGTCACTTTAAACCAAATGTGTGGATATCCTCTGTGTTGTATCTATTTGACTTTGCCCACCCAGAAAGGGAATGACGCGATCGGTATGTATGTTCAATCTTTCTGTAAGATGTCGCCTAATGCTCGCATCGAGATATGACGCTTGTAACTAGAGACGAGCATTATCTCTCTTTCATCTTGATACCAATCGACTGACAAATACTGGTGTCTTCCAAGTGGCCCTAAAAATATTTCGAATGCATTTTCCTCCCTAGGTGGGCCCGAAGTTACGGTTTCCTCCGTCACTCATCGTGGTTTATCAAGTGCCATTCGAAAAGTGCGCCATGCCCACGGGGTAGATTTTTATTTCGCGATTTAATTTCGGCTTTTGCATGGTAGCGGTTGTTTACCCGCCTTCGCCTAGTTTCATTGCCGTAAAAATCATTCTGAATTTGAGAAGATATCCACAAGTGATGCATTTGCTGCGTCCTTTATGTTCTGCTTCGTGGGTCTGAGACTCATTTCCCGCGCTCATATCGACATACCTTCAAATTTATGCATGTTTCGCCCAATTATTTAGTTTATTAATTAATATCAGATATATGTTTGCATCTAGGCGTGCTGAGAAATGAAATTAATGTGAAACAGAAAATCATCATACTTAAAGTGCTGGTGGTAAATTTGGGTTCAAATTTGTTCCTACTGCAACGCTTGTATAACACCGCCTAACGGTCTAAGACAAGTAATCCTGAGACAATCCCAAAATCCCCGCCAGAGGTTAGATATGAACCCTAGGCCACAGTCTTGTGGTGGTGAAACTACTCACATAACTTCTGTTAAGCTTGTGGTGAATCATTAACATTCATTTCCCTCTATTTCGAAAATCCAATCAGCATCGACTCCCATTCTCAATCTGTTCAATTTTACCCGAACTGCCAAAAAGAGGAAATTTCAAATTATTATGGGGGTAGCCAATCTCTCTCCCCAGTAAAATGCTTTTCATACTGCCAAAAATTATTACAATTCTAAATTGGGCGATTTGTAAACATTATTTCCTCAATCATACCTGAGAGCCAGGATTTTGAAACGTGTTAACTACATGATCCTCGACCAATGATAACGTAACACTAACACTTAGAATGTTCCAAATAGAAAAGAAATGAGTTTGACCTCTGAATTGGTTGATTCACAGTCACAATTAATATATTACATACATATAAGAGAAAAAACCCAACTATCATTCATGTATATAATTAAATAATTTTCAATTACAACGAAAGTTACTTCAGTGCAATAACTATCCATTGAAATTAAAACGGAAAAACAGGTAGCAACGTTTTCCAGACGTCTGAGTACAATCTAATGACGAAAACCTTTATTGAAACAATTCTCACTGAAATGAGGCAAAAATCGTTAAAATTTAAAGAAACAGATGTAAGTCAGAAGTTACTTAGAGTAAGAGAAAATGCTTCAAATCAAAATGGGGAAAAATAAAAATAGTTAATATTTAATGTAGAACATTGAAAGTTATTAACCAATAAAGCAATATCTTGCTTTAAAGTCACGGCAAACTTGAATTCCATGATAATCTTGGACGAGTGACTGTTTGCCTACTACATATTATTATTAAGTATAGGTTATGTAACACGCCATTTTGGCCGTGTTGGCATAAGTATACGATTAAGGACGCCATTGTGTATATTTTGGGAACACGTGCTGCCGCGAGGCAACAATATCGTCTATGTTATGAAAACAACTTTAAACAATACCATTTTCTGTTTACGTAAACAAATTATAACAATGCCGTCTATGTTATGAAAACAACTTTAAACAATACCATTTTCTGTTTACGTAAACAAACTTATAATAATGAAAGGGGAATAGCCTATCAGATACGAGAGAAGGGGAGAAAACCTGGAATGTTCTAGAACATACAGGAGGGGAGATGAGATAGTATAAAAGGGATTGTCAAACAAGGAACGCGGCTTCTTCTTCTGTTTCTCTTCTTAACAAGGGAGCCACAAGAGACGTTTATCGAGTGAAAGTCATACGAGAGTTTTTGCAGTGATAATTTGCCGGGAGTAAGCAGCTTTGGACAGCAATTACCAACGCCAGTGTCCTGTGTTAAGGAAGGATCCAGGAATCCGATAAACAGATACTGGGGCATAGAGTATCGGGAATTCACTTTGTACAATATCCGGTGAAGTAGAACAAACATTATAAATTAATACGAATATATTTGAGAAGGGAACAAATATTGATTAATTGAGTAACTAAAGTGAATTTGTTTCATAATTGAAGAATAAAAGGGTTATTATAAATATATGTACTGTTCAAGTGTATCATTTAGTGCATGAATTAATCCATTAACCTTTGCCGCCAAGGACTACCAAAAGGATCTCTCTCTCAAGGTAAGAAGTGATAAAGTGAAGGGTACCTTTTGTGTGTCGGGCTGATACAAGTATATAACGTCGCGTGTTTAGGACCGCGCGAAAGAATAATTATTAGAACCCCTGTGATAAGGAAATTGATAAGGGGGGACTAGTACATTAATTGGCGCCCAGCGTGTAGAGCCTGACTACTCATTAGGTGAGACCACGAGAACCGGAGAGAAGGAGGATCATCCCGAAGGAGTGAAGAAAGAAGATGGCGGCCAACATGAAGAAATTTCCGGAGCTGAAGTCGGCAGAGCTACGGCAATTATTACGAGAGAGGGACTTGTTAGTAGGGGGAACCAAGCCAGAATTGCAGCAGCGATTATTACACACGCTAGAAAAGGAGGGAATAGATATAAGCACGTATGAATTTAGGGTCGATAGTGAGGAACCGGTGGAAACTGAGATGCAAGCGCTATTTAGGCAATTAAAAGAAGAACAAGATAGAAGAGATAGAGAGAGGGCAGAAGAAGCAAAAGAAGAACGAGAGAGAAGCAGAACGATCTTAGAGGAGATGGCTGAAGGGCAAGAGAGAAATAGAACGATCTTAGAGGAGATGGCTGAGAGGCAAGAGAGAAGACATGCAGAATTGTTGGGGCAAATTAGGGAAGAAGCAGACGAAAGAGAGAGAAAGCTTTTGGAAGAAATGGCAAAAATAGCAGGAGAACATAGACAGACGCAGGAACGTATTGCATCATTCGAATATGGCTATGATGAAAGGTTTGCCAAAACAGACGGGGCGTTAGCAGAGTTATGCGAAGATGTCGCGAAAGAAATTAACGGAGTAGGAGCGAGGCTGGAGGCGAGCGATCTCAAGGTCCGAAAGTTAGAAGCGAGTTACGTGAATTTGCATGAGAACGTGGAGGAAAGGTTCAAGAAGATGGCGGACGAGCTGGGACAACAATCCACCACAAAAGCAGCTGGGCTAGATGAAGAGGCAGTCCGACGCATCGTGCGTGAGGAAAGCAGGAGACCTAACGTCACAACGGCACCCGCGGGAATGGTACAATTAAAGGTCCCAACGTTCGACGGGAGGCATACATCAAGACCCATGAAATACCTACAGGAGCTGTGCGAATACCAAGAGATATATCGGTTACCTGACCAGATGATGCTCCAGGTCATCAGACAAGGAATGGTTGGGAGAGCAGAGGAATGGTTCTCTGCGACCCGACACCTGTATGAAGATGTGAACGCTTTCCAAGCTATTTTCACGGAGCAGTTTTGGGGAGATGAACGTCAAATGCTGATAAAACGGAGTTTCGACACGGGAAAATACAAGGAGAACGGAGGGCTCACGCGAGTAGAATATGCGACGGCCAGAATTAGCGTAGCGAGGGAGTTGACGCCGCCAATGGAGGACGGAATGATCATTCTAATTCTCAAGAAACACTTTGGCATGGAAGTAAGCGTCGGCATGATTTCAAATAATGTAAATACAATCCCGCAATTCTTGACGTTATTGGCCCGCTATGACAACATACCGCGAGAAGACGGAAACTCCGAGGCGACTGGATACCGAAGATGGGAAAACCAATACCCAAGGAACCATGGAGAACGTACGTGGAGGACACCGGAAGACACATCCCAACGCAACCAGCAGTACAGATGGGACTCGAAGAGGTCACAACCACGGGAGTGGCAAGCGTCGAGCCAGCAGAGAGACGGACGGAGAGACGATAACTTTCGCGGCGAGGGATACTCTCAACGGCCGGGCGAGAGACCAGCTGATCGACGCCGAGGACAAAACAATATGGCGGAGGCGCGCCCACCGATGAGAGAGCGCCCTGTCAATTCCATGATGGCGGAAGAAAGTAACGCCGCAGGGAAACCGGAGCAGGAAAACTATTAGCGGCAAAGCATGACGAAGGTCCCAACATGCCGAGGCCGGAAGACGAAGAGGGATTCTGGGACATACCGAAGGAGCAACGGGCAAAGATACGGAAAGTGAGAATAAAACGGACACCACCACAAGAGGAGAAGATAGAACCCCACACGGAGGAGGAAACGATATGCAATGTTTTTGAGTCACCTCGAGATTTCTTGACGGAGAAAGAAGCGGATAGGCCGGAAGTAATTAAATGCCCGGAGATTAGGGTTCAAATGGAAGGAGTGGCTGTGAATGCACTGATAGACACGGGATCGGAACTAACGTGCATTAGCGAGGAGTTTTATCGGGAGAATCAGAATGAACTGCGAAACGCTTTGGAGGTACCAGTCAAAGGAATCCGGATAGCTGGAGCCGTCGGAAGGAAGAGTGGAATTATAAGGAGGCAGATCTGTCCGAGTATAGAGATAGACGGATTCACCACAAATATGGCCTGCACGGTGGTGCCGGAGCTGATCAAACCATTCATAATCGGGACGGACACATTAGCTCAACTATCCGCGAAGATTGAGTACGATCGCAGGATTATAACCCTAAGTGAAGGAAAAAAGGAGATCGCATGTAAGTTTAGGGAAATGCGCATGGACGCACAATATGACAACATGCACATAGAAACCAGCGAGGAAGAGGCACGAGAACAAGGCTTAGAAGAACGGATCCGAGAAGCAGTCGCGGGAATAAATGAAATGTCAGAAGATTGCAAAGAAGAGTTGACGGCGGTGATCAAGCGGTATAAGGATATCTTCAGCGATACACCTGGGATGATAAGTGGTTTCGCATATAAGTTTCAAGTGAAAGACGGAGAGTTCTGCCAGAGGGGATATGGAATTCCGCTGAACTTCCGAGGCCAAGCAAGACAGAAAATCCAAGAAATGCGACAGGAAGGAATAATTGAGGGAAGCACATCCCAATATATCTCGCCATTAGTATGCGTAGTTAAAAAGGATGGATCCATTCGGCTGTGTATCGATGCCCGATCGATAAATAAACTCATAAAGCCTGATTACGCGACATCCAAAACAACTGAGGAACTTTTCCAGCAGTGTGCTGGGGCAAAGTTTATGACTTCCATCGATTTAACACAGAGCTTCTACCAGATTCAGCTGCACAAGGATTCAAGACAATATTGCGCTTTCTCATTTGAGGGCAAGATATACCAGTTCAAACGGGTTCCATTCGGATGCAGCATAAGTAGTAGCGCATTAGTAAGGGCACTTGACTATGTGCTGGACGACGAAGTGAAGGAATATTGTCTCAACTTTGTAGATGATTTACTTATTGTCTCTAGATCCTTCGCCGAGCATTTACAGAATTTAAACACTGTCTTAAAGAAGTTGTATGAATCGGGTATTACAGTGAATTTGAAAAAGTCAGAATTCTGCCGCCAAAAAATAAGATTCCTGGGCCATGAAGTATCCACAAAAGGAATCACCATTTCGGAGGAGAAGTTGGCACCAATTAAGGAGTATCCCAGGCCTCGTAACAGAAAACAGATAAAAGCGTTCTTAGGTTTGATCAATTATTATTCGAAGTTTCATCAAGCCCACGCGGGATTGACGGCGGTGTTAAATGAGCTTACGAGGAAAGATCGGGAATGGAAGTGGACGGAGAGACACCAAGAAGCATTTGAGAAGATAAAGGACGAAATGTGTAAATCTGTAATGTTACACCACCCCGACCCGAGGAAACCCTATTACATTCAGACGGACGCCAGCGGATACGCCATCGCAAGCCGTCTATATCAGAAGGATGAAGATGGAGAAGAAAGGGTGGTTTATTTTGCTAGCCGTTGCCTGAGAGGCGCCGAACTAACATATAGTACTACGTTGAAGGAGTTAATCGCGATAACGCATGCCCTGAATAAATATAGAAGTTTTATCCTTGGTGCAAAGACCTTCGTGATAACTGATCATAAATCGTTATCATTTCTTTTTCAATGTAGACTCCTGAACAACACATTGGCACGTTGGATAATGAGCATTCAAGAGTACAATATAGAGATAATTTATTGTAAGGGTAAGGATAACGTAGTTGCAGACGTCCTGAGCCGGCACCCGTATGGAGTGAATGAAGAGGAAGGATTTCCAACTGAAGAACCATTGATTGCAATAATCTTGGCGGAAAAGCCATCACATGAGTTGTGTATGGGGCTACGCGACTTATTAACACAACAAAGGCGGGATCCCAAATTAGAGAAAATAATTGCTGAATTAGAAGCGGGCAGATCCGGTAAAAGATATCAGCTGATCGAGGAAGGATTAGTTCGCCTTGAAACAAACGGAAGAAAGCTTTGTATCCCTAACACCATGTTAACTACCTTAATAGAAGAAACGCACAAGATGTACGGGCATGTGGGTGCAGCGAAATTACATCGAATATTGTCGGAACAATTCACGTACCCAAAGTTAAAGAGGGAAATCCGCAAAATGACGGCGACATGTGACGTATGCCAAAGGTTTAAGACGCCCAACAGTTACACCCATGCTGAATTGCAAACAGTGGTACCGGAAGGAAGAAACGATCTCTTATGCATCGATGTGGTAGGTCCGCTACCAAAGGGGCAGTACGGTTATCAATACATCCTATCGGCAATAGATGGGTTCTCAAAATTCATAAAATTATACCCAATCAGGCGAGCTAATACAAAGATTATAATCAAGATCATCTTTGAAAGGCACCTATCAGAGGCGGGGAAATATAAAAGGATATTGAGTGACCGGGGGACCCAGTTTACTAGCCCGGAATGGTCAAAGAGACTTGGGCAAGAAGGCATAAAATGCGTCTTATGTAGTATTCGACACCCTCAGGCCAACCAGGTGGAAAGATACCATCGCACTTTAAAAACCATGCTAAGGATATTCTGTCATAAGGCACACTCTACGTGGGTGAAGTGGCTACCGATAGTGGAATCATGCATGAACAACACACACAACGACACAACCGAGTTCACGCCAATGGAGGCTCATTTCGGGAAGAAATCGGAGCGGATATGGGATAAATGGCTTAAAGCAGCAGAAGAAAGTGACTCCGAGAAGATCGCAAATGATATAGTTAGGATACGTGAAAATATCATTAAAAAGGGCGAAAAACGGGCGGAGAGAAGAAGGAAGAAAGACAAGAGGAATAGAGCGGAATTTAAAATAGGAGATAAGGTTTTAGTACGTACCAATCCGGTATCCGATAAACAAAGGGGAATCTATCACGGCTTCCTGGCATTATACGAAGGTCCATATGAGATTTCAGAATTCCGAGGGCCAGCCACGTGTGTAGTATTTAATCCACAAAAGAACGAAATACGAGGCACTTTCCACTTCAGCAATATTAAACCATATAGGGAACAATAGCACAGCACTTGGTATCACTCACATCACACGAGCACACGAGAAGAAGACCGTAGTCCAACTGACCATAGCACGCAGTCATTAAACTGAGGAAACCAGCGCCGCAACATTATAATTTGATCCGTTCAAGCAAGGGAGAACTGTTTACCGATAATATACATTGTATCGGGGCCCGACATGCGAGGGGAGCTTACGAACGAGAGAGAGAGAGGTTGAACTTGGCGGCAGGTGGATTAGCACAATATGTATGTTTCGTGATATCTTTTCTCAATGTGTGTATATTCAGTGTCATGTTGCCATTATTTGATTCGTGTTTTCTTATGTATGAATGGGCTCGTGGACGTAGATTGAGCCGGAAGGAGGGAGAGTATATCACCTGAAGGAACTTTAAGTGCTGTGAAGTGTATATGTGTAATGTGAATTATGGCCTTTTGATAACCCAGTGTTTTTAGGGGGTTAAAAGTGAGAATGAATGTTGAGAAGAAGATGGACAGTATTATTATTTGCACGTTATATTCACGTTCAATGTATCAGTTAATAACGTCGATTTATATAATATGTTCTTGATTTTAAATTACGTGAATAAGATTTTCATTGGTTATTTGCCTATTTCAAGCAAGGAAGAAAGGGAAGAGACCATATTGTTATATGGTGTATCATATGTCTTGAGTTAAAGGAGGAGACGCTGTTTGTAATTGTGTTTATTGATATAAATGTATTCATTTGTGATTTCTGCTGTAACACAATATACTTGGGCACAGACATTATTTAGAGGGAGGCTAAAGTTTGAAGGCGTTGGGGCCGCGTTAGTTTACATTTGAAGGCTTTAAAATAATTCCTTTCTTATATTTCCAAGTCATTATTTTAATGGGGCTAATGTAACACGCCATTTTGGCCGTGTTGGCATAAGTATACGATTAAGGACGCCATTGTGTATATTTTGGGAACACGTGCTGCCGCGAGGCAACAATATCGTCTATGTTATGAAAACAACTTTAAACAATACCATTTTCTGTTTACGTAAACAAATTATAACAATGCCGTCTATGTTATGAAAACAACTTTAAACAATACCATTTTCTGTTTACGTAAACAAACTTATAATAATGAAAGGGGAATAGCCTATCAGATACGAGAGAAGGGGAGAAAACCTGGAATGTTCTAGAACATACAGGAGGGGAGATGAGATAGTATAAAAGGGATTGTCAAACAAGGAACGCGGCTTCTTCTTCTGTTTCTCTTCTTAACAAGGGAGCCACAAGAGACGTTTATCGAGTGAAAGTCATACGAGAGTTTTTGCAGTGATAATTTGCCGGGAGTAAGCAGCTTTGGACAGCAATTACCAACGCCAGTGTCCTGTGTTAAGGAAGGATCCAGGAATCCGATAAACAGATACTGGGGCATAGAGTATCGGGAATTCACTTTGTACAATATCCGGTGAAGTAGAACAAACATTATAAATTAATACGAATATATTTGAGAAGGGAACAAATATTGATTAATTGAGTAACTAAAGTGAATTTGTTTCATAATTGAAGAATAAAAGGGTTATTATAAATATATGTACTGTTCAAGTGTATCATTTAGTGCATGAATTAATCCATTAACCTTTGCCGCCAAGGACTACCAAAAGGATCTCTCTCTCAAGGTAAGAAGTGATAAAGTGAAGGGTACCTTTTGTGTGTCGGGCTGATACAAGTATATAACGTCGCGTGTTTAGGACCGCGCGAAAGAATAATTATTAGAACCCCTGTGATAAGGAAATTGATAAGGGGGGACTAGTACAGTTAATTTGAATCTCGTTCATTGAATTATACAATGAGATTCAAAATATCCCACACCAGTGATCTCTCCCATTCACATTTCAATCACTTGTTGACTGCATTTATCAACCACTGCTTTATTCCACGCATTAACCACTTTCTTTCTTCTCACATTTCAATCACGTACTTATATTCTGCTATCGCTTTATTTCTCCTCCTTTGTTTGTTTAACGCATTATGAGAAGGACACTGTAAGAACGCTAATGACTAATCTATGTAGGTACAGTTTAGGACTACATGAAACGCTCATAAAATTGAAATATGTAATAGGTTTCAAATCCGGGTTCAGGACAATCCAAAAGCGTAAGAAACACACGATGCTCATGAAAATTGCTGAATTCCATCAAAAAATTGAATCAAATATGGATGTGGATAGTCAGTGTAGTATTACATATATTAGTATAGTAGAATGTGGATAGTAGTGATCTTCCTATGTAAGTGTCATGGATTAGGCATCAGAGGTATAGCGCTGGATTGGCTAGCGTCATACATGTCAGGTAGAACTCCAAAAGTTGAAATAACCTCAGGAAATGAGAAATATTTATCAGACCCTTGTAAGATCATAACAGGTGTTCCACAGGGATCAATCCTGGGCCCCATTCTTTTTTAACTTTATGCAAATGACTTACCTACACTAATTAAGAAAAGCAGTGTAAAACCAGTGTTATTTGCTGATGATGCGAGTTTTATAGTCTCAGACAATAACATCAAAGGGCTCTTTAATCTGACCCAAGAATTATTGGATAATATATTGATCTGGTGTCTCGATAATAAATTGAAACTAAATTGCAATAAAACTCAAGTTCTATTGTTCAACCAATTTAGTAACAGTAATAGTCCAAATCTGGCATAAAATAATGTACCCATTTCAGTAGCAAATGATGTAAAATTTCTGGGATTGCATGTGCAAAATACAGGCAGCTGGGCCATCCATGTTTCTAAATTGTGTTCCATTCTCAACTCTGTCGAATATCAGGTTCGTTTTCTTTATAAAACAGTATCGTTAGGAGTATTAAAATCCATATATTATTCCAATTTCAATACAAGAGCTTCTTATGGAATAGTTCACTGGGGATCCTCATCTAGTTTACTCAAAAAAATCTTCCTGGTGCAGAAAAAAATAGTTGGATGTATACTGGGCGTTCTTCAAAAGAATTCGTGCAAACCACTGATGAAGCAGCTGAACCTATTAACGATTCCAGCAATCTGCATTTACTGTGTAGCTGTTCTGGTTAAAAAAATAATATTCAGCAATACAATTTCAACTGAGAGATTCATTCTCATGCCACTAGAAATGCAAACCTTATTTATGTAACTTATCGCAAAAAACGTATTTCATCAAATAACCCAATGGTTATGGGTGCAGAAATATTTAATTCGTTACCGGACAACGTGAGGAATGCAGGGTCAGTGGAAGTATTTATAAAAAACATTGAAAAAGTTTCTCTTGAGCAAGTGTTATTACACAGCTCAGGAATTTTTAAGTGACAATTTATGAGTTTGGAAACAGTATATTTCAGGAAAGGGAACTTTATATGTAAAAAAAATGTATTCAGCATTATCTGCATTTTTATATGTGTAAACACTATGTTTGTGTTTTTTATCTGTAAACTGACGAATTCTATACCAACAAATCTTTGTATGGTCCTTGGAAAATGAAATAAATAAAATAAATAATTAATCCTCCTCGAAGTGCATTGCATGCAACTCATCCCAATAATTCGAGGACAAATTTTCACCATTGCCAGCTGTTTCAATTATCGTGGCAGAATCAGCTTTTCGTGACATTTAAAGAATGTCATGTGTACCATTCTTTCCTGTAATGTTTTTCAAAATATCTGATATCATCAAAATAAACTAAGGAATTCTGTAAATAAATCATATCCCATCAAGTGTATTATAAAAATGAACAAAACAAGCGATATATATATATATATATATATATATATATATATATATATATATATATATATATATATATATATATATATATATTTATTTATTTATTTATTGATTTTGACGTGTGATAAAACGATTTAATATTCATTACTCTCCAAAAACAATTTGAAACACCTTTCCAATGAATTTAACCTGAATTCGTAGTGGTTAAGAGTCTGCCATTCTTCCTGAGCTTCTAGGATTCACCAATCACTCTTTTTTCGGGTGACGGTAGGGAAAAGCATTGGCATACTTCTTCGCCATTACTTAGAAATATGGCACAACTAGTTTGTTCCTGCAATAAAGTGAATATTAGAAAAATAAAACTAAAATATGTACCTACTTCACATGTTCTTATCTGAAATTTTGGCAAGTAATAGTGACAAATCGCAAACACTCGGTCACTAGACCCGGTGCCGTCGACCATTTTGACGTCCTGGACTACTGGATCGTGTAATGCACGTTGATGACTACTCACCCCCTGCCACACACTCTTGAGGTGGCTTGCAGGGTATTTTGTAGGTGTGGGTCAGATAGTGGTGACGTAAACTTTGAAATTTCAAACGAAACTTCGGGAATCCTTGTCAATTCCAGAATATTGCAGAAATAAAATATTAAGTTATAATATTTGTTGAGAATTCTTTGTGATATAATGAACGTATTGCAAGCTTAAAAAGTCTAAAATGCCCCCGGAAAATAACATTGCAGGAGTACCCGCATGATGTTCACAGCCACACAAGAAAATAACATATTTATCCCATTATTACTTCAGAAATGTTTGTTTGATTAATTGACTTGTATCAAAAGGAATCGTTGAATGACCTGATGAAGGTCCTTCCGTTTAAATCGTGTTTCGTTTGAAGAATTCAAATATGTGAGAAGAAAATTTTTCAAGCAAATCCCAATCAAGCGGCGATTTACGATCACGGCGTGCTGCTTAAATCAACTTCATTTTTCCTCGTGCTTTTTTTCCCGGTGTCCTCTGTGTTTCATTATTTATCATCCTATGGGTAGGTATTCGCTGGAATGTACAGATGTAATTTAGCGCTGGAGCGAGCGTTAACATCGTCAAGATTCCTAAATCAGTTCTTAAATTCACTCTCCTTCTGTTCAGCCACCACTCTTTGGGCATTTAAGAAAAATGAGAAGAACCCGAAAACCAAAAGAACTGGTTTATTATCTCCACAGTCGTGGAGCGAGTATTATTTTTTATACAAGTCGTTTGGCTTCCTCCAAAAACTAACGAATAGCCTTGTCAACATAGATGTGGATAAAAAGAAGACAAAATTAGCTTCGTTTCACTTAGAAAATTTTCTGCATTAATTATTCTTGTTTTACTTGATGTCGGACGCACCCTTTCTGATCAATGTTTTTTTCAGGTACATAACTATGATATAAATTAGAACGATATTAAACTTGAGCACCATCTAAGTTTGATGTAAGGTAATTGTGGCCACTTTTTGTGATCTCTTTTCTCAACGTACGACGATGTCATAGTCCACGGAACCTCCGTCCCTTACTAATAGAAATCCTAAATGACATACCAGATTGTTGGTAGGATGCGTTTGCATTTACTTTTCGATAGAAGTCTGTTTTTCTCCAGGTTTTAAAACTTTATCCTCAATATGACGTAGTCTTTTCGTTACCTTGAAGTTAACGTAGAGGTCTCGTTTTGTGTATTTGACGTCAGATTTTCGGTTATTTGACGTGAGCGTCTTCTATGGGAGAACAGATTGACTTCGGTTCTCATAACGAGAAAATGTTTTGCCGGAGATGATAAAGCCGTGGGAATCCACTGGTGGCGATCTGCCATTCCCATCAAATGATCTCATCTCCCTGCGGAAGACAATGGCGAGAAAGGTCCAACCACTATTTATGATAAAAATAACTCTAACGTTATCTGGTTTAAAGACTGGTTATGTTACGTGGTCTATAGGTGCATCCTCTGCGGCATCTGCATGTACTTATACGGAGTTCTGTGAATGTTCTTTGTAAGATAGGTATGGCATCTAATCTTTCTTGTCGTATGAACTGTTTAACGGAATTTGCCGTAGAAGAATGTTGTTTCCCTTAACAAACGTGAATACTTACATTCTCTTGAGATACTAAGTATACGTTTGCCCAAAATTGTATGAGATGAAATTCCACAAGTTTATAAAGGGCATCAAAATGCGTTTGAATTCCGAGGAAAAGTTTATGCATGCCTAACCTCATTGAGAGCCTAGAGTTATTCTTTTGGTGAATGTTTATATACGTTTTTATATTAATTATAAATGATTTCTCATTATGTCTCGGCAGATACTTTTATCACTCAAATGTAGGTATTTGCCTACATTGTAATGTTGTTTTTTCTTTCAAACAAATGTTTGATTATTATTATTATTATTTAGTTTTTTGCACTCATATTATGATGGAAGCTTCCATTCAGATTTCAATTCCTTTCAAGCTGCCTAAATCTCACATTTTAATTTCGTTTATTTCTATTGCATATTCATGATTTTACGGAATAAATATAAACTATCTAGCTACATATCTTCGAATGGCCCCTTTATCACCAGTGAATCTGCGGCAAATTTGCGACTACTTGTGTATTTACGCGAACGACCGTTGGCCTAGATCGTGATTATCTTAACGCGACGGGGTTAATTCCGTTCCGTGTTACCGGGGCGTGCATCGCGGAATCCGAATGTAGCACTTGTTATGCGCGGCTCGGGGAATTGTGTGTCTGGTGTGGGAGGGAGGGGGGGGGAGAGGGGGTGCGGAGCGTGGTGCGGAGGTGCGGGGAGGACACTCTTTGCTCTCGTCCTTCGTTTTGTCTCCAAGCGACTGCCGCCGACTTCAGTCTTTTGCGTTCTGCGTGTATTTGTGTACTCGCGGAGAAACGAAAGAGTTTTCGGGGAAGAGGAGAGAGGGGTGTGGGAGGAGGAGGAGTACCCACACCCTTAGAAACAAACAAAAGAACTGCTTCACCTTGGAAACCTTCAAGTTCAACAGACTAGAGTTGCACACATCCAACTCGAAAGACACACACAAAACATGTCCGCCTTCGTCTTTCCAGGATGCGGGGCGAATTGCACATACAATGGCTGGGAGTCGGCGGAGATAGTGAGCAGTTGCCCGTGGGGGAGGTGCAGTCGCACTATGCAAACAAGATGGGTGGCGGTTCATGGGGGGGTTGGGGGTGGGAGAGGGTCGGGGGGGGGGGGAGATAGGGAGTCGACCTCAAGTCGGAGGTGCAACTAAGTAAGAAAAAAGGGAATGGGGGAGGACACGGAGCCAAGAGAAGACACGATTGAGGGAAGAGATGTCATAGGAATGGATTGACCTTCGAACTGGCTGACTTATTATGATGAAGAGCCAAGGTTGTCTCCACGCATCCTAAGGTTACCCTGCAAGCTTACTCTAGGGTGTGGGGTAGGGGGTAGATTTTCTCAAACTTTCGATTATTTTTGTGCTGCAAATGCTATAGAAACTATGATTGCTCATACGTTCGGCACTGCATGAGTTCAAAGAACTGCGGAACTAGCAGCGCAGTAACTTTAACGGAGTCACCCGCTGGTGGTCACACAAATGTGTGAAATTCACAGTGAAAAAATGATTCGCCTGGACTGGGATTCGAACCCAGATTTCGCGCCGAGTGCTCTAACCAGCTTAGCTACCCAGGCGTCATCTTTCACTGTCAATTCTCCATAAAATTCACAGTGAAAGCCTCCATACAATTCACAGTGAAAGCCTCCATACAATTCACAGTGAAAGATGATGTCTGGGTAGCTTAACTAACCAATACCAATAGTATTTAACCAATTGGTAAGGTAAGGTTTCGCTTGGTCCTCAGCCCCTTAAAGTCCTTATCCCGGGGGGTAGTCTTTAAGCCTTTCCTCGCATTCCTATCGGTTCCCCCGTCGTTCGTTTTCTCCTCAGTTCTGCTCATTTTCCTCGGATGCCGTCCATGGGTCCTATTCGTCTCCTTCCTTTCTCCGCGTTCACCGAAAGTTCTCCCCTTGACCATCCTCCTCAGCATCCCATCGCCTTTTTCAATGCCTCTCCCCCCCTACTCCCTTTTGCTGCTGCCTTCTCCGAAAGTCGTCCTTTCTACCCTCGAAGCCTGATAACGGAGCTCACATTAAACATTACACACGAGTCGCTATGAAAGGTGCTATGAGAACTGTGCAAACGCCTTAGTTAAGATGCTACCTGCCGTTGTGTACGTTTGAAGAGGAAGACGATTTAAACGTTTGACTGCTAAAAATTATATAATAGTTGGTACTTATCAGTTTGTGGAAGATCGGCCAAACTACTAAACTAAATGAAACTCATAGCAATATCGAGAAAAGAATAGCTGGGGGGTATGAACGATAACATAATTGGAACTCTGATCGCGTCAAAAATAATTAGACCCGAGTTATTGGAAAAGTGGCATTTCTTTATTTTCTCTGAAAAAGTACCTACTGAATATCTGAGAAAACTAAATCTTACTTTACCTACTGAATGTCAGAGATTATCTCACAATCAAAGAATTTCTTACCGAGGCTCTGCAGAAATTAAATAGCATGTCAGTGGCTTAATGAAAAACTCCTGAAAAAGTTAATCATAACAAAGTAGCATTAATTTTTAGCTGGAATATCCTATCCGTGGAATTTAAAGGGTGATGATCTCTTATCCGTATGATGATTTTAATTATGCCTTCCAAATAATGAAATTCGTGGTTGACATTATGGGGTCGAAGAACTCACTTCATCGCTGTTTCTATGGGATTAAAACATGGTTGCTGAGGATAGTTGTGTGACGTTTCTATTACTCTCGTTATCTTCATCATCATTTTGCCTAATTATTTTCACCAATCGATTTTTCTGCTTTGTCGCTTATTATTTAAAAGATTGACCCTCCCATTTGAAATGAGGGCTCGTTACGCTGCGTGAATTCTTCTCACTTGCAACTCGCCGTGAGATGATCCAATGCGCTGAGTTCACCTCCCAGATTACTGAGAAAGCAGCGATTCCAAAACGCACGCAGGTGGTGGCCACCCAAGGGGTGTGTGTTCGTGTCGGGAGAAATAAGACGGCCGATAAACAAGAGAGAGGCGACAGGAGTGATGCGCTAGTGGGGATTTCGGAACGGGGCACAGTGGTCCAGATTCCAAATCTGACTGGACAAAATTGTCTGTGAAGGGCATTACGTGTGGAAAGTGATTTTCTCGTCTTGTATGATGTTAAAACGTTTACTAATGCCATTTGACATAAGTTAACAAATAGTATACAAATATTAATTTTTTTAAATTTCAATGTCATCGACTCGCTGTCTCTCTGGCGAGTGAAATTTTGGAACCATGAAAAGTTTGGATTACAATGTTTATAAAATTTTCATTGCACTAAACAATCATAATGTTAATCTACTGAGGGATGAAATGCATAATTCAAAATTGAAAACAATACCTGCTAAATATCCACAATAGAAATTATGAAAAAAACAGAATATGAACATAAAAAGCAACCATAGAATCCAATACATTGATCATTTCACAAAAAAGCTTAAAGTTATTATACAACTGAATTAGGTATGAGTTATAAAATTGAAAATGGTAATCAATACACAATAATAGTAAATACAAAAAATAAAATACTAATAACATGTGGGAGAGTAATCCAACGATTGATCCAAATGTACACGGTTTTCTTTACGCTGAAAAATATTTTTATATCACTCATAGATGAAACTTACGCTTTAAAGTTTTAGAAATTATGAAGAAAATTACAACAACATATATGATTTAACTATGTGAGCAATCAAACTGTGAAATGTGAAAGTGTTCCAGCATTAGGCACATAGGGATGAGAAATTCAAAGGCATTAGCTAAAACATTTACAAACAATAGTCCAAGAAAGTATTTATTTACCTTCATCTCAGAAATCAAAACTGTGATCAGACTCTGAGCTACTTTCATCTTCGGAAGTACTGCCTTCCGTGTGTTTAATGGCCTGTTCATGAGGTTCTAGGAGCAATTGACTACCTCAACTGGAAGGGTTTCACTTTTCTTTTTAGGAAGTTTTCTCAGGTTTTTAGATAACAGGATCTGATTTTATTAGTAGAATATGTAGCAAGTCTTCTATTGTGTTTCTCCTGTAAAATTTTCTGGTTTGTCCCTCCCTAAATCGCTTACAATCTTTATGGCGTGCTTCTTGGGCCTCTTTAGATAATTGACCCATTGGCAACAGGGCTGTCTGAATTATGCTTACATTATGAATTTATATTTTGTGGACGCTTGCAGGCATGTAATACCACTCATACAAAGCGACATACATCTTAGCGGTGGTCATTGCGTAGCTCTCAAACGCACTCACATTTATGTCGAAACCACTCGCAATTGTTTTCAAAATCACTGAGAAGCGATTAATTAGGTCCTCATCTAACCCTGTAATTGATGAAGTCAACTTCGGATTTGCAAAAAATCGACGGGCTGTGTTTCCATCATTTGTGGTGCCACTACCTGGCTTCGGTATGCCGATTAATAATCCCATTTCTCGACGAAAACGTCCTTAGATTTATCTTTTTCTCATTTCCACTCTTTCCCTGTCAGATTTTCTTATCTGCCATGATTTTACCTCAAGTCTATAAGAAATGTGAAGGAGGTTTTCAAAGCACCATGCAGGCAACAAGATAGTCCATAAGAGAGTGAGCTAGGGTTAAATTTTTTATTGGAGTGACTTTTCAAATTGTTCATTGTCTTGGTAGTAGCTCCGCAAATGAAACAATTCTATGTAGACTGCTCGGTTAGGGTAGCGCACACCTTTCCGTTAACCATCGTCATGGCTAGTTTGTGCTCCACCAAAATCTCTCGTCCTTCAATTTCAACCTTTGTTGGGATAAGATTATGTATTTTAACTTTCATATTACTGACCTCTTCACGCATCATTTCCGCTGGGTCTTTTTCGAAATGTATTTTTATTGGCCGGCAGTATCTCGTTGATGAAGCCCTAGGATTCTGCCATACAATCATTTTCAGCCAATTGTCAACTCATGTTACCTTATGATAACCTATGACTTAATTGAAAATCTTTCCTATATTTCCCGTTTGATAATGTGAAACTAACATCACGTCATGAGACAATCATTTCTTATTGAGGAAATTAATGTACGTATATCATACCTTCATCTGCGATCTCCATGCCCAAAATTATGCACCTTTTAGTTGAGCTTTGACTATCAAAGAAGCGCAGACAACACGACGATTGAGAGCAGTTACAATGTGTAACGAATGAGGGAATAATTGCGATGCACAATATTTCAGCAAAGGAACACTAGACACAGCACTCGAACACGTCCGAAGGTGACGCACAGGAGACGCACAACTGGGAGATTATTCCTGGGTAGAAGAACTAGGGGACCATATGTGGGGGTATGCACATAGGGTCAGAGGGAGCAGAAGGGTAGATAAGAGGTGAAGACGGATATAAGAAAGGTCTCCCTCTCCCTTTCCTCGCCCATTCTCTGCTGCTTCCCCCATCCATAAACTGACCGCTAGGTTTTCTCCCATATTTTTACCTTCTTCACTCAGCTTCTAGCCTTAATAACCATTACCCATTCAAGACCAGAGTCAACGTATAAGCAATCCGAATATGTCTTTGTACATATTATTGAAATAAAAATGAAATATGCTCTAAGAAACTTTACCATGTGATCAGCATATTGCGTCACACTATTTGGTCCACTATTATAGCCTGTGACGTCACAGATAAAAGTAAGAATAACTGCAAAGGTTGCGCGAGGTTGCAGCTAATTATTGGTTGCAAATACTCTCGGATGTAATATTGTTCACTGGGCGAAAAATCATCGCAGAATGTCGCGGCGTTTTTTATTTAAGGCTTGCGAAAGTACTTGTTTTTATTCCCCTTTGACTTTTAGTTGAACTCATCATTTATGGATTTTTTAACCATGCATACATGACAGAAAATGATTCTTTTTCGTATCAAAATGAAAGTAATACTTGCAAGGTGAATAATGAAACCAAAAAAATGGAATAATCACACTTAATAATCATAATATCATCATTATTGCAGAGCGCTACAATCTCGGCCGCCAGGAAATGGCGCAACTGTCATACGAAAGCCCAAGGTTTAACACTCTCGTGATTGGTACTCCCTTGATACAATGTAATTTAATTGATATCTTATGGTTCCACCGTTATTCTACTTTGATCACCCAATGGCTGAAGACATT
The DNA here is from genome assembly GCA_963573305.1 of Pyrrhosoma nymphula. Lineage (NCBI taxonomy): Eukaryota > Metazoa > Arthropoda > Insecta > Odonata > Coenagrionidae > Pyrrhosoma > Pyrrhosoma nymphula. The sequence goes on along the minus strand of OY754336.1, from coordinate 25,400,591 downwards.
CCTAAAAAGTCGACTTTTGAGGTTTTGTCCAGTCAGATTTGAAATCTGCACCACTGTGCGGGGACCCGTTGCCCGGGGGTTTGTTGAATGTCGGGAGGACTGGGGTGGGATGGGGGGGTTTCGAAGGGGGAGGAGGGGATGGAGAGATAACACGAACAGATAAGGTTGCGACTGGAGAAGATGGAAGGAGGAGCCTGAGCGAGGGTTGAGGTGGACACACACAGAGCATTCGCGCGCGGTTTATAAACTTTACGAAAGGGCCCGCGTTGAATATGAATGGGCCTTCGATCGAGCGCTTGGTGGGGGGAGGGGATGAGAGAATGAAGGATATATATACGTCTTCAAAGAGTTGGAAGAGGAGAGGAAGACGTCGACGATGCTCTGTAGTGTGGCGGAGTGGGAGACAGGACGGGGCGAATGATGAAGAGGAGGAAGAAATGAAAGAAGAAAGAGGAGAGGGCCAAGAATGATTCCCTGTGCTACCCGGACGATTTCCTTTTTATCTTCATCTCTGTGAGGATTGCGTCGTTCTGGAGGAGAGCGTGATGAAGAACGAGGAATGTGAAGAATTCTAAATGGCGTTGGAAGTCGAGCGTGCCTTAGGGTGCGTGTGACGGAGGAACGTATTTGTATGCACATCCGTGTGTGATTGCATATAGCACGTTCTTTGAAATTTGTATGTACACTCATTCATAGCAGAAAATAGAACGGAAAAATATAGAAAATATTAATACGGAGGGAAAAAAGTACGCAAATAATAGGCAGTCACTCAGCATTCTACGCAAGTGGCGGCTACAATACATCTGCATAATACCCAGCAAGCCACCTCAAGGGTGTGTCGGTACTGTCTTCTCATACCAAGGTCCTGGGCTCGACTAGCGCCATTGAAGGAGATTGTTGTCCTTATAACCCTGGCCTTTAAATGGGAGTACGGTGGAGAGAACTTATATTACAGCCCTCCGTCAATCCCAGTGAACTCCCCATTGCCAATCTAGTGATCAAAAAGCCAATGACAATATTAATACCAGAACTATCTTACATAGAATTTCTATATGCCCTTTGTTGAACTTTCAGAGCCTATGACCATTGTTATTTATTTTATTTATTTTTTGTTAGTTCATGTTATCATCAATTGTTACCTGTTATGACCTGACGACGGTTTTTGCGGATTTCCCGTCGTCATTCGGGCAAGTATCAGGTCAAAGCCTTCCCCGCACACTTTCCACTACACCAGTGTCCGCATTTGCGTTGTTATCTCTTACCTTGTTATATTCGTTATGTTACGTTGTGCCTCTTCTTATTCCTGTACCTTGCAAATGTTGGAATAAACACCTTTTTGACTTTGATCTTTGACCAGTCTTGTGGGACGTGAAACTGCTGTCCCCTTGTCGCCTTCCATCCGTTAACAGCAGGCTAAGTGACGACGAGTTTCTCCCCGCCAGTCCTCCATTCCCCATGCATAACGTCCTCCCAACTAATCTGGCGAAAATGACCTCGTTTACCGTTCGCGTCCGCTGACAATCTACCAACCGTTTATTGGAAGTTCCAGTTACGACTCCCGTTTCCAGCCGAACTCTTTTTACGTATCCTTCGTCTCACCCAAGTTGTAATTGTCCATTTGTTTCTCTTCCCCACCCCTTTCTTTCCCCTTCTGCTGGTTTCTTATGGACGAGTGGTGCACCACCTTGCAGCAAAGGCTCTGTAATCTTTTGCTTGGTGCATAATTTGTGGGGAGTTTCTGCGGGATTTATATATTTATGAAACATGCAAACAAATACACTCGCCGGAAACATAAGCTTTATGCGATACCACAAAATTGCGTATAAATTTAGCTAACTAAACTGCGGAAACAAATTGAAGACGAAGTTCACAAAAAATAATAATTTTCAGTGTTTTTTCTTGTTCTCTCCTTTAAGATTAATTTACCACAGAATACCATAAGTTGGAAGATATTAGGTGAAAGGTGTGACATATTTAACTAAGTTTGAAACTACGAGTATTTCTGCCAATTACTGCTGATTAGTACTGGATAAAGAGATTAAGGTGGAATTTAATTATGCAATGACCGTTGTAGAGAGAGAATTTATGTGAATATGAAATCGTAAAATCAATGCACTCAAACCTATGGTTGTCCAGGGATTACCGGAGAGCAATGTATCGGTGATAGAACTATGATTTTTTTGGAATAACTACTCATCTACATCTACATCTACAAAATACCCTGCAAGCCACCTCAGGGGTGTGTGGCAGGGGGTGAGTAATCACCAACATGCATTACACTATACCCTAAAGTTAGTGTAACTACGACTAATTATGCATTAGCATAAATCGCTAATGCTTGTCACGAGGCGAAGCCTCACAAGCATGCAACACTACACTACAGATGTCATCAAAATGGAGAGTGACCGTCAATATACATGCATTCTACAACTACACAGATGGACAGGGACTCAAGACCCATGTAGAAAACATGCTAGGCGTGCTGTTAGTATGTACTAGGTAACAGATAAGGATTAAGTAAGTAGTTTGTAACTCAAGTGTTTGTAACTAAAGTAGTAAGTAGTTTATACTCATAAGTAGTTTGTAATTTGTTGGCAGCTGCATTACTTAAGATTGACGATATTTTATGGTCAAGGTCATTTCAAAGTTTATCTCCAATACTTTCAGAACAACACTGGGTCGAACAGTAGGATCTTACCCTTCATCCAAACTTGAGCCATGGGCTCGCGACATCGCTTGGGCGATACTTGGGTGACTGAGCGGGAACGGTGATTCCGTCGTCGCAAACCGTTTCTCATTTTTAAAAAATTGGCTAACTAATAACATAAAATGTAAGATCTAATGTTTTTTCATTTCTGGGTTTAATTTCGCGTGATAACTGTGCGGTGTTTTTTCCTCCTGTTGTCCTTGAAATGATGTGAGGAGAGGGATAAGGGGGGTGGGGGGCGGGGCGGAGGGGAGGGGACTGTCGCATTGGTGAATGTTACACGTGGAGATGATGGGTGGAGTCTTAGCTTTTAGTGATCATTACGGTGACGACATGTACAGGAAAAAACAAGGACGAGGAGTTGTTTATAAACGTGTGTGAGGAATGTTAAAGCGATTAGTTTTTGGAGAGATGGCGACTAGGGGGAGGGATAGCTTCCTTCTCTCGCTCTCGTCTCATCTCCTCCTCCTCTTCCTCCTCTTCTTCCTCGTGTGGCTCGGAGGCAGCCGGGTAATCCGGGTGGGGAAATGAAGACGAATGGAGGATTTGTGTTTTTCGTTGGGGCGAGCAGCAGCTTCGTGTGCCGTATGTATGCACGTTCTGGATGGATGTGTTTCCCTCACGCGATATTTGGAGAAGGACGGGAGATAAAAGGGGTTAGATGAGGGGTTTCGGGTGGAAGTGGAACGAGGGAAAATATTACGCAGGGATGACGGCGAGTTGAAGTTAAACCTGGGAAGATGAATGCCTGCTTTGTGAGAGAGGCGCCAAAAAAAAGCGAGGGTTTGGGGGGGGTGAGAGGGATGGTCAAAACAAATGACTCCTGCTTCCATTGCAGTTCGCATGGATAATTATTAGGTTGATGGGTGGATGGTTCGTCACTCTATAAAGAGCTGGGCGGTTATTTTTCGCGTGGGAAACAAAACAGGAGCGGTGGGGATTTTCATGTTCCTGCGAAGTGATAATGGAGCGGGTGCAGCGAACAAGGATGATGGCGATGGATATTTATGAGGGAGCAATATGCCGGAATGCCCGCGCCGCTGAATTGGAACAGGGATAAAGGTCGCTCGGCCGAAGGGATTCGTAATATCCTGTCCTGCATGCAGCGGCGTCATTAGCAACCGGAAAGCAAACAGGTTAATTGACGGAAAAATTTCACGAATTGTCCGGCGCGGAAAGATGATTATCGGACTTCAAAACCAACTGAGCGATCGTTTTATTTTTACCAATCACACATATTCGCTAGCGCTTTGCATTAAATCTCTTTGCGCTGTGGAGGATTTTCCATGTTCAGTTATCAGTGAAGCCTTGTCATCATTCAAATTATTCACACACGTGGGTTTTGGATGTATCTGTATAATTTTTCATGGTGATCGATCAAATTCTCTGTGAATATTTGGAGAAAAATATAAGCGAAAGTCCAATTGGAATCCGATTTGGTATAAAAACTCATTACAGAATCGTACAGCTGCTGTACATGAATGCTTTAGGCCCGCAAAACTCGATTCCAGGTATATAATTGGGGTAAACGGGTAATCGATGCAAAAAAGCACATCTCTATTCCGGAAGCGTTGACCCATTTACGCCCCTACATAACACCCCTTCCCCTCTTTTTCCCTTTGCAACACGCAAGCTATTCGTTTACCCTCGCCTCTGGAATAATATCGGCCGATTTGGCTCCCGGCGTCCATATTATTCTGAATGCACTGCATTAATAAATGAAGTCACCTGAAGGTGCGTTATTTATGGATAATTAAAATTTGATTGAAATGAGAATTGATTATTAATTACAAGTTGACAAACGACAGCGGCTATTTATTATTGGTAGCAGAACGACAACTTATCCTGTCGAACATTTGAAAGGATAATGAGATTTGAAGCATCAAGAGCTGAACAAATTGTTGAATGAATGAACCATGCAAGAAATATACTTGAAACATTTTCGGGAAAACATTTTACTTGAAACATAAGTTCTGGAACATTGCATTTATTTGTAAGCGTATGAATACCGTGTACCCCAAAGAGAGATGGTGGTACTCGTAAAATATCTGGAAAATCAATTTATTTTTTATTTTTGCCAAGATAGAACGCTTTGGGAATTGACAATAGATTGTTTCCTGAACCGAAAGTCAATACAAAGATCATTAGCTTTCCAAATCAATGTGCAGAACACTACTACATCCAGAATTCTTCTTCCACGGGTATTGGTAGAGGATCTATAACACAATTTACCATCGCATTAATTGCCTTTAGAATAAGTGAGGCGTTGACCAGGAAATCCTGAGATCCCTGATTCCATTACCGGTCAAGGGAAGCTTTTCCCCCACTCAATTCTCCAGTCAAGAATCAACAGCACTGACGTAGGTTGTTAGATTCGGTGGTATGATTACGGCTGCTGGATTAAAGAAAATGACTTAATACGCGAATGATGCAATAAATGGAAATCAATGAAGTAAGAATGCAAACACTGAATTATGGGAAGAGGAGAGAATCAAAACTACTCGACGTCAGACTCTTATTTTCAGCTCCGAAATTCGGGCAAGGTCAAGCACTTCACTTTGCCAGGGCACACAGAGCAATGTGGCGACTCCTGAACAGGCAGCATTGACTCAACAATGATGTGCACCTGCTCGCGGCATCCGTTCCTCCGCCACGTCATATAGTCTGTCGAGCAACTCCAGAATCACCACTTGTAAAATAAAATTATATTGGCAATTTTCCACTAAATAAATATTTTTTTATACTGTGGAAAATTGCCAATATCATTTTATTTTTTTATGTTATTCCACGTCATCAAGCCTGAAACACGTCTTTTTAATCACCAGTTGTATCCCTCCACCGGCATTCTAGGTGGCACTGAATTCAATATTGCTCCTAACGAGAGAGAGAAAGGTAGTTTGAGCGAAAAATCACTTCACCTAGAATTTCATGAATTTGGCCTCATTTTATAGAAAAAACTCTCATCTGTCCAGTGATATAAAAATATCAACCCCATGCCAAACTACTTTTCGAGCAATATTTCTGTAAATATAAGCTGTTTTACACGGGATAGATTACGGCTGTGCGCTCCAGAGGGAAAATATTGAAGGAAATAGGAATTTATAACACCTAGATTTCGTCAAAAAACTAACGGTGTATAGATTGCATGTTTTCTCAACTATTTATAAAAAATAATCTATTACTTACCACATTAACTTTTACAGAATCACAAAAAAACCTGCCGATTTGAAGGATTTTCAGCCGTTCGGCGGGAAAAAATGAGTCAAATTAGGGACTTATGTAGCTTATATTTATTTAATTACTGAGAATTTTGGTCATATATAACTATATCTTTGCGCCATTAATATTACAATATTTATTTCGTACTTATTACAGACGCTGAAATCAAAGAATAAAATTTGAATATGGTCTCCACTATGACTAGGGATCTATCTCGCTGAAACCACCTTAAAGGTCTGATGAGGGAGTTTCATTGCTAAGGAAAATATGAATGCTTGGGATAAGGTGACTGCATGATTTTCCAATAACTTTCCAAGGCGTGTCGATATCCGCGTCACCAAAACTGAGGCGTCGTCCGTGAGGGAATATCAGATCGGACATAATCTACAACTAACCACCCATTATGCGGAAAATCCTTCAGGTCGTCGGATGATGAGGAGGCACTGTGTTCTCAGGTAGAGAACGACGCACTTGCCTCTTGCTCGCGCCATCAACATTCTCTTCATTAGTCCGCGGCACTGTATCCCCTCCGTCTTCCATCTTCCGTAGCTCGTCCTCCTCAACCATTATGGCCATCGGATGAGATGAGCGATGGACCGTCGCCGTGGGAGATGGGAGTGGAAGCTGGGTGCGGGAGATGCGGCGGGCGGGTGGGAACATCCGCGATCTTTTCCCATCTCCCTCGGAGGGACTGGAGAAATTTATGTTTCCTGCTCGCCCCCCATCTTCGCCACAAATCCCTCTCCTTCATCTCGCCCTAGGGTGTGGCGGTGTTGCGATATATCGTATGGATCACTGATACTGCCATTTTTTTCAGGTGGAAACGAAAAATAAATTTTTAAATTTAATCTTAGAAAAATAATATTTTTGAGTGATAAATATTTTGTTATTATCTGTTATAATGATACATTTTTGTTTTAAGTATTTATTTTCAATGCATGTGCGGCATCTTGGCCATCGTAACCATGGTAAACAAGGATGATGTCCCAATGACTCTCTTGCAAAATCGCTCTCTGAGCGGCATTATAATGCGTAGCATCGTGGTGAGCAGTTATTTTTCTGACTGCTGGATTGATAAGGCAACCACCTTATTCAATTGCCCCTGCAATTTAAGTGGAAATTTTCGTATTTATATTAATTAGCTATTTAATTAGAGATTCATTGTAGATAATTCAAGCCTAGCATTTGTTTTTAAAAGAGCAAGGTTACTTTTACAAATTAAATTTTGTGCATTATTTTTTGGATTTGAAGATTCTGCTACATGACTTCCCGCCGCCTGCCGCTCATATTGTGTCCGAGACTTTAGTTTTCCTCGTGGGGGTTACCATGTGTTTTCCCTTCGATTACGTTTCGAGATAGTTATCTCAGGGTGTGTCAAATACTGCGAGCTCTGATTTTGGTTTTTTTGTTTAATGTCCTTCTTTCTTAGCTCTTTTTAAAAACACCTCCTTTTGTTGTCCAATTGGTCTTTCATCCCCGATATCGTTTTATATCGCACAGATATTTCATGGCTGTGCATTTCGATTGATCAAATAATATTGTTTCCTACACTGCCTCAAGCTTTCCTCAGAATTGGAAAAGAAACTATTCACATCATTTTTGACGTGGATTCATATTTAGCACCAGGACGTGACGGGAGTGATGTGACGTTGGGGTGACTCCATACACTCCGACACCGTGACTAAGTTCACGCTTTGAATGATTGTGTGCAGCGGTGTGTGTGTGAGTGTGGGTGACCAGGCCCATGAGTGACACGGGCGATGCGACGTCTTGCTCCGTTTTGGTCGCGGGCAGAAATGTTCGCGTCGTGTACCCTAAGGCCCCCCAATGTAAGTACGCACCAGTTGAGCCGTACGCTAATTTTGCCACCAAATGAAAACCCTCGAGTGGATCTGTCGATTTTAGCCGTGAAACTAGGTTTGAAACTAAGGTTTCTTAGGGAAACTAAGTTTTTAAGATACTTTTTGGTGAGGAAGGAAAAAGTAAGAAAAGTTCAAGCACCAAATTTTTCACATTTAGGCTCATATTCACCGAAAAGTCCAGAGGGCAGTACGAGAGAGTAGCGCATATTATCCGTGGCACTGTATCCGTAAGTGAAAGGGCGAGGCGGGCTCGGGAGCGTCGGATATTCTTTAAAGTCGTCATCACGTTTAATAGCGTAGTTCATGCGTCTTTATTGCCCTAACTTTGCATTTTATTGTTTAATTTTCCATCACGCATTATACTATTTGTCGCATGGTATCGATTTTATCTAATTGATTTTTTGTTTATATTGCGAAATAAAATCATCGGATAAAGAAGCGTATTTCATTCAATTAGGTCATTTAGCAATTTCTTTGGCAGTAGTTCTCTATTTTGAAGGGAAATACATTATATTTTCCTGAAAATTAGAGTTGAGTAGGCTCGTGAATTCTACGTAAAAATACGTCGTATATATTGTTCTCCCGTAAATTAGCGATGTGAAAGCAGTGTGAAGTTGCAAATAGCCTTCACCATAGTATTGGCTGCATACAACCAACGGGACGAGTCGGAGCTCGAGCATCGTCCTTGAGGTATGCCATAGCGGGCTCCAACCACCCTGAGGATGATACCCAAGTCGAACTTTGAAACGTCGGTTGGCACCACCTGGTGGAAGACGCGTGGAAACATTTTACGACGTACATGTCGGGAAAGCGCCCGATCATGCCATAATTTGTGAAGTTCTGATTCATTACTTGAAAACATTCTTCGTGCATTTGGAATGCGAGACAATTATAGTTGATGAGGTGTGTTTATACCTATTAGAGGCGTTGGCCGACTTTCTGCGGGACCTGGGGTGAGCGATAAGGGGAGAGGGGTAGGGGGTTTGAGGTAGGGTGGCGTGTTTTATCCCGCGACGCGATGGGAAGGTTGCGTGGGTGAGAGACTCGGCTTTGCGAGAGTGTGTTCGCGGCGTACCGAGAGGGCGCGGCCCCCCTGGACGCGAGAGGACGCCCCTGAGGAGGAGGAGGATGTGTGCAAGGGGGGAGGAAGGAAGGGAGCTGTTCGGAATAGAGACGGGTTTGGTGGGAAGTTGATAGCGCCCTCTACTCTCGCGTTGTTCGAGCCTCTTCCTTTCCCGTTTCTTCGCCTCACCCCGTCGCCCGTGAGGCACGGAGGTGTGCAAGAGGTGAACTTGTTGGGAGAGGGGGCTTGTTTTTGCCTCAGAGAGGAACGACTCGGCTAAATAATTGATGGCAGTGACAAAATCTATGACTCTATGAAAGGATATATACTCCGTTACTATAAACTGCTAATCTTGACATGTTTACCAAATGTAGGGAGCAAGGTGTCTTAAGTACGAGAAATGAGTCTCTTTAAGAAAGATTAAAAATGTCATAAAATATATGTTTTACGCACAATCCTGCCTCGTAACTAAGGTGATGTGTAATAAAGGCTCAGAGAGGAACGACTCGGCTAAATAATTAATGGCAGTGACAACATCTATGACTCTATGAAAGTATATATACTCCGTTACTATAAACTGCTAATCTTGACATGTTTACCAAATGTAGGGAGCAAGGTGGCTTAAGTACGAGAAATGAGTCTCTTTAAGAAAGAATAAAAATGTCATAAAATATATGTTTTACGCACAATCCTGCCTCGTAACTAAAGTGATGTGTAAGTCAGTCAAAATCAGGAAAAAATATCGAACGAATTCACTGAACCGTTACGAAATTCTTCGGATTCAATTCTCAATTCGCTTTTACTTTTAAAGACAAATCGAATCCCATCTTGTTCCGTTTATCATTCATGCGCGTGTCCCTTGAATAAAAATTACGGTATTATTGACTCATCGGAAATATAAATTCATAATATTACTATAGTGATATACGGCGGAGATATTTATCTTGAGTCATTGCGGTCATTGCAACTGTTATCACACGCCATATCAATAATTTAAAGAAATAACATTTTGATGAAGGAATGTCCTTTCGCTTAAATAGAGAGACTAGAGGGGACATCTTCTGCTGGAAAAATATTATGCCCTTGGGTGGAAAGTAACCTTGAAAGCGAAATGAAAATTCCTTTTAACCATCGGGTGCTTAAAAAACATACAACTAAATCAGCGAAGAATAAATTTCACTGTGACAACTCTTTTCCTGAATTTAATCACGCAGCTGAGTGAAGTCAGAATTTATGTTCTCCCTGCAAATAATATATCGATATTCCATCAAACTGTCATTCTTTTAAACTTCTTTCTTGGGTACGGACGTGTCAAACGCCTATGTTCGCCTTTGGGATTAATTTTTCATGCTTCGAGCTCCTCCTCTCTTCCCTCTCCTGTTTGGACCATCAAAGTAAAGAAAACCGCCGGAACAAAAAAGGCCGAGGTCGGAGATATGGAAAGAGAGATAATTCAAGGAAGACTTCTTCTTAGGTGAGGGAAGGAAGGCAAACTGCTGAGAGATGAGTGCTGCCCGTCCGGTGGCGGCACCCGTGTTGGGAAATGGAATTATAGCCGTATTCGATCAAGAGCCGTGGAAGGGAGAGCTTCGTTCTTCCTCGACTCCCTCGTCCTCTCCAACTCCTCCGAACGCGCGCCATTCCTCAATCGCGGGTGTTTCGAATATTTCGTCAAATCTATTAAGCGATTTAATTCAGTTCGATATGCACGCTTTTGTTGGGTTTATCTCTGGGTTGAAGAGAATTCATCACAGACGGGACAAACGAGTGGAACACGCATGCTAGTGACAATAATCGCTACGAATTTAGAGTAATCAGTATGGGTAAGTGCTCATTTTATTACTTGCCACATACTACTCTAATGGTAAAAAATAAATCCTTCAAAGACTGCAAATTATAATTCATCATGATGACTAGTTGCCATCAGAAAAATAGAAAATATCTGATTCCCAGTAAATTGAAGGGTGCAAGACAGGCAAGATGTAATGAAGATCGCATCTGAGAATGATAGTCCGTGATTTCCTGTCTCTTCGCTAAGAAACTGAGGGTATTATTGTTATTATTAAATGTCAATTACAATGTGATAGCTCGTGGAGTTATACTTGATTGTAGATACCCTGACTTTTTGGAATTTATACATTGTAAATACTGTTTGATGTTAATTGTAATTAATTCAGCGTAAGTGAATCGCATCAACTATTAAAAGGGAATTTTTAATGAAGGCACACGTTTGGAAAATTCTCCTGTGCTAGTCATAAGCAATACCATATTTACAATAGTTAAAAATCAGACTGGAATGAAGTAACGTATTCTAACTATGCATTTAATACGAAAACTTATCTTATCTATTACTGCAACAATTTTAACGGATTTACTGCAAAATGTATCTATTTTTAATCATATTTGGGGAAATCAGTCGCCAGTAACATATTGGCAAATATGAATCATCTGGGAGTGAACAGGCTACCTTTTTTATTGAAGCTTTGAATGGGGAAATAAGCATCTAGTACAAATTATGACGGTGATGAACGAAGAAAAAAATATTTCAGTGCTAGTCACGGGAATGGAAGAATTGATTCTCCCTGATGTCCCATTCTGATTAGATACCTTGCACACCCGATCCGAAAACTTTTCCATTTCTCTTTGAAGATCAGACCTCACTGAATAAACGTCGATGTTATTTCCGATATAATTTTTCGCGTGGCTAACCCACGAACGGGCAACTTTGCCCGTCTTTCTTCCACTTTAATTTTCGATTGATCTGTGGATTAAAACGACACGCTGATTCAAGCATCCACCGCTAAGCAGTCTCATCCCCTCCTCTAGTCCCCTCGCGCAAGATACCCTCTTAATCAGTCACACCCCTCCTTGTCCCTCTCTATCCACCGATTTCACATCGATTGATGCCTTTAAAAAAATCCTTTTCCTCCCGTATTATTTTTTTCATTTATTTCGGATCGGGAGCTCTCTGCAGACTCCAGTTACGCAGAATTCGTGATTGGATGTGATAATGAAATGAATCAGGAGAAATGAAAGGCGGGGGATGGATATCGGGAAGAATGCAAGAGGAGAGGTGTGGAAGTGGATGCTGTGTGGACCCTCGCGTTGCCCAGGAGGCGGCGACCCGCGTGGTGGGAATCGCGTCGGTGCGGTGGCTAGAAAAGGTACTCGCTTTCCAGGGGCCCAGGTTTGAATTCCGTGCGTGGCGGGGATTTATCGGGAAATGTTCCGATCTCTACTTGGCTGTTACGCATCGCAAGAAGACGTTGCCTTATCGTAAACTTAACATTAACTGAGAGTTCCGGGTTTGTGTAAGGCATCAGATTGTCCGTAATTTGAAGTGAGCGTATACGATGGGAGAGCGTATTAACTTGGGTTGTCATTACGAGAAAATGTTGAACCAGAAATTATAAAACAGAGCCTTGGGGTGTTCATTGGAGGCAATGTAGAACAAGGGATTGCTAAAAATGAAGGTTTTTGTTATAGCTATTGCTGGGGGGTGGGGAACAAAATTCTGCCATCTGCGGACGTCAAGCTGAACGACTGCAGCACTGTTTGAAGTGGAGCACATTCGGATACTTTATCACCTTCCGGGCATTTACTGAAAGATGGTGCAGTGGAATCGCAGAACTGTGTGGGGCCTGCGTGAAGCGTGGAAGGGGGCGTGGCATGGGGGAAGGAAGAAATGTAAAGGTTTGTTGGACAAAGGGACCGTGGGTCTCTTGCGGTGGGCCCGCGAGAGGCCCAAGGCTTGCTCATTCACGCTTGCTTCATCCGCTGGTGGCGATTAGTTTCGCCATACCCATGTGAGGTGATATCAGAACTCCAGTTTATTACTCCGTCCTTCGAATGGGACTCTTTAAGTTAAATTCCCATCGGCACCTATCGTTAAGAGCAGGCTAATGCCGACACTGGGTTTCTCTCCACCCTTCACCCATTCCCCTTGTAATCCCTTCCTAACCAACCGACCCACGAACCCTCATTGGTGCGAATGACCGCTCAGTTGGGCCCTGCCCTCGGCTTAAATGAGACGTGTAATTGTGGTCCCTTTCGGTGTCTTTATCGTCAAGTGTACTCTAATGCCGACGCCGGGTTTCTCTCCTCCCTTCCCTCCCCCTCCCACTTCCTCATCCTATTCCTACTCGGCTCACCTAATGGCGCACATGGCCATAGCTGTCGGTCGCCTCCATGAAGAACTTACAGACAATTGAAATAATTATCGTTCCTTGCAGTTTGAAATTTATAAAATAGTGATGTCTTTGTTGACTTAGAAGCGGACAGGGACAATTATTGATGTTGGTCCTCTTTTTTTTCGTCCTCATGCCTCCGTGAGACGGTGTCGCGGGAGAATAGAGTGAGAGGTGGGGGGCTTGTCCTCATGGGAGGTCGCGAGGCTAATGGGGGAGGTAAGGAGGGGGGGTTTGAAATGTAGGGGTGTAAAAGGGGATGAGAGGGCGGGGAGGGGAGTGTGTAGGTCGGGTGGCGGAAGAACTGAATCAGTGAAATCGAAAAAAAGGCATCGTGCCAAGACAAAAAGAGGATGATGTAATCGGTGACTTGGAATTCTTACGACCCTCGCACGGTTGAGTCGCCCGGGTTCAGTTTCCAAGGAGAAACTCGGCCAGTTCCTCTGAGTAAACAATTAAATCGAAATCAGGAATCTCTCCATGCTATCTCTACGTTTCACAACTCCTTTGCCTACTCTTCCTCGGATTCCATGATTTTGTAATGTCTAACATGCGCTTATTTTTCTCTCACCCTCTTCTTCTCTAACCCCTCTCGCTCATCCCATCATTCGATGGTCTCTCTCTTTTACATTTCCCAAACGCCCGTTTGTTTGATGTCTCAACCGATGCTCAACCCCATTTTACATAAATACATATGATTTCCCCTTCGTAAACGTCATGGCGTGAGGTATTCCCTATAACTCTATCCTAAATATCCTCCTTTGCATAGCTGATTTCGCATTTAGCTTTTCGTTACTCCACCCTCCTTCCTTTTCCCACGGACTCCGGCGGCCGTAAATATTCCCGGCCTCCGAGTGTCCGTGCGGTGGACATTCCTCACACTGGCACATCAAGGCAGCCGCCGACTCCGGCACCCAACCTTTTTTCGGAATACATTAACCCTTTTCCCATTCGAGATTATTTTTGGTAGTGGATGGCGGTGACGGCCAGATTTCCGGTAATGGCCTTTCTGTTAGTTCTGCAGTTAGTGATCATTATGATAGTTTCTTTTCCGAAGTTATTTCCCGATTGCGCATGGGTATAGATACGTTTGTAACCTTAGGGGTTCAAATCACTTAAATGTTCCATGTAATATGGTATTAAAAAATAATCCAAGGAAATCGGAGGCGGTGAAAAATATTTGAAGGATTGAACATTAAAATATGTGATCATATTATTAGGGTGATCTACCGGTAGGATTAAATTGAAATGAGAAAAAAAATCCAAGATGAGATGTTTAAATTCAACCAAGTGACGAGTACTGAGCTCATTTCAACTTTTTTCAAACCCAATCACAATTGATTTTTCAACTTTCATTACGGAATATGTCGTCATACTACTCTGCGAGCCGATGCATATTTGAGTGGCAGGGGATGTTATGACTCCAACCATGAATACGGAGGGAACATGGAAAAAATGGAAGGGGAGAGGACAGAGGTGAATTGAGTAAACAGTTTTTATACAAACCGCGCGGCTTTTCCTTGAAGTGTATTTACTTCGCGAATCAAATCGTGCTGTGCATGATCCCAAATGCTCGCGGCATATTCAAGACGTGGACTAACCAGTTCAAAGTAGAATATCTATTTTGATTTTTCAAGGAAGAGCCTTTTAATACTCGCTTGATAAATCCTAGCTTCTTTTATGCAGAGGTGCAAATTTACTAAGGTTAAGTTCATCCACTCAATACATCACAAGTTAACGCCGGTAAGATCGAATGAGATAACTTCTAAGTCAGCATTTGGGGCAATTTCTCGGTAGATGAGAGTACCGCCTGAAAACCATCTAAATTTCCTATTTACTCTTGAGCTAATGCCATTTATAAGGAATAACAGGGATCATGCTTCCTTGCAGGACACCGGATGTCACTCTAACCATGTTGGAACTAACAGCTTTTTTTGCTGTGAGTTAAAAAAACACGTATTCACGTCACCTTTTTTTCGTTTATCCCACAAAATTATAATTTGAATATTAGTAGTAATCATTGAAAGTTGAGTATGAAAGATTTGGCCGAAGCTGAAATCACCAATAAATTTTATGTATCATGAAACATTCAGAGAAAAGGAAGCTAACCTCCTTTAATAGGCATCATAAGTTTTAAAATGATTCCATGGACGCTGAGAGACTAGAAAGTACTATAAATCGTGAGGTCATGGAGTATTAAAGTGCCTTGGCGCCTATCGTTTATAAGTGAATATTTATTTTCCGAAAGCGTCAAATCTGTGCCAATTCAGTAGCCATAAAGTGCAAACATGTTAGACCTGAGTAATGTATCGTATTAGCACTTTTGTTTCGACACGCGGGGATACCCGTAAAAGTATAAATGCCATTAAGTGCGACTCGCGGGGGTATTCCACGACCGTTCGATTTTTCGATTCCGCCGATCGTAATCGATTGTAAACATTCATGCTACTATTAATGAATAAATTTTATAGAGTTTACCTTTTATGGTATTTAAAAAATTCGATATATAAGTAAAAAAATAATTTGAGCTAAGTTAATTATCACTTTCAATTTTTTCTCAAGATAATAATAGTAATAATGGCAGAAACTTGGTGGGTAATAGTAAGATAATAGAAAATTTGTGGAACATATATGAAATATTTTGACGCAGCAAAAGGGTTAAAAAATAAGTTAATTGATAGTCCGTTGTGGAACCGTATCCTGGTTACCCCGTCGGTATCAGGCAGTTAACGACGTTACGGCCTTGCGAACTTACACTTTCATGATGTGGGCAAAAGAAAGTCGTCGGAAGAGGAGCGTTGAAGTCTCCGCCGTCGCGAACGTTAATTCAACAGTTTTGAGCTCGGATTATGAAGGTTTTTGCTGACTCATCTTTGCGAGCAACACCTTTACAGAGAATCACTCGAGAATGCCCGCAAATAATAGCGCCTCGTTCCTAAGTTTACGAGATTTTCAAGACCACATCCTTCCATCTTCGCCCTTCATCCTACCTTCGCACGGCCGTCTGAGAACCAAGTTCTTCTAATCGAAAGTTGATTTTGTCATTTGTTGACTTCTTAGGAAATATAGCAACGGATTTAAAATATATATTTTTAACTCAATGCATTTACCACTTTTTTGCATTCCCATTATCCTATAAATACAGGCGGAGATGTATCTTTTATAGTATTGCGTCTATTTTTTCTGTGAACGCTATCAATAATTGAGGTAATCCCTCGGTTACAATTCACTTACTTCTGTTATCTGATATTATATTTTTATTGGAATAAAGTCTTAAGATTAAAAATATAATGAAGATGGCAGTCTCTGGCTTTACTCGGTGGAACTACTTCATGATGTGGGCAAAGAAAACACTGCGGTTCCACAGAATTAATTTTGTGGAATCCCAGTGTTTTTAAACCTCCATGCAAAATATAGCAACTAGGTGTGGGAATTTGCCAAGAAACTAAATAACATGCCTGGGATGTGATCCAGAATCTCTTAACGGCTGTCCAGGTGCATGTGGTCAGTTTCAACACCAATCCCTTTCAATCCAAGGTGAATTTCCGATGGGGTCCGTACGAACTGCCCAGCCAAGTCGAATTATTATACACTTTGACGCTACGTCGTGCACCCTTGCCGGTTACTCAGTACCATATCATTTGTGCAACTTACGTAAATAATATTGAACCATATGGAGTTTTAGCCAATGAAAAAAATTATTCGTAATAAGAAAAACTTAGAGTTTTCTATTTTTTTAGGGTTTTCAGGTCAATATAGCATGAGATGTCCCTCATAAATAGTTCCGAGTTCCTCTGCTTGCGTCAGATTTCAACTTGACCTCATCTCTCGATTTTTGAGGTCGGTTTGGTGTGGTTGCTAGAGTAATGGCTTCTCATTCTGAGGGCCTGGGTGTTAATCTAGGCAGTGACGGAGTTTTTAGTTAGAATTTCGGAACGTACTTGAGTGTTCTATAGAAAGCACTTCAAGTGCAGTACTCTGTTGAATGGTGACGGCGTTGGAAGGTAAACCCCTTTGTAAATTTCTTTAAATGCTATCGCAGCATACGTTAATGAATAAGCCGACGCCAGCAGTTGAGAAACTTGGACAGTTGGACAACTTTAATGATGCAAAAGAGGATACCTTACCAACACACCCCCGATGTGAAGAACAAGCTTAATTTTCACAGTAAATTTTAGGCGAATAGTCTTAGATTCTCCTTGGTCTTCCACCACGTTCCCCTCTCCCTAATATTCTAAACCATTCCTGACTTTGTGCTGTCAAACTCCACTTACCTCCACGGAGCAATATTAAAAACTCCCGGTAGGTAGGGTCAAATGCATAAAAAAATATTATGTAATCTCAGGACGGACGGCTTTAAATTGTCTTTTTTTCCAGGTACGATTTAGGGACCTCATTATCTGTGATCGAAGCCACCATTTACGTAAATAGTAATGATAGGCAGCTTTGTTTTCATGCTCTGTATTTTTTCATTTTTATTTTTCATATTTCGCGTACGCAACTTAATTTAATACAAAAGTAAATTTTTAAAAGTAGCTGATAAATTGTATGATGTGGTGTTTGACGGCTTCTGCACTCTCAACCACACCCCCTCGAGGGTACCACGTAAATGTAGATGCAGGCCTAAGCCTACGCCGGGTTTTTCTCCACCCCCTCGCCATTGCCCTTTTGTTCCTTCTCCCGCGTCTTTCCCAAATGGTGCACAGGACCTCAATCGCCTCCCTCCCCCACAGCCACCCGACGCAATCCTCTCCATTTCACTCAAACATTCCGCTCCTCTCCACCACCGTCTTTTCTTCTTCTCCCTGCGGGAAGTCCGAAGCGGCGGCGCGCGGTGCGATGGATGGCCGCCAAAAGTGGAAGGTCGGGGGAGGTTCTCCCTCCCCAGCCAGTCCTTACACGCGGGGAAGAACGGACGTCGTTCGTCGGCGACCTCTCTCGTGTAGAGCCGGTCTCCGAGGTGGTGGTCCACCGGACAGTTTATCATTGCCTAGCATTCTCTCGGCTTGGGAGAGATGCTTTGTTTCCAACGGTCGGGTTGGAATGCCCGAAAAAACGCGGGAGGGTTGTTGTTAGGGATGAGCAGAGCCGAGAAAGCGTCACCGTCATCACTCCCAGCGCTCTTGTGTCTTTTTCTTTTTGTCTAATCCGAGCCTTATTATTTTTTCGATCCCATCCAACTCTTTCTTCCCACGGCTCAGGAGAACACCCCCGCCGCGATTCTCCGTATTTCTTCTGATGAAGGTCGCCGCCCTTAATGCCCGCATTATTTTCTTCTCTTTCCAGCGCATTAAAAGGGTCTCGATGACTCGAAAGGAGAGAGGGGTGGGGTGTGTGTAGGGAGGGGGGAAAGAGCGGACTCCCCCTCCTCTCGCATATTCGAAATCCACGCATCCCGGGTGCCATTAATTCCGCTCACCGTCCTCCCGTTCGCCCCCCCCCCCTCCCCGTCCTAATTATTTCTCCCTTCGCCTCCGGAATGAGGTGTGGATCCCCGAAAGCTCCCGCCAGGGGCAGAGCGGGCGAGTTCAACCGGTGAGATGGCGAGGGGGCGGTGGTGGGTGTGGGGCGGGGGGGGGGGGGAGCGCGCAGCTGGAGAGGAAACAGGTTTATTTGTTTTGAGCACTCGCCGACGGCGACGGATAACATATTCATGCGGCGCTCAGCGAATGCGAATAAATTCTGATTGTGAGGGAATTCAGTGCTTCAGAGGAACAGAAGTGCCTCCCATCGATGGTGGTCAGGAATACGTGCATACTCGGCTAACTAACGGTGAAATTGGAGGCTGGACGATCGGGTTGTTGTGGTGGCTAAAGTGCCTGCACCTTCCTATCCATAGGGCACGGGTTCGAATCCCGGCTGTGCCAGATACTTTCCAGGGGAATCCCGATGGGTGC
Organism: Pyrrhosoma nymphula; assembly: GCA_963573305.1. Classification (NCBI taxonomy): domain Eukaryota; kingdom Metazoa; phylum Arthropoda; class Insecta; order Odonata; family Coenagrionidae; genus Pyrrhosoma; species Pyrrhosoma nymphula. Next base: position 25,381,656 of record OY754336.1, on the reverse strand, counting down.
TACGTGGAGAGCACTTGTTGGTGTAGTACTCCGCCCGTCGGATGGGACAATAAACTCTGGTCCTCTTGGCTACTTTCTTTAAGAGCAAGGTAATGTCGGCGCCGGGTTTCTCTCCACCTTTAAGAGGGCGCAGTACCCCCCCCCCACTTACTATTTTGCAGTCTCTTCGTGTTTTAGATTGACAAGAAACATGTTTTACATTGACAAGAAAGGTATTATTTTCGCCCAACTTTTAATGCATGTAGAGTGAGGATATGAGTGGCAAAATAAGAGTCTCTGTCGCGCAAAAAGCGGTAAGAACCCCTGTCACGCACCATTGATGGCTGAAACCAGTGACGTAGCCAGGATTTCATTTCAGGGGGTGGGGGGAGGGGTGAAAAAAATCTGTTTCCATGTGTTGTATGATGACAACTAAGAGTGTAATTGTGACTGAAATATAACAACCGATTTTTTAAATTTTTGCTGTGCAACGTTGTTGAAGGTCAGAATTTAAGGTATCAGACGATAATGTATGGAAATGTGTGCCAGACAGCATTATCACAGAAACATTTTGTAAAAAACTTACCACAACAATATTTATTTTACCGACCTAGGTTTCAGCAAAACATTGCTATTGTCAAGGTTTGTCTGTACTTTCCAACTCCAAATCTTAACGGATTCAGTTATTGAGTCATTCGGGAACTACGATGAAGGATCGCGTAAGGGTATGTACATGTGTAACATTGAATTCCTAAGGACGCTTGTTAAGAAAACGCTGGAGAGCACACTTGAGAATGATTGACAACACATCTTAAGTTCAGTTTTTGACTGAAGGTTCCTTTGAGTAGCCCATCATTTTCGATAATAAACTCTCATTTGCTGATTGGGAGTAGAATTTGGATGGACCTGAAACTCTTGCTAAAAGGTCTATTTCTCCCACTTGCGTATTATTTATTCCCACTGAAGCTATTACCACAATCTCTTAATTCAATCTGGAATGCCTCCATTCTCTTCCTCTCTTGCCCCAGACTCTCCCATCTGTCACAGCATCTCTCTGCCTCTAATGACATACTCATGCTTTCTGATCAACGCCATGTAGGTTGTGGGCAAGGGCCCAGCCACATTGACACACCGGTTCCCGTAAGATCACCGAAGTTAAGCCATGTTGGTCCCAGACGGAAGTTGGATGGGTGACCATACATATCTTCACCGTGGTGCTCTTGTCCCCTGTCTACATGTGGCAGACAGGCAAGGGGTTGGCACAATGGACCAAGAAGGTCTTAAGTGCCCGGGCTCCAGTCGAAGGCCCCCACTAAAAACAATCTATCTATGTGGGTGGATCAAACATCGAATGGAACTATAAGTACCTTATTGAGGGTGTAATCGAATGTATGAATTTCACCAAAGAAAATTTGTGGAATATTTTAGTTGTCCATCTCATTTGAGATTGCTTATCATTTGCATGAAGATTGAATTAGCCTTAAAAAGTTTCCTAAATGTGCTGTGCTAGTAAGGTACCTATAGTAAAAACGTTTTTCAGATAAAGGTTTTGCCGATTTAAACACATAATAAGACCATCGGAGAAGACTCTGGATAAATAATAACGCCGCCGTGGCGGCTCACATCCAGTTGGAACAAGAAGACATCAACATTGAGTTGAGAAAATTGAATTTATAAAATATCGATCGATGTCGATATATAGCTGGATTAAAAACCTTTGGAGGCGGTAGAAATAAACCTTTCCTGGAGTATTTTGAAGAAAAAGATAAAACTTAACATTCAAAACATCTGCAGCTGATGAGTTCATAAAGTATTTCATTTTTGGACCAATTATCTCAATAAAAATTAATATTTTCCCCGGTTCAGCTACCTATTTTTCAAAATATAGGCCAGAGTTGGCATTGGTTAAATATTTATTCATGATTTTTAATGCACAGACAAAGCTGTTGGTGAATATGAAAACGATTTTCACCGGAAGAACTCACAAATGATAACTAGAGTACCGCTTTTCCGAATTTTTTCGTCGAGTCACCTCTTGCTGTAAGTAAAGCGCAATTTGAGGAATCTTTGCGGAATTATGTGACACGAGAAGAAAATGTTGGGGAAGAGCATTTGAAGTGGAATATCTTCCCCAGAGGTTATTCGTGTTCTCGTAGATAAGGTGGAAGCTTTCGGTGAAAAACAATTACGAAGGAAAAGAGGACCGATTTTATCTCGCTATTAAGCCGTTTATGTCGTGGAAATCAGATTGGGTTTCAATTTCTGCTGGCGATATTATCTGCATGTTAGAGAAGAGGCCCAAAAATTCGAACCCGAGGCACGAATGATCCCCAAAGAATGGAAGCGGGTAAAAATGGGGAATTCGCCAGTGGGGTTTGTTCCCCTTGTTTCCCGGAGCACGTTATCGATAATCGCCAGACTAATGAGTTTGACCGGATTCAAGAGAGCGATTATTTCTCTCCTTTTTGCCTCTCCCCGAATCAATTAAAACCTCAACTACCTCTTTAAAGGCCAAGCTGGCATACATTCGCTGTAGAGTACGGGCAAGGGACTCTCCTAGTAGTATTTTTGTTTAACGTGCTTCGACGGCTAAGGTCATTTCGCACTTACTGTCTGCCACGTGCAGACAGGGGGAACAGCACTCGAACGAATCGGAGGATCACCCCTTCAAACTCGAGCCGAGCCCAACGATGCTTAACTTCGGTGACTGATAGGGAACCGATGTTTCCATCGTGGTCGGCCGTTGCCCTCGGGGGACTCTCCTCACGAATAAAATGACAAAGAGTTTTCTGCGATTATTTTACAATCGATTCTCTCCCATGATTCCTTCATCATTTGATGCAATTAAGTGCGACTTTTCTCGAGTCATGAGTTAGACCATATTATAAATATATTTTGAAATCCAAGCAGTTGTAAGAAGCACGAAATTATTATAATAATATTAATGACGCAAGACCTATGTGTCTCCACAGCGCTCAGCACTGCAGTATCGCTTGGAAAACTGGTTATTAAATTTTGGCAATTAGTTTGAAAATCAGTGGTGAAAGTGGCTGGTATTTTTTGTTTCATTAGAAAGATGAAATATATTTAATTTCAATGAGGTCAGACTTATTGAATTTAATGTACCTATAGTGAGCTCTCACTCAAGCTAACTCTATTAGATTGAGTAAACAACAGAGGAACGGATGAACTGAGGGTAAGGAGAGGACTGACTGAGGGCGAAGGGGGGGTAGGGGGTGTGTAGGGGGGGGGGAGGATTGGGGGGTGGTGACTAGAGTCTGTTCAAATCCCGGCAGTGGTGGAGATTTTTCAGAGGAATATCGATCACTACTTGGGCGGGCGCTTCAAGAGTAATACTTCGTCAGCCAAAGGAGACTGCGTTTACCTTTTTCACATTTGGTTAGTAGTAGACCGTTGGCCGACACCGCATTTCTCTTCGACCTTTCTCCAATCCCCTTGTTCGTTCGCTTTCGCGATTCGTTTCTCGCTGGTTGTATTTATTCGTAGTTTTTTTCCATGCAATTCAGCATTCTTCCGTTAGATCTTTCTTTTCTTTCAACATTTACTAGTCATAATCAAAGCGTAGCACACTGATTATTTTCTTATACATTATTATTTTTGGTTTTATTTTCCCTCTAATAATGTTTAATTTAAAAAAAAGTGAATATTCAAGATCGTAGTTGACAAATCACCTCCTTGTCGTACGCTATTCCTTACACAGACTGCTTCCTTTTTTCCATTGTGTTTAAGTGCACAGTTATTCACAAAGCCAGCATATTATACTATTATATTGGAAAATATCACCCCTATGCTCTCTAAGTACAGCTGTTATTCTGTTCCAATCCACATAATGAAATAATTTCTCCAAGTCCATGAAACCAATGTGTTTTGGCTGTCTCTTGTTTGCGTTCATCTAAAATGGCAACACCCCTACCTCTCCTTTTTCTAAACAGAATGGTCCTCATCCAGAAATTCTCCAATTGTTTTTCCTCCCTTCTATGGATTATTCTCGTCACTATTTTTGACGCATAAGTAGTTACGCTCATAGATCTTAAATTATCTCATCACTTGGGCTCTTTTTTCTGAGATTTTGTGGTGAATATTTTCTTTTTTATGCCCATTGATATTTGGACAGGGGCTAATATGTTGCAAAGAAACTTTTGTAGTTTGCCCAGGATCTACCGGTACGAGGAAATATCCTCTCAATATTTTCACCACCTTTTTATCTTCATTCCTCTTCTGCAGATTCAAATTTCATCTGCCAGTTCGACCGCATATTTCTTGGGTATGTTTACTTCAAGATAGGCCCGGAGTAATTGTGAAGCCTAAATATGCAATAGACTCGACGTTAGCTATTTACATTCAATTGATTATCTAGGACTCTACTCTACGTTAGCTATTAACGTTTGATTGATTCTGTAGTATTTCTGTAGTGCAATTTATTTATCAAAACATTTACCGCCTCGCATTTTTTCCGTTTAATTCCAACAGCAATTTTTCTCATAAAGCATGATTTACTTCTTGATCCTTTGTTAATGGGTTCTAAACATCCTGCTGGTTTGAAGTGCGTTATCATATCTTGCGATTCAATCCCATGAACGATACCCGGCGTCTTTAGCCAAACAACGTTCGTATCGCACTCTGATATCGACTTTAAGAAATTTAACGGACTATAATGGGGGGAGGGGATGTTTTTAGGCAGAGGGAGAGAAGTGGAGGTTACTAAGAGGACTACCGACGATTACACCGCAATCCAGCGGGTAAGCAAAGCGGCAAAGCGCCGCCTCCCGCACCCTCACTGCAAACCCTTTACCGCTCCTGCACATCCCCAGTCACCCGCTCCCTCCGTCTGGAACATTTTCCCCTTCGAGCGGTGGGCGGGACGGGGTGGTGGGAAGGAGAGGAGGCTGTGTCGCGTCGGCGGCAAATCGCTGAACTCGTGCAGATCCAAAAGGACTGGGCTAATAGCAAACCCGTGGAAGGAAGGAAGCAGGGGGCTCATTACTCGAGTGACGAGGAAATGGGTTTAATCAATTCGTTTAAATGAGGACGCGAGGTGATGGAGCACAACGGGGTTGCGGCCGGGTCGGCGGGGCGGGCATTGCCGGAGGTTCCCTCTCGAGATATACGCGTTTGCACCGCAGCCATCACACAGGAGAAGGAGGAGGAGGGCAGACTACGCAAAGGAACAGAACACAAAAGCCACGTGAATATACCCTTGTCTCTCCCTCCTCCTCTCTCGCTCATTATTTCGCCATCGAACGCCTTCCTCCTTCCCACAATTCCCCTCGCCTCCTCTGCATTTGTCGCCCCTAAAATTTCCTCTCGTTGTACGTGTGCGAGCGTAGTATTTCCCTCCAGGTTTGACGTTTGTTTTCTGACGTAATGGGCCGCATTCCCCCGTGCCATTGAGGAAGCCATGAACGCTTCTGTGTGCTAGTCTTTGACTAGTTCAACGTGAGCTCTCACGTTTATAAGGCTCGGTCCCCGCAGTTCTCGTCCTGTGTGATTTGCTGGCGGTGAAAGTTTAATGGACGAATTTAACGCTAGAGTAAACATCTGGAGACGTGAGGCTGGGAAGAAGAGGCGATGGTAGGAGGGAGAGAAGAGGGGAGGAGGAGGAAAGTAAAGAGGGAAAAGGAATGGACTTGAAGATGAATGGGGATGAAGGAGGGGAGGGGAGATAGAGGGGGCAATGATCGCGGGGAGTCTGACTGAAAGGTTTTTTTCGTTTGATTTCATCGCAATCGTTCGACAAAAATATTAATCATCGACTGGACCAATCCGGACAGATATCAGTGAGCTGTGTTTTATTGGAGATAGAGACGACGACTAGTAATGACTAAGAAAGAAAGAATAAACGTACAATAAGAAGAGGGTAGGCATGAAGAAGGGGAGGATAGTGTGCGTGGACCAATTGCCCAGCATCCACCGCGAATGCGTGTAGCAAGGAGATGTGAGATCACCAGCCATGAAGAAAGCAGGAAAAGGGTAGGAGCTGGAAGAGGTAGAATGAACAGCTGCAATGTGGCGGTGTATCATTAATGCAATGTGCAATCATTAACGGTGAGTAGATGGAAGGAATTTTGTACCTGTCAGTTCAGCAGTGTATCTCTCTTTTTTTCGCTTCTATCAGTTATTAAGATAAAGTGTGGAGTTAAAAAAATATCCTCCGCGTCACCCTGGAACTCGCGGTATCTGAATTTTTCAGGTAGTCTTAGCCTAACGTGTAGCCTCCGAGCCTGTAGCGGCCCCCAAAATACTCCTTCCATCAGTTGTACTGAATACTCCGTTCGCTCATAAAGTTATTCGCGAAGCATATGACTTTTCGATGCACTTTATTTCCTCGCAAGATCCCTAAAGATCGCAGTGCTTTCGAGATATGGCCTGAACCTAGTGAAGTTACTTTTCCTTTACACCTTTTTAGTCCGAGTACCATTCTAACGATTATATTCATTAACTCGATGACCCTTCCATAGCGTCCGTATCCTCTTTCTTTCTCTTTTACAACTGCTTTCGAAGAAAAATAATTCGTGCCCTCCCAACTGACACACCAATAGAGCTCCACTGCTGGGAGTTATCTTAAGGTGGTTCCACCGTAAAATCACTTAAATGATATTTTATTCATATTCTGTCTACTTGTAGAAGAGGTTGTCCTCTATCTGATATGAACAACAAAATAATACCTTTCCACGCTATTTTATTCTATAAATGAACTGGAAATTACACGGTGTTTAATGGGGGAATGAGAGAAACACGGGGAAAAATAGTATTTTTCCAAAAAATTAAAATACCATTTTCGTGGAAAACTGTCTATAAGAAGGGAATAATCCAGAGAAATTGAATAAAAATAAAATAAAGGCATTTTACCACCTCATTTTTCTAATTATTGAAGAATTAATGCCGTAGTTGAGGTCAAAATGCGGTAATTCGTAGGAAATGGCGCTGCAGTTGGCTCTTATGGCTGCAAAAAAGTATTCATTTAAAATACGTTCGTGGAATAATCTGCACATTTTATACTTTACTTCTGGGTTTCTATAGGTAACGCATTGCATCAGTGAAATCAGGATTTTTTTGACAAAATATTAAAAAATGTGGAATTTAGTATTTGTTTTGACTCACACAGTCGCGGCGGAACCACCTTAAATGTCAATTTAAAAATCAACTAGCCCTTCCGGTTTTAACCTCCAAACCTCCCCTTCATCCCCTCCCACCCCCTCGTACTTCCTTCCAACCAATCTTTTTTCCCAACAACCAACCCCGTACCAAGCCAAACCCTATACCCTCAACTCCAGTTAGATGGAGTGGCGCCCGAGTGTCATTTGGCTCCCGTATATCGGACGCTAGATTACAACCTTATTTAACTCACTTGAATAGATAAATTACCTAATGTAGACACCAAATCTGCAAATTTTTATGGACTCCATTTTGATTGCCATATACGTTTGAAATTCGTATATTTTTAGTTCAGCGAAGTTCCGGGTGGGCTGGCGCTGCTCGCGACGTATATTCTCTCCCTGTATACCTCGGTCTTTAATATCACGCCGTATCTGACGTCCACCATTTGGCAACGTTACTCGACCTTGCTCAGTTGCTTTTCTCCCATCCAAACCTCCTCGGACATCTGGATGAGGAAATTTGGGAGGTGGCCTAGCTTAGTGCACGTTAGTGTTGGTCCACTCGGCTGTTTCCATTTATTGACTAGCCTTGTGGAGCGCAACGCGGAGGTGTAACTTTTACTACCTTGAGGGCAGACCTACTAGCCATCTACATCTACGAAGTGCCGTGCAAGCCACCACTGTGATGCGTCGCACGGGGTGATTCCACACCAGGCATTCCATCGTTGTGGGTTAGGAAGTGGGGGATAAACAGGCCGTTTCTTCCACAAATAGAGATCTGATTTTGGACAGAAGAGGCGGAAGAAATACAGATCCAAGTAATTCATGTAGAACTAATAGCACTGTTTAAGACTACCTAACAGTTTGTGTTTTGGTATTAAGGACACTGGAGAATTAGAACTCGTATTATTTTTCTTACGTGAGCGGAGGAATTTTTCTAGTTTGATTTCCGCTCACAAGTAACCGAGGAATATAAAAATAAAGCGGAAAAGTAGTCCGGATGGCAAAAAATAGGGAGAAAAAATCAGATTTTTGTTCAATTCAATGAAAATTGTATCCTTAAAGCTTTTAACACTAGAAGGACGGGATGGGTAATTTTGACCCATAACACGTATTCAAATTAAAATTAAACTACTTGTTTGTGATTAGGTTAATTGTAAACTACGTGACTTTATGCATTTTTACTTATAATATACTAATATGGAAAGAAAATGTCGTAGTTATTGTTGATTCATTTTTTAATTGTTGTTATACCTAGAAGGACGGCTATGGGTCATTTTGACTCATTTATTCTCCCTTTATTGGAGTCAAGATTTCTCACAATTTTCTTCTCCTTTAGATCACTGAAATTTATTTACATCAACTGAAATATATCAGCGCACATTTGGATCAGTACTTAAAAACTTTATATTTCATTTGAATACCATTCGGTGACAGTGGACCTCTCCTGGTTGTGGCTTACCAAAATTACGGAAATGTTTTACTTTAAAGTCGTATTTGAATTTGATTTACAATTGAAATAGCCGGAGGAATAGAATTGAAAATGTCACTTTCATTCTGCCGTTGTAAAAATTACTATCGTATTCATGAGTCAAATATGTAACGTAAAATATGACAGCTAAATAATAGGAATGTGATCACAGAAGGAGAGGTTATAGCGGCCAGTGGTGCGTCAATGGAAAAGGATAGTCCTGACCATCGCTCGCCAATATGTTTTGACTTCTCACTAGAGATACGCACGTTCACCCAGACCTATTTTGTCGCCGAAGTGTCAACACACTACTTCTGAAAGCCGTGTAGAGGATACGCCGTACTCAAGTTGTAAAATCATTTCCGAATCCCTATTCTTTATTTTTAGGGAAATCACTCCGTAGGATGCAAAAGAGAGGAGGAAAGAGTTTTGGCTCTTATGAGAGCAGAAAAGCCTATTGCTTTTGTCCTTCCTAAGATTAGTGGGTACATTTTCCGACGCCAAAAAACTCGCCAAACCTTCCGTATGATATCTTTCTTTCGTCGGCTCCTTTTATCGCAGGTGGCCGTGTACTATATCCCTATCGTAGATGCTGGCGGCGAGCGTCATTCACGTACTCTAAAGAACGGGGATATTCCGGGGAAGGGTTAAGGCTACCAGGCGTATAACTGATGTGACGAATAGCAAATAAAAAATAGCAAGATATAAGCGACGAATAGCAAAAAAAGTAGAAAGAAGTATATTCTAAGACTGGTCGAAGAAGTGGTGGGGATGCCAAATGGAACGAAACCCTCATCTTTCCGCGAAAAGCACGCTACCCCAAAGGGTCAAAAACAAACATCTTAAAATTTTGAATAGTTGTACAGAGAAAACTGACAGTGTATGTCTTCAATGCAATAGAAGTGTTTGTGGAAACTGTGCTGAAAAAATACCTGTGTTATTTGTGCAAAAAAGAGATCTTACATTTTTCCAAATATCTGCACATGTATATGTCTGTGTATGGATGTGATTTATATAAGAATTTATTTTTTATTTGAAAAAGGTTCTGTAAAATTATTATTTATCAAATAAAAGGATATTTATTTAAATATGCACAATATTCAGCCAGTTGTCTTTATTTTCAAACTGCTCGGCTTAAGAATAGTCTAATATGAGCGCTGCTGAAGAGGATCAACTAAAAAATTTTTAATTATAAACAATTAATTTCTAAAAATAATTTTTATTGCTAATAATGTGTAGATAAGGCCTTCTTAATGTCATTCGTGGAAAAAATAGAGTACCGTAGCTATTTGATGCTGAAAAAGTTTAAGGGTCAAAATCACCCCTTCTCGTACTTGTAGATAGTGAAAAACTCCCGTCCTAAACACGCAGATTTCAACTATATTGTAATTTCTTTTACGTAAATAAATTTTTAGAGGAGGTAACGGGAGAGATAAGACTTCTAAAATGCCCGTAAAAGAGGAATTTGTATAAAAAAACGCTCATACTCTAAATTATCCTTAAAAGTGTAATCGTTTTGCGTCATTGGGCTGAAATAGCATAAAATAAAAAAATTGAAAAATGAATGAACGGAATGTAGTAGTATTTTGAACACTGAATGGATCGCAATCGTCAGCGACCTAAGAAAGCTTGAACTGACCCTGAAAACCAACTCATTGTTAAAATAAACATTAAAATGGTATTTTAATGCAAAATTATTCTTCATTAAACTTACTGCACATTAAACCATATTATTTGCTTGAAAATTCATAATTATGAATCAAATTATCTTGAATCGCACTCCTCGTACTCGTCAGCTGATCCCAGGATTCTTTTATGTGAGGACTGGATGAGATTAGGGGGAGGAAAAGTGGGTGGTTGGAAGAGATTATGAGGGGTGGAGGGTTGCTGAAGGCCGCGATAGAGGGGAGGGTGTAGGGTAAGCGGGGAAGGGGAAGAAAGAGAGTAAGCTACACGGATGGGATGGAGAGGCGTAGGACGTATGCCCAGCTGTGAATGAAACCACGTAAGGATATGGAAATCTGTAGCTGTTAAGGATTAGTAGATGCAATATTTTCCACCTAAATTATTCCTCACCATTAGATGATCTCTAATAGTAATATATTATAAGGGAAAGTTCCGCGGGAAGTGTAAAGGGACAGAAACAGTAACCGAATCAAGATGGGTGTAGTGCGAAAGAAGTAAATGCTATCAGGCTGTAAGAAGTTAGCATCATAACAATCAATCAACAATCAAACAATATTAAGTGTACAATCTTCAGGTTGAGAAACTGATGATATCAATGATAAGTGCAAAGGCGACCCAGGTAAGCTCAACACTCGTAACCAACTTGGGAATAAAACTCGCGGTATTCGGGCTGGCAATCACCATTTTAGACAAATCCATTTATTGATTTCTCGTGAAACGCCCGTTAATTCCGGGAAACTGGCTGCTCTGGAGAATAAAAAATAAAAAATAACTCTTACTTTTTGGGCTCACAGTGGATTGCAGCTTTTTGTCGCTGATAAAATTAAATTCGATGAATTTAATTTCATCCACGTTTACGCAGCAATGAAGCGATGACACGAACAAATTCTGCGCAAATATTTTAAAATTCAATCTGGTGAAATGCAGTAATAAAATAATATTTACTCCTGAAAACGATAATTTTTATGAAAAGGAAATTAAATGAATTGAATAAACTTTTTATTTGCTGAATCAAAATCACATCAATTTTGGAGTGTTTCCCCAAGTAACCATGCGCTACTGCGCGAATCGAAATGAATTTCTGTCCCACTCGCCACGAAACTCAAGGAAATTGATATGCGCAATAAAATCAACTCTTTCATTTTGTGTATTTCTCGTTTGTCAAAAAAATGTATTTTACAAATTTGTCAAATGATTTAATTTATATTTTCTCTCACGGAAAGATTAAATAATAAAATTAATATAAATGTATAAAAATTGATGTTATTTTTTATTAACCAGCATGAATGACTTTTTGCTTTGTGTCGTGCGAGTTGGAAGTGTATCCGATGGCCACTGAGTGCGATAGTTTGTCACATTCGATTAGTTCGGTATGGCGTGACGAAGTTTTAGGTGTAATTCCTTTAACTGCGAAAATTGAGTGGAGTCAAATGACATTTTTTTCTCCCAAAATACGCTGATCGACTTATCTCCACGTTATAAAAACGTTAATTTAATTCCCACTCATCGAGTGATATCTCCACTGCTATAGGAAAACATGAGGCTTGGCACGTGCGTTGACCTGAAAGAGGATATTAGGACAAAAACAGCAATTCGGTTTATTGGATGTTCATATTTTTTATGTTAAAAAAAGTGCTTCTGGTGTATCCAAAAGTATTGTAGAGCGAAGTAAAAACTAGATATTGGCACCTTCAGTGATGACCTTTTTTCAGTCATAAAATTAGCAATTACCACTATATGTCTTATCAATTCAGGGTATGTGTATACTTAATTCGATGATATACCTATTCATTCGGGTTCCAAGTAATAACTGTCAATATGTTTTTCACCATATTCAGATTTTGGCTGACATTAATGACGATTATGAGCTTCAGCATAATTTACCATGGAACTCCCTCGCATCACATGGTAATTTTTAAACCCTCCCTCGAATTGTAACCAACACCTGAAACCAAAATAAACATCGCTTCGACGCAAATCAAACAGCCATATTAAACGTACTGGCGCTTCATCTCGTCATCCACTCCATTCCGTTTGATCCACCCGTATGCCGAAGTCAGGAATAAAAATATAATGCTAGTTATCGCCGAAAAGCCAACGGAAGTAATCGAGGAACAAGAAAAATAATATTAGCACCAAACAGTCAATTCGTTTTATTTTTGGGGAGACATTGGTGGAATCCAATTACAGCCGACAGGCCTGGCGTGCTTCAGAACGCGATTTTGGTTTTATGGTGAGATCCCCTGAACGAACACAGCTCACCGAAAACAGAATTGAATGGTCCAATCGATTAAACCAATCCACTCTGAATCATCCGGTGAATAATATTCTTTGCATCAGATAGATATCAATACAAAAGCAGACGCTGAAGCTTCTCTGAAGATCTACCTACTTGTATCTTAACATGGTCCCCTTTAGTACAGGCCTGAACATGGAAATTTGGCAACACTGAGTGGGAGCCTATCGCTTCACTTTGAAAGCATGAGCATGGCGACTTGTGTGCGAAGTCAATCCGTGTGATTTAAAACGCATTAATTTTATGGTTTAAAAGACAGAACTTGGCTAAATTTTGGTATCTTGTGGTGGCTTTAGGTAAGTTCAATAGGTTTTAGATACTTCCTTAAAGTTGAAGGTCAAGATTATTTCTCTATTTCTACGACTATATTCTAGCCTGCCATTCATTCATTACAGTAATCTACCGGTTAGAGGTAGGTTGTGATGAAAGTCAGAGAATATCCAACGAACTCTTACACGTGCTGTGCCCTTTCTACCTCTTGTATTTCTTTCTTCATCTCAGCATAAGTCCTACCTTTCTTCATCCCGTCCAAAAAATCGATTCTCTTCCTTCCCCTTCCCCGCTTACCCAACATCCTTCCCTCTATCACGACCTTCAGCAAACCATCGTCCCTCATTACCCCTTCCAGCCACCTACCCTGCCTTCCCCTAATCTCATCTATAAGTTTCCTCTCCTCGCCCACCATGTCAAGCACTTCCTCATTTGTCTTCCTTTCCGTCCAACGCACCTTCTCCATCCTCCTCCACACCCACATCTCAAAAGCCTTAAGCCTATTAAATGGGTAAAATTGATAGAACAATAATGTAATGAAATTATTTCTGAGGCAATTTTTACGATTTTCTATTTTTACGGATTATTTTATTAATACGATATTTTATATTAGGGTTGGGATATTTAATTTCTCGGGTTTACAGTCATCGCCATTTCCACATTTTAGTGAACCTTGCGAAGAGCAATGGTGCAGTGATGTCTCAATGTAAATTTCGTTTATTATTAAATTGACAATGGCCATCCCATACGTTTGAGTATTACTACCAGTTAAATTTTTAGAATGAGTCATTGATTTACTCCTACAATTCGCTGTGACTAGCTAAACGATTTTTTTATTTTAAAAACTTTCATTTTTAAATTAAAGATGCTCCGGGGTTGTTGTGTGCCAGGTTGTAAGCGCAACTACATTTCCACCAAGGATGAGGGATACTTTACTGGGTTCTATTTTACCAAAGATAAACGCAGCAGACAACAGTGCCTGAAGAATATTCCTAGGAAGGATTGGAATCCTTCTTCATGCGCAGCAGTTAACATTAAGCATTTTGTTAAGCGAGATATCCTCCGATGCACAACTTAAGAGCTAGAAAGCAATCTCACAAGCTAAAAATTCCACATCAGGCGGATGACGATTCATTCGCAAAAGAAATCACATGTAACCAGGTGGAAAACATCGGTGAACATAAAATACAGTATCTCTTACATTATATCAGTTTTCTTTTTGCATCACAACCGTGGCACATTCCTTTCACACCCGTATTGCAAAAGAAAATGTGAACGAAGTCTTCATTCTCCTTTGTTTGTAGTACCTAGTCTCTCTTCCTTAGTGCACATTTTCGTGTGTATGTATTCATATACTTGCGTGGACGTGTCATAATCATCAGGGATAATCAATTCAGAGATTGCTTCAGCTCTCAATTCCATTCACCATTAATTTAGGATTCCTTATTTAAACATCCCTTATAATTTGCCTCTGTATTTTCCTTAGATTACACGGTACTTAATTAACTCAATGGTATTATTGATACTCCGTTTTCCTCTTTGTTTCTTTACATTGTTGTGGGAGTGAGGGAGCTTCAACGCCTTGACTTGCCGTTCGAGGGTTCAGCGTGAAGGATATTCGGTGGATCGCAGAGTGATCGAGGGTCGGGAGGTGGTGCGGACGTTAGGGCTTAGTCGTTCGTTTCAAGTGCAGGAATTCGGTCGACTGCTGAGAGCAGAGTCCGAAGGGAGGATTTTGAGGGAGAGAGAGGGGGTGGGAGGAGGGGGAGGATGGAGGGAGCGATAGGGGAGAGTGGGGCAGCTAAAGAAGGGGTTGCTGGAAGAGGAGGGAGATGTTGGGTGTGGTGGGACTTATTCGACTTCGCCCATGTGTGAAATTGAGGTCCCAACAGCTGGGAAGAGCACAAGGTTTGAAGGGAGTCGGGTCACGGGGGTGGGACACGCGGAGGGCGAAGGAAAGTATTGAGGGGGGAGGAAGGGAGGGGGTGGGGGCGGGGGTGGACGATGGGGTGGACTTTCGTGGCTGCACCACGAGGGAGCGTTCGGACGAGGCAAGTGGGGGGCAAGGAGGGAAGAGGGGGGGTTGAGGAATGTCAGAAGGGGTGGGAAGGAGGAAGTCGCTCTCAGCGTTTAAATTCAAATGGCGCGTGCTCTGTCAACACCGCGACTCAGGACGAGCAGAATTTTTCCCTGTTCCCTCCCCCCCCCCCCTTCCCGCCTCCTGGCCCGCTAGAGCCCCGGGAAGAAAAGGATTCCACAGGAGGGGTTCAAAAGGGTGTAGGGTTCAAAGGGTGGAGGAGGGCCAGACGAGACGAATTGCGGGTCGGGGAGGGTGGAGGGGGAATTGTTACTGGGCGGAGGTCAAGGGCACAGTCCCCGTGCGAAGACTTATGGAAAGGCATCAATTTGGAGCTGTTTCCAATACGTTTACAGCTGGTTTAATATATCTATCAAACCATTTTGAATTCCATTTCACACGAGCAATTATAAATACTGCAAATTAAACCGTAGTTGGGTCAGTCGGAAATTTTAAAATAAAAATATTTTATCGTTGATAATTAGTGATTTTTTTATAAATAATTTTTGGAAAGAATTTTATCGCACAAATGTGATATTTCTGTACCAACATAAAAGAGTATATTTAGACGCTGGATTGAAAAAGTAATGAGAAATGGACAAATGAAATTAGTTACTTCAATAGAAAAAAAAACGTAACAAAATTTAATCAATCAAAATTAATAGCTAAGAGAAACTCATTCAAAGATGTTTCCATAGTACCTAAAACTTGATAGCAATCAAGACAAGAAGGGAGTGGCTTCCGGTGTTTCAATTAAAATTGGCTTGTACTCTGTCAACACCGCGACATGGGAGGAGAAGAAGACTGGGGTTAACGAGGTGACGAGAGGTAAAGGGTGGAGAAAGGGTTAAGGGTATAATGTAATCAGTAAAACTATTAAAAGATATAATGATTACTATTCTGATATTCAACTCCAAAGTCTTTAGAATGTATCTGTATGAAATTAGGCATTCAGTTTTCATTTATGGACTGAGATCTTGGATTTTAATTTTGCCGTTCATGAGTACCATAATATTGGCTTCACTTGACTTACTAAGTAGCAATTGACTACTCATTCCATTATTCGAGCATAAGGTACTTCATTCAGAAATAAATGCTGGATTGGCATTTGAATTCTGAATATGGTCATAAAATCATCTGGAAAATGTTGTTAATTTTTCATATATACAAGTAGGTACTCGTTATTTCAAATCCATATTCTCGACGTAATATTTAAATAATGTAATGCCTGTTGTAATTAAATTAGTAAATATTCATTAAAACGTTTTCTTATATTCCCAGTAAATATCAGTTTATTTCATACAACTTCCGAAATCATGCGATACCAGAAACAAATTCATTCAACTATTTTCCCAGAGCAGCTGAACGCTTTCACGCCAGACGACAGAGCTGCTGAGTATCGACACTTCTAGTACCGGAACCATTGGTAGTACAGGTTTCTAATAGTGCCCGGTAGTATCGATTGGAAAACATTTTTCCCGGTTGTACCAAATACCGATATTTTTTGTTCATTCCCAGGTTCCACGGGAGCACTGCGCATGCGCGGCGCCAACTCAAGGTCATTCTCCCATAGTAGTCGATCAAAAGAGACCTTGGGCCTGATTCTGATGCTTTCCCGATGCTCAACTTTTCCACCAAAACGTCATAAGTTTCCACCAAAACGTCATGACTTTCCGACACTACGTCACATGTTCCACCTTCCACCAGAGAATCGTTCACTACATCGTTCATCGTTCAATGACTGGTGGAAAGTCAAGCTTCCCTTCCACCCGTCATCCACTTGGTGGAACAGCGCTAGTGTCGTGGTGGAAACTTTCCGACGGAAGTAAGCGTGCGGAAGGTAGACATTTTTTTTTCGCGGTTTCGAGGTAAGTTGGAAATCGGCATAAGTTTGTGATGTTCGGCTCTCCAGAGGGGGTCATTGAGACGTTCATTTAACGGATCAAGAGTCGTTCAATGAACGAATGGTGGAACTTTCCACCAGTCTTCCACTAGTGGAAGATCAGAATCGGGCCCCTTATCTATTTCAATCGTGTCATTAAACACGAAGTTATGGAGTGGGAATGGATCACCCTGCTATAAACGGCACGTGACCCTCTCCGTCCTCGTGAACCATTGTCGTTACGATTCCATGGACGCATTGCAGGTCATAATGGGCTAGAGGTGGCAGGAGCAGTTGACCATCCATACGTGGGGATTTTTTTTGTAGATTTTCGCAGTTCATTTTAATTTTGGTATGTTTCTTTTGGATTACTGCGATTAAACTAAAAATTTTTAGCCACATTTTTGCCGTGCTATTCTGCCGGCTTCGTCAGGCATTCTAAATCAACAATGAAAAATAAATAAACAAACTTAAGTGGTTATTATGTAGTACAGCATGATTAATTAATACTTCAGTTTTTCATAAGTCTTTCACGTATAAGGAAGTTTGTAGCCATCTTCTCTGTTTAGGTTGTTAGGTCTTTTTTCTATTTAAATGGCTTCCCTGATGTTGGCAGAATAGTACGGCGAAACTGTTGCTAAAAAGTTTAGTTTAATCGCATAAATCCAAATGAAACTTACCATACTTGGGGATGGTTAATACACGGCATGTAAGCGTTCCCGGGGAAGCCAGTCAGCTCCCAAGCAGTCAGCCACTGCCTCGCCCGCCCTGCCTGACGATATAAGTGCATATGGACATCAGAATGAATATAAATATGAAATACATATGAGGATCCTAAAATTAAGCCAATCGTCCAAATAAGACCCCTCTCGATTCCAACGGACGTGAGTCGTTTTGGACTGAATGGATTTGTTATTTTTTACACCCAGTGAATATTCTCTATTTAATGAAAAACATTAACTATTCGAAAAATATTGCTACTGAGTAGCAGATGTTACATGGAGTAATTATTAAAAATTAATGTATTACCATCACCGTGATTTCCTTCACGACATCGCAAAGAAAACCTTGGTTTGCGAAGGTGTGAAACAAGTTAGTCAAGTCTAAGCCTCAAATATGTGTATTTAAATAATTAATGAGACGTTTGGTCATAAAAAAGTTTTTCTTCTTTATCACATTTCTATATTTACTTCATGTTTCTAAAAGTCCATATATTGTGAAATGGAATTCGAATTTTGTTTTCACTATGACAATAGAAAAATCTTGCTCGCGCTACCCTAATCGTAACCTCGTCGACAAACGTGAATTTTCCTCGATGGTAAACCTGGAGTAGTTCTTTGATTTCTGCTGATGGAATTCCGGCGGCCACTCTGGAATGCAATCGCATCTGCACCTTGCAGAATCATCTGCACGCGCTGAAAGGAAGGAAGCTGGTGACGGAAGTGGGCCACGCTTTTCTCGTCTATGTGCAGATGGCGCGGAAATCGTCTCGAAGAGCGCGGAGCGTGCCCTCGGACTGGGATGGGAATGCAGCAGCGGGGAGCATGGAGTGTGCAGCACCGCATGTCCTCATTCAAGGTGAAGGGAGCGGTGGGAGGAAGAACCAGCATTTTAAAAGCCTCGCGGGCGTCTCCAGGACGTTTGAGACGGGAGTGCAAGGGTGGGGTTGGGGAGGGGGGACGGGTGGGGGAGGGGGGCAGAGGCCAACAAGGAGAGATGAATGAATGGATGAAGGTGGTAGAGGCAAAGGGGAAGTTCTTCGGAGACGAATAGAAGGAAGAAATGGGATGGCATTGTTGGACGAATCGCGATGGCAAGGTCAGATTTTTCGAGGAGACGGCGGTGAAAAGAGAATTAGGTGAGCATTTCAATGGTTCCAGGCTCAAGGGTTCGGGAATTCATATTTACTTAACATAAAAGAAACGCTTTACCTTCCGGAAATGTTTATTCGCACATAAGACGCCATATTGAGGCACAACACGTGTACCTGATTATGGTGCCTATGGGTTGAAACAGGTTGTAGCCATATGAATTATTGGAAAGATACAAAAAGGTTTTTTATAATATGTGGCCGATTTATTTTGGGAGAGGGATTAGCGTCATTTCCGTACGTAAAACGTGCATCGCAAACTTGTAGCTTATTTGAAGAAAATTGTATAAAATATGCTTGATGCATCCATGCACTTTAAAGCGAATGCAGTTTCCTGAAAAGGAGAAAATTGAGTTTCAACTTCTGATAGAAATGAAACACATTTGGCGATTCCTCCAGGTTCTTTAAAAAATCTCCACGCCGGGGTATTGCGCCGGACGTCCCTTTCAGATCACCTGAAGATGACGTTCTACGTTGAAACCCTTCAGAGCCCTGGTTGTGTTTTTTTATAATAAAGCCTTGTGGAATCACATATTTAAAGTGTTTCATTTCAATTTTGAATTAGTTCCACCAAGTCACGCATGAGACAAAGAAGTATTTAAAATTTTGCTAGCGCTAAGAGAAGAAAAAATTCCCTGACTGCGACGAGGTTGCTTGCCCGTATTGTGCTAGTTTTCATTACTGCAAATGTGGTCATAACGTCGTAGTTTCAGGCCTATGATGTTGGAGTATTGATTAATATTAACTGATTGATTTTCTCAGAGTTCTTAAAATATAATATAGTCCTCGCGAAAGCTTATGGCGTTGCGCAGTAGACGATTTTGGGACGGGAAGGGTCTATTTTCTACAAACCGGTTGCCCCGGGTGGGCTATTGTTTACGGTTTTCGTTGCCAACATTGAAACTTGTCATATGCCTTCAATGAATTTTAATTCCCCCAGCTATTAACCGCAGTGGGTTATAGAGTGGGCGTTGTCCCTTTGTACCTGAGCACACGCCAGGGATTCACGGCCTGGGGATCTCAGGCCGATGACTCGCAAGTGGATTTATAGTTGCAACAAGTTTTTTAAACACATTTTTCTAAAATATTATACAAAAACAAATATTACATTCGTATTACTTGTGATTTTCGTTTTTTTAATAAATTACAGAACTTACCCTATTTATTTTAGCATAAAATGCATAGATTCCCTCTGTCTCTCTAGAATATATATTCTTATATTTCCACTCTTTTGTGTTCTCAATTTCCAATTTATTCATCGAATAAACATGTGCATAGTGCCAATTTATTAAAATTATCTCTTCAAGTACTTTTTTTTTCTTATTTCAGTGAATGAAATTATAGTCTAGTGGCATTCAAAGTCCGATTCCATTCATTGCATTAGCTAAGTAAAAGAAGAATGCACTGTTATTTCGTAATTTAATGGTGTATGTCTCAAATCTGGATTACAGAATTTCAAAAAGCTAAAGATCGCGTCAAGTATTTTACAAAATGCTTGTGGCGCAACTGATTGGCATAATTGGATCTGGGGAAGTGAGTGACCAAGGGAGAAACAGTTTGAAGGAAAGGTTGGGAAGCGCTTGTGTAGCGGGTAAGAGGATTTCAAGTGAAGGACCTCAGGGTTGAGGTAAGATGGGGGGGAGGTGAGAGATGTGTTAGAAATGAGGAAGGGTCACGAGGAGGCGAGTTACGGGTCTTCAGACGGAGGAACCCATCATGAAGTTTCCTAGAAGTAATGAAACTTGTCATATGCCTTCATCCTCATTTATCATATTACCATGAGAGCCACTGTTTGGTTATGTGGGAGGGAGTTATCGGACACCAGCCATGAAATTGGAAGGAAAAAGGAGTTGTGAGGGAGAAAGGAGGAAAAGTGAATAGTTTGTTGACGGAGTGTCTAAGTGTCTTGATCTGTTCTTTGCATGTAGTCCCTGAAATGGTGCTTGGGGAGAAGGGATTATTGTTTATGCAAGGGGTGAGAGAAGAAGGAGGGAGAGACCGTTGCGGCAGGCCGAGTCAGGCGTAGCGGGGTTGGTAGTGCCCTCCAATCATTTCCGCTATTTTTTTTAAGCTCTAATAACTTATTCGGTTGTATGACTGCAGGCTTGATTTATTCGGTTTGTGCTTAGCTGCTCCATGCAGCATTTCCATGTCTCTTCCTATTTAATTCCTACCTATTTGGCGGCTTATTTCCTCATTGGCCCTCTTTGCTGCTCTCGGTTTCTTAAATCGATTCCAGGGTCTGAGGTGGGGGGCAACTATTCTTATGGTTATGCTACTGCCTTCCGTCATATGGTAAACCTGGACTGAGATTTTTGCAGTAATTATTATGTTGGATTTTTGTCACTCATCTCGACCATGACATCATTGAAAATATTTTGTGGGAATCTGAACAGAGAAATAATTAAAAGTTCAAAAGAATTTCCTTAAAATTGTCAATTTTTGAAAAAGTCGGCTTGGTTGTCAGTCCGGACCAGGCTGGAGAGAGGCGTATAGGAATCAAGGAAGGACTGCGGAAGGGTTGCATGGAGGGGCGTGGAGTTGACGGCCGGCGGGGAAAGCCAAGGAACAGAAGTATCTAATGAATGAGAAGTGTTCTGCAGTGGCTGCGGTTATCGTTTGAAAGGGCTTTTCGCTTTGGCTTCTCCGACTCCTGCTGTGGGTGCCTCTCATTCTGTCCCGGCACGACGCTACCCCTTTTCCTATTTTTGGGTCGCTGATTACGAATCTGATATTATTTTGTGGAAAAACAAAATGGCGGATCCAATATGGCGGAAAAATTGAAAATATGAAACAAAACGCACATTTCTTCTGAAATTTGATGAATTAAGGGGCTTTTGAGGTGACTGATTACGAAATTGGCATTATTAAAAAAAAAATGGTGGATCCAATTTGGCGAAAAAATTGAAAATATAAAAAAACTCATATTTTTTCTTAAATTTGGTAGTTTAAGGAGTCCACCGGACTCCGACGAGAATTAAACCTCTAAAGGAGAGTCATTTGCACTCTCGTGTGGCTTTCGGAGGCTGGCATGGGAGAGAGGGATGCGATGCCGACGATCACGTCCGTGTCTGTAGCGCACGCCGACCGAGGAACAGGTGCGCCATCGCAGACGGGGTTCTTTAGAGCGTCCAAAGGCATTGATTGCCTCGAGAGCGGAGAGTGAGATGGGCTGGAGAGATACCTACGCGTGCTCCCGAGGCGAGGCGTGGGCATCGGAAGCAGCTCAAAGACTCGGGGCTGTGTGTTTGAGACCCAGACTGTGGCGCGGACCAAAGTCCACAGAACCCACCGAGGAATAATGATAAAAAAAGACGCGTGCCTTCGAGGAGATTCCAATTCCCAAAGCCCCAATTGCCCCCTGGTCAAAATAATTGAAAAAGTTTGACCAAACGGTTTTGCGTATCGTGTGATTGGCAGAATTTGAAGAAAATGTAATTCCATTCCAACGGATGGATCCGATGGAGCACTGCACTTGAAAGCTCTCTTTTTTCCTGAAATCTCGTGAAATATACTTGATTTTGACGTGCTCAAATATGGTGATTTTGACATGATTTCCCGAAATTATCCCATGAGATGGAATAACACCTGGGTAGTTTAACTGAATCATCATTGTATCATTTAAAAATTTGCTTCGGATTAAGATTTTTTGGGCATGCAACTCTTTTTCTACATTTAATGAAATATTTACTCAGAATGAGGTTCAAACACTTCCGCTTGGATCTCATAATCTTATTTCACCCTAGCAACTCAACTGCTTATTAGATGAAACTTCTTTTCATATTTTTTTCCGTACAGAATAAGCTCTATAAGCCACATTAATAGCATGTATCGTTAATAATAAAGGGTATTCTAAAATTTTATTTAAATTATCTTTGGTAGAGGGCAGTGAGTGGTAGCGATACATGGTGGCAGTTTTACAGAAAGCCCTTTTCTGGAGAGGTCCATCGCCTATGAAATTGTTTCGTGCGGTGGATTAAGGTAGGCTCCGCGTTTTGACTGCCACGGTTTCCAAAGTTGGAAGCCTTCGCTGCCAACTTCTAAGCGCTCAATCTGTTGTTCACATCAAGTGGAATTCTCTCTGTTACTCACAAATGAAAAAATAACTTTGTTTCCTTCCACAGATTTCCCAAGTTACTTTTTCATTTGTGAAATTAAACTTCCACATAGTTGAGCTTGATACTATGGAACTCTCTGTTACTATTAATAGATTTGTTTGGATAAGTTTCTCCGAATAGTTGCGAGCAACGTCAACGTATACTGCCATGCCAATATGTTTGGATCGTCAACATAGTCGCGTAACACACTTCTGATACTTTTCTGTCTTCCAGGGGTTTATTCGAATTATGTTGGCATTATATTGACCACCAAGACAGCAAATCCCTTTTTGACGCTACGCTTCGCACATGTCACTGCCATCAAGTTTCACCAAAGACTACTAGCCGCTAGCGTTTCGTGAACTACTGAGGGATAATGGAATATATATCTATCATAATTAAATAATATGCGGACTTGGTTTGCGATTTAATACAGACATTTTAGAACAGGTTTCAAAACCTCTGTAAAAATCATCAATCTTTTAGTATTTTTGCGACTCAATTTTCAGTCTGTACTAGCCAGTTCTCAAATGGAATGTATAGAGCTACAATAAGATATTCAATGTAATGAAAAATTTATAATGTATCTTAACTTGACTTCTTTAAGGTATATATTTTCCCCGAGAAAAATATTCTATGTTTCAAAATTATGTCTTGTTCATGGCAATACTATTAGGAAGCACCTTTATTAGTGAGAAGCTATTTTCAAGGATGAAGCACGCGTAGAAAAAAAAAGAATAAATTACCTGATAAGCATCTTGAGAGGTCGCTGATAATTGCAACTACTTCCTTCGACCAGTCGATACCAATTTAAAAAATAGTGGAATTTGTACTGTGTTTTTCGCACCATGAATTCTATCAATAATTTCCACCAAGTATCGCCACAATCGATTAATTTATTTCTATCGAACCAAATATCGAAGAATTTGTATCTCTAAAACAATGTAAAACTTCATACTGATTTCGTGTCATGTCTTTTATCTCAGTAATAAAACCTTCATGAATTAATAAAGTTTAAATTACCGAAATACATAAACTATATATCCTACGTTGTTTTCTCATCAGCTATCGTTACAGTAAGTGTATTGTATGTGTGGCCCCAAACTACTCGTCTTCTTCCAATGTGGCATAGGGAAGCTAACATCTTGGACCTCCCTGCATTAGACCTTCTTGGAAAAACATGTTTTACCTCCTGGAAAACCTGTATCACACCTTGTTTTGAATATGGAATTTTAGCGGCCTTCCTGATTCAGCGTCCGAAGGGATTTCTCTTCCGGTGGCAAGCCCTCCGGCTAACGGGGCTGGCTTGACACGAAGGGAGAGGCATCTATGTATGTACACATGTACTCTGGCCACTCTCTGCGAGAGGCATTGAGATCAAAAGCAGCTCAAGGTCCGTGTGTGTCTGGCACTCTGACTGGCGGGGTTCATATCACAGATTAGAGCAAGTAGAAAAAAAATACTCACTGCTAGAAGGTTCTTTATCCTAAAATATGAAATAGCTCATTGAATTTTTGAAGCAGTTCGGATTACGCGCACAGAATGTCCAAGTCACATCTACTTAATCACCGAGGGTATCTGACTCACTCGCAGAGGGATAATCTATTTGTAAGACACGCGCTGGCAGCCACGGATACCTTTTCAAGGAGAGATGACTTGCGAGTTTCAAACGCCGTAAATCATATGCTCTCTTTCCTTAAATAGGCCATTTCTGAGGGTTCACTTTCATTAGAACGGTCTGGTTTAAAAGTGCGACTGGGATGTAGTGTGATGCTGAGTGCAGTGAACGAACTGTATTAAGGTTCTAGGAGTCTGAAGTAATTTTCCACAAGATGTATTTTATTAAATACGACGCGTTTCAACTTAACCACATCATAATCACGCATATTAAACTGTTTCTTGATTAATTCTGTTTTATATATGCCCAGATATGGAAAGAGAGGTAGGGTATTGAGAGGTGATGGTAAGTAAGTCTTCGAAATTAGGAAAACGGGGAATTAGGGGAGGGAGAGGAGGGGTGGGTGGGGCAAAGAATAACTCGCGCTCTCTTTGTCGCATTCGTTGAAAGTGAAAACGAAGGAGAGAGGGTGTGGAAAATGTTTTGGGGGGGGTCTGAGGAAAGCTAAGTACGGTGGTGTTAATGGAGGGGTCAGGTAACGGGTCCGGAATCGAATGGAGGGGAGAGGGAAGAAATAGAAAAACGCATTGTCATATACTAAAACATTGTCATATACTAAAGCATTTGTGATTCTGAGTTTCAACTATTTCCAATTATTCAAGGACGGTAATAATTTTATCAAGATTCATGATACTCACAAACGGAAAGGAGCAGAGCTCTATATACGACGGTGCTGGCTTCCTCAGTGCTCTGATTTGACAATTGCCCAAAGTGTATCGCCTGAAGTAGTTTTGACTTCGGTCGTGTTAACCAGATAATAAATTTCTCCAATGGCCGAATCCTGAATGGAATCCTTAGCGACGTCCCATTAGCCTTACAAAGGATTCCAATCAGGTTGTGTGTCTGTGGTGGTCCCTGGCGAGGAAATAACTTTACCGTAAACTACCACAGGAGGGTATTCTGGTGGAGAGGCTGTGGTTGGTCCCTGTTGCGGAGTCCCCATTCCCGCAAACCAACACAGTAAGTGTTTAATTTTTGACGAGTGGTGCATATGTTTTACGACCATTGGAGAAGTTTATTATCTGGTTAATCTATAGAGGCCGTAGAGCTTAACTACCTTGACGGTCGTGCTAGTTTAAAAATTAAATGCGATCGATTGAGTGGCCTTCGATGACTCGAGAATTAGCAGCACGTGTATGCCAACACACCGAATTAGTGGCGGCTGTCGGTTTACCTTCACAGGCTCGCGTCCGCTGTAATTTTTTAATGGTGTCTTTACCCCAATTTGTGTATGCCCACTGATACCGTCAAGTACCTGTTGTATGTAAAGGAATTGTACGTATAATTATTTCCAATTTGATCCAAGCTGGTCAATCGAGGGTAAAAATAATATCTTTTTAATTATCGATTTAATCTATAGCCTATCGATGCATATGACCATTGTTTATGATGCCTTGTTTATTAAAAGTTATTGTCAGTAAAATAAGATCCCTATGGCATTCTAGTAATACCATTAAATGATGCATTAATTTCATATTGTTTAGAAAGTCTGTGTCCTATATGTTACATCAACCGACGTTTCTGTTTGTGTGATGCATGGGCCGGCAAGAAGAAAATTTACAAAATAAGAGAACATGGATGTTAAGACAGCAATTAGTAGTTATTAATAGACATGTCTAATGTCAATGATAAATGTTATATTTTATAGTAGTGTGAAATATTATTCTCCAGTTTTCTCATACAATTTGCTAATATAAAGTGATTCGCAAAGAAAAATTGGCAAAATATTTAAAAAGTATTAACAATCCATGCAAAAGTAGCGAATAGTTTTTAGTAATTTAATGCTGTGTATCTGCAGGACTATTGTTCGTTTTGACTGTTTACTTATACGTTTATCCGAAGCTCGGTGCTGTGTAAGGCAATGGATTATTTAACTAAAAATCTTCATTAAAGAAATATTTTTGTAATACAGTTAAATATTCATAGACCAGTAGACCAACGTTGGACTAAGCCATTTAACACCGTAAATACATGTATTTACGACACATGGTATCTGGATCATGGTGTTTGGGTCAAACATGCCCTGAGGATGATGAACGACTTGTTCATCGAAACGCCGGCATTAAATGGAGAGATTGACCCGGTAGGAAAACCCGAACAACCGAACCGAGCATCGCTATGCGCCGGGAAAGCCTTAAGATCTTTCATCATGCTTTTTGCAATTTGATGAAATAACCTTTATTGCTTTTATTTTATTGAAAAAAAAAACGATAGAATTTAACTTACTTAATCTTTGGATAAGCGTTTCACGGTCAACAAAATTTCAACTACAAAAGAAAATCGAACCATACAGATGTTTATAATACTGGTAGTGCCATTCTAACAGCATACTTTTATGCAAAAACTTATGTTATAGTTTTTCTTTAGTTAGTGTGCCTCAATTTAAAAAATTTGGCCAAGTTATTTTCTTCAAACGTTTCTAAAACCCGTTACAGCAGGATTACACAGCGTATCCTTTCGAACTGCTAGTCTTTTATAATTCCAAAACTCAGTGTGTTAAGACGCTGGTGGAAGGAATCAAAGAAAAATTGAGTTTCATCCATCACGACGAAATGCGCTTGATGACTGAGATTAAGACTTTGAACCCACGCAGTATCATTTCCTAAAAAAACATAAAACATTACGTGGTCTATGAAGAAAAGTGATGCCCATACTTATAATAATTATTTTATCTTGCGCATAAGCTAGTATTTACAGTAAGGGGAGAAAGGGCTAAAAACGTGAAACATTTCACTTGATGTACGGCTCCGTTAATAATCAGAGGTCGATCTTTAAGGTTTGCTTCTACGCTCATTTCATCAACGTGGTAACCAACTTATTAATAGCTCCCATCGAGTGGGAATGAAGGAGCTGGAAGAACGAAGGTCACCGGTGCGTGTTGCTAAGAGACGTCTGGGTCTCCTAATCATTAGAGAGAGAGAGCCTTTAATACCTTCCGCTGACGACGACCCCCCCGGCCCCCCCCCGCCCCTCCCTCCCCATCCCCTTTCCCACTTCCCCCCCCTCTCCATTCTCATCTCCTACTTCTCATTCCCAAACAATTGAAATCGTTTCAGGGGCGTCACTACTGTCTATTTCTGTTGAGATAATTTTTTTGTGAATTGGTTTACGCTAATGATCGTTGCTCAAATGTCATATCCAAGATGGCACAATATTTGATTGAATGAATTTTTTTATTTAATTTGGCGACTAGAGCGGTTGAAAAAGTACCGGAGAAGCCTGGTTTTTGGCATCTCCCATGGAATGAGTCCCAGCTTAAACAGGGTCGCTCTCTTTTATCGGGCTTCATCAAAAGTAATAAACTCGCCATCCAAAACTAGGACAGGCAACAGTATTTGGAAGTATTCATGCCTTTTTGTGGCTGCTTTGCCTTTTGAGCATAAGGATGGTATCTAAAGGGCATAAACCTCCCGCCCTCAAAAAAATCACTCCAAAGCAGTAATCCCTTAAGTGGTTTTCAATCTTCTGAAATGTGATTTTCCCGTTCGTTCGTTTCTAAGGGAAGCTCATTTGTTCGATTGAAGTTCCCTTTAGCGAGTCCACTTCAAAGAAGCAATATATTCATCGAGGGAAGTTCATTTCGTGGAAGTCCGAATCCACGCGATTCGCCAGCGATTACGAATTAATTATTGATATACTCTGAACTCCAATGGAAATTAATTTCTTTGAAATGCAGTCCACGTTTGCATCAGTAAAATCTCTAATCGTACCGTTCTGAAATATTTAGCTTACCTTGCCATCTATAACTAAATTTTCTAAGATCGGAGAAAGACAGTAACTAGAAAGGAATAATTAGGTCCCTGTCTTTCAAGGGATAAGGGACTATGAGATATTGAGTATTTTTTATCTCATTGAGTTAGCTCGAATGCAAATGTGTTTACAATATCTTTCTGGTGAAAATTGTACGTCAATATCACTGTTCCAGGCTTTTACTTACACAAAGATCTTATGAAATGAAATATTTTAGTATGTATTTCATACCTCTACGATTTGATGAATTGCAAAAACATCCGGTTGCGATAAAGATTCTTCCCAATAGAAGACGAATTTCCAAATTACCCATGAACCTGAAGTATTTTCTTAATGTATTCGTGCTTTGCTAATTACCGAGCATTCTTAAACTTTACAATCATATATAAAAGTCATATACATAGTTGTTGCATTGGTTATGGATATTTTTCGATGGACAAACGTGGGTATACTTGTAACTTGTATACTTGTAACTTATACTTGTAACATAACTTGTATACACTTCACACGGAAACATCTATTTCGGCTCGTAACTTTGTGTTTCGTCATCACTTCCCATTTATCTCTCCATCACATCCGAAAGGTTTTTCTGTATCTCTCTTTTGCCCACACACGCAACAGTTTGAAACCGGGTACTTAATACCATTAGACTTAAAAATCTCTAGTAGATGAGTATACATGCAAAAAGAGGTTAAAAGCATTCAGAAGATCAGAGATATGATTTTTTTGTGATCGTATCTGTTAAGGCGCGTGAGATCTACCAAACATTCGAATTTATCCTCTTGCGGTGATAGTAGGGGGAAAAACATGAAATCCTCTTGACATCATCGAATCGAGCAAATAAAGATTTTTTATGCTGGTGGAAATGAAAGTGAGTATATCGGAGGGTAATGATCTTCTTACCAATTGAATAAAGAAATAGGGAAGGAGGACAGTGATTTCTAAGCGAATATTGTTCTGGTAGTGTTGGCTGAAATTCTTATGAAAAAGTGTTTGTTTACATAATTATCGGCCGTAGCGTAGCTTTTTACTATCTTCATTAAGATATATCAAAGCTCACTAGTGGCGCCACAGTTCGTATTTGCTGTCGTGCATTCTGATTGGTTGCAGCTGGATATCACGTACGTGTTCAGGGACGGAAAATAGGACCTGCTTAAATCCTGTTTGTGAGCAGGTATATGCAAAGAAATATTATAATTGTTTTCATTGAAGGAAATTAATACAGTTAAAAGAGTGCATTTTGTGCACCTTTCCATGTTTCTCGCGAATCTGGTGCTAAAGTGGGAACATCCTGTATTTTTTGTAAATGCCTGATTTCTTCGGAAGAGGCTTTTGATCGCCGGGCGGACAGAATGCTTTGCATCCGGCTCAGAGAAAAGAAGAGATTAGGATCAGTTCCCTCATTTTTCTCGATAAATATAGCAGGAAAACCATGAATCGGGAATATTGATAATTCTGATTATTTTGAAGGCTCGGAGATTTGATGTAGTTGAAAATAGTTACGACTCAAATAATGCATTAAATGTCATGCTACTCAAATACGCCGGAACAGCCCATACACTGAAATTGGATTCTTCCTGTGATAAAGGGGAATGAGCTCAACTTTCACCACTTAGCGTATTAATTTGAACTGTAAACGTTCGGAAAATTGTTTCTTTGCCGCCTCACTGCCAGAGAGTGATGGTTAATTTAATAGTAACATATGGGTAATATAATATAGTACGAATATCATTTGAAATCAGCGTTCGCTGAATAGTGTGATGAAGGCCAACATTGATTGATGTTCCATGATGATAGTCATACAATAGTTATCAATAACACATGCTCTCAAGTACCGATAATTATGCCGATAATCACCGAAAATAATAACAATGGATTCGATTACGTTGAATGAAATTATCTACGGTTTTAAAATGTCTGGTTAAATGCTATCTCGAATGAAAAACAGAATTTATTACGTTCTCCAATCACTAACGCTCACGCCTACTAACCGATGTCTAAAGTAAAATTCAGAACCATTTCCTAATGATTTCCAGAAGTATGATTTGATTTTTTATTCTTCGCCGTTATTTTTTCAATGAATGTATATTTAAGCATTCTTATTTGAGTTCGTCATTTTTTTTATGTCAAGGGATAGTTTTTTTCTGATTTAACTTGAAACAATAGAACATAAGGTATCGATCAGGGGTGATAAATGAGGATAATTGCAAAGAGACAGAAGGAAGTTTGTGAGAGAGGAAATCGAACGAGATAGAGAGAAGGATACAGGAGTGTAAGAGAAAAGAACAAGGAACTATTAGCGCGAGGAGCAGCCACTCATAAAGTTCAATCAATTTCGTTTTATAGGGAAATACCTCATATTACTAATGATACCACAGTACCAGTCACTACTTTTTACATTATTTTCGGAATATTTGTAAAAAAATTAAAGCCATTTCCCATGAGATATTGTACGGCGGTGCGCTCCAGGGAGAAATTCAAAATTTGGTGAGGTCTTGATGATATATGTCCTCAGAAATATAACGGAGCGAAGTTCGCTTTAAAATAAATTATTTATAAAAAATGCTTTATTACTTACCGTAATATTTTTATTAACAGTACAATCTTCGGTTGTGAAGGCGTTTTCTGCCTTCACAGCGTGAAACAAACGCGTCAGATTTAAGTCTCAAATACGTATAATTTGTTAACTACTGAAAGGTTCAGTGAAATAAAAGAAAATTTAGCATCACTAATTGCGTAATAATATTTACTTTTTATTTTCTTGCGCCTCCTTTAATTTTAAATTAAAATTCTTACATGGTCGCAGTTATGACTGCAGCAGCTTGCTGAAACTACCACGCCACTGGAAGTGGCGAAAAATAGGAGAGGGGAGATTTTCTCGTGGTTACATGACTCGAGGCTCTTAACAGTAAACCCAGAGGATTATCGACCACCGCCTTCGGACACACGACGAAGTCATCTCGGCTCCACCGACGCGCTCCTCTGACGCCTTGACTCTCTGTCCAGCGGCGTCGTAATGATGACGAATGGCCCTAGCCCCCTCTCATGACCTCATCCACCCACCCCCAGTGACCTCATCTCCCGCTCATCTCTCGAGGCGCACGTGGCCGACTCTCCTCCCCATATCCTCCTCAGCCTCTCTCCCTGATCTCGCCGATTTAATGCTCTTCCTCCTGGCCACTCCTGAGTCTGGCCACTCCTGCCTCAATCTTCGCTGGTTTCTCAGCACTGCGGGGACCGAGCGGATCGCGATGTCCTCCGCGGGTAGCGTGACCTCAAAAGAGTAGGGTTTCAATTGGAGGTAGAGCGTTGGCGTATGATCTCACGAAGCGTACCGGTAAGGTTCTAATGAAAACGTGCGCTATAAATTTCGTCGACGTCCTCTCCTTATGTTTTACGGAGTACGGTTTGATCAAAGGAAGCATATTCCAGCCAAACGTTTTCTTTTTTATTTAAGATGCGTCGAGACTAAGCCCGGCTATTCTTCTCCTCTAGGCGGTACACGTTCACTTCTATGAAGGTTGGAGTGCTTTGACGTACCCGTGTTTACTCTCTAAAGGTGATCAATTAATCTTTATTCTCCTAAAACATTTAAGTGAATGCTCTTTGGCGCTATAAAGTTTTAATAGTTAGTGAGAGATCAATTAAGGATTTCTGGCTGAATTTTCATAATTAAAATACTCGCGAAAAAATAATAAATTGTAGCTCATGTAATTATATCTGGAACTGGTTATGAAACTATTTAAAAAAAATCAGATTATGAACATTAGAGTTGGGCGATTAACCCTTTTAATTTCTATTTTTTGAACCTTCGACAACCGAGCGTTAATTGGCGATAAATTTTGTTAATTCATTATATGAAATTGTGAAAATCATGCCTCAGGATTTGAACATTTGTTGGCAGAGTAGGATTCGACGATACATTGTGCGTGAGTGAGAGAAGGTGAATGGGTGTTGGGGTGTCGTGAATAGAGTCCCATCCCGAGGTCCGAGTTCAGATCCTGGCCGTGACGGAGACATTTTACTCGACATTTCCGATTTCTTATAGGGTGCTGTGTGGTAAGAACTTCAAGTGGAGTACTCCGTCCGTCGGATAGGACGTTAAAACGCTGACTCCTTGGCGCCTTTCGTAAATAATAGCCTGATTCCGACGCAGAGTTTCTCTCCAGCCTTTCTCCGTTCCTCACAAAATCCTATCCCCACGAATGTGCCCACCTTCATTGCCCAAATGACTTCAGCCGTCTGTTGTCTCCCCAAATAACGAACCAATCAACCAAGGAATTCAATGGCTACGTTCTCTCGTGAAATACACTTTGAGGTCCGTTTTTATTTAGTCTGCTGAACTTGATCCGTCAGAATTATTTAATCTGACGTGAGTAAAACAGCACATTTTGGTAATCTCAAGTGTATCAGACTGTGTCATACTTGAGTTGAAGCCATCGATGCGAGTGTTTGTTTAATCGCGAAAACCACACCAAGAAAATGTTTAACCAGGGGTCATAAAACCGGCGATAACTGTACTTTTTATCGTTATGAGGAAATCGTTCCCGAACCATAACCATCATCAATGAATATAGTAAGGCCTCTAGATGCAAATATGCTAATGATTTAAAATCCGCTCTGTTTCTACTGTCTATTTCAAGATTTAATAAGACAACTTTAGAATCAAGTAGTTAAATGCAGATACTCTTAACAAAATAAAAAATGTTAGAGGAAAATGATTTTGTTTATTTTTGACATTCCTCCACAGCAGTGGTTCCTAAGTTCTTTTGGGTCACGACCCCATTTCATACATGCTAAGTGACCCGTGACCTCATTTTATAAAAATCAAGTGATTCACAACCATGATATATTTTTTAATAAGGCTATTTTAATAGGGTAAAGAAAACACATTGAAAATAGATTTTTCATTATAATTTAATTCAATATAATTTAGCTTTAACATATTATTGTATTGAACTTAAACCTTTTGATTTTAATTTATACTAAAACATATTTAGTGCGGTGATTTATATTTTAGCTTAATATCAAGCTTCGTAATTCGCGGTTGAGTTGTCGCTAATGCCAACCTCAAGTCATTATCGACACTCAATCTGTTTCTTGTTCTGGTTTTCAAATTAAAGAGCGTTGAAAATCCATTCTCACAGAAATGTGTTGAAGTGAAACTTAAAGGGAACATGGCAACTTTTGGATATTGCTGATACATGGCGCATCAGAATTGAGACAGCATTTTTTCAATAAATATATTACCAGCTCTTCAGATTTCAAAACGCATCTTGTACTTCATCGGGAATGCTGGCTACATCGAGGGAGGCTATGAGTGGATTTTATACCAGTGCAACTTCCTCTTTCAGCTAGGGGAAATAACACTGGAGTTCGTTTTGAGGGATTCCAGATGCTCAGTGATCCCTTCTTTCAAACTGTCGTTTACTGCACCTTCAGATCCGTCTACCACACTGCGGAGTTTCTTAAACATGGTGATGTTTCTTAAATTTAATTTTCTTCGCCAGTTCGTGAGTATAGATAAATAGACTCTGCTATCATTATCAAAATAAGTTACGAGGTCATATTAAAAAAAATCACTTGCAAGAATAACTTAATTTCACTTTTCATTTCAAATACACGATTAACAATATATCCTTTTGACCACCGGCGCGCCGCGGCGTACAGCAGCGTAGAAAAAAAGACGAACATCGTCCATTTATTTACACATTAATTTAAATAGATGGGAGGTAAGAGTTCCAGGTTTGATGAAATATACAATTTTGATCAGCGAATTACGTGTCTCTGGCAAGAGGATATCGGTGAATCATGCAGTGGATTCCTTTTGCTGGAGGAGCAATTTCTTTGACTTTTTTCTGAAAGCCCGACTTCGACCCCAGCAGAACTGGTGTACTACCCATGCAAACCCAACATACGTCTTTTCCACTCTACTCTTCCAGTCATAAAATCGGTAGGTACTTATCCATAATATCGTCACCTTCTGTACCAGCGTCAAGTTTACTACAAAATAGAAACAATTTTTTGGTAGCATCTGAATGAATGTATTTCACGAAGACAAGCAACTGTGAACACGAGCTTTCGTCTTTTGATTCGTCAACTTGAAAAAAAAAAAACAATGGGGAAACTTTGATTTCATTCAAAATCTGCTCTATGACGCCTATGTATCTCTCCGATATAAGCCATGGAATAGTATTATTGGACAGATATAATTTTTG
Source organism: Pyrrhosoma nymphula (assembly GCA_963573305.1). NCBI lineage: Eukaryota > Metazoa > Arthropoda > Insecta > Odonata > Coenagrionidae > Pyrrhosoma > Pyrrhosoma nymphula. The sequence goes on along the minus strand of OY754336.1, from coordinate 25,347,264 downwards.
CACATTTGCATCGCTGGGATACCCAAGAACTAACTTCACCAATTACAGTATGCAGGGATTTATTACAGTTTCTTTTATTTTGTGAGGTTATTTTTGCTTGGCAATGTTCTAATGCTACTTTATGTAATGCTTGCACTAATCCTGGGTGTTCTTGATGATAACTTTCTGTGTGACCAAGTCTTTGACCTTTGCAAGCAGTTAAATGCCGGTGAAAAAACTCAAATTTTTTTTTAGAATGCTCCGAAAGCTTCGCCTTGAAGTGACGCAAATATTTGCGTTTTCTTTCCATGGGGGATTTAAATGAGCTTAAATATTTTATTTTAAATTGAAATAAAATAGTTTATGTAATCATGCATTGAAACAGTTCCAAAGATTATTAAAAATAAAGTTAAATCATTAAACGAGTATAATAGTTATTCAAATACCTACCATTTTAAATTGTAAGCTCTTTGAGAGTACAAAATATAAATCTACTGCTACTGGGTCATTCTGAAATTAAGTGGAAATTTGAGTCCTTAACTTTTTTGGACTTTACTTAATTTTTGATTTTATTTATTAAAATTTAAATTAATAGGAATATTAACTAACAAAGTGTCCTATTATACCAAATTTCACATATTTGTAGCAAAAAAAATTGATTAAGCACCTAAATGTCACCTCCATGTTAGTCCCACGCCGTGTTTTTACTTAAAGAGCTGTGAGCAAAACTTTTTGTACTGAGTAAATCAATTTATTCAACCATCGCATAATTAACTAGTACCATTGCCTTAAACCATGGGCTAAAAATAGAATATTTTAGATCTATTTGAGATAAATATAAAGATTGAATGATATGTCCCTAACGTTTATATCATCTCCATGGGAAAATAGAACAACTTTTATTAAACCTCACCAGGAAGCAGCACAAGTTTCAATGTTTAACTGTAAGAAAGCCTTAGCAACCATTTTGCTTGGAGAATGTTTTTTTTCTAAACAGTAAGTTCATTTGGTCTCTTTATTTCTGCTTTTAGGGGTAAAAACATAGAGTTCTTTTATTGCCTGTCACCTCCATGTCGTCCATAATTAAAAAAAATGAATACCTATTTAAGAATTTCTTTGATTGTATGACTTGTTGTCATAAAGAAATTAATTCAAAACAAAGCACATTGCTATAAGAGTTTTAAGTGACGGTTAACTGTGGTAAACTCTTGGTTTTGTCACCTCCATGGATGTCACCTCCATGGATGTCACCTCCGTGTTTTCAGATAGTGTACATTTCAGTTTATTTAGCTATAAACGTGTTCTTGACCTCTGTTTAAATGTTAGATCACTTAAATACATAAAGTTCAACACCATTACAAATAAAATTACATCACATCTAATAATAAAAAAAAAGAATTTTCGTTCGCAAATTTCCACATAATTTCAGAATGACCCTACTCATTTAATAGTTGTTTAAGATGTTGTTGATCAGTAGGCATGGTTGGCCAATAAAATAAGATATTGTAGAACGGTGTTGAGTGCTGGAGAAAAAGATACGGCTGACACTGTGACTCGATCTTGACGTGCGATTGCTGTAGGTGACTGATCTACGGTGCAGTCGCTAAAGTAAAATTCTGAATAAGGATGTATTTCTTTTATTTTTTAGGATTATTCTAATACAGACCTTTACGCTAAAGCAGTTGCATACACACTCGAGTGTTCGAACCACAAACAATACCTCTTTCATCAGCTTAATACACTCGATCCACGCATGGTGGCAGCAGTGTGACACGTATTCCCACCCACACATGCATACATAATGCACTTGTCTGAACTAGCGAAAACCGCTGTGCTCGGAAATTCGCAGATGAATATTCGCGGCGATATAACTTTATAGATAAATAGCAGGTTATATCCGGTAATGAAATTAAAAATTATAGTTCTATTAAAACCTCAAGGAACTGATTTAAATGAAATATTATTATTGTAAAATAAATTTAAAATTTTTTTTTTTCTGGAGGAGACCCTACAGAAAACCATTCGCGACCCTTAAACAGCGATTTCTAAACATAATTAGGTGAAGGATATAGGTACGCTATATTTCCTTAGGACCATGATTCCAAACTTCGACGCTTCTCAAATACTTTCAATGAACTTAAGCGATGCCAATGCCCTCGCTACTCTGTGCAACGATTCGCATCATGTTTTAAATGATTATGTTATCACATTAGTCATCTAGAGTTCCTATGTGTTTGCAAAAATGAATGGCCTATTCCGTTGAAGGACGTGGCCAATATTATAGTGCGTAATTCAATTTCTTCGTTGGAACTCGTGGCTCTTGTGTAGCGCCATCACATGAGTTTTAATGAGATGGTCAGGCCGTTGCGTCCCGGATTCTCGCGTCGCAACTTACGCCCGCGTAACTTAAGAAGGCGAGCCCGTCAACTGGAAACGAAACATAAAACTCTGTTCTGACAAAAACATTCAGTAAAATACACATATAAGTTCTTTCTTATTTCAGTTACGTATGGAAATTTGCCAGGAGTAATGATTCGGGTGTCTCTTATTACTTTTCGCTCAGAGAAAAAAGTGGCAAAACGAGGTATTGACTTGTCACTTCTTCCGATTATATTTAGAGTAACTTCTCTCGCCTCTGGCGTCGTGTTAGTCGTTCAAGGTCTCTCCTCACTAATTAGCCTTTTGAGTGCTCTCTTTCAATCTAGTTCACTAAATATTGATGAGAGACAAAGTTTTACGTTGGGATCGCAGCATTTGAATTTATTTCGTGATCACCATCACAGTTATATTTTTATCGGCAAACAAAAAATCCTCATAAAACTGATGATCTCAGGCCTGACCTCGTGGAAATTATGGATATCCATGATGAGAAAACCACCTTTGTTAATTCCACAAACTTTGTGGAATGTTTGAGGATTTTTTGGATTTTGGTTTGTGGAAAGTTTGTGGAATTAACAAAGGTGGTTTTCTCATCATGAAAAAATCCTCAGTGTAATGAATTTCTATCCCACTCAAGTTGAAGGCAAGTTTCCTGGAATTGTAAGCCTATGGCTGAATTTTTAACGCTAGAGTTGAATTGTTACTGACATGTACTACCATTTTACATTCACATCGGTATTGTTTTAATTTCTTCTTTTAGAATTGTTACGTGAACATATATTTATTTCTAATCACGGCATTTGTTCCTCGATTGTTTCCTTACCAATTAGTCTAGGTCCTTATCGCAAACATCTCTCTGTACATTTCCTTGAGTTTACATTTCCAGGGAAAGCCCTCTAGCTTCCCTATGGATCAGTTCTCATTATATTGCCCCCCCCACCCCTTCGCTTGCTCTGTTACTTCAATCCCATCGGTCCTTTATCTTCTTCTCTTCTCTCCCTATCTCCGTGTTGAAGAATGTCATCAATCCACCATCTTTACCTCCTCTTCTGCTCTCCCATTTGCTTCCTCATCCTCCCCGGGCACACTTGCCCACTGCATCCCGTGCCTTCCCCTTTCTCTTCTCCCCACACCCTCTCTCCATTTCCTCGTTCAACCCACTCTCCCCCCCCCCACCTCCGGATCAGGTGGTCACCCTCCCTCACCTGCCCCAAGGCATCGCTTTCCGATTCGCCAGATAGGCTCCCCTCTCCTCCTTCCCCCCCATCTCAATCTGTTTTCACCATGGAGACAACTGCTTGCTCATCTCATTTCCAAGCACCTCCCCACTTCCATTCCCTCCCCCCCCCGCCCCAAACATGTCCACCCCTTCCCCCACACTTCCTTCGTCCCGAAGTCTCCCCTCCGCCCAAATGTCTTCCTCGCCTCCTTTCCTTTATCTCTCGGACTTCTATTACACGTCTACACTTCTTCCCCACTCGAAACTTTATGTATACCAAACGTTTAAAAGGTTCTAAGAAATTACCTCCTCAGCAATCCAATGTTTTCTTGCTCTCCGGGTTCTTCTTCCCGCTCCCGCCCGCCATACCTACTCCTGCTTTCCTCTCCTTAACGCTTCCATTTACCGACGAGACTTCTTTCTTGTCTCCGATCGGTGCCACTCGGTCTCCTCTAGGCTCTTCAAAATAAAACACCCTCTCTTTGTCCCTCTAATTCCATTATTCACAATGTGGTGTTTTTTTTCATCTCAACTGAAGTTTATCCCCGGCGCACTCCACCGCGATCTAAATAAATGCTCTATCGTAGTTTAAGCATCTGAGACTGAAATGATAAAAATCAGTGTACTTTTATACTTAACTAGAATTAAAATGCATGCACTTGCAACTTGTAACCAACCAGGGTGATATGAAGGGCAAAAGGAAAATATTTTATAAAGGTTTGTAAATAATTCATTCAGTTTATTCCTAGAATTCGAGAAATTCGATATTTCCTCATCTATGCGTAGGTATCTGATTTTATAAAAAACATTGCTTCATCTCAAATGTATGCAAAAAATGTTTCAACCAAAGCTCACTCCAATCAGCAATTCATTTATTGCATTACATACTATGGTAAGACGTCGTTGATCTGAAAGATTGAACAGGACTAAGAAAGAGGGAGTGAAACCGATTTGTTGTAGCTTTGACTTGATTTGACCGAGATAATTGGGTAAATATATTCATCGGGTGGCATGATGTTGATCCATTGATTTTGAAATTTTGGGTGGATCATATTTCCAAAACCTGTTTCAAAATGTAAATTTCGTCATAATGTCATACTACTTTACAAGCCTAATCTAAAACGGCATCCATATTATAATCTTGTGTGCACACAATCTAACCACTATTCTGCCATATTCAGGTATTCAGCAGCTAAAAATTATTTGGCGCAACGTATCTCACTGGTGACTTTGTTTACAGTTCATCTACGCAGTTGACAACGCAGCAAGAGTGAGTAGCGCTCAATATTTTGGGTCTTTATTATATAAGAGGAAAAAAAGGAAGAGGAAAGTAGTCTCATACGTGGAGTAACGTAGATATGTTGATAACACACTCATTGCGTAAATTTATGCTTGGCCAGTCTTAAGAGAGTTTAATAGATAAAATTCTTTTTTTTTTTTAGAACTTAAACCAGATTTTTGGGAACCCTTATTACCTGTGACTCGACAAAGCAATTTTTTTCTCAAATAGAATTTAAAATTAGGAATTCAGGTCTAATAATAACGTTTCTTAGTTTTTACCTTGTTTATTTTAGAGGAAGATCACCGCTAAGCGACTGTGCATGTACGCATAGTGTGCTGGTGGTCCATCCTTTAACCCACCTCAACTTGTACCAGGAGTCATTATTAACATGACAATTGAGGGCCTGAGAGTCAAAGTAATTGAAGTAACATAAACGCGAAAAACGATATAAGTGCATATGTTCTAAGTTAGGACCGTAGGGTGCCGTCAGGTAGTTACAGGAAAAGGAATACTAGTGTTCGAACGCATGGTGCTGCGACCTAGCCGCCAAACACTTAAGCTGCTTTGCTTTTAGCCATTTCTTACCGGAGTGAAGTGATACAGGTGACATTGGACGATGTTTGTAACTTGTATTACTATGACTCTCAGGCCCTCAATTATAACTGTCGGTGCAAATCTTTTAAACCAATTATCTGTTCCCACTTCCATGGACGCTTTACGTTTACACAATATTACGTTCGTTTATAGGTACATTTATATTTTAAATCTACTTCCCTCTTTTAATTTTCATTTTATTCTCTCTCGAGAAGTCCTTCAGGTGCACTTCAACCGCGTATCCCATTTACCGCCACGTTTAAGGGTCGGGTGATCCCTTATCATCGGAAAGTTACTCACTACTCGCGGTGGAGTCGCTATGGAGTCGGGAGGTTACTTGATAGACTTAGATAACTTGAACAATTCAATTCAGGTGAAGAGGAGGAAGATGGGGAGGATATTATTTTGACCCCGCACTATATCTCTGTAGCTAATGGAAGCGTTAAACTCAGAGAGAGAGATACACTGACGTACTCATAGTTTGAAAAATTCCCTCGCACCGTTTACGACTATAAAAAAAGCAGAGTGAGCCATCGAGACACTCCGTAGACATTGCAGTTCACCCTTCCTCTCCCGAGCTTCCTTCCCTTTTCACGGCCACGGCTCCCAAGATAGTACGCGTATGTAGATCATTAGCTGCATTATTTTTTTCATTATTTTCATTCCTTTCCCTTTTCAGCGTCTCTTCTCTCGTATTACTTTCTCCCTCTGCCAGCAACCTCATTTCCATCCGACGGAAACTCTCCCTCCCTCCAAACGCTCCCTCTCCATCCCTCTCCAGTCCGGAATATAAAAAATCCATCCCCCATACTCCCTCTTCCACCCCTCGCCGAGTCGTCATCCCCCTCGTCGATCCTTCCAATCCTTTCTCCCCTCTCCTTCCCTCCCTCCTCCTCCTGCCCCCCCACCATTTCCTCCCCACCCCCAACCTCAATACCTCCTTCCCCATTGCCCGTTCGGCTCCTCCGTTCTCCCGAGGAATTGATGATAATGTCTTGCGGGGGAAGAAGTCACCGCACTCGGCAGCGACGGCGCTGGGAGCGGCCGGAGAGACTACTCAACTCATGTTGGAGACAGGTCAATAGTCAGGGAAATGGGGTGAAGGGGTGGGTCGAAGGGAGGGGGTGATGTGAGGGAAAGGAGAGAGAGAGCGAATGTTTACATCGCCTTCTTTACGAATCGGCCCTTTTGGGGGGGGGGTAGGGAAGTGGATAGGGGATAGGGTAGGGAAGAGGATAGGGGATAGGGTAGGGAAGAGGGCGCCCGGTGGTACTTTGGAAGAATAACTGAATGCGTGGGACGGGAAGTAAAAATGTAGTTGGTATCAGAGAGTAAAGAATACTCTCTGGTGGTATTCCGCCCCGTATCACACGATACTTGAGACCGGCAAGTAAGCTAGCCGGTACTTGATTTGGAGGACGGAATATAGAATGATTTGAGCCGACCTTGAAGTTTCCACGCGACCATTGAACTTTTCCTGGCGAGGAAGCGATATTTTCATTCATATCGTATCTAATTCCCACTTCGGTTTTAAATGTAGCAATCCATGGCAGCCGGTGACCAAAACAGAAGTTGGGACATTTTTATCTATTGTTGATTTCACGACCAGGAAAGAGCTAATATCTGCAAGGAAAAATATCAGGTGCTGATTTAAAAAAGTAAGGATTGTGCAGCCTCTATGAAAGCTAATGCGATCGATCGACAGCCACTAGATCCCACTGGGAGAGAGTGACGAACAAGTGCCGTATCAATTATGAAATCAAGCAGCTCAGCGATTATGATAGCGATCACGCTTGATGTTAGGTTCAGTGTTACACGATGTTGAAAAGATCTAATGCTAGCGAGCATCTATCCGTCCATCACATTCCTTGTGGCCAGGTGACTTTCGGAGAAGGGCGAAGAGTCACAGTTAGATTAACTTAAATAAAGTTTAGTGTAGGGCATTCTGGTGATAACGCGCCCCCAGCCTCTCACCCTTGAGGTGGCTTGCAGGGTATCATGTAGATGCAGATGTAGATGAAGAGAATAAAGAGGATAAGAGAAGTAAGAATAGTAGGAAAGGGAAGGAAATAGGATGGGATGGGATGCACGAGACAAGATTTATTGAAAAAATAACTCGGGTGGATATTGTAAGCAGTAACACCTACTTTTAGTAGTAGCAGCAGTAGATAGATGGATAATTTATTTTTCACTGGGACACTGTCATATAAGTACACCAATACACTAACAACGCATTTTCTCAAGTTTCCATTCTAAAAACAATAGAATATTCAATTTTTTTACAGCAAACGAATATTTTCAACAAAAATAGGTAGTTCAATTCAATCAAACAAAAATAAATTCAAATGAACTAAACAAAACTTTAAACAATACATTCAATCAAACAAAAACATGCGAGTTGACATATAAAATTTGGGTGGTACATAAATTTAAATTTTAAACTTAACTCTGCAATAGAAAATACACTTAACAGATATAGCTATGTAGATACAGAACAGTATAATAGAATAAAATCAAGTCAGATCAAATCAGATAAAGCCAGAACAGAGTTTTGCACTAGAATGTGCAATATAGGTACACACTTTTTTTTTCAAGAATTTGAAAATGTACAAACATTTTTTTTCAACAATTTTCTTGCTCTCTCAGGTATCTAGGTACTTTCTTTGTGAATTCAGTTACGGAAGGTGTGTTTTTTATATTTTTTTGGAAAGAATTCCACATCTATACACATGGTGACATGAAACGATTTGTTATATGTGGTGGTTCGGTGGTGTAGAACTATCATAAATTTATCTGAATTTCTTGTGGTAATATTTTTACTGGTGCTGCTATAAATAAGTTCCCTGGAAAGATACCCTGGTACATAAGTTTTTAACAATTTATAAATAAAAACATACAATTGATACTCCCTTCTTTTCTCAATTTTCAACCAATTTATAACATTATAACAGGGTGTTACATGATTTCCAAGGGGTACATTGAAAACATAGCAAATTCCTGCATTTTGAAGTCTTTGAAATTTCAGCATTAATTCCTTTGTCATGTTTACACATGAGCAATAGACTACGTGGGGCATGATAAGAGAAATTACAAGCTTCTTTCGCAAGACAGTGGGGATCAAATTTCTGAATTGTTTTAACCTATACAAGACTTAATATACTTTGTTTTAGGTGGACTTAACATGTCCATTCCAAGTTAGCGTATTGTTTAATTTTACACCAAGGTTAAACACCATTTTTCGCGGCGTGTATGTACCTCAAGGAGATGTGTTACGAAAAAGTTGGATATGGTGACTTTCTCGTCAACATCATGCGTTCGAAAGAACTCTCCCCAAGGAAGAGCTTTCCAGTCTCTTTCGAATTTCGACAAAAGTTAAAATTACTGAAGTCACGGTACTTTAGGTACTTTGGTTTCACGTGCTTCGACAGCGAAGGTCTTTTCGCACTTATATACTGTCCGGCCACTTGCAGAAGACCATTCTAGGGCGAGCAAGAGAGCACCAACCCCTACATCTTAATTCAAGTAACCGGTGTCCCCTCTGTCGTGCCTGGCAATTTGGTCACTTATGTTTCCAATTTTCATTTGGTATTATGTTCTAATCTTACACCGTCCCTGCCCTGTCATCAAAGTGTCTCGGTTGTAGCTCATTTTTCAATTACATTTCTTCACCGATTTCCCAAGCAGAGTTAGCCCTGAATGCAGAAGCAACGTTTTAATTCGCTTTTCAAGCGGCATCGTAAAATAACTTTCAATTTCTCGAAGTAGAGATCCACACATTGCTTACATCTTTTCTCTTGCTGTAATATCTCCACACCATGCCCAGGGTGTTTTAGGAAGGCCATCTTGTTGATAAAAAAAGTCATTTGAATATATGTCCGAGAGCAATTATCGCTGCGCAATTCATTGCAGCCAACTTTTGAAAAGCGAGTGATGTTTTTCCTGGGACGGCTACTCGGAATTATTTTCGATTTTGAAAATACAGTTCCAGTGGCTCTCCTGTGGAGCACCAGTTTGAGAATTAAATTCGAAAAATAAGAGGTAAAAAATGCATTTGACCATAGAGGGCTTGGTAGTGCAACTGACCGACCGACAATTGGGAGATCCAGGTTCGAATCTTATTCGCATAAAATTTTATTTTTCTTCATGAATGACCGTATGAATAAATTTATTCCCGACCATGGTTTCGAAGGTCGATTAGGTCATATTATGCGGTGAGTGACAAGGTCACTTCACCAAGTCACCTTGTTAGTAAAAGTTACCGGCGAAACTACGGCCGGGAATTATAGTGTGTGGAAAATACAAATTAATACTTTATGGCAAAGAAATAATTTAAAAACAGAAAGGTTAATACAAGAAAATGATAAAGGAAATAGAGAGTACTAATTGATAGTTACGTGCATCAATACCAATGGTTAAGCAGGAAACATTCCCTTTTTAGTGAATTGGCACCCTTTGGTGAATGAGCATGAAGTTTCAGAGCGGCTGAACAAGCACGGCGGAGGGAGGAGAGGAGGAACGGCATTTTTGCTTCACGAGAGGTTGGGGGAGGGGTGGCCGAGAAAGAGGGAGAGAGGAGGGTGGAGGAAGTCAATTATTCTCGGGAAAGGAAAACAAGAGAAGGGGATGGATCGAAATGGAGTCGAAGGCAGAGAAAAGGAAAGGAATGAGGAGAGGAATATTTTTTTGACGCGAGCCGACTGGAACTCCTCTTGTTTGATTTTCTTACGTTACGCGGTTCATTTGTCGAACCTCGACTCGATTTTTCTATACATGCGTACCCGTAATACAGTTTATCAACTGACCCAAAAAAATAATAACAGCACCAAATGGTCCAAATGAAGGCGCAACTATTGGATGATATGTATATATATATATATATATATATATATATATATATATATATATATATATATATATATATATATATATATATATATATATAATATCTTCTGAGAAACCGCACTTGGCGAATAAAAACACAAATATAAATATACTTTTAAAACACAGGCACACGAAAATTAAAAGGACACTCACAGTATAATTTGCGGACGTTTCGACGGGCAAGCCGCCATCGTCAACGACAAGAGACTAACTAGTGGTCTGTTACCTCGGGTGGGGGGGGGGAAGCGGAACAGGAGAAGGGAAGGGGACTGGTGGGGAGCGGGAGCAAGGGGTTGCTATTGGTCAGTGGGCCAAGTTAAGCCCGGGCGATTCAAATGCTCTTAAGAACCAGATGAAAGCCATCTAGCGAGTCCTCAGTTCAATATTAGTTGCTGATTCGGGGAGGGCTTCTAATATAGAGAGAGAGAAACATTTATTGAAGGTCTTACGATGGGAAGCGGTATGTTTAGGAATGGGATCAATGAAGGGAGGACATGTGGTGGAGTGGCGGTGCCCATTCATTCGTATTGAAAGCGGGGTAGTACATTCGCCAACATAAAATGCCGGGCAGAAATTGCACGAGAGACGGTAAACGATATTTGTGGAAGTACAGTTGGCTGCTGAGGAAGATTTATTGGAAGAGGGCGTAGCAGAAGAGCGTAGGAGGGAGCAACATTTGCACCGAGGACGGTTGCAAGTTGTGGAGAGTGGTGGAGAGGGAAAAGAACACATGGAGATTTATAACAATGATCTCATTAATCAACCAAGTGTTGAATATATTAGAAAACTCGAAGTTGAAATAATAACACGAAGAAAGTTATACATTTAGAAATGAAACATAAAATATGTGCTCACGAAGATCTCAGCTCTAATAGCATTTTCATAGACCGTGGTTGAGCATACCTGTGATTCAGCAACTGATATAAACTTCAGGGAGAATTGAATAACTGAAGTTTAGGGTACATCTATAAACACTAGCTATTTACATAATATAGAGATATTATAAGGTTTATTTTACCATTTTTACAGCATGATATCGACCGACAAAACTCATTGTTTTCCTTGTCTCTTGTCTATTCACTTCTCTCTTTCATTATAATGCCAATATACCTACAGATTTTCATCACGTCATATTTTGGTCTACCAACTGAGTTTCTTCAAGTATTCTACTTAATTTATGACAATTGTCAGTATCGTTTCATTAACATTAGTCATCACCCCAGTATTTTTAACTGGGACTCTGTGAATTACGAATATAATGTTTCTTAACTTACACGTCAGGTCTTGAGCATATGCAAAACTAACTGCCTTAATAAGGTCCTTGCCCATTTTAATTCCTCTACCTCATCATTTTCAAGGGTTCATCCCCTCCAACTGAAGATTAAGAAGCACTCACGATAATTAAACCCAATGTTCTTCGTCAACGGATGTCTATCCGTAATTTGTTCTTCTACCCTCACTGTGAAATAAAATAATTTACGTGGAAACATTAGCGTTACACACAGAAACATCCTTCACCTCAATCCAACCCACTTGAAATTAGCACGAGAAGAAAAGAAGGTCTTCTAATTATTCTCGCTCTATTGGAGAAATTCTCCCATACCTGATCTACAATAATCATTATTATTTTTACCAAAGCTTTAATACTCATCTGATAAAATAAAAAGCTATGGCAACTCCGCGGTCATTTAATTAATTAGCAATTCAATATGCACACAGAAAATATTTGATTTGTTTTGTCCAGGAATGTTTTTGTTATAAAATGTAAAGCATGAGACCATATTTAAATTAATATCATCAATCATTGATAATGCAACTCGAGGACAGGTTTGTTTTTCGATATAATTTAATTTTCCCTAGTTTTTGTACGGCCACAGAAGTGACCTTAAACTGTAGTATCGAGTTTGCCACAGAAAAAAGTGCTCCTAAATAAACAAATAAATGGATTAATATTCTATTAGGTACTATACAAGAGACAAAAAACTAAAGTGAGCATTCGTTAAAATCAGAGAATGTGTGAAAAGGATGGAGAAATAGCAAGACGCGTTGCTTATTGACAAGGATGGATTCTCTAGAAAAAAACGGGGGTGAAAAGCTGCAGAAATTACCAGCCGGGGCTTCCGTTAATTGCTGCTCCGCTTGCTAGGGAAGATCTTTTGGCGTTATTACTCTCATAGAGCCATTTATTCAAATGAAATTCGATTATCTGAGAAGCAGCATTCTCTCGGGGCTTCTCGAAATTACCATTTTGCTAGACGACCTCCAATGGCCACATCCCTATTCTCTACCCCTCCCATACTTTTTCTTTTCTTCTAGCTTCGGATGATTCCTGGCCCCACCTAGATTATATTCGCTTAAGGGAATCCAATGGAGGGGGAAGGTGAATGCATCATGCTGGCGGTATTCAACGCTCCTTCCCCGGCGACCCTCGGGCTGGGAGAGTCTGCCGCCCACATTAAGGAGAAGAAAAACTTAATTTCCTCGCCGTCGGAATTGTACTCGGAGGAACAAAAGGAAACTCCGACGTTTCGGCGAATATACGTCTATCTCCAACTCCTTTCAACTGAGCAACATTACGGGGCACAACATGCACAGACTGGAGCGCAAACACCAGCTAACGGCGTTAACAGCACGGACACATTCAACATCTCTCTCTCTCTCTCTCTCCATCTCACTATACTGCATCTCTCCATTTCCGGACCCAATTGAATGGCGAGGAAAGGAGGTAAGTCCCCCAACTCCTCTCTCTCTATCTCTCCCCTCCCCCCTTCATTCCGCAGAGAAATGCAACGTAGGTAAACAAGAGGGAGGTCCTAGCGATCTATTTTCATTTCCACCCGTAGTTAATTGGCTGTTACGAAATCAGCAGCTAAAGCATCCCAACACCCAAAGTGCCGCGAAGCATCTTCGACCTCCTACTCCCCCGTGTTTGTCCTTTCACCCCCAGGGGAAAATGATACATCGGGAAAAACACGAGAGTTTTACGCCATTTTACGTTTATATGCGTCTTTCCTTTGAGATCATCCCCACCCCTCTCCCCCCTACGCTCCTTCTCGTAATGCGTTGATTCGGATGAATTATTCAACTTTTTTTATTCCGGACTCGAATCCCCCTTTCGTCTCCTTAATCTCTTCGCTCGCCTTTTTCCAGCGATCCTCCTTTTCCTCCTCCTTCGCCAACCTCCACCTCACCCCCCCGAATCTTTTCCATTTCTCTCCTGAAGGAGGACCACTTTCCCTCTGCTCCCCCTTCCCCTCAGACGTCTTATGCACCGAGAAGAGGGCGTGAACCTTAATCCCACCTCGATTCACAATCTCCACGAGTGGAGGCGCTCTCGTCTGCTCGTCTCACTCTCGAGCCTCCATCGCGAGTGTCACACCGACCGTCTGGGTTTTTCTCTCTCAACCGGAAACACCCCCCCCTCCCCCCCAAACCTTTTTTTGAATCCCAATCGCCCCCTTCTCCGCCATTTCTCCATTTCACCCCCCTCCAACAAACTTCCCCCCGATTCTTTCCCGCCGCTCGACGCCCGTGGTGACAACTTGCCTACCCCCCCTCTTACACCCCCTCCTCCCTCCCTCTCGCCTCCGTCTTCTTCTGATTCTTCTTCTTCTTCCGGATATCCTTTCTCTCTCTGTCTCTCTCTTCCTCCCTCCGCCGTCAGCCCACCACGAATCCATTTCTTATTCCCGTTTGCTCCCTCGCCTTTCGCCACTTACTCCCTCTGCTTGCACCACCGCCATTCACCCACCCCTGGAAACCCTTCTCCCTCTCACCCCCTCCACTCCCTCTCTTCATATTGCCCTGCTCATCGCGCTACAACTCTCAACAAATCTATGTGTAGTACAACCTACATTCTACATTTTTGTGGAACTCATTATCAACTGAAATAAAAAAAATGTAAACACTATCCAAAACTTCAAGGACGAATTTTATAATTTCCTGCTGCAACAGTAATGCCATGTTTCTGTTGGTTTTTTTCTTATTGTGATGTTATTTGCTCTGTATTTTAATTTTTAATTTTATTAATATTTATTTCTTATTTAACTTTATTAATTACGTTAAGGATCAATTTGTCAAGTACACCAACGAAGGAAATGTATTGTTTCATTTTTTCTCAAAGGGCTTCTTTGTACCCGGAGTGATTTGATAAATCGATTTCTTACTCATCTCCAATCGAATGTCCTCTCCCTCCCTAGGCCGCCTTCACATCTCTCCCTCCACCTCCCGAATCAAGCGCGCAGGGGACGAATCATCCACGCCGTGCAGTGTTCATGGGGGACAGTGTTTGCGATAAACTATACGTATGCTGCTCAACTCCAGTGGTCATGGGATTTATCTTCGTGCAAACGGGCGGCCTAGCTAACCCACCATTAAATTGTTTCATAGACAATCGTTGGTGTCCACGACATTTTTTTAGTTCGCTTTGTTCGTGTAGCGACGGGTTATCACGCTTAAGTAACTTTCAACTTTACTTTCATATCGCTAACTCAATGGGAATACAAGCATACTGTTCCATGACTGTTTTTATCACTTGCATCTCCTGCGATTTATTTTATGATCTCCACTCAACCTTCGTAGTTATGTCGGAAGGTAACTCTCCTATAAATAACCTTACATGAGCTTGCTCAAATAATGAAATAACATTGTGGCTTCCACAGTAAATTTTATTTAACAACTTGTCCACCTAGGGTTTTTACAACTTGATCATTTTTAAGGTAGGCATGTCGTAGTAATATAACAGTCAATTCCCTGCTCATGGTGCAGTACATTCTCATTAGAAATTACTAACTGGTTCGATTCCTAGTGCCTAGGTGCATTTCCACGAAGAGACGTCTGCGTGCATTCAGTTTACCTTAAGAGATCTTTCAATACACTGCTGATGTCGAATTTTCTGCCAAAATAATTGACCACTTGTCCATCTTTAGCGTATCTCTTTCCAGTTTAAATTTCTCTGCAATGGAATGTTCTTTTTGCTTGGGGTCTCTCATTAAATTCACACACATAATGATAATATTTATTCTAAGAGGCGACACCAAATTTCAAAGTTGTGCAATTTTAAAATATACTGTTTACAAAGTTAAAGTAAACATCGAGATATTAAGTCAGTCTTGATGTTAAATCAAGGAAGAGATGCATATAAAAATGAGATTCATCAAAAATACTTAATATAAGCATTCAATTTCACATATTTTTCGAGATGCTGAAGATACCTAGTGTCAAAAAAAAGACCAAGAAATTATTTTACTGGTGCCAGATAAATTAATTTCAATTATAAATACTAAGTTTGATACGTAATTTTATCCGATTAGCAATCTCGGTATAAAGAGGGTAATAGTAATCATGATATAGAATTTTGAAGATGCAATTTTCTACTGGTAAATCTTTATATGTGGAAAATTGCATCTTCAAAATTCTATATTTTATTGAAATTGCAAAATATCACGCCTGATAATTCCCTTTTTGTGAGTAATCATGATGTAAAAACTTCTAAAGTGTCTTCGTATTGTGTTGGATAACAAAGAAATCAGCTCAATAATGAACGGTTATCAAAGATTTCCTGCGCACTTTTTCGCTATCCTCAACATAATTTACCTATAAAGGGTTACAAATAACTCAATTATAATTTATGATACACCTTTATAAGACGTTTTTCCCTACAGTATATATGTGGATGAGTCTCCACTGCATGACATCATAATCATTTTTACTGAGTTAAATAGGTTAATATAAACGATTTTTCAATTAATAATTGTAATTGCTATTTTTGTGTGAATCATAACTCATAGGTTGATGTGATTTATTTTTAGTCCATCATTACTTGTACTTCTAGAAATATCATATATATTTATATCCTCTTCAATTTTTCAAAGTGCAGATGCATAGAAGTTTTGTAAGTGAATTTTATATTTCGGCTAAATTATGGCCGATACAGAAAAGATTTTCCTATACCACTCAAGAAATATTCCGTTTCCGGATCAGCCTCTTTTATCCATCCTTGGTTGTTATCTCTTTTCCAACTGTTCTTTAAATACAGTATTCATGCCACAATTTCGCAATTTTGATAATTTTTCAGTTACTGGCATTAAATATTTTCATAATGCTTAATTTTTTATTGGGCATAAAATCACTAAAAATAACGTTATTCGGACTTAAAGCTCCTTTGAGGTAGCGCAGAATCCGAGGATTTTATTGAGTGATCTGCTTATTTCATTCTCTAACGTCCGAGGGGATGCGGCTATAGAGGTGCTACACCTTTATTTCTGCCCTTTACTTCCCCTTTCTCGCGTTTGATCGCTCACTTTCTCATACCTCTTCTTCTCCTCCCTTTTCACCGCGAATCCTTTGAGCTCCCTCCCCCTCTTTCGCGCATTCTTTCCTTGGAAGGAGAGAGATACGTTTCGACAACCCCATCGTACCCTCCACCACTCTCACGGAATTCCACCCACCCCTTCTCTCTCTTTCCCCCAGGCTTCCCTTCAGCCCCCATTGGCGGCCTTTCGAGTCGCCGTCCCGCATGGAGTTTGGATTCCGATGTCTCCTTCCCTTGCATTTGACGGGGCGACCACTTCGGCGGTCCGCGCTGCTCATCGTCAGGGTGAACTTCGCCGGACGACCACAACTCCTTTCCCAACCCCCCCCACGAGGTCTAACTGCCAGACATGCGAGAACGACTCTTTCTTTGAAGTAGTCTATTAGATCCTGCATTCTAACCTTGGTCAAACTACAGGAACTACATGATGACAAAGACATGAGCTGACTCGTCACTGTGAGATTTTAAGGTGGCTGGAGCGGTAATCGTGAATCGTTGACTTTTCATGTAAGTCGAAAAAAATAATCTTGGACCACATTTCACTCAGGGACACCTGTTTATACGTTGGAACTCACCATGAATGCAGTAATGTATATGATGCAAGAGTTATATTTCAGGTGTTCGCCTTAATTGAAGCATTGTTTTGATTTGGATTTTCGGCGCGAAATTCGAAATTTACGTGAAAATCATATCTAAATACGCTCTTCTTACTCGGCATGATATCTTGATATTTGTTAGCAGATATTATAATAATATGAAACTTATTATTTTGCATTTAGGAGAAAATCTGTACATAAGTAATCAAATTGTTTCAAAATATATGCCGTGTGCCATAAGAGTACTTGTTAAAATATCATTGAAATGCCAGGAAACCAAATTGGTAGCATGCAGTTTTTTCACTTTTGTCGATAGATATTACTAATAAGGACACTTATGCAAAGTTTCACGCAAATCTGTACATAAATAAAAATCGCTCAAGCCACCTTAATGTGGTGGAAGAAGCTTTCATCGCGGTCTCTCCTCCTGAATATCGAGATATTTGTCTGAAAATTCTGCCAACTTTTGAATCTTTACTATCAATAAAACATACTAATACAGGAAGAATTGCGTAAAAAAATCCCGAGTAAACGCTTGCTGCCGTGCAACCTGTCCTTTTTAAAGTACTACTTCTCTTCGTGGTCCTCACTACGTAAACTTTCACAAATCCGACGTCCGCTCAACATGGCAATGTTGTTTTATTTTAAGTACGCCAGACCTTAAGAGGCTTTTGTGAACATTTACTAAATGTACGGTAGCTGACGCATAGAAATCTCAAATCTCGTGACATAATTGGGTATTTTCCAAAATTTTAAATTTAAGTTTACGGATCTTTATATGTTACTTAAACTCGAACAAGCTTGCGGAGTGAAAGTAGTTTTAAAATTGATTCAATATTAATTGAGATATTTAAGATTAAAATAGTCGAAATTTCAAATTTTTTAACGCCGCTGCGAAACGATATCTGATTGGCTTGACGTCATTTTCGCTGAGCGATAGACGGATGTGAGGGAGAAAGTGAGTAACTGTAGAAGATCTACCGTGTATTTAAAGAGTTTTCATTGAAAACAAAGACTATGGCGCACAATGGTTTTATTAAAACCACATAAGATAATTTACCCAAAGTGGATATGTTTATGGTAGGCGTTTTAATGAAGAAGGACGAGCGATTTAATGCTGCGGAAATTCGTTGAGCTTAAGTCCAAAAAATGTAGGCCTAAAGTTTGCTTTTAAAATCGTCATTACTGTTTTATGTCATTTTTTATACATATAATTATGTATTTGGTGTATGAACTTTATTAACTGTTTTTCCAATACACTCATAATCATTATGATATGTACTCGTACTTCTTTCTTTATCGAAGTCCATATCAGTCCATTCAACAGTAAACAAACAGTATCTTAGTAACATATCAACATAACACAGTACTTGCCAAATGTTTGTGCTGTCAATACTCGACACACCTAAAAAGTTAATTTTTTATTAGCTAATTAGTGATTGTTTGTAGAGGAGGTTTCTAGAAGTGGCTTATCTGCTGTAGAAATGCCTAAAAATAGATTCTCATATCCTAAATGTCTATTCAAAGTTTAATTTAAGTCTTGTTATATTATAAAGCTTCTCGTGAGAGTTATGGTGATAATGCTATAGGATACGTCTAAGTAAAGAGAGATGGACCACTGTGCACAGTCATTGTAAGAATATGTCCAGAACACAAAGTGCGGAGTAAAGCATACATTTTTACGGGTGGACATTGAGGAATCCAAGGAAGAAATTTCAATCATTCAATGCCGTGATTGCGTGAATAAATTTCTTGTTCGGTGTTTCAACCGATGTATTTGTACATTGTGGCACAAAACACCATCTATATCCCTTACTTAGATGCCATTTAAAGGCATATCTAGAAACGCGAAAACGTCAGAAACTAATTTCGCCGCATTTGTTTCCACCGTAAGCATAAGGAAACGCCTGGGTCTAAATGTAAACAACGAAAATGACGTCACAGGCCATTCGGTTGTTTTCGGAGTGTGCTCGGGAGCATTCGTAACCTTCTACTTTCTTTAGCTTTTAAAACCGAAATTCATACAATTTGATAAGAAAATTTTTAGCCAATGCAATAAGTTCAAGTAACTGAATCAGAATATCGATAGTTTGAAATACGTGGAAAATACCCAATTCCTGATTGACCAAGTTTTTCTGGACGCAGTGAAACTTCACACACATTCTATCATTCCATTCAAGGAAAAACGCTTGGTTTCCTCATCGTGATGAAACGCACCCTAGGACCTAAGTTAGCTCGCAAGATACAACGCAGGGAGAAAATAAAGCAGCGAAAAACGTGGCGAGTGACAGTGGGACCGATTGGAAAAAGCTGGCCAAAATTATTTACTCAGTCATTTTTGGGTTTAACTGCGTTTTTTTGGACGTTCTTATAGTATTTTGAGCTGCTTTACTTGATTTATTCATTATTTTTCGGTATCTCTTATGAATGTTGTGCAAAAAAGGAAATAAAATAACTTAAAACGTCCGCAAAAAAAAGCTTTACTCGTTCGACGGTTCAGAATCTCTATTGAGCATTTCCTTGAATATATATTAAGAATTATATGCATAGCAACTAGAGCAAATTAGATTTCCGTTAAATAGGATACAATTAAAGGTTTAAAGTTTTCGATTTAATGTAAAATAGTTCATTATTAGTTCATAAATCAATGCACGGAATGGGTAGAATTGAAAACATCTACTTGTTGATGATAATTGAAAACATCTACCATTTAATCATATTACGAGATCTCGTAACGTCAAATATTTCCGTCCTTACGTCATCCAAAATATAATTCTAAAATTATATAATTCTATTATATAATATTTATAATTTAAAAGTTCTTTTAAACATTTTTCTACGATTATGTACATAACATTCGCTAAAATCTCGGTACATCAAACGCATGCGAAACAAGCAAATAAATTTTAATCCGTGGTTAATAAAGTATGATTAGCTATTATTCAACATTTATGTGGAAAAACTATTTTTTCAGATGAAATTAAGATAAAATCACGCTTACGAGGGTCGTCCGGAAAGTAGTACCCGTTTGTACCGTGTGGAGCGCTGGTGAGTAGAGTAGCCGCCGGACAAATTCTAACACGTTCAGTTGTATTTCAGCTGTCTGTGTGCAAAGTTACGCCTCGCTGGTACTGACTGTGTGGAGAATTAGTTCAAAGTATGGTCTTTACAAATAAAAAAAAATTATATTTGTTTAAATGTACCTGTTCGCACGAGGACTGGCCACCTTTTTTGTTTCTTTAAATTTCCCTCCCTCTGGCCATAGCGAGTTTCGTGTACCTTTTTGTTTGTCTTGTAATGACGATTTTGCCCACTGAGGGCGCTGGCCGGAGAGAGACAGACGGGACTTCTGACTGGGAGAAAGACACAACCAGTGTGTGGAGTTCAGACAGGACAAGAGTATAAGTGGCCTGCAGGCATGACGTGTGTGTGTGATTGTGCGAGTATACATGAGAATTGAAGACCTCCAGAGACGTCGGCGATACAAGGTACGCGAAGCTTACGCCCGGCATTTCCTTCCCTTCTTTATTATTAATTTGTTTCACCTATTATCAGTATTTCTTCAGTTTACTATTTTGTGTCCCGTTATAGGCCAGCCTTCTTTCTTTTTATTTTATCCTTGTGGGATTAATTACTTGTCTGGGGACATCACGGCCACGGGCGCGTACAATTTTGGTGACCCCGACGTGATCTACTGTTAATATGCCTGAGACGGAAGAAGGGAAGCGGTCTGCAGTCATGACGAGGGACGCGTTTGACAATAATTTAAAGTTACTTAGGTCAAAACGGGATCGCGTCTTGAATACGATAATGGCTGCACATTCTCTCGCAACCGAATTAGAGGCTTTAGGAAGTGGTATCATTGATTCTTCAAAGTTGAGAATATTTCGACTTAGGGCAGGAGAATTAAAAGAAGTATACCGTAACTTTCAATCGGCACAGAGTGCAATTTGTGACTTTTGTCACGATTGCAATAAATCAGATGTAAGTTCCGTTGATACAGAACTCTCCGTAAAGGTAGAGGAATGTTATTATTTTGTGCTCTCTGTGGCTGATTTTTTAAAAGATTTAAGTGCCTCTCCTCATACGTCACTTAGCCCTGGAATTTCCTCGGTGTCAATGCAACGATCTCGTCTTCCGGTTCTTGAAATTCCTCGATTTTCGGGGTCTATGGTCGAGTGGGAAACGTTTCGTGACCTTTTTATTTCAGTAATTCATAACCGGGACGACGTCGAACCCATTGAAAAGTTCGGATATTTAAAATCCGCTCTATCCGGTAGTGCATTGGCTCTAATAAAGTCTGTACCCTTCGCAGGGGTCTATTATACCCTAGCTTGGAAGGAGCTGTGTGATTATTATAATAATCCTCGTGTTTTGGGGTTTAACTATTTGGATAAATTACTTGAATTTACGCCACTTTCTTCCGACCCCATTTCTAATCTGCAACATTTTACTTGCACGTTTTCAGAAATTTATGCTGCATTGAAGGCGTTAAACATTCCCGATCTTGGTGATTTTGTTTTATTTCATCTAGCGGCGCGTGCTATCAGTTCAGATATATTGACTCGTTTCGAAGAGACATTAGCTGGCGAAGAGTTTCCCACATTCACTCAGCTTTTAACATTAGTTAAGAAACAAATGAAGGTTTTACAAACCTCCCAGTGTGTTGTATCGAAGCGAGTGTTCACGTCATCCTCCAAGCCGAAATCTCCTTCTCGCGGGAAAGTTAGTATGACAGTGTCTGCAGTACTAACGAGATTTCGGAGTCAAATATGTTTAAAGCAGAACAATTTCCACTCTGTGGTTCGAAGCATTTCCTTCATAAATGTGCGCAATATAAAGATTTGAGCGTTAGACAACGTTCGGAATTTGTTCGGTCAAAAGGATTATGCTTTAGATGTTTAAGAACCAGACATTGGGCCCCAAGGTGCCCGCGAAAAGGTCTTAGATGATTGAAATGCAAGGGATATCATCATGTAACTTTGTATTCTTCGCCCATAGTAAAGGACGAACTTGATCAATCCTCCTCTTTATCTCCATTGCCCAATTCAAAGGAGGATTCTGTTGCGTCGTCAACTAGTAGCGATCCCATCGAACCCGCTAATCCTTCCACGGTGACTTCATGCACCGATTATAACTCAACGGGCACGGTTTTGTTAGGCACGGCAGTGGCATCTGTCTTGAACGCGAAAGGTAGGCCTCAAACTGTGCGGTTGATGATTGATTGTGGGTCGATGGTGTCTGCAATTTCGGCGGCTGCGGTGCAACGTTTAAAACTGCCGGTAATGCAGTATAACGGGGTTTTAATGGGACTATCTCACACTCCCCTGACTCGGCCTAGTGGTATGGTCAAATGTATTATGACACCGCGTAACTCTTCTCGTTTGCTTCTTAAATCAAATGCTGTAGTTTTGCCCCAAATTACAAGGCATCTTCCTTATGCTCCTATTCCACCTTCCTTTAGGAAGAGAGTTCGTCATCTTCAGTTAGCCGATCCGGATTTTGATAAACCCGCCGAAGTTGACTTTTTAGTGGGTAGGTATGGATTTATTTCCCCGGATTCTGCTGGGAGGGCGAAACATACTCTCTTCTCATAAGCTGATTGCTTTGAATTCTGTTTTTTGCTGGATATTATTAGGACAAATTCCGGAATTGCATTCTTTAACGACGGAGGTAGTGTCTTCGTGTACAGTTATTAATTATCCTTTGGAGGCAGAATTGCGTCGGTTTTGGCAAGTCGAAGAGTCAGTCCCTCGAATCCATAAAAATCCCGACGATGTCAATTGCGAACGTCTATTTACGGAGACTTATTCGAGAGACGCGACTGGGAGGTATAGTGTAACGCTTCCTTTTAAACAATATCCTCCCTCACTGGGCGAGTCTCGATCCATTGCCATATCTCGATGGCTGAACATGGAGCGCAAGTTATCTCGCAATGAGGATTTTAAAAATAATTATATTCATTTTATGGTGGAATACGAACGTTTAGGTCATATGACCGAATCTAATGACTTGGATTCCGTTTACTTGCCTCACCATGTCGTAATTAAACCTACTCCAGCCGGACAGAAATATCGCGTAGTTTTTGATGCTTCTGAAAATACTAAATCGGGAAAGTGTCTTAATGACGTGCTATATACTGGGCCCAAATTGCAAAAAGATATATTCGACATTATTTTGGCATTCCGGCTGAATGCTATTGCTGTAACTACAGATATTTCGAAGATGTATCGTCGTATACTTTTGGCCGAAGCTCATCGCCCGTTTCAACATATAATATTTCGGAATGATTCCACGAAAGCGTTGAAGGAATATCAACTTAATACGCTTACATATGGGGTGGTTTCATCTCCTTTTTTGGCAATTCGCGTTCTTCACCAATTGGCAAAGGATGACGGTTCTGATTACCCCCTTGCGGCCGATGCCTTATTAAATGATACTTACGTGGATGACATAGTTACAGGCGCGAATACCATTGCCGAGGCAATGGATTTGCAGCAGCAGTTAATTGATTTACTTGATCTTGGGGGGTTTCCCTTGGGAAAATGGGCCAGTAATTCTACAGCTCTACTCTCGAAAATCCCTAGGGATCAATGGGAAAATCAAATGTTTTTTAATCCTGATGATTCAGCTTCGACTAAGGTATTGGGCATAATTTGGTACCCAAATGTTGATGCGTTTTCATATTTTGTAACTTTTGATCAATCCATTCGGTCCAAACTGTCTTTATTATCCAATATTGCTAGGATATTTGATCCGATTGGGGCATTGGCTCCTGTAATCTTTTGGGCAAAATATCTTATGCAGACATTATGGAAACTGGGTGTAGGATGGGATGAATCGTTGCCCGATTCCATCACTAATCACTGGAAGGATTTTGTTTTCCAAAGTTCGGACCTATGTAATGTTAAAATTTCACGGCATTTAGATATATCCCCAGAAGCGAAATATCAATTGCACGGGTTTTCAGATGCCTCGGAGCGTGGATATGCGGCAGTTGTTTACTTACGTTCTGTCTCTCAAAGCGGCGGAATAAATGTGCATTTTTTGTCGGCTAAGACTAAAGTTGCTCCTATGAAAACTATCTCTATTCCCAAATTGGAATTATGTGGAGCTCTGCTTTTGGCCAAGCTTATGCGTCGCATAAATGACACTCACAAATCGAAATGTTCGTGTGTCAATGAGAGCACAGACCGATTCAACTAACTTTTTGTCGTGGTTGAACATATCTCCGCACTCACTCAAAACTTTTGTTGCTAATAGAATTGTCGAAATTTTGGAAGTATTACCCGTTTCCTCATGGAAACATGTTTCTACTGACATAAATCCGGCCGATCCCGCCTCGAGAGGCTTAATGCCCTCAGAACTAATTAAGTGTCAGTTTTTGAACGGGCCGACTTTTCTCAGATTGTCAGAATGTGATTGGCCGACAGGACGATATTGTCCACATGATAGTACCTCTATACCGGAGATAAAACCGCCGATAACCACTATGGGAATGACTCAAATTGATGAGAGACCTTCCAAGTGGATTGAGAAATTTTCGTCATTTATTCGTCTTATTCGTGTTACTGCCTTCATGTTAAGGTTTTATTCTGCTTGCAAAGGAACGCGTGACGCAGTTGGTACTCCTATATCTTCAAAGGAATGGACAGCTGCGCTGTCCTGCGTTGTAAAAGTAGTTCAAAAGGCTCATTTTCTTGATTTAGCTGACTCAATAAATAAAAACCACCGACTCTCTAATCCTATGAGCCGCCTTCGCCCATTTGTGGATTCGAGCGGCATTATCCGAGTCGGTGGTCGTTTGCATTATGCAATTCTCCCTCAATGTGCTCGCCAATCGATCCTATTGCCTAAGGATGAGCATTTTTCTAGATTAATTGTGCGACATTACCACTTGATGTCCCTTCATGGAGGGCCTAGAGATGTTGAAGCACTAGTATCTAGGCAATTTTGGATTATATCCGCTAGAGTGGTAATTCGTTCTGTGATTGCAAAATGTGTGATCTGCTCAAGGTATCAGGGTAAAACCACGCAACCCGTTATGGCTGATTTGCCTTCATCAAGAGTCATTCCTCAAGAACCTTTTGCTCAAGTAGGAGTCGATTATGGCGGCCCATTAATGTTTAAGACGAGCATCCGTCGTAATGCGGCTATTGCCAAAGCTTACATTTGTTTATTTATTTGTTTGGTAACAAAGGCCGTTCATCTCGAATTGGTTACGTCTCTGTCTACACCCGCCTTTCTCGCGGCTTTTCAACGTTTTATTTCAAGGCGCGGAATACCCAATGTAATTTATTCAGATTGTGGCACGAATTTTGTTGGTGCGGATAAATTCTTAACAGATTTATATCGACTAATTCGCTCGGAACCTCATAAGGAAGCTCTTAGTTTGCTTTATCCCGGGAATGCCATAGAATGGCGATTTAATCCGCCCGCTGCACCGCATTTCGGCGGAATTTGGGAGGCCGGTATAAAGTCTGTGAAATATCACATCCGGAGATTGACTCAGGGGCATACTCTCACTTTTGAGGAGTTTGCGACTTTGTTATGCCAAATCGAGGCAATATTAAATTTGCGCCCGCTAATAGCTTTATCGACGGATCCTTCCGAGACGGATTGCTTGACACCGGGGCATTTTTTGGTCGGTAGGCCCGTGTTAACCTTGCCCATGCCCATAAATGATGAAATGATTCCACTTCCTCAGCGATATAAGTTAATAAGGCAAATTGTCCGCCAATTATGGCGAAGATGGTCTTGGGAGTATTTGTATACGCTTCAGCAGAGAAGCAAGTGGACCAAGGATGGACCCACAATTTCAATCGGGGAACTTGTTTTGGTTAAGGACCGCAACTCTTCACCGTCTCAGTGGACCATGGGTCGTGTTACTCGCTTGTTTCCGGGCTCCCTTGGGGAGTCAAGAGTAGCCGAATTAAAGGGTCGGGTACACTAGTGCGGCCCGTGGTGCGATTGGTACCATTACCTATCTCACCCCAGTGAACCCACAGAAGCGTATTTGATTTTTTTTACCATTTATTTTTTACTTATTTATTTTTTCTTTGCCTTTTCCTATTTATTTTGTGATTCTGAGTGAATCATGGCGGGTGGGATGTTCGCACGAGGACTGGCCACCTTTTTTGTTTCTTTAAATTTCCCTCCCTCTGGCCATGGCGAGGTTCGTGTACCTTTTTGTTTGTCATGTAATGACGATTTTGCCCACTGAGGGCGCTGGCCGGAGAGAGACAGACGGGACTTCTGACTGGGAGAAAGACACAACCAGTGTGTGGAGTTCAGACAGGACAAGAGTATAAGTGGCCTGCAGGCATGACGTGTGTGTGTGATTGTGCGAGTATACATGAGAATTGAAGACCTCCAGAGACGTCGGCGATACAAGGTACGCGAAGCTTACGCCCGGCATTTCCTTCCCTTCTTTATTATTAATTTGTTTCACCTATTATCAGTATTTCTTCAGTTTATTATTTTGTGTCCCGTTAAAGGCCAGCCTCCATTCTTTTTATTTTATCCTTGTGGGATTCATTACTTGTCTGGGGACATCACGGCCAAGGGCGCGTACAGTACCGGTATTTTTTAATTCCAAAACGGGTACTACTTTCCGGATGCCCCTCGTATGAGCACATTACGAGCACTAACAATACGTAAAATCAATTGTTGTTTTCACTCCATTAATTCCTCCACCGATGACACGTCATCACTCTCCGAGTCGTCCTTTTCTTCATCCTCATAGACTATAGTAGTAACCTATAAACAACTCTGCGTCAAAATCTTATATTACTAAATCTTCTTCTTCCGAATGAAATGGAGGATATCAAGGGATCGGAAGTTAGGAGCAACCTCCAACGAAATAAATCTCCATTTTGTCCCTCCCTCGAAGTTTTTCGTGTGTAATACTCCCGGAATTTCCTCATGTCCTTATTTATTTGATTCTAGGGCCTCTTTCGAAAACTGTACGATGAGATGTATCGCTTTTTTGCGATATCTGCGTCATGAATTAACAGCTTATGCACAGTGGGTGG
Organism: Pyrrhosoma nymphula; assembly: GCA_963573305.1. Lineage (NCBI taxonomy): Eukaryota > Metazoa > Arthropoda > Insecta > Odonata > Coenagrionidae > Pyrrhosoma > Pyrrhosoma nymphula. The sequence goes on along the minus strand of OY754336.1, from coordinate 25,319,987 downwards.
CATGTAATACCAAGGGTATTGCTGCACGTATAATTCGGCGGTCTGGAGGCAGTATTCGCAAAACTTAGTGGTTCAGCGTGTGTCCACTTGGAATAGCTTTCAGAATGTGTGAAATCCTTGAAATTAATTGTTTATTTGATCCTGAATATTTTTAAAGGTTACTTCAGTCCCAACTTGGCGGAAAAAGCAATGGGATGTTTTTTAATTTTAAACATGAATGACCATGAATTAAAAGTTGTCACGTTCATTAATAGTATGACAGATTTTGCCTTTTGACTATCTCCATTTAGGTCAATTTTTTTTATCAAGTACTCGAACACGAAATGTTTCTTATCACTTGTCGATAGCTCTTTCTTCTCCACGAATTTCTTATGAAGCTGTAGCCTTACGTCACTTCTCTGCTCTCCCTGACTTATTATAATTTCAAATGTATACACTAGAAAACGAATGAAAAATTTAAAGGTAAATTACTGCCCTCGGCAGTAATATTAGCATGATAACATTTTTATGGATAATAAAAATAAATTTACTCTGAAAATAATCCGGAATAAGTCTAAAATTTTTAATTTCACTTACCATCAAAGCCACAAAATACTTCTGGTGTTTTCGGAGCACTAAATCTCCCATGATGGATGGAATTTATTCGTCAGGAGAAACTGTACCTCCTGGCGGGTTATTTTAGGAAAAGACGAGAAAAAAATATGTTTTTCTAAAATCCTTCCTGTTGCACAGCTTGGATCACTTTCAGTAGATGTTATCTGGGCACACTCGCAAAGACAACTGATGAAGACAACACGCGAACACAACCAGAAAATCCCCCAACCAAGTATAGCGAAGAGTTCCGTTAGCGTGTGCAAGCGCCACAAGGGTGGCCAGAAGGTGACCAGAGAGTTGTAAAAGAGATCCGTGGAGTGTTACCAGAGGATAAGAGTAAGAAGAATGAACTTTATAATTCAGATGGGTGGGCAAGTAGACACATCTAGGAGGCCAGATTATTGCCCAGTTGGCGCCTGCCGCTGCAGACTCACGACATCGATACGACACCCCTCCCCCCTCAGCCACGGCACGCCTTGTACCTGTGGGCGATCGTCAGCTCATAAGAACACTTTGTAGAGAAGGTTAATCATACTGTGTCTTCAATTTTGTCTCTCCTGTCTAATTCGCCTGTAAGCTTCAGGGCCAAATGGTTAACTGGGACGAAAATATGTGCCCCGAGTATTCTCGAAATTTTGCCAATTCATCAACCTGTTTCAATAGGTGTGGGTTATATACGTGTGCAACATACATGTTATGTACTGAAGATGGTAAACAGAAATTCCTTTCCATGTATATTTGGAAATACACTATTTCCCCATATGGAGGCAAATGGCGGCCCACGCGCCAGCGACGAAGCGACCGGGGTAGTTTCGAAGAAAAATAGATGGTAAAATGAAAACTGCAAAAATCTGCGATAATTTTCTTCTGAAAACTGTTGTATAGACTTCACCCTATCATACAGTATAGATAACTTCGTGTCGGCAGATGGCGATGAAAACGATAATTGCAATTCATACTTAAAAATCACGTTAAAACAGCATTTTCCAAATAAAAATGTAAGTACGTTTAAATAAACGTTAAACCAAACGAAAATAAATCATTTTATACGTAAAGGTAGTTTTATTTTGTGTAAAGTTTAAAAAATCCAAAATATTACATTGAAAATTTTCAATGAAGAGAAGAACATTCGTGTTTTTGACGCGAATGTTACGCCAGCCAAAATGACACTGACATGCTATACTTTGACAGGTCGTACACATTATCCTGACGTATTCTGTGCTCTGTGTAGTGTGCTATCTTAAAGGGCTAATAATAAATTATATTTATCATCAATTTTCGGCAAATTAACGTGAACTTCATTTTTCGACTTTTGGCCGGCTTTTTTGGATTTGGACAGCCACTGTTTGTGGCGCCTTCGTCTCGATGCCTTCGCCACCATCCCACCCGGTCCCCTCTCACGAGAAAGCTCTCTCCTCCTCTTGGGCTGGCCTCTCCCCTACCCGCCCCCCCCCCCACGCCCTGCCCCTCCACCCCCGCTGCCGTATCTGCCGTCGACCTCTCCTCCACAAAACCCCTCTCCCATGATGCACCCCTTCCCTCTCTTCCGGTCCCGTCCTTCTCCGCACCCTCACGGGACGTTTTGAATGCAAATTTCCGCATTTACTCTCCTCCTTTCCGACTGCAAATATTTTCGCCGACTTCACCCTCTCTTGGGGGTTCCGGGAATAAAAATTCAAAGAGTCTACTGGAAAAAGACAGCGTGAAATTCGTGAGAGAAACGACCGATTTTCTGACGGCGCTGAATAAACTCACCCCTTCCTTCCGTGAGCGTGGTCGGTTCCCATGACACCACCACTTCACTTCCCCCTCATCCTCCTCCCATTTATGATGAGGACCTTTGGAGTGGCGTTCTTTGGATACGCTCTCCTCCCATCCACTCTTGAGATCGGTCGTCGATGGAATAAGATGAATAGGGACGGCGGATCGGAAGACGTCACCCTTCGCGGGCCTCACTTGTATTAGCAGCTAATTTTAATCGAAACCCGATTGATAATGCAGCAAAGGTGGTTTGAGCGACATATCACTACACATGTCATTCTATGAATTCGGCTTATTAATAAACTAAAGCCGTAATCAAAAGCCGCACATCTCACTACTTCTCGCGATATATGCCAAAATACAGGAGCCATTTTCCATGTGGGGTATGGTAAGGTAACGGCTGTGTGCTCCAGAGAGACTTAATTTTTAAAATGAAGTCCTGACGCAGAAATCACCTCCGAAATTCAACCGTGGGCAGTTTATTCTATTTCTAAAAAGTATTAATCACCGTAATTCTTTACTTAATGCAAGCGAACCTTCGGTTTTTTAGGTGCGTACGGCGTGGAAAATAATAAAGGCCGTTTTACATAGTGAATGATCTTGCGAATAATCATTCGAATGATCATGCGCATGACATTAATAAATACCAGCCTCGCGTAATGCGGAAAATTCCGTGAATTCTTGGTCATGCGCATGATCATGCGATCAAAATGAGAACAAGCCAAGTTAAATAATAAAAAATGTACATCTATTTAGTTCATTACTAAGGAGTTCAGTCATAAAAATTTTTTTGCGTCATAACCAATCAGTGGCGGATACATATGGGGGGCGCCCCCCCCCCCCCCCCCCCCTTGCCGCCGTAGCACGCGCGCGCGTCCGCGTCATCGTATTTTATACGTTTCTGTCTGGCACAGAGATAGCTAACCTACGAGAAAAGTCCCGGCCATTCTAGTGATCTCTATACGTTATTCTGTCTGGCATTTGTTCGAGAAAAGTCGCGAATATTCTACTGTTTGTATTTGTACACACTCCTTAAAAGTCTGGAAGCGAACATTCTGGCACCGAATGTTCTCGAAACAACCGAGCTACATATATAAGGGAAGCAGAGTCGCTGCCAGGCAGTCAGTTTGAAAACTACAATCGTCGCGATAACTTGCGCCCCCCCCCCCCCCCCCCTAGAGTTTTTTCTGTATCCGCCACTGTAACCAATACTATATTTATTCCATGGTTGTTGAAATTGCTTACATTTTAAAATGAAAGTTGAATATGGTATTCACTTTGACCAGAGAAATATCTCGCTGAAACTGACTTACACTGTGTCGGCCGTCGCCTGCTGAGAGCGGACACATCAAGCTGCAGGGCGAATTTCTATCCTTTCTTCAGTATAATTCGAGGTTTTCTACCAACTAAGGTAGATGTTGTTGCTTTTTCTTATCTTTGTATCTTTTTCTATCAATTGATCTGTTTTTATGTGAGTTGGAACGAACCCTTGAGGACTCACCCAAAAAGTATTAATTGGTGTTACCGATTTATGTATTCTACAAAATAATTATGCTGTTTATGTGTAAAAAACAATTATGGCGAGCCGTGGGCTTGATCAGCTAATTTATAGCCCGACCAGAATCACAAGAAATAGTGATACCTGTATAGATCACATATTTTGCAGAAGTAGGGATCATCTTACTTGTACAGGTAACACGGTTGATGTAGGTTTAACGGACCATCATACGATTGCGTGCCAAAATGACACCTATGTAATGAATGAACCTCAAATATCGTCGGAGGAACCTAGTTTTGAAATTGATTTCAACTGTTAAAAATACCTCTAGCAAATAGTATTTGGGATGATGTTTATTCTTAGGAAAATGTAATCGAATATAATAGAATTTTCAATGAAGTACTATCTCCCTGCATCAGTCAAGAAAGTTGTTTTTTAAATAATAGCAGAAAACTTAGATTGATCAAGCCCTGGATGACGAGTTCTTGGTCAAACAAAATTGTCAGGCGTAATTTATGACCAAAAATTACGGGTGCAAACGACCTTAAAATAAAAAAATAGTTTCGTTATGCATCATATAAAAAGCAAACAGATATACATAAAAAGTGCAAAGAAAACTATTATAAACATCTATTTAATCGCAACGCAAATTATTTTCCCAAACAATAGTAACAAACACGCCGAAAATCGTGGACGAATCCTACGCTAATTATGCAAGAATAGTCCAATCATATGACGTACGCTCTGATACTCATTGTAATTAATATAGTAAAGATTGTATGTTTTATGGCAGTAGTATTAGAGAGTCTTGATAGTGAAATGAAATACATAATAGAACATCTGAAAGCGAAGCAATCCAAGGGCATTGAATCCAAAGTCTCCGGCTGGGCTCGGCACGCCCTGCATGTCGTGTCCGCGAACTCCGCCTTGAATATAATGCGGCGGTACACGAGTGTGTTTATGATACCATCCTGACACGCGAGGACGAAACCCTCGGTCTCCGACTTCAGACTAGCGGAGCGTAGGAAGGAAAACGTCAGATCCTTCGATAGCCTCTGCTTTTCCATGTTTCGATAGAAACCTCCAAGTATGGGCTTATCGGTATGCACCTTGAGCAAGGCCATCTGATCGGCTTTTTTATTTTGAGCTTGAGGACGTCTGCCTTCAATGACGAGATGGTCGTGTCATTGTCGCTTCCATCGGATGACGGGTCTAAGTCCAGACCGGTTTTGCTCTCTCACGAGACTGGGCAGGAGGTATCTGCTTTTTAACACTCGGCATGTTGTGGCCAGGAAAAATCTGTTGTGGAGACACTCATGGCTCAATGGCCCTCTAACACCTACATTGCAAGGGAGGTACTATCTGGAGACGGAAGATTTCGGATGAAGACTTTGAAACATGGTCATTATCTTCCTTCTTCCCCTATCGAGGTTCTGCAACTCGTTAAAGTTCCACTTCATGCATCAAAAAATGTACGGCAGCGTAGAAACCGCGAACATGGTCGTTGCAAGAACCTTTTTCTTGCCAGATAGCTCGAAACTCCATATTTTCGTGAGGGTCTGTCAGTATTTGGCGGTTAGCCTTTTCTTCACTGCTGTAACCTCCTGCATTTGAAGCTCGGGGACGCCAAGGTATTCATAGCTGACATGGTCCTCGAGGTGACGAATCACGCTCCCGTCAACGAGTTGCACGTCTTCCTTGTCCTCCGAAAATCTTTCTCTAGCTAGGTGGATGGATGCACACTTGTCCAATCCAAACTCCATCCCTATAGCTTCACTATATTTCAGTACGGTGTCCAGGGCAGTGCGAAGGTCTTTCGCATTTGATGCGCATAGCTTCAGGTCATCCACATACAATAAATGGGTGAGCTTATGCTTCATGTCACTTGAAACACCGCACATAACCTCTACCTCGTCGTAGGGACTCAGGTACGAGAAAATACAGAACAGAACGGGGCTCAAGGTATCGCCTTGAAAAAAACCCCGGTGGTATGTTACCAACTCTGTGGAAATTGACCGCTTTCCAGAAGTGAGGATGTTTTCCAGAGTGGTAACAGGCGTTGGATGCAGGACGCAACCTCTGGGTGGATTTTAATCACCTTTAGCATGGCTATCGTAAGCTTATGCAAAGTGGAGTCAAAGGCCTTCTTGAAGTCCATCCAGGCCACTTTTCGCCAATGCTGCATGGTATCCTGGCGTATGCACCCACCAAAGACATATGCCCCCGTACTCTATCGACCGAGTGCTACTTAATGGTAAGCAGCACGCACTCATTCAGTGAGTGATGGTGAAATCTGATGCTTCGAGCTCTGCACCGAACTTTGGAAGAAAAGATTCAAGATGTCCATCACTTAATGAATCCTCGACGCTTGTCTCGCTTGCGTGATCTTGGCATCCAACTGTTCCAGTCACTTTGCTACTTTGTTCTCCAAAGAGGCACTCTTTTGGGAGGCAGTCGTTATTTTGGCAGCAGCATAGACCACGAAATTGACCGTCCAGAGGTCGGACGTTTCTGTTAGGATTTCTTCAATGAGGCCGTTGCCTCACAGAGATATCTTTCTGCGGATATCTCTTTGCCTAGATTGTCCTTCATCATAATTTAGTGTGCGTAGCAACCGCGTTCGGAGTGCAGAGTGGTCCTCACCAGCTTCCTTCGTAATTGGCGGAGACCCCGACATGAATGCGGTTCTCGCCTCAGCCATTGGAGAGGCAACCTGTGTCGGGGAGGGTGTTCTGGCCAGTATACCACTGATTCCTCTGAACTGGCGGTTGGTGGAGTTTCCTTTTTTCGCAGGTAGTTGGCATAACTGCGCAGATTCTGATACTATACACCTATAACTAATCATTTTTAATACCTCATTTAATGATTAATTAAAGTATATATCTATTGTGTACCCCTAAGTATTCTATATTTAAGTCATTTATATCAACCATATGCTTATTTATACGTGAAATATTTACAACCAATGCTTACATATTTTAATTTTTAAGTTAAAAGCTTGTTTGTATGATATGTATTTGCGTTTGAATCTCACCAAGGAATAGACATCCAAATTAGCTGATTGCACATTTCTGTATGTCGCCCGTAGAAAAAAATCGCCTTATGCTAAACGCCGCGTCAGTAAACCAAGACAGTTATGTATTTTAACGCATATTTTATGTATTGACGACATTTTCAGGACTAGTCGAGTTTAAAATTATTCGACTCGTATGTAACTAATTGGTCTCCGCGTTTTCATTTATGAAAGTTAATATCAGAAGCTGGATTGAGCGTGCCATATATAGGAATACCTTTATATTTAGCCTAAATCTACGCAGGAATTCACACATTTTTTAGCAAGATACTAGCTTATGAGCGATAGTCGGGTGCTACTGTTGATATTATGTGCCTTTTGTAAAAAGTACGGCAATCATTACCTGGGTATTATTTTTTGTGAGAAGGGTGAAAATAAATTAAAATGAATGCTTTTTTAGCCTATTGGTTGCATGGGTAGCCATCTCATCTCGATTCGGATATGGAATATTATTATAGTACCCATTTATGTGAAAGAAGTTTAGTATCCATTTACGTGAAAGGAACACCAGACGAATTAAATTTTATTAAGCTGAAAATTACATACGATTATCGATAAAAATCTTTCCGGAATGTGGTTTCCGCGCCGCGCGGCAGACGGCCAATGTGCATGTACACGCGCTCACCGCAGACAAAGGGCGATTACTTTGAATGCTTATATGCATTTCGATATGAAAATGCATGCATGCATGACCGGGCAATAAGGCAAGAATCGAAGGATATATTGAAAGTGCCCCGCAGCCCCCATGCTCGGTTGTGGGCAGACCGCGATTTTTATCAGACCAGGTTGTTTCTTTTTACAAAAAACGGTCGTTGCGCTATGAAAGTCTGCAGCGGCGATTTAGATAAGCTATTCTCTCGCAAAATATTTGAGTTTAACCCACAGATATCGACGAGGTCACGCACTGGCTGGTTCAAACTCTTCCATTGTAAATATCGAGGTTAGAACCCGCGATCAGCGTTTTTTTTCACTAGCCCTGTTTTTTTATTTTTTTTGGTAACGCTTTTGCGGTCCAGTGGGGACGGGGTCCAAAATTTAAAACGAAAAAGCGATCGCTCTTGAGCGGATGCAGTGGTGTTCCTCCTCTTACGAGATGTGTACAGTACTCCACAAGCGACCAGCGATTAAATACCTTGGAGCCACTTCTGTGGGCAAACACACGTTCGTATCCTTATCGAGGCTCAGTTTCGCGTCATCCACACGGCATCGCACGCGTGTGTGATAACCGACGACCCACTCCTCCTCGCCCAGACACGTGCTCTGCCCGGCCCGTGGTGGGGATCTCCGTAATTGCTGATGAGGGCGCCCTTCATTCAAACGCAAGGGGATAAACATTTCTAACACGGCACACAAGTCACGGCTGCACACGCGAGCGATGCACGCCGGTCACCAAAGGTCGCTTCACAGTAGACATGAAAAATTTGACGATAAAGAGTGTAGCTTTTGGTAGTTTGAGCGAGATTTTTTCTCTTGTCGTAATAAAGACAATGTAAGGAATTCATTTCAAAATTCAAAACGTTGCAAGGAGCAGGATGTATATAAAATAACATTATGTAGTGACCCAAAAACTTTTGCCTGAAATACCCAATTTGAACTTGACTTATTTGTCCCGCGCCTTATACTAAAAACGCATTCGCAACCGAAGGTTTTTCTTTTGCAATTTCATAAAATGTATCGCAGCGAGAAATACATTTATTTTTAAAAATAATTGAGAATGCTCACAAACTACACGCAGTAAAATTTCTGACGCAATTTTTGCTGTCAGAACTTCGTAATTTTTTGTTTTGTCTCTCTGGAGCGCAGAGCCGTTACATATTTCGTATAAAATGAATTAAATTTGTTGTCTCGAAAATCAGTGCGTTAAGTAGCTGATATTTTGAAGCATTAAGAAGAGATCATTTCCTTAAAAATAAAGCCAAATTCATTGGATATTATGCCCAAAGATATCTCACTCAAACTTCCTCAAGGGATGGAATTCGTGTGGTGACTCGGTTACTGCCTTCCCAATCCAAGTGCCTGGGTTCGAATCCCATCAGCGGTGGAGATTTTTCAGCTGAATCCCAATCCCTCTTCGGATGCCACGTAGAGAGAACAGCAGGTGAATTACTGTCAATTGGGACGGTGTCTCAGTGTCTATCCCTTAACGCCTGTCGATAAGAGTGGACTAAAGACGACGCCCACTTTCCTTGAACCTTGACGTGGTGGAAGGGCTTGTGCGTTCCAAAGACCCCTAGAGCCGGAATAGTAGGAGCAAATACTAATGCTCCTGGTAGGGCCATCCATGTCAGATGGGTCAAAGGGTAGGACCCAGACGAAAGGTAGTTCACATGATGGTGTCAAGTTAAAAATACTTCTGGGAACTGGAGATGGGAGAATCGCTCCCAAATATCTTTTACCCAGTATATTCAAGTCATTAATAGATAATTGAATCCTGGCTACAACGGGACGCCGCCCACAAGGGCGGGTGTCGTGTCCATAAGCGGGGAAGGCAAGGCTTCCGCGGTCGTCATCACACGTAATCCGTACATAGCAATGGCATTGTCGTGCCCACGCGGGCCGTGGGATCGACGAGTCATTCCCCGGCGCGGCACATTTAGGGAATCTTGCCAGAGTTTGCTAGCTGACCAAGGATTGAGACACCTCAAACAAGTTTAATTAGAATTTTATTATTTGCTCGGCAATTACAATAGAATCGCAGAACTTTAGATACACTATCGGCCACGAACACATAAAACAAAAAGAGCATAAACCCCAGAGGGGCATGGGCACAATGACCTTCCGTACTACAAGTGCATACACTGTATTTGATAGAGAGCGACTCATTGGAGAGGGCGGGACAGAGAAGGTGGGAGCAGGGAGGGAGATAGGGCTTCCTTCTTACGAGTCATGCGGGGAGGGTTGACGCTCCGGCGTCTTTGTCGGTGGGCTCCCACCGCGACGACGGAGGGGCTGGTCGTCGGAGCCTTGCTCTGACCTCAAGTCTCTGTCTCTGCCGGCGGGACCGGCATGCCCTCGAGGGGTGATGGTGGCATTCGGGGTCGCGACTGCATCGGGGATGGCGACTGCATCGCTGGCTCCACGGGGTGATCGGCCCTTGGACAGGAAATCTGCGAGGCGGCGGACCGCGTCTCTCCCTCCGCGAACTCCCCTCTGCCTCGCCGATGACCTCCTTATATATTTCTGAAGGACTGGTTGCGGGTTTAAATACTCCCATCCGGAGCAAGCATTTAAACTTTGAAATTAAAAATGTTCGTTGAGAATCGTTGGAAGACTCTTAACGGGACAAGGGGGGGACAAGGAACAATTGCAACATACCCATGACCCATTCTGGTTCACAGCACTATCAGACGATGAGTTGCAACGGTGAAACTCATCTAGCGAGCGTGGGACGGACTTCTAAGACAAGGGAGAAGGGGTGTGATGGGTCCAGGTCTTCTGCAGCCTCCTCGGATGTCTCGTGGGAACGGGGTGCATACACCTACCAACAGTTGCAACATACCCGTGACCCAATCTGGTTCACAACACCATCAGGCGATAAAATGAATAGGAGAGAGAGAGGTAGTAAAAAGAGAATAAGAGGAGGAGGAAAGCAGTGGTAAAAATGGAAACTTGGAAGATTAGGACAATGATGAGGGATGGGAAGCTAGAAAATATTAAACCGGAAGGAGAAAGGGAAAATATATACTTTGGGGTTTATGCATGGTGAGATGGAGGGATAGTTAGAGGGTAATATATATAGGGGGAAATAAAAGTAAAAAAAGGACTTGCTATGGAATTGAATGAAACATTGGGGATGAGGGTAGTAAAAAGTGAACTGTTGAGCGATAGTATAATAGTGGTGGAAATGAAAGCACTCCCGACGAATTTAGCATTGGTCCAGGTGTACATGCTTTCAAGTAACCATGGGAAGGAAGATGTTGTTGGGGGTTTGAAACAACTAGAAGAGATTATGAGAGATGTCCCCGGAAGAAAAACCTGATAGTGATAGGCACTCTCTCATCTCTTTAGCCGTGCCACCAGGTCGATCTATTTCGGAGGTGAGCCAACCAATCAGAAAGTGAAATGCAGAGTAAATCACAAGGCGTTACCACAGTGATGGATCGAGAGTAATTGTATATGTACTATTGAAAATTATCATAAATTAGAAATATCTGAATGGAAGCAGTTCATGACTCGGATTTGGAACAGATCAAGGGCATAGATATTTCAGAATGCAAGATCTCATAGGTTGGCTAAAGAAAATAGATCAGAGGAACCATTATAGAATGCCATTTACATTGCGAGTATTTTCAAAATTGGAATTTTTTCAATCCCGAAAACACAAAGCTTTCATTTATAACCGGTTAGTTATTTTTTGTCAAAAACTAATCTTCAAAATTAACCGTAACAAAATCTTTGCCGAAAAGGTTCACAGTAACTGATTAAGTATTATTGGATGGAGGGGTTGCGAATGAAAAAAACACTTCCAGTGATGATAAACAGATTTTATACACTAATAAATTATAAAAAACCAATTTCGTTGTTTACTTAGCCTACCACTTGGTTTTGCAAGAATCTTGAGTATAATTCTGTCTGTGCGCAGGCGCAATCTAAGAGGACGTACGGTAAACAAACAAAATATGTCACAGTCTGGTGTCTTCAGAAAATTTCCACACCACGGAAGAGACATTCTTTATTGTTACAATCCGAGTACAGTAGATGAGGTCTATTTCAGGAGATACATCAATTGAAAGATACGTCGTCGGGTATGATGAAATACTTCCTACTTCATAAAGTCTTCCATTATAGTCATCTTGGAAAAATATCAACTTCCTACACAGTCGGAAAGTCACCAGCTAATAACTGAGTTTTGAATGAAAAACTGCTTCCCTTTTAATGTGCATTACACTTTGCTACAATTTCGGTTTACTCTTATTAAAATTGATACAATTTTTTTCAAAACTTAGAAAAGTGAACAAAAATATTCCTCATGACTAACTAAAAAAACATGACTAACGTAATGATGTAGGCAAATGGACGACAATGAGTGCAGAGCATCATGGGAGCATTCGCAATTACTTTATGATATTCTCTCTTGAAAGTAGTTCGTGGCGGAGTAGAAACACCGGTATTCAACGTTACCCGGCCATTCCAAAGTATCCGAATTTTCTCTGTCATTGGCTGGTTTGAAGAAGTCAAATGCAGCCTGATCTTATGTTGCGCCATGTTAATGGATGATCTAACAATTATAATTTTCAACCAGTTACTTTGCCTGTGGAAAGTTGTTGATTATTAAGGCAGCCAATGTGGTTTAATTCCTAATTATCACGTCTGATTACTTATTTTTCTTTACGTTATATTTCTAAGGCTATGTCCCGGTGTTCGATGTGAACCGGGACACTAATACGCTGTAACACGCAACATGGAACTTACGCCAGCGGAGTGACACCTCCTGCTCTACCCTTTGGAATATGCATCTCGATAGGATAGTCGTAACCCACCCCTCCATTCCCCAGGCTCAGAACCGGGTAATCCCCCGACGTAAAATTAGTCATCCTTATCGGTCCATTCATCCCATTCCGATGCTCTCTCTCTCTGAGAGCGATAGGGAGTCTGGTGCGCCGCGCCGGTTTGATGGCGTAGGTCGCATCCGAAGCAGAGGGTAGGGTGGGCAGGGGCAGTTCGAGGCATACGCAAATGGGATAAGGGTACGTTGGATTGGGGAAGGGGTGGTTTAAATGGATGAGGAAGGCGCCATTTCGCCGTTCGTTCCCATGGCGACCGACAGAGTGAGAGGGAAGGGGGTGTTGGAGGGACAGGAGAGGGTGGATTTTGCAGTTGGCCTAAGCGTGGAAGTCCTGGGAGATGAGGGGGAGAGAGGACTTTAAAATGGAGACGGGAATTACATAGGAGGACTTTGCGAGGGATTATACCGCCCCCGTTTTTCATGTGTGTTGGGGGAGAAGGAGAGGGGGCGTCTTTCAACACTACCAACCGGAAGCCATGCGCTTCTCTCTCCCTGCTTCCCTATGTTAATTCTCCTCGGTATCTCAAGTCTACCTTCGCAAAAAAACAGGTCATTTCCCATTCCCCTGAGAGCTGCTGTCTTCAGTTCGACCCCTCATCAGCAACCTCACTTTCAAGTATAAGATATATTTTAATCCTCTGATAAAAATAGTTTCATCATATTTTCGGGGGATATTATAAACAGGATGCCCATAAATTATCTTTACAGTTCCAATCGAGCATTAAAATCGTGTGATATCCGATATTAATTTACTGAAAAATTTATTTGAAACAAGTAACTCATCAAGCTCTAGTTTTATACTGGTAGGCTGGGTGTATCATTCTTGTTACATGTGTGTCAGCAGTTCAGTTATTGGTTAAAGACAGTGTAAACATCAGACTCCATAAATCCAACAGATAAAGCAAAATGTCAGGAATGATCTCTAGTTACAAATTCCTGTATTAAAGTGCATCGTTACTTTGGCACTCAATATGAAACTTTCGTGCTCTTCTGTTAAATGTGACTAAAACAATTTTTAGGCTTATTGATGACGATTATCTGTGGTTCAAGAGTGTTCAGATAATTCATAGATACCCAGTATAACATTCCAATCATTCAATGCTCTTCATCGTTACGGATCTTCATATACCGTTTTCTGTGAAGGCGACCGCGGTATCCGGGATGACGACGGGCCTGCCTGGCAACTTCAATGTCTTGGGTGCTTCAGACTCGCCACGGGTGTTGCGTATGTACTGGGACTGAGTACTTGAGCTGAATAGTGAGACATAAATGCTTACAAATAGGTGTAGCCTACAGCAGCAAGCCTCCGAATGGGAGGACTCGCCCACCACCCGAGAAAAGGAATTCTTAAGTGCTATGAAGGCTTTGAAGATGAATAAAGCTCCTGGGTCGTATGAGATTGTGGGTTGCAACACAAGCTAATTTTGCTTTGTACGTATTGTTGGCGATCTTTAATGCCTGTTTACTGTTTGGCCACTTCCTTGGAGCATGGAAGGCAGCGAAGTTTATCTGCATCCCAAGGGCAGGAAACAATCCATAGGCACCCTAATGCTACTGGCCAATTTTCCTTCTCAACACCATTGGGAAACTCATGAAAAAGCTGATCCGGGAGCACCTCAAGACATGAACCGAAGCTCTGAACGTCCTTCCCGATCAACAATTTGGATTCAGGCGCGAGCATTCGAAGATCCACCAACTAGCCCGCGTGCTGAACTTCTTGATTAACAGCTTCAATTGTAAACACACGACGCGACGGTCGGCGCTTTTCTCGACATTTTGAAGGCGTTTGACCGCATGTGGCACCCAGGACACCTCCATTAGCTGCGGATTCTCGGCTATCCGGACTGGCTGGTGACTCTTCTTCGGTCTTGGCTCCAGGATCGTAGCTTTCAGGTGGCCCTGCGGGACACGGTCTACTCCAGACGATCGATAGAAATCGGTGTGCCCCAGGGAAGAACGCTGTCGCCTCTTCGCTTAAACTTCTTCAAGGTAGACTTACCTTCCTCCTTTCGCCCCCAGGTTCTGACCGCTCTCTCTACCTCCTCGCCCGTTCATCCAAGGGACACCAAGCCGCGAGATATCTCCATGAAGAAGTGGACATCCTGGTCGCTTGGTACTCCAAGTGGAGATTCACCATTAATGCCAAGATAACTAAGACCATCGTGATCTACCGTAGCCCAAACGATCCAGGAGAGATTTTTTTCAGCCATGAAGAGGTCCTTTGGAAGTCATGAGTGCTGTGCTTAGTAGTCACACATCGATCGTCACATGAATATACATCACCACGTGAAGAGAGTTGCCGCCTCCACTTCAGCTCGCCAACTGGGGATCAACTCGCTTCTGAGAAACACGAAACTCCCGGTCAACTCCTGCCTGCACCTTAAGAAGGCACTATGCTGCGACCGATGCTGGCGCACGTGGCGCGAGCGTATCTTTTTACGCACTGCGAGCCCTGGAAGTGGCCGATCGTGTTTGTCATCGCTCAGCTCGGCGATTAGGATGGAATCCACAAAAGATGCACTCCAAAAAATTGCCAGTGGAGAGTGACGCCGTTGGAATGGCGCCGCCGCTCCAGAGAAAGCACCGAGACCCCCAGGACCTCCCGCTACCGAACCGCCGCCGACTCCGGTGATACGGAATCGGAAAATTTTATATTTTCAACGCTGGTCCTTAAAAGAACCAGCATGTCTCCAGGGCCAAAGAGGAAAGACGACATATTCCATGAGCCTAGTATTGCTGGAGGAGGAAAATACCCATCTCATCCTTCGTCTGTTTGGATTGCTCATTTCTTCACGCGTTTTGTGGTTTGTGTGAAATTCGGGTAGTCCTTGATAGTGGGCAAATATTTTTGATGAATTTCTTTGAGGAACGATTCCCAATTTTTTTCTATTTGGTTCGGAAACAAATTATATGAAATATTTATGCTATCAAGGGAAGGAAAAATGTATCGCAGTTCAGTGAAAGAAATTTCAGGATTAAAAAAAATATTTTTCAAGCATTCGTGGTGTTAACAGTGCTGAAATCTCAATCAAAATATCAATTCTCACTCCAATTACCTCATTGATTCGTGTTATTGCCGACTACTTACTAGACATTGATGCGTTTTGGTTCGAATATCGTTCACATTGGCCGCCACTCCAATCTAGCGGGTCCGCTGCCGCGTTCTAAGTAATCATTGCCCCGTTTGTTTGAAATAAGATAATTCATTTGTGAAATATGTACTCACATGTCGATAAGTCGGCGCAGTTTTCGTCATTGTACATTTTAAAGTATATTTGTAAGTTGTAGTACCAAGAAGCCCCGGACAACTTGGGTTTGCCGAGCATTATCCGACAATATAACCTAAAGTCTTGAGATAATTTGCTCCGAAGCAATTATCACTACCCTATTAGCTATCACTCCTCCGCATATCAAATTCTAGAAGATAGTGTGATAACAGATGTGAAAAAGCTTTAAAAACCGTTTTCAATTTACAATGTAATTCACCTCTAATCATAATTTATTACCATCGTATGTGCTCTAACAATTTTGCTACGTTTCAGGACAGTTCGGGTCTAGCTTAGTTCGGGATCCAACCGTATCCATAGTTTTATTTTCAGTCAATCCTATTACGAATCACTGCATTCATTTATAATTAAATCCAGATGCATAAAAATCAAATTTTAAGTAGTAAGAATGATAATAGTAACAATCGTATGCAAGAGATAGATTATGCGATCAAGGCTGGCCGTTCCAAATTGCCCGCTGTGAGTTAAGTACGTGGGTCTTAAATAAATTACTTTGCTGTAAACATGCTGTAAATCAATATTTAAGCTTGATACTTGCAGAAAAAGGAATCTTTGAGAAGCATTGGTGGAGTATGACACGTAAAAATCCATTAGTTATTCACAACACATGCAGCTGCATTCTGCCGCAAGGAAGAAGGTATATCTCTGCGCAACTCCCATCTCTGAACGTTGATGTTTGTGTACAGCAAGAGTACGTGCGAATCTATGATTCCGAGTTCGAGCGGAGGATGTGTAGTGCAGGGTTAAGTGGAAGGCGTGTGGGATGAGGGGGGCGCCCTCTTATGCTTTTAATTTTTTTTCTTACCTTTCTCGTGGCACGAGTTCCTTCTCCTCCTCCTCCTCTTGTATGGAGTTAATGGATGATGGAAAAAGGATTCGTTCGAACGGAATCTGGAAGTGGGAGGGTGGGGGCGCTGCGGCCGTGGTTCGAGGTGCATTCTGGGACCACATTGAAAAGAGAAAGAGAGAGAGAGACACACACGAACACAGCAAGAAGGGTTGAGGGTTGGTTGGGATTGGAGGCGAGAGATGGCGTGTGAGTGCGAGTTTTTTTCGGATTGGATCGAGCGATGTGGTGGTTTTTTTTTTGAAGGGCCCTCCCTCTTGAATGAAGACATTTCGGGAGAGAGGAATTTGACGGTGCAGGGCTCCTTGAGAAGCCAGAGGTCGAGAGGGCGGGGAGGGAGGGATATGTGTGGAATGGAGAGATTGATGTGGAAAAGGAGCCCACGGAACACAAAGTACTTTGCTAAATGTCTTAAGAACGTCCCCAGCGTTTTAGACATCTTGAATATTTACATAATGGCTAGAGAATATCTTAGTCGCTCACTCGAATGGAAATGTAATGTACGTATTTCATTGAATGCATTATTGTGCTACATATTAAGAATGATTATTTGATTTTCGCCATGCAAATAATATTAACCTAGAGGGCATTGTTCTGGAATCGTGATATACTCAAACAAGTTGAAAAATGTGTATAGGTAAATAGTGGTACAAGTGATAAATTATAATCTGAACTTTTTCTTTGTTGAGTGTGCTGATTAGGGATAGAGATGCCTTTAATATGTATGTATGCCTTTAACAGTGTTTAATGGTGAGTTAAGTGCCGTAAACCAAAAGGTTCCGCGAAAATTATTGTTAAGCATTCAGTGCAGTATTTACCAAAAAATATGATGGATCTACGAAGTTATTTCTAAAAAAAATCCCGTCCTGATATTTTGCAGACAAAAAATGAAAGTAAAAATTTGTGCTAAATGTCGAGGATATGCCTATTAGTTATCATTAGATGTTTCCCAGCTATTATAGAAGACATTTTTTAGAGATTCTGTCGATATTTTGTGAATGCCTTGTGCATTAGGGTAGGAGGAGGGGGGGGGGGGGAGTGGTGTGGAGGGGGAAAGTGGTGGGGAGGAGGGGAGGGATGGAGAGAGCAAGTGCTGTTCAAGATGCCGAGACTACCCTCAGGCAAGAGTGCAGGGGCGAAAGAGAATATTGGAAATTTCGCGCAGGGTTTGTTCCCTAAATGTACCCCTGGATGCTTGAGCCGGATGCTAGATCCGTTCCGTAATTTCTCCCCCCTTGAAGTTGGTTTCCGAACATAGTATCCATACCTATTAACTAACCTCGAGCCGCAGGAGATCAGGATCATCATTATCTCCTCATAGTCGTAGCCCAAGAGTTTCTCGTACCATTAATAGTATATCTAAGCTCTTTCATGGCTGTTGTTCTGCGATAGCTTGGAGATGAAAAATTTAATTGAATCAATAGAACTTAACGGGGAAACTAAAGACTATATGGAAGCATTATATTTTTAAAGGCTTTAACATCCTTTTCGTTGCATAGTGCTTCAGCTACGCGGACAATATGCCCTCACCTGTTATCTCTTTTGGAAAATCGCACTGCGGGAATGAAATGTCATCATTATTTAAAAAAATAGCATATTAAAGGTCGGAAACAATCTTTGCCCTACTTTCGTTATTGCCAAGAATACATATTAAGGTGGCTGGAGCGATTTTTGTTAAAATACAGATTTGAGTGAAACTTTGCATACGTGTCCTTATTTGTAATATCTATCGATAAAAGTGAAAAAAACTGTATGCCACCGATTTGGTTTCCTGGCAATTCAATGATATTTTAACAAGTACTCTTATGGCACACGGCATATATTGTGAAAAAAATCGATTACGTATATACAGATTATCTCTTAAATGCGAAATAAGAAGTTTCATATTATTATAATTGCTACTAAGAAATATCAAGGTATCATTCCGAGTAAAAATAGCGTATTTAGATATGATTTTCTCGTAAATTTCGAATTTCGCGCCGAAAATCCAAGTCAAAACAATACTTTAATTGAAGCAAATTTTTTAAATGTAACACTTGCATCATATTCACTACTGCATTTATGGTTATTTCCAACGTATAAACTTGTACTTGAGTGAAATGTGGTCCAAGAATATTTTTTTTTGACCTACTTGAAAAATTATTAGAATGTACCTTCAACGATTCACGATTACCGCTCCAGCCACCTTAAGTTGACGAATTAAGTCTTAGGATTCATGGGAAAGGCAGCCGTAGGAAAGGAAATAACTTCTTAAGAACTACTTTTCCATTTATTCAAAAAGTACTATATATTTTCTATTAGAGATATTAAATGTTGCTTTAAAGCATTCAAATTGCTCAAATATTGGTAGTATTATTATAGTGTAACGTGCTTCGAAGGCTAAGGTCATTTCGCACATACCATCCGCCACGTTCAGACAGGGGAAACAGCACTTGGTAGAATAGGAGGATTACCCCTACAAACTCGAGCCGAGCCCAAAAATGCTTAACTTCGGTGATTGATAGAGAACCGATGTTTCCATCTTGGCAGGCCGTTGCCCTCAAATTATTGGTTGCGGTTGCCGGGTATTACACTATACATAATAAAGGTAGCGATGAACATGATGCTTCCCGAGGCAATGGAAATTGTTTATGGCCATTTAAATTTGAGATATTGAGTGTAATCCATTGGACGAGTTTGAACTTCTTCTATCATTTCTTGGAAAGGTCGTTTTTGGGGCAAGGGCCTAGCCACGTTGAGACATCGGTTCCCGTCAGATCTCCGAAGTTAAGCAATGTTGGGCCCGGACGGTGGTTGGTTGGTGGCTCTCCTCCATGCCTCTACAGGGCGTGGATGGAGAGGTGATACTCCCTCCAGACCACGCCTCTGAAACTTCCCATTGTTACCGTGTGGTGATTTTGGCGTTGTTACTGAAGCTGCGGTAATCACGCGAACTACTGGCGCTAGCAGTACTCACAACCAACGTGATCCCTGCCACAGCATTGTGATTAGCAGTGAACTGGTGAGAAAGAATCCGTGAAGGTTTTGATTTCAAGAAGTTAATTCCTGTTTCTTTGCGGCCAAGGTTAGTAAAGGTATATCCAAACATCTGTGGAACCTGTTAACGGGAATAGGCATCGGTGTACTTGGTGTAATCGTGGAAAATCGAGATGCCGCGTAGCTGTGTTGCTCCAAACTGCAAAGAAGGCTACGGGTCGACAAAATCGTGTTTGTCCTTCTTTTCTGCTCCTTAAGACCCTGGATGCCCTTCATATATGTCCAAAACAAAGCCAACGCCTCGAAAACAAATTATTAAGAAAACTTGATCCGGGATAAAGAGGCTCCGAATTGATTCAGAGGTGAATTCTTCTGCTGAGGGTAAAGAAGACCCGTTCACACCATCACTACATTTACCAATCGATCTCAGATCGGTCTGAACTCAGACCGATCTGAAAGTTCAGCAGGGAACTGACTCACATTGCCTGGTTTACCAACACGGTCTGAAAATATCGATATTGAACTATCGATTTCAGTATTTTGAATTAATTTGAGATTTCTTGCATATTTCAGCCGCACACTTCTCTCCTTTCCCTTCTTGCAACAAGTCGCGCCGTAAATGATATCGGTTATATTTTGTTTACCATCGGCAACCAAAAGAAGAACGATGAGCGCCACGCTCCGGCCTCTTCGGATCGATCTGAGATCTCAGACAGGTTAGGGAAAGCGGGCTGACTCGGCTCGCTTCTCAGATCGATATGGCCAGCCCGCTCCGTTTACCATACCGAGCTGAGCCAGTCAGTTCGATCTGAGATCGATTGGTAAACGTAGTGCATGTGAGCCTTCAACAATTTCTGTGTATCAACAACTGTGTGGCGATGAATTGTGTGTACCTCTGCCATTTACTTGGAGCAGGAATATTCCGAAATTTGGGCCAAAGGTAGTGATTTTTACCCAATTAATTTCAACAGTGTTGCCTGATGGCAGAGTTAGTGTAGCAATTTTTAAACAAATTTGTGTCAAAGAAGACGGTATTATAGAATTTGCTGTGCTCTGAAATGTCATTGATAACAAGCGAGTGGACATTCAAAGTGGTCCCCTGGAGAGTTGCTCTGAGTTAGAAGAAATCATTGGAAAGGTTGATGTCGCAAAGGTTCGCAGGGGCGATGTGATTCGTGGTGGAATCATGAACTTGGATAGCAAAATTTGCGTAAACGATAGTGCCAATCAGTGGAGGCACGAAAACTGTATGCTGATAATTGAAGCTGGTGATGTATGCTGCCATTGTAAGCAAGCCAGAAGGACTATACTTCAGAAGAGCTTGAGACGCACGCGAAAATGCAATATGACACGACTTACCGGCAAGTTAAGTCCCTAAAAAAAGAGAATTGTGACAACCTTGAGGAAGAAAAACTTACATATCAAACGCTCACTATTCAGGGCCAAGAACAAGATTAGTAACCTAAGAAACAAGATTCACGAAACGATGAAGAAGGTGGGAGAGGGTCCGTTCCAAGACAAACTGCAAGCACACCCCAATCTCTCAAGGAATCAGGTGATTTCTCTTAAAGAAATATTCAGTGCTGCTAAGGCCCCGTTTCCACTATTGACATTTCTACGACGGTAACTCTCTACCCGCGCAATGCTAGTAATGGAAACGCTCGAAAACGCCTACCATGGTAGATAGTCCTACTAGCATTGAGTTACCCTCGTAAGATCAGGGAATAGTGGTTACCGTCGTGTCTTTTTGTAGTGGGAACGCAAGTTAGTCAAACTCCTGGTAAGAATCATGGGAAAACAGTTGAAAAACGGAAAGCGTGGAGGGATAACGGCTTCACTGTCTGCACACACTATCAAAAAGAATAAATATTTATATACGACCGATATGGTTAAAAGTGATTAGACGTTGCCATGCGTAGTTAAAGAGAGGATAGATTTTTATTAAGGGTAGGTTACACTATTCAAGTATATCGCTAATAATATGAAATGAAGGAAATTTTGTCTTGTCTACAATACATACTTTGTTTCACTGCCTGTCCAAGTCTTCGGCCTACGAAGACATTATCAGTTGATAAATCTTAAGGTTGATACTTTACACGTGCGTGTATAGAACGAGATTAAGCGTTGAAAAACATAATTGTGATGATAATAGATGCATAATAATGATAAAATATGTTTCTGGTTTAGGCGAGAAGTCGTACGCTTTTATATTTCGTTCGTCAATTGTCCTTTAAACTGGTATTTCTACGTCACAAAACGATACTTTACCATGGTTAGAAGTAGCTAATTGGAACACATGTAGGTTATGATGGCTGTTATAACCGTGGTAGAATGTTAGTAGTGGAAACGGGGCCTAACACCGTGAAGAAAAATGGCAGAAGGTACATACTCCGAAGACTGGATGCTCTTGTGCATGCTATTTCATGTGCGCTCACCTGCTGGATAAAAGTTCGCTCGCGAAAGTGAAATTTTGCCCATGCCCACAATTAGAACTGTGAGGCGCTATTTATCGTTAGTGGATACGTCATGTGGTTTTGACGACAGATTTTTTGAGCTATTCAAGAGGCAGCTGTGCAGAAAAAAGGATATACAACGGCATGGTGTGATACTGTGGGATGAAATGTCTGTGCGTCAAAGTTTGTCGGTGTGCTGCAATAACCTCAGCTACGTGGGCTTAAGCGACTTGGCGAGGATGGGCCCAATGCTGAAACTGTCACTGAAATGGCAGATCATACCCTGGTTGTAATGTTTCAGCCCATAGCTGACACTTACACGCAGCCAGTTGCTATGTTTGCCTCAAACGGTCCAGTGAAAGGGGACGTATTAGCAAAAATTTTATTAAAAGCCATCTTTCTTCTCGAAAAATCGGGTGCCAAGGTCCATGGCTTTGCTTCTGATAGTTTATCAACTAACAGGAAGCTTTGGACGAAATTTGGAATACGGGGACAACTGGGCGGTGAAAAAAATTCATTTCGACATCCTTTGGACCCAAATCGCAAAATATTTGCCTTTGCTGATACCCCTCACTTGCTCAAGAATATCATAAGGAGGAGATGGAAAATAATGCACTTCGTGATGGTGAGGATGAGGCAGCATGCAGCTCAAAGGAATAATGAGGCATACAAGGAAAACTGTCACATCAGGAAAACTTAGAAATTTTCCAAAAGTTAATAAAAAATGACCTTCAAAAGTTCTCCTTTTATTCGTTTTCATATTTGGCAATAACAACCACTTATAAGTCAGTAGCGCAATTTTTGCAGGAGATGACGCAGAGATGGAATGTCTGCCTACCGGTAAGCTTCATTTCCCCACGCTTTCCTCATACTGTTAGATTTTCCCATCCCTCCCTTCGTTGTAGAAACTCCCTGCCCTTATTCTAAAATAAATTCTTAAATTAACTTTTAATTTTTCAAAGGATCCGGTCTTCATTTAAATCTGTTATAATCTTCACGCCGCAATGTATAGGAGGCAAATACGCTTTCTGCTTGGGTGTAAGTACTAGTGCTGCCACTAGTTGACATTTCTGCCACGGCCTCAATAATCGTGCCATTCTTTTTTGAGAGTTTCAGAGGCGTGCTCCAGACCTATACCGGGAGGCCAGAGGGAGATATATCCAGACCGGGACGGTGGGAGGGAGGACTACCTCCATGCCTGTACCGGGAAGGTTGGTGGTGGGCCCTCCTTCATGCCTCTACCGTGGTGCTCTTGTCCCCTGTCTGCAACTTGCAGGCAGGTTAAACGTGGGATGGCACAATGGACCAAAAAGATCTGAGTGCCAGGAGGGCTCCAGAAGGCCCTCGCCCACCCATACAATATATTAAAAGCCGTTTTACACGGTAAATTTGTTTGTACAAGCTCTTCCGTGAACTCTTCCATGAGGCAAACTTGTTGTGCAAAGCGGCAAATTATATGAACGCTTGTGCGAATGTCTCAATGCCTGCACGGGAAATAGAACCTGTTCTAATTTCGTTGAGACAAACATATAATCTCACGTACATTCGTTTGTACAAAATATTTCATCGTGTAACATGGCCTTGAGAAATTGAGTATTCAAACGAGAAGATTTAAGAGAAGAAAACGAGAGGTTAACTTTCGGGGTAACTAACATCGGGTTAACTTTAAGTATGAGGGTAGAATAAAATATCGTCTTTCTCAAAGAGTTACTCAAAAAATCCCTGAAAATAATTAATTGATGTAGCGTATAATTTAAACACCATTTTGGAACCAACTATTTGTATTGAACTCCTTTGCCTGCTACTAGATGGAGCAGATGTATTTCGTTTGTATTTTATTTTTTGTGATTCTTGTTTGTGGAAGCTGGTGGATATGGTTCACTCTCTTGCTGTTCTTCGTTGAGTCAACTTGTTCATTATTTTAAGAAATACAGTCCATTTAGTTTTCTTGAAGTTGATTTTTGGTTTTTGCCTATTTCTTTAGCGCGGAAACACACCAAATACAATGGCAGCTATGTGATAATCGTGTAAGAGGTTTTTTTGAAATTCAAACGAATGAAGTTTACAATGGGTGTTTAAGTGACGTGCCAATTTTCCCTATCCATCTAAGTTTAAGCAGTCCAACTCGCGCGGTCAAATTCTCACTTAACTATTAGCAAAACGATCAAATGCGCATCCGAATGAAAAGTGATTCCCTTGATCTGGATATTTGCATAACAATCGAAGCTTGAGCGAAAGGAGAAAATCTCTCTCCATTTTGGCGAGAGAAATTCTCTGAGAAGGAAATCAAAACAGTGAAAGAGAGTGAGAGACGTAGAAAGGCAGTCGTCAATTTAGCATTCCGCATTACAATGAGGAAGAAGAAGATTCTCAGAAGCACTCGGAGGTAGAACTTTAAAGGGGGAACAAAGTCTTCGAAGAAGTGAATAATATCTCTATCTCTGAAAGACTAATCCTAATCTTTCCGAATAACAAAAAAAAGAAAGAATGTTGGGGGTTGGATGTGAGGGAATAAGGGGAGGAGAGGGAAATATCCAGCGTCCCCTTTCGAGGAAGCGTCCGAAGCAAACGAGGTGGACTTTCGGTTTCCGAGGTTAAAAATCTCCTCGGAAGGTCGAACGCGTTCAGTCCACTCCCCCTTTCATTGCGCCCCGAAAGAAAAGAAAGAGATTGTGAATAATGTTCGGACGAGAAGACGGCGGCGAGGGAGAGGATGAGTGGCGAACATAAAAGAAGAGGAATTGGAGAGTGGGCGGGGGTTGGACGGAGGGAGGCTGTAAAATGAGGTGAAGAGGAAGGAGAAATAAAATAGGAGGTCAGGGAGCGTAAGGGGAGGTCTAAGAAGAGAGGGTACGTGAGGTTCTCTCCCTCTCCTCCTTCTCCTAGAAGTTAAGAGGGCAATCCCTTCACTCACTCAACTCCTTCGCGTCCGTCTCCTTATTTTTATCTCGAGTCTCTCCTCAAGGAGATTGTGATGGCGGCCGCACGTTAAGCAGCGGTGAGGGCGAGCACTGCGCCATTTTGTTAAACACTACTCCTCCGGATGGTCCCACCATTAATGCTGTTTTATTCATAGCCATTGCTGCGTGCAAAAAAATGCGCGTTCTTGCGCGAGTTGGATTCGAGGAGGAGTTGTGTAGGAGGGAGGAGGCAGGGTTCTTCATAAGGGTTCGGAGGAGCGAATAGGGTCCTTATGAGTGGACGCGGGGATGAAGGGAAAAGGGTAAAGCGTAAGGGAAGCGGGATAGGGGCAGGAGGAGAAATCGTTGGGAAGTGATATAGGATGAAAGGTCGGTTCACGAGGAAGAGCAGGTAATAAATCGACCTCTTGATTAGGAAGGGAAGTTAAAAAAGTCCGCGCAAGTCATTCAGCGTTTCGCTTTCTTCGTTTTTTCGAGCGTTATCCATTTATTCCACTCTTTGCTCCTGCTTTTTCTCTCGAGTCGTCATGAGATCGAAAGAACATCCTTGGAGCGGCTTGGAGCTTCTCGTTTCCAGCCGCTCTCTTCCACAATGCCAACAATTGCGAATACAAAATGGCGGGTCTGGATTGAGCTCTCATAACATTATCTCAAAAGAGCGTTGAGTTTAAGATCATTTGTGATTTTGTAGCAAAAATAAAATGATATGTGGTTCTGCACTTTACGTTTTGTTCGTCAATTCCTCCTCCCGAGTGAAATAGCACATCCAACAAGACTGAATAAGTGGACTAGCAACATTTACATCCGTATGGTTTTTGGGCTTAAAATCCTTGCCAGTCATAAAATCCATCCATCAATTTACATGTCACCAAAATTGGATTATAAATACAATAAGTACAAAAAAGTGCCATCAGTGAAATTAAAAGCATGATAAATAAGAAGATGAATACGATTAGAGGAATTCTGTGGTCTGTATCAATGATTTGACCGCCGAGGGTTTCCACGTGCATCGTGCAATGTTCCTTTGAAATTATAATCCGTCCCAAAAGTAAGCTTCGAAAGGAAATAAATTCAGCCGTTAACATTTCAATCCTGTTTGACGAATGAGACATACTTAAAGAGTTACAGTCCAAATCCTAAATATTGTTGAGAAAACCAGTTGCCAGTCCACACTATGCTACAGACTAATTAGAAGTTCTGATGCGAGTTTGCTCTATTTTTTGAGATGGAATATGCCAGGGTTCATGGGTCAAAATTCATAATGCCTTCTTATGCTCATGATAATATCGTTTGGACAAAATTATGATCTGTAGGGGGTACTTCATTCCTTGGAATTTTTTCAGAATTTAAATTGTTAGGACGTATTCTCTACCCAACACGTGACCAAGAATTTTTAAATATTACTTTTCTTTACATTTTCAGGATAACCCGTGGCTTCTGCGGATATATATGTATTTTAACGGGATTACCGCAGTGAATCATTCTAAAGGCCAATTTTTTATACAATCCTGTCACATATGTTTTTAGGTCAGCAATCTGAGCTAGGTAAAAAATATGTTACAATTATCCATTTACTGCTATTCGTTAGCTGTGTGTGGGCTTCCGAAACTTAACGTTAAATTTCGAAAGTTATCGCGAGGAGTTAAAGTACCTATGTATTAAAAAAAGTTTGAGAATACTCTTTCACTCGATAACTTTGCGCGCATACTCTTTTGTCCCTTCTTATTTGCCTGGAGAACCCCTGAGACACCTTCCATATTCCTCAGTAAACCTCGCGAGTTTTGCCATTTCATGAAATATTTAAAGCCCCTAGGGAATGGTAAGTCATTGAGCTCAGCTGCTCATTTCCATCAGGAATTAAGGAAGCGATCCACGGCGTGGAGACGGTTTACTTTACTTGGTGGGAGTAGCACGAGGGGGTGGGCGTTGGTTTTAAGGCGGAGGAGGGAAGCGGGCTTTTAATGGAGGGAGGGTGGTGGGGGTTTTATGGGTGTAGTGACATTCAAAGGGTTGCGGAGCTTAAAAGCCCATTCCTCTTTGCGAAAAGAG
Source organism: Pyrrhosoma nymphula (assembly GCA_963573305.1). Classification (NCBI taxonomy): domain Eukaryota; kingdom Metazoa; phylum Arthropoda; class Insecta; order Odonata; family Coenagrionidae; genus Pyrrhosoma; species Pyrrhosoma nymphula. The sequence goes on along the minus strand of OY754336.1, from coordinate 25,293,022 downwards.
CGAAAGATGTTTGAATGACTCTTGATTCCCTCTTCCATTGCTTTCCCTGCCATTCCACCCCCTCCGTCTCCCCCCTCGCGACCCCGGTCGCTGCTTCTGCTCAAGTGTCGCACGATCACTGCACCAAGAGAAACCACCTATCCTTATTGTTAGACTACCAGCGCTGCGTACTTTCCGAAGCGAAGTTCCTCGCGATAACCATTCTGATCTTCCATCCTTATACATATTCGCGATACGGTCGCAGTTACATAGTGTGCCACTGAAGCAGTGGATGAATTTATAGGCCCGGCCTCCGGCTTACATGGCCGAAATGCATTTATACTGCTAAAGAACTTCGCTCTTTTCATGCACCTTTTTTTCACGTTAAAGTAACGTCTTATTCAAACGAAGATTCACATCTGAATCTTAGTCGCGTTTATTCAACGTGTTACGACATCTCGCTATTTAAAAAAAACGTGTGAAATTGGTGTTAAGTTAAATTAATATTAACCAGGCTAAAGAAAATACTATCTCTCATCTTGAAGGCTTCTAAGAGAATTAAGAACTTTCATAAAAATTATTTATTTTTATTTTATTACTAAAATTATTGATCTGCGAATCGATTTTTGTGAGTTATAATCAGCATTTTGCTTGATGTTGCCGAATGATGCCATTAAAGAATGTCGTCCTCTGAAATAAAGGTTATTATTTCCGTAAGGATATTATCCTTATCCTATTTCTTCTGCATGAGATGCAGCTCCAAACGATATGAAAACAATCATCTGTTGTCCAGGCGTAGTTGCCATAACCATGGATGTGATCATCCTTGTGATTCTAAGGACATGCAAAGACTATTTTGCCGCACAGTGAGCGAAGGGTGACATATATTGGCTATGTTTTTATATTAAGTTTGATGCAGTAGTCCAAAGGATTCATGTTTTAACTCTGTAAAACCAAACTTCAATTTCGATTGAGCCCACGAGTAATGGTGATGAGAGGAAAGCAATTCCTTCTCAAAGAATGGAAAATCAAATAAAAATCACGTGTGCCACCCCTTGACATTCAGAGTGTAGCTACTGAGATGAATGTTACGTTGCATGAAACAAGGTGGCATATCAGATCACTTTTATATTTACTGCATTTTGTACTAAAAACTTATATTTTAAATTTTACTAAAATAAAATGAAAATTACATAAATATAGGAACTTTGTGATTTCTGTTGCCATACTATTAAACCATTATGTGATTTATTCGCTAGTTAAATGACAAAAATGTATATTAGTTATGCCATGGCCAGTGCCTCAAAATTGGCATTGGAGATTTTGAGAGCAGTTTACGGAGAAGAAGTCATTCCAGCGTCATTCTCCTCAAAGGTCTATTCGCATGATTAAAATGAGGGTTCAGAGGTATTTTAACGCCTTTTCCAACCTTAAAACAGAGCAAAGATTTGTAGATTATTCAGAGTACCCATTCTCTAGTACTGCTATCCGTCTCTCATCTTCCACATATACATCTCAGGTCTTCAACTACTACATTAGGTCATCCACTTTTCGAGGTTATGAATGGCACCAGAAAGTTATAACGAATGATCGTGAACATCTTAAGTACTTCCGAAGGACTGAAACACCCTTTGCCCATTACAATGCTTTCTGACTCGGATTTAATATTTTTTTTTCGTACTGAGTCTAGCATCTACTAAATATTATTGTGTCATATTTAGTAATGCTTGAATAGTATCAGCAGTTAAAATTAATCCATAGGTAGTTATGGCATACTGCTTTGTCATCATGCGTCATAATATCATCATCATTATTATATGGTGTAATGATGGTAAAAATTGAGTGTGTGGTCAAGTTGTAACTTGCAACGAAAGCAAAAAAAAACAATAGAACAGTAACCATGAGTTGCTAGAAGCGTGAGCATGAAACTATCGGTTAGACATGCATGACGCATGACAAGGTACATTTCCATTATTTTTCAGCCGTTTTCGGAAACTCTTTACATGATTGAGGAAATGTTTGGCCATATGTTCTATAAGACCATTCCGTGCATTAATCTCTCTGATGAAAAACACTCACAGTCCAATTTTGTGGTTATGTTCTTTCCTACAGAGGTAAATTGGTTGTTATCCCTCCTGACTCCCTGGTGGTATGTCCCGCATACGTGCTTTATAACCTTCAGCCTCGCAATATCCCTCATTCACTCTTTAATGTGAAATCCATTCCAATTAAGTCTGAATTTAGGGGAAATCTAAATATTTATAACTTTTATTCTTCTTTATCAGTTTCCCCAAGTAGGTATATCGGTTTCAATACACTCTTGTACCGCAAAATTGTTTTTCTCTTGATATATATATGCATAAATAAAACAGTGATACACTAAACAAACACAGAAACACGCAAAAAGGACACTCACAAAAGAAAACTTGTACGTTTCGGCGTCAGGACGCCATCGTCAGCGGTAGAAGAATCACTACCTAATCACTAGAAGATTCTTCTACCGCTGACGATGGCGTCCTGACGCCGAAACGTACAAGTTTTCTTTTGTGAGTGTCCTTTTTGCGTGTTTCTGTGTTTGTTTAGTGTATCACTGTTTTATTTATGCATGTGCATCGTCGCCGAGAGCGATTTTCTACCAAGACATTAAAAATATATATAAAAATATATATAGCCATTCCATTGGGTTTCGCAAGAGAACTCTAATGAAAACAGTACTTTCTTATCATCCCGAGTGCTCGGGTTTGAATCCCAGGAGTGGCTGGGATTTTTCAATGTGATATTGATCCTTAATTGGGTGTCTTGTGAAGGGAACTTCAAGTATAGTGATAAGTCCTAGAGTCGGGACGTTAAGCTGTAGTCCAATTGGCGCTTTTTGTTCTGTTGCCGACGCTGGGTTTCTCTCCACTTACTCCTCCATTCCCAAAATGAGCCTTACCTACTCACCTGCCCTCTATGACGCAAATATCCTTAGTTGTCGGTAGCAACCCCATCAAATAGCTTGCCAACCTAATGAAAGCTATTATTGAAGGAGTGTAAATAGTTAAATAAAGTGCGTACTTGAGAAAAAGTAGCAATTATTTTACTGTCCAGGAACATGAATAGATTTGCGAATGTTGACGTGAAATGCGAAGCGGGTGAGTGAATTCAGCGGCCTCCATGCAAGAATGGGAGGAGACAATCCATCACTTTCCCCGACGAGTCCAAAACCCAATGCTCACGGCGCAGCGAGAGAGAGAGAACACCCATGCCAGGAGTCGCGGCCATTCAGTTTTACACATCCCCCTTGACCGTTACGTGCCCCAAGTTCAAATTTCCTACGCGACGAGACAACGGATTCCGAGGGAGGAAGATGGGAGTGGGCACTCAAAAATCTCTCCGCCAAGACGGGGACTAATATTGTCCCTCGCCCTCAACAGCTGAAGGCTGAAACGCAATAATTTTTCTCTCATTCATTTTACTCCCTTTCTTCAATGGAAAGGCAGACAGCTTGGCACTTTCTTTCTTTCGCATCCATCAAACGATGATTGCGTTTCATTAATTTCCACTGGACATTCGTACTTTCCCAGCGCTGACGCATAATCTTTGTTGAGAAACAAAAACCTCAGTCGATGTGCGTAGTATAGAGTAAGCGTATTTTTTCTCTTCGTGGATAACCAAGTATATGTAAGATCTGGCGCTTTACTGGCGTTCTTGATTTATGATTTACTCTTGCGTTCTCCAGAAAGTCTCCATACTGGCCGACGTTTCGATGCTCGACTCGGGCATCGTCTTCAGGGCTGTTCACTAAACAACCTTCAGTACGTTTTTATGACCATGAAGTCCTACAACCAAGTTTATATCTGCAGCAATAGGATGTTATATGAAATGCTTTGTATGTCACTCTTTTGCATAAATAACCCCACAAATAACAAATTCCTCGCTAAACCTGTTTAACGAGCTGCTTATATTTTGAAATAGTGAAATGTAACTCATGATCTCTATGCGAACGACATCCATAGGATTGAGTTCGAGTAAACGGGAAGTTGAGGATTTAAATTCTTTTTTTCTGAAATGATTGTTAGAGAAGTGGCGTCACCCGATGATAATATAAAAATCTGCAAAATTCACTTGGGTAACTCAGTTGGTAAAGCCGACGGGACGAAGTTTGAAGGAGCACGGATTTATTCTCCTAGTCCATGTGGATCATTTTTTTCAATGTGAATTTTGCTCATTCTTGTGTATTTTTTTCAATTATATATTTTCTACCAATAGAAAGATAATACATAAAGTTGTAATGATTTTATATGTTTTCTGATTACAGGTTGCAGAGTTATCATATTTATTTTTCGCATTCCAAATAAGTTGAAGGGCAAATTATCAATTTTGGTCAGCGGTTTACAAATTACAGCCCTCTGTGCGATCTTAGGTCCCTTTCTTTCTCCCTCCCCCTCCGAATCCCCTTAGAGACTCACGTCACCTCCCTACCGGCAGTAAGCAAAAGACTTTCCGAGGAAGTTCTCGCCTCGGGTCATTTCTAAGGTGGCCTGAGGTTAAGGCGTCTCCGTGGGTTGGACCGCAGGGGAAAGGGGGGCGGTTGGAAACGCTCGCAGGGATTCGGCGGTAAAAGGAGAGGAAGAGACAAAGAGGATGGAGCCGATGTCTTCGTGGTTCCATGGGAACTTATTTGTGGGAAGGACATAAATGGCTCCTCTCGCGCACTCGTACGCTGCCGGCCAAAAGTACCCCTCCCCCCTTTACCCTCTTCTACACACCTACACACAGACACCCTTGACACAACCTCCGCCGTGTGGGCTGGGGTTCTCTCAAGCCGTCAGTGGGCACGATGAATTTCCCCCCCTCCCGACCACCCCCGGAATCGCCCCGGAATCCCTCAAAACTCGGCACAAAACCCCATTTACCCTCCTCTCTCCGCCCGCACCTCCTCCTCCCTCGCCGTCCGCACTTCCAGCACGGGCGACCGCATTCTTCGGTGTTTGCAATCAAGAATCCCCCGTGGTCTTTTGTGAGCGGGTCGGCAGCTGACTGCTGTGGTGCGGAGTGGAGTGGAGGGATGGCGCGGGGGAAGATTCGAGATGAGGGGTTCGAGGTGAATGGGGTGAAGGGTTGACGTATTACGGCTCTCGGAGGGGGTGGAAGGGGAGAGGATGGATGTGGGCGGTGGAACGGGGGAGGAATTGGGGGGGGGGTGGAGATGGGGAGGTGGAGAAGAGGTGGGAAGAGTGTCGTCATTGGCTTCGGTGGAGACGGAAAGCGTTGAGGGGGATGGCTTCCCCACCCTGCGTTTCATTCCGCGACTCTTTTGAGTGATTGCTTGTCTCGGGAGGGAAATGAATATTCGAGACACAGGTCGAATGATTTGGAGATGGGAGGAGGCAAATAATCAAGACTGTTTCCCGAGAAAAGTGAACAAGTATATCAGATTTAAATCCAGACCCAGTGTGCGAAATGTCGTTGTTTTACAATGCGGATCGTAATGAACGATTTGGGGCCAAACAATTGAGACAGTGTTTGGAGAAATACGAACGAGCATACCAAGTTTCCACTCTGTTAAAATTCTGGGACAGCGTCGTTTTTGCACTTGGGGTGGAAAGAGCTATTTATACATTTTGGCTTGATTTATTTGAAGGAATTTTAATACTTTGCCATGCATAAAAGGAACCTTAAAGTTATTTTTCGTTGTAACGAGGCAATCTGAAAGACATAAAAATAAACAAAAATATAAGAAATGCTCTCGCTAAATAAATGACAGCTGCTTTGGAGAAACTGAAGTTTCACAATGGCCTTGAAGTCTTATGAAATTAACTAAAAAATTACGAATCAATTCAACATATCAGTGATGCACCCATTGTGTGAAGAAGTTTTTTCTTACTTTTTCATCTTGAGATGGTAAATTATCAATCATCATGAAAGTAATAAATTACTATGATGCTTATATATAGGGTAAAACTGACGACACTCTATGCAATAGAAGATATTAGGTGAATAACTCAATCCAATCACAAGATTTTGAGGAATTTGACTGTAAGTGAATATGAAATCTTATAAACTCAAATTTTATTCCATAAAATTCTGTGAAAAATGTAAGGTGTTTATACATCCCAGGGTACAAGGAGTAAGTGAGTAAGGCAGAGCACAGCTGACGTGTTAGCTCGCCTTGTTATCGTAAAAAAATCAGATCTGGGCGCTTGAACTACCAATGAAATAACCAGCTTATGAGGGGTCAAAAAAACTATCGATGTACCAAAGTACGGTCTTGTATTCTCCCAAATATGATACTCTGATGGGGTTTCGGATGTATGGACACATTAGTGAAACTGAGGTTGGAACGCTATGGAGAACGGTGACTCAGAGAAAGACATCAGAAGAACCGAATACTCGCTTATGGGGGGATTTTTTTACTCCATAGTCCAGACCAAAATTAGTAGTTCGGACCTATGCGTAAGCTAAAGTCGAAAGGGAAGGAATCTTTTGTCACCAGTTTCCTCCCTCTGGCACACGCAAGAATACTACTACCATCAAGCTTATCGATGTGTAATCTACTTGAACGAATCACTCTAATTGGAATTTAATTTAATTGATCGCAAATTTTGTCTCAGTAGAGCTGGTAGCAAGTGGTACCAGACTTATAACAAGCTACTTACATTGACACCGGCGCGGCGTCATATTTAGTGCGCATGATTGAAATATTTTAAATTTTAGAGTTTATAGCGCTGTTAATGTTTTAGAGATAGGGTTACCCATTCACCTATGCTACCTGAGTTACAACGTTTCTGGAGATATCAGTATAAAGTAATCCTATAGATATCATTTAGAATTAGAGTGCTCGAGTTAATTATTTATTATTTTAACATGCTTCCATAAAATATATTTACTCATTAAAATACTTATTGGTGCGGACATATTGTAGTTATTCTTTGGGGATGTGTACTTATACGATTTGAATTACGTTGGATAATTCATGAGTTCAGATACAAGGAACAGCTTAGCAAAGCGACAGCTTAAGTCTCAGAAGCCACCACCACACAAAAGCCCGCTTTGGTACTTGTACCTCTCAAAGAATAACCAAATAAATTATTTCAACGTGGAAACCTTCCTCGATATTTTTACCGGGCTTTTCCCATTCTGAGGTCACCAAGCCACACGTCGCAACTATCTCTCTTCACCACAATAATGCTGAGCGTGTTAATGAGGACAATAAATTTCAAAATTTGCTCATGGAAGAATTATAAGAAGCTTTAAAAGGAAAGTGCGCTGGTGTGCACACAACTATAGCGGGATAATGTAGAAGTGACAGACCTGAAAACTCAGGAAGGAGGCTTGAAGCGAAAAGTATGCGAGAAGTTGTTTGAAACCCGAGAAAGAGAGAGCGAGTGAATGGAGGGAACTCAATATATAAAGCCGTAGGGGATGAAGAGGAACGGGTGCAGGATGGGGAGCAGGAGAGGTAGGACGAGGGAGGATGGGAGATCATGAGGAAGTAAGAATCAAGTGAGAAGAACCTTTTCCTCTCTCTCTCTCGCTGTGATGAAGAAGGAAGGGGAAAAGATCGAATTTGAGAGGAGACGGAAGAGCGTAGACAGGAAATCGCCGGAAAAGGAAAAGGCTGAGGAAAGTGGTTTAGGAGTTCTCCACCAGGGGGATTGAATGCGCCACTGAGGCCGGCTTGGATGAGAGAGATTCACCATTAGGATATTCACTCGGGATGAACACATATTATAAGTGCTGAGCTGCATATGAATGAATAAGATTCCGGAGGAAGGATTGGCGGGCCTGGAGCGAAATGTGGAATATCCCGATGTGCGCTGAATTCCTTTCATAGCGTGGCGTTTAAGAATCGGCCGTATGCTCTTCAAAATATCCTCTCCTTGACACCTTCTTCTCTTCGCCTCCCCCATCTCTTCGCCCGACACCTCAGGGCATCCCTGAGAAACCGCCGACGTCTTCGAACGATTCACGCGTTGTGCCTCTCTCAAATACTTGCATTACCTTTCAACCGCGTTACCTTCAGATTGAAGACGACCACTCAACCTCAATTGCCGCCGTCGTCCAAGAGGATCGAACTTCGTACACTCCTTTAAGATTTCGCGCGGACGTGCAACCAACGTTATATGATATATTCCCGAGATGGGTGCTTTCACATTTTTTGAAGATTACATTCAATGTTTCAAGTGTCAGTCTGTCATTGTAACTTACAGGGGTATTTAAGCCATAACTTGTTTATCAAACCAGAAAGCTAGGTTTAAATTGGAATATGATATGGAGTGTAGCGGAGGCAGAACTTTCCTTTTTTCGATAAAGTGAAACCGAAGTAAGGATAACTTTTTGAGAAGCCATGATAATGCTCCTAATGTTGTTTGGGCCGTGTCCCACGACGCAAATGTTTCTTTGATTTTCTCTGCAACCAAATATGTCACGGGTGTTTTCGCACGATAGCTCTTATTGTGAGTTCCCAGGGTGAGATGGAGCCTATCGGAGAAAATTGAAGTGATCTTTAAAGTGGCCGTTGCTGACGATTTAAGCGGTAATTATTCTTCACGATGACTGCTGAACGCGCAAACACAGACCTTACCCACGAAAAACTTGAGTAACGTGGAATATCTGTGAAAATTGATGAAAATGGAATGGTGCTAATGTTGTGAGATCACTTCCTTCCCACGATGGGTCTCCCTTCTTATTTGTTGTCAAATTAAAAACAGTAGAATAAAAATTAGTAGTTCCTGAAATAGGACTCGCCGAGAATTACATTCGTGCGCTTCCAATGTCACGCAACAGAACATAAGTTAAGGACGTGGTGCATAAGAACACCCCAAGGAAATTTGTGGATTGAGACTTATGCCTCCTTTCGCTGAGTGCATATTGCAAGTTCTCGTTTAAAATCTAGTGTAACTAGTTTTGGTTATTTTGGAGACCCATTCAATTTCAGTGGAATGGGATTGTTTACAAACAAAAAAATGCTTCGGGTATGTTTCGACGAAAGTCTTTGGCCACCGACGTCATTATTGATCTATACAGATGATTTTTTTCCATTTTTATTGTGCAAGACGAAAACTATTGTGGTTTTTTTGATGGCGCTCTCTTTATCTTCTTCTTAAAAAGATACTTCTAGATGCTCCAGAAGAAATTGAAGATGCTGCGTGGATTTTCATCCCATTGCGTCTGTCACCCGTTTGCATTATCTTCCCTCTCATTCATCTCCGTTCTTACCCCGTTCTTCTCTCCGCGTCCGCTTCAGACCGCTCTCTCTCTCGCCTCCAATTGTATGTATGTACCTGCCGCTTTATTGCCGGAGGTTTTAATTGGATTGAAAAAAATGAAAATTCGGATCTCGGCTGAGTTTTATTTGACCCGGTGGAAGATTTCGAACTCGTGGTGATAATAAATTTAAATTTCACTTAGTGGGTGGGATATGAAAGGGAATATTTTTTTATATTTATTTATTGGACCGACAAGGAAAATCATCTTTCAACTTAGTCAACTGTCCCCGGGGTGATTTTATTTGTACAAGTATTATTAATGAAAATATTTATATTTGGGATCGTTGAACCTAAAACAACCTAATATTATTTATTTTTTTAGTTATTTATCTCGTTAAAATGCTTGGAGTTTTCGATCTTAAGTAATAAAGCTCAAGTCTGATGTTTTTATTGGGCAACTGCTACAGAGGTATATGGAATGGCTTGACCTAAATCCTCTAACTATTTTTTTGTCCGATTAAACTTGCCCCTAGTTTCAAATAAACCACGTGAAAATTTCGAAATATGGGTTTTGCAATTACTTATCAAACGTACCTAGTGTGGTGTAATATGTTGATAATCAACAACATGGAGTGTATTAATTTTCGCGCGAGAGGAGTTTTAAATCAATGTCTGATTGGATGATTACAACGCAATTGGCATTTACTGAAAGAATATTGTGGCAGATGTCCATATTTATGGACCGGTCATTCAAAATCCAATCACCATTTCTTGCAAGGGCTTGCTGGTGGGGTCCCAGTAACTTTGGCTCCTGCCCTTCGCTTGCCACCTATTGGCAGCGTGTCTTTCTCTCTCTCTCTCCAACCATTCTTATCCTTTGCACACCAGAAGCACATTCTTTTCATCTGAATGCCTTTTGTCATCCTTACTCCGTCTTCTAGACGTTGTGAATGACTCTCTCACAACATTTTGACGGCCGTAAAACTCAGCGGGAGACGTAAACAATGTTTGCTGTAGGATTTTCAGCTTGCATACCTTTTATGTTTTCAAAAAGTTAATTACTCAATGCGAGAGATCCTATTTACGGCGAATTTTATTAAAACTTTTCTTCTCTTTACGGCCATTGTTGCCGACGCGTAGGATGTTCCGACCTTATCTACTAACGCACACATGTGCGTGAGCATTCTTGTTTATGAAGGGTTGATTGCTTGTTTTCCCTCACCTACAGTCAACGCTTTGAAGATGCCTGCTTTTATACCGATGGCGTCGTAAAAATCCCATTTATATACCGGCTGTAGATAAACAAACTCTGTAAATCATCAGAACTTGGTGCAGAAATTTATAAACGCGAGCCCTAAATCATTTAAGTCGACCGTAAATTTTAGTATTTATGTTTCGGTACGTAACCCCCTCTCCCTCCCCCCCTCATCGTCATCCTCACTCCAGCTCGCCCATCCGCTGGCGGACGCTTAAAGCCAGTTAAAATGGACTCGCAAGAAGGCCATTAACATCGTGGGAGCGCTCAGGGGTCGTCGAATAACTCTCTTTTCCTTTTAATAACAAACAGGTCATCATCTACAGCACCGTGGGGAGAGAGGATCTTAAATACAGTTTCCTCCTACTTCTTTTTCGCATATGTGCCGCATGCATAAATGTTTCTCTTCCATAGCATCCCAATCTTATTTTTATTTACGTTTCACTCCCAGTTCATTTAGTTCCAAAAGTGGTTGAGGTTCGGAATTTGATTTTATTCAAAACGGAGGCAAAACCTTCGTCTAGCTAGTGAAACAGCGGTAAGAATTTCGTCCTAAGGAACCAATTAACATTTTATTATTTTTTTGAAGGCCATTGTACCCCAGCGTAATTTTCACTGAGATTTGCTTTCAAATAATATTTTGCACCAATATTCTAGCTCTATAACTCTTACGGTTATTTCCAACGATACGCGAAAGGTTGGGGGAAATCGTAGCGATCTTGAAAATGGTTTTTATTGAATATCTCTATTAGGTTGCTTCCATAATACTTCTTGACGATGACTGCTGAGCGCGTATCTGAGAACGAAATGCCGCGCGAAACCTGAGCCACGACGGAAACACCTGTGAAATGTTTTGACTAGTAGTATTTTTGTTTAACGTGCTTCGACGGCTAAGGTCATTTCGCACTTACTGTCTGCCACGTGCAGACAGGGGCGACAGCACTCGGACGAAACGGAGGATCACCCCTCCAAACTCGAACCGAGCCCAACGATGGTTAACTTCTGTGACTGATCGAGAACCGGTGTTTCCATCGTGGTAGGCCGTTGCCCCCTGAAATGTTTGACATTGCAGAAATGTTTTTGAGATGAATGACGTTCTACGTGTATCTTTCTGTCCCCTTTCTTATTTTTGATTGGAAGATTAATAAAACCTGAGGGAAAAATGTAGACGGTACTTTGTGCCTAGTGTTTCGGCTACCTGTGTGCGACCGGCTTAAGTGTTTCCCCACCATGGCATCCCAATATTTATTTTATTAACCTCTTCTACATCCCTCGCAGATCGTTTCGCTCATTCCAAAACTCAAATTTACGGCTAGACCGCGGCGTTATGTAATCCCAAGCGCTGAGCTCTTCAAGGAAGAGTGGAATGGAGATCGGTGTAAGATTATCTCAACACTGCCGGTTGGAAAAGCGTGGAAAATTTCCTCTCGAAGATTGAGGGTTTCCTGGACATGGAATCGTACGTGGCATTCGTCATCATTCATCTCTGCAATATTGAGAAAATCTTGCAGAGGTCGCCTTGCAGCAATTTATGGGATCAATCCTCGTGGATAGAGCGAGTCTTCGAAGAATGGCCATGCGTCCAAAAAGAGCCATCATGGATGGACGATATTGACACAAGACAGCTAGTTTCCGTGGATTATATTAAAATTACCTTTAGGATGGGGAAAATTTGGGTTTATAGCGTCGCGTATGTGACTGAGCATTGGATCCGGAAAGGTGTCCGTAGTTTGTTTCCCGGATCGGCACAGTAGCCCACTCTGATCACTAGATTTTCCAGGAAAAGGAGATGCGGTTGCCTTTTGAGGCGAAATCGTTTGGACCGCATGTATATCTCTCCTGGCATCTCATGCGAATCTTCACATCTCCAAAACACCACCCGAACGACGTTAAACTCCGCCTCCACCCCCCTGCTCCTTCTCCTCGTTTCTGCTCCCCCCCCCCTTCTCGCTTAAACCCACCCCCCTCCCTCTCCTCCAACGTGAGTGCCCCCCCCTCCTTAACCCTTCACCCCCCCACCCCCTCCCCAACCGCCTTAAACCCCTGAGCACACAACCCCATCCCTCCCTCCCTCCCGAGGCCACCCGTCGAGAGCCAATCTATTCCACCCTCCCCTTGGAAATCCCTCCTCCTCCCCCCCTCTCAGCTTCCTGCAATCTTACTCGATTTGTCTTCCACTTAGATCCCCGTGTCCTTCTCCTTAATCTCCGCTGCGCCCTCTTCTTTGCTCTTCTCCTTCTCTCCCTAGGTCCTCAGGTGCCTACCCTCCTCATCCTCCTCGTCTTGTTTCCCTCCTCCCAGGACCAACCCTCATCTCCACGCAGGAGGGGGAGGGGGTCTGGACATCGCTTAAGCCGGCGCCACACTCGGGACGCTACTTATTTCTCCGGCAATATTCTTCGCGTTCGCCTCGACGTCCGAGTTACTTGGCCCGCGATGCGTCCCACTACGCGAGAATTGCCTTGAATTCTTTTTTTTTTCACGAGGCACTCCAGTGCACATTCTGATGCACGGATGGGTTTTCAGTGAAAATTACGTCGTGGAAAGCGGAGAATCGCTAGAGTTTGCGAAAAATCGCAAATGCAAGAGCGAGAGATTGCTCCAATTGCGTCCCTACAAACTCGCAATTTCTGTGCTTCAAACTGCGCAATGCAGTGCCTCTTGTAAGAGGACCTTTAGGCGATACTTTACCTGCTTCCTCTTTTGCACCCAGTTCCAAGTGGCGGAACTAAATTCGGTCAAACATACGCCATTTACCTTCTGGAATTGTTTGTGTCGTCGCGAGGGGAAGAGAGCGAAGTGCAGATAAAGTAAACAATCCGTTCATACCACCGCGCCCTATTACGGCTCGTTCCCATAGATCTCTTAGATATCATGAACGTATCTTAAGAACGGTTGGCCTTGAGTGCATGTGAGTCGAAGATGATTCACAACGAACTCTCAACACATGACTAAGAAGATAGCTCTCTTTCATCTCTTCATGATGAAGGTATCTAATGGTATCAGCAGTGACTTGGTGGAATTCCTTCATAATGAAATGATGAATAACTTAGTTTTCCACTTATATTTTATCTAATTTTATTTATTTCAAGATGGTCAGCCCCGAAGAAGGAGCATTTCTCAGGAGTGGATACACAGGAAGCCACCTTGGGGAGTGCACATGCGCCACTGTCAATAATTAGAAAGTGAAGTACGGAAGGAAGCGTGGGGGGTTTTTAAGAGAGAGCCTTCTGCTTTTCTTGAACGTAAGTCGTGAACACAATTGCACTACAGAATGTCCTAATACGGAATGTAAAGAGAGATAGGACGAAGGGAAATTTTTGTTGATTGGGCGTATGGTACTTCCTCGGTACATGCAGCCCACTTATTTTACTAGTTTTATATTTCACATAATCGGTGTGGTTTTGTTTACGCGAGACCATGGAAACTTCGTAAACAATGGAGTCAATGGAGTGGAAGTTCCTTCGAAAAGGAACGTGGATTGAAAACACAACTGTCATTTGAGGAGAAAATATTGCTCATCGACTGTTGGTCACAAGAAGGCACTACGATTAAATTATTTTACAAAGAATTACATTTAGGATTTCATTTGAAGTGAGGTTGAAAAATATTTTAATAAGTTTTATCCAGTATATATTTTTTCAAGGAGGAATGGTGATTTCTGTATTTTACAAATTATGTATTATTATAATGTTCATTGAATTTGTGTTTTGAATTTGAAATTTAGATTTATAATTCGTGCTTTTAAAATGTGTTGAAATTCTCAATGGTAAATACATATTATGATAAAACGCGTCAAAAAGGAAATGGGCTGCATATTTTGAATAAGTACCGGGCGTCTTTGAGTCTCGCTCTGATTTTTTTACTGTGTGCATTAATGGTGGGTGGGGAGAAAGAATTTGCCAATCATTTCGGCTGTTTATCTCCCTTAATTTGTCGCTTCTATCGATTCTAGAGACCTAGTGTGGGGTAAATATCCTCCGTGCCACCCTGAAATTCACACGCTCTGAATTTTTCTATCCGGAGCTTAAGTTACGTTATACCCCAAAGTTGCGTTCTTGTGTCTCATATGAACGGGCCTGCTACAGCTGGGATAGGCAATGGAGGGGAACCGTATCATCCATCCCCCCTCTACGGGCAGTGTGCAGGGGGAGCAAGGGGAGAGAGGAGGGGAGTGAGGTGTGGGGGTTTGAGGGGGAAAGGGTGGTCGGCATTAGGAGGGGGTGTGATTGATGATGAGATTAAACTGTAGTGGAGTAGAACAAAGGGGTGGGTCGGGGTTGGGCGGGAAGGATGGGTGGGTGCATTGTGGGGTGGTTAAGAGGGGTGGATTTGGTGAGAGAGTGGGAGGGGGAGGGCTAGGAAAGGAGGGACTGGAGAAGCTTCGTGGATGCGCTTGAAAGTTATAAGGCTGTGCGGCGTTCAAATGTCAACATCGAGTCGTGAAACTTAAATAACCTGTCACTAATCACGCCTGAATGTTTGATGGAATGTTTTTGCTTCACGTACCGTATCAGGAGATGTCGCATTAGAAAGCAATTCGCTCTATATTGCAAAACAGTACTCTTTTCAAGTAATCTAATTACATTTCGACTTGGATCGCTAGATATCGCTTTAATTCACATATAAAGAATATAAAAAGAAAGAAAAATATAGAGCACTATCGGGGAGACTAGGACCATATTAATGGTTCGACAAAATTCTGATAGACAAAGAATTTGTAAGGGATATTACATCGGGGAAACCACACGAGGAAGACCGAGTGACAAATAAAACGGAATATGAAGCAGAAGAGATTCAAGGACATAAAAGAATAAGTAGCAGGCAGAGTATAATTGAAGGCAGTAGTCAACCGATCTCAGTATTGAATGCCTTATGATGCTTATCACGAATCCCGAGCGATAATTTTAGCTCTGCGATGGCAATCTCCAGCACATCGCATATCGGGGTAGAAATATCGTGGTATCGCGCTTCGGTAGTCCGGTGGAAGTTCTTTCCGGAAGCTTTGGTAGCAGGAGGGCGGAGGGGAAGGACTTTGTGGGCGGGGAAGGGAGTGGTGTTTGGAAAAAAGTTACTTCGGAAGGGGGAGGTGGGAGGGGAAGAGAGAGAGAGAGTGACGGAGTGGTCGGGTGACGATCCCGAAATCCCTCGAATCTATCTGCGTCAGTCGGGGGCGAGTGGTGTGGGTGCTAGAGTTGCCGCCCCCGGGGGGGGGGGGGGCGCTGGCGTGGGGGCAGGGCAGGGTGGAGGTGAGGGGAGGGGTGCCAAGGGAGTGGTGGGATTTATTCGTGCATGCACTGATGGGGACAGATAGATTGCTAGATAGGCCGTAGGTTATTTTGTCGCCGACGGCTACGGCGCCATTAATTGGTTTGGTCACTGCGGCCTTTTTTTTGGCTGCATACGTCGGGTTAGGTGAGGATTTTTTTTTATTTTGAGGAAAATTCATTAGTTGACGGAAAAAATGTGGTTCACGCAAATGCATATATAAAGCACAACTAGTTTGTGACTCAGATAATGGAATGGGTATGTGAAATTCTGAGGTGTTGTCGCATTGGTATTACAACTCTAAGATAATCAAGCGTTAAACCCAATTTTCAAGTATTATCCCCAGAGTTGACCTTATTAATGTGGTTTTTCCCATCTAATATGATAAGAAAAATAGTACAATTAGAATTTTATATAAGATTGCAAGGACCAATATATTTTAACGACATTCTATGCATGTTTCGAAAAGTCTTAGTTCTGAGCTTTGCGCCATTGCCCACAACGCTAAGACCACTTCTAAACTTGCACTTGTTTTAGATAATTACTGTTTTAATTTCATTGAATTTATACTAGGCTTTTGTAAGTTCAAAATGTTCAATCTATGCATTTTTTAACACGCCATCCATTGCGGCGGAAGGACAAGGGTGGATTTACCTTTGCTTTACTATAATATGCATTTCACGTGATGAGATGATAAAGGGTATGATGAAGGGGCATCAATTTATCTAAATGTTACCCCACGAGCCACGACAGCGGCGTGTGGCAGGCGGTGTAAGCGCACCATCCATGAAAAGGTATAGGGAGGGAAAACATAACGCCTTGCATGTCAACCCGAAACTAGAGTAATTTAAATTTTCCCAGCATGGAATTTTCACGATAGGAATAATGTTTACCTGAAGTGGAATTAGAGCGACGACTAGATGTTTGAAGAGTTAGAGTATTGTTGGTTCATCAGCAATGGATCCTAATGGTTAGAATACTGCTAATGATAATGCACTCAGTGGTGGCGGGGTAACTTTCTCGTCTGCCCGGAGATCGTGGGATCGAATACCGCCTGCTAGGTTTTCCATCACCGAGGGCATGGTCATGCGTATTTGTCTAAAATATATGTATTAAATAGGCAGTTATTGGCAAAAGCTATCACTAATAAATAAATTACTGTTAATTCATATCGGAAAAGTGAAAACGACGTAAAAAATCGCGGATGAAATAAATCACCCGCTTGTACGGAAATATTTATCTAAGAACTTTTCATATTCAGAGCAATATTAAATGTTAGATCACTCAATTAATATACGTATGAAAAATCCCCCTGGACCGTGAGTCAAACCGCGGACCTTTGGACTTTTGCATTGCCTGGAAATCCCAAAGGCCGATTTCCGGTCCAATTAATAGGTGATTTTGATGGTAATTTCTTGCATTTGATCGCTATAATTTAATGTTGAAGCTAACGACTTCAATGCTCTGCCTATCCCGACTTTAGGGTTGGTATGAAATTCAGCGTCATGAACAGTGGTTTCTCTGAGGCCGTTATTTCTTTCACTTTGTCATCCTTGACGGAACATAGAGTTGCCTTAATATACTGCCGAAAAAGACTCGGGAATCAGTAAGTCTGGGTTTCGCAGCGGTCTGCGCATTGGCCTGGATTTTTTCTCACGGGTTTTGCTTTGCGGCGGGAGGCGACAGCTCCAACCCATCAAATCGCTCCGATAGTGCCAACAATTTCCACAAAATCTAGTTCCATCGCTTCCTGCCATGCTCTTGTATGATTCTTCTTGCGTGATGTGTGGACGCACTTCTCGGTGACTGCAGAAGATCATTGTGAGAAATGCTCTCAAAGGAAGAGGCAAGGAGGCCGAAGAATTCCTCGAGGACACCCAACAACCCCCTCCCACGCCACAGTGCCCTCCGATGACTGCCTCGGCCCCCTCCTCCTCCATCCCGACCTCTCCCTCCACCTCTCTCCGTTTCTCGTCCTCCTCCACGCTTTGAAAGGTGAACGGCATGGAATGAACGAGTTGTCGTTTGGTGGAGGGGTCGGAGGAGCAGAGGAGGGCGGGCGTGGTTCCTTCCTGACTTTGCATCCGTCAGATATTGATTCTCCAGTCAACCGCACTCGCACGAGCCGGACGACTTCAATTACAGCGCCTTTCTACATTCATCCTCCCTCTTCTCTCCTCTCCTCCTCATCCATTCTTCTTCTTCTTCCCCATCTCCTCATCACTACCTCCCTCTCCCCCAACCCCACCCCCCATTCCTCTGCCAAACCGAACCGCATATCCATCATTCATCGCTTGGCCGCCGGCGCGGCGGGCGGCGCGGGAGCTGACTCGAGAGAAAACGCCCCCAAAAAAAATGAGAATTTGAAATAAATATGCGCCAACTCGCCGCGTCGGTGGTGGTAGGTGTACATAACCCTCCTCCGGCCCCTCTGCAATTTCTCGATTGCACAAATATCGAACAGATTTTTCTTCCTTTCCTCTGCTTTTGCTGCAAATTCAACCAGACACAATCATTGTGACCTTATTCCCGGAAATAATTTAAAATTTATAAGGCTCAGTGGTAAACTCTGACATGTAATTTGTAAACGGCAGATGGTGATGGGAAAGTACTGAAATTCAAGTCTGTGGAGAGAGGGAAGTTGCTATATTTTGTTTTTCTCACTTCATTACTCCATAATTGGTATTCCTTTTTTACATTCCATTTTCCAGTTAGTTCTTTTCCCACTACGTAGTTCGTCTTAACGAAGCAATCATGACATAAAACATGCACCAACGGTGCACTCTCTTGGAGTATCATTACTGTCTTTTAAAGATTTCTTTCTCATCTCATCGGGTTGGACTTTCTTTCTCCCTTGCTATTGGCTACAATCATTCAATCTGTATGCATACTGGGTTTTATTTTCCTCTAATTTAATGGTGTAAGTTTTCTGTGTGGTCTCTTCATGCCAGGCCATTGTCTAGATAAACCTTTGATGAATGTTTTCCCAACTCATAATATTTACTTCTATGAATTCATCGATTCAGTTCTTTCTCCAATTTACCTTAGCTTATTTTTTAATGTTGATTTAGGGTCTTTCTCTGTACATAGAAAATCAGCGGGGAATATTATGGTGAAATCTCAATCTTAGCTTCACTTGATTTTCCTTTAAATAGAGTAAACATATTCTAATTGAAAGTAATACTTGTTTTCTATGAAAGTAGACCGAAATAGTTTTTTTCTGTAGAAAATTGCCATGTGTCAGTATAACTCAAGCCTGACATTTCATTGTAAGATTTTAACTTCGCCAACTTTCCACAATAGTTCAAGTTTTTAATGCTTTCAAAAAAATTTCATTAAGAACGTGTTATTTCAAGTTCTGTATTTCAAAAGCAGGATTTAAAATTTTGATCACTCTTCACTTCAGATAACCTCTCGGTATTACAAACGATATATGCCTAAAAATTAAATATAACTTGAAGTTACACATCTAATTTTTAGAGCATCAGTCGTTTTTTGGACCAAGAACTTTTTCTAACTCCACGGAATAATCTCTAAAAATGAAATATTTAACGTAATGTCCACCAAATATCGACAGAGTTGAAAAGAGAACGGATGAGTTTAAAATTTCACGATTTTTCAGCTTTTATCGTCGTGGCAATCGCAAAAAAGATTTTTTGTTAATTAACATGATACAGGTTCTGATTAGTTACAGTTAATGCCTAATCCTAATATGCTAAGATGTTTCAATGATTCCTTGTTAAAATTAATATTTTCCTTTAACTCATTAGTTAAATGTACTTGCGTTGGAAATAGAAAGAAATATGGTTGATTTAAAGTATTTCCTTTAATTCTCACTCAGCATATATAAGCGCTGTCAGTCATATGATTATTTTATACGAGTTTTTAGTGAATGCAATGATACTCTTATACGCGATATCAGTTTTATATCTATTGACGAAAGATTCATTGGATCGATTTATGATATGCTTACATAAAAATTCCTAAAAAATATCTAACTAATAAATGGATGTGAGCCAGAGGAAGAGGGTTAGTAGATCATCTCAAAACAATGGATATATAAAGTAAATACGTATGCTCTAAGAAGCCATCAAAATGATTTATTCATTCAAGTACAAGGCAATATATTCAGTTCTTGAATTTAATTTCTAATGCTAGCTAAAATTTCCTGTAAGAATTTAAAATGAGCTAGGCACAAGCGCAATACAAATTTGTGTGATAACCATTTCTACGCTTGCAAATTCAGTTTTGCTACTTCAAAATTCCATTTTATCGATTCAAGTCCATCAAACTTGGAACACGTAAGGCACATAGTGATGCATATGGTGATTTTGGCCTTTGAATTACAATTTTTATCCGGTATGAGTAAAATTAATGAAGCAATAATGAAATCCTCCTAAGTTTCTTTAGATGTTATCAAATGTGCTAATCATCTCCCACGTACCTACTCCAGTTAGGGATTAATTACTACCTGGTCTAGTTTATTAAATTTGGTTTACATATAGCTTTTTGGCTTATAATATCATAAATTAGTTGAATAATAATGTGAAACACGTTTAGACGTTTCTGTTTGTTTATGACATGAAACGAGAAAGAAAAAACTTGTTAATTGTAAAAATAATTTGTAGTGTGCATTTTAAGCTTTGCATTCAAAACTGCATTTCAAAAATGTTTGCTTACTGTGTGCTTTTAAAATGTATTTGAAAATGTAGCTTGATGACAGAGGTGATTAGTTATCATTAAACTTTGAAAACATCATTTTTCGAAGGGTTTTCATTTTTTGTAGGGTATGCGGTAGATCAAAAATGTTTTTAACCTCTAAAACTATTGAATATTAAACTAAAAATCTACTCATATTATTTTTAGTTTTAAATCCGGAATTTCGATCTGGAAGTAGGAAAAGAAATGTGCGACTAAACGTTAGCTAAAAATATTGGATAAATAGAAGTTCACCAGACAGATTTTCTTCAAACCGTGCGGGCATGGGTTCTTGGAGTAGTTTAATTTTTTTTTTTAATTTTGATATTAGGACACTTTCATTCAAAATTTGACCCAACTATTCGCCGTCTCCACCCAGCTACCGTTCTAAGTCTCCGCATCTCTAAAAACCCTAAAATATTTGATTATCCTCCGAAGTTCTTCCTCAAAATTCCCGCAATATATGTGGGTTTATCTATTTTTTGTTTTCACCATGATCTCTATATATAATACGGAATGTCCTGACTGACTCACTCACCCATCAACGCACAGCCCAAACTACTGGTGATATAAACATGAAATTTTGAGGGTATGTTCCAATCTTGATGTATAGGCGCACTAAGAAAGGATTTTTGAAATAAACAATTTTGGGGTTGTTTTTACCCCGTTAATGTTAACTTTTACTCCCATAAGAAAATTATTGACTTTGGTGTATGTGTCTCTTTATTTGCTTTTTAAAATTACTTGAACTCAAGATATTGGATGGAATTTTACATCATCGAACGCATAAAAGAATGCAGTATTTAATTCTTTCATTAGATTTTCTCATACGCTTCGTTTTTATCTCATTATTGTGTTTTTAACTCTAAATTCATCAATTTTTCTTCCTTTTCAACAATAGAAATTTCTTTGGCAACCAGGCGAGAATATCCATTTTTTTTAGCGATTTCATGAATGGCCATTCATGCCTGCAGCATTTATAGGCTTACACGAGCATGCATACTTTGTACATTATGTATAAGGTTTTCACTACATATAAGCGAATTTCAATGAGAATTCGCTCCGAAGTTACAGCATGCGGTTAATGACTGATAGATAGTACCTGAATAGCGAATATAGCACGCATCATGCTTTGATTGATATTGATAAAGGTAAATGGCATCTCCCACTGAAATTCAATGGGCATGATCATCTTACTAGTACGAATATTATTTAGTACTATTTCTGGACCCTGATTGGGTAATAATATTACCATATATGTGGTTTTTCTTCTATTAGTTTTTTTCTTCTTCTAAAATATACATGCAAAATGCGATTTAAAATATTCTCTAAATTAAACCTCATATTTCATGTCATTTATTTTTTTTTAGCCGAGAAAATGTAAAATTCTCAACATTAGCCCGGTTTTTGAATGCATTATCGGTGCAATTAATTCACAGCTTCCCGTGAGAAGCCGCGTCCCGCTTCTAGTACTGTTATATTGCTCTTGAAGTATATCTCAGGTTAATAAAAATACAATGGCTGATTATATAATGCATGTCATTTATATACCTATATGAAGTATTGGTTAGAGTTGACATTATATCAGTATTGAGACTGTTGCAATTTCCCTAATTGGTTGCAGTTCCACTGTATTTCGCAAAACGTCTGACAATTATATTGTTTTCCATATAGGTTTTCAATATTGTAATGATAGGAGAGGCTTAGTCTCACCAGTTTTTCCTAAAAATGAAACGTGAATGTCCAATGCTGCCAGTTTTTACGCAAAGTTTACGTTCAAAATCCGTCTGTGTGGATACAATATTACATGGGGGTAAAGAAAGTCAATGCAATCAAAGTCAAGTCTATATGCAAATAATGATTGAACCTGCTATCGTTATAGTAAGTTGCATTTATTGGTTTCTCGCCATGGAGTAAAAAGATTTACATTCCGCGGGTATGTTATTGGATGAATGCCTTGCTAAACACCGTATCACTGCACGCTACGAAAATTATTTTTGCACTCCTGTGCTTCTGTGTATATTATTTTATTTATTTATTTAAAAAAACTCTCCTGTGTACTGGTTGAGCGAGCATAGTGAAAATAGGAGAGAAAGCGCCTGAAAATTGGATTTTCTTGTTTTTATTTTTTATTTTTTTTTTAAATCTTCATCCCCAGTCAAACTTTTCGGCGCACGGCCACGCCCACTTGGTTTGTGCCAATCGGAACGGATGACGGGAGAGTGGGAAAAACGAGCAGGTTTATGAACCAATTCCATTCATGCAGTCCGAGATCGTTTTAATAGCAGAGGGAATCCATCTGTTGAATCGTGACGTGCGGTGTTTAGCCGTTAATAAGTGCTATGGTTTCTTTATGCCCAATTACATTTTGTCAGGCGGTCCAAAAGCTCTGACGCGCACAAAGATTCGTAACACTTCGTTTTATTTGAAGGAAAAAAAATATGAAACGAGTCAAGCGGATGTAATTCCATGGCTCCCGATATTGATTTGCAAATTTTGCGGCTGGAGGATGCGGAGCTACTAAACCATCGGCGGCGCCGATAAATAATCGTTAAAACAAATGAATTTATGCAAGCGCACACACGTGCGCGCAAGTGCCCGGATTTTCAGTCAAAGTCGTCGGATCGTTCATTTTTGTGCATTACGGATTCACAAACACGTGTTCGATGAGATTGTTCCCACGGGTATTACTTCCTGTGGTGGCGCCGTTGCTGTTATTAGTTGAAAGATAACTACGCGTTGTGGAATGTAAATATGGTCTGCTGCGATTGAAGTTTTGTTTCATGAATTATGTCACCGAGGCGGTCACTCAAGTTTAATTCACGCTAGGGATAGAGAAAAATAACCCCAGCTACTAACATCCCATTTGCGATACGTTGGAATAGGTTTTAAATCACGTTTATCGATTTTGCTGTACCTTTTGATGAATATTACAACTTAGATTTATGCTTATATGGAGAATAACATTATTCTGTACTCTATTAACTTGGAAACTAGGGATGGAGTAATAACTTATACCCAAATATTTTCATCTTTCTACTTGCTCCTCCAATTCAAAATTGATATCGGAATCTTATTATGAAACTTTTCATGCTAGTCTGCCAGTTCCCATATGCAACGGATTGTCTCAGTGAGTAACATGCAATATTATCATACATGTCAGACCTCAGACCGTACAGTAGTTTACTAGTATTATTGAACAGTTCCTATAAACTGTGAATTATGAGAAAAACTAACTAAACATAGGAATAAAATTGGCTCTCACGAAATGAAATAACAGCAGTAAGAAATGTTTTTTTTAAGCTATCCGCTGGCTTTATCGATGAATGCCTGTTATTTGAATACTAGCACATGTTTCATAGTCATATTTTTTAATTAATAGCGGTCCCTACCGACCAAATATTGGAGACGCTATGCGCAAAGTAATTTTATGTTTCTTAGCCAAATTATTTACGGTACTGGAAAGGTAATTATCAAAATACAGGCTATTAACCTCTAGCAAGCAAAGAAATTCATAACGGTTGCACCGGCCTTTGTTTTATCTTAAAAAAAAAACTAATAAGAGATGTTGAATGCACCTTTGGTAATCAGTGGAATATCTTGTAAAGCATTAAGATAATGTGTACCTTTTAAGTAGGGTCTTTTCTTATTTAATGGACGCATTTTTTCAAGAAGGCATCTCGGTTTACCAACGCCAACGTCTGTGAAATTTGTGCTATTATTTGACCATAAAGAGGTTTCGGAATCGCTATGTTACGTCTGAAGATATATGCAGTGTTTAAATTGCGAGAAAAGATGAGTGTGCTACATTCTTCAATGATTGGGAAAAATTGTATGAAGCTATCATTTTGATTTATGGCTAATGCATGATTTGTGACTTCTTTGATACAAGTTGGCTAATTTTATGCAAATTGTCAAACTAAAATGACACAATCTTTTAAATGAGAAAATGATTATCCCAAGTTACACGCACCATCGCTGTGGTTTTGTTTCAAATATCTTCCCACACTATCGACTCTTCTCGTCTCTAGAGCTCTCGTCATCGACTGAATTATAATGGTAGGGATTTTTTTTCGTATTTAAAGTAGGGATCAACTACCAATATCTGATCTGTTAATGTGAATATTTATCTCTTTTAACATTGTTGAATGGACCACTGCTCAATTCCCCACTTAAGAACGCAATATGCGTGTTTTATTCATTAAAATACATGAAACCCGAACTCTCACGTACACCTGCATTGAACCTTTTAACAAATTCGTCAATAATTTGAGTTCTCAAATCTGGTTCACCAAAACACGGCTTAATCCACCGTAGTCATACGTTCCTTAATTGCCAATAGTCATACACGTTTTTTAATCATTGAAATACGATTTCGGAATTTCGACCATTTCTATTGAAAATATTTGTGGAAACTATGTAATGCATCAGGAAGAGCTTACTCCTTTCCGTCAAAAATTAATCTAAGCCTGAATACATTTTATAGCAATTCATGAATGCAAAAAATAATTTAAATGTTTTCCCCAAAAAGCCATTATCGTTATGCAGCGAATAAAGTGCCAACTTTATTGCCTTACAATGCAAAAATCACTATGATCGTATCTTGAAGTTTTTTAATTAAAATAGAGTGGTTTTTCTTAGGGTTACATTTAAAGAGAAATTTAAATTATAAGAACTTGGGGAAACGGAATACATTGTTATAACATATGAGAAAAGATCTGAATTATTTTAATTGGAAATTTAAATACTTACATGTAGTCACTGCAGTCATTCGTTGCAAATATATAAAAATTACAGATCATTTGTGTGGAATTTTCTTTGGTGGTGACACTGAAAAAGAAAGATAGAGGATTGGCAACACATAAAATGGACGAACACAGTAGTGGTGGAAAGATGGAATGTTGGCCGATTCCAAATGAAATAACAATCGGCTGGACCAGGAATGAAACCACGGAGCTTCCGATGTTGATATCCAGCCGTCTTAGAAACACTGGAATTGGGGGAGGGAGGAGGGGTCTTTACACGAATAAGCCCCCTGGCTCTACTCTGAAAATACCTGCCGATGATGACGGTATGACCGCAGAAACGTCCAAAGGTTTGAGTGTATTCTGTTCATTTATTTTCGTGTGACAGTGTTCATTAAACTATATTTATTTTTGTGTGTTTATATATTATATATGCTAGGTTACTATTTGCAGAAAAAACTACTTACAATTTTATGAAATATAAATGCTTTCTTTCTCATGCTCTTGGCCATTTGAAATATAAAACATCATGTCCAGGCCATTTCAAGGAGGTATATGAAAATATAGATCGGCCTACAATCATCCCTGCTTAACTTCTTTAAAACTTAAAGGTCGAAATTGAAGTCATGGAAAACTCATTTGCCTTGAAAATAGGAACCCAGCGGCCACTCTGTCACAGAGAAGCCATTAGCATGGGACTTGGTGAATTTACACTTGTAATTTCATGACGACTCTGTACTCCTGCTGTGCTGCTTACTACACACGCTTCATTCTCTTTTTATTCTCCCTGTTTCATCGAAGCCCGGTCTTTCTCTCTCCAACTTCCCTTGCCTTCACCCTCCTCTCAAGATGGCGAGGAAACTCTCAACCGCCCAACAGCACCCCTAGCTCCGAAACCACGAAAACCGAATCTCCCAACGGCGCTCGGGGGCATTTGTCAACGTCAGACGTGAAAAATCCATTGTCTGATTTCCGCCAGCAAAGGTCTTCTTCCGCTTGGGAGCATCTGACTCACTACCAGTCATTTTGCGTCATATTCCGAAGATGCCATTTCTCTCTTTCTCCGCCAGCTGCAAGTAGTTTCCACCTCATAGTCTGACGACCCAGTTTCAACCATCCACTCGTCTCTCTTCGGGTTCCGTCTGTGGGTTCTCTGTAGATTGGGTGCGCCAAGAGCAGGCTGGATTTTAAAAGAAATAATTCCCACGTGAAAGTGGACCAATCTCAATATTTCCTCTCGGCTCCATTGACGGGAGAAGTAAAAGCAATTTGAAATGAACCGAAATATTAAAATTATCTTGGGGGAACAGAGAACGTTGTGTTTTTCTCCAAAAATGCAGTTTCTATAACGCGTTGATGTAAATGGACCTTTTCCGTATTGGTGATTTTCTATGGCTTTTTATGTCAACCAGTTAATTTAAATTACTGGATAGCAGATTGGGCCGTTATACCTATGCACAGTATAGAGTAAATATTTCATTTCACATGAAATTCACATAATTTATTTGGTGAAACGTTTTTGGCTGGAAGAATGATCTTGGTTTATAAGAACTTAGCTATATACATCAGTCTAATGCGTGCTTTGATTTCTACCAGAATATTTCTTAAAATTCAAAGGAAAAGTTGTAAATCGACTCAACCAATTATTAATAAATTACGAAGACCTAATTGGTGAGTATAATGATTTGAAATTATATATATTAAATGTAATTTCAGCTAAATGTTCATGAAATAATTTTTTTAATTTGGATGTTACACGAGCCAAAGTTTTTCAGTCTCTGATAATAGGTATCAATTTATTTTCTGCTCACTGTTATGTCGTTCCTTAATTATATAATTATTATTGATTGAAATGAATGTACGCGTACAAATAATAATTTGAAATGACTAACTGTTTAGTAAAACGTTTGGGGAATTCTAGCTTATGGCAAGGCAAGGCCATCCGCCTGTGTCTCCACTCATGCACGAGCCGATGACTAAAAAGAAAACCTGTATATAATATAAAAACCTGAAGATAGGTGAGCAGGGAAGTGTGCAAATATGGGTAAAAAGAAACCAAGGGATTAGTATCTATATATTTCCTCAGCAATACTCAATTGTCTGGAGAGGAACGAGTCTCTTCTTCGGGAACTGCCAATAAGTATAGGAGGGTAAATAGGAGAGAACGAAGTGAAAAATTCTGGATGCCACGGCCATTAAATAGTATAAATAATAAAAACTAAATAAAAAATGAATTCTGTTACGGCATTACCAACTTGGTGTCAGCGTTAAAAAAATTGTATTATTGCACCGCAATTAAATGGTGCAATGTTACAATCGCTAGCCTTAGGAAAAAGTGGGAATTGGAACTTTGAAATAAAAGTGGATGAGCAGTATTTAAATTGCGGGACAAATGCTTCCAAAATAAATACTTATGATAATTAATTTTCGTTTATTTTTGCCGTATGTTTGATTGAAGAACATTTCAAACTGTACTAATGAGAGAATTTGCTGAATCTTCCAATATGTTAGGAACTATCAACCCTGTACATGTAACCATTAGTAGCATATAAACTTTTCCCGCTGGACAATTGATTGAATTGGTTCTTGCATTGCATGGTAGGCTATCAACAAAAACTTTATTGGCCTATGATATTCGAGAGAAAAAAATGATGTGTTAGTTTGAATCGATAAAGGCTTATTGTGTCCCGACGACAAAGTAGCAGAAGACTGAGAGAAAGTGAAGGATAAGGGGTAAGGAGATGCAGGCCGATGCAGTGGGATGGTTGTCTTTTGGGCCGCTGGAGAACAGATGGGATTGGAATTAATACCGCCCCGAGTAAGGATAAGGAAAGCGCTCACAGCCAAAGAGATAATGATGAGACCGCGGTGCTGCGACAGAAGATATGAGCCGAGAGGAGAAACTTGGCCTTATAGGGATCGGAAGAGAGGGACCGTTTAGAGAAGTTTGTCCTTTGGTTTGAGTAAGAAGAAGATGACATCTTCCGTATTCTTTTCGACCGAACGATCGTACCCTTCCCATAGTTTCCCAATTTCTTGCGAGACGAAAGTGGAAGGAGATATTCTCTCCCTCCTTCTTTTCACAAACTTCCCTGGAGAAGATTCCCTACTTTTCATCCTCAGAAAGATCAAGATCGAGGGTGTGGGGGAGGAAGGAAGAAAAAGAGTAAGAAAAGATTAAGCTGGAAGTAAGGATGAATGCGGCGAGGTTATCCTCTAACAAACACCAAAATGACAAATTCGCAAAAATGGGAGAAGTGAAGAAAATATATTGACACTGCTTGGAAGTTGAGTTTTTGTAAACATCACACAAGTTATGAATGCCTGTGCACTTGGGAATGAATATTGATATATTCGCCATCATTCATAGTCATTCATATTTTCCTGAGATTGATTCAAGGATACTTGGAAACTTTTCTATTTTTCTTACGATCCCAAATTAAAGATACTAAGCCATGCTTGAAAAGTATGTATATATTAAGGGATAGAAGTTGAACTGACCTCAATTATTGTAACTTATAATATATTCATCACATCAACGAGGCTTTATATAATATTGGTGCACATCACTAGAATTACAAGGCTCTTTACCAATGTCATTCAATTTTAAACTTAAAAAAAGATAAAACGTGTATCAGTATAACCGATTGTGCTGTAGGTATTTATCATCTTAATTACTATTATAGAGTTCGTTTACGCTGAGAATAGACGTGCACTAGAGAGATCAAACATATAACCGTGAAGACAGCATTAGTGTGTTTTCTCTTCGTCCACTTGATTTAATATAATCCGAATAAAACTCTTTCGCATTTCAATACAACCTGTCAGGAACGCAGAGGAGCGGTATCAAGTTAAGATTTTTACATTCAATTCGCTTGTGCCCATGAAATCATAGGTATAAAATATAGAGCTAATGCATTATGTACGCCAGAAAACTCCACCGTTTGTGCTCCCAGAGGGAGATTTTATTGGTGTCCACCTGAACTATGGATTCAATTACTAATTAGACAACAACATATGAATATAATATGAATATAATTTATGAATATAATTTATGCTACATGAATATAATTTATGCAAAATGTCTGAAATTGTCATTGACTTCTATTGTGAGGTTTGCTTTCTGCGACATTCTCCTATCAGATAGACACTTAATTCCTACGCCATTATTTATTTCAACAGCCCTCATAATTAAATGAGCTTTTCCGTCTTTATTATTCCTCATTAATTCTTTACGTTACTGTTAATTGATTACCAAAAATTCTGTGAATTAATCTCGAATTTTCTTATTATTATTACCATATTTTGACATTTTATAAGATAAATAAGGTTTTAACCTCGATGTGACGAAATCTAATGGCGTACATTGTAATTATATATAATTTTTTCATGAAATTGTGATGAGAAAAAGGATAGACAAATTCTTTCGTACTGATAACTTCCATTTCATCATAACCTTATTTTTCATTTCGCAAAACCGTACTCGAGCAAATAAAATATTTTGCATGCCTACTATTGTAATCTAATGGTTCCTGGAATCACTTCCGAAGAAAATCACAAGTACTACCTCGATATTGGCCGCGCGCACACTTCAGACAAAAATCTGTTTGTAACGCCTTCCAGCTCATTCACACACACACGTTAAAATCTGAATTTCACGACAGCAAAATTGCCTTGTTTACCCGTTTACTATTCAGATTAAAATTAATTGTTAGAAATTGGATCCTTAAAGGGAATAATTCTTTTTTTTTACATCCGGTTAATCCTGATATTTTCGTATAAGATGCGAGAAAGATTAGGAGTGGAGAAAGAAAGAGGTATCCAGTTGAAAGTGGTGGCTCACTGAAACCTTGCCACCCTAATTTCAAAGAAGACGATGGACCGCTGCGATCGTAAAACACGAGAACTATTTAACGACCGGATAAATACATGTGATGAGCGTAAAGTTAATTGAATCATTATTTACTATGATAGAAGAATCAAAAACGAACGTATGAATTTTAAGACGGAACAGGATTACATTCCTCCTTTTTAAAACTCGTGACTCTTATTTCATGAGAATTCTATCGCCCTGATAATCCAGCAGTATTATTGATTCACTTTCTACTGCGATAATGGGAGAGGCATTTGTTTTTTCAGCCACTCTTTCGACAGTATTTAAACCAAGAACTTAGTGTTATTGGGCATGGAATCCTTTTTAGATAACACAACTTTGATTAGTCTGATCTATCTGAATCTCATAAAATTCTGACTTTCTGTAAAGATCGATTGGTATACTTTATATCTATGAAGGTGGTAATGCATTTTGGTGGCTGAGATCGTAAAAAAAAGCCTTCGTTTTTGGAATTATATTCAATTCTATGTAAATATGACGATGGGATAATTTTAAGCAATTACGCTCGGTTGAACGTAAGTTCCCAGGCCCAGAGGAGGTGTGGCGGAGGCCCAGAGGAGGAGGCCCCTCAAGTGTCCTGAATGAGTTCCAATTGCTAAGAATTTACTAGGAGTCAATAGTACCACATGGCCTTTCTGGATTAATTTTTAGATGACGACGGAAGACTCTTATATCGAAACGTCGGCAGAAATGCAGAGTGTGACCCGGTGGAGAGCCCGAATAGACTTCAACAACATCATATGCCGGGAATGTATCAGATCATTCTTCTGATGTGGGTACATACTTTCACGAAAATTGGAAGAAGGCCGATCTAATAAGATCCTTCTATTCTATCTCTGGTGTACAACCAGTCATCGCATTTGCTGCACGGAAGACCAAAAGTGAAAATTTATCATGAGTATTAAGCCTTATGATTCCAGGGAAGAACTAGCATCGCCTGCCTCGGAGTCAAAGGAGGTAATTCCAAATCATGGTCATTTCCCGTCTGTTTCGGAACAGCTCTCCATCTTTAGAATATATTAGATCTCTTTTGCGCCAGAGAAGAACACGGAGATTATTTCAAGCAGAACAAGCAAAATCCTAAAAAAATAAAACCCATATCCGTCACATCGCTCGTCTTCAAGGCACTCGACAGGGCGAGACTAAAAGGAGGTGATAGGAGGTTGGGGAAAGCACATCGAGAGGGGAGATATTTTTTATCCTCATGTAAGATATTTTACAGCGTAAGTCACCTTGGGGTTTTAAATTCCGCCGACTACAACCAGTTACACGCCCACCCAACTACACTCATAACGCTGTACCCGCGGGGACGTAAGAGACAGTAGGGAGGGGTTTGGCGGGGGGAGGGCGGGAAATGGAAGCCGAGGGATGAAGGAGAAGAAGGCGAAAACCTGTGAATTATCGCTGGCCATAACTTAAGTTCCGGGCGTGTTCACAATACGAACCACGCCGCGGAGGCTTTCGGTCTTACGTCGGGCATGAGAGTGAGAGGGAGAAAGAGATGGAAGGGTGAGAGAGAGAAAGATGAGGGAAGGAGGAAGAGAAAGGCGCGGGAAAGATAAAATTGAGAAGCTGCGAATCCTCGTGAGCAGGCGTTTCTCACGAGGCAGTTCAGATGGGCAGCCAATCAGCTGGTGGAGAATGTTGCCATTCGCTCCGTTGCTGCCAAGTTGATGAACGTATAACGCGTGGGTTCTGATTTTCTGATTCAGTGCGACGATGTTAACCGCATCGTCTTTTGCGTTTTTCATAAGAACTGGAAAACTATCTCATGTATGACGCACTAGTGAGAGCGCTGGGTTAGGAGAAGAGGGGGCTATTTGCCTCTTCTTATCCAGAGTAAATAAATCCATCGCATTTTGGGACGTTTAATGTAAAGTTCAATTTGCAAAACAAAATTTGGAAAGGTTGGATTATACTGTTCTCATGTTCTCCTCTTCATGCTGTCTGAAAGTTTTTTTTTTAATTAGCCAAAATGTGAATAAAATCATGTATAGGCCTTTTTACGGTGGCCCGTCCTTTTGGTTCGGCCGGAATGAAGTCTTTGCTCCTCATTCGAGCGAACACTCCCATTCGACTGACAGAAGAGCCTTCTTGAGAGGGACCACGTATCCTTCCCCGAGGGAACGTGAAACGAAGGACACAAAGGGTTGTAATGAAAAGCTGCCGCGCGAATAACGACCCTCACGACAAGGATTGATTCGCTCCCTTCCCCACTCCCCAATTTATTCCACGGCACTCTGGACCAAGTGAGTTTGCTTTCTGGCCACGGGCGGACTTGCGGAAGATCGCTGTAGACGAGGCACACCTCAATGCGTAGTCTGATGCAGCTTCTTCATGGAGAACTACTTTCCGGATCATGTAAGCATTCCATACTACTTAGGCTTGGTTATATGATTCGTAGAAACTCCGGTTTTATAATCTGTTTAACGTTAACATCCATATTATAGAGCCTTTAAGTTAACTTGAGAGTTCGGGTTTTGTATATTACATGAGACTAAAGGCTAGTTGACATGAGAGTTAACGATGGGAGAACATATTACCATCGGAGTTCATAAAGTTCATTCATTCATAAAGAGTTTTATGTAAATGGAATAGGGAGTCTCATATTTTAAAGAAGAAATATAATCGAGGAACGCCATCAGGATTTAACTAACGACCACGTAACACCTTCTGCAGCCCTAGGTGGTAGGTAAACCATCTTATTTCCACCGGGACTGAAAATGTCTTGGCACTCCTTGGTTATTTTCGTGGTTTAGTTGGCTGTTGCAGCCTATTCATACAGTTGTGCGTTACCTCCAGCAGTTCTCCACTATACACTAGGAATGAGGTACATACAAATATACCGATGTACAGGATATAAAAATATTCAGATAATACTATAAATACCAATTTTCCGATTGCTACATTTTGGAAAATATACCGGTAGATCGGTCGGTAAATTTGTCTACCCATTTTAAAATTAGCAGTCATCTTTATCTGTTATCATTAAATGAAAGAATGCTATGATGGAACCATAAAATATTCCCTCCAAATATAATTTTATCGGAGGAGATTGAATTTAATTTATTTACCTTACCTCCGACAATTCATTACTAATTTTGCTGTAAATACGTATTTGGTGATATTAACATTGGTCTAAAAAATATAGGGTAACAGTTTTAAGAAAATTTTACCAGTTATATCGGAATATGCTATTTAAAAAGCACTCGGATATCGATTGATATTCCAGGAAAAGATAACGATTAACTCGATGTATCAGTGCCTCCCACTGACGGTTTTTACCGCTAATGCACCCGTGCATGCGGCTGTGCCAGTGTAAAACGGCCCTTTTGAAGTGCGGGGGGATATTTTTGGATTTGCATGGAAGGAGGGTTCCGAGCAATCTCAAGAGATAGCGTTTCAAAGCCATGTGTTGCGTTCCGTATCTCGTGCCTCTCAATTTGGAAGCCGTGTTCCCACTCGGGGGGCAGAGGCACCCGCGCATGCGCCGTGCAAAGGGTGGTTTTCTTCTTTGGTAAGGATGAGCTCCTAAAATTAATGCCACGGGATTAATGCAACGAGCGGCACGTTTGCTCATGGGAGAGGACTTAAAACGCATCGCACAAAGTCGATTAATCAGCGATAGGAATGAATCATGTTAGCGCGAATCATTTGAAATGTGTGTAGTTTATCTCCTTTGCGCATGGAAATCAGACAGCCTAAATCAACAAATTGAGGATCAGAGGGTTTCTTCCTAAGCCAATCATGGATGTAATTTTGAAAATAAAACATTGTGCTTTGAAGAGACTAGTAGAAAGCATATATCCCTTGAAATATCAGAGTAAAAAGATAATAATTAGTGTAAGCTTTTGCCAATATTAAATCATTTAGTAAAGGGATAAAATCTGCGAATATTTAATTTGTATTAAAAAGAGGTTTAAAATATGACGTATATTATTATTAATATGGTGAACTGACAAACTCTTAAAGGTCGCTGCTTAGAAATTAATGTTTTCATGCACTATTTTCTGATATTCAACCATCAGGGAATGAAAGTTGTTGTGAATCCGGAAAGTCTTCTGTTGAGTAATTCAACGGTCACATACGCTACACTGAAACATTCATTAAATATGGTTTTTGGAGTTTTGTCTACAGATCAAGTAAAATATTTGAAAATATAGAAATATGATCTGGCAGTCGCTCATCATGTTGTGATAGATAACTGTACGAAACCTCACGTCTATGGGAAAAATGTTTGCTTGATGGACACTTACGTTAAATAAAATATCCATACAAAACGCAAGACTTTCATTCGTTTTTAGTTTCATTTCATTCGAAGACATATTTTCACTAGAAAAATATTCAATTGAAAAATATTAGTTTTGCAATTCGTGATGAATGATCCAGTGGGTAAAGTGTTGAGGATGACTAAATGGCAAAATTATAATACTGTGGATCAAGAATTCTCAATTTCTTGTTTTGAAAATTGAAAAATCCAATCGACTGCATTCCCATGAACACAGTTTGGTGTGGCATAATTTAAATTGTTTGCTTTCTATAGCATCTCAATTTCCATTATCTAAATTAATTTCTCTTGTAACTTTAAAAACTCTTGTAACTTTTAGATGAGTAATATTAAGTGAGCTTCTCAATTACTGTTTCTGCATTATTGAATTCTTTTCCTGATGCTTTATGGAATTCTCATTATTAAGGGTGCGTACTGCTAACCCAGCGGTTCCCAAACTGGGGGTCGCGACCCCCAGGGGGTTCGCGGGCCGTTCGGAAAGGGGTCGCGAGATGAGGATTATAATTACTTTAAAAACAATATCATTTGAATGTACACATTGTTTGTTATTTTTAGGGGGTCGCGGCTAAAACGTATGGGCTAAAATGGGTCGCGGAAAGAAAAAGTTTGGGAACCGCTGTGCTAACCCGAACTTTTAAAGAATATGTAAGTATGAATTATGATAACTCATAATGGTGGAATTTCATCAAACGGCACTCCCGTTTACATTGCTTGCAAAAAAAGTAAAAAGGCACAGAAGCATTTCTTCAAATTTTCCCTAATTTTAGTCAATAGTTCCTAGTAATTGCGCCTCGGAGATATAACATCTTGTGTAATCGAAGGGTCCCGGGTTCAACTCCGGGTGAAGCCTTTGCACGCCCCCGAACAAAAAAAATCCTCGGAGTGCGAGGTGGCCCAGGGAAAGGAACTGGCCCCCCTACCCTGAATGCGTAAAGTTCACACGCCTGTGGCTTAGTCCGGGGTGAGCTCTAACCTCAACTATCCAAACCAACCTTCGAGTTGAATCTCTGAGCGAGTGAGTGTAATCAGAAGTAGAAGGTGACTAGATTAGATTAGAGGGTAGGTGGAGTTCCTCCAAGGAGGAGCTGAGGCACTTAGACCTAATGGTCCATTGTGCCAACCACCATGTTTGTATTCACCCATAGAGTCCAGTCGCCCTGCTAAAGGATAACATGTCCTCTATGGGGATACCCCTGACTTCATCTAGTTCCAAAGATGGGGAGCCCAGATGCCTAACCCTAGTCCTCATCAAAGCTGGACACTTGCAGAGTACGTGCGATGTTGTTTCGTCCTCTTCCTCGCACCATCTACATTTCGCCGAGTCTGTGATTCTCAGGAGATGGAGGTGCCTCATAACCTGATAGTGTCCGGTGAGCAGTCCCACTATCGTACGAAGTTGTCTTCTGTCCAGTGATAGAAGCTTTCTTGCCATCCCCGGTCTGGGTCCTTCTATCAGGAGCTTGGCTTGCCTAAGCCCCTGTACATTCTGCCGGATCTTAGAGTGTTGAGCTAGGCTCCACTCTTTGATACTAAAAATCCCTGAAGAAGGTGCGATTGGAATGAAAGGCTCTGGTCCAATTGGATTCCTGTTCGAGCCCTCCTTTGCTAGTTCATCCGCTATCTCATTTCCGGTTATGCCTGTGTGGCCAGGGACCCAGAAAAGTTCTACATTGCTCTGTCTGCTGAGGGAGTCCAGTGCTTCCCGGCATTCCAGCAGCAGTCTTGATTTACACCACGGCGATGTGAGAGCTTTTAAAGCTGCTTGGCTGTCGGTGCATATGCGAATTGGTCTGCCTTTACGGCAGATGTCCTTGGCAACATAGGCACAGGTCAGCAAAGCGAAGACCTCTGCCTGGAAGACTGTGGCGTGCTCCCCCAAAGGAATTGAGAGCTTTTTATTAGGTCGGCGGCAGTGAACCACTGCTCCTGCTCTTCCTTCTTTTCTAGAGCCATCTGTAAACCAGAAGTATGCTCCATTGTCTTTGTCTCCTTCCTTGACCCACCATTCCCTCGTTGGAAAGTGGGTTTTGAAGAGAGGCGGTGTTTTGTTGAGCGCAACCGTCATGTCGTCTGTGCCCATTTCACAAATGGGGTTCGACTCCATAAGTTCCGTCCATAGTTGTCTGTGACCAGAGAGGTTTCCTCTGTAACTCCATTGTCCCTGTCTCTTGAGACGATAGGCCGCCATCCTAGCTTGCGTCTCGACTTCCACGTGAAGTGGTGTGAGACTCAGTAGGGTTTCGAGGGCCAGCGTCGGGGTTGTCCTCATGGCTCCCGTGATACCCATACAGGCCATTCTTTGCAGGTGCTTGAGTTTATTCCTTGCAGTAATCTGCCTAGTCTTCTTCCACCAGACAATTGAGCAGTGTAGAAAGGCTGGCTTCACCACTGCAGTGTAAATCCATTTGATCGCTTTTGGCTGAAGTCCCCAGGTTTTGCCGTGGGCCCTCCTGCATATCCATAGGGAGGCACATGCTTTCTTGATTTTGGCCTCAAGATGTTCTCCCCAGTTGAGTTTGGTGTCCAGAAGAACTCCAAGGTACTTGACCGTCCGGGATGGTTGTAGGATCCTGCCTTGCAGTGAAGGAGGATCAAATCCATCTCTCTGTCTCTTATTGGTGAACAATATGAGCTTAGTCTTGTCAGGGTTCACCGTCAGCCCTGTGTCGTTGCACCATGTCATCGTCCTGTCTAGGGCCTTTTGCATGAGTCCGGAGACGGTATCAAGGTATTTTCCGGTGATGAGGATCGCCACATCATCTGCATACCCCTGAGTGTAGGCTCCGGTTTTATTTAGCCTCGTGATTAGCTCATCGATGACCAGGTTCCACAAGAGGGGAGATAACACTCCTCCCTGTGGACATCCTCTAGTCATGGCCACCTTCCTTCGTGCTGTCCCTCAGGACAGCCTTGACAATTCTTTCTTCTAACATGTGTCTGATCCAGCTCACAATATGTGGGTGGACCCCATGTCTCCTGGCTGCGCAGCAGATGTGGTCGAAGGATGTATTGTTGAAAGCTCCCTCTATATCGAGAAAAGTCCCCAAACCATACATCCCGTGTTCCAGTACTCCCTCAATCCTAGAAATTAGGTTGTGGAGCGCTGTCTCGACCGACTTTCCTTTTTGGTAGGCATGTTGAAACGGGTGTAGAGGATGGTCCTTTAACGGCCCCTCTCTTATATACCTGTCCACTATTTTCTCCAATGCTTTGAGCATGAATGACATGAGGCTGATTCCTCTGAAGGAGCCAGCCTTGGTGTAGTCTGTCTTTCCTGATTTTGGGATAAAAACTACTTCGGTGATCCTCCAGGTTTTTGGAACATATCCGTACGCCAGGCAGGATCGGAAAATTCTGACAATTGGTAGCAGTATTAGTTCCTGTCCCTCTTGCAGAAGTGCCGGAAAGATACCATCTTCTCTAGCAGATTTGTATGGGCTAAAACTTGTGATCGCCCATCTGGTAGCATGATATGTTACGATGCTGGAGGCCAATCTCCACTCCGTCCGAGCCGGACGGATGGGAGGCCTCCTATGGTGCATCTCCTCGCCCTCCAAGAAGCCTGGAAAGTGTGTTTCCAGCATGAGCTTTAATGCTTCCTTGTCAGATGACGTGAAGTCACCCGAGGGAAGCAAAAGAGCCCCCACTCCTGCTTCTGGGTCTTTTGAAATAACTTTATGGAATCTTGCCAATTGTGGAATGGCCTCCATGTTTCCGCAGAAGGTCTTCCAAGATTCTCGTTTTGAACGTTTGATTGTCGCCTTTTACCTACGTTGGGCAGATTTGAAGTTGTCCCAGTCTTTAGGCATTGTGGTCCTCTTTGCTTTATTAAAGAGTTTCCTGGTCTCCCTGCGGAGATACTCCAACTCGGTGCCCCACCAGGGCAGCTTGCTACCCTCCTTCCTGCTCTTAATAGGGCAGCTTGCTTTGTAGGCTGAGATTATGCTGTCCTGTAGGTGTCCCACAGCATCGTCTATCTCGTCTACTTTCTTGAATTTGCATTGGGGTGCCTGTGATAGTAGTCCTCCAAGCATTTCTCTGTATCTTCTCCAGTCCGTAGATCTGGGATTCCTGTATGTGATTGGCCTATTGCTAACCTTTGATAAAGTGAAGAGTATGTGTCGGTGGTCAGACAGTGTGACCTCACCTGACACTCTCCATTCTTTAATGCATTCCACCATAGAATTGGTGCAAAGCGTTAAATCAAGCACTTCTTCCCTTATGCTGTTCGAAAAGGTGGGCTGAGCCCCCCTATTGAGTATATGCATTTCCGTTGACATCAGATACTCCATCATGGCCTCCCCTCTGTTATTCGTATTGCTGCTACCCCACACTGTATGGTGTGAGTTAGCGTCGCATCCAACAAGGAGGTCCCAATTTTTTACTCTGCAATAGCTTACCAGTCTCTCCAGTTCATCCGAAGGTGGTGGGCCTGGAGCGTCATATGGCAGGTAGGAAGAGCAGACGACCACTCTCCTCTCATTTCCACCGTCCCCAAGACTAAGCACAACAACTGCCTGGTCCCTGGTGATAAATTCTGGTAAATGCATAGCACTTAACCCATTAACATAGATACAAGCTCTAGGTCTATAGACTGTGGTACAAAAGAATACTTTACCCATTGTCGTGTTTAAACCTCTGACTCGACCCCGGAAGGCCCAGGGTTCCTGAATCAGTGCAATTTTGACCTTACCTTCTGATAGGATCCTTTGCAGGATCCCAGAGGCAGCCTTGCTGTGCTGAATATTAGCCTGGAGACAGTGGATACCTGTCATTTAGACTAACTCCTTATCCTCTGCGACCCCCTCCGCTCCAGGGGTCCTTGGGGGCTTCTCTGGTCCCCCCGACCTGCCAAGGAAGGTCACCTCTGCCTTC
Source organism: Pyrrhosoma nymphula (assembly GCA_963573305.1). Taxonomy (NCBI): domain Eukaryota; kingdom Metazoa; phylum Arthropoda; class Insecta; order Odonata; family Coenagrionidae; genus Pyrrhosoma; species Pyrrhosoma nymphula. The sequence continues at coordinate 25,253,826 of OY754336.1, read as the reverse complement.
TGCATCCCCACATTTGGTTTGAAGGTGGGGCTTGCCATGAAGGCGTCCGATGCTTCGTCGACTTCCAGGACAAATCTTGTCCCTTGTTCGACAACACATCTCTCATATGGCCTCCATAAGGTGGTCTGGAGCCCCGGGTTGGCTCTCTTCAGCCTCTCCAGAAGGGTTTTGGTGTCGGGTCTACTCGGTCCCGGAACCCACACCATCGTCCTTCTTCTTTTGATAAGGCTGTTGGCATCGACAACCTTAACCTCGGTTCCCTCGAAGGGCCCAATGATATTTACCGCCCTCTCAAGCCAAGAGGCCGAGTACTCGTTGGCGCAGGCCATTCTTGAATGGCGCAGCCATCCACTGCGCCATTCAAGAACCTGTTGGCTTCGAAGAGTGGGACCTCCTGTTCAGCTGGTGCTGTGTCCCACAGCTCCTCCAACGGCCAACTGATGCCAGTTTTCTTTCATCATCACCTCGGGGTAATTAACTGGCACAATCGCCATCCTTTTTGTGTCTCTTGTTATTTGAGCATATGTGGGCGCAGTTATGGCCCTTTTTAGATCCTGTGAGGCATTAGGCGTGTCCCCTGGGGTCCTGTCCCTTTTACGGGAGGAGCTGCCTGTGGTCTCTGCGGTGTCCACCCCCCGCCCAGTGGTTCCGCCGGCGGGCTTGCCGCCGGCAGTTCCTCCTAAGGCAGGAGGGTGAGCAGGGCCTCCTGCAGCTCTTTCGGTGCGTCTCACCTTGCGTCTCCACCTTTTGGTTGCGACACTTGGTTGGTGCGAAGTCCCCGTCGAGAGGTCCTTCAGTCTCCCTGCAATATTCTTCAGGGTAGCATTAGAGGCTACTGAATCTGAATCCATCTCCTTACTAGATTCAGGTGCCTTGATTGTGGATTCAGACGAATCTGATGACAAGTTGCCGTCCTTACTAGGTATAGAAGGGTGGCTTAGGGGAATAGGGTTCCCCGAAGGGGCCCACAGGGTTGAGGTAGAAGAGGGGCGACCACTGGGATCCCCATCAGGGCTCACCAACAGTGCCTCCTCCATGGTTAAGGAAAACGGGCTACAAGAGTCCTTGGGTGGAGTCCGCTTTTCAGCGGGTTCCGAGGTTTTTTTATTTAAAGGTTCCATAAAGTTCCCACGAGTAGCTAGGGAAATAGGGGGGTCCGCCCATGCAGAGCCCCGCATGCATAGGTAAGGCTAAATAAAACCGGATGTCGCCCAGTATCCGGAGTCTCACCTGTTAGTGACTTCTTACCCTCTGCCCCGCGGATGCGGTCACCATTGGCACAGGGACGCACCGTGATGATGGGAGCAGTTTATCGACCGCCAGGTCTAGATCCGTCATGTTCTGCGAAAACCAGGGGCACCTCGTGGAGGTTGTGGCTCTTCACCACGCATGACGGTCTTGGTGTGTGATGGTCACCACCACACACCCTGGGATCACACATCCCTCACCCCCAGAAGGTGACTATATATAATGTTCTCATCTAGACGATCAGTTAATTAACATCTGATACCATATATTTATCTCTTTCAAGAAGTAAACGATGGTTTCAGACCTCACTTGGTGGAATTCCTTAATATCAGGGATAGAAGGATTAACTTTGCAATTCCACATTGTAAAAGATTTATTACGACCGGTTTCGCCGCAGTGCAGCATCATCAGGTGAATGGCAAGGTCAGTGCAGCATCATCAGGCAACACCTGATGATGCTGCACTGCGGCGAAACCGGTCGTAATAAATCTTTTACAATGTGGAATTGCAAAGTTAATCCTTCTATCCCTCTTTCAAGAAGGCTGACGAGGAGATATGCGCCTGGTCACAAAAGGGGAAGAACATCTCAAGGTCAATGAATGGACTTTTGGGTGGGATTTCACTCATTTCCCAGGTATGTCTTCCTGTCTCAAGGACTTGATGCGGCAGCCGCCCACATGCAACGCAGCAACTCCTTGAATTTTTTTCGATATACTAATCGAAAGATCGCCAATTACAGAGCGCTCAAGTATCACCTAATAGGTCCTATCGGTGAAAATTAAGTTTTAATCAACTTAACGCGGTGTAATATTTTTTTCATTTAAGCGCACTTCCTCTGCATGCTCTGTACCAACTGAATGAAGAGTTTAATGTTTACCACAAAAACTGCGGTTACTCCTACATAAATTCTAGCTAGACAGAAAAAGAGGAATTTTTAAGGAATATTTAGTTTTCATTTCACTGGCTACTTAAATCGTATACCTTTTAAAGTGTGCTCCCGGGACAAAAATGAAGTCTAATGAATGAGTATTTCTCATATATTTTACGTATTGGTTAATATATATATCATATGTATTGGTAATCATCATCATAGTACTTATTTTGCTATAAGGTCTTAATATGTTTCCATGCAGAAGAGATGCATTCACTCTTTCGCACGGTCAACGCTGCTTTTGGCAAATTTACATTTGTCATTATAACGGAAAGAGCTTTTATATAAATTACTTTTGCCAAGTCTTCAGGTGATTCTTTTATAATTTTCAGATTCTCTTTAATGCAGCAACTAGAGTAATTCCAAAATCAATAGAGCGCATGGCGAACTGATTGGTGTCCTGAAAGCCTGTTTCTGATCGTAACATTTTTCAAAAAATTTTTTTTTCAAATTAATATTATATTAGCAAATTTTTCAAACTGTACTTAAGATTCAACACTGACTTGAAACTTGGTTTTTGGATACTCGTTCAAATAGGACTAATATTTTAAACTTTCTTCAAGATGTAGTTGAACTCTTGTACGTAAAACTCTCTTGAACCGTATGTAAATTATTTAAAAATTTTCTCAAAAATTGTTTGAATATCTTTTTCGGAATCATTTTACCGTGGGCAGCAAGTACTACCGTCTAATTCTTATATTTCAAAATAATTGGCCGATAAACGAAGTCTTGAAGTCTCGACAGAGAGGTCGCGACAAGGACACTCTTGTCTCATCTTCGGGCACGATGTGGGGAACGACACTTCTATTTTTTTTATTCATTCACTCTGTCCCAGGAAACCTCTTCATGTGGTGTCCACCCCTCGGCCGCCGCGCCGGCCAGACCACCGCGGCCGATACTGCGTCCGAACACTGGTGGTGCGAAACAGAGGCGGAGGGAATTTTTCACGGGAGGGATTTTGCGAGGTCAAGCGGGGGGGAGGGGGGAGGTGGACACGACCCCCTGCAGCAAGCAGCGGAAGCGGCAGGGCTTGCATCGGTCCGAAAGGTTGCGGTGGCAGCTGTGGCAACACGATTGGCAGGCGGCCCCAATTACTTTCCGAGGACCGAACCGCCCCTATTTTCCATTGTTTGAGAATAGGGATAGATAGAGGAATAGTGGACGGCCGAATAACAAGGCGTTTCCCAAATGGTACGCAACAAAGGAAGGGATTTGTTCCCTTCTGTAAGGTTTTTGGAACGTCTGAAAAAAACTCCAAGTGAGGTCGCTCAATTATTTCAGAGAAACATATTAGGTACCTATTTGGATTTCGTGTAAAAAATAAGACTTCGATTAAAGTTTCTGATTTTTGAATGCTTCATTGAAATTGATGGTAAGAGAATACTATAAAATTAAATGAGTCAACCGCCCGGAAAATGTACGATAAAATGGCTCAATAATTGTTTAGTTAATGGTAATGAGTATTTCATCGCATTGAATAACGAAATTTTGGCTGATATTCAAATTTAAATGAGATTAAGTGCTTTGGTTTCATAGAAAACCTTCATAAATCCATGAGGGTGATGCAATATCTTTCCTCGCTGGAAAAAGGCTTCGTAGGAGGCTGACTTTGAAACTTCACTCTTTCGGGAACAGGAACGGTACTACTTCAATTTTTATGAGATAGGTTTAACAGTTTCCCCATTTGAAAATTATTTGAGATAAGAGTCTTTTGCATATGTTATCATGATTTTAGTTCCTCTATCCTCCCCGAGTATTAGAAGTTCATGTGGTTAAAAGAGAAATTTAAGTTATTTTGCTCGCAAACACTTGTTTTTTGATGCACGTACTTAAGGTTGTAAACTTAATTTTCACTTTGCGGTAAAATACTCTTATATTATACTATGCAGTAGATTAATTATTTTATTACATATATTAAAATACTCAAATGTACTTGTAGAAATTCTTAGGCGGCGAAGTTTTTGATGATTAATAATGATCAGAGAAACAGCAGATCCTTACACGCAGGTTGCGTCAAGAGTGAGAGGAACACCTCGCTGCTAGGACACAGACCACAACGAAACCACATACCAGCCAAACGTTGTCGAACTAAATGTCCGCTCAGCCCTCGCAGCTCATGTGTTACCTCGTTGTTCGCATAAACAGTTCTATATTCATTTCTCGCAATGCTGCCGCTGCCCGTTCCAAATCCATCTTTTAACCCTTAAGCTGCTGCAGTTAGAGCGCATGTCGTCCACCCTTTGCGGAAAACTTCTTATTCGGACGGAGCCTGTCCCTCCTTCCCACGGGCCGAGGCCGGAAACTTATATGACCCATGTGATCCCCTCCCAACCCTTTTCTTGGGATCCCAGGGGGTGGGCACCGGAACTTGTTGAGGGATTAGTGGGACTTGGAAATTTTTTTGAAAATTTGTTTATAGGCGTAATTGTTAAAAACAAATATGACAATATTTTTGTTAGCAATGTTCTGTTTAGCTTGGTAACAAACACCAAAGAAATCCGTTTATGATTGAGCCGGGCATGAACATAAGACTAATTTTTGAGACGACCATTAGAAATTGCGGCGGTATGCGATCCCTAAAGAGCGTGGGAAGGGAGTGGTTTGGGTAAGAATGGATCCCCAAATGTCCTTCGTTGGAAAGAAAGAGTCCGGGTCATCAAAATATGAAAGGGCTGAGGGAACAGGTAGACAGAGAGGGTCAAACGTACAAGAACGTTTTTCCCGCTTGAGGAAAGGATAAAACTGCGGACGCTAATGAGAGCAAGAATTTCATGACTTTGAACTGTCTAACTTTGATCAGATAGCCATCAATAAAATAATTTTGTTTCACAACGCAACGTATTTGCCCAACGAGCGATTGGAAACCGAAGCAGAATGGACGATCTTTACGAAATACAGAATACCCAGAAAAGCTTGCCTATAGGAAAAAGGAATGGGTAACAGGAATGTGCGATCCACCATGAGTATTATTCATAACTCACTCACCATTTCTATGCCATTTTCACGGAACTCCTGCCGCGGTAGAATTGTAATTTTCTGTTTGGAATGGAGATGCTCCTAATACGCCATCAACCATATTTATCCGACCATTATTTTCAGAAAATAGTGTAGTCGAATTTTCGACCAGCCAAGAAATAGAAAAATATACTGCTAAGTGCAGTGGTGTATCTGAGAGCACTGTGAAAAATATAAACAAAAAAATTAGAAATAGTGGGAGTGATGCTCTAAATTAGCAAATTATATTATTGATGGCTATCTAGCTGAAGTCAGTCAGTAGAAATTCATGAAATTCTCGCTGTCATGCGCATTCTTAGTTTTATCCAATTGGAAAAAAACGATTTGGAACGGGCAGCGGCAGCAGTGCAGCGGGTTAAGGCATTGTTAGGTTTGCGCACTGCCTCCAACGAGCCCTCGACACAATGACGTGCTTACTGTTGGCCTAACGTCATTATGAAGACCAGCTTCAAATCTCTCTTTCCATTATTTATAGAAAAAATCACTATCGCAATTTTTTAAATTATACGAATAAGATTTTGTTTAAATTTCAAGTATTCCATACGAAAATTGTAGACACCAATCGATTTTTAATTTAATCACGTGTAAAAATTAATCGATTGACTAGATTTTGACGGCTTTGTGACTTAATACTCTATCTATGATAAAAGTTTGGCTTTACTGTGATTCACCATTTTTGTTCTACAATATGTTATCGTGAGTTTGGGCGACTCTTGTTCTACAACATGACCGAGTCGTGAAGTTGGGCGATTTTACCGTGTTTTGTTTTGATTTGTAATGACTTACATCGAGAAAGTGAATGATCTCGCTCCAAGACGCAACACTTTTTAAAGGCAACAGTAAATTTTCAAACGATGAATAACCTGTCGTACCAACTTTGCTTAATGTTATAGTGAAACACGCCAAAGCCCCTATCTATACTATTTTGAAGGCGTCAGTAATGTAGGTATACATGGGCATGCAGTTGAAGGTAATTTATGTGCCAAAAGTCGGTCATTTAAATGATCTCAGTCACGGCGATCATTTACACATTATGAGTCAGTCGCGATTGACAGCGATCATCGCCGGTAAGTATCAAAATGACTTTGGACTGGTATTCCTTTGTAAAAGCTAATTGAAAATAAAACTGTGAAAAATGCTCGTCCTCAACCAGAGAATGAAAAGATATTTGGAAAAATTCCTGATTACCAGAGCAGAATAATAATACCGTGACATCGCAACTGAAATTATTCCATCATTCGGTGTAAACAACGACTTAATTAAAATCTAAGATTATTTTGTGTTTATTAACCTCATCCTTTCGGAGCAACCGCACAAAACTGTTAAAAGAATCCCATAATGGCTACTTATTTTTCAAAATAGAGTGAAGATCTTTTACTTATGCGGTCAGTGCTACTGAAAACATACAATTAGGAATACTGGAATTTGTTTCATCATTATCGATTTCACTATATAATATATTCTATACTTATCTGTAAAACTCAAGCCTGCCAATCTGCCTATAAACTCATGCTTTGCATCTGCTTGAGTTAAGGACAACAAATTCTCCCTCATCTCAAAGTCCTTCAGACGCCACCAAATATCTAACTTCCCCTAATAGGTCTTTGTTCGTCATTCTGTGGCACCCCACTTGACTGAAGGTAAAATAATGAACTTAATCCTCAAATCACGTGGGAAAAAATACGTAATCGGTGATGTCGGCCTCACATATATAATTTAATGAATTTCTCTTTCTTCACTATGGTAATAACGTTTTTATATTTCACTTATATACATTATAATTTATGAACTACCTTCAGTAAGTTAAGCGTGATTCACACGGTAATTTTTTCCGTCCCTTTTCAGAGATAGCTTCAATTATAGCTTATTAAATAGCTCGAATGATGGCTCAAAATGAAGGTTTTCACGATCACTTTCAGGGATAGCTGCAATGATAGGGATTCCTGTCACTTTTTTCATCACTGGAGCGGTCCCTTTTTCCGCCCATCGAGCCTCGTTGTAATTGTAATTTCGTCCTCGAATGACGGAGTAAGGGACTGACTCCGTCATTTAGCCAATCAGAGTCACGGCAAAGAACGAATGTGGCGCTACGTGTGGTTTGCAATCAAACTAGCGTTGCGTAAACTAGATTTGCACTAAACATCTCGGGTGCAAAAATAATGTTCTCAGGGGGGACGCAAGTGATCGTGTGAATTAGAAAATGATGGCTTGAGTGATCACTCTCCCTGTCATTTGTGCGATCGCGGAAAGCGTCCCTAAAGTGATCCCTGCCGAGGGAAGGAAAAAATGATCATGTGAATCAGGCTTAAGACTTCATTTTCAGCCTCAAACCTCGGTAGTTATTCTAAACGTTAATTCTTCTACGAGATATGCTTTGCTGCAACACATTTTGTGACTGTAATAAAATCAATAATAATAATAATAATTTATTGCTTCCCTTTAGTACAGCATTTTTTTCAAGCATTTTAAACAATAGATGGAAGCTAGGTTACCCCGAAGATAAATACCTGTGTGGGGGTAACCAAAAGTTACCGTGCAAAATATAAAATTAATAAACAAATATATGTACCAGGTTTACATCATTGCTACACTACATAATACACATACATACTACATAACAATACACATTCAAGCTGTTTATGGTTAAAGAACAATTTCATGAGAACCTTTGAAAATTATTTAAATATCGTCCAATTTGAGGAGCAATATTTTGACTTATCTTAAAAACAACGTAATCTTTTTTTCCATTTTAACATTCTGTGAAAGAAGGTTAAAGATTTTTGGAGCTAAATAAACAAAACTCCTCTGGAATGTGGTAATATATGGCCTCGGGGGTAAAACAATACAGACCCTACCTAAAGGCAAACTTCTCTTATTAAGCCTTTTGTCCACATTCTGTGTTGCACCATTTGTAAATGTATGTTACTTTACCCACAACCTGCGTTGTGTCTGAAGAGGCACTGTTTCTCATTGAGAGATTAATTAACATCACATATTCAGAAAACTTCAGAGAGCGACGAATATAACGCCAATACAATCCAGAAAGTTGCACGGAAGGAAGAGAGGGGATCGGCAAAACCATTTGGACCCAAGACAGGACTGCTGCCATGTGGCAGACATCCCAGATTTGTCTGTTTGGAAGCGCAATGTGGCTGATTTTGAATTTTAATTACGTGGGATGCTGAGAGGACAGCGAATCATGACGCTGTCACTCGTGTTGAATGAGTGCTAATTAACACTACTATCCTCAACTTGGACACCGGTTATCTGATCAATTTATGCAAGAGTATTCAAACATTTCCAGTTGCGGCGTCTTAGCATACAAGCTTTCCCACTCACAAAAAGACTCCAGATTCGCGCATCTTATTTGACCTATTTTAACATTGCTACTGTATTGTCTGAAGAACTGTCTCACTAAATCAATCTTACCACGTCGTCATGCAAGAGTTAAAAATTTGACTTAAGTCGCTTTCGTCACTCTCTGCAGCTCGCCTCCACAAAAACACCATTCTACTGTGGGAGGTTAGACGAGAAAGTTAACAAGCATTTGTCTATTAAGGCGCTGGAAAACGTACCATTTTTGGACCCCTATTATCCGAAACATACCCCTTAATCTTGCTTAATGACCAAAATTATGTGACATCAGTAGCTATTGTGCTAATAATAATACAATTTCGCACGTTCATGACTTCCATCTATGTTAGTCAGCGGGAAGATTTGTTGTGATAGGTGAAGGTAAAGATCTTTCCGAAATAAGCCATCTGGCTTGTTGAAATTCAAACATCTAGGGTAGATATCTGGGTCACCTTGTGGTGGTGTATCGAAAATTGCACTTCGCTATGACGAGGTCCTTCGAGTTAGAGGCTATCAGTCATTGTGAATAGAAAACACTCCATTCTTATTCAAAGGAAGCTTAAAAATCTACCTCGTGGTACTCCATTAGAGGAACTTAATTCATTTGGCGTATGGAAATTGTGTTTCGGGTGTGTTCGAAAATATTACATTTTTAGATTCACTTTTAAAGAAGATATAGAGTGAAGGCATTTTCTAATTTTGAAAAAGGTAACTTATGATGCCGTTTTTAAACATAATCATCCCTTGTTGTATAGGAAAGTAGCCGAAAGCATCACCGTCGTTCCCAAATGACACATATAGCTGCTCCAAATGACTATTGTTTCGCAAATTATAGTTTTAATCAAATATTTTTTACATAAAAAATAAAGTGATCCAGCATATTTTACTGGGCCTTTTATTGCAGTAATCAATTTCAAATTCTTATCTTAAAGCCAAATTTCGCCAAAAAAGTTTGAATATGAATGGTCAGAATTTTCCCCGCTGAAAGAATTAAAACTTCTTCTATTTAAATATGACTTCAATTACGCTGCTTCAACCATATGCGGAATCTGACGGTCGTAGTTTATATTTATGTTCGTGAAACCTTCACGCGAGAGATATAATTGTTCGAAGAAGAGTGATTAAATACGAGCTCAACGCTGCACGGACTTACTCAATATTTCCAGCGGGCCTGGTGCAATCAGATGGTCGCGCTCGAGAAAGAGCAGATTGCATTCCATTCTCCACCTCGCGGCGACGCCGGAATATCCCTCCACTGATCTTGATTCACGCGCACCTGCTGGTTACACAGACGAGCGATGGGAAAGAAATCCCACGTCCAGCTTCGCATAGATTCCTCAGAGAACTCTCTCTCTCCTCTGTAGGTACCTCACAACCGTCCGATGCTATTTTTTCGTCTCTCTCGCGTTGAAATGTTCACCGGGATAAGGCAAAGGGATGCGCAAAGGCGATCGAAGGGATAGATTCCACGGCTGGAAAGGCTTTTTTAAGAGCGGCTCCCCGTGGGTGTGTACGTCTCGGCCTGTTGTCAGTTGGAAGGGAGGCGGAGAAGGAGGAGGGAAGGAGTCATTTACACCACGACGCACCTGCCGCCTTGTGCCGGTTGCAGGGATGCAGGCGCGGAGGCGAGCGCGTCCACCCATCGGGAGATGAAAGAGGTATCAGGTGGGGAAGTGTAGGGGGTGGGGTCCCAGTAGTAGGACAGGAGACCGGAAGACGGGTGAAGGACGCTTATCGAAAACAGCGGGGGCATGCCGTCCGCGTGGGCGTGACCGTCTTGACAGAGTTAAAGAAAATAAAAGAAACGATTTATATCGTCAGGGGAGACTTCCTCACTCCACGTCGAATGCGGCTGCATACCTTAAGGGACTTCTTCGGGGACGACTCTGTATTATGTCAGCCCTAATCACGAGGGAATTCTCCATTCCAGCGATATTTTCGATTGTTACATTGAGGCATTAAAGGGATTCGTTGATTTGTCCTCACTATCACGAAATACTCAAATGCAAAGATTGTTGAGTCATATACATATGTCAAACTGGACGGACTTTGAAAGACAGAGACAATTAGAACGCTGGAAATACATTGTTAATGGAGGTCTAAATTAAAATTTTGGGGCAAATTTATGTATAAATAAACATTTCGGTTTTTTTACCCCGGACATTTTACGCGTTGTTGTTAAATGTTCTAAGCTGGATTTTTAGCACAATTTGCAATTGATAGTAGCCCGCACGATTTATGCAATGATCATATGTTGGTGAAGGCTTTTCGGGCTTTCTTCTGCGTATTTTCACTGTCGTAGACGACAGTTTCGATTGCATTGGAGCTGTGTTCTTCAGGTCAGAAGTGAGTAATACCTGAAGAAGATAGCTGTAATGCTATCGAAACTGTCGTCTACAAAAGTGTAAATACGCGGAAGGAAGCGCGAAAAACTTTCATTGCCGTCTCAACGACTCCACGGAAGCCTTCGAGTTCAATGATCATACGTTCCCCACCCATTCCCCCTTAACATAAGAATTTCCCTTTTCCGCAACCGACAACCGTCCTAGTCACCTAATCTTCACCTTGGTTTTTCACGCTCCTCCGCTCCAAACAATGGCTTAACTCAACCTACCAACCAGCTGCCTTTACGTCGCCTCTCCCAGTTTTTCCTTATTTTTCTTCCAACTCTCCCTCGCTTCACACACTTCTCGGTCGTCCAATTCGAGCCTTGGACGTGACATAAACATCCGTAGAATTCGTCAGTTAAAAAAGTAGCCTTGCTGGTGTAAGTGGCCGGAATTCGGAGGATCCCCGCGGCAGGTGAATTTTTTTCTGGTCGAATGCGACTCATTTTCATCTTCCCCACCAAAGCCTGTGTTCGTCATTTTATTTGTTCCTATCCCTTTACCATGTTCTTCGCATGAATGTATTTATTTGCGCTTTTGAGCGTCATGTCCTCAAGGAACTCTTTTTTTAATAGAGACCCCCCTCACTCTCCATAAATGGTTTGATTAAAAAAATCGAATAAGAAAGCAAATGGAAGCCCGATACCTTTACTTTACATTGCCATTCGGCACCTTTTGAAATTCACAATGATGGTCTCAATATGGTCGCTCAAACTGACTAAGTGTGAAGAAAATTGTTGTTCCAAGTTGTTTTTTGCGCTTCGAGTCACTCAAAATTCAATGCAATCCGTTGCGAATTTGGAAATGAATAACTAGAGGTCTCAGGGGTACCAGAAGATTGATTTCCTTCATGTTAAATACAATATGGCAGCCACATACAGCATATAATATATCTTATGGCCACAAAACGATTGCAATTGTCTAACTAATGTGGGTTAGGGGGTTTATAATGTTCTAATTACGATTAAGGCTTAACAGTTAAGGATAAACTGTGGAAATGATTAGGGCTACGAGGGTGAGTGGTGAAATAATTGAACAGGTAGAGGATTTTTTTGTATCTTGGCCGAATGTTTACAAAAGATGGGAGGTTAGATGAAGATATTATGTGGCGTGCAAATTCCGGAAGGAGAGTCGTAGATAATATGTGGAGCATATCTAGGAATGAGTGTCTAGGAAAACGAAACTCACAGTGTTCAAAAGTGTTCTCCTTCCGACATATGCCAGTGAAATCTGGGTATGTCTGGATAAGCATGTGATTAGGCTAATGAGAGTGGGAAGGGGGTACCTGAGAAGTGTTTGCGTCAATATTAGGATGGATAGGGTTAGGAATGAATGAGTAGGGCATGAAAGGTTGTTGGTTGGAGTAATGGACATAATATGAAAGGAGTGTACTTCGCTTCTTTGAGCATGTTGAGAGAATGGATGAGAGTCAAATAACGAAACAGATATATGAGAGTGGAGTGAAAGGTGAGAGAGGAAGTGGTAGACTGAGAAAGTCATGGGATGTGAATGTGGTAGATAAGACTATAAAGAGGAAGAATATTAAAGAAGTCTGAAGAATAGGAGAGCGTGTATGAAGCAATGCATGACCGTAGGAGAAGTATAGGTGGTTTGCAAGGATAGAGCATGTTGAAGGAAATTATTCAAAGGGAGCCAGTTCTCCAGGGTTAACCTCAATAATTAAAAACTTTGATTTTGCCTACTCCAAAAGGAAATGGCGGGATATATGAGTTATATCCCTCTCTTTCCGTCACCATCGCTATGACATTCATGTATGGTTATAGTTATATTACTAATTGTTAATCACTAAGTGCAAGTTCCAAGTATTAGAGTTATTATAAAACTTTTTGCGGTTCCTTGCCAATTACTTGATGGCTAATAACGTTTTATAGCAGGCGCATTTTATGCATTACATGTTGGAGTATAGCTGTTTTATTTTCCTCTTCCAACGGAGACACAACATTCTCCCAGACTGCCGTCTACAAATATGCTTCGCTTCAGGCGAAGAGGGATTGAGGCAAAGAGAGACATCTATTGTGATTGGCACTCACGAGAAATTTTCGGGAGGACGTGAAGGCGCGCGCATTGTTTACATTTCACCAGGGTCGCTTCTAAAAGAGACGGATTTTTTTACATTCGCGGGAGAGACGCGATTACGCCCCAAGTCGCCGGCTCGCGTCATTTCCCCTTCGTCCTTCGGGAGAAGTACTAGTATATATATAAAGGCGCGGGCGAAGGAAGGAGATGGGAAGGGAAGGGGGGGATGTAGTGACGCCCGTGTAAAGGGCTCCCCTTTCCCACGCCAGCCAAACCATTTCACAAAGCACATCCACCCATTTGGAGATGGAAAGGGGGAGAAATGGAGGAGGTTTAAGAGGTAGGCGGGGGGGGGAAGCTTGGAAAGAGGGCAGAGGAGGTTTAGGATCAAGTTGCATTACGACCGAGTTTACGCATGCGCCAAAAGAGCCATGCCACCACTTTTCTCGACAGGGATTCGGTCCTCTGTATCCTCAGAGAAATAAAATCTCCCTTCCAAGTACCCGAAGAGCCGCGGGGAGACATGGCAGCGGCCGAGATTTGCGTTTAAGAGTGGGAGGGTAAGAAGAATCTTCAAATGTACATATAGATGTGGACCTCTGCCTCGAATTGAGGTCTGTTAATTGTAATGTTTGATCATTCAGTCATTTTGCATGTAGCATAGGGCAGACACAGCCAGAAATTTGCTTCGGGGGGGGGGCTAAAAATACCATGGGCTAAGTCTAGCTCAGAGCATGAGTGTCCCTTGGATAGTGGTCCCCTAGGCGAAAGGAAGTCGCCGCAGAAAAAAATTCGGGGCGGCTGAAGCCCATAAAGGACCCCCTGGCTACGTGCCTGGCATAGGGTCTGATATTACTGAACAAAAGGACCGAGGATTCCAAAATGTGGAATTTACGCACAATATAAAAAAAACCATGGACTACAGGAGTAACTAACGAAGTCCTGCAATGCACAAACGGGCATCTTAAATTATTAAATGTGATTACAAGAAATGAAAGAGGAGAGTTAAGAGGAAGGTTTTTAAGAAAACTAAGAGGGTGTAAGAGAACTAGAATTGGGCAGGGAGGGATAGAGGGCTACAGTCAACCAATCTTCGGATTGAACGACCAATGGTTATGAAAAAAGAAAACTGGAGGCCTAGGGCACATTATGCGGAATTCAATACATTAGCTTCCTCAATTTTATTAATGGAATGATTTGACGGGAAAAGAGGAAAAAAATGATTCTTGGAGTGTCAGTTTTCCATGCTCAATTATATATGATTCGAAATATACCTCTGCCTATGTGACGAAAACATTTCGTATCCGTAAATCAGGTTACATTCGGAGGACTCCTCCCATGGAACTTATATTTTTTATAAAAAATAACTCATTAGGAATGGTCATGGTGGGATTTACAGTCCTAAAGTTCCTTATCATTTCAGAATATTTATTCATTTGTCTGAAAACACGAACCGTTTTAAAGTTACTGGTCTATAGCCTCACATTATTCCCCGGCTATTGGCCGAGTAATAGAAAGTCCCTCACACTCATCAACAAATAGACAAGGCAAATATACAATGTGATCGCTAGCATCCATTGATTGATGAGCATCAGAGGAAGAAGAAAGACGTGTCGTTCGTACATCTCGGAAGGAAAAAAATTCCCCGAACTTCCCAGAGTGCGACGCGAAATCATGGCAACGGCAGAGAGCTGCTGAGTTTAAGTGCTGCTGGAGGTTTAAGAGTGGGTGGGGGGCTGTGAGGGAAGGCGAATGTCATGCGCTTGGATCCCATCAGAGGGCGGCGCTATCTCACCCTCCACACCCACCCCTCTCCCCATCACTAATACACACGAGCTATATCGCCATCCCTCGCGGGCCCTTATCTCCTTCATGTTTTCGCCCGGCTACCTCCCCCGGAATCCCCCACTCGCTCCTCCTCCCTTGATCCTCGGCAAGCGGAGGAGGACTGAAGCCTAGTCATCGTCCCCATTTCAAAAAATGGGCAAGGGCGTTCTCTTGCGGGTGATCTCGTAAGGCGCTCCCATCCCGTCACCATCACAGCCACATCCCTTTTTCCTACTCGTAACCTGCTTTACCCTCGAAAAGTGGAAAACAACTGCCGAAAGCAGTCCACGATTGGCAGTCAGGAGACTGGCATTGACCTGGCGATTTGTGTGCGCAGCCAATGTAATTACTGTTGAAATGTTATCCGCTTTAATGTTTGAACTATTTAATTATGCGATTCCATAACTGAATATGATTTTGACACAATTTAAGCAGCGCGAATTTAGCCTTTTTTTAAGCTAATTCAACACGCTATATTGCGGACGACACCGTCACCATTCGCCGAGGCCGAAGAAGGTCACGCTCGAAGCGTCGCTTTGACGCTGCGGGAGTCGTGGTCGCTTATCTCAGATTGCACGTGATTGGGAACTGCGGATGAGATTGATGCTTAAAGCAATCGTGGACTGGGATTAACTCATGGAATTACTTTTTCTTATTGAGTGATCCTAAAAATTCCAGAATAAGTTATATAGGCGATTATTTCAAATTTATTGGTAACGACAATATAATTTTCATAATTTCCATCTGATCAGAACAGATGCTTATTTGGCTCACGCATATGACTGTAAAAAATCTATTCTTAGAGTCACGATGAAAAATATGAAAATATATAAACAATAGACCATAATTTTTCATAAAAATCGATTCCTATTAACTTTATTAATATGAAGTTAATAGGTTAGATATAAGCTTGATGGGTGTAGCTATATTCCAGGGATTCGAGAATTTGCTTACTGTACCCTGCTTAAATTTAGGCTCCTACACCTCCTATTATTATTTGCGGGTCGGTATTGTATCGTCTGGATAACTTTAAGCGCAAGATGATGTAACTTTTTCGTTGACGCGATATTAAATGAGAGTTCATCAGACTTTCAGTTAGTTGACGTGACTGCTTTCAATGGGAGGGCGTTTTAAATTCTGTAATAATAAAATATTTAACCAGGAGAATCCGAGAAAATATTTAACCAGGTATTCTAAAACCGGTACTAATTGTATGACGAGACTCGCAACCCTTATTTTTAATTATTCCTCTTTCCTTTTCTCTTCCTTTTTAAACGGTGTTAACGGTAACCAACAAACCTCGACCACATCCCATATAAATTTAAACGAACTACATCCTGCAAGTAGGACTAAAGCATGTGCCAATTTATAAAGTTATTCAAAAGCATTTCACGAACCCTTACCCATTATATAGTTGCTAGTGACAATTTCTACATGCATATTTGATAAATATCATGCTGAAGTAAGGTATGACGGTGGTCTCTTACGACAGAGCTCTCTCTGTTCTGGATTAGGGAAGATCCTGAGCGACTCAGCCTTCCGTCACCAACAGCATCCTATTCCTCCCCAACACCGACCGCCGCACTGTGCCCTCAAAGCAGACGACCACCCACGCCCACCACTGCGCTCTGAGCTCTCTCTCTCTCGTTGCCGCACACTCTCTGCACGCCATACTCCCGCATCCGCGACTTCTTCCTTCGCAGAGCAGTCTCACCACCCACTGCACCCGTTAAGGACGACGGCGGCACCCTCGGGCGCCGAGGCAGAGTGGAAGACTCGTCCGATCTAGTCTCTTCCGTCGCTTTTCCTACCCCACCGCCTCCGTCTTCCGCCTGCGTCCATCCTCTTCCCCCCAACCGACTTCTTGCTCGCCAGAACAATTCTCAACTCTCTCCCACCACTCCTCTATGCACTTTCCATCCTGACTTGACTCTCCTTGACGTACTTTTAGCGAGATTTTCTCCAGTCATAATGGAGGCCACATTTCAATAAAGCATACTGACTACACGTAAGATGTAAGGCTTATCCGGTGAATGCTTGTGATGTAGATTTCTCGGGTTTCCATCCGGGTGATGCTTGTGAGTTGCACCGACGTTTCAACGGCATAGTCTGCGATCCTATTTGAGGAGGATGGCACACACTACGCCGTAGAAACATCGGTGCAACTCACAACCATCACCTGGATGGAAACTCGAGAAATCTACATCACTGACTAAACGCCTTTGTATTTCTGACGCGATCTGAGCGTGATAACTCATTTTATTTAAATAAATAATATCTGCATGGAACGCGTCGCTATATAATATCTCCGTGAGAATACATTCTATTTCATAGAAACTATATGGAAAGGTAGTGCAACAAGTGGCTAATATTATGGCATCATTGAAAAAATGATATATTTTTTATTTAATGAGGCCAAATTTAATGAACTTAATGCATGTTGATATCACGTCAAAGCTATATTAGATAATGACTCTTGCATTTATTCCTGGGTTTCTCCCGATTTCCAGCCTTTAGTTCACGTCCCGATATCTATTATGCTCCGTCCGAATATGTCGCCATTGCCGCACCACTTAATTCTGTGTTATATAAGTTATTCTGTGCTTCTGGCGTGTAACCATTATGCTGGAGTGATGCTCACTGGTACCATCCTTCCAAAAATCCTTCCTTTGCTTGATTGACAGCTGACTCACCGTCCGTGGTCTAACCTTCTTTCACCATTCCGTCACCATTAAAAGAAATCACCAATGGTATGTCATTATTTTTTTGTATTTCACATTCCTCGCTCGTCATCATAGGGATTTAACACTTTTTAATGCCAATAAAAGTGTTGACTTAAATGGAATAATAAATTGACAAATACTCGTGAATGTTTATGAATAAACTAATAAATATTTTCTAATCTGCATCATAGCACTGCATCTGGAAGAATAACGCTTTTTCGATAATTTCACTATACACTAAGCTTGTCTCGATTGCAATCTAAACCATCAAGAGCAGATAAAGCTCTTTTAATTTCACAAGGAGTTTAACGGTGTCATTCGCTAATACAAAGCAAAGAAAGTAAAGGATATCAGATTTCTCCACTAGTAAGTAATGACGCTTGCTTATTGGATAATATTATGATACTTGAATGAATGAATGTGCCCATGTTGGATACTTCAATTTATTGCTGAACTATGAACGAGACGCAAACTTGTACTGTGGTGAGGCAAATGAGATGATTATGGCTATAATATTTCCTTGCATACATCGATGTAACATGCATCGTACTTACACTTAGTACGATCACAAAACGACTTGGTGTAAAGTTAACATTGAATTTAGGTTTCCAATAGTAACCCATGGCCTATCAAAACATCTTTTAATTTTAGTCCTCTATTCATTTCATTCGATGTTTCAATAGCTCTAAGCTACGGTGTCGTTTGTACTGGTCGCAGGTTTTATGACACTACCGCAATATTTCCTACGAATATATGCATGCTATTTTGCACTGCATGCTAAAGAATTAAAATAATTCTTTCAGTCCATGTTATGTTTTTGTGTTTAATTTATATTCGCAACTAAGAACGTATGCAGGTAAGCTTCGTTTCTTGAGACCTAATGGGGTGTAACTCTCTTTATATTAAGTGAGGCGTGCCATGGCTTAACAAAACTTCACTATCCGTCAACCGCTGGTCGTTCACGCTCTTTAAATTCAATTAACCATTTCCGTGACGTGTCACAAGTTGACATTCTAGACTAGCATTGAGAATGAGTCAGAGGAAAAAAGACAATCAACTCTTGCTATGAGCACCGACGGTGAAATTACTCCTTGCACGAGGATAAAAATGTAAACTACCCAATTCCTTCATTATTCAGCACTCATATCATTCCTCTTCCTTTCCAGTCTAATTACTTTCGCTCTCGAGAAATTTCTATTCGTCGTCCGTAGATCCACTCTCATTCTCGCTCCCCTTGTACCCTCTCCCTCCCCTCCACCATTCGTCTCTCCCTTCCTTCCAATTTCTTCTTCTCCCCCTTCTCTTCGTCGACCAACGTCTTCGCTCACCGCCGGCACAACCTCCCCCCCAGCCTCCCCCCCCGTCACTCCCTCCCTCAAGCACATTGTGTTTTTGGCGACAGGCCGATGGTTTTCTAAATGACTGCGGTTGAAGTCCGCTATAATTCCCGCTTTCGAGTTTATAAACGTTAAAGTTAAATAACGATTACGGCTTCTGGATTGTTAAGGCTAGGGTACGAAGAGGGAGGGGTTCGTAAGCAGTAGAGGAGCGGGGGAAGGGGTCTTTGGAAAAGGGACTGCTCTTGGGCGAAAGGAGCAGGCAAAGGATTGTTTGGTGAGATGGAGTTGAGGGGGGGAAGGGAGGGAAGGAGGTAGGACTTGGATGAGGGTGTGGAGTGTGGTTCATGGCAGCGGAGGGTGGCGCGGGGAATCAAAGGGATTCTTGGTTAATTTGTCAGTTAGACCTCAGGAGGAGGGGGAGGAGAGGCTAATGGGGGAGAGGGAGAAGTCCCTTCTGAGGAGAGACAGATTGAGGGGGCTAAAGGTGGGGTCGTGAAGGAGGCGAGGGAGTTGTAAAGTTGTTTGGGTTCCCGCGTAGCGTGGAGACGAAAGGAATTGACGTGTTATAAATAGGATTAAAGGCTTTGCATACGGAATCGTGCATACGTCACACGATTTCTGCTGAAATTTCCTAAATTAGAGGTGTCATGTTGATGCTAGCGTCGCGTTGATTTCAAAGGAGACTGTTTCCTGTAAGTGGTCTTATTGTAGTCGACCATAATATGCACGGTTTGCTTTGCACGGCTACTCTTTAAAGAAACATTCTCAAAGCTAAATTCATAAAAGACTGGGAGGAATTATAAAAGGATGGAATTTAGTTTGTCATCAGTTGTCTAAGAATAACGAAATTAATGCTAAATTACTTTAAATAAACGTATTCGCACTGAATGTGGTAACGCTGATAGCATCGAACCCGTGATATTTGATAAGTCTACTGGCAATAGCATTAAGAGTCATATTTCATTTTGTTCATTTCAATTGACTCGTGTATGCATTATTTTTTAGGCCCATTTTTTCCTCTGAATGAGTTCATTAGGACAGTTTAAGTTTGCGTTCCTTTCTGAAGTATCTCGTTCGTTGGATATTTGTGAACGTAATTCCACACTAATTTCGAATAGACTCGACAAGAAGTCAACTTTATTTGAAATTTTTGTGCGGAGTTGATGTGTTTTTCAAAATCTCCCAAGTAAAATGATATTAATAGAGGAAGAGTTATTACAATAAAAAATATTGAGCTTAGCAATTTTTTTAGTAGCAATAAGAGTGTAATGGAAGAGGAGAGTTTAAATTATATTTTACTGAGTTTTGCTGGATTATGCTTCAAAATATGCTATCATCTCAGGGAACAGTATGATAAATTAACTTAATACCCCATAATTACGATTGTTTATATATATATTTATTGGCTGCAATTAATCTAAATTTAGGATGAATTAAGATTAATTACATAGCTATTAAGAGTAAGCCTATACCTTTTAACAGCCTAACCTCAATCGCTCTTGCTATAAAATCCTCACTAATTACTCATTTCTATCCTTAGCGTAGATAGAGGTCATTCCATTGCCGCCTTCAACTTGACGACATTATCTCCTCCCATTGAGCCCCTCGAATGAGCCTTCCCCCTCCCAATCCTATTTGCCCACCGACGACGACGGAATCGAAGGGAATTTACTGCCGTTGATGAGGGGTAAGATTTTAATATAATGGCCTCGGCAAGGACGGGGCCGGGGACACAAGAGGGCGGACGTAGATAGGTAGGTTAAGGGGGTTATGGAGTGTATGTACTTACCTTCTCTCGCTAGAGTATGCCGCTAGCAGTTTTAGTTCTTTTGTTCCGACATTGACTCTCCTACTCTCGGTGAGAGGTCACGACTTGTGCGTTTACTACCTCCCGGAGAGTGGAGGGGGATAGCAGTATCTTTTAGATCTCTCCTTTGCTAGTAAAAGGTAAAACTCGGACTACGTATAGAGGCATCGTGCTCATCCCCCCATTCGCCGACCCCTTCCCATAATGTGCCTTCTCTTCTGCGATGTCCCCATCCTCTCAGCCTTTCCCTAACGTTGCCCCATTCGACCTCCTCTTTCGGAAAACGCTTTACGATTGCGTCGCTTGGCGGCGCTAAGTGCACGCGACCATAGCGCCAGAATCCACTAATCCTCTTCCACAGAACCCCAACTCTTCCCTTTCTCTCCTGCTCTTGTCTCTTGCCCTTCTTGTCATTAATACGTGATGAAGAAGGGAATGGGAGCAGGAACGATCATCGAGAGGAGATTCAGAGAAGCAAGGAGGAGGAGGAAGGTTCAGCCCGAGATGAAAGCGAGGATGTGCTGAAGGGGGAAGAGAGACGGTATCTAATGCGAAAGCATGAAATCCTGCCGGGGCATTAAAAGAACAATGACGATCCTTTGAGGAAAGTCGGGCGAAAAAAAACCTCAGAACAATCCCTTTAAGACGGCGTGTACTTAACTAAATATTTCTTACTCCTTTCATTTAATGGATAAAAATAATGTTCCCCAGATTGTCAGTGGCTTTCCCCACGAACAAGCTAGATGAAAAACAAAAGAGCAGAGTTAAAAACTGTAAGCTACCTCATTTAGTGTTTTTTTTTAATTTGGAATTATCGGCATTGCCATTTAGATAGCAAAACTAAATTAATTTAAAGATTACGTGAGATTCTTGATCGGAGCAAATTACCGAAACTCAATTTCTCATGTTCAAAAAAAAGTGAGGAAGAAGTTCTTGCTCATTAATTATGTTTATCAAGGCGATAATCAATTAATTAATTAATGCGTGCATCGCTTGCGGAACGTACTCTCTATACATATATTGTAAAGCTGGCTGATGAATGCTCACTTGCTTTGTACTGATGTCATAATTTGACCATTAGAAAATAATTCACCTATAATTTACTCTATGAAAGGGGACTTTAACTCTTAAAATTTTAATATTTACCTTGTCAGAGTAATTATTAATCTCTCGTTGATATAATTAAATCCTCATATATTCGACGGTTATGTTACTCTTGTGTCAATATTATGGCGTAATACCTAAAAATATAATGGTCAAATTAAAGTATTTGACGGTATATTGCAGGAATTATTGGAGATTTAACGCGTAGCCCTTTTCTGGGAGTCACGCATTTGAGTCGTCATTTCACCACAGTTTGGAAGACGCTAATATACTCCTGTCCTCCAATTTCAACGTGCATAAACATATATGATGAACTACCATTACTATCAGCGATGAGTAATAACAAGTAATTGGCGAATGAACTCTACGTTTTGGAACTAACTAAGGATGGCAAGAGTAAAAGAATTCTCGATTGATAAATACACTATCAACATCTTAAGTCATGCACACCGTAATGCTAATGACAGACGTTATTGCTGAAGTATATTCATGTATATATACTACCATATAATTAGCTGCAAGGGCATGTGGGAGTAGGAAATATTACCTCAGTGATCCTTGTTGGTATTGTAACTATATGGTATATGATACTGAATTACGAGTAGTATCACCTCTGGGGCCTGATTCTGATGCTTTCCCGATGCTCAACTTTTCCACCAAAACGTCATTAGTTTACACCAAAACGTCATTAGTTTACACCAAAACGTCATGACTTTCCGACACTACGTCACATGTTCCACCTTCCACCAGAGAATCGTTCACTACATCGTTCAATGACTGGTGGAAAGTCAAGCTTCCCTTCCACCCGTCATCCACATGGTGGAACAGCGCTAGTGTCGTGGTGGAAACTTTCCGACGGAATAAGAGTGCGGAAGGTAGACAGTTTTTTGTTCGCGGTTTCGAGTTAAGCTAGAAATCGGCATAAGTTTGTGATGTTCGGCTCTCCAGAGGGGGTCATTGAGCCGTTCATTTAATGGATCAAGAGTCGTTCAATGAACGAATGGTGGAACTTTCCACCAGTCTTCCACTAGTGGAAGATCAGAATCGGGCCCCTGATTCTGGGTCTTTGGTTAGGCTTTGTCCTTGGTTGGCTAAGCCTTACGGCTAGTTGGCTAAGGTGCTAAGCCTAGCCGCTAAGGCCCTTTTTTCCCTCTTGCAGTGCTATATGAATTTATACTAGTTGTAGAACATGATATGAGTTCTTGTGCGAGAATGCACTCAGCCCATTTTTATTAACTATGTATACAAAATGTATACAAAAAATTGATTTTTATTAAATCAGAAATAAAAAATAACATTCGCTACCGGGAAGAAAAAGGTTTACGAATAAAAATTGACTCACCGGAAGCACATATTTACTAGTAACCATTCTACTTGTTTATCGATTTCACCGGTCGTAAAATGCAAAATTGATAAAAGCATTGTACACTTTTGTTTGTGGTTAGACGAAAATATTCTCTACGACCTTGAAATTTCTATTCTTTTCGGTATTTTTTACATTCGCCTTCAGTTACACGTAACGTTTGGCCATTAGAAATTTGGGCAGTATCGTTTGGTCATCAGCGATGAGAAGACAGAGGCCGCTGCATGTAGTACCTCATCAAATTTGAAATCCCCCCTGGATCGCGATGGTCATTCTGGCTTCGGAAATCGGTGGCCGGAGGCAGGGCCGGCTCTGAATGGGCCGTTCAGCCAAGTGCGATGCTCGTGAGTTTATCAAAGTGGACTGCAGCCCCAGTTGGGTTGTCCAGCAGTGCACTATCAAAACTAGGTCGACGTACCGTAACTCAGGGTCAGCTGCCACGTATGCGATACCGATTCCGGTTTGATCTGATGGAGCCTGTTCCATATTAAATAACGTAACGACAGCCTTCCACTTTTTGTCGACATACTAAGGAGTCCAGTCTTTTGCCTTACTTTTCTGTGTAAAGAATTTCAGGTATGAAATTGCATTTGCAACCTCTGCCTAGGAGATATTTTGCATTAAAAGAAGTGTCCTTTCCTTTTGCCAACAATAATTGCGTTCACTAGCTCTTTTCATAAATCTTTGGAATATTTTCCTCGTGCGTACTGCTGGCAAAGTGCTATGAGAGTCGAAATACACTCCAACTTTTTTTTATATAGTCAGTTAAGTATTGCAAATGATGTGTTTTGAAAGCTTTAAGTTGGTGAAGAAGTATTCGCACTTTCTCCAGTAAGAGCTTTGGCTCTTTCTTAGGATGAATTTACAATAATTGGAATATCGTAACACGGTTGTTTATGCTTATTAGTAAGTTAGCGTTTTGGGTTATTTTCTTTACGACTGTTTTTTTTTCGTTACGTGACTATGAGATTTGAATCGTACCTTTTGTGGGTGTCAATACTTTTGATTAAGTTTTGTCCTTATAAAACATCTGCACAGAAAATGAAAAAATTGCTTTTACATTATTTAATAAGTTAGAATATAAGAACCAGCTACCAAAAATGAGGGCAGAAAGTAATGTGGCAAATTCCGCTCCTTTTGTTAAAAACTTCTAAAAGCGTCAAGCATATGCTATAATATATTAATAGTAAAACCCTCAAGACTCACGGGTTCAGAACCAAATTTAAAACTATCTCTGACAATTATACAAAGGTTGCAAAGCTTAACGGACGGTGTTGAGAACATAGTCCTGACCACACTGTATGTCAGAATGACAGAAAGTTGCAAAAAAATGAGGGAGACTGTCGATTGGATAGGTTCAACAATTTTTATTTTACAGTCACTACTCTGGCAAGTGACTGTGAATGCTGTATATCAAAGCAAATCTTTTTCATCCCTTATCCTTCCTAACTTTTTTCATTACTGTTGGCCTTTGCTACATGCCTTTGCGGCCGCTTGCAGGGTACCTTCCAGATATAGTCGTAATAAATAAAGGTTGTAGGTGGTGCTACCGTTTTGGGCCGCATATACAAAAAAAGGATCCTTGTTACTGCTCGCGGGCGAATATTATAGTCAATCAACCCATAAATGCTCGCGAGTTCCCAGTTTTCAGTTCCATCCTTAGCAATACTTCTATGGTTTAAAAACTCAAAATATCGACTTTTAGAAAAATATAATGGTTGGATTTTTTATGTTCAAAATCTCCTATCTTCGCAGGATCCAACTGTTAGGTACAATAAATACATCTCAAACCAGGAATTGCAATTTGGAACCCATATCGGAGGGATTTTTGCGAAAATGAAAGGATAACAATTGTTGGATGAATTTAAATATCTTGTTGTGTGGGAATCGATTCAAGGGCACTTGGTTTCTTGTAGGATTGCATTGTCTACCCTTAAATAACGAAGGATAAATAATATAGCCTCGTCATTTCTCCCTTCCTTATTGTTTATGCTCCTTTCGTATATTTTTTTTATTAAAATACAGGGTGAAAATGAACTGAGGGTGGGAAATGATTAATTTGATTGAAAAGGGAAGTCGTAGAATTACACGGAAAAACATGTAATTGATCTCGTATAAATGGTGTGCTCATGCTTTTTGCGAAATAGTTTATTAAAAAGTCTGATCTGTTGGACTATGAAGACCCACCTTTACGTAGATGTTATGCAGAGAAGGCCTATGAAGTGAGATGATAAGAGCAGGGGATGAGAGAGGAATGAAGGCAGAGTGAAACTCCGATGGAAATGGTTGGAGAGATGACTAACTTTAAAGGGAAAGTGTGGGAGATGGAGAGGAGGAATGACAGAAGTCAAGGCCTTTTGTATTATTCCCTATCCCTTCTTCTGACTTGCTCGCAAGGGAGGAAGAGAGAAAGGAGGCGGTGGCAGGCAGATTGAGGCGACTGGCTGTCGTCTCTTTTTCTCCGGGCAATGGCGAGAAAAAAAACCGTGGCCATCTCTCAAGGTTTGATATCTTCATGGCCTTCTCTGTTCTTACCCACTTCATCACTTCGTCCCTTTCTCTTTCATTACTGCCCGAGGCATGGAAGTGTGAAAAAAAAACAGTTTCTGAAATCCGTTTATCATCTTCGTTTGTTTTTTGTCACGAGCTCCTCCTCCGATGTGCCGCGGTTATACATTTCCACATCGTTCAGCGGTTTTTATTAAGCCACAGTCTACCCAGTAATTTGGCGTCACGGAGTGAAGGCTTTGTGAGCCGTGAATGACAAATCATCCTGGAAAAAAATAACTTCTGTTTATATAAGTATATTTGCTTCGAGTTGTGCTTATCATTAGGTGAAGGACGTGAATGGTTATTATCTCGGAGGGTTAAAATCTATTGGAGCTGACTGAGGCGTTAATCAAATCTTGGGATTGATTGTAGAACTCCATGTGATGATCTGAGGCGAGTATTCATGACTGAGTGAAATTTGTGCAGTTTTGTTCGAAGACGAAGTAAAATACTTTAAATTTCATGAAATTATTTTCTTCAGTAGAGTAATTTATTCCGGTTATTAAACCCCTTTGTCTCTTCATCACTATCACATCCCCTGATGCACATGTTGAGCCATATTGACCGATCGATACTTAGGACACGAAATGCTGTTCGATTACAACAAAATAATTATAAAATTTAAGCATTAGAAATGTAATTTTTGACGTTAATACATGATTATGATAATTTATTAAAAACAGTAAACACTTGTCGGTCTCGATGGCGACGGGGTAAAGCCTTCTTTTGTTAACGCTGATGATGTGGGTGGGTGGTTTCTTCACCATGGTTATCGTCGCTATAGCATTAATCAGACATCGGGGTCTCGAGGTTCCCCGTAATTTGAACCTTGAAGGAAGAAGATGTTGTCATTTCTTAGGTAAGTCAATAACACAATAATGTTGGATACAACAAATTTATAAATTTTTATATATTAAAAAAAATAATTATTCATTGAATTTCACTCAAACGGTGCTCCAAATAAAGTAATATTATTATTAATTAATTAATTAATCCGTGTAATAATAAACACATTAATGTAAAGCTGTATAGAGTCTTCTAAGTTCACCAATTAAAATTTACGTCTTTTAACTATAGAGTAAAATTTAAACTTATATATATATATATATATATATATATATATATATATATATATATATATATATATATATTTATATATATGAGGTAGTTAATGTTTCGTTAACATTTTTCACGTGGCTTTTTTACTCAATCATCATGAACCGTTGCACTATCCGAAGTAGAGCCTTCGTTTGATACAGTGGTAATTTGAATTACATTAATAAAATTGGAGAGCGTCTTATTAAATGAATCGTTGTTTGGAGAATGCTATTTCTTCCATCCTGCGTGAATTGAAACTCGATGACTATGATCCCGTCACATTATAGAAGATAGAAATGCAGGTTTCTTTTAGTCCATCTACGACTACGGCGAATCCACTTTTGCGTGGTACTCCCTTACGAGTAGTCTGGTCAATGTCTCCGCTTGGGCACCGAAACTGACGATCTCAAGACAAGAGGGTGCGTTCCCTGAGGATTGTGTGGGTTGCTGTTGTGTGCGGGGGGGGGGGGGGGAGGGTCGGCACGCGATGTTCTTAACAGTCTCACTGGCGTTGCTTGGGGAGGGCCACTCATAAAAAAGAGCGGAAAGACTCGTCTTTCCCATCGGGATGACGTCGCATGCGTCCCTTTTGTGCCGATGGGGGAGATTGATGTTTCGCCGCTTTTAATGGAATACTACCTACTTCCCCCCCCGAAGAAGAAGACGCGTCCCCTTGACAACCCAAGGGAGGAAGGGCAGAGTCCTAACCTCCCTTGAGTTTCTTCGCCCACTTCCTATTCCTGTCCTCGCACCCCTTTCTTGCCATTCGATTAATGCTCTGGCGAGCGTGGTTTTTGCTCGGAGCAAATGGCGAGTGGAAGAAAGACTGAAAGGTAGCCGAGAGGATGGAAAACAAAGGGGAGTACGTCTCTGCACCGTTAGAACACATTAGGTTCAAAGAGCAATGGGAAAAAATTAGACTAAATGGAAATATTATTTCCCAACACATCTAGCGTTTTCAATTTCGTAAACATACCAGTGGAATCATGAAATTATATTTTTCAACTTGATATTATGAATATTCAGTTTTTCACATGAATTTTTTCTTCGCTATTTACTTATATGATATTTTTTCAATGTTATTGCTAAAATTCTTGCCTAGGCTTGTTAATGTCAAAATTGTTTCAATGATCGTTTTCTTTAATAACCACACCAAAATTTTGTTCAAATATTACGTAAATTAACAAAATACATTTATCATTTTAAAGAGTACATTTAAAGTGATGGCCAAATACTAAAGGCACTTTTTAAGGAGAGGGCCGAAGCGGCCGAAATGTATCGAATGGAAATACTGAGGACAAAAAAAATAATATTTCACGTTTAATTTTAATGCTTTTATATTACGTTGGTGTTTGAATTCATCTTAGCCCTATTAGAGTTTAGCTTCTTTTTCATCAATTCCTTTGTAAGCTATGGGACGTTCGTCATGATTGAATACTTCATCAGGTTTTAATCTTTATTTTTATTATTAAATTAACCAAGCCTAAAATTTACTGAAATCAGCATAATTAGGTTATAACAGGCAAAGCATGTATTAATGCAATTCCTCATCTCACGGCGGCTCACAATGTCCCAAAGCATAAGACATAAAAACTTGAAAAGACTTGGACCCGCCGCACTTTTTTAATCAGGGGCGTCATGCTTTCATTGTTGGCCGCTCTCCCATGCGGTGGCAGCAGCAGCGGGTGCTTTAAGCGCGAGGTTTTGAAACAGTTGTCTCAGTTTCGGCGCCGAAATGAAAGAAGTTGTGTGAGTGTAAGGAGGGTGGGAAGGAAGGCGTGGGAGGTGAGGGGGGGGGGGAGAGTTAGAGCGTGGCAGTTATAGCAGGGGATGTGGGCTGGGGGATGGAGTTGGGTCGCATCCCGCGAAAGTAGGCGGCCAATGAGAACTGAACTAAAAATATATTCGTGCAATGTGTCTTTGAATGTGTGGATGAAGAAGAAGAGGAGAGGCTGTGAAAGGGATAGGAAGTGGAGACGAAGTAGAGAGATGAAGAAAGAAGTAGTATATCCCTGAGATGTTTCGCGACGGCTGAGAACGTTCGAAGAGTGTGAGAATTGGAGCGCGCCCGCATTCAGTCTCTTGTCTCCCGGGGTGTTCCCCGGGGTTGGGGGTCGATCTCGGACCCCGAACGCCTAGCCGGGTTTTCTCCTCTCCCGGATTGCACCAGAATCGGGCACATTTTGTGCGTCTCTGCCGGCGAGTGTTTTGAATCTCCCGGAATTTTAGGAATAATATGAAACGTTACTTACCAGGGCAAAACTTAGCTTTAATTAGCTTAGTGTATTTAAGCAATGATATCTGTTTAACATAAGTGCTTTATCGGTGACATTATAATGTTATTCGTAATAGAGTCGACCGATGGTACTTTAATATTATTTTAACCTCTCATCTAATTAATTACATATACGAAGTACCGTGCAAGCCACCTATAGGGTGTGTGGCACGGGGTGATTCCACACCATGGGGGGTTATTTTGTAATCTCACCTTTTTAGTGACTCTTAGTGGAAAGGCGGGAGATCCGTTTCCCTCTCTTAATGATCGGCTCACGAGCGGTTCGTGAATTGTCGAAGCTTCAATTACCTTAAATCTAATAAAATATGCGGAGACTAGCGAATACCCAGATTGCTCAACATCTTACGGAAGATATCTTACATTGTACATACCACGAAAATCTAAATACAGTCAAAACTACAAGCGTCATGTAAGCGATCACTCAATATTTAAAAAAAATTAAGCGCACTTAATTAGTGTTCGTACAACAAGAACGTAGATTTTAAGCCAATATTTGTTAAAATTATGAAATTATGGTATAAATAACTGATCTCCATTCTCCATACACTGGCGGATAGCCACACGAAAACAAAGGTATCAGCAACATTGTTTGGGAAATATTGATACGAAATATATACACAGATAATTCAAGCTAATAATAACATAAGCATTTCAAACAAAGCAAACCTTCAAGTGCCCAATATATTGGAGTTGAAAATGCTGAAGTTCTTCACGTTTAGCAAATTACCACAATACGATTTTAAATCGTTTGTATCTTTCGCGCCCTTGTTTATTTTCCAACTCAAGCTTCATGTGGAAACGATGGTGGCTCCATGTCACGTTCTTTATGACAGGTGAGATGGAACTAATGGCAGGCGGAGATAATGAATCGGGTCAAGAGTCGAAAGATACGGATCAGAGCGGATGAATCGTCTAAAATACCAGCACATTACCGGCAGTTCACCGCTTGAGATCCGAAGATGGTCACGCCGCCGCCTGGGTGGCGGAGTTGAACTACGAAAAAGTGACATTTTATGACGTATTCTCACTAAAGTGAGATTACAAAATAACCCCCCTGGCATTCAGTCCCAGCACAAATCAGAACCTCGCACGCTCCCCCTGGCTCTAGGCGCAGGCCAAAAACAGAAGAACAGTGCGCAGTCCAACCGGAAACTGGGAGAGTGATACGTAAATGAACATACAAACATGCAGAACAATGCCATAGACACATCTAGTGGTTAATATATATTAATACTATTAATTTATGAATGCTACGAGATGCTACTTCATGCATAGAACAAAATAAAATAATTCCGGACATATCAAGCCGTGTGAAGTGTTAGTAATGATGTAGTGTTATTAAGCACAAGTGAACATTCTACTCTGCCTATTGAGGGTGGGAGTTTCATATGATTGATCTATCGCAACTATTATGATCCCTTATTGTACGTGGGAAAAATGACATTATAAATCTTTCGCTTCTGCAGTGTTCGATTATGAACTGGTAACAATTTGTAATAATAAACGTATGACATATTTCTTACGATACATTTCGTCGACCAAAAGGAAAATGCCCGGAATCTCAGGGAATGGACAGTGAACAATGGAAGTTTAGGGTGTGACAATGTTTCGAGAGAAGAAGAAGGAAGAAAAAGAGTAGTGAGATGCCTGCGTAAAGTAGGAGAGAGGGATGAATAGGTACAAGGGACGGGAATCATCTCGCCTTAAACCTCGAGCGTAATAACTGAAGAGAAGGTGAGGGGCACTTGCTTCAGCCGTGGAGAAAATGACCTCTGGACTGAATTCCCTCCGGAATTGAATGAATGTTTATTTCCACACTCGAACAAAAACAAGAAGAAGGGTTTAAAGCCATGGTGCTTTGGAAAGGCCGAGCCCCCATCATGGGCACCCTCCCAACGCGCAGACAGAGGGGTCGTCGTGAACGCATAATACTTTCCAACTTCTCCGGATTTGGTGCGGATTCATGCGAAAAAAAGGGCCGTGCTTTAAGGATTCCCTCCGTGACGTTGAAATACTACTGCGGAGGGATGACCACGACTGAATGTTTGAAGCAGGGTCGGGGGTGGAGACAATGGCCGAGACGCCGCCGCGGGGGTTTCTAATATTCCGCTCTTCCCTAATTCTCTCCCCTTCCCTTTTTTCCTTCTTTCTCCCCCCCTCCCTCATTCCCCATTACACACGCGAGCAATGCTGCCCACACACAGCACACACGATCTTCCCACATGCATTCGACGACGTCAAACCCCCCACAAGCACCCCTCCGGCGCAACACATTTCCAAAATACCTTAAACTCGGCACTCATCATCCGCACGCACCCCACGGCTGCCAACACCGCAGATTCGACGGGACTGCTTCATTTTGCATCAGAATGACTTCGGCACTCGGATTGGTGGAAAGAGGAATTGACCTATCTGCACAACAGTACACTATCTCTCTATTCGTGTTGCTTTTCTCTGTTCTAAGGATGCATTTTGTGACTAAAATATAATCCTCCGTGAAAACATATTACCCTGTACTACGACCTAAGACTTTCAAGTAAGCTTAGCTTAGCGTTTAGGCTTCGATTATTTTTTTCTGCAGATCCCGCCCGAGCTTTCTCAACGTTGTGTCACACTTTCTGTTCCCTCTCAGCGGTATTTAACGATACGGGTGTCTTATCTTCGCTTTTTGTTGGGTTCGGGTCAATTTGAAGAATGCATATACGCACGCTTTACATTGAGTATGTGAGTCAGTTGGAACTCGTTCACGGTGCATCATGGGAAGATAAATGATGTAGAAGGTTCTCACTCACACCTCGAGTTTTTTTTCTACTCGTTCAATCACGATTCGGTGATGTCTCGCCAGCAACCACATTTGTACAACGAAATGGACCTCAATTTTTAATGCTCTATAAGTGAAAGGCTGTGTCGTGGCGTGGAATTTGAACCACTCTTGGACATTGGAGATTCAAGAAGTAAAAATCCCTTTTTTGCCATCTTAAGGAAAGTGAAAAGGATTTTCATAGGTTGGTTTAAAGACACAGGCGATTGAAGCGATTTATATTGACTATAGTCACGTTATTTTTGGTAAGTTTCTTTAAGATTTCTGCAATTAAACTAAACTTTTTCAGCACCAGTTTCGCCGTGCTATTCTGCCGGCTTCGTCAGGCATTCTAAATCAACAATGAAAAATAAATAAACAAACTTAAGTGATTATTATGTACAGCATGATTAATTAATACTTTAGTTTTTCAATAGTCTTTTCCACATATAAGGAAGTTTGTAGCCATCTTCTCTGTTAAGGTTGTTAGGTCATTTCTATATTTCAATGGCTTCCCTAATGATCCGTGGATAGTAGTTAATTTCTTTAATTAAACTTTCACCCTTTTGATATCAATACTGTGACCTTCCAAAAGTGTGTGCTCAGCCACTGCAGAGTGATACCAATCTTTCTTCCGAATGGCCCGTTCCGTGTTCCTTCAGTCTGTATCCTGTGGCTCTCTTTATCTGGCCAACATATGATTTTCCGCAACTACAGAAAATTTCGTATATTCCTTCGAACATTGTGGGAGGTAATGGATCTTAACTCCTCTAAAATGATCATAGACATTGACGAAGCCGGCAGAATAGCACGGCGAAACTGTTGCTAAAAAAGTTTAGTTTAATCGCAGAAATCCTAAAGAAACTTACCAAAATTAAAATGAACTGCGAAAATCTACGAAAAAAATATAGTCACGTTATGTTCATTAGTTTATCTGGTATATTAGGGAAATTACCATCAACTTAAGTAATTTAAGCCATAGAGTTTGATAAATAGTGGTAATTGGATGAATTGGTTGGAAGGATTGAGTTGTATTCTCAGATAAAAGAGAGAGTTTATGGCTTAACTTTATGGATATCATATGCGTCACACACTCTACTAGTAATTTGTGTTTTCGGCGCACTTTTATTCCCCACCACGGTTTCGACGGTAGATCGGTGACAGTCTTTATTAAACCATAGTCGGAGATGAGAGAGTGTGGAAAATACAAAATACTAACTTATAGAGCCCTGTTTTTTATGTTAATTTCTGAACAGGATTAAAACCTCTCTGTTATGGCGTCCCAAATGCTTGCGAAATGCAATCGAGGTGGGAGCGCAGAAGGAGCTGGGGGGAGGAGGGAGGAAGGGGGAAGGGGGCGGCTCTCAGGGGTGGATTCCATCGGCAGGACTGCTCCCGTCTCCATCCATTGCCGCGAAGTTGGCACCGCTTGAGGAATTAAGTCTTGGTGGTCGGGATGGGTTTAAAGAGTGGGATGAAGGGGTGGGGCGTGGGGGAGAAGGAGGAAGAGGGTATCGAATGGAGGGGTGGAATTTAAGGTGAGAAGGTCTTTGTAGGGGGGTGTAAGATGGTGGAGGTGGAGAAGGTACTGTGGTTGTATAGAGGGCGATGGGGGTGGTTGAGAGGGCTGGCTGTGAAAGAAAAGAGGGGGAGTACCAGAGCCGCAATGAATGGGGATTGGGGGAGGCCGTAAAGTGTGATGAATTTTTTTTCCAGCCTTCCCCAACCCCCTCCATCCTAAGGGGAAAGGGAATAAGGCGCGGGGGGGTGGTCGTCCTGGCAGCAATGGCTGTTAAATGCAAAAGACAATGAGAGTACAGTAAGAGAGAGGTGAGGGTGGGGGATGGAAGGAGAAGAAGTGTAGTGGGGGAGAGAGGATCTCTTCGGAGCAAATGGGAAAATGGGCTTCGGGAGGGGAGAAGGGAAGTTTTTAAGGTGCCGCTGCTTTTGGGGAATGGGCGATGGCTGGCGGGTGAGGGAGGTCGAAGGATTTGAGGAGGAGGGTGATTCCGCGGAAGGGGGAGGTTTCCAGAATGGGATAGTGCCGAGTGAGTGAGGGGAAGAGGGAGATTATATCTGCCGAGGATTAGGGTTCTTCTTCCTCTGCCTCCACTCCCTCCCCTCTCATCGCCGCTCCCCCCCCCTTTTAAGCCCCTCTTTTGGGACCTCTCCTAGCACACCCGCTCCCTCCCACACCCGCTCCCTCCCACACCCGCTCCCTCCCACACCCGCTCCCTTCCACGCTCGACCCCGCGGCGCTTCTTATCGTCGCCTATTCGCCTCCTGTTTCCTCAGAGCAATGCCGAAGTTTCCGCATCTCTTTAGGAGTAAACCCTTCCCCCCTCACCACCCCCCTTCACCTGCACCTCCTTCCTATTCTGTCCGGACTGTTCCTCCCCAATCTTCCCCCCTCCCCCTCTTCTCCACTTCCACGCCGACGATACTTCGACGAAATG
This sequence comes from Pyrrhosoma nymphula, assembly GCA_963573305.1. NCBI lineage: Eukaryota > Metazoa > Arthropoda > Insecta > Odonata > Coenagrionidae > Pyrrhosoma > Pyrrhosoma nymphula. Next base: position 25,219,490 of record OY754336.1, on the reverse strand, counting down.
GGCCTCCTATCTGGGAAACCGGGAAACTACTTTAGATTGCTAACTCCTAAAAAATATCATAAAATTCCCATCCATTTAGATATAAATCAAATATTACTCCATATTCATTTGAAAAAATGACATGAATATAATAAAACGCAGTCACACACTCGGGTCCAAGAACTCACGTGGAAATCCATAATGGAAGAAATATTGAGAGAGAGGTATAATACCTGAGAGTTGAAATTTCACTTTCTCCGAGTTTTTTTCCGGATTTTATGATGTCATAATTCTGCGTTATGCCAAGGAAAATGCTGGAGTATTTTCCAAAATTGTAAACTTTGTGTTGCCCACAATGTTTGGATAATCGTACTATTTATTTCCTACTAATAGAATCATTTCCTTTACTTGCATATGATCAGGTGCTCTTTAAAAATTTAGTTCTTTTGCTATAGTGATTCCGTTTGTTTCGATTTCTCTTCCATATAATGAAGCCGGTGGGAGAATACCCTGGTATGTTTTCTCCCTGAAAACGAAAATTAACTTCTTGTGTTAAATTTGCATTCACTCTGAGGATTATAGTAGAACACGTCATCGTATCGTTGCGTTCTCATCCTGGAATTTCTAGCCCCCCGAGTGATCTCTCGACCATCGAAACTAAAAGGCATCACCCAGAAGCTCGGTTGTCACTGGCGCGAGGACGTTTATCTCCTACTTCGATCGTGTTATCAACGGCCGCGAAAGAAATCAAGTTCCAACTAGTGGGGCTGCAACCGCGAGGGAGGCCAAGAATTTCTAGTCTTAAAATGATTGTGTTAAATGGCTGTTGCGGGGTGAGTTTGAGTGGAAGGAGGGAAGAAACTGTGTAGGAGATATGTGCATATGCTAGAGAAGCAACTGCTCGATCGCTGCGCCACGTACAGTGGATAAGAGGAAACGGCATTTTTTCACAAGATGGCAGAGAGAAAAAATCGAGGTTTGAAAGGCTTCTCAGGTTTGAAAGTTTCCCATACCTAGAGTAAATGATGCATTGTTGTGTTGAAAGTATTTTACGAATGCGCAAGGTTTGCATAATAAGTGAGCTGAATTTGGTTCCGATATCTCTGTTAAAAGTGGGTGAAATTACGAAAACGCTGGCGGGACGAAAGCTCACATTTACCGAGGCCTCCCTCGCAACACCAGCGCCTTAACTGGCGACCCGTAATTTGAGCAAATGACGATCGGAAGCGCACCAAGATTTCCGTCCTCAATGTAAGGTTCTTGGGCGCATTACTCTGGGCTGGATAAGGCTTCGATGGTTTTTCGGCTCCGGGAAGGTGGCAGGCCTGTTTTGTCTTAAATCATATTAAAAGCGGAAGTAAATGAGTTCAGTACTCTTGGTGATAACAAGTTTTGTTAGTTTGATCGTGGTGCAGAGTTAAGTTACATGATAATAAAGAGCCTTCCGCAATTGCAGTACTAGTATTAATCTTTCTTATGGAATTTGACTATGTGTATGTTTTATTATGTTTTTAGTAATTTACTTATTTGCCTTATTCAACAGTCTTCCTGCTATTATTCCTACATAGCATGTCTCAGGGTCCTCTTACCATTTCTTCGATGTAAATTTTCAAAAGTAATGCCCAAGTAGCAAAAGAATTTTGAAAAATGGTTTTAAAATGATTTGAAATAATTTTAAAATCAAAATATCATAAGATGTCTAAAATCATGACTTTTTCAAGACTTAAAAATAATGTATGATATTAAAGTTATGTACCCTGTCATCTCAATTTGTTGATAACATATATATGCATATATAGGAAGTACTGAGACATTTATTTGCATAAAAAGTCTTTTTTTTAACATTTCATGTTAAAATAATATGAGAATATTACTTCAAAATCATTTCAAAATAATTTCAAAATTATTTTAAAATTATTTTAAAATATTTTTAAAATGATTTTAAAATATTCTTAAAATGATTTTAAAATTATTTTAAAATATTTTTAGAATGATTTTAAAATATTCTTAAAATGATTTTTTTAAAATTATTTTAAAATATTTCATGTCGACAAGGGGCAACGTTGTGTTACTCCCTGGACTTATAATTGCCCACCCTGAGTTTCCATGAGCCACCATCACTCGCGGTGTCTGAGCCATTCGTTAGCTGTGAATGAGTCTTCCATCTCCAAAAATTAGATTTAAACAACCAAACCATCAAAACTTAACCATCAATTTACAAGTGGTATCTTTTAAATAATCGCATTTATAGTTGTGACAGTGTTAGCAGCCACTTTCCAGATAACAAACAAAGCGTTCTATTTTTCGGGTGCATAATTTATCAGCAAAGTAAAAATAAAATTAATAAAAAAATAAAATACATGGTTTTATTAATAAATGTACTAAAAATTAGAAAACAATTTTTGAGCGGTCAAAACTGATCTACAACAGGCAGAACGCGATTATTTGTGACTAAAAATAAAACTATGGGGGCGCAATCAACATTTGTGGTACAAACGACCTTACCATTACTCTATAGGTAAAGTGATAATAAGTCTTTTGTATTCCAAATTGTACAAGACCAGGAATTTCCGGCAAGCTAAGCTTGCCCCAAACTTTATTGTAATTTTTTGTAAAGTCTTTAGTATCTGAAGTTGTGATTAGGACTTGGGTGTTTCCGGTGAAAAGTCTTTTGCATCACAAATGTTGGTTGTGGCCCCATTGTTTTATTTTTATTCACAAATAATCACGTTCTGCCTGTTGTTTACCAGTTGTTACAGCTCAAAAATTAATGTCTACTTTTTAGTGCATTTTTTTAAACTACGTTTTTCAAAAGTGTTAAAAATTTATTTTATAGGTTTTAATAATTTTGCGTCAATTTTTAATTCAGTAATTGTCGTTATTCAATGGATAAGTTATTGAAAAATGCGCTGTGAAATGTTTGATGAAAAAGAATGGAACATTAGCTCGTTAGCTTCCGCGGATATAGTTTTGACTATTAAATCTTTCGGGATTCATTCCGCGATGTTTAAAATTGCAATAAACAATATTTCGCTGGTCCTCCTGCCAGCTTCATCAGACATGCAGATCCCTAAAAATACGCCTCCAAGAGCATCAACGGGCAATTAAAAATAATTATTACCGCATTTCTGCAATAGCCGAACACCATCTCAGCGGCCCCACTCATAATTTCAACTTTGAGGAGACAGAATTAATATCAAGGGAGGTACGATATTACTCAAGATTAATCAAGGAGGCTATAGAAATTGCGAAGAGACCGGAAAACGTCAACCGAGAAGACGGTTACACGTTAAGTAGAAAGCTAAAACGAATTTTTTCAAATTTAAATTCCGGCAACAATGGGAGTCCTCACTTATATATATAGACGAGCGAGAGTAAAGAATCAGTTCAGTTAACCTGATGAAGCTGGCAGGAGGACCAGCGAAATATTGTTTATTGCAATTTTAAACATCGCGGAATGAATCCCGAAAGATTAAATAGTCAAGAATGAAACATATTTTTTGTGTTTAATTAATGTTTAAATTTTTTACTATCTAATTTTTAAAATCAAGAAAATATAGTATTTTCATACAAAATACACATGCGGAACAAGTTTCAACAAAAGCAACTTGTTGAAAGTGGGTGAAAAGTTACTCTTATACTACTCTTAGACATTTCCGGGTTGACTGCCAATGGAAAAATTTTTTACTGAACGTTTAATTCCTCATGCTGGGAACTTCGTCAGGAGACTGAAGGGGTGGAAGGCAAGAGCGCAGTTTAAACCGCGGTTTGAACCGCGGCCACCGAAAATGTCAAAAACCGCGGATTTTGGCTTGCAAGAACGAGGTTTCCACCCGACCGCGCAATTAAACTGCGGTTCAAAGGCCGCCAATTCCCGAACCTACTTCTGGGTGGGTTTAAACCGCGACCTCTTTTATTGGAAGTAAACAAACGTCGGCTGCAGGGAGGATACAGACATTCCCGATGTTCAAAAAAGTAATTATTCACTCAACTTAGAGGTATTTGTAAGGATTTGTATTAGGAGAAATGGATTTATAAGAAATAAGAGTGATCTCTTCATGGTTTTTGATGACTCGGAGTTCATATATAGATTTAGGTTCGGAAGTGAATTTTAACTCGTAAATCCCCGATAGGACGACCCCGGGCCGCGCGGCTCATCTAAACCCCGTCAGAATCGCGGTTTTTAACTCCGTTCTTTCAATCCACCCTGCAAGAAGTTAGATCTGTGGCTCCGTTTCGGCCGTTGGATTACTGACCATTGTTGTCACGATTTAAAAAATAAATAAAAACCCAAATATTTAAAAACAAAAATATAATAAAAAATTAAAATACGAAAAATCTTTAACGGCTGGTTATCACACCCATATTTCTGGATAGATATCTTTTCCACACGCTACGTAAGTGATAACCATCGTCCCTATTAAAATTTAAAGGGCGTTTAGTAATTTCCACTGCCTCTCGAATCATAATAACTCGAAAAATCACTCTGGATAATAAGAAGCTGTTTTTGCTAATACTTTGGCTTCATTCAGAAGGATTTTGTGACTGATTCGAGAGGCAGTGGAAATTGCTTAACGCCCTTTAAATTTTAATAGGAACAATGGTTATCACTTAAGTAGTGTGTGGAAAAGATATCTTTCCAGAAATATGAGTGTGATAACCAACCGTTAAGGATTTTTCGTATTTTAATTTTTTATTATAATTTTGTTTTTAAATATTTGGGTTTTTATTTATTTTTTAAATCGCAGTGACAACAATGGTCAGTTATCCAACGGCCGAAACGGAGCCACAGATCTAACTTATTCAGTCTCCTGATGACGTTCTTAGCATGAGGAATGAAACGTTGAGCAAAATATTTCTCCACGCAGCAGTCAACCCGGAAATGTATAAGAGTAGTATATCTTATCGCTGCGAAAACCTTAAAACAAAAATTGGGTGAAAAATTGATCATAAGATTTGACTCAAACAAACAGAGATGTCAAGTTAAATTAAACCCAAGAGAAGGCTTAGGCAGCGTGCGTAGCGTCACGGAGAATCAGTTAGGGGGAAGGCGTAATGAGATGAAAGTGAGGCGTGTAAGTGAAAAGGACTTGACCCCTGAAAGTTTGATTTTTCATATGATTATAATGGTTGACGCATGATGGAAACACGATGGACTGTCAAGCGTAGACAAAATCCGTCGCTGAAATACTTGCTTCGCGGAAACAAAGAATGCTTCATCAGCGTGCGGGATGACCTAAAGCGAACTTTCTCTTCTCCGAAGACGGCCGAAGCCAATCCGAATATCGAAGACCCCAGCCAACTTGCGTCGGAAGAATCAGATTCGCTGATCGTGCTTGGATGATATTCTCTGCATAACTTTCGCGTCAAACAAAGGAGTGTTTACGCCAAGGAGGCCTTGGAGACTCGGCCGCGGCCAAATCACACACATAAAGCTCATTTTCCCACAGTGATCATTTTTTTTAAGGAAATTGAACCTTCCAGTTCTAAAATCCTCTATTGCGCAACTGAATTTTCGCGAGACCTTTAAAGCGTACCTTTTTCATTCCAAGGGGCGTTATTCCGTTTATATTCTTGCGCGAGAGCCTCGGTCTAGTGCGGGCCTCATTCAACTAGGTACCCTTCTCCGGTTCGTCCTTCCCATCCTCTCCCTTAACCGTCAGTGCTCCGGGGCTTCCGGGAGATTCCTTTAATTCCGGGCAAGTGCCACTCGCCCGCCCGCCCACCCTCTCCAACCTCCATTCGCGCACCGGAGGCGACTCTCTTCCGGGGGCGAAAAAAACTCCGGCAGCAGAGCGCCTTTTTACCTCCGGCGGTGGCGCTAATCTGCGCCGGAATTAAGGTTATCCACGTCCGTAAGAAGGGCCGCCGGAGGGAATTCAAAGGGGGTAGGTAAGTGCGCCCCTGTTTAGTATACAGAGGATCCGTACCTACTTGTTACGACGGAACGAGATGGGGCCGACAGATAGGGGTGGCGATTGGTCGATCCTATTCGGGTCTAACTCCTAATCGCTCCGAGTTATCGACTTCATTCGTTGGCACGAATTGCGGTACTCTAGTTAAAAGACTTCAGGGATAGGTGTCTAGTCTCTCTCTCTCTCTCTTTAAGGACTTCAAATTAATCGAAGATGATCGGCTTATCTCTTGAATTTTCGATAAACTATGCGTTCGTTTGTTTGGAAATTTCACACAAATCCCCCCCCCCCCCCACCATTCTGCATCATGAATCCTGTACGGTATGGTTCAACAATAGAAATGCTGCAGCGGCATGCAAAGCTTGCAAGCATTGTGTGAATAAATAAGTGAGAGAATTGCAATGTCGAAAGCTTGCTAGATTAACTTTCAAAGATCGAGGTTGAATAACTTTAAGATTCTGGTGTTATCAATCAATTATTCAGTAACTTTTAGGTGATTTCGAATTGAATGTATTTTTCTTATTTAACAACATAATTTTTGTTTAAACTGGAGAAGAAATGTCCATTAAATTTAGCGTTCAGACTTCAGTTTCGAGTTTAATATCAATCATTTACTTAAGTGAATGGTGCTCCAATGTTACAGTTCGAAGAATTATGTTGCTTTTGCGAGCTATTACTTCCGCACATGATTCAAAACTACTGCAAAAATATCAAAAGTAGAACGCCAGTTTAACGCTAAATGGCGTGATTATGAGAAAAAAATAACTATTAAGTAATACTACTTAAAAAACTGGTCATAACGCTGTAATTGACAAGTCCCAGTCTTGAAGCTGACCAAATGCTCTTTGGAAAAACAATGCATGCTAAACATGAAGTGGTTATCTACGTTTTTGATTTTATCAATTGGGAGAAAATATTCCAACCATTTAAATATTAGTTTGCAATATCCACAATTATCTCAAATGGAAAATTTGAGATGGGAAAGCGGAGCGTCAAAACAACATGAGTCGGGTCGAAATGAGTAGCGAGTAAGTAATAACAGAATAATTTCCTTCATAATTTAAAAATTCTCTGCACCTTGAGAACTGATGATGTATTTGAAAATTGGCGGACGTCTTTCGTTAGTTTCCATTTACAAAAATGAGTCGCATTAGAAATTTTACATTCAATACTTAAAGTCTTCAACAACTTGAACCGAATTCAATATAGATTTTTATAGGACCTTAGTTTTCTCTCGTTAATTAAATAACTTAACTAATAAATAGAGTAATATAAATGTACTTAATTATTTTCATAATGAGTTTAATTTATGAATTAGCTGAAACACGATGTGTTAAGTTGATTTTAATTTTCGGTCTTAGAGGCTGCTTCAGTAATGTGCAAGAGAGCATGAGTTAGCCGCCTCGCGGACAAAAGAAATGTCCTTGTCTTAACCTGGCTTGAATCTCCTTGAAGTATGATTGTAAGTTAAACTAAACTCTTATATTGTTATATTTCTTCGTTGCTTTTCTTCTTGTCCCTATTTGTGAGGATTCGATTGGCAGTAGTTTGGTAGAAAACCACCAGGAAATACTTGTGGCATCTGCAGAGAAAGAGATGAATTTACTCGTTGCGCATATTTCAGTTTTGGTACTGTGTTATCGGAAATATTGCCAACAAGGATTAATGAGGTTTTTATTGCGAAAACCCGGACGAAAGCCGATGTATACATGTAATTGAACCCTCATATAAACCCTCACCAAATACTAGCTTGTAGTTTCCTGTTTCCAGCAGGTAAAGGCTTCTTTAGTAAATTGTGAATTTGGTCCAAAACAATGATACTGATTTCACGAAATCGTAGTAGAGGGAATACAGATGAGTTTTTAAAGGTATTGCTGTGATATAGTTTACTGTTATTTTATACTAGAAACTACTACTAGGAAAATAAAGGAAGTACATTTTTGCGTGTTAAACCGGTATTTTGTGCCAAGAGAAAATCGCTGCCTCCACGATTTCAAATCCTAATATATGTATATCTGGCACATCATATATATGTAGTCCCTACCCAGGCATCTGTGCAACGGGAATGGGATGAGTGGACGCCAGCTGGAATGGACAACTGGCGAGAATTGGGGAGAGGATGGCAGGAGGGGATAATTTGACGGAAGAGTGACAATATCCGCGCGGAGTGATGGCTCTAAGGTGACCGAAAATGGACGCAAAAATCAAGTTCATGGAGACTACGAGGAGTGACAATCATAGTTGAAAAGGTGAAGGATGTGAATGAATCAAGCAATTCTAAAAATAGCGCAGATATCCTTATTCTCCTCTGGCCATTATTTATTTTTCCTTTATCTTATTTCAGATATTAAAACATCTAATTTGATTATTGTGCAGTTTTTATATGAATCCAATCAAGTCAATTTACGGGCTTCTTCTACATTTCCTGCCTTCAGCTTCCTATTCTTAATATGCGAGTATTTCAGCAATTCTTCTCACGCGGTTTCAGAGATCGACGAAAGATGTACTACTTACCCATTTTAAGTCAATTAGGTAGCGTTTAAAAATTTTCATTTTACTAACTTTGAGTTTGATCTCTCTTACCGCTAATATTTCAAGACATAGTCTATTCTAAGACCTAAATTAATCTAAAGCATAAAATCCATGTACCAGTCGGTAACTGAGCCCTAGAGATTGTAGGTTGACTGGCCGCAGCGTTTCGAACTTTACTACTGCTCTCGGCTAATTCTTATTATTATCTCTTTAAAAGATAAAACATTCATTTATCATATAGAATTATATGAGTGAATAGTGCAAATTAGACGTATTTTTGCAAACTTTGATTGATGTGACTGCGCAGTATCTAATCAGGAGTGAGAAAGCCTTCAGAGAATAAAAACGTCAAACAATTTCAGAGCATAAACATTACTTTATGGTTGGAAATAGTGAATCAATCAACAAATTTGGTAACATATGCTTGGTCACTTTTACACAGGAATTGTGTTCAGGTCAAAGCTTTTAATTTCAAGTTTCTTTCATTCCCAATGGAATCACACAAATTATCAACCTGTCCCATGGCTCACATCTTTCAAAGCCACCAAAGCTCATATGTTGCATTTGGTTTAAATGCATGATTCTTAATCTACAGAAGTAATAAATGCATATATAAAATATTGTTAATAACAGAAACACCCCGTGTAACAAACTGGCCAAAGAATCGGTGGATAAAACCCCCTGATTGCGAGACTCATGGGACGTCGCTTGAGCGATGTTTCTCAGCAATGACTCATGAAACTCAATATCATATTGTCTACAGATTTAATATAAGCGCTCACTTTTACACCTTTGCACCGGCGAATAATGCTCATAATTTAATTCGAATCAAATGAAGTCATGTGCGTTGACGTCCCCATGCATCAAGATTATAATAGAAAAACCTAATCATCCGTATACTTCATTAAATCGGGTCCAATATTCCACGTCGGAGAAACGATTAGCGCCGTTTTACACCCCCAACCCCGCTTTCGTGTGTTTTATTATCTTTTTTAATGGCTGCCCGAAACAAGGACGACTTCTTTCCATCGTGTACACTTCGGCACGGCGCATAAATAACGAATTATTAAACCGGGGGACCGTGAGGCCCCTCGCGTTGCGCAGGGGGTCCGCTCAGACGACCAAACCCCCCTCCCCCAATGCCATCCCGCCGCATTCCACATTCATAGGACAGCGCACGGAGATGTGGGAGGAGAGGCCTCGGGGCGAGACACTGCTCCTATCTCCAGCATCCCTTCGCCTCTGGAAACTCTGGACCATTTTAGGATTTTAGCCATTATCTTCAACCATCCCTCGCTCCGGGAAATCCTCATCCCTCTCAGGTGTGCGTCCTCTTGTTACCGAGACAACGCTCTACATATCGTTTCCTCTACAGACCATTAGTTTTCCCTCCTTCATCACTCTTCCTTCCTCTCCTCTTCTTTTGCCGTTCATTATTCCCTTTTTAATGGCTTGTCAAGATATATAATATGAAGATATATGTCTGCTGAAAGTTTCCGCGGCGATGGCTCTGAGAGAAGGAATACAAAGTATTTACAGTGGTAAATTAAATCCTGTCTATTGGAAACGTTAAAATATGGCATGATATTTTCTTTGGAAAAAAATATTATTCTTCGTCAATGAATCACGGCATTTTGCCATGCCAAAAACATTTTTTGGGAACGCATCAGACTTCTCCGTATTGTAATTTTACCTCCAAACATACCAAAATGTGATTAGCTTTCGGCCTTCATGATTAACGCTTTGCACCACACTTATATTTTGTAGAACAAGATTGATATACTGTTATTAATCAATTGTGTTTCCATGACAATTTTATGAGCGTCGGCTGGTTGTTTGGGGAGGCGACCAAAAACTCAAGTCAATTGCGGCATTGAGGATAGGTGGGTAGGGTAGGAAGGGGAGTAATTAGGGAAGTGAAGTGAAGGACGGGTGGAGGGGAACTCGGAGATCGGCTTATTGTTAATGAAAGGCGCCGAGGAGACCAAATGTTGAAGCCTCATCCGACGAAAGGACGGAGTACTGCACTTGGAGTGCCCACCTAAGTGGGGATCGATGAGATGTTTCAGCCACTGCCGGCATTCGAACTCGGGCCCTCGGGATGAGAAGCGATTAATCTTGCCACCGTACCAACCCGATCCGCTTAATCAGGATGCGAAGTTGGGTCAACTATTCATCAGCTTTAATGTAGGCTTAGTTAGATAGATTGCTCTTTTAAAACACCTGCAACTTTCATGCCACTCAAATTCTGCTGTCATTAAACTCAAACAGTATAGTGATTAATAGTAATTGATCCTTTCGGGATTTGCGGCGTATTGTCTATTTCTGAGAGACTCAACCTTTCGCTCCTCGTACTTTGAGCGAATCTCCTGTCGACGCTCACAGTACGAGGGGCGAAACGTTGAGTTGCTCAGAAACGGACAATGCGCAGCAATCCCCGAAAGGATAAATTTTTATTGATAAAAGACGCTGCGAGAGACTTCATACCAAAACAGTATTGCATATTATTCTCACTTCTGGCTCATTCTATTGTATCTAGGTACTTCTTGTCAATCACAGAACTTTCATGAAATAAGTGATAATTTGATATCTGAAGCTAAATGCCTACCCATTTAAATTTCGTTATATTGTGTGTGAGGTCGTGATAAATTCTTATTTAGATTTAGTTTGCTCGAGATCAATTCTTATTTATATTTAGTTTGCTCGAGATATCCAAGCCTTAGGTTTAGAATGTACGCATAAGGCATCCAAGCCTTGGATATGCGTTGGCAAAAGATATATAAACAAGATGGTTTCAGGCATTATTCTGCTGAAAATGGTAACGGAAATAATGTAAAGATTTGACCTAACATTCCCTGCATTTGGTCTCGGTTTTGACTTACAACTTATGATGACTTTTTAAGACATCAAATGATAACTACTTGGCTTTCAAAATGAAATATTCGTATTTTTCAACTTAGATTACAACTGACACTCATGATGACTTTGCAAGTGGCAACATAGGTTGTGAAGACATGTAATGTGGATAACTAAGTGTTTATAGTTTCTCGAAAATGTGAACTTGAGTTGTAAGTTTTTACATGAAGTCGACTTCACCAAGCCGGATACTTAAATGCATTTCCGTTCTCATCGTCCAGCTCCTTTAATCATCGACTGCGCTTGTTATTCATCCAATCAGATTGACTCTCCTCAGGATTACCTATTTCTTGGCAGCTATTCCCCCACCGCGATCTCCCAACGTCTCTTTTAGTTCCAATCTCACTACATGCTGCTCGGTTTTTTTCTGGCGTCCTAATCCAATCCCTTTCTCGTCATCCCTTCACCCATCCTATCATGCACTCCCCCGGCACGCCCCTCCCCCCCAATATCCTTCAGATCCCGTGCCACTCCTCCACCCCCCCTTCCTATCTCCTCCCCCTCCTCCGTCGTCCTCCCTCAATTTCCCAATCAACTGATGAGCGGGGATTATGCGGGGGTCCACGCATGAGGGCACCGGGCCCTTCAGACCCAACGCCGTCCGCTTGACAGATTGAGAGGGACGGCAGTGACCGGAGGATTTCCTGCCCCCCCTCCCCTGACTGCGTCTTCCGATCCCGTCATGCACTCCGTCTCTCCTCCTCCTGTGTCCGCTCCTTAACCTATCCCTACCCCCTCTATTGCACCCAATTCCTCCTCTTTCCCATTCCGCGTCGCTCGTCCTACTCTACTCCACTATTTGTCTATCCCACTCCTGCCTTCCATTTCATATTCTCTAATTAATTTTCAGGATTCAAGCGCCTTATTCAAGAAGTCTTCGGAATTATCGAACCTCGGAAATGCCACGGTTGTGACGGCACAACCTCGGCATTTCCGTGGTTTGATAATTTTAGAGGTCATTTTGAAGATGGTCCGAGGCTTATATACTATATACTATTTATCCCAGTGTTCCCTTATTTAACAATATTCGTCATCAATGTTGGATGGGGAAATTTTTCAGTTCTAATGTTTTTTAATTTTCTTAACCTTAATTTCATAGCTTATTTCATACGGAAGAGTTTAATTAATTCTCTTTTTCATTTGATTTACGCTGGTAGTGGCTACATTGGTAGCCTTTCAGTTTGAACATTTTTATTAATATCAAAATATTTTTCATTTCAGCGGCTCGCACGGCGTAGCAAGTAGATGAACCAACCATTTAGTCTTCTTAATGTTGGAAAATTTCCGGCCATTTGTATCCATTCCCTTTGACCTTAATGTTCACATAGGTATATCCTTTATGATCCGGTCAATCAACATTTTTTACCACCAAATTCAAGTTCAGAAATGCCAAATTCGTTAAGAGCATGCATATTCAATCGACGAGTGGGGTGGATGATTTCAAGAGATCGCTAAACTGCACCAAATGGCCTAAGGATCAACTTCATCCTCATCATCCCGATGAGGTGATCAGGTTGGGAGAGGGTTTGGGGATTGGGGTTCAGCGGCCAAATGCATTTGCTACATGTTCCTTCGTTCCGGCCAACGCAGCTATTGCGGATTCTCGTGGCAGAAAATGTGAGCACTCTTCCTAGGTAAAGTTCAAATACAAGTTTCTTGTGACCTAATTAAACTCAAAACATGCAGATCCCACGGAGGAAAACTTCAAGCAGCAATTATAGTCTTCCGTTCGTATTAGGTTCTTTTGCGACTAGGGACGCTCATTAGCTTGAAACTCATGAAATGCTGTTCCATGCATTTGTTCTTTTTTACAAATGGACGGAGAAAAAATAAAAACTTTTCAAATAAAGTACTTTAATTTATTCACATAAAATAAAACGGCCCTATGCAACTCACATAAAGACGTTCCTCGTTGCTATGACATGCGTGCAACGTTTGAGATGTTAACATACATTGTGCTTGTAGCTCAGAAAATGATTCTGAAAGTAGTCGTCCTTTAAAAACGTGTAGCAAAATGGTGAAAAAGCCACTCAAACAGGCAAAACACTCGGATCGACTTGCAATGCTCAAGGGTTCATCAGAAACAACGGCATTCAAAAGGCTTTGAAAATACTATTAGTAAGAGATGTTTCACGAAAATTTATAGAATCTTTGAAAGAATCACTGTAACGCATAGGGAACCCGTTATTAAAAAGAAAAACTGATGGGATAAATCTATGCTGCTGATTTAATTTATGCCCATCCAAAATATACGCTGGTGTAAATTCTTATTAAATGAGCTATAAATTGTCCATCAGCTCTAGCAGTGAAGAAAAAAAACATTCTATGTAGACAAAATATTGCTCCGGAAGTAGAACTTTGCCAGCAAGGCAAAGAAGAAAAGTGCTATGAGTGTAATCTATGTAAACGAGTATAAACTATGCTTTGTCCCTGCTGCGACATCTGGTTGTAGGGTCTGCTACAAAATTTGCAATCAACGCCATCAGCATTCATTTATCCAAAAATATTTTTAGCTCTCTCATCTCCACCCTCCTTTAAGGCAACTACTCCATTCAATCATACCTCTTTTTTCACGTTTGTCTGCAATTCCATTTTTGCTTTAAAGATGCCAATGTGTCTTATAATGTATTCAATATATTTACCGCTCTTACTCACATGATGAAAAAACATATCTTAGTATATTCCTCTCAAAAATTGGTCTATTACCGACCCAGGTTTCGACTGCACAGCAATCATTATCAAGGTGTTGTTTTAGACTGCACAGCAATCAACGACCTCGATAATGATTGCTGTGAAGTCGAAACCTGGGTCGGTAATAGACCAATTTTTTAGTGGAATATACTAAGATATGTTTTTTCATCATGTCGGTGACAATATTCCACAAAGTTACGCCTTCAACCATTAATATTATTCGCTCTTACTCCTTAAATTTTTCATTCAGCCAATGTGTCTTATAATTTTTTCAATATATTTACCGCTCTTACTCCTTAAATTTTTCTTTCAGCATCTTTTCTTTGTAAGGCTTCTCGCTTGTGGTTCTCCTTTTCTTCGATCTTTATCATGCCCCGTTAGTTCCAAATATAGATTGCCTCAAATCTTTTCTTATTTTCTGCTGTTTTCGTTTATCCTTAATATTAATATAAGAACATGTTACGTACGTATAATTGTTAGTGCTTTCCCACTTCCAAACTTATGATGCTGACGTGTTATTTGAGTCTAAGCATTTATCAAGAATTTCAACCGAACAAATTTGCTGCATTGATTGTGAAAAAATGATGACCGTGATTCGACCCAAGATCAGATTTGAATCGCCAACAAGGTTGTCAGCTTCAAGTGGAGGCTGAAATTGGCACATTTGGCTTGCCCGCGAGGCCAAGGAAGTATGGCAGAACAACAAAAATCATAGAGAATACTATAATAAAACTGGTTAAAACTTGGCAATGTCCACTGGGATTATTGTAGGTACAACGCGTTTCGACGCTTATGCGCCATCATCAAGTACCATTGGGTACCTGATGGGTACCAATGGATACCAATGGGTATCTGATGATGGCGCATAAGCGTTTAAACGCGTTGTACCTACAATAAATCCAGAGGACATTGCCAATATTTAACCAGTTTTATTCTCTTAACAAAATGTCCCACAACATCTCGCCGGACTTCGTTGAGTTTAAACGAAAGTCATAATATAGACCGACCTTACAAACAGCCACGCATCCGATGCAGTCATTGATAAACCTTCTGATTTCGCCTCTTCCTCCCTCTCCCAACTCCGCCCTCCCCTACCATCCATTGCTTCCACTTTAAAAGGGACATGAGTAGCCAACAAAGTCCCCTTTTGGGCACAATCCCTTGTGACGAAGTGACCACCAACGGGCACGAGACGTCTGTCATATGTCACCGAGGCTTACGTGGTGAAAACCCAATTAATATTAGTTTCATCACACTGCTTTACCTTTGCCAACATATTTTGCAGTTACAGTTGAGCGGAAATCACTCGACAAGGGAAACACGCGGACATGAGTGAATTTCGTTGAGTTCTTACTGAAAGAAACAATACGCATGGTGCATGTAGTCGGAAACTCGATATTCTGTGAGTAAAGCTCGATCTCAATGACGCTAAAACATTGTTCGCGTTCAGGCTTCATAGAGTCGCGTAGACTTCACCGGTGAGGTACCGGTTAGCCACTGGTACCTTCACCGGTGAGTCGCAACTGTTGTCGTCGTCTGAACGCCAAAAAATTCCAGCAGTACTCCCCGGTCACGTGACTCCACAGCAGACCATTAGTATGAAAGGATGCCAACGGAGAATTAAGAGCGTTGGCACTATTCATCGCTGGCGACGGTGATTTTATGCCAAATATATCTAATATTATTAGGCACGAAGTCGTCAGAAGGAGATAAAATCTATTGGCAATACGAAGGAGGAGAAACAATCCACGGAATGAACATCGGACGACATCATCATGGGGGCAGCCATGTTGCTACTCAAAATGTTACAGACTCGCACCGGTGATGAATCCCGGTGGAAAAAATGGCGCCTGATCCGTAACATGTTGACTCACCGGTGAGTAACCATAGAGCGTTCTGCAGATAATTTCCACCGGTGCCGCAACTGTAGTGTCGCCTGAACGTGACCATTGATTCCAGTAGTTCAATGCCTCTAATCATTTGTGATTTTACCACATGACTTCTTAATCCAGGTCGAAATTAAATATTCGAAATCCAAAGATAGCTCTCCTGGAATGGAATTCGAAGCAAGCTCCGTCGACCTTGAGCCGGGCGCTTTAAAGCTACCGGCGCGAATTTCGGGGAGATGGGCGCATTTGTTACGTACGATATTTCTGTCCGATCCTTCACCTATCATTCACTTCCTCCCACCTTATTTTATGTTTATAAGAAATAAAAAATTGCATAATTGCTGTCATCGACTGGACAACCGAGGCTGGTGAGAGGTCACTGAACATACTGGAAAACGCTGCGATCCACGCTAAAGTTTAACATTTCAATACGAGCGTTATAAGGTAGGCTTTGTGTAATCAAGATACGTAAGAATAACTTCAGTGTAGACCAGAGAGAAAATAAAATTGAATCATGGCTACCAGTATATTCCGTAAGAATTAATTAATTCCAGAATGTTCTGCACCCAATCCCACCCCCATGCAAGAAAAGGCAGCATACCTATATCGATTGATCTAGAGGACGTCTTCGGCAAAA
The DNA here is from genome assembly GCA_963573305.1 of Pyrrhosoma nymphula. NCBI lineage: Eukaryota > Metazoa > Arthropoda > Insecta > Odonata > Coenagrionidae > Pyrrhosoma > Pyrrhosoma nymphula. Next base: position 25,202,931 of record OY754336.1, on the reverse strand, counting down.
GAGAGGAAAGGTCGTTTTTCTTTAATCAAGTTTCAGGAAATACCAAAAGGATAAACCATCTTTTACGAATATAGACCGTGAAAGTTTTTACCCTTTGATGTCAGCTGTGCCGAATTGGGAACATTTAAATATGAAAAAATAAATTAAGTTTAAACATATTTAATGATTTTTCCATAATCTACATCATATAATAATATGGAAAATATCCTTTCATAATAATAAATATTTAGTTCAAAATGGCCTATAATTTGATTAAAAGATGACATTCTTTCTGTGTAGTTAGTACTTCAAATCCTAAAGAAGAAATCAACACTGTAATGATGACTATTTCCCAAAAAGCGATATTAGTATCAATTAACGAAGAGAATGATCGCATATCCACTATTTTATCCCCTTTTTGCCAATAGATCCATACATATCCTCTATTTTGCCTCAGGAAATAAGGACAATTGTTATGAAATACGTAGTTGAAAACTCTATGCCTAAACCACGCTATAATTAAAAATAAAAACCTAATACCTAAAATACCTAAAATAAACCTAAAATACGTAAAATGGAATGTTAATACGACTAAAACTACCTTAAAGTAAGGAATACTATATTAAATATATTTAAGTTATTAAAATATATTAAATATGGTAAAGAAAAAAACAAAGTTGCTCAAAAAAACCATCAACGCCCCTGAATCTCAACGTGCTCCTGCTATGGCATCCCTTTATTTATCTATTTGTCTATGCGTCCGAATTCGAGCGCTATTTGGCGTCACCCTCACCTGCATTCCCTTCCCATCGTCCCCCGTGCCCCGCGCCCCCCCCCCCAATCCACCGCCTCCGCACCGCCATACCCCCCATACCCCACGAGCCCTTCCCGCACCCCGCATATAACGCTGCCGCGCCTCGTCCAAGCACACATGCACCGCACCTCATCATGGATCACGCGCGCACAAATTGCCACTGAAGCAGTCGCACAATCGGTTCCCTGTCCCTATTCGCTCTAAGGGACCAATGAGGTAATGAGAGTTACCGAGGATACAATGCTTATCCCCTCCGGAGTGCCTTGTGATCGACGACGGCTTCGAGGAGGTCGTTTCACTTCTCCACCACTCTTTCTCTTAACGGGAAAACGCGAGAAAGAGAGATAGAGAGCATGTACGCATGTGGGGGAGCAAGGAGGTGGAGTATTTACAAAAAACTACGAGTGAAAAAAGGCAAAAAGCGACTATTCCTTTGAAAGTCTTACGCTATGCGTTCTCAAATTCCTGGAATGCAAAACTTCTCCGAACTGCGTTAATTGAGCGTCATTCATTTACACCCACGAAAAACGACCGCCAAACCAGCTTCCGCTGCTGAATATCAATGAAGCGACTCATCGCCTCTTCAAATCGCCCACTGGTATTCCTAAACTCATGAATAACGTCAACTGTTGAGTGATTGATTCAGTGTTCCAGTCCAAATCAGAAATCACGGAGGCGTAGTTATTAATGGACTTACCCACAATTAGTGATCGGATGATTCAAGGCTAAACGTTGAAGGACGATTTTGCCTCCTCCAAGGATTTACAGCACTGTCTATCCAATCCTACGCCAGTATGAAATTTCATCTTCTTCTTCCCAATCTTATGTTCTCACTCATATTATTTCTCAATATTTCAAATCCACATAATGACGGTAAACCTGGATACGTTGGCCACTTCTAAATCATTATCTTTTTAATTTAATTGAAGGAATATATTTCATGATGTCTGAAACACCCCAAAAGGTCGAAAATAATCTTCTCTACGAATTATTATCTAATTACCGTGTTGATAAAAGTATGCGACATACATTTAATTTCAGTGTGGAAAATTTCATTAAAGATAGAATGTCCATTTTGAAGAAAAGAAGAAATAGCAGTTGAATAAATAATAGAACGCAGGAAATTAGAACACAGAAACATACAAAAGCAACTATATGAATAGCAACTATTTGAGGTATACTACTGCATAACAAGTGGGTAATTTGATGGAAAAATGGACATTAGATTTCTTTTTGAAAACTGAAAATTAACCTCTGATCTTTTCGTGCTTGGCACATATGATATACAATCTACATTGGAAACAGTGCTTTAGACTTTCAAGCGTTTTTAAATGAACATTGTAGCCAGAATTAATTATAGAATACTTGAATTAAAAAAAAATAATAATATGCCTTTATTGCATATATACAATCTTGGTCCTTCTAAGCCACATGGCTTGTCAGAAAGTTCCATAAATTCATATATAGCCTAAAGAATGCTGAAGTTCCAAATAAAAATACATCATTTTGCTAATTTTTTCAACTCTATCATTATTTTTTCTAAGCATAACTTTTATTTTAAATGTAATATTATTGACTTATTTTGCAGTCTTGAATTTGAGTTTGAACGATGAAATAAATTTAGGAAATGAAAAATGCAAAATGTTATCGTTCAAGGAGCGAAGAATCAATTAAATATTGAGAGAAACAAATAGCGCATTGAAGATTTAATCAACAAATGCTGTAGTTCATTCAAAATACCCCATGAGTGTTCAATGAGTAAATCAGTGTTTCGAAAAGGAATAGAAAATATGTTAGGTGCTACAAAGAAATTAGCATTAAAAGGAGCTAAATTGGAAAAATACTACCAAGCAAGTTAAGGATAAACATTATAGATAAAATAAATAAAGATAAAAATGAATTCATTTCTGAGAGATAGACGTTTTGTTAAAATAAAAAAATCACAGAGAGAATAATAGGAAAAGGAATGAGTGCGAAAAGTGGAGATTAAGAATAAGCTTGAAAACGACGGAGTATTTCATAATTATCTATTGGTGAATGAAAACCATAAATATTAATCAACATCGAAATAGTTGTTTATAGTGGAGGAATTTAAAAATAAATTAACGTCAATCATTAACACAAATGGTTTAGGACAGAGAAAAATCATGCATACTATCCAAGAAAGTAAAATCAATAATTGGCTGCTTAAAATCTTTAGGGTAGGATAAAATACGTACATCAACTAAAAATAATGAAAGAATAGGCTAAGCATAAGTAGAGTTCGTCCCTTGTTATGCTGTAAAGTCAGAGTGATCACCAAAGACCTAGAAAGAAGGCAGAGAGTTGTAGAAATGGATTATGATGGAGTACCAGGGTATATCGCATGCAAAGACTTACTAACGAGGAGATCCGCAATTGTATGGAAACGACAGATACAGCAATGGAAAGAATTGAGAAGAAGCAATTGAGGTTTGGGCGTCATTTATGAGTGCCATAAAATAGATTTCCAGGACCACCGCAGTGGACTCCACGTGGACAAAACAAGCGTGGCCGACCTAGAAAATCGTAGATGAAAGGATGGCTATGGAAAGCAGAGAGCTAGAGGAAGAAACAGCTCAGGATAGAGATGCTTGGAGAAGATGAGGGACAGGTAGCATCCATCTTTATTGTGTCACATACGAGTATTTGCACTAGAGGATATTGAGACTGTGTACTTTAAAACCCTTACAATAAAAAATATTTATTTCATAAATGCAAAGAATTACAAAAACGAATATTATGCTAAGTCGGAGTAAGTAAAACTTAGTACTTATTTCATTATTTTAGCTGTGGTCAAGCTTCGCTACAGCTTGGCAGCGCCTTTGGTCAGTTTATGACTCAATATTGCACATTGACAATGACAATGTGCGTAAAATGTTGTTTAGCAGAGTGCTTCAGAACTCCTTGAGGAATTTCTACCAACCTCCTTGACTTTCAGCCATGTCTTTGTGCGTTTGGTTGACAATAGTTTCTCTTGACGTTACAGGAGACGTCTTGAGGTGGAAAATTCTTGAAGTACGGTTTAATACTCTTGGAACCGCTTGAGGGCACTCCTGTTTATCTTACGACGGCAAAAGGAAGTGGAAACGTTGCTGGTGAGTGGTACTTATTCGCTTGTTTTAAGTATATTTTTGGAGGTTCAACGTTTGCAACAAATTACAGTACACATAGTTGTGTATTTCTTTGAAGGGATTAGATTGTATAGGGATTTCTTTGCGTCATATCTGCATACCATATTTGCAGTCATTCTAAGTTTAGCCCAAACTTCGGCAATGAGACTCCTAATTTCAAATAGCGTCTAAATATTTATACTTTGCCGAATTTCTTTAGGAAAGGTATTGCGAAACTGGTCCCAAAGATTCATAAATTTTCCAAAAACGTTTATGTAAATATTCACGTAAGCTAACGCTTATTTGGGGAAAATGTGGAGTGAATTTGGTAAATGAATTAGCTTTCGAAAGTAGCACAAAACTATCTAAATTTTCTCGAATGGTATTTCAACTTTGTAGTAAGTTTATTTTAGTAAATTGGGCTCAATATAAATATTTAGACGCAATTTTAAGTTAGGAGTCTCATTGCTGATATTTGGGCTAAGCTTAATCCAAACATAAATTTGGCCCAAATTTGGCGCAAACGTAAACGTTTTTACGCGGGAACAGATAGATTGGGCGGGTTCACGATAGGTAAGCGATTATTCAAAGGTGTTTTCCCACCGACAATCCGCGTATCGATTTGTTAGGGAAAATAATAAACCTCTTCCTGTGAAAAACCTCGGCACGCCACAAGGAACAAATTCTTGCTGTAGGGGAATTAACCTTTCTTTTATTCTTTGCCTTTATTATTTTTTCTATTAGTCTATTAGTCTATTTTATTATTCTTTGCCTTTATTATTATTTTTTCTTTTATTCTTAGGCAGGAAGAAGTGGAAGAGATGTGGAAAAGTTTTAAAACTTAAATTAAAGAATCAGCAAAAGAAGTGTTTAACATGAAAAAAACTCCCAGAAATCCTTGGTTTAATGAGAATTGTAGGATGTTAGTAGAAGAGAGAAAAGAGGCAGAAATTAAAGCACTTGCTGAAAAAACACAAGCTACCAAGGAAAGATATAGATAGGTAAACAGGGAAGTGAACAAGGCACCTAGGGCAGAAAAAAGAAAGTACATAAACAGTACACTTTCAAGGGCAGAGGAAGACTGCATACAAAATAACACAAGGGATTTTTATAGAAAAGTGAGGTTTTTTTAGTAAGGTTTTAAACCTAATGTAATGGGAGTGAAAGACAAAAGTGGAGTGATAACGAGAGAACCAGCAGGAGTCTTGAGAGTCTGGAAAGAATACTTCTCCGACCTTTTAAACGGGGATACAATCGAGGGAAATGAAAATGAAGTGGTACAACAAGAAGAGCAAAGTTGTAGAGCAGGTGAAAACGTTTTATGATTGGAACCAACAATAGAAGAAATAAAATCTGCATTGAATACCTTTGAAAATGGCAAAGCGCCAGGTAAGGACGGAATACCGATAGATAGTTAATAGCAAATGCAGGCGAGGAAGTGATCTCGTTCCTATACAGATTAATAATAAAAGTGTGGAGAACTGAAAAAATTCCCAGAGAATGGTGTGAAGCAGTTATTGTACCGCTGCATAAGAAAGGAGAGAAATTAGATTGTAAAAACTACAGAGGCATATCATTAATCAATACAACATATAAAATACTTTATAAACTGGTGCTAAACAGACTTATGGAACAATCAGAGGAGATGATAGGAGACCACCAGGCGGGATTCATGAAAGAGAAATCAACGACAGACCAAATGTTTATTCTGAAAGAGCTAACATAAAAATATTGGGAATATAATAAGGATCTGTTCCTTATGTTTATAGACTTGAGCAAAGCCTATGACTCGATAAATAGAGAAAAACTTTGGGTAATAATGAAGAATTGTGGATTTCCTGAAAAAGTTATTGGATTGACAAAAATGTGTGTGAGTGAGTCTAAAGGTAAAGCCAAGGTTGGAAAAGAGTACACTGATACGTTTGAAATAAGCTCAGGAGTGGGACAGGGCGATGGCTTGTCACCCCTTCTCTTTAACATAGCATTGGAAGAGGCGCTAAAGAGGACCAAAAATGGTCCAGGAGGTGCCAGGATTCCAGAAAAAATTATTCTGTTGGCCTTTGCAGACGATGTAGTGATTGTGGCCGAAAATAAAGAAGATCTTAAAGAACTAACTACAATACTTTTAATGGAAGCCAAGAAAGTGTGCCTACAAGTAAATGAAGGCAAAACCATACTACATGAAAATAAGCAGATATGAAGAGGAAGAGGAATATTTAGAAATACTCAATTATAAGTTCAAAAAACAAATCAGTCCAAGTACTTCGGGGTAACAATAACAAGTAACAACAAAGAGAAGACCGAAATTCTCACCCGACTTGCAGCAGCTGAGAGAACCTATTGGAGCCTAGTAAAACTTTTAAATTGCAAACTTCTATCACGAAACGCAAAAATTCGTATCTATAAAACAATTGTCCAACCAGTACTATTGTATGGTTCAGAAATATGGTCGTTTACAAAAATATCACAAAAAAACTGATAGTGTTTGAAAATAAAGTGTTGATACGAATATTCGGCCCCATTGAAGAGGAAGAGACATGGAGAATAAGGAAAAACAAAGAGTTGAGGGAACTATACAAAGAACCAGATATTGTGGGTATAGTCAGAATAAGACGACTTAGATGGCTAGGCCATGTCCACAGAAGAAGTGAAAACACAATGGTAAAAAAGATATGGAAAGGAAAACCGGAAGGCACCAGACCACCAGGGAGACCAAGAATGCGCTGGAGCGACGAAGTGAAGAAGGACCTGGAAAAAATTGGAGCTCAACTCGACCCAGCAGAAGACAGAAGGGCATGGAGGTGAGTGGTTGGTGAGGCCAAGGACCATTTAGGTTTCCAAAGGCCACAGGAGTAAGAGTACGTTTATTCTTTGCCTGCGTGCTTCACCAATTTTCTCTCAAATAGTTCACTTCAGAGTATTAAAATACCTAAGAAATATGTGAATATATTATTCTTTCTAACAATAAGTTCATAAGAGAAACAGTGTGTGTAGTAAAAGGGATGTAGGATTACAAAATTACTCCTTGGATAAAATAAGTAATTTTTAGGTATTTTATGTTACATTAATGTAAATTGCAAGCCAATTTGCGTCGTATCTGCATACCATATTTGCAGTCATTATAAATTAATCAAAATAAAAAGGGAAGGAATTATTGATAGTAGTCCAAAGAACCTCACAGTCTTAGATGTATTTTTAAAACATTCCGGCAAAACTATTTCTGATTTAAAACAAACGCGACCTAATCATATCAACACGAGTTTATTCCTATATTTATAATGTAAATATGAAAAGAATGCGGGAATTTTTACAGCGAATATTTGCATTGAGCAGGAGATATTAACATCGGTAAGTGTCGGTCAGTGAATATACGAGGAAAGATGTGTGCCCTTCATAACTCCGCCATTGAATTCGGAGCCGGATAAAATCAACCTGCCCATGTGAAACACTTAAAAAAGGAGGACCATAAGCAACGAATCCGTGTCGCACCGACTATTTTGAGGGCATCAATTTTTTAAACGGAGGGGAAAAGTGCTTGCTCAAGGAAGCATGGAGCGTTTGTGTGTGCAACCATGGAGCGTTCCGTCTTTCAATCGCTAAAATGTTACTCGCAGGGATCGATTTCCCTCGCTTTAATGGGGAGCATGACTAAAAAGGATTGCACGTGGAACGAGGGGGGAGGGAGGGGAGTTGGAAGGGGTGGGAGATGTGTAAGGGTGCCAAAGGGGTGGGTTGGCGGTGAGGCCGCGCGCGGTCTGGGGGTTGGTGGTGCAGGGAGGGTGTTGTGAAAGGGGAGTGGATAGGGATGATGAATTCATCCCCCGTTTTCCCTTTTCCGCCCTCCATCCATGAATAATACCCTCCGCAAACCCCTTTCCGCGCGCACTTCCGCACCCCCCTCTCATCCTCCAACTGCCCTCTTCTCCTCCCTCCTTAAAAAACATCCATCCCCACCCCCTTCCCTTCCCCCGCATTCACACCACCAACTTACCCCATCGCCATCATACTCAACCATCGTGAACGGTAAAGCGCTCCCTCGACGCACTTTCTGATCATCGTAATTTTTAGTTCCTAGTACTGCTGACTTCCCATGGCAAGCGCTGTAGTTGTTGGAAGAAACATCTACATTCTTATACTACACTGAGAGCAGCCGTGTGTCTGTGTGTGGCACGGGGGGTTAGGACACCAGCCATGAAGGAAAGGGAGGGAATGGGGAAAAAGGATTAAGCGAGTCACAATCGAGCGAGATTGGTGCATGGGAAGAAGTAATATTTTTACCAATCGGTTCGGCAGTGTATTTCCCTCACTTCTGTCACCTCCATCAGTTCTAGAGATATAGTGCGGGGTTAAATTTATATCCTCTGTGCATCTTTAATCTCGCCTGATCCGAAATTTAGTAAGTAAGAAATATAAGCCTGAAAAGTAGCCTCCGAGTCTGTATTGACTCCCAACGTAGTCCCTCCATCAGCTGTGTAATATCCTATGTTGGCTTGTAGCACCTTTAAACTAACCTGGTGGTGGGATAAACGAGGAGGAATGAACAAGGATAATCAAATAAGGCTATTTCACTGGAGAATGATGTACTATGTTTCGATGATAGAGCAGAAAAGAGTGATGATGAAAGCAGGAAAGAGTGTGTTGGAGACAAAAACTCTGAGGAGCTGTCTTGAGCCTTTCATGTTTTCCAGGAATATTTCCACGTTGGTTCATTTTGTAGACGAAGGTTTATCGAACGTTTCAGCTCTCTTCTTTAAGTAAGAAGTATAAGTGGTCACTTCTGACCTAAAGAAGCATAGGAATGAGTATAGTTATTAAACAATCCTCAAAATTAATAAAACATCACAGGAAACCAGGATTTATAATTTTGATCGACAAAGGCCAATTGCCATTTACTTTCTCTCGTAAATCGTGAAGAAGACAGTTCGGGACTGCGCTGGTCAGAATCGTGTACCTACATGCTGTTACAATAATCGTAAATAATTGCATTTCAAATCACTGATGGTAGCAACTCAAAAAGTCGTGTTAATGTGTGTCGACCGGTTACGTTGGTACGTACCATGGTAATGTGTACGTGGCATTAACCTTGGCTCATCTATCCCACTCCTCACCGCTTCAATCTCTTGGCCGCGCGGCGTGTCGCTTGGCGACCGCACAGAAATTACTTGAAATTAAATGTCTTTCAATTCCCAAGACTTTATTATTACTCGAAAGAGGCCTTTATTTGGCAAACAAATGTTTTTGGATCGATCACAAGGTGGCCACCCTTCCCTGAACTCCTTGAAAATGGAAAACTCGTAAACGTCCCCATCTGGAAAAATTAAGGAGTTCCCTTTGACTTTGATATAATTTAGAAATATCTGCTTGGTTTTATCAGATTTCACTATGGAACGGAATATTACTGATTGTGAGATTATTTTGCAAAGTTTAGATGTTTGTGCTGCATAAAATGAAAAAAACAAAGGTAATTTTTTCCATGTCAAATCATGGGATAGTTTTTCAGGGTGATATTTTATCAATCCTGCTTTGGACGTATTTATTTTTCATTACAGCTGGCTTTAATTCATTCTTGTTTATGCTTGCATCAAAGCATATAAGCAGGTTACAAGATGAATTTTTTGCAAAGTTTTCTATATACACCACGTCATATGTTACACCGTAGTTACACTAACTCTAGGGTATAGTGTAATGCATGTTGGTGATTACTCACCCCCTGCCACACACCCCTGAGGTGGCTTGCAGGGTATTTTGTAGATGTAGATATGTCACGAACACGTGCTGAGTTGTCAACTCATAGGTACGTAGTGAACTGGTTTTAATTCTGTACATTAGTGAATTACACCGCCCTTGTTTTATTACTATGATATATCAAACCAATTCTCAGCTTCGCTGAATCAAAACAATGTTCCCTGGATGTTTCACGGAAGCTATTTAGCATAAGATGATTTAGAAATCATAGCACCATGTTCCTCAAAATATTACTATCACCTGCTTCAAAACACCGCTGACATTCCTTCTGTAAATCCAGAAGTCCTAGCTGGTAATCAAAACAGAAATGCAGTGGCCACCATAAGTCGCCATAGTTCCCCCTTGTTAATGATTATCACAATCTAATCTATCATTTGAGTGGACTTCTTTTGATTCCAAATTACCGTAACGATTAAAAGAGTAATAGTGGAAAGCGGTGTTTTCTACGGAGTATGAATCACCTTATTCCCATACTTAGGACAGAAGCGCGATGGGCATCAAATGATGAACATTTGAATACAGCCCTTTGCGTCACTCACTCACTCACTCACGTATACAAATTCTCGACCGGTTCCAGAAGAGATAGGGACTTGGAATTTTTTGTGAAATTTCTTTGGCGAAATTCATCGAAGGAAAAAATCGGAAAACGTTGAATTTTGAACCGGAAGTGACCCAAAAAAATCAAAATGGCCGATTTTTCGACTTTTCGAAATGTAGACTTTTCGTTTCTCCTTAATATCTTTTGAACTATGGGTTGGATCTGAAATGTGATGGAATGTTCATGAGGATTATTGAATAATGTAAACATTGAAAAAAATTTAAGGTTCTACGATGAATATTTTTTCCACCAGAGGTCCTCGAACACAAAATTTTGTTAAAAATTTCTATTTTTTGCGTTAATTAATTTTTAGCTCCGAAACTAAGATTCCTATAGAAAAATACTTCCTTCAAAACTTTTTTATCTCTGTGAGATCTACAATTTAATGTCTTTTGTTTTTTCTATCTCGTATAGTGCTCTCGTTACATGGTGCCAAATTCGAATCGGCGATAGCTCATAAACTAAGAGTCGGACATCCAATCAGTCGACGGCGTTTTACAGATCTCAACGAGACCTACAACCTTACATCTACCCTTACTCTATATCTATTATAGTTTGCAGGCAACATGGTGCCAAAATCAACTCGGTTCACGCGCTGAAACTTTTGAACGGTCGGTCGTAGATCGAATCTGAAGAAAAATTCGTGAAAAGGTTTTCAATTATCTAAAAGGTGCAACTTACCGTGACGTTCTGCGCTTCGTAGTTTTCTCACCAGAGGTCCGAAGACACGGTTTATTTGCAATAGCTCCTATACTAATAGTCAGATCTCTAATCTGTTTACGGTGTTTTATAGATCTCGTGGAGGCCTACAACCTTACGCCTATCCTTACCCTCTATGACTTACAGTGGACTTGCAACATGGCGCCAAAGTAAACTTAAGGTGCTTAAGAGTCGGACATCCAATCAGTTGACAACGTTTTATAGATCTCAACGAGACCTACAACCTTACGTCTACCCTTACTCTCTATGTATTATAGTTTGCAGGCAACATGGTGCCAAAATCAACTCGATTCCCGCGCTGTAACTTTTGAACGGTCGGTCGTAGAACAAATCTGAAGAAAAATTCGTGTAAACGTTTTCAATTCTCTAAAAGATGCAACTTACCGTGACGTTCTGCGCTTCGTAGTTTTCTCACCAGAGGTCCGAAGACACGGTTTATTTGCAATAGCTCCTATACTAATAGTCAGATCTCTAATCTGTTTACGGTGTTTTATAGATCTCGTGGAGGCCTACAACCTTACGCCTATCCTTACCCTCTATGACTTACAGTGGACTTGCAACATGGCGCCAAAGTAAACTTAAGGTGCTTAAGAGTCGGACATCCAATCAGTTGACAACGTTTTATAGATCTCAACGAGACCTACAACCTTACGTCTACCCTTACTCTCTATGTATTATAGTTTGCAGGCAACATGGTGCCAAAATCAACTCGATTCCCGCGCTGTAACTTTTGAACGGTCGGTCGTAGAACAAATCTGAAGAAAAATTCGTGTAAACGTTTTCAATTCTCTAAAAGATGCAACTTACCGTGTCGCCCTGCGCTTCGTAGTTTTCTCACCAGAGGTCAGAAACCCGGTTTATTTACAAAAGCTCCTATACTATGAGTCAGATCTCAAATCTGATTACGGTATTTATAGATGTCATCGAGGCCTAAAACATTACGCCTACCTTTAATCTCTATCTATTATAGTTCGTACGCAACATGGTGCCAAAATCAACGCGGATCCCGCGCTGTAACTTTTGTATTCTGCGACTAAGATCGAATCTGAAGACATATTCGTGTAAAGGTTTTCAATTATCTAAAAGATGCAACTTAGAGTGTCGTTCTGCGCTTCGTAGTTTTCTCACCAGAGGTCCTAAGACCCGGGTTTTTTGCAATAGCTTCTAACCTATGAGTCGGAACTCAAATCTGTTGACCGTTTATACGAATATGACAATAATAACGTTTTACCATATCCACTCCTTTCCTAATGTCACCAAAAATACTCCTCCCGTGGCACATTTCTCGTTCCTAAGCATAAAACTCCATCGTGTGCACATAATGAGACGGTTGTTATCACATTTTTGAATCGACGATAGCATTTTTCGTATTTTAAGTTTTTTTCCAAATTTGTCACCGAACACAATGTTCTCCATAATTTCGAAAGTACTTCAGTTATTACCTCCATTTTTTCACCGAAAACTAAACAATATACGTTAGTCATGCACACCGAGTTTCAAGGTATAGTATGTAATACTTTATACGTAATTTGACTTTATACGAATATGACAATAATAAATGTTTACCACAGACACTCGTTCTTAATGTCACCAAAAATACTCCTCCCGTGGCACATTTTTCTGTTCCTTAGCATAAAACGCCATCGTAAACACATTATATGACGGTTTTAATCCCATTTTTGAATCGGCGCGGGCGATAGCATTTTTCGAATTTAAAGTTTTTTTCCAAATTTGTCACCGAACACAATGTTCTCCATTTTTTCGAAAGTACTTCAGTTATTACTTTCATTTTTTCAATAATGACGTTAACTCATACCTTAGTCATGCACACCGAGTTTCAAGGCATGTAGTGTAATACGATATACGTAATTTGACTTTATACGAATATTACAATAATAATTTTTTACCACATCCACTCTTTTTTAATGTCACCAAAAATACTCCTCCCGTGGCACATTTCTCCGTTCTTAAGCATAAAACTCCATCGTATACACATTATGAGATGGTTTATATCCCATTTTTGAATCGACGATAGCATTTTTAGAATTTGAAGTTTTTTTCCAAATATGTAACCGAACAGTATGTTCTCCATTTTTTCGAAAGTCCTTCAGTTATTATCTCTATTTTTTCACTGAAGGCGTCAACTCTTACCTTAGTCATGCACACCGAGTTTCAAGGTATAGTATGTAATACTTTATACGTAATTTGACTTTATACGAATATGACAATAATAAATGATTACCACAGACACTCGTTCTTAATGTCACCAAAAATACTCCTCCCGTGGCACATTTTTCTGTTCCTTAGCATAAAACACCATTGTAAACACATTATATGATGGTTTTAATCCCATTTTTGAATCGGCGCGGGCGATAGCATTTTTCGAATTTAAAGTTTTTTTCCAAATTTGTCACCGAACACAATGTTCTCCATTTTTTCGAAAGTACTTCAGTTATTACTTTCACTTTTTCACCAATGACGTAAAGTCATACCAAAGTCATGCACACCAATTTTCAAGGCATAATGTGTAAACTAATTATACGTTATTTGACTTTATACGAATAGGACAATAATAAATTTTTACCACATCCGCTCTTTCTTAATGTCACCAAAAATACTCCTCCCGTGGTACTCCATCCTGTGCACATTATGAGACGGTTTTCATCCCATTTTTGATTCGACGATGGCATTTTTCGAATTTTAATTTTTTTTCCAAATTTGTCACCGAACACAATGTTCTTCATTTTTTCGAAAGTACTTCAGTTTTTACCTTCACTTTTTACAAATGACGTAAACTCAAACCTTAGTCATGCACACCACCTTTAAAGGCATAATGTGTAATACTTTATACGTAATTCAAATTTATACGAATATGACAATAATAAATTTTTACCACATCCACTCTTTCTTAATGTCACCAAAAATACTCCTCCCGTGGCACATTTTCCTGTTCCTTAGCATAAAACGCAATCGTAAACACATTATGAGATGGTTTTTATCCCATTTTTGAGTCGACGATAGCATCTTTCGAATTTAAAGTTTTTTTCCAAATTTGTAACCGAACAGTTTGTTCTACATAATTTCGAAAGTACTTCAGTTATTATCTCAATTTTTTCACCGAAGGCGTAAAGTCATACCTTAGTCATTCACACCGATATTCAAGGCATAATATGTAATGCTTTTTGCGAAATTCGACTTTACACGAATATGACAATAATAAATTTTTACCACATCCACTCTTTTCTTAATGTCACCAAAATTATTCCTCCCGTGGCACACTGGGAAGGGTAAACCAGTCAAAGGTTTCAGATGCAGGATAGAGACATGGAACGTGAGATCATCGGGTCTGTGCGAGAAATTGGTGAACTTGAAGCTTGAGGTAGCCAGACTGGAGTTAGACATTGTAGGAGGGAGCGAGATCAAGTGGATGGGAGCGGACGACTTCTGGAATGACGGGTATAGAGTCATATACTCCGGCGATAACCAGAAGATTGCGGGAGTCGGATTCATCCTGAAGAAAGAATGGGGAAGAAGAGTAAAGGCATATTGGCAGTGCAACGAAAGGATAATGATAATCAAGGTAGAAGGAGAACCAACAGACATAGTAATAGTGCAGGTGTACATTCCAAGGTCCAACCATCCGGAAGAAGAAATCGAAGATATGTACGAGCAACTAGAAGAGATCCTGAGCACAGTCAAAGGGAAGGAAAACCTGATAGTAATGGGAGGTTGGAATGCAGTGGTCGGAGAGGGAAAGGATGGGAACACAGTAGGAGAGTTCCGGCTGGGGAAACGAAACGTTAGAGGAGACTTGTGGAATTCTGCAGTGAGAAGAACATGATGGTGGCAAACACCCTCTTCATGCAACACCGACGGAGAAGATACACATGGAAGATGCCAGGAGGAAGAGACAGGTACCAGATTGACTACATTCTGGTAAGATGAAGGTACAAGAACCAAGTGAAGCATTGCAAGACATACCCCGGGGTAGATATCAACATTGAACACAATCTAGTGGTTATTGGAATTCAACTGAGATACAAGAAGATAAGAAGGACGAAACGAGAACAATGATGGAATGATGAGAAAGTGGAAATAGCAAAGGAATCCAGCCAAAGTATAGTAGAGAGATGGAATAGCCTCAAGAAGATCATCACAGAAGTAGCAGAGGTACAACTAGCAAGTAGGTCGGTCGAAATTAAGAAACCACGGATGACGGAGCACATCATAGCCCTCATTGAAAAAAGAAGAAAGTATAAGAACAAAGGAAATGTAACAGGTGAAGTACTCTATAAGAGGTTATGGAATCAAGTTATCAGAGAATCGAAAAAGGCCAAAGAGAAATGGATTGAAAAGTGCTGCGAGAACATCAACGAAAATATGATGAAGGGGAACTCAGAAACGGCATCGGCTTCGCTGATGATATCGCCATCGTAGCAAAAAACGAGGAAGACCTACGGAACTCACTGAACACAATTGAAAAAGTGTTCCAGGAATACAACATGAAAGTTAATAAGAAAAAAACCAAGATACTTGTGTGCGGAAGAGGGAAAGTAGTGGACGATGTCCGCCTCAAAGTAGAAAGATTGGAGCAAGTGGAATCATTCACTTACCTCGGGAGCACCATTACCTGGGATGGAAGAAGCACTACAGGCACCAAGCGTCGAATAGCCCAAGCTAAGACGGCATTCATGGCCAAAAGGCCGCTACTTTGCTCGAAGAGCATAAAACTGGAGACAAGGAAAAAGTACGTTAAAACATTCGTGTGGGCAGTGGCACTCTACGGATCAGAAGCATGGACCATTGAAAAAACTGACCAGAAAAGAATTGAAGCCTTCGAGACCTGGTGCTGGAGGTGGATGTAAAGATAAAATGGACGGATAGGGTGAGAAACGAGGAGGTATACAGAAGAATTGGAGAAGAAAGGGTACTGTGGAACACCATACGCCAAAGAAGAACACGGCGGGTTGGCCATGTTATGAGACACAACAATTACATAAGAAGCATAATGGAGGGAAAAATTGAAGGGAAAGTCCCCAGAGGAAGACCAAGAGACAAGCACTTGGGGCAAGTCAAGAGGGATACGGGGAAGAAGAACCATAGGGAAGTGAAGGGACTGGCATAGGATAGGGCTAAATGGAGGGCTGCAGTATACCAATCCTAGGATTGTAATACTACTACTATATAACAGCAAACGCCAATTACTAGATATTTATTATTAAATGGACGAACACACACAACCATGCCCTGGGAGGTGTAAATATCATCCCCAGGCGGAATTCGAACCCGCGACCTTCGGTTTGACAGGCGGGGACTTTACCCCACTGCCCTTTCGGAAAATTTTGCCAATTTTCAAATTGCAACTTTATGTCGGCTTTCATGTCCTTGTCCTGTTTCATATCCCGTTTAGGTTTGCCTATATACCGGACTTCCCCCTACGGCTCTTCCTTCTGTCTTCCCTTCTATTTTCCTTTACACCTTTACGCGGCTTTTATTTTCCTTTAGATTTCGTTAAGTGTCAAAGTGTGGCCCTCAATCTGCACCTTGACTTCCTGCTAGTGCTCCATAAAGGAATAAGTATGCAAAGAAAATGTATAAATAAGTGAAAGGGGACTTGAGAGAGAAGAATTACCGGAATGTGAACGAAAGAGCCATGAGCTGAGAAGGCATGAGGGCAGCAGTTAACCAGTCATATGACAGAAGCACTCATTATAAAGAGGAGGGATGTGTGATCGGCGCCCATGCACGTACGGGTTCTTCATGGGTCGTTATGCCCGTCCTCTCGCCGTCCACAAATCCCCAGAAGCGACCGATCCACTCCCCTCAATCGGCTCACACCCTCCCCCCACAGCGTCTTTATTCCCTACTACCCCTCTCTACTCAATGCATCCCAAAAACACTTCTGCCCTCCGATCCCCACTTTCATATCCCGTTTAAAGTCTCCCTCCCATTGAAAACATTACATTCTCATCTTTTCCAGCTCACCATTGTCCGCTTCCTGTATCGTATTTCATTTTGAATTTCTCATTTCCACATTTTAAGTCCCGAATTCATCTCCCTTCCGCCATCGTCAAGTTCATAATCCAACCTTTTTGATGTGAATTTTAGACATCTGATATGTTCTCTCTCTCACAATTTCCTCCGTCCGAATTTCATGCAGAGGTGGCGGAGTATGCTATTTCGACCATCAACATTATCGCCCGGTCTTAAATGACGCGGAATGTCGGAATCGTTCCACTTTAGGGAAGCCAAAGATGCATTTATGGTTGAAATTATACCCTGGGGCCGTTAGCGCCCTCGCTCGTCCTCCGTTACTGCGTGCTTCATCCCGTGGTGATGCCAGACGAAGATTGCCCTCGTGCTTTTTAAATGCACCCACACAGGAGTTATTTTCCATTTTGCCTACATCTCATTCTGCTCCTCGCGATGCCTATTCATGAGGCCACCATAAATATTACCTCTGTTGGACCTATGGAACATTCCACTCCCCTGTTTTTTTTCAGAAAATGTTGTACTCATCATCAAAGTAAGTATATTGCAGAGAGAGTGAAATTAATTTGACGTGTTTTCATACTGGTCCTATGTTTTGCTGTTAATATATTTGGGATTGTCATGAGAAATGTACTGTGGCTTAATTAGGAATTGTAAACGCCTATTGATAATGTAATATCTCTCGGTGCTTTTAGCACTTAGCCTTCTTTTTTCTCCTATAATTTTCATTTTTGAGCATTTCTGTCGTGCATAATCGTTTATTTTCACATGCATAATTTTCTGAATGAGAAAAACTCTTAGATAAATAACATAATAGATATATTTTCATTGAATATATAAAATTTGTACGTAAAATATACGTGATTAGTGCTGTAAAAATATTACACCTACATCAGCTTTACGGTGAGATCCCCGCTTGTGCGAATGTACGGGACGAGCAGCTTATTTTTCATAAATTTTAATATGATTTTTCTTATTTATTTATAATTATATTTTATAGTGAACAAATATTGGAAATTATTTTTAGAGAATAGGGAAAATAGAGCAAACGGTCTGCGTATTGATTTATAAAGATTAAAGCCAAATTTTAGCTTGAAATAACTACTTCTCAATATCACATTCGAAGTAAGTAATATAAGAGGAAATTAAAATATAAAAAGATAAAATAGGGTAAAATATAAAATAGGAAAGCTTTGGCAATTGAAACGCATGTGAATATCACGTTCAGCGGTGAAATTTGATAATGTGTATGATATTTTTATTACATTTTTCAAGATAAGTAAGGTTTTTAATTTATAAACTGCTGCGATATTACATAATGTGATGGTACGAAAACTGGTATAAAATTAGAGTAGAATCGGTACCTGGTTTCAAGTCATTGGAGACTTAGCAGGACCATGATCGTTTATCCTTAAAATAGAGCACATATAGATGATTTTGCTATAATTTAAAAAGCTTACTTATTTGTTCACTGTATTTATTCCATTAACTCTTTATTACATACACAATTTGTATGGCCAAAATATTATGTCTCTGCATAGAATTCGTGGCAAAATGCATGGTTCCAATAAAGGACTAACGGCAAAATGTGCTCGTAAATAAGTTGCACCGATATGTGCATGGTAATAGCGTATGGACTCATAGTTGATTCGCTCAACAAAGCATTTTCTGAAACATTTATCCATCACTCTCCCTCTTGTAAAACCTCTCCAAGTCCCCTCAAACGGTGTGCCCCCAATCATTTGTCTAATGGTTTGCATGTTCCCTGATATGCAGATTTGCACACAAGATATATATGCACTCGCACGCACTCTTCCTCCCTCTCAATCTACATCCCCTCAAGTCCCACTCTCCCCGAACGCCCCTTCCCCCCCCCCTTCCCCGGTCAATTCCGCTCTCCAACTTCTCCTCCTCACCTGTATCTCTCTCCCCACCTCTCCTCTCCTCCACAATCGCTAAACCTTCTTGAATCGACCAGCCAGCCAACAGATAGTTCTTTCATAATTATAAGTAAATTTAAATTCAATCATCAACTTTCACCTTTACCTATTGTAACATTTTCGGGTGTCGGGTCTTTATGAAACACCTCCAGTATTTTCACCCTTTTATTCTCAAAAGAGCAGGCACGTAAAGAGACGAATAGTGTATTGATTGATTAAAAATATAAGCTAACAAAAAAACAGAAGTTCACACACAATTCAACGATAAACTGAGGCTTATTTTTTACACGACTGAACACATACCTTCATAACCGTAAAAATCCCTATTTTTAAAAATTTACAATGACACTGTTGTTCTGCGCATGTTCACTTTAGCAGTAATGTCAACCAACTCCAAATTTCTAGTTCGTTACACAGTAGAAACATAACAGGAGTAGCTTCGAGCATGAGATTAATTCGTTTTGCCAAATCTGTCATACTCATGATGAAAGTTCATTTATTCATTAGTATCTTTATCCATTTTTCAATATGCTCGCGAATAAGTTGCACCATTATGCCTGTTGTTACTGGGTAATGAAAACTACATTTGAATATCTCATCCGCTAAATTTCCCAAGCAATTCTCTTTTACTCTCTCAATTTTATAGGTCTCTCTACTAGTCCCCTCTCACTCTCAATGTGCACCAACCCATGGCTGTGCTTTGTGTGTCTCGTGATATGCATTCAAGGTGCCTCTCTCTCTCCATCTCCATCAAACCTTCATATCCACATCATCCCCTCAAGTTCCACTTTTCCCGAGCGCCTCTCCACCGTTCACTTCCCTCCCCCCCACCTCCAACCCTCCCCATATTCATTTTCCGCACACCCCTCACCGCTTCCACCCCCCACCAACAAACCCTCGCTCTCCCTGGGCGCGGGAATAATTGAAAAACCTTCTCCGGATGTAAGGGAGCGGCGTCGTGGGTGACAAGGCGTTTAATATAACCAAAAGATATGCCGGCTGGTGGCGGGGAAGGAGGGCGGCGAGTGCGTGCGGGCCAACCGAGGCGACGTCTGCTGCTCGCTCGTGCTATCGTGTCTGCGCGTGTCAATGCCCATACATGTGCCCATATGCCCATGACTATAGTCCATGATTGGTCTCCAACCTTCAAGCCTCGAGTTGAGGTTCCTTCCAGCTATTCTTCGTCGAGGTCCACGATTGAGTAATGACAGTGCATGCTCTTTTGAAGCTTCTAATAAAATTATTTAAGGCATTTTGAGTGAAAAATCACTTCACCTATAACTTGATGAATTTGACCTCTTTAAAAAAAAACATCATCTTTTCAATTGTATCAAAATATTAACCCTTTGGACACTCTACTTTTCGAGCAATTTGCCTGGAAATGCAATCTGTTTTACATGGTAGAGATTACGGCTGTACGCTCCAGAGGGAGAATATGGAAAAAAAATTAGGGCAACGATGGAAACACCGGTTCCTGATAAGTCACCGAAGTTAAGCATCGTTGGGCTCGGCTCGAGTTTGGAGGGGTGATCCTCCGATTCGTCCGAGTGCTGTAGCCCCTGTCTGCACGTGGCAGACATTACGTGCTAAATGACTTTAGCCGTCGAAGCACGTTAGACAAAAATTACTGCTACAAAATTTGGAATACAGAACGCAAAAAATTGTCAAAAAATGTGTGTAGTTCGTATGTCTTCTTCTCTATTTGTAAAAATTAATCTATTATTCACCGCAGTAATTTTTACAGAATCACAAAATAAACTGCCGTTTTGATGGTTTTTTAGCCGAAAGGCGTGAAAAAATGAGTCAAGTTAGAGACTCACGTTGCCATATTGATTTAATTTTGAGAGTTTTGGTCCTACGAGATATTTTTGCACCATTAATATTACAACATATACTTCACACTTCTTACAGACGCTGCCATTAAAATATAAAATTCGAATATGGTCTCCATTATGACTATATGGGAAATATCTCGCTCAAACTACCGTAAATA
This sequence comes from Pyrrhosoma nymphula, assembly GCA_963573305.1. Classification (NCBI taxonomy): domain Eukaryota; kingdom Metazoa; phylum Arthropoda; class Insecta; order Odonata; family Coenagrionidae; genus Pyrrhosoma; species Pyrrhosoma nymphula. The sequence goes on along the minus strand of OY754336.1, from coordinate 25,182,020 downwards.
GCCAATAATTTAACTTTGGGAACGATTGCCGCCGAAATCTCCGAATGAATTAATTTTGTCACCTGTGATTTTGATACGTTCGGTGGTTTCACTCAACTTTAGGGCATTCGACGAAACTGGCTGGAAGGATTAATTATATTTTCCTAAAGCTACCTGAATTTTTTCAAAATTATTTACCGCAGATTTCTTAGGATATTTGATGTGGAAGTGGGCCTGAAATTACATGGGTTCTTATGGGAACGCGAGGTGCGACTAGCTTTATTCATCGGAAAGAACGTTTTCTAGTAAGAATAAGAAAAACAAAAATAATTTAAATCATCAATATAATAATGCATGAAAATCATTTGATATACTTAATTTTTATTATTTTTGTTTTACTTATCTTGACTAGAAAAAGGTTCTTTTTGATCAATTAAGCTACTCGTACCTTGTGTTCCTGTAAGAACCCATGTAATTTTTTGTCCACTTCTCGATCAAATATCTAAATTAATCTGCGGTAAATAATTCTGAAAAAAATCAGGTAGACTTAAGACAACATAAGTAATGCTTCCAGCAAGTTTCGTCGAATTCTCTTAAGTTGAGTGGAACCACCGAACCTTTTTCAGCGAAGAAAACGGTCTCTCGGGCCTTTTAAACGTAATTTAACGAGCGTTACTGCGGTTGTCACCGTCACGTCTCCGCCAGCCATTTAAACCCACGATCCTCAAACGCCAATCCAGGTGCACCGAACACAAGAGTTTAAAATCGGATCATCCGATCAACGTCACGCACAGAAGTCTATTCAACTTGAAGAAATTCCATCTACTAGAGCGCGCAAGGAAACCAAAGAGTGAAGTGAGAAGTGGGCGTATTTTAGGACACAGGGCGGGGAAGGAGGGGGAGGGAGGGAGGGAGGTGGAAGAGAAGGGAGGGGGGGGGAATTAATTGAAGAGTGAAGTGGTGGAGAGATTGGAGGGATTGGGGGTGGGTGGCAGGGGCTGTAGATGAGAACCAAACACGCAAGGCTGAGGCTACTCCAGATCGAAGACCAGGCGTCCGTTTCGCGGTGCAATCGCACTGATGGGCAGATCCTAGTCATTCCGTTTCACGCATTGCAGCGATTCGATACGAACTCGATGTGGCCCCGCAACGAGCATTTTAATGCAAGAGCGCTCCAATCGCTCCGCCGAAAAGCTGGTGCAAGTCGATGCGGTTTTATTAACAACGGGAATGAGTTCAAAAGCAGGTAGGTATTTGGTACGCTTAGCCACGCTAAGCGCACCTAACCTTTTACTCAACCTGATGACGATGCACGAGTCGTCCGCTGAAACGCCGCGTCGGTACTGTTTACCAATTTAACCCTGTGGAATTCCCGAGAAAATTTTACAAGCATCATTCGCCGGGAACGAATAAAATCCTATTTTCGGTAGGTATTTGTTGACGTCCTAATTGAAAAAATTGAGTCGTGAACTCCATAGATTTCCTTTCCATATCACAACGCATGGCTGTGAAAGGAATTTATTTTCATTCTCAATCTTTGACTTTTCCCCCCCAGCAAATTACACCTCTTGAAAAGCTGAATATTATAATAATTATTTTTAGTACTGTGTCAACATTCCTCGGTGACAGTTCGTCCGGTCTCGGCCCGGTTTGATTACGTCTCGTTACGTTACCCGCAAGATAACGCAGCCTTTTCGTTGAGTTGATGTTAACTCAGAGTTGGGTTTCGTAGATATCCAATAGACTCTTGACTATGTTACGGGAGTAATATTGATGGGAGGATCCATTAACTTCTGTCTTCTCTCCGCAAAATATTTAAGCCACATTACACAAACGGGCTTTAATCTTAACGCCCGCACCGAAACCGTTGTACGCTATCGCACCGACTGATTTAATGCGGCAAATGAAAACGGAACGGCCGATGGTGCTGTGGTGCATCCATGAGGATCACGCGTGCAGCGGAGCGAACTTCAAACCTCCAAATTGACCAGCTAAGGATATTTTAACACCCCCTCACTACTTCTCTAGTTAAGGTAGTTAGAGCGAAAAATTAATTCACCTAGAATTTGATGAATTTGGCCTCATTTTAAAGAAAAAACTCTCATATTTCCAATGATATCAAAATATCAACCCCTTGCCGAACTACTTTTCGAGCAATTTTCCCACAAATATAAGCTGTTTTACATGGGATAGATTACGGCTGTGCGCTCCAGAGGGAGAATATTTAAAAAATAGGAATTTATAATACCTAGATTTCGTCAATAAACTAACAATGTGTAGATTGCATATTTTATCAACTATTTATAAAAAATAATTTATGGCTCACCAAAGTAATTATTACAGAATCGCAAAAAGAACCTGCTGTTTTGAAGGGTTTTCAGCCGTACGGCGGGAAAAAATGAGTCAAGATAGAGACTTATGTAGCTTTATTTATTTAATTACTGAGAATTTTGGTCATATATAACTATATCTTTGCGCCATTAATATTACAATATTTATTTCATACTTCCTACCGACGCTGAAATAAAAAAATAAAATTTGAATATGGTCTCCATTATGACTAGGAAACTATCTCGCTCAAACCACCTTAACTGACAAGCGCTACAAAGCAGGAGAGGGAACTCCTTCTTCGCACTTCGCGACGGAAACGTAGCGAGCCACCGAAGCACTCCTCCAAGGCCCACCTCGCTTCTTATTACGTCCTCCTAATCCAATTCTTCCTCTTCCTTGTCCCTCCTCTCGGAAGCTTTCCTCACATCCTCCCCTGCCCTTGCGTCAACTCCGAGGGGTTGTAGATGGAAGGGGGAGGGAGAAATAAATGTCGAGGAAGGAGTGGAGAGGACAGCATTGAGTTGTGGGCGCTTTGGGGGTGGCGCCATGCATCGGTGAGCTCTCTTCTGAGCGTGGAAGACCGACACCCACACACACCCACGGCTGGTCGCATCCGGGAGAGGGCGCGTGGCTTCCATAAAGGAGAATGTGGGAGGATATGGAAATGAAGAGGGGTTGGTGGCTTGTTGTAGTACATGTTATGGCCTTCGCAAGAGCTGGTGGCACATGTGCAAGGGGAGGGTTTTCGGATTCGAAGGGTCAATTACTAGACAACCGGTCGCTGGGGGTGAATGGTTAGTAGCAGTGTGCTTGTTTTCTTTTTGGTTATATATATATATATATATATATATATATATTCATTGTGACTGCCACTATAACTATGCGGCCTTAGAGTAGGCTTTCAGAGGTTAAGACTTCCATTCTTCATACTGCTCTTCTCACCATTGACCTATCATCTCACCCTCCCTAGCACATTGCTCTGCATATGCGTTAGTTATCCAATTGGAAGGTATCCGGTTAGCGGCCGTCGTGGTGCTTTGTGCAAACCGCCGTTTGAGGCGTGCTCCGCGCCGAAATTCCGGCTCTCCCATGGCCGTCACAGCTGCTTTTCCTCGGATATAGTGTAACTGATCGTTGTATAATTAAAACATTTTCTTTGAATGCTTTCTTATATATTTCCACCAAGATTTTCGCCAAGTATCTTCATACACGTTATTTGAAGTTGCATTCCTTACATTTTGAATTGGCCCATAAAAATGATTGTACGTAAATATTCAGGTTGTTGGCTTGATTAGACATCTTTGTGCGATCTTTCGTATTTCGGCACCTAAATCAGTACGCCAGGACATCGGAGCCGCACTAATGCTCGGCGCGGAACTTTTCGCCCTCGTCCTAAATGGCCGTCTACCTCCGCGGACCTCCATCCGCGCATGCGCGGCGTTGACTCGAGACGCCTCGCTTGTCATCGCATCGCATTCAATTCGCCCTTTTTGAACGAAACCACATTTACATTAATCGTGTTATTGTATTGGCTTCGAAGTTATGACTCCGTAATTGATCTCCCTGCTCTAGTAACATCGCCGTTTCCGCCTTTCACCCTATTTTCAGACTGATTCTAACTACGTTATTCACGTCAAAAATATTCTTGAAGAGGAGAAAGATCTGGTATGCTTTTTCCCCCCTCAATTGTTCACTATCTCGCGAGGTCAAGAATATGTCGGTGCCGAGGGTGTGGAGAGGGGGGCGTGGAGGTGGGGAGGGCATTTCCATTACGTGCTTTGTGAGGTGTGTGGCAGTGGATTGCGTGCAGCGGATGTTCGTGGGGGTGGTTAGAGGGGCGGAGCGCGTGATGCGGCGGGAAATGGACGAGGTGTGGGGGTGGTGGGGGGCGGTGTGGATTGCGGGGGGAAGGGGTACGCGTCTTTTGTACGCATTTTGAGAGGCGTGGATAAGGGGGGGGGAGGGTGTGAAAGTGCCGATTGCCTGGAATATGAGAGGGGGAGGGAGAAGGGGGTGGGGTGGGAGAAGCACGGGGGATGGGGCGAATGGGTTCGGGTGAGGTGTGCGAGTGGTTTTCGGTGAAGACGCGTGATGTGGCAAAGATTGATATTCGGCTGCGGGAATGAAACACAGCTTATAAATGTTTTTTAAATTTAATTTTTAAAATAAACGCTTATCTTTTTTAAAGCTAGAAATTAAATTGATATATCTAGGCTTTTATGTGGGAATTATTCTCGGGTTCTCCATGGGGCCAGGCTCTCCAGACGGGCCGAGGTTTCGATGCCCGAGCATCGATCCATCGCCCAGTGTGGAGAGCCTGACGCGGTGGAGAACACGAGAATCATTCCTGCATCATGTATGCCGGGAAAGTACCAGATCTTATCCTGGCTTTACCTTGTGGATAAAGAACTCGGTATTGACAATGCAAAAGTGACCATTTATGACACATGACACTTAATACTATTCCACGCTTACCTTAGCAGTATTTATTATTTGTATTTGGTTTAAATTTCGAGTGTTTTCGTTGGAATTTAGTCGCCTGGATGAGTATTATATATTCGTCAGATGATAGTTCAAAGGTCAGGGTCACTTAAGCGATGGTAAATGCCAGAACTAAGAAGATTGAAATCAATGGAAATGTGATTTCATCGATGAATAATGATCAATTGAATGAATAGAATCAACTAGGAAGACTTTCTACGAAGGATTGGTGGACAAGAGGCTTGATGAAAAGATTTTCAAGTTCAAGGGCACTGATTGGACACCTTCTGGTGGCTTTAAATCCTTCTTAGAGCAATGATTGGGGAACGGATTGGAAAGGGCGAATAACCGAACAAGACGAGTTGTGTTTTTACCAAGCGCTAGCGAGTGATGTTAATGCCTGGTACATACAATGAATTAATTAAAATTATTAGCTGGAAAGAGATTGGATTGGAGTGCTACAAAAACCAATTTTCAGATTGATGAGTACTGAAGATGATGGGGTCAATTTAATTCTACAAATAATTAATTACGCCCTCTGATGTGAAAGGAGAAGCTTGCTACTAAAAAAATTGGAGCAAGTAACGGTGACGTTGCGGGTTAAGGCATTCAGTTGCGCGCGCAGCTTCGGGCACGCAGCCCCTTACCAATGACATATTACCGACTTGACGCCATCGAACGAGGCCACTTATTATCCACCATTCAATGGATTTTAGTAAAATTTTCACTCGCTTCATTTTAACTATAGGCACCAAGGAGGATTTGTTAAACTTTCGACTCTCCCAGACGAAATTAGTTGTCTCCAACCGATTGCTTAGTCAAATGATAACAATAATCAGGTAACAAAGGCCGGACCTTGAAAGCGATTAATTTGCTTCAGATTGTACATTATAATCTGGATGAAAATTTAACTTTACTGATACACAGTCGTTGCTCCACAATGTCGTAAACATAACCAATTCTTTTAGTCGAGTGATTCAACCGTGTTTTGATTTTAATTATGACATCATGAATCGAGCAGGTGAACGACATGGACTCAATACGCATGCTATTTTAATGACAAATCATGCCCAATGTTAATGTGGAACGCATCAATGTCCTGCTTTATACGGTTTTGTCGGCGATGGTACGTAGTTCGTTCGTTTGATGAACCACAGCATGGTATGAGTTGGCAAGTTTAGTCGTTGGGTACTACTTGGGGGGTAAGGAGGAGTTGGTCGCTGGCGTTATACACGCATGGGGCCCACATTTGAGTGACGGGTTACGGTGGGTTGTTCTGGAGGAAATGCACCCCTCCCCGAGGGTTGTCGATGTTAATGTGAAGGGAGGTTCTGAGGGCGAGATTTTTTGGATGCATGAGGACGTGGCTGGAAATCAGTTGAACGCAAGGAGAGAGCGGGGGAAGTGGATAGATTAGTGAATGTGTTTTCGGTGCTTTGACGCGTCGAAAGTCGCCTTGTATTCGATATAACGCGGATAAAGAATTCACACATGAGGTGCACGTGCGGGCACTTTGGATAGAAGGCAGTTGCTGGCTCGAGGTGAGTGAGAAACGAGATCGGTGTATTGGCTAATTGTAGCATGATATTTTTTTCACGCGGCTATTTCGTATTTATTGGATGTAGCTCGCGTTTTGTGTGCGTGAGGATTTAACTTGCGATATTTAGTGGCGGGCGATCGATCTTCAGCTGCGGAGGCTGTCTCGAAACCTTCTATCAAACTTTCGGTCGGCATGCTCCAACTTCGTGGACTCGTAGAGTGATGGGATTCAACCAGTTAGATTAAAAGTTATGCTCAAATGTGATATTCAAGGCAAAAATTACTATTTTGTTAGCCTCAACAAAAAATTAAACATCAAAAGTTTCCAAAATTTAAGTAAAAATCCTTTTTCGTTACAGAAAATCAATCAAAACGGACGTTAAATCACATATCCTTTGATAACAATTTATTCCTCAGCCCCTCACCGTTTAAGAGCAAACTTCGCTGAGAAGATGGAAACGGGAAGAGATCAAACCGGTGATAATTAAATAAGAAGAAATCCAGAAGATGAAAGCATTTCAGAAATGACCGAAGACGACTTAGTACTGAGAGGAGATACGGATTTATATTTACGTGTTCACGCGATCGCAAGTCGGAGCGTTAAGAATTCGGGGAATATGGATTATTCTGAACGGGGGGAGGGATATGCAGAGGGAGTACATGTGGGGGGAGGTTGGTTGGTGGCTGCTGCACTATGTGCCATGCATACGAGAGGGTTGGAAGGAGGACTAGTGGGGTTGGGGTGGAGGAGGCGGAAGGAAGGATACACGGGTAATGGGTGCGGAGAGCGACAATGAGTGGATATGGGATGCGGGAACCATGGGAACCGAGGACAGAGAGAGAGAGAGAGTGATGGAATAAGTGATGCAGGGGGGGGAGGAGGGAGGGGGGGGGAGCGTATTATAAAGGAACGCCGTCCTCCCCTCAACCCCCTCCCCTTACCCGACACGCAATGCACACCCGCACATTCACCCCTCCCCAACCCTCTACCCCCGACTCCGCGCTTTCCCTCATGTGCACAAAAATTCCTTATTCCTTTTCCTTTCCCCCATTCCCCCCCCCCCCGCCGCTGTCCCCTCACATACACACACAGGCAACTCCCCCTCGCGACCGAAATTCAAATCATCCGGTTCCATTCCTTCCAAAGGTCATTTCCCGCCCTCCACACGCATCCGAGAGGCGCGCCTCTTGCACTCCTCATTCCATTCCCTTTCTGCTTCTTCTCCTTCTTTCTTTCCTTCACTCTATCTCCCCCTCCTCCCAACCTACTCTTCCCTTCATCGCGACAAATTCTTCCCATCTTGCTGTTGCCATTTTTAACGCTTCCCAGTAAAGGCGGTGCCTTTTCGTTGTCTCTGCCGTGATCGCGGCAATTCTCCTAAAGAGATCGTTCTTATTCATCTCTATTACGTAGTGATGTAGATCCATGAATATAAGTCGACCGAAGCATTCAACGAAATACTGGCCCTTGGTTGAGGTTGAAGTTAATCTCGTGCACCTATCCACAGTTCCTTCAAAATAAGCATTCCTCTTTACCCATTTCAATTTTACATTAAACCAGTCTAGTTTCTCTTGTGGTTATCTAGGTGGTATAAAGTGATAACATTAAATCCTGCTGATGTATCGTTTGTTGATACTTATATGTTGTACTATGAGGTATTCTCCGGTTCAGTTTACTCATACAACTGTTAATTATCGGATAAATCTTCGACGAAGGAACTATCATGCCCATTTTATTTAATTTACAAATGAGAATGTTCCAGAAATGGAAAATAAGAGCAACTCAGCAGTGTAATTGTTTTTAGCTTGAAATGACCATTCTACATAAACGTGTTACACATTGTTGTAAATAGTTCAATAATATTGACTGCAGAGCCTAAATCGTTAGTATTTTTGCAACCGGTAATTGCTTTGATACATTTACTTTCCTTCCTGTTTATGAAGGTTAATATTTTCCCATTTTGGTGATGGAGATACAAATTCATAACGCTGGTCACTGATACACTTTTTGTTTTGGTTGCTCTCCATTAATTGATCTTAGAATAGAATTGAAACAACTTTATTCTTCTGGGAACAAAGTCCCTTGGAACATAAATTCAGAATACAATAAATTACACAAAACTGTGGTTGCTAAATTAGCTAGAAGGCAGAAGCATTTGAAACAATTTTAACGTTTTATCTTCGTTGATAATAATAAAATTTCTTTCTACTTTTGAAATAATAAAGACAATCTCTGTACAATACGTATGCATCTTGGCGCATCTTAACCTCCTTTCATTCTTTGCTGAAATGCTCTCGAGTTATCTCGGAAATTCATCAGCGTGCATCATAATTACGTAAAAAAAGAGAAGCAAACATACATTTTCTGTAGTGTGGAATACACAGAGAAATGGCATGCCTTAATTAAGGTTACTCTGCATGAAAATACTAATTTTCGGTGACCGTCATTCATTAAATTTGCGCAGCTACTTTTCCCAATTTTTTTCTCTCCTCTCCCTTTGCGCATTCCTTCTTTTCATTTATTTCCGCGATTTCAACATTGCTTTCCGTTCTATTTCTTCGCAACGTCGGCGACCAACCCCAAATCCACTCTTGCTCACTCACGAGCGAAATAGAGATGGCTTGAGTAAGTGGAGGCTTTCATAATAGGTACCACCTACTGCATACATGCGAACATCCCGAGGCAGGGGGGTGAGGTCTTGTGGAGGAGGGCAAAATGACCAAGTGCAGGGGAAGGAGGCGTAAACGAATGAATCCAGAAGGGGAGGAGGTTTCCGCGTCTCGAGCGAGTTTCTGCAAATGTTCGCCAAATTAAGTATTTTACGGCTCATAAAATCCTTTCCGCTACGATATAACTAATGTTTTATGCCCGAGAAGTGGTGTTGGGAGTAATTCCAGCCGAAATAATTACAGTGAAAGCCTCTTTTAATGACGAGCAAGAATTCCTTGCACAACTTTAGCGTTAAATTCAAATCGCGGAAAGATGCTGCGGGAAAGAACGCGATAAACTGAGGCCCGTGGTGTTTTCTCTGAGGCCGACGCGAATGAGAAAGTGAAACTTAACTCCAGAACTCACCGAATATTTGTTGATACGATCCTATCTAATAAGACTAATATTCTGATTTCCTATTTTCCGACGCTGGAAAGCAGTATTAGACTAGAAACTCTTTGTCGAACATTTTGAAGTCATAATTTACGCTGCTCCAGTTTACGGCATCAAAAAGAGCTGATGGGGACATTAATTATACAAAACTCAGCTCACTAATCTTGAATTTACTCACAAAATTGCCAATCTATATTCCCCCTACCACGCACCATTACGCTGGATAATATGAACGCATATTTATAAACTCCTATGACGAGCAAGATTAAATTATGAACAGTTGTAAGAATTTTCCTTACTTGCTCTTTTCTCAGGTAGGTAAATTGCATGCTACGACATGTTTTATTTATGATTATTAAAGATACTATATTCCTCCTAACATTAAAAAAACATCCTATTCTGATTTACTGATTTCAATTTTGAACTTACAATTTGAGGTAAGCAATGGAACTTAGTGTTTAAGCTGATGACCCATTGAGTATCTTCATTTCTTCCTTATGCATAAGGCGAAATTTCGATATTTCCTCATACATGGAGTTCGTCATAACCATTTCGATATGTTTCACGTTAATTTGACGTTGAGCGTCATAGGGACATTGCCTAATAGAAGTTGGGAGAAAGAAAGTCACCCACTCGCTCCATGCTTCGTCCTTAGCAACGGAGTGGGCGACAGTGATGCGCAAGTATGTCGTGAAGGTTCTTCACCCCGATCCGCCCCTGACGTGGGTCGTCGCGCGAACAATCTAATCCCATTTCCCTCTCTCCTTCTCTTTGCCATCGTCCGACCATTTTAAATCGCTTGCACCTATTCCTCGGCTCTTCTCCTGTATTCCCCGCCGGCTCTGAAAAGGCCCTTTCCAAGGGTTATTAGCAGTAGGCAGAGGGTGAGGTGGATAGAGGTCTCAGAGGTTAGGGACGGAGACGAGCAAGGCTCGGCATGAACAGCTCGGCCGGTTATAGAGAGATGGAAGAAGAAAGGATGTGGTGTACGACGGAGGATGAAAACGGAAACCCAGGGACCGAGAACAAGGAAATATGAGAGATGTACGGGGAAGTTGAGTGGGAGAGGTTAGAGGTGAGGGAAGGCAGATTGCGTGTGTGTGTCACGTATGTCCGACAAAAGGGACCGAAAGGGAATATGGAAACCTTCATTCTCCAGAGCTTGTTGACGTAAGCCTCTCGTTTTTAATACACGACTTTACCCTCATGATCCATGTGCTGAATTTATCACAATGATTCCTGTTGAAGAATGACCTCACAACAATTGAAGTCCTCAGCTTGGAAGTTTGTTATGAGCAAGAAAATTGCTTATAGTCTCTTTGTTACCATTTAAAGATGACCCATCAAGCTGAGTATCTTTCAAAATGAAATTCTCATTCTCAAAGTCAAATAAGTAATGATAAAAATAATTTTTAACACAGACGATTTTTAAATTTAAGGTATAATGAATGTGAATTTAATTAACACTGCGACAAAATCGGTAAAACTGCGGCAATATATTTCATTTTACACCTCAGTGGTCACTAAATATTAATTTAATGCATTATGAATTAAAATCCTCGGAGTGAGAGGTGGCCCAGGGAAAGGAACTGGCCCCCCTACCCTGAATGTGTGAATTTCACACGCCTGTGGCTTAGTCTGGGGTGAGCTCTACTCTCACCCATCAAAAACCAACCTTCGGGTAGAATCACTGAGTGAGTGACGAATTAAAATGACTAAACCATTAAGAGAAATGAGATTAGTGTTCCAACTTAGGGATAAAATTAACTTATGAAAAAAGACAGTGAAAATACATTTCCATTATACATTTCTATACATTACCACTGTAGTGGACTCACCTCCTAAAATAGCGGTTCCTAACCTTTTTTTATTGCCCCACACCCCTAAAAATTTTAATATGCTCTCGCACCCCTCAAGACTTTATTTAAAATTAAAGTGACAGTGGCCAAAACAAATTGGTTTAATCAATTTTTGACAATAACTAAACAAATGTGAAACAAGGAAAATGAAGAAAATATATTACAACAAATCAAAATTTACATAAACCCTAAAAAAATTAAATTTTCATCCATGAATAAAATTTATTTTAAAAGATTATAACTAATGCTCAAATGTTCATAAGGCAATTTAAATTTAATAGCTCTCTTGCTCTTGCTTAGTGTTTAAGATTTTTTCAAAACGTTTGGATAGAATTAGATAGCTGCTGATATAAATCGCATGTCAGCCCGTACACCCAGATTTCTAGATTTTGTCTTGAATGACAAGAGGACATTAAATATTGACTCACATAAATATGTCGTTACGAATGCGATACGCATAGTTACTGCCTTTTCTCAAAGTTTTGGATACATGTTCATTGCCGAACCCCAATGTTCTTCCAAAGTTTTGCTGCCAAAATGCATTTCATAAACTCGATTTGTTCACAGTTAAACTAGATCATCCTTAAGCTCATCAGAATCTGCTATATTTTCCAAATGTAAGGAGTGTTGATTTAGAATCAATTTTTCAGGAGTTCCTAGTTCTCCTCCTCGTAAAGATCCATCAAATGACTTTGATAGTATTTCCAAATGATCCACAATTTATTCACACACACTTGGAAATAAGACTCATAGTCATCAACCATTTCTTCGAGTGATAGATAATTTGAAGGGTTCCCTCTTTTAGCTTGTCGACAGAAAATATATAACTTTTCTTTGAAAGCCCAGCTTTCAGCACTTATTGCACATTACCCAAAACTTTGCAGCACTCTTTCTAGAATTTCCATATATTTAAGTTTTCCCCTTCAGTAGATACACTCAGGTCATTCATATAAGTGAAAATAACACTAAAATAGGCTATCATTCGGTTTAATTTTTGTGGTTACATTTCTCCAGGAAGATCATGGTTACGTTCCTTCAGAAAAGCTTTGACTTCTTCCCGCAGTTCAAAGAAGCTCGTTGAAGCTCTCCCAGTTGACAGTGGACGTCCGTGTGGAAAAACAAAACTGAATCCTCACTTCCTAAATCTTCACAAAACAACTTAAAGAGGCAGTGGTACAGAGTACGATCCATAATGCAGTTAATGGTCTTCAGAGAAGTGTCAAGATCTTACTTCAACTTTGGAGGCATTGTTTTTGATGACAAAGCATGTCGATGAATCAAACAGTGGGTACCTTGCAAGTGCGGAATATCTTGTTTCATCTGTGCAAAAAACCTGATTTATTTCCTAGCATAACAGGGGCACCGTTGGCACTCACAGAACCAATAATTTCGATATGCCTTTTGTGGTTGTTTTCAGAACTGCATATAACAGGATATCTTCTACCATCATGGACACACATCACTGAGTGCGATGAGTTGACGGCAATTTGTAACATCAGCTTTTTTGTCCAATTGGAGAGATATTTTCAAGGGAATAGCCCCGATATCATTGAAGTTTTGCAAAGTTTTATCTTTTGTATATCTATCTTGCATATTCCGTCGAAAGAGACTGTTCCCGAATATTGCAAAACCTTGAACTTGATCCAGTTTTGCCTGCCTAGTCTCTTTTGGACTTAGTCTCCTTGATTTCTTCAATACATGCTAATTTGATTTTTCTCTACAACATTTAAGTTGTAATTATTCAAAACTTTTCCACAAAGTTCACCATTTTTGTCAGATCTTCCTTCTTCTTTTCCAGAATTGCTATTTCATCAGGAAATCGTAACATGCTTATTTTTCTCCATATCCTAGAGTTCCTACTCTAATTTTTTTTATATATTTAATTTATTGGCCTCTCGATCCAAATACTGAAGACCATTGGTGACAAAACATACCTCTGACATTCTCTTTTCCTTTCCTTTGCTTCAGTCGCATTACCACCTCCTGTATTTGCTTAGAGTTTGTTTACACGGTGTTAATCGAAATAATGAGTTTCAAACGAAGCAGTGAGAAAAAAGATGATTGGGAAAAGGATTATGTTGCAAACTAGCATTAATCTTTTCACCAATTGATGCTAGGATAAAGCTCTCAATAAACAATCGTTCGCACGATGGCACAAATGGCACAGCGCTTACTTAGTGTGCAATATACTATAACTTCATATTGTTTAAATAGATTACGGAAAAATTATTTGATCTTATCGGGATTCGACCAAGGATCTCCATATTGCCGATGAGGTGCTCTAGACAGTGACTATTAAGCCGTATTAGTTCCCTCTGTGGCCAGATAACCTTTTTTTGTACATTTTCACTAACTGGTTCTTTAAATCTCGCAATAAAAGCATCTTCAACCTAGATATTCTACTTTTAATAATTCTAATCCTTATGGTAGATGAATGTCTATGATGAGATATAGAAGATGAACACAAATACATCGTTCAGCTGGCACAGAATAATCAATCCCTCGTAGCAAGAAGCCTTTGAGTGTCATGCGCTCAGTAGCTGTTGTTTTTTTTGTTGGGCTATGAGCACATGAAAGGAGATGATAAGAGACGAGATTGCGATGACTAGGGGTCGGCACAAAGGCAACAGATCTGAAGGGAGCTTGACGAAAGAGACGGAATTGAAGGTGGGGAAGATGAAGAGACGGGAGAAGAGATATGTGTACCGAGGTGAGCCTCGGAGACGGAGGAGAAGGACAATGCGGAAAGGGGGAGCGACAAGGAGAAGGGAAGGAGAGTGGGAGGGAGGGGCAGGGTTGGAGGGGAGTGCTGTGGGCGGGAGGAGTATTTGGATAATTTATGTCCGGTTTGCCGTGTTGGGAGGTCATCCGCCCGGAGCATCAGAACGCATGGGGCCGAGAAGCGTGCAATTACGGAGTCGGACGTAGCTGGCCAGAAATGAAGGGAGGAAGTGGTGCCGGAGTATGGAACGCCGAGCATTTAATTAGGCAAGTGTCTGAGAGAGAGCGAGAGGGTTGAATGGGGGAGGCGGAATGGGTGAGAGGGTTGGGTTGGGTGTTGGGGGCGAGCACCGGGGCAAGAGAGAGGGGTGGCGGAGCGGCCACAACCAAAGGGGCGCAAGGTAGGGTTTTCGGGGGAAAGGGTTTGTTCCGAGGGTGGGTGGGTTAGGGTGGACCGTAAGGGCGGGGGATATGCCGGATGCCTTTAAAGGGATAGGGGTGGGTGGGGGATTATAAGGAGAGGGAGAATTGCGGTGGTCAACGCTTGCCTTGTATGCATACACCTCGCGTCGTCCGACTGAGAGGGAATTTCATATGTTTCCCCGCTGGCCTTTTTTTAAACGTTCTTCGCATTCGCTTGCACGGTCTCCCAATCGTCCTCTGCCCTTTTTACGCTAGGGTGGACCACTTCCGGGGTCGTTTGCGTGTGAGATAACCATTCGGGCTCGAGAACATCTCGAGTGGACGAAGTATATGCTGACAGGGTTGGCCACTCCTCATTGAAAACTTTGGAAATTGGAAAACTCCGGGTTATGTCTGAATGAGGCCTCTGATTTAGCTGCGACCCTACGTGACGCGACAATGGTATGGCCAGTGATATTTTTAAAAATATGCGAATTTTAACACTATGAGCCAGATATCAGTACATTAATTTTTCTCTTGCTCTCCACCATACGTGACGCGGAAAACGAAAAGGGACCTCTTGTCTCAAATTTTCGATTTTGATATATTTGTTATTTTCACAAACAGCTGAATTACGAACAACTTAATACCAAAATGGAATTCATATCTAAAAAAATAAGGAAATTATGCCGACATGAAAATAAGGGACGGAAAAGGAATAAAGGAGGGATCATCCATGTTATTTCTCCATGACGACAAGAGGTCCCTTTTCTCTGACCTGTCATTAGTCTCTTATTTGTTATTTTTCAAGTATATATCGATCACAAACAACTTTACAATCGATATGAGCTTTTATTAAGGTAGCTTTACACATGGAAGTTGACTTCTATGGAAGTAGCGAGTGCAGCGTAGAATCGATTTTTATCGCTACTTGCATGGCATAGCTCTGCGTACACATTACTTCCGGCCTATTCGCAAATAATAGAATAGCGGAACTAAGGAGGCGAAACATTATCATTATACACATTTCTATAGTTCATTTGGATTAAATATTTGTTGATTATATCATTTAATACTTCATGATATAATAAATTATACGAAATATTTTGTTTTAATCAACGGAAATAATCATCTATTGAGTTTTATTAATTTAAACTAATCAAATCAACTCATGGTTTTATGTAAACAAACTTGCTTTCCATTAAAACTCTCTTTTTTCAAATATCAACTTATATATTAACATTTTGATAAGTAATTTAGAAATTCAACAACATAAAATTTCATTCTTAAGAAAATTATTATTTATTATAACTGTGGTTTTTCAATGAGCTGAACCAGGCAGAATATTTCACCAGAAGTTTTGAAATACTATCACTGAATCGAAATGCTACTTGCAGGCAAAATAGAAGCCAGTCTATTTTACTTACAAGTGAGAACCGTGGTCGATTAGTTCCGCTATCGACCCCTATTGCCATGGAAGTACGTGCTTACACAGCAAAGTACCACTTACTAGCTACTTGCAAGACTACTGTCATGGAAGTAACTTCCATGTGTAAAGCCGCCTTTAGGATAGTTAGGCAACAATAATCGGCAAAATGACAGAAAACTGATATTTTAAATCCTTACAACTTGTTTCGTCTGTCCTGAAAACTTTACCGACAGGAGGTCCCTTTCCGTTTTTCACATCACATGGTCAGATATAGTGGTATAAAATATGCGCGGAAGATATCAGAAAGGCGGTAAAATTATTAATAGCGTAATTTTAATACACCAAAAACTAACTCCGCGATACAAACTACTTGAAAAACGTAATCTTCTTCCTCGATCTGTGAATCTGAATACTCCTTGATCTTGGAGAAAGATGTCCGCTGGCCATTGGCCTGCATGCGGGAGTGCTTTCATGCCTGGACGGCCGTCCGGCGGACTCTCTGCTGAATAGTATGGCGACACAGTGAAATGAAGAGAAGGGCAGGAGGAGGAGGGTCGGATCTCCTTGGGAGCGATGGCGCTGAAAGATTTATACCCTTCCCCACTCACCCCCCGCCCATGGCTAGCTCGCCAGAGATGACAACCAAATGGCGCCGGGAGCAGCGGTCGTGACAAGAAGATGCTCTCGACGTCGATGGAGGCGACCCTCTTGGCTGGTGTGTCAGGTGAGCATGTTAAGCAGCAGGGGGGAGATTTTCGGGAAAATTTATGCAATTTCTTATTGCGTCCGGCATCCCACAGAGCGGCCCTTGTATTTCATTCACGCATGATGTGATATCCTCGGAGGGTAGACACATATCCACTTGGGAACCTTCTAGATGCAGCATAGGAAAATTAATGAGCACATCCTTGTAATTGATAATTCGTCGCATGAATCAATAACATTAAAACAAGTTTAGGTTGAACTAAAAAGATGCCTGCTGCCTGCAAAATACTGCAATTTTGATACGAGTAGTGGATGGAAAGTTTTATAAATATATGGAGAATCTCTGAAATAAGTCAAGGGGATGGGTGCAATTATAGCTGTGGTATGAGGCATTGGACTCCCTTCTAATTGTTTAATTTAAGTGACATAAACTCATGAATGACGATAGAACACCAATAATTCCGTTTTCAATGACCTTAAACTTCAAGGCAAGGTGAGAATGTTTTAAAACCATCGTTTTTCCTTCCAATCCCGAACAAATTATTCTCTCTGTCCATTCAAACTTATTGATTCCTGTTCATGTAACGCATGACTCGTTCGAGTGAATACAAAAGCTGTCGTTTCTTCAAAAATGCACAGTGTAAAATACTCCATCTCGCGCGAATGCAGGAGAACATACTCATTCCTGAGCCCCTGTTTAAAATACTTAGGTGAAATGAGTGAGACAAATACGTGAAAAAGTCATGATTCAGTTTGAGAAAGCGATACTGCCTAAGGAAGTAGTAACCTGAACGTCTTTTCGCCAACCTGTTGTAAGCTCTAGAGATAGGTAAATAGGTTATAGGAATTCCTCCCAACTCGTTCGTATATGCGCGTGGTTTTTGAATATTCACTCATCTCTTTAGTGCCTCCTATTACGTTCTCCCTCCTCTGGAATTCACCCCACCCTCCCCTCCCAGCCTCCCTATCCCGGGACATCCATCTCCAAGGGCCGGTTGACTCATTTCGCTCGTCATTCCGCCCCCAAATACGGCGCACCCTTGCCCCCACCCTCTCCCTTGCCCCACCCTCTCCCCGTCTGAATCACGAGCGACGTAATATTATACGCCACCCCCACATCCCCCTCTATTGCCTCTTCCACGCACTTAACAAGCACCTCCACCATGACGTCCCTATCCACGCTTCTTACTTAGTCTTTCTCTTCCCAACCCACTCCTGCCCCCTTTGTGGCATATTTACGGCCCCCGATCCTTCCCCGAGAGAACCCTCTTTTGACGGAGGAGAGGCATTCCCGAATATTCGCCTCCTCCTCCCGTATCGAAAAAGGGGACTTGCCGCAAATACCGTGAATAAACGATTTCCCTTCTCTCTCTCTATCTCTCCATTGTCACCCCCCTCCCCACTCTCCCCCTCAATAATATTATTGGGGGCATATCGACCAGATTGGTTCAAGTGAGTGGCCGCGGAGGCAATTTATCTTTCGTCGCTCGTGGGGGAAGTGGGCAGATCGGTCGGAGTACCCGCTTGGACTTCAGGCGGAATGTGCCACTATGGATTCCTCTGACCGCGAGTTTTCCATACCATACCATACCATACCATATAGTTGGAGCTCGTTACGCTTGCATGCTTACTACCACTGCTTACGCTTGCTTGCCTGACTCTGGAATAACTGCTAATCTTTTTGCTGTTTCGCCAAATTTTCTCGCATCCTGTCAGTCATTCTATGGATATCGATACCAATGCCATGGACATTATACTTTCAGAATTACGAGTATAATCGCAAACAGGGACTTTTTATTTTATTTATGGCAAATTTTACAAACGGCATTTTGGAATGAATATATAAGAAGTAAATAAAATAATCAGCAATAATAAAGTATAATCAAGAAAAAATAGCAATAATGGTGGAACAGTCAAACCCTAAGGAGAACAAACCGGTTACATTTGGAGGCGAGAAGTTTTTTTTTAAGTGAAAACTTCTCTTGGGAGGGTCTACTCTACGTCTGCTCTCGGCTTGATTTCCATGGGAGTAAACGCAAAATTGTGACACGCGAAGCGTTAAATTTTAAGCGTTCCGTTCCCACTATCTATAGCACATACGAATATAGTACGGCGAAGAGAAGAGAAAGAGAATGCGCGCCCTATATATATAGAACATACGAATATGTTAGGCTTAGGAGAGTGTGTGCTATAGCTATTGCCGCGAAGTGAACATAGTAAAATTGACGAAATATCTGTAAAATCATCCAGTAATTTTTTCAAAATTTGTTCGTGCTTTTGAGAAGCTTGTTTCAAATCCGTTTTATGCCAAATTATAGCAAAAGTAATCTCTACGCCACGTAAGGAGTTTAATGTTTTGCATTGACACAATTAAATATATGGTTATAACAATTTTTTCTATAATTTTAAAGTAATAAAATAAGTAATAAAATTCTTACATTTCCAATTATTACCGTATACAAAAATTGGTTCGCGTATTCTCGGCGAAGACTATGATAAAATACCATTAATAATAAGCGGAGACTTTAATATTGATTTTGGAAAAGATAATGCCCAGCCATTGCTAGATTTATTTGAAAATGAATTAGATTTGACAATGAATAACAAAAGAAACTACGCAACAAAAAAGGTGGAACGACAATAGATGCTGTATTTTCTAGATATAAACATAATATTAAATCACATATTTTTGTATCCCATTTTAGTTATCATAAGCCAATAATTACTTTAATTAAAGATTGTAATAATGATGTAAATAATTTGTCAATTGAGGAACAATAAAAAATATAAAAATGAATAAAAAATGAAAAATAACAAATTTTATGCAAAATTAATTATGCTTTTTCATCTTAAATAAACCTGCCATATTTTACTTTAATATACAACATCAATCAAAATTTATTAGTTGAAGTTTTCACTTCTATCTACCATCCCAAGATGGTAACAATTTTTTATTCGAGTGGTAAAGGAGTGACGGAAGGTAGGGAAGTCAAGTAAGGGGCGGGGTGAAAGAAAGTACCTATGCTTAATTGTTTCGTGAGTCTGTAGAAAATAGAACGCTGTGAAAGTGAAAGACGGAATTTAGGTGGGTGAAGGAGATCACTGCTTCGGGTTTTGCGGCTTGGAATATGAAGGGAGAAAATGGGAAGGATATCAGTGGACCGGAAATTGCCGTTGATGGAAGAATGGAGGAAATTTAAGCCATAGATTTTTCGGCATGTTGACAAAGGGGAAATTCCAGACAACATGAAATTGAGCGAAATTAAGAAGAATACTTTAGAAGTGACTTATAACTGACTACTCGTTTTACATTTGAAGATATATGATGACAATGTATAAATAAAATATTGAATTCATTTAACTTGTGGAAATGGGAATTGAAAAAGAGTAAATTCGACCGTTTCTGGAGTTACGTGGTGGAACAGCATTTTCGTACTTAAATAAAACTGCAGTAATTGTACTGTGTAATTATATTTGATGTAAAATATTACACTGCACGTATTTCGACGCTAAGGGCGTCATCATCAGATATACCTGATGATGACGCCCTTGGCGTCGAAACATGTGTTGTGTAATCTTTTACATCAAAATATAAGTGGACAGTACAACTACTGCAGTTTTATTTAAGTATGAAAAATAGTATATTTAAGGAGAGCAAGTGAATGCAAAAGCATTTAACTTTCACCTTTTGTTTGATTTTTAGCGTGTTGGCATGAAAGGAAGGTACATAAGCTAGTTACAAGCTATTTTGGCTTCATTGGAGCATGCTGGGTGGTGTCGTGATCGCTTGTCGTGTGCAATGAAGTTTGTCATGTGATAAAAAATAATATCCAACGCCTATCTTTCTTCTTGATTATTTTTATATTGTAAGAAATACCGCCATTAAATTAAGTGTGTTGTTTTCGAAAATAGTTCTAATTCAGAAAACGAAGTTCATTTCATCATCTTTATCATTTTTTGGGGAAGGTAAGTACCGTTAAGAACCACCGGCTGGTGTGATAGAATGGAAAAAGCATAAAGAAAAGGCAATTTTTGTATCATTGCTATCTGATTATAACGAAAAGCAATAGTTCTTGGAAGTAGAATCTCGTAGTAATTGCATTCCACGGTATAACGATTAACAGCAGTATAGAACATGAACTAGTAAGCAGCCTGCTTGACTCCTTTGGAGCATGCTGCCTCTGCGTATTGCTTAATTATAATTAGCGTCGTTGTACCAGCAACGCTCTGTCTGTGGTTACAAAATGCATTCATAAGCCGCTTTGCAATGAAGGTAAATTTTCTCAGAGAATGTAGCATCAGATGTTCATCAGCTATAAGTAGCTACTATTTTGTATATATGATTGCAACATAAAAAAACTGATGGTATGATTGCTAAAGGTCGTAAGATTGGTGTACTTATGACTGAGTATTAAAAACCCCAGGAAATGGTTCACTTATAGACGGAAGTACCTCAATTGAAGAAATCTTGTGCCAGTAATCCTTATTCTTTCAGAACAGAAATTCGTAGACGAAAAAGATTTTACGCATCTGGTAATGATTAGATTATGAACTGCTGAGGAAGCACCTTCGTTCTTAAGAATTATGGAAAATAGGCCAATGAACATTATTCTCTTAGAAGTTTTGGTACTCGCAATATGTTCTAAAGACAACTCTTCGCTTTTGCAATAATGATGGCAGTTCTAGCTAGGATAGAAAGTGAAAAGTTGTCTAAAAATAGCGACCATGCGATGGGAATCCCGAAAGGGAATGGAATCACACACATGCGTGATCTGGCTCTAGAATATATTCCTATTAAAAAAAAACCTTTCTTACGGTCTCGGGATGACAAGTGTCAATGTGTTCATCATCAGAGTAGCCTTTTTTAAGTTATGGCACTTTTTTGGAATG
Source organism: Pyrrhosoma nymphula (assembly GCA_963573305.1). Lineage (NCBI taxonomy): Eukaryota > Metazoa > Arthropoda > Insecta > Odonata > Coenagrionidae > Pyrrhosoma > Pyrrhosoma nymphula. Next base: position 25,160,581 of record OY754336.1, on the reverse strand, counting down.
GGAGCGTGGTGGCCTAGTGGGTAGAGCGCTTGGCTACTGATCGAAGGGTCCCGGGTTCAAATCCTCAAATGGTGAAGCCTTTGAACGCCCCCGAACAAAAATCCTCGGAGTGCGAGGTGTCCCGGGGAAAGGAACTGGCACCCCTACCCTGATTGTGTGAAATTCAGACGCCTGTGGCTTAGTCCGGGTTGAACTCTACCCTCAACTATCCAAACCAACCTTCGGGTTGAGTGAGTGAGTGAGTGAGTGAGTGACTTTTTTTTAGCTTCACTGCGGAAGGATTTTGAATATTCCAATTGCTCGTTATGAATTATTCGAATTTAAATAATGCGGTGAATTCGAACTAATATAGACTTGTCGAATTAGAACTTTGGAATGAAAGTATTGATACCAGAGATCTGACGGATGGAATTCATTGTGAATGACTGTGGTAATAAATGGCGTCTTTGGTTTCAAAGGAAAAATTGTTGGAAAAGATATAGAAATTTTTCCTTTTCTATATTTCGATATGCAAAGAATATGTATTGGAATTGTATTATTTTTCGAGATATTAAAAAAAACAAATATGAGCCGTTTCCAAAGGGATGTGATAATGCTGTGCGCCCCGAATAGATATCGAAAGAAAAGGTAGTTCGGGTCAGAAACGTAACAGCGCGTAGTTTGTGTGTCTTAATTTAAAATAAATTCACTGTACGCCGCAATGCTTTTTGTAAAATCGCAAAATAAGTTGTAATGGTGTTTCCTGCGTACGGCAAGAGACTGAAATAGTTCATGCTAAAGCCTTAAATATGTAAATTTTTTAAATAACAGGGAAGCTCAGTCATGGTAAGTCTATGCTTTTGCGTTATTAATTGCGGAACTACATTTTCTTTATGCTTCTTAGAACTGCTTAAATTTTGAAATAAAATACGAATGTGCTCTTTATTATGACTGGAGAACAATCTCGCTATAACTGCCTTCAGCAAACGGAGACGCAGTCGGGGGGGGGGGGGGCTGCAAGGAAGGGTTTGCTTGAGAGGAGAGTGCGTCCCTTCCACTCCACTCGCGAAATACTGGCCGAAAGTATAACGACCTCAAATGTCGTGCTCATATTACAAATAAATGGAATGTTTCATCGCCTCTCGAGCAAGCGACCAAGATCCTCCCTCCCTCTCCCCCGCCCTCTCTCCCTCTCTCCCTCCCTCCCTCCCTCCCTCCCTCCCTCCCACCCTCCTGGAGTTGAGTCTCCGAATTGAGGGCACAATGGCGCCCCTAGAGTGGTCCTGATACCTCCGTGCACAAACGTCTCCTCCCTCCGCCGAAATCCTCCTTGGATCCTCATCACCCGGCTACATCTCCTCCCGCTTCAAATGTGTGACGTGCAGAATTCGCGAATATAACTATATGTAGTCGGTTGTAGTCGCAGTCTCCTCCATGCGTCTCCAAAATGCTCGGATTTTGAAACGCCTTCACTCCCGCGTCTCATCTCCACTCTCAGTCTCTCTCTCTCTCTCTCTCTCTCTCTCTCTCTCTCTCTCTCTCTCTCTCTCTCTCTCTCTCTCTCTCTCTCTCTCTCTCTCTCTCCGTCTTCCATTGTTGTCGGCGGACTCATATCTACCATTCAAACGCCCCATTTTACCCCCACCCCACCCCTCCCTCCGCTCGCTAGAATCCGAGACCTCCCTCCCCATCCACCCCCGCATAACAAAAGGAAGCGACGCGCAAGATTCCTTACTTCCTCCTCCACCGTCCCTCTCATCCCATCCCCATCTCTGCTATTATGCACCCGTCTCTTGATTCCTTCGCCCCCCCCCCCGCCAATCCTTCACTCCCCTCTACCCCCTTCCCCCGCATATTTCTCTCTCTATCGCCTACGTCCTTCACTCTCTCTCTCTCTCTCTCTCCCCACTCTCTTTTCATTTTCTCTCTGAGGAGGGAGGAGCGGTTGATGAATGGGACCCCCAGCGGAGAGGAGGGGAAGGCTACCCTGGTGTGTGATGTGGTGGGGGGAGGAGGGGGTTGTTTTGGGGCGTGGGTGGTGTTTCGAGAGGCGTCCGTCTGGCGAGGCAATATTGGCGCACCCCTCCCGTCCACACCCCTCCCCTCTTCCCACCCCCCATCTCCCTCCATCCCTTGCCGGACTCGTGTGGCAGAGCGTCCGCTCTTGCCCACTCCACCCCTCCTCCCACTGTCCCTCCTCACACCCCCCTGGCCGCAGTCCTTTGCCCTCGTTTCTGATCTCCTTGCGCCCCTGTAATTAGTAAGTAATGTATTTATCACCTCATTTCATTCACCTAAATTAGAAGGATTTAGACTGTCTCCTAAGAAAAAACCTGTTTTGAGGCCACAGAAACCAAAGAAAGGTAAATTAGGTACTAAGCAACTAATATCTAGAGATTAAAAAAATGTTGCAGGCAAGGATAAAGCGAAAACAATGAAAAAATATAATGTTCATAATTAAATTACTAGCAATATTATGTTTTGAAAACAATTTGACGTACTTAATGCTCCTGAGCCAACTGTAGGGACATTTTTTGTCTCTATTTTTTTATTTCTTCTGGTAACATATTTTACACATTTGGGCCCAAATTAACAAAAGATCGCTTCAGATCAGCTAAATTTGGGTAGTTTAATGGTATGTATCCCTTTCTCGTAATATTTACGAATATACAATTCCACCAAGGGCCATCTCTTCGAGGTCAATCTCCTGTTTTTCTTTCTTTTCCTGCCTGGATACTCAGCCTCCTCCAATCACTGTTCAGTCCCCTCCTCGCGGCCCCGCCAATCGCCCAGTGTATTGGCTGATAGCATTTCGGTTGAAAGAGGCGGAAAACCGTTATCTATTTGCACATTTGAGAAGACCAGTTGTCTCCAGAAAAATTCAATTTGCGAAAGGTTGAGGTTGACATTGAGATGAGATTAATTCCAGACACTTCATTTCTAAAACAGTAATAAATCGCCGAAATAAGAGATATCAATCCTATCTGACCTGAAACGTTTGCCAGTTACCAGCGTTTTTCTTTCAGTAAGTTTAGGTTTAAGTTTAATTCTACCAAAATTGTATTTGGAACCACGGAGACTCGGTAGTGTGTTCGGTCTTCGTTTTGGCCTGGAAAGCTTAATAAGACCGATTGGCGGTCCAAGTGGATTTTTTCCTTAGGCAATTTCCCCGTTTTTTCATTGCAAGTTTTGGCAGAAGTTAAATATCCTGCACCATTTAGGACTGCAGTAAAATCAGATCGTGACACTTATTCACTAAGATACAGATAAATACTTTCAATTTGTTTTTTTTACACAAACTTTCTTTCCCAATCATACGCTAGTACCTGCTGTTGCTGATTGTATTTTGATTTTAAATAACCTCCTTGTATGGTATTTGAGAAGATCAATGGACACTAAAAACGCTGATCATAAGATATTTACGCAGTGGGTACGATATCACACTAAATCAGTGGGACGGAATAAGGTTACAAGATCGGTGATACTGTTGGGCGGGGATACCTCCTCCCTTGCGCAGTGGCAACATAAGCAATAAAAGGAAGACACCAATCTATAAGAAAACTTTACTCATGAGAATACGTTCTTTTGTTTCTTCCTTCCCCTCTTCCAAATCCTCATTTTACACGACTCGTGTCGTAACACCCCGTCAAACATCCCTGTGGCTGCTTACAGGCTAATGCATTACAGGTTCACTTTCAGTGACCTCACTTAATGCACTTTAATTTTGATGCACTTCAATTTTAAAAAGGCTTAAATGCACTTTAAGCGACACTTGACTGCAGTGTCTCAGTTGCTCAGAAGTAAGATTTAGATCAAGGATGTTTAAAGAGATATTTTAAGCTCCATGGTACTGATGTGAAACTGTGCACATCCAAGGAAATATAAGAAAGCATGTTTTCTCCACAGTCCAATACTTAAGTATTTATAATCATCGATTTATTTATTTGAAGAATGTGAATAAAAGAGTAGATTAAAGTTTTCTTGGCTCATGTATCAGCACCTAAGTAATAAAATTTTAGGCGTTGAGGAGAATTAATCCCGAAATGAAACGTCAAAAACATTACGCTGCTGATTCTCCTCATAAGACATGATTCGTTAGGAATTCGTCAGATTTTATTTTAAGGATGGGAGATTTTTTTAAGAAACTTGTCTGTTCATGCTGTAGATCGATCGATGCATAGTCTTAATATGAAAATGTGAATTAAACTGGCTACCTATGCAATAAATACATTTCACAGTGATTGTGAATTTCATTTCTATTAATATTATTTGAGTCCTCCCATGATAATAACTCACTCAGTGAATCAACCCGAAGGTTGGTTTGGATAGTTGAGGGTAGAGTTCAACCCGGACTAAGCCACAGGCGTGAGAATTTCACACATTCAGGGTAGGGGTGCCAGTTCCTTTCTCTGGGCCACCTCGTACTCCGAGGATTTTGTTCGGGGGCGTTCAAAGGCTTCACCCGGATTTGAACCCGGGACCCTTCGATCAGTAGCCAAGCGCTCTACCCACTAGGCCACCACGCTCCCTCCCATGATAATAGCGCAGTTGAAATATACAAATTTGGCTTAGAAAGAAATGAAAAGTAAACAATTTTGGTGGTGTGATTTAAACAAATGCCACGACAGGGATGACGTGATTCCATTCACTTTTAACGGCATTGGACGTGTTTACAAATTGGTGGCATTTTAAACTATCAACTGCACTTTTAACTTGGACAAAAGTATCTAGGTAACAAATGGCTGGAAATTCAGTGTTACACTAGGAGTTATCCACAGTGGATGGTGGTTCATCCTCGGTGTGGTGAAAATACACAAATTAACAATGGAAAATTATGTCAGCAGCCTAATTAGGCAATGAAAAATGATCGATTACTTAAAGAGTGTGCAAAGTTCCTTTAGAACACGATTTACAAGAGACATATCGCTATTTGAAATAGATATTTGTGAAATATCTATTTCAAATCGCGGGATTCGAGATTTTTTTAAAATAATCGTTCATAGAGTAACATGTATCTAGATATTCCTGTTCTAAATACCAACAGTGAAGATGGAAATCACGTCTGGGTTTAAAAAAATATTATAAATATGAAAGAGGCTCCTTATTCACAAAAAATAACGGCACCGTTGAACCTTATTTCGATGTAAACTTCTGACAAGTATCATGAACGGATATTTTGTTTTCCACGAATTGATGAATCCAGAGATTCGCAAATCACATAATATTCTTATTATTAATGGAACAGTGTCGTTGAAACATCTTTATTCACTTTTTATTGCAATTAAGGTGGCTGGTCTAAAAAACCAAAATGAACAGATTTTCTTAAAAATTTCCAAATATGTTCCCTTTTGGATATTCTATGGAATATCGAAGAAAAAACGGGGGATCATCGACATACCTTTAGCGATATTTTAGAATCTTTTAACATGGAGCCTTATGGCGCTCTCCACTCCAATAGGATAAATTACGCACTTTCTCCATTCCTACTGAACAGATTTTAACCAAAAACTGATATAATGTAGCTCTAATAAATTAAAATCTATTCTGAAAAAATCATTTAATACTATCGACTGAAAATTTTCGTAAATACGATTAAAAAATATGTAAGCGAGAATTTCAAATGTCGCGCGCGGCTATGTGGTGTACAGTTGGCAACGTGGCACACGAAAGTATGGGACATGCTAAGAAGAGACACGTGTTGCAGAATGGACGCTGTTGCCGGATTAAAAACGAAAGATTAAATAATTTATAGAAACATATTTTAATACTAGTTCGCATTCGAGTGACAATACATCTTCATTAAAATACTTATTTTGATATCTATGGCCACGGGTGTGAGCTGTTTCGGAAAATTAATTTTGCAAGAATGACTTAAGAAATGAATCAAGTCTGCATTTTAGCAAATATTTATGGCAATGTGTAAATTTAAAGGACAATATTTCAGAATGTACCTAAGACAAAAGTCATTCCTAGTGAATATAGTATAACTACGACCTATTATTTAAATTTTAAACGAGCATTAAAATTTAAGTAAATAAATTTCTCAATGACTAACGATTACCCGACCAGCCACCTTAAACAAAAATTAGGCGACATAGCTCTAAAAAACATATTTCATGGGAGCATTTGACCACGCTCATCTTCATGGTCTTGTTCACCATAAGGTGGCTGGTAATCGTGAGTCATTGAATTCACATTTTAATAATTTTTCAGGTAAGCAGAAAAAAAACTCTTGGATCACATTTCACTTAAGTGCATTTGTTTGAAAGGAGGAAGCCTTCATACATGCAGTTATGTAAACGATGCAGGAATTGTATTTGTTTAAATTTCGACTTAATTAAAGCATTTTTATGACGGATTTTCGGCGCGGAATTGTTTCACAAAAGTAAAAATCACATCTAAATACACGTTTTTACTCAGCATGATACCTTGGTATTTGTCAGCAACTGTTTTAAATGTACTAAATGTATTTATATTTGACTGCTGCAGGATTCACTACGTAGAATTTACTAGTACTCATGATTAACACTGCTTAGTACTTTTCTACAACATTTTATTATTGCACGACGCGTTTCGCCACTTTACGGCATCGTCAGGTTTAAAAAATATAATATACATAAGTTTCTTATTTCAGTTTGTTATTGTTGTTGTAGTTACGGGGGACGAGGGGGGGAAACCAGATATTGGGGCAGGGTTGAGGGGGGGGGGGAAATAAAGAAACGATGATTAAGGGTTGGTGAGGCGGGAAATATTAATTTTATCTGAAAAGAGGGGGAAGGGTTGCGGAAATAATAATTCGTTGCAATCGTTTGTTTTGACTGTCTGATAATTTCTAATTGTTCCAGTGCGTCGTCGTCAGTCGTGATTAGTATTTTTCTGCGATAATAAAATACTTTAGAAAAGCACTAAGCTGTGTTAATCATGAGTACTAAATGTATTATTTCGCGTTTGGGAGAAAATCTGTGGATATGTAATCGAGGTTTTCAAAATATGTCATGTGCCATGCGGCCACGTGCTAAAATAGCATTGAATTGCCAGGAAACCATATCGGTAACATGCAACTTGTTTCACATTTATCTATAGATATTACTTATAAGTACGCGTATCGCGTAACGCGTAAGAGTTTCACGCAAATATGTTCTAAAAAAATCTCTCCAACCACCTAAGTGAATGGGCCACTTAAAGTGAGCTGCTGACACCTACATCTCCACCTTAAGGTGGCTGGAGCGATTTTTGTTTGTGTACAGATTTACGTGAAACTTTGCATACGTATCCTTGTGAGTTATTTCTATCGATAAAAGTGAAATAAACTGCATGTTACCGTTTCCTGGCAATTCAATGATATTTTAACAAGTACTCTTATGGCACACGGCAGATATTTTGAAAAAAATTCTATTACTTACCTACGCACAGATTTTCTCCTAAATGCGAAATAATAAGTTTCATATTGTTATAATAGTTGCTAACAAATATAAGGGTATCATTCCGAGTAAGAAAAGCGTATTTAAAAATTATTTTCTCGTAAATTTCGAATTTCGCGCCGAAAATCCAAGTCAAAACAATGCTTTAATTAAGGCGAAAATTAGAAATATAACTCTTGCATCATATACATTACTGCATGTATGGTGATTTCCAACGTATAAACAGGTGTACTTGAGTGAAATGTGGTCCAAGATTCTTTTTTCGTCCTACTTGAAAAGTTATTAGAATGTGCCTTCAACGACTCATGATTACTGCTCCAACCACCTTAAAGTGACTTCTCACTCAATGTGGACTTAAAAGCGCAAGTAAAGGACCAGTCATAATGGACTTGCAGACCATTCCTATGTCTTCCACTGTCGAAACATGTCGCCTCAAATCGTAGCCGAGCTTCTCCGTACCACAGCTATCCAACCCTTGTCGTGCGAGTGCAATCCTGGCAACCGGGTCATAATTTTGGTCTTATGAAATGTATTTTTAGATTGTAAAGGTTAATTTAAAGTAAGAGGATGAATAGATCGAAGGTGAGAGCTTTAAAAGGGGTGAAAGGAAAGAAATACACGGGTGAAGTGGACAAGAGCATAAATAAAGCAAAAGAAATATGAAAAATAGAGAAAATTCAGGAGAGTATACAAACGGAAATAGTACCTAATAGTGGCATGGAAAACAAAAAGACCAATGAAATCGGATTACGAAGCTAAGGGTCACAGAAGAGATGATTAGGAAAGTAGAGGAGAGTGAGTGGGAAGAGGAAAGATATCAACACCGAACTAGACAAGTATGTATAAGTAGATTTTAAACTCCAGGGAGTGGCCAATAGTGCGAAGGATAATTGGTGGAGATGGCAATGCGATAAACTAGAAAAGCTTCAAAGAGAGGAGGTAGCGGCCGCCCTATTCTGTACATTTACACTATATGTATACAGGACTGGGGAGGTCGTCGACCAATTGCGAAGAGAGGCGATGAAGGGACTTCGACGAAATATGCTGGCCCCGGACCACTTAATGAGGACCTAGGAGGAAAATAGGAGCGATGGCTCCGGATTAGGAACGAGATCCCCAAAGAGATAAGCACCCTAATGAGCGGAGACCCACAGCCCAACCTCCCGAGAAGAGGAGACTTCGAAACACAACTGATTTTTTAAGATAATTTTTATAACTGATTTTTAAGTCATTATTTACCGAGATGCCTTCGACAAAATGTAGAAGATTATAAATCTAATATGGGAAGACAATACATTGGCAGGTGTATGAAAATTTTATCAGACACGGAAACGTTTTGAATTTTTAAGTAGTAATGTAATAATAATGATGACAATATAAATAATCGCGAAGAAATGGCAATACCTAGAGGGTTTTTCATGGCCTCTTATATTTAATAATAGAAAAATGGAATTCATTCTATCCAAATGAAAAAAATGGGAACTTTAAGCAATAATAAGTCAGAGGCCACTTTAGTTTTGCTACGGTATGCAAAATTAAGGACATGCAACGATTCAATTGAATAAGGGTAACCCGAGTTACACTCTGAGTCAGTAAAATCAAACTAGGAAAGATTAATTTTTTTGGAAGAAGAATGGTGAGGTATGGTCGTCGCAAGATTCAACTCATTTCAAGAAAGGCTCGTGACGTCTCTTCAGCCGTCATCGATTCTGAAGGGCTCTCCTAATTGACGAAATGCAAATGACAATCTCAAGAGTGTGTATCACTCTGTCAACCTTCGCACGCTCCCTCCCCGCGCGCGTAACAACACGATCGACCGCTTCATCTCCAATCAACGGCCTCTTCCGATTGTTTCAATCGCACTCTCCATTCCTCCTCGCAATTTCACCCTTCGCCGTCTCAAAGACGACCGAACCGCCGCGCTTCCACAGTCGAACCCTCTTTTTATAATGAGGATAAAGTGGGAAGAGCCCTTGTTGTCAAGAGCTCCGCTCCGGAGGGTGAATGGAGATTGTTTCCACATGGAAAAAATTACCACCCCTACCACGCTATGTATCTCTCTTTCTCTCTCCAACCGCGCTCCGATGTGTAGCGCACTTATCTCGTCCTTTTTGCCACCCTTGCGAGCTCCCCTTTCCCACCCTTAAAGTACTTACTACCCCCTCTTTTCGCACCCATCTCCCTTCCCTGACACAAACACTCACCCTTCAAGCTGCAGGTCGCATGGAGCACAAGCAAAGCCATCTGTCACGCTAATCCCGCAGTCTCTCGATTTTCCCGGATTTTTTTGTCGAAGGTTTTCCCCCGGCACACCTTTTATCTGCGTCCCCTCCCTTCTCTTCCTTTCATCCCCTTCCTTTATTCTCGCTCCCAAATCCACCCCATCCGCCGCCACGATGTTATCTTCCCCTTGTACCCCGTGCGCTTCCTCGCCCTCTCTTTTTTCCCTTTTTCCACGCCCCCCTACCCTCTCTCTCATCGCTCTTCACTTCTCCTCCTTCATATCCCTTGAAAAACGTGAAATTGCTGCGGCCTTGAAATATCACTGAGCCTTTATGAATCTTAAAATGATTTTGGAGTTTCTCCTCTATTTTAAATAAATATTTATTAGGTGAAATAAAAAAATTACATAAGAAAGCCGCACTCTTCTTTCCCATCTTTTACGAGGGAACATCAGCCATTTTTGGACTTTATTTTCTCCGTTGGGGGAGCTATTTAAAATATGTGGCATAGAATCTCTGTAGTGTGTTTTATAGTACCTCATAATGTGGTTTACAGTATATGACGATATGAAAAAGTTCTACGCTCTAATTTTGAGGTTCTAATCGTAATAGATTTATGGCAGTTGTAAACAGGTAGAGTATGTGTTGATGTTGTTTATTATGCTGTTTATGTTTATACACATGCTGTTTATTATGGTTTATGATGTTTCTATTATATTTATCTTCATATAACATAATTAACCTCTGCCGTGAATAGTTTATTTCTATCTTAAACGCGTTTTACTTGCCATATCATTTTAATAATTTTATTTGCTCTCTATATTCAAGTGATATTGCCTATCAATCATTCTTGCTACGAAAATTATGAGAGCATGCGTTCTAGCATTGTAGCCATAGCTTAGAAATTGATACCTGCCAATTGCTGTAAATCAATACTTACCTCAATCTCACACTACTTTCTGTTGTGAACAACTATTTGATGGTGTCTTACAAAAAACAGTGCTTTGTTGGATCAGAACCACCAAAACTATCAAAATTGTGAAGGGAAAGTGCGTTGTTCCCAAAAAATGTTTATTAAATATCCCGCAGGTGAGAGAAACTGACCCGCCCGACTCAATAGCCTTAACGTTGAGATAAGATTTATAGCACAAGCAAACGACGTTAAATTCTTGACCACGACGGCGGGCTCCCCTAAGTCCTTTCGGCGTCGTCGCCACCCTCTTTCACCTCGAGACGTTTCACTCTGTTGGTCCGACTGCCTCTCTATGTGTTTTACTCATGAATGGGGTTGATAAAGTCGAGGAGCATAATAAGCTTTCTTTGCTGCGCTTCTCATTATTTACTGTGCATATATTTCGTTTTTGTGCTGTGCTTCAGCTGTTCGCTTTAAAGGGAGTATAATAATAATTAAAAACAAGCAAATTCCATTTTACAAGCAATTTCAACAAAGGTAAGACGGAATTCACAATATAATGGTTTAGGAATGACGGTAGATACTCAAAACGGCTTCCAAATATGTATGGGAGCAATAGACGTGCGAGTGTTCAATAGGAAAATGCTTGGGGCAAAATAGTACTGGATGGCTAACGCTATCGATAGCACAAAGTGGCTTCTTATGACAAAATTACCATTAAAATCAATTGATGGTGCTTAGTTAACAAAAAAAAGTGCATTTAACAGAGATACTCGGCGCAATTTGAAAAAGGGAATGAAAAGAACGATTATTTTAATTTGATCCTTTATGTGAACGAGAGCGAAAGGAACGAGTCAAAAAAAGAAACAAGACTGCCCATCACTAGCTGTTTTCAAATAAATTTTATTTAGTAAAGATTTATTTAAATGGGTTCCTAGCAATATCTGTCAAACACCGGGTGACCACGTCTAAGGTTATGCACGGAACTCATATAACCGAATATTAAGGTTGCTCATGAAACTCGTTCTTAATACTTAGGCCACACAGAAGTGCGATTAAGTTATTTGATGAATCATGCTATTATGCTAATACATTTATTTATAATTTTCATTAAATGGTGAAATATTTTCCTGACAATTTCATGAAATTTATCATTGCGTGCATTATCCTAGCTTTATCTATATGTGTGCATATATATACGCACAGATACATAACTGCAGTGAATGCTTTAAAATCACTTAGGCTAATCCTAATATATTCACTGAAGCTGACGCATGGTATTATCCATTCCTTGGTTCAAAGAAGCATTTTCTATTGTGTAGATGCCTTATAAACTTCGTTCTCGCGTGCAATGTTAAGATATTATTCTATAATTAGATTCACTGTCTTTGAACAAGTGCCATTGTTGACTGTTGTCATAAGACGAATATCCTCTGTTAACGTTTGGTCTTTACTGGCTGAATAATTGCGATACCGGGCCAATATTGCCAGTATATAGCCCATATTTCACCGATATTTAGCCGTTTTTAATGGCAGCTTTGAATAAGTCTCCGCTGATGTCCTAAAGTATTCTTTGTTCTTTGTTTGGGACTGGTTATCTACTCACTTGAGTTCCATTAAAAGCAAACACGGAATATTCACCTGACGTCCTCATCTTATCCCTTTTACGTGTGTTAATTAGTAGGCACGGCTTTCCTGGCATATTAAATGGAATCACTTTATTCCTGGGCAATCGGAATTCCTGTCAGCGTGTACTGCTGAGAATTGAAACACGTTGTTTCAATTATATTGTGTATTGGCATCACTAGGTAAGAAGACTAGTCATATTACCTCTTTAAAGAAATTTGTGGAGGAAAATAGAGGAGTGTACTATATAGAGTGCGATTCCCGAGGAATAGTATGCGTCTAAGTAGAGACACTGTTACGTTAAGACAGCATATTTACCCTATAAAAAAGATTTTTCATTCATACAAATCGGGATAGAGGAGCTAAGAGTCCCTGTAAACATATTTCCTAGTCAGAATTTATTCATTGCTTACATTTCGTTTGCAACTATACGGGTTTTCTACAAGTATATGCATTGTCTAAATTGTACATAACACATACATTTTGTACTAAATTTACATACGATTGCACGGCATGTATACATTTACATAGTATGAGTGCATTTTTATCCATCTGTGTACAGTGAGAAATTTATTGTGCAACTTTTATATTAGCACAAAATGAATTAATTCTATGGCAATATTTTGCCTTCATATTTAATTTATCATTAATTATTACTTTGTATTTGACAAATACATTCAAAACCTCATTTACCTTACGGTCGCTGTGTGTATTTGAACAAATAATTGTTTCATTTGTTCAAGATTGAGAGCACCTAATTCATTATTTCTTGTTGATGATGCCCATACATGTATTTCTGCGATAAGAATCTATTCTCAAACGTTGTCTTGTATAACGGAAATAATAACGATTATTTTCGTCGAACACTGATCACTCAAATGACTGACCTGGAACATCACTGAACGCCCTCACAGCGGCTCGCAGCATGCGGATGTTTATGGTAATCTTGAAAACAGAGGAATCCAATAACTGATAACAAAAGGTATTATTTAAGGAATCATGATTTCGATTGTAATTGTGAAACCGTTACTTTTACCAATACTTTATCTTGTGTGGTTTGGACAATTTCCATTTTTGTTATTTAAATTGGGCTTGGTTTCATAATTCGGAATGCTTTCATCAAAATATCTCAGCTGTTTGTTAATTAAAAGCTTCTTTCGAACATTTTTCATACAGAGGCAGCAACTATTGCGCAATATTTGTTTGATAGGGATAAGTAAAAGGGATGTAAAAAGTTTTCCAATTTCAAAAGTAGTGATATAACTAGACCCTACTTGCATTTTCTTGCTTGAGTATTTCCCCTCATGCTCTCAATTGAAATAGAACAACATGCTCTAGATTCTTCAGGGTGACAGGGGAATAAGTGAGATAGAGATTTAAATCACGACTCTATGACCTCCATACTTGCATATATTTTCCCCCTCTCCTTCGGTCCCAAGCCATACCAAATTAAAGATTGAATGTTTCAATTCCCGTCTCAATTTTAACTTTTCCTCCTCGACCCCTACACGATCCACGCAATGGGGATCAATGCATAGAATGTATTCATAATACATAGTTACGTATAATATATAGTTTCATATTACATAATAGTTTAGTGGTGTACATGACAGAAAAATTTGTATCCCAAATATGTAATCCATAAGTACATGTGTCTACAACTGGCAAAAATAATTGTCTTTAAAAAGTGAATAAAATTTGCCTAAGTCAAGTGATCCAAAACGACGTCTGAATGGTTTGACGTCACCTTACGGTATCGATTCCAAATGTATTTCTGCGACGAGAATCTATTCTCAAACTATCGCTGCCTTGTGTAACGGAACTTATAACGATTATTTTCGTAAAACTAAAATAAACCAGCTGAAAAAAACAAGAACATGATACTGGAAGATATATCATTCCGTGACGTCATCCGCCGGATTCTCGATGACATAGTGTTTTGACGTCGCAAAGCGGATCAAAACGCAACGCTAGCCAAGGGCGCGTAATTTTTAACAAATAGTAACATCAGCCATCTGCAGTCTGAAATTCACAGATCGCGCTATCGGATCGTGGTCTACTGATTGGACCACGCTTCTCCGGACGCTGAGAAAAATCCCCTCGGTCATACCCTTGCAAAGACGCACTCACGTGTACTTGAGACGCAGTTTTTCCTCTCACATCATCCTTGGAAGTTAAGTACGCATCTCGTGGAGTAATCCTCCCCTCAACTGACCCCGCCCAGCCTCCCCTTCCCCCTTACTCCCCTCCCCCTAATATCCCCGCCGCTCCTTTGAATCCCTTTTCTCCCCCCGACCGTCCCTTCGTCTCCGCTTCCCATTTCCATTCCGCCTTCCGCAGCCAGGGTCTCTCGAAAAGATTTCTCACACCTCCAGTCTTTATTATCCTCGCACAGTGCTGTGTGCTTGTTTTCTCTCCCACACCCTCGGGGGATCGTGGTAAAATGGAGTCCTGGTATAGGTGTTCGATATCGGGAGCAGAGGCTAGCCTTCAGATGGTGACATGCAATTTCATGGATCCATGACAGTAGATCACGCGACAACAGATCACGAAGACAATAGATCACGACGACAACAGATCACGACGACAACAGATCACGACGACAACAGATCACGCGACACTAAATCATGATTCAAATGGGAAAATTACTTTGTAATATATTTTCCTTCAATATTTTGCGGATATTTTGCCGCAAATGTGTAATTTAGATGGGGGCGCTGCGGAGTCGTTCCGAATGTAGAGAGAGATAACATTACTGGCATACCTGATGACAGCGCCACCAAGCGGGGAAACGCACGAACTCCTTGAGACTGGAGGCACGGGTTACCTTCAAGGCTACCTGGGGAGGAGGTTATTTGGCGAATAGTTAAGTTTCTTTTGTCACGAATACCCTTTTGAACAAACCCACCCCAATGGTGATTGTTTTGCGTAAAACTACGGCGAGTTGCCCAATCAAATAACCCTAAATGATAATAAAGTGTGTAAGTGTGATTTGTATCATGCTATTAGGAATTATAACAGTGAAATATATCTGATGAAGTGAAACCCGTGTTATTAGGTTTATTCTATCTTTCACTTATTTAAATACAGCGTTTTTTGTATATCGTGATCTATTGTCGTCGTGATCTGTTGTCGTCGTGATCTATTGCCTTCGTGATCTGTTGTCGCGTGATCTGTTGTCGCGTGATCTGTTGTCGCGTGATCTGATGTCGCGTGATCTGATGTCGTCGTGATCTTCTGTCGGGGTACCCGATTTCATTAACATCTGATATGAAAGTGTGAAAATGGTGACCATGAATATACATATGGATCTAAATCTTCGGCATCTCTGTACGGGTAGCAGTGTTGCCTAGCTTTCCGCAAAAGATAGGTCGTGCTGCAATCGGCATGGTTCCGCTTCTGTGTGTCAAAAAAGTCCGGTTTAATTGGGAGACCAATTCCAGTACCTTTATTTTCAGTACCTCCATTTGAATCATGGCCTTTCCTAATTAGAACCACCTTCTCTAGAGTGGTGGCGCTACAATCTGTTAGGTCCTGATTTTTCGGTGCATGCGGAATGTTTGGCAGCACCCACTGGGGGCAAGTTTAGGATCCATATGTATATTCATGATGGTGAACCTTAATGGAAGGAGAGGTTTTCAAGGTAGTTGGAGCGAAATATCACTTCACCTAGAATTTGACTTCATTTTGAAGATAAAACTCCCATCTTTCCAATGGTATCAAAATGTTAACCCCTTGCCGAACTACTTTTCGAGCAATTTGCCTAAACATACAAGCTGCTTTACATGTTACAGATTACGGCTGTGCGCTCCAGAGGGAGAATATTGAAACATTAGGAACTTCTAACACCTAGATTTTGTCAAAAAACTAATGGCGTGTAGTTTGTAAGTTTTTCAATAATTTATAAAATTTAATAAATGTCTCACCGCAGTAATTTTTACAAATCGCAAATAAAACCTGTTGTCAAGTTATTTTCACCGAACGGCGTGAAAAAATGAGTCAAGTTAGAGACTTATGAAGGTAAATTTATTTTATTACCGAGTATTTTTGTCTTATATAACTAAATATTTTTGCGCCATTACCATTACAATATTTACGTCATACCTACTTCTTAGAGACGCTGAAATGAAAAAAATAAAATTCGAATATGGTATCCATTAGGGAATTATCTCACTCAAACTCCCTTAAGTGGTGATGGTTTCTAAAGTGAAAATTCACGGATTTATTTATGAAGGAGCTAGATACACGAATATAATTCGTCGCGGAATGTTCTCATGGAAATTATTTGCAGTCACTTGACCAGAACTTGTGGCATATTTTCACCAAGTAGTCCACCTAACCACGTTCATTCATGCCTAATATTATCATTGAGCTCGGAAGGTGAACAAATCTGGCTCGAAGAAACCTCCGGTAGTTGACATCGAACTAAATTGGCTTGAATGTGACTGGAAACTTACTTGACCGAAATTTGGCAGTTGGGATCGAATTACAGTCAAGTTAAATGGTTTTTTAATGTAGTATATCCTCACACTGGGATCATATGCCCAAATTATCTGGAAGTGGTATTTATACAAAATATTACGTAAGTTAACAACAGAAATTTCCTTGTTAATCATTCTATCTGAGATCGAGTAGAATTTCCTGTGGGAAATGTTTCAATAACATAGAATATTGAAAAAAAATACAGGTACGTTATATAATTTGCAAAGGTTTCCTTTTCGCGGTGAGAAATCAGAATTCATTCCTGGAGTCAGTCTCACTGAATGTAGCGCTTTGAACATGAGGTAATATATTAAAATCAAAAGAAAAAATTAGCAGAAAATCCGCATTTAAGTACTTAATAAGAAAGAAGGTTAGGAAAATATGGAAGTCATATCAGAAGCATTTCGTTTCTTCATCTCATAATAAATGTATATGAAGCACCAAAATACGCGGTTGATTAAGTTAAATCAACGTTCACTATTGAACGATGAATAGCAAATTTATTAAAAAGTTTCGAGAACAAAATGATTATTTTTGGGAAAAAATCGTGAAATTTTTTATCCTGAAAAACGTAAACCAAGCTCTTTTCTACCGACTAAAAAAACAATAAATACGTCAAGGAACATTAGGAAATGTTATCATTTGCTAAATGTTTCTATGGCAATGAAGGAGATATCAAAGCAATATATCAAAGCAATGGCAGATAATAAGGAGAAACTAAAATATTCAATTTAAACTTGAGATAAAATAGTAAGCTACGCAATTAACTTTGTGCTATAATCAATTTATATAAATAGAAACGCAGAAAGAAGAGCAATGAAATCAAATAATTTTACTCTTAGATTCAATTCATCTCCCATTCGCTCTAAGATGATGAAATTATGGAGCAGACGAAACTTCCCTCACATTCATAAACATTTTTTTACCGTGAAAATATTTCTTGTCAATTTGAAATATTTTTAGCAGTGCTCGTAAAAAATTCTTCAAAACTTTCATGGGGTCTATTTTTAAATAATAAAACGAATGAATTCTTGCGTTGCGTGACAGAGAGAGGAAAAAAAAGCCTTTGCATAATTCAAGAAGAAGTAAAAAGATGGCCTAAGGGCGAGGACATAATTACTTTAATATGTATTTCATTCGAAGCTAATAGAGACTCCTTGCAATATGATATTCAATTTATGAAGTTGCGGGTTGAAGGCATGAAGTTTTACAAGCGCCAATCCGTTCGGTCAATGCGCGACGTCTACGTATGAAATAGAGATATTTTCACCTCCACGAGGAAATGTTTTCATTTTCTTCGTTTTTTTCTCCTTCGCACTGGGTCTCAATTATATTCGGAATTGGAAAAGATTTCCTTTTCCTCCTTGTCCTTTTTTCGTTTATAACATACTCTTTTTTTCTGATCTCTCTCCAGCCATTTTCATTGCATCCAATGCGTCTTCTCTTCAGTCTTCTAGGTTTTCATAGACATTGCCCCAACTTCAACCCAAACGTGCTTTACCGAAGAGAAAAAAAATTGCAAACCGGGGAATAGGCGACGGATAGAAACACGAAACCCATCGAAGTCTAGTTTCCCGCCGGGATTCCAAGCGGAGGAATAGTCTTTGTATCCCCCCGGTTCCATATCTGTCTATAAATCTGCTTCCATCCAACTTGATCCATCCCAACCTTTTTGCCACCCTTATTATTCTTTTCAACGTGAAGGTTTCCCTCCAGTTTTAGGCGGTAAGTCTCTTTTTGAAATCCTCTTCCTTGGCGTAGTGCTTCTTAGTTTTTCTTTAGTTGGACCGAATTCATTCATGGCTTGAGTTTTCACCGAAATATCAGTTATACCGAGTATGTTTCTTCCGTTTGTGGCGCCTCACTTTGGCACATTTCAAAGGCTGCTTTAATTGGCCGATTGCTTAGCCATTAATGTAATGCTATAAAAATTCTTCCATAATTGTCACATGATGAATACGTTTAGCGTTCTCTAAGTGGCGAATATTTCTTATGCAAGTTTTAACTTATACTGAAGTCCAAAAATGAGTGCTAAAATACTTTCTATGATTTTATAAACTCAAGATACAAAAAAATTGAGAGTTTTAATTTAATACTTTGGGAGAATAACCATGATGATACATGAAATAATTCAACATATAAACGACATTGATGTAAGAGAAACAAACATTTTCGACAATATAAAACTCATACAAAATACAAATGCTGCCATAATTTTATGATTTGCCATTTAAAAAAGTTTTCACCGACAGTGACCTAATCATTTTTTGTGCCGCTTTCACGCTGGAATATTAGGAATTCATAAGACAGAGATCATGCACCAAAAGAGTATATCTCGGATATAATGCCAGGATTGTCAAATACCAAACTCCAAAAAGACTTGAGCCTTTCTTATATTGCTGAGGTAAGGGTTTACTGAGTCGATGGTCTTGAATGAAGATTTAAAATCTGAGGAAAATGGAATCAGGTAGACAAATGACATTTTACTGGAGGGGACTACGGTGTCATCTGCGACAGCAACGCAGGCAACTTGAGTTCGCAGCCTATCTAACGTGATATATTCCTTTACATATCTATTTCATAAAGCTACAGCTGGCTCAAATCATCACGCGACACCACGCGATAGTCTGCTCTATGTCGAAAAACAAAATAACGGGGATCGGCGGAGAGAAGTAGTACATAGGCGTCTCGGAAGAATCATTCGGGGTGCCTCTCTGAGGCGAAGAAACGAACACATGTGGTGGGAGGGCGTTGGGTGGGAGGGTGAGAAGAGGGTGGCGTGGTTTGGGGGAAGAGGAGGGTGGCGTGGAGGACGGATCGAAAGACAAATGAAATACGCCACGGAAACGACCTTGCATCCGACTGGCTCCCTCAGAGCTTGCCCCTCCTCATGCTCTCGCATTCCGTGCTTAGAATCCTCGATTACCATGAATAGAGAGGCGGGATTTCTTTCTTTTAAGGAAGCAGAATCCTCCTCCTCGGATCGGAGAATGCTTTTTGCCTTTCGACCGAAATACAGAGCTTCGGAGGTTGGTCGGGGTCGTCAGGGTGTGTTTCGCATTCCGCGCGTGTGGGGCAGGGTGGGGCACGGTGAGGGGTAGGGTGGGTGGGGGGACAGGGCGTGCGAGGGAATTTGGAGCAGAGATGAGATTGTGTGTGCATAAGCGGGAGGGGGGGGGGCAGTGACTCATCTTGTATCCTATTTTGAAAAACTAACAGGAAGCCTTATGGGAGAGGGGATGGCACGACGGAATAAGAAAACTGGCGGGCAGGCTCTGCAGACATTCTAAATTATCATAAACTGGAATGAAACATGTTGAAAGAGGGTGAAGTACTCATTACTTTATCAAAAAATTATGAAGTTAAGCTTTAAGGGAAGTATAGCTTAGGCAAGCTATCTTCGAATTGATGGCTGCTGATGTTTGTAATGGGTGTATAAGTATTATACTTACAGTGAGCGACAAAAAATATAAAACATTTTCTCTTTCCTGGTTGGAAATATTTAATTCAGACCAAAAGAGGTCCTGAGACCCAAAAGTGGCGTCAGAACTCTTTTTATAACACCTCGTTTTGATTAATGCATGTACATATACCACGATGTAGACATGAATATCTAATTTGTTTCCCTTAGATTCCAAATGCAGTATTTTTGTTTGGAAGTTGCAGTCATGGTTAGTTTCCATTATGTATTTGGCTTTCATAGACTTGTCATTTCCATTCCTTAGATATCTTCGTTGTTCTTTAAGCCGTATTGTAAAACTTCGTCCGGTCTGACCAATATACACCTTAAGGCATGAGTTACAACTTAATCTATATACTCCACTTTTATTTAGCTTTTCAATTTTGTCTTTTCAGTTGAATAAAGGTTAAGAGAGGTTGTATGATGTGTAAAATGAAATTTTGTATTTTTTTCTTTGGGGAAGATTTTTGCAATTTTGTAGGAGAGGTGGTTGTATGATGTGTAAAATCTCATTCTTCAATTTCATTTTTCATTCTTCATTATTCAACTCAAATGAAAAAATTGAAAATCTAAATAAAATCTCCGTTGTCATTTCCATTCCTTAGACATCTTCGATGTTCTTAAAGCCGTGTAGTAAAACTTCCTCCGGTCTGACCAATATACACTTTAGGGCATGAGTTACAACTTACTCTATATTTTTTTTTAATATAGAGTAAGTTGTAACTCATGCCCTAAAGTGTATATTGGTCAGACCGGAGGAAGTTTTACTACACGGCTTTAAGAACATCGAAGATGTCTAAGGAATGGAAATGACAACTCCATGACAGCCAAACACATAATGGAAACTAACCATGACTGCAACTTCCAAACAAAAATACTGCATTTGGAATCTAAGGGAAACAAATTAAATATTTTTGAGCAGCTAGAAATATTTCAACACAGTCTTTTCCAAATTCCGCTTATGAACGAAAACGTATCTCAATCTCCCTCCCCTTTACTCTCCATTAAATTACCACGATAGTAGCTTCACCCTCCCATTATTACTTCTAACCTTCTTCTTTCACTCCCTAACAACCTTCTTGAAAAATGTAAATAGCATTTGTTTAGTATCATAACGTGCTTGAAAATGATATAATATATTGAAATTAGTCGAACAAATCTTAATAAAATAAAAGTGGAAAACTGCAAAGAAATTTCATTACTATGAATGAGTTCCACCACATCTGCCGTGATACAACTTTATTTATTCTTACAATTTACTTGACAATACTTTGTGTTGCTGTTTGATGAATTTAAATGCTCTGGTAAGAGATGCTTTTTTGGCGTAAAGTCTTTACAGTTATTTACATACCATTTATTACATATAAGGATCTTTTCTCCAAAGAACACCGTTTTATATATCACAAAATCATCGAAGTTTTCTAGGTTGGCGCGCTATCCCCTTTTATCTAACACATCACAAACTTCTGGTTTTGAGACGAGTCACTGGAGAGGAAGTGGAGGAATGATGGGAGGGGTCTAGGGTTGCTTGTGGCTGCGTTGCCGCGCGGTGGGGAAGGATTCGTAACCCTGCTATTTTCAGGGATCGGGGGATGAAGCAAAGAGGTTTGATCAGCACAGGGGGGGGAGAGGGAGGGGGAATTGAGGAGGGGGAGCAGGAGGAGGGTCTGGAGGAGGGATACAAAGGGTATAAAAAAATCAGTCGGGTCACGTATCCAAGGGAACAAGATTCATACAATCAGGGTCACACCGATCCTCTCCGGTCCGAAAATGAGAAAGAATGAAAAAAAGATGTCCTGGTCGTCCATTTATGCTGCGAGGAGTTTCCTGATCCAGGGGAAGGAGAAACAAAGAGGGGAGGGGAGAAGGATAAAAGGGAAAGATGGTGGAATAGGGAACGAGGATTGGAAAGCGGTGTTAAGGATGGGGAAGTGAGGATTTAGGCGGAAGGAAGAAGTCGTTCTTGTTACTTCTATTTCTCTTTTTCTCTTGAAATGCTTCGAGAAGGAATAACCGTCATAATACCACTGTGGATAACTCTTATTCAACGTCCAGTTGCGTAACTTTCCGTACCCCTCCTGTCTGTCTACGTAATTTCACTAACAAGGGGGACACTTAAGTGCCATGATACACTCACCTTCGGGAGAGAGGAGATTTTTTTTCTATGATGCAGGACGTTTAGTGCGTGTTCACCCTGATTTGGGTTTCATTGACTAGACCTTAGTTTTGCTAAAAATATATATTTTTAAGCGATGTTAGACATTAAAAACCAATGCTGCACATGACGAAGGATGCTGACCCCGTAAAGAAGGAGGCAAAGGGGGAAGGCTAAAAGGGAATGGGGCCCTGGTGTGGGAGAGCGGAATCTGGTGGACAATTCGGAGAGGAAGATTGCGCGAATTGTGGTCGTCCTCATCGACCAACCGGAAGTGACGCCAAAGAAGGCATTCCGAGTGGACGAGGCGTCGTCGGATGGGAGGAGGGTGTGATCAGCGGAGGGAAACGGCGCAGGGATTGGAAAGAAGTCTCTTTCTCATCGCTAGTGTCACCCTCTGCTTTCAGTTCTCTGCTCTAACGAGAGGGGTCGCGGACGGATCGGCTGAGTGGTTCGAGGCGGGGCCGGCAGAGGCGCGAGTGTCGTTGGTGGTGAGAGTTGGTTTGGGTTGGGAGGTGAGAGGAGGGGGTTGGAGGGTTAAGTAAAAGTCGGAATGAAGGAGAATATGTCACGAGAAACTGCATGGCATTTTGCTGTAATGAATGTTAAAAGTATATGCGAAAATAAAAAAAATAAGCAAATTGATGTTTTAAAATATGTTATGAGTAGTTTTGTTAATTATACTTATTCATTGATCATTATTAAGATTTCAGGCAGAGGCTTAAAATACTGGGTGATAGATGGTGCAGGGATTTTGGTGGTTTTCCCTGTTAGTAGGGGGTTCACTTAGACCTGCATATGTCCCCTCAAATGGGTACAAAACCGTCATCAATGTCAACCAGCCGTCACCGCCATCGTCGACCGCCACCGCCATCGAAAAAACCGTCAGCCAGCGTGGGAGAGCACCGAGACCACTGCTTCATCAACTACCACCCCGCGGAAGCCTTTGCGAAAACCATAACAAGATATTGCTTGGTATTGGCTAATTTAATTACCCAATTGATAGATTATTTAAGATTTGGAATAGGAAAAAGGATAAAGGATAAAAAAAGGTAATAGGAAATGACGATGATTTATTATATGCCAGGAAGAAGAGCAGATCATTTCATATCCTCTGTAAGGCAACTAATGGAAAAGAAATGGGAATTCGATAAGAAAATGTACATGATTTTCATCAATATAAGAAATTCGTATGACTCTGAGAATATGTAGATATACTTGGAATTCTATTATATTAATGTAATACTCCTTATATTTGCAAAAGCTTCTAGGAGTTTGGATTTGACCCTAACATAATAAAAAGGGTACTAGGACAATATATAATAAAACAGTGCATAGTGAGGACTTTAGATGAAATAACAGGATAGTTTAAAATCAATTGACGGCTAAAACAAGAATCGTAGTCTCCTATTGTATTTAATGTCGACATTTAAAAAAATAGGGAAACAAGACGTATGGTTTTTGCAGATGACATGGTTATTTGGAGAGAAGAAGTAGTCAATATTGAGAAGGAGCTTGGTGAGCAGCACCAACGTGAAATTAGTAAGATTAGAAATCAGTAAAGAGAAGGGTGAAGTTTTGGTCGTGGGGACAAGGAGCTTGAAAAAGACATCCAGTCAAATGGCAGCCAACTGAAGGTTGTAGAAAACTTCACCTATTTAGGAGCTGAAGTAGCTAGTGATGATAGAGTATGAAATTACAAAAAGATTGTAGAAAGGAGGAAAACTGTTTCAGAATCTACTCTGGGACAATAGAGTATAAAGAACGTTAAAAATGATGTTGCATAAAGTTTATTATATACCAATAGTTACTTATGCATCGGAAACATGGATGTTGGATGAGAGAGAATAGAGTAGACTGTAAGCTAGGGAAATGAAGTTGTTGAGAGTGTATCTGGAAAGAGGAGAATGGAGAGAAAGAAATACAGACATCAGAAATAAAATTGGAGTTAGTAGCTTGAGAAAGAAGGTAGAAGGTAAAATTTTAAGATTGTTGGGGCACTGAAAAAGAATGAAAGACAATTTCCTGATTTGGGAAGAGGAGAGAGAAAATGGGAAAAGACATAGGGAAAGACTGCGTAAATGATGGATAATGAAGTGAAAAGAGACCTAAAGAAGGGAAAATATATCGTGGGAGGAATAGTGTAAAGAGGAAGCATGTGATGACAGAAAATAGTGTGAAAGCTTGGCATTAACCTAAACCCACACATTAAGGAAAAGGAACGGCTCTGAATGGAATAGGTAATGAAATAATTGAAATGCGATCACTGCTGTAATTCATAGGAGACACTTAGAACAAAGCGGAAAAACAAATCCAGACAATGCATCTTTCACGCCGGTCCAGGTGCCATGGATAATATGTAGCGATGCGTAAGACATCTCTTCAATGTAAGAAACACCTCTTCAACGCAACTTCACGAAAGCCTTCACGAGGTAATCGTCTCATCATCTGTCAGCTCTCTCCAGGTTGATAAAGTGAAGCTACTCATGGTCTCGATCTACGATTTCAATATATTCGAGGTAAAGGACCCCCTCATTAAAGAAGGAAAAAGAGGCGTGAGAAGTAATTTGCAATGGAACATCTGTGTGAAGGGATTTCAATTTCGTACGACAAAATGGTATTCAATAATGGGAAATAAAATGAAAACTCTCCTTTAGTGATACATTATACCATGAGAATTATAATGACAGGTAGTTAGACTACGCCAGCTCTCTGTAACTCTAACACCCTGTGCAATCATTGTGGAGCCTTTGGGTCATTCCATGTCAAGTGGTCTGATTTCATAGAAGTGCCCCGCTCGACCATCACGGATTTCAATAAAATTTTACATGGACATTCACATATACCTCCAATAAATATTTGTAGATTTTTACGTTCACCGACGGTATACTTGCTGAGATATAGTACTTTGTTTGACCCCGTGGCTCTGCCTTCTTCAGTATGACTACGAGATTTCGGTAACTTTGAGGCATAGTATCTCAGGGGATATTTTGATGATAATAATTTTTAGTATATTTCGTTGGTCCATGGTGACATTGTCACTACCAGTTCCGGCATTTGAACCAGCAACCCCATCGCCGTAGGGGTCATGCCCGATAGCCTAGCCTTGGGTGGGTTTCTTGGTTGAGGACCCCAAGCCTGTAATTTGGTTTCTTCGACAACGTTCCAAATTCTTGAGTGGGTATCTGTCTGGTTCCCAAGCCAAAGGTTGGACGGCTTATCCTAGATTCCCAAGCCTACAGTGGGTATATTATATGGCTCCCAAGCCGAAGCTCGTATGTTTCTCATGGACTGCCAAATTCCACAAATCGCTTATTTATTACCTATTGAATTTTCGAGCTGCGTTCTTTAGCGTCACTTCTGGAAATCTTCATTAGATTCCAGCCCAACATCACCTTTGCGTTCTTACAGCTCCCTCAGTTACGTAGTCAGGACAGCAGTATCGATTTAAGTTGTGGAATTTGGAATTCCATGAGAACCATACGAGCTTCGGCTTGGGAGCCATATAAGATACCCACTGTAGACTTGGGACCCTAGGATAAGCTGCCCAATCTTTGGCTTGGGAACCAAATCATATAAGATACCCACTCAAGGATTTGGAACCTTATCGAAGAAACCAAATTGCAGGCTTGGGATCCTCAACCAAGAAACCCACCCATGGCTGGTATCGTACGGCTATCGGACGTGACACCTACGGCGATGGGGTTGCTGGTTCAAATGCCAGAACTGGTAGTGACAATGTCACTATGGACCAACGAAATATACTAAAAATGTCTACATAAAACAAACAAGACGACACACAACAGAATGCATGCGGCACCTCCATAGCAACGCTCTCAACGTTGTTTATATTTTTAGGGCCTTATGCGCTCGCGATGAAAAACCAAGTCTACTTTTTTAAGAGGCTTGAAACATGCTCTTTTAAATAAAAATGATTCAGAAGAGTATCCGGAAGGTCTTTCTTTTGTTAGAACGGGCAGAAAATAAACT
This sequence comes from Pyrrhosoma nymphula, assembly GCA_963573305.1. Lineage (NCBI taxonomy): Eukaryota > Metazoa > Arthropoda > Insecta > Odonata > Coenagrionidae > Pyrrhosoma > Pyrrhosoma nymphula. The sequence goes on along the minus strand of OY754336.1, from coordinate 25,134,333 downwards.
ATTTTTTTCGTTTTTACAAATGTCATCCTCTAATTTGTTCCTATTTTTAGGGCCTTATATGTCCGTGATGAAAAATGAGTTAAACATTTTTACAGGGTTGGAATCATTCTCTTTCTAAAAAAAATTATCCAAAAGAAATTCCAGAGGGTCTATTTTTGTAAAAGTGGGGTGAAAGTACCCTATTTTTGACGTTTTTACAAAAATTGTCAAATTATTACTCAATTTTTAAACTAATGGAGAGCACTAGGAAGATAATATTTCATATTCATAAACCATGTGTTCATATGTTATCACGTGCAAAGTTTCACATTGATTATACCTATACTTCCTGAAATATAAAAAGCAAAAAATCTCAGCAAGTATACCGTCGGCATATATACCTCCGATAAAAAAATGTTTATTGGAGGTATATGTGCATGCCCATATAAAATTTCATTGAAATCCGTGATGGTCGAGCGGGGCACTTCTATGAAATCGAATGACCCATTTATTAAGCCAGATGATATAACAGTGGAATGAAGGTTCTTCACCACCTAACGGAAAGGGAATATTAATATACGAGCTCGTATGTACTCTTCTTAAAATGCAATATTATTTTGGCTTCTCTTCGCTGTTGCGGTAACTTAATTCACATTTTTCTATCAAGAATCACTTCATTATCTACCGTGTGAAGAGGTTTTACTATATGATGAAGATAGTGCTGTACTCACTAAATTGATGGAAACAGTTCAGAGGTTTGAACTTGAAAGGTCAGCAACGTTATGCGAGGTTAATTAGAGATTGGAGAGAGACGAAGAGGTGCAAGTACATTGCAGTGGTTGGAGACTAGGAGAAGCTGCTTAGGATTATAAAATAAACTTCTTATTCTTATACTGTGAAAGAAGAAAATAATTAATTAAATAAAAGTTTTTTAATATACCACGTTTTTAAAACGGACTAAAAAGTATAAAATAATTTTCCCTGGGTCCTTCTAAATTATTGAGGGGGAGGTTTTAGTGGCTATGGATATATTTGTAAGACTTGAAGAGAAAAACGTGGGGCGCAGGCAACCCATGATAATTAAGGAGGAGTAAAGGGACCAGGTGTCGTTGAGCAAACTCCCACAATACAAATACCATTTGCAATGCACTGAAATAGGTTGTAAACTCATCCCGATTATCTACTTCTATTATCTAATGCCTGCGCCCCACGTTTTTCTCTGTTTAAGTCTTACAAATATCTCCATAGCCACTAAAAATTCACCCTAAAAAATTTAGAAGGGCCCAGGGAAAATTATTTTATACACTTTAGTCCGTTTTAAAAACATGGTATATTAATTTTTTTATTTAATTAATTATTTTCTGCTTTCTAGTTTTATACCCGGGTGAAAGTTTCCAATCGATTTTATGCATCTTGATGAGACTCTGACAGGGATACATAGGAAATTCTCGATGCATTTCAGATTCTGTCAGCTGACAGTGTGTGGAATTGAAATAATTAATTAATCGTTAATTAATTGTTATAACATGTAGCTAACATTGCATTGTCATCCACTTCTGAGCTCTAGTTAAAATTACAAGCCTCTACTAGCCCATCAGTAAATATGTTAATTAATTAATTGTTTATTAATTAATCAATTAATTGCTAAAATAGATAGCTAATATTGCATTGTCATCCACTTCTGAGTTATGGTTAAAATTTCAAGTCTCTTGCTGATCGGAAAATTAGTTTAAACCCGGTTGTAATATTCGACCCGAACAGACAGACAGACATGACGGAAACCGAACTAATAAAAACGTGGTAAAAAGACTTCAAATGTATTATTTTTATCCCTAATAATAGTAGTACATTTCTGATTTTAAAAATTGTGCTGATAGTTTCGACCCTTCTAGTCGTTTTCGAGGGGATTCAGTATAAAGTAAAAGTAAGTGGTGAAGGGGATCGGATTGCATTGGTGGCGAGGATAAAGGTTTCCCATGTCGGGGGCTCGTAATTTTGTCAACATTCAGTGAAAAAATCATTCGTCTGGACTGGGACTCTAGCAGATGGCCATGGGCGACCAGTTCCGCAGTTCTTTGAATTCGAGGGCTCGTGTTCGCATCCTGGCTGTGGCCTTGAATTTCGTGGAAGCTCTACTCGCGTGCAATATGGAGGAGAATTGATGTTCCCTCTGGTTCTGCACTCGGGCGGGACGTTAGACTGCGAGCCCTTTGAGAGCATTCCGCTGTCTCATTCCGACGCCGAGTTTCCCCTAGTGCGCAAATTACCTCGATGATCAGTCGCTAATCCTAAGCCAAAACAAATTATTTTTAAGTGGAAGGATCGGATGTTTTACAATGAAAACACTTAAATTTAGTGTAAGAACTTTTTCAGTCTCAAAGAGTAAATTTTCGTTGCTTGTAAAGATTTAAGAATATTGAATTGGAGACAACTTATTCCCATCCGTCATAGTGATGTTGAAAGCTTAAATTACCCCTCAGAAAATAGCATTGCCCTCTATGCAACGTCTTCACATCGTGGATAACTTCTTCTCACTTTTGGTGTGAAATTCTCTGCGTCTCATGGTATATCACACTGAGGCTAAAATCGAAAAAGGCCAGTCGAAATCCCAAAAAGGCTATAACTTTTCAACAAAGAAATGGATCCAACCAACCAAATTAAAATTGTAAATAAAAACAGCACCAAACCTTAAAGGTAACAATCTTGAATATGTCTATGTATTTTTATATTTAATGACTGTAAATAAACCATTATGTAATAAAAAAAGAATTGTAAAACATTTAACATCATGTATCATTTATTTATAGCCCTGAAGATAGAAAAATAAAAATAAAAAACGCCGTGAAAAGTTTAAAAAGAAATAAATAAATATGTATATTATTGACCTAAACTCATAACACTTCACCATATATAAAAAGAGGTCGAGATTAATACCATTTAAAAAGGTTATTACATGAATCTGGAAATTGAAACTACCCATGGTCACGCTCCAACCATCTTGTGTCATCGAATGCCAATTACCATTGTTCTCACTAATTAACAATAATCAGCCCCTTAATTTGTAAACATTTCGCGATAAAAATGGACCTTCGATTTTACTGTAAAAACCTCCGGATTCATGCTGTTGCAGAACCTCTTGCAATTGCACAAAAAACCTGTCATGTTTTACAGCATATTGTCTTAAAATCAGTGCAGTATAAATGAGTTTTAAGAGGTACTTGTATGCTCACCAGTTAGTAAAATGGTGGAATCTATTTGTATCCAATTTTTTTTAACTTTGAACGGTAAAATAATTTATTTGTACGCCACTGAGTCGGGTGGATTAGAATGGATGTCTTGGTGGGAGGGTGGAGGGAGGGGAGAGGAGGAGGAAGGGAGAGAGGCACGCATGTGAGACCTTTCTATCCTATGTGTTGGAGTGACCGCAGATCGGAATAAATGTATGACGATTATTGGAGCGATGTTCGCTTGTGAAACGTTCGGAAGCCTGCCGGTAGGTAGTATTCTATAGGTGAACAATAGTCACGGCCGAATTTACACTTGTAATTCATTCAAAGCACATGCTGAGGAAGGAACACCATTTTATCACAGTGTAATTAAAAGCTTTGCAATATCCATGTCTGACACCTTTGGAGAAAATCAACACAAACAGCAATTGCAGGTTTTCCCAAGGTCTACTCTTCTAAAAAACACTTCATGGAGCATAAAAAATACTTCAGATGGGTTTTGGACGAAAGGAAAGCAAGTTGTGCTTAGAATTGAGCATCGCGCTGATACGAATGGAAAGCGCCTAGAGAAGGAAAGGGGGAAGAGGGGAGAGAGGGAGGGGTGTTGCGGGTATTTTCGGGGTTTTTGCACAAACTTTGCTCCTCTTTCTCCCCCTCTCTCTCCCTTATACCCTTCCCCCTCTTGTACCCCTCCCATTGTGTCCTCACGCACGTCGCCGCCACGGCCAAATCCCAATCCAGGATCAAAGGAGCGGTTCCTGCCGCCGCCGCGCCGCTGCGGTGTGGCTCCCAGCGCCCTTTTTGATGTCCACCCGCACCCACCCACACCCACAAACATACCCTTCCCTTTCCCCCCTCTCTCTCCACTCCGACACCGATTTTGAATCAGATCGATGGGCGATCGAATGCATTCCGTCCCTTGCTCCTCTCTTGTTCCTGCCCCCTCTCTTCCTTCCACTCTCCCCACACCCAACACTCCTCTCTCCCTTCAGCACCCTTTACGAATCTCATCCAGCCACGACTATTCATCCCACATGCACTACCCCCCCCCACACACCCACAATGCCCGAAAGCAAAAAAGCTTCCTTCTCTTTGCGTCTGTTGCAGTCAGTCACCTTCCCGCTATTTTTTTCTTGCTGTTGTCGGCCCATTCTTTACAGCTTTTTTACTCCTCTTCCCTTGTTCGTTCATTTGTTTGGCCCGCGTGTGGGGGGGGGGGGGAATCGGTCCCAAAAATTCACCGATGATATTCGCCTCCGCCGCCGACATGAGGAGGATCGTTTGGGATTTCGGGGATTGTTTGAGCAAACAGGCTCACTCTGTGCCAGCCAGGGTCTCGCCTGCTCACTTCCCGTCCCTCTGATATATTACGGCGGCTCATTCCACGCAATCGAAAGGCCAAAGCGACTCTCTCGGTGGAATTCCGGCTTTTTATGCCACGAGCAACGAACGGCCGAGAGAGCGTGGTGCAGTGAGACTAATGTATCATGTCCTCCCTATTTATTTGGGAATTTTGTTTGAAATGTTTGTCGTTAAATCGCATATTGAATAGAGCTATGCCATTATTACATCAAATATATTACCGTTCCGTCCAAATATTAGCCGACTTTTCAAAGGAGTATTTCTGCCTTTGAGATTAATACTGGTAATTCCGAATTTAATACAAAAACAACATGATAATCAAAAGACAGTAGAGCGTAAAATACTCATTCGAAAAAATACTGTGGGCACTCCAATGTGGTCATGTGACTCAACGCCCCGGAGTAATCTCTTGTTTGTTATCTGTTCAATTGCTGTACTAATTTTTTTTTCTATTTGCCTGTTTGCTTTTTTCTTTGAGTAGGCTGTTAATCTGAACACCGCTTACGATAAGAAGTTTTAAAATTATTAATTTTAGAGTTATTAATGATTGAAAACGTCAAAGAGTAAATTAAGTAGTAAATAGTGAAGAATGGTTTTCAATTACACAGTATTTGCTCATGCATATTAAACACATCGAAGTGGTAAACATTTAAACTTAACATCTGAATGTCTGAATATTCGAACGACGTTTAAATCAACTGCCGTATATGAAATTATTATGTGGGAACACCCCATCAGTATAAAATCTAGTATAATTTTTACTCAATAATTAACAGCCATCCAGTTGTACCCCGACAGTTAAATTATCCATAAAAATGAACAATATTGGCTGAAATTTGCGGTAAATTAAATAATTTATGGAAGTAGAAAATAGTAGATTATATACGGTAGTGCAGACGCAAATTTAGGAGCTCAAATTTTCTATTGTAACTATTTAAAAATTTAGCATTTAATTCCATTGAATCATAATGCTCGCCTCATAATAGGTTAATTCTGTATGATTAGTGCCTTCCTGCTCATCATCTGACGCATTGTGAGATAAGAATTCCGTAAGGAGACTATTTGAAATGGAAATTCACCAAACATTGCTGAATAGCTCTCCTACCACAATTTTAATTTTAATATAAAACTTAGTTTAACATCATTGTCAAACAAAAACATGTCCGTTTTATCACAATTATCACGCCTCTATTGCCTTCAAGCTGTGCCTAAAATCCATTCAGCATGACTGCGTTGCTTAGGGTGACATTTTAAAATCAATTGCATCAGGACAAAATTTGAACACTCACCACACAGGTGGAGCTTTCAATCAGAGCTTTATGCAGTACACTGAAACATTTTTCATTATTGTTGGTGCAAAGATGCGGGCGGAAAGGGATAGCTCTAATTTCTTTGTCCCTTATTGTTCGTTTCGATCCTCGATTTGCAGCTTTTCCTACATTTACGTGCAATGCTCAAATGAACCTACTCCATACTATGGAACTGCGGTGCGAGTACCTTTACTATGTAATATCTTCCTAAATACCTTTTATTTCATTTATTTTTTACCTTGTTTTCTGCTTGAATAGGTCTTTTAAATCACTGACGATTTTTTAATGAGGATTTGTCTTCATTTAAAATCAGACTCACAAGGTGTAAATGACGACACAGCGTTTGCAGAGTGATATCACGCGATGCGCATAATCAAACGATTGAAATGAATGTGATCGTCTAAAAGAGTACGGTGCGGGAATCGACCTTCACTTCCACCCTCGCTAACCGTGAGGCGCCGCAGGTTGCCGGCCGGCAGGAGGGCCGGAATGTACGCCACTTTTGTCGTGGGAGAAGATTTCAACGCAGCACATCTCAGATACGATAGCGTGCTGATGTCGCTGCCTAAAAAACTGAATTGTACGGATTTTGTCGGTTAAAAATAAAAAAAGGTTATGGAGTATTCTATAATGACACATCTAAAATAACAGGTACTGTCCCATATTCACCTGAAATTCGGTGGAAAAAGTCACTAGAGGGCACAGAGCGTGTATGATTCGTCGATCAGTTTTCACTGCGGCGCCTGTAATTAAAACCCTTTTACTTCCGGTAGGGCAACTATCAGAAGAGGCGCAAGAATCCTGGCAAAAGGACTTCAAGTATGTCGGAGAGAATCACACTCGAAAAACATCAAGACAGCATACGAATGAAGATTTACTCAATTATCTTCTCGTGTCATCAGATCCTATTATACCCAGCTATTTCAAACGGCCTACAAGAAAATGTGGACTGAGAGCAGATGCATTATTAAGACTGTTAGCAAATCCTACTCATCATTAATCCGAAAATAATAAAATTCATAACTTGAGAATTATTTCAGGGTGTTTCTTTATTCCTTAATACTTCGTTTGGCATAGCTACACATAATCCTTTTACACTGTTTTTTTCGAAATTATTTTCTCTCTTATTTAACGCATTCTGATAATATCTCTTAAATAAATAATCAACTTTTCATCGCTGAATGTATTATAACTATGTATTATCTCTTAAGCTTATTACAATCGCTACTCCCGTTCTAAAATATTACATATATTTCATCTTTTCCAAAGATACTTGAGTGCCTGATTATTCGATTTATTTGCCGTAATTTTTACGGATTCATTAAGTTATATAGTAAACTATAAACATTTTTCTCAAAAGAAGTAAATTACGATCCTTAAGAAAGTTCAAAATCGTGAGTAAAACGATAAAATGTTTTTCCCACTTTTTTTTTTAAATGGCCCACTGTGCGGCGCGGGCGGTGCGGCGGGACACGAGTGAGACAGTTTCGGGTGCGTCGGGAAGTCGGGTGCAGCGCGCGAGTATTTGTTTCGTAGAAGGACTAGTCGGCACGAGAAGTTGGCTCTACTCGTGTGCGATCACTCAGCTCAGGCACGCGCGGCTTCTCGTCTCACGGCCGTGTCCCTGACCCAGAGTGCCACACCCGAATCCTCCTTCGTGTCCTATTCTTCTCTCCAACTCCCGTTTCGAGTTCTTCAACTATAATACTAAAGTGACTATCGGTGAAAGTTTAGCCCACGAATCGTTTCAACGATCTCATTCAAGCGCCACTGTTATCAAAGTGTGACAGCTACTCGTTTCATAATCAAATATTGGTTTGGATAATATATGATTTAAAATATACGTATGCATTGCGCGATTCGATATTTCCTCTCGGTAATAGTCTTTCGAGTTATGCATTCTATTCAATAACATTGAAAATATTAATCGAATTCTCAATTTTGTTTGATTGATCCCGTGTAATCATTTCCATGCTTATTTCGACGCGACCTTTCTCTTTGAGTTACTTGGTGGAACGTCAAATGCTTTTGACACATGTGATGATGTTATGAATATTTCTGCTGCAATTCGACAGATATTAAATTTACATATGTCATTGTGAAATTTTGAATATATCGAATAACAACTTCAATTTGATGTTGATGAAATTTGTTTCGTGAAAACATTTTGATGGGCACTTGAGAGGTTAATTCTGTACGATGTCATTTATGCCAGATTTCAAGGCAGTCAGAATAGCGCTGTATAGTAATTTAAATTGAGCTACGAAAGTTTGTGCTATAAATAATAGTGATGATATATCACAAAAGATCCTTAAGTATTACTATCGTTTGTTTGATAACCGTCAAAATCACTGTATGGCAAATGTTTTGTTGAAGAGTTCAGCTGGTGGACGAAGAGTGAAAATGCAGTTTTTAGAACATGTTTCGTGAAATGTTTGCATTGAGGACTACTTATCACTCATTCAAGATAGCGAATATGGATCAAAGAAAGCATACGATGAATTAGAAACCGAATATATTAAAACATACATATCAATCATCCTGTGGCTGTGTGGAGAATGGATTTTATCGAGCTTCGAAACAACCAATTGAAGCGACAAATTGGATTCGTGAAAATGTGCATAAGATACAACCACAATATAAGTAGGATAAATACTTATACTTAAGCCATATCTGTGATCGGATAATTTTCTAAGTAGCTATGGACCATAACTGATAATATAACGCTTTTAAAAATTGCTGATAATTTACTTTTTTCATAAAAGATGTTTTATTTTATAATATTTCGCTTTTAGAAGATAAATTTTTACCTTAGAAAAAATTGCAGCTATATGGCATTGGAAATATTAATGGGATAGCAATTGCTCATTGATATAAATAAAATTAGATGGATCAATGCTCATAATAGCATATTGCAAGAATGATATGTGGTATTGTTATAAAACAACAGTTTGACTCAAAATATATGCGTGCATTAAGCCAAATATTCTCAAACATTCAATTGAGTGAATTTCTGTAAATGTTATGTTTTTTCCGCAGTTATAAACATACACCGTCATTTGCACTCACGTTTGTAAGATTTGTGGCATAAGGGTTGGTTTTAGCACTATAAAATAAGAATGGATTTACAACTTGCGCTAAAAACTGCGCTATAGTTACATTATGGTATCGGAAGCAATTAATACATATATCTATTTAAAACTCCTTCATGTCGACATCTGCAGCAGAATCTTCGTGCAACCACGTTCAAATGAAAACCCCTTTGCAAGCTCGGCAGAGGTAGGTAAATATTTCAACCGATTCTGCCCTTAAAGAGAATCAGTAAGCGGCTTGAAAAATATCTCCCTTGGTCTTAATGAATTAATCACACGTTTTTTGACTCGAGGAAGCGGGAAAACGGGGGAGCGTGTCGTTGACGAATCGAGCGTCCTCATCTCACTCCTTCTTACAACTCCCGACTCTTCCCCTTCTTCCCCACTTCTTACGCGTCACACGAAGGAGAGACATTGCCTCTCCTCCGAATATCGCCATGAGAAAAATCTCGAAGACGTTTGTGGAAAAAAGCCAGATGTCCTCGCGGCAGTTCATCTCTCTTTTCCCACAATTCCCTACGCTTCCCACAAGGCCCTCTCGCCAGCTCCTTCTTCTTTCATTTTATTTCATCACATCGCCACTCTATACTCAAACGAAAACCAAGAAGAAGTAGAGGGAGCGAAAGAAAGAATGATGTGGGTGCTACGAGCCATGTTTTCAACACTCTCTACCGTAATTCAAATAACTACTTCAGCGCTCTTTATTAGAGATAATTTATTTATTTAGATTTAATTAACCTCGACGATGTTGACGAGCGTTAATGCGTCTATTGGATTTTAAATAACCGATGAGGGTATTGACAATCTCCATCATTACAACTTCCTCCGCATCAGAGGTAGTGACAGAAGAAACGAATGCAACTACATGAGAACCAACTCTCACTAACTTTCGACTTGTTTATGTTCAATTTATGAATCCCATTGTGGCGTAAAATAATCAATAAATACTCAAGTCAGTAAATCCAGAAATAAAAACACAATGCTGTAAGGAGAAATAATACGTTGCGCATGGCAAGGACGAATGTGATGAAGAAAAAATAAAGAGAAGAAGGTGGCGAGGACGAAGCAAAAAGTGCTTTTCGCGGCAGCAAAAAATATCAAAAATTACCGGAGTGTTGAAATAGTGGGATGAATAATGAGAAAAGTCGAGATGGAGGAAGACAAGAATGTCCTAGAGAGTGGATGAATAACTATTCCACGTGCGAAAAAAACTCAAGTACATACTTTAAATTCAAAACGATAACGCTATTGGAAATTGTATGAAACGGGCAAAGCGGGAAATATAGAGAGAAATAAGAGCAGAGTTGAGGGAGAGCTTAGCAAACTTAACTGAGTAGTAGAAACAGTTTAGTTGGACACATCATGTTGAATGACGTACTCTTTAGGGTTGCAACTGGGGTAAAATTCGAAGGGAGACGTTTATGGGAAAGACCCCGGAGCATATGATTAGTGGTAGAACATGAACACGTACAATTATGTGGGTTGACTTATGCAGATTATTGGAATTAATAATTAATCTGATCATTAGTTTAGAATAAGTGACCAATATTAAGAATCAATAAAATTGAAATTATTTACGATCTAACATGGAGTAGATAGTTATCAGCTTTTAATTACTAAGAGCAAGCCTAGAATGATAGATGCTAGGATTCGTGGAGTAAAATCGGTGGGAATAGGATTTTATGAGAATTATGCCTCAATTTTAAGTTCCCGCCAAGCAACGCGGTCATAGTTTTAATTGATTCCGTGGCCGGCTCCTGCATTGAAAATGTTCACGAATTCTTCAGGACTTCATGCAGTAAGTTATGCATTTATAATTTACATTGTCGTAACTAAGTTGCGTTCCAGTATAGAGGTGTTAGTAGTTTCAGTAATGTTGAAATTAATTTGAGCCATAAGACGAATAGTCATCACCAATCAGCGTGGAGAATTTTATCACTAGAACGCCCGATTTGCCATTTTTGGCACATTATAATTTTTTAAACTACGGTTTGGGATTGTATTTTGTTTTGTGAGATTGTAATTTTTTTAATACTTTTGGAACATTGAGAGTACAATGATTGAAAAATATCCGCTGTTTCATTTATAGGTAATAATTTAAAAACTATCCCGAACGTCCGATGCGCCGTTTTTGGCATATACCCTCTTTGCAATAAGAGATGGTTTATTAAGATTAAGACTTGTGCCATGAAATGAGATTCGTCATGCATACACAACCAAAATATCACCGCAAATAATTTTTAATACTCGTTAAAAATAAAAATAACTGAAATTATTTCTTGTCAGTGGAAACGGTTTCCTTCTTGCGTAAAAAAACAAAAATTCAAAGCATTAAACATTTGTCATGTAGCTTGTGCCATGTTTTGATCTCGGGTGTTTGATTGGGGAGTCCTAACTTCAGCTTTTATAGTGCAACGGAGCCTAAATAAAAACCTATAGCATTCCGTAAATCTGTATTCTGTATTTTTAAGAAAGTTTTATAAACAAATAAGCTCTCCTAGAATTGCGTGAAACACAAATAGCTCTCAAACAATTGGCGCTCCTAAAATCACAAGCGTTTGATTTGAACCGATAAAACGGATGTCATGATCAATTGGTCTCCAAGGTATTCATTTCCAAATAAAAGCAAAGCCTATGCTAACAATAAGTGCACAAATTCTTCCCGGGTCTTCCGCTGGGTCAAGGGCCGCATTTATACACTCAGCTGGAGCATTAAGATTCCTCAGATTAAATGGATTTCTGAGAAATTTAGAGAAACACCTTTACCCTGAGGACGATGCTCTGATCGAGTACCGAAGCGTCGATTGAAATGCCACCTAATGGAAAACCCGAGAAGGAATTGTTCAACAGATGAGGCAAGAAGACAATATATATTGAAATTCTGAATAGAAGGGAGTAAATTGTTCTGAAAGTGATTTGAAGTCATTATGTCACCAGTACATTGCAACCAATATGAAAACTGCTACGACAAATATGCATTAATGGGAAAGCACTTCTTGGATACGAGTCGTGAGTCAACATATTGCAATATCGTACATCTCGTATCGTATGTTGCAGGAGCTCGATATTGGACCCAGACCTTGCGTCGAAGAACAAATCAAATGGTCGAAAAACGCAGGAGGAAACAGATCGCGGCGCTCAACTCGGACATTTGCATCTTTCCTTTCGCAATATGCGGTGAGTTAGTGACTGTCCTTCACATGAGGCGGCGCGCGATTCGCTCGCATCCGAAACACTTGCTTCGGAGCGCAACGGATAAGCGGATGTTCTGTACAAAGATCTGTCTGGCGGGTGCCCCCAGGGGGACAAGGGATTCCTTGTTTCCACCACCAATCCTCTCCGAAAGACCATCTTTGATCCTTTCCACCTCCAGCCGACCTCGGCGTTGAGAGTCGTCTTGTCCATCTTGTACACCCGCCCCTCGATGCACTTGGGCGAAACATGAGGCGTCCCGGCCACTTATTTCTTCGCTGAGTTTTGAGTGCTCGGTTGAGGGAGTGCTCTCTCTCCCTATCTCTTTGTGATATACACATGAAGGAGCGAGGGAAGGAAGTAAGGAAGCAAATTTACTGTCCGTTCAAGAAGTCGAGACACCCGACTCAGAGAAGTCGTCCGCTTCGCAGGCGGTGGGGTGAAATCCTCGCCTTTTTACCCTGAGTTAGCGGTTTCGAATCGGGTTGGTGTGGTTTTTCACCATTCAGGGCTTGCTAGTTATTCGTGTCCCTCTAAATATATTATATTAGAAGATAGTCGTGAGACAAATTTTAAATTTCGATAACCAATAAATGGACTTTAATGTAATTGCACTGACCTTTTGCAGCAGCTGGAATGGGAATCACTTTCCGACTGTCGATTAAAACTAAGACAATCTATTATTTAAGCTCCAAAAAAATTTATTTTCTTACGACGTTAATGATATTTTACGAAATCCGACGTACTAATAAGATCAGCTCATGGAAATAAAATTAGGGAGCTAGACTGCAGAACGGAGAGATTTTAAAATGTCATTTTTTCCTGCGAACGATAAGAGACCATAACGGATGCCAGTGAGACTTTTAACTAGATTTGTCAAAATTTAGTGTTGCTAGTTAGTTATTAACCCCCTAATACCTGCATGCTTATCTGCTACCTAGTACTAACAGTACGCCGTGCCTGATTTTAGTATAATTCTTATATCTCTGTCCATTTATATAGTTACTAAATACTAACGATCCTTCTACCATTAGTAGCATACCTATAGTGTAGTTCATGTCTGCGGGGCTTCACCTTCTGACAAGCATTAGCGATTTATACTATTGTATCAATAGTCGTAGTTAAACTAACTTTAATAGGGCATAGTGTAATGCATGTTGCTGACTACTCACCCCCTGCTACACACCCTTGAGGTGGCTTGCAGGGTATTTTGTAGATATATATGTAATTAACTGTGAATAAAAGGCAATTATCCTCCCTGCTCTTTTATTGGTATAATTAATTTTGAAATCATTATAACCTAATATCTTTACTGGCCTCAGATTTTAAATGCATTCTTTTTTTGCAGCCAAAAAGGGCTCTCACCACTTAGAAGGCTAATAACTAGATGACTGCGTATCATTCAGGTGTGAGCTTCCAATTTATTCCTAGTTATTATGGGGAGGTGACCGACAGTTGACGTCATTTGCACTATTTAAGAACTGAAAAAAGAAAGAGATAAGTGTAAGAGGACGTAACCATAGGTGAAGAAATATTTGGAGAATGGAGGAAGGGTGGAGAGAAACTAAGCATCAGCGTTTGCCTACACTTATTGCGCCAAACGGTCGGCAGTTTGACGTCCAATTAGACGTACGGAATATTACAACCAAGACTGTGCAAAATACTCCAAACATTTATTTTAAATACGAAATACCAAATGCTCAAAAAATAGTATTTTAAATACAAAATACAAAGACAAGTTTATAATATTTAAAATATTATAATACGTTCCAATCAGAATAAAATCCTAAATACTTAATTTTAAGGGATCGCAATGAAAATAATAGAAACAGAAAGAAGATAACACTAAATTATATATTTTATACAAACAACGAGTGCAGGAGTTAAATAAGATTTACATTTTTGGAGCCATCTCTATTTGAAGCAAATGATTTTAATTAATCAGTGGGTAAATTTTATTCTCGCATGACTCACTATGAGACTAGAAGGCTTTTACTAGGGGTAAAGCATCCTGTAATCTCTCCGTAGGAACTACTTCGAGAACTTTCTAATGAAGCCCGTCTCGAACCGAGTTCAAACCCAGACTTGTGAAAAATGAAATTAGGCTTAAGTGAGAAAGAAAAAGTATGCCATAACAATAAAAGTCACACCGTATATTTAGGACGATAGCCAGAAATAACAACTGATAAAGGCTGTCTCAAAAATATCAGCAGGATTCCAACAACAAAAATACTCATTCCCGTATTCTTTAACATGAAATTTAAGCTTGCCCCAAGTTCAAAGTCACACACAAACTACTCCCACGAGGAAAGTTAAGCGGACTGTTAGCCCTCCTTCAGACCAAGACGTTAATTCCCCTAAATCCTCCTCCTCTGATCTCATCGGAAGATCAGAAAAGTTTTTCTTTTTAAAAATTCTGCGTGACGTCATTTACTTTGTATCATGAGCCCCTTTATGGGTACCACTCAGTAGGACAATGTAATAATTAAATAAATAAAAATGCGTCATAAATTTAAAAAATGACAGTCAATTTAAACGGAATGACAACGATGAACGGAAACAATAAAACCACAAATTATTGCGAGTTTACAGAAATAGCAGAAACTATGAAAATTAAGAAAACTATGATGTGGAATTAAATCCAAAAGAGTTTGGGTTTGATTCACGAGATCCAGTTAATGTAGATTTCTCGGGCGTTCCTACTAGTGTGCTCCAATGACGTACCGTTCTTCGAAACGTCGGCAGACACGGAGGTTTTAACGTGGTACAACACCCAAAAAAACTTTCATTTGGATCATTCGCCGGAAAAACCTCAGATCATTCACATAACGCAGTAACTATCAGTTTTGCATGTTTTATGAATAGCACAATATTTCAGGACAACGAAGTCAAGGAACTACTGCACTAGGTGTGGCAAACATAACGTTTTAAGTTAAAGTTACTATGATGCAGAAATTTAGGCAATATAGAGTCATTACGCATGCCCTTTGCAAAGAGTTATCTCAATTTTCCTTATCTGCAGAAAAGAAATTCAGCAAGTTCTACATCAGTATTCAGTGACACTGGAAATTCTGCATAGCAATTATCATAGAACTTAGTATTCGCGATTACGGCAGATGAACGCTCGAAGCATTGATGCAACGGGCGTAATGTAGAACACCTAAGAGGTCCTAGTTAGAGATTTTTGCTTCAATTCTGGAGGGGTGTGCTACTCTTTATCTAGAGTCCTGCCCTTTCACAGACTACTTAATAGTTAGCGCAATTAATATATAGAGGAGGCTATATCTGCCCATTTGTGTCCACAGTTATTGTTAATTATGTGAATGCACTATGATGGCGATATGCCATAGTTTAAAATTAATACTAGTTCACTTGGGTTCAACTGATCAGCACTGGGTGCAAAATTCACAAAGTGGAATTTGGGCTGTAGTGTACTTATCTCAGAACTATTTTCGGTATTTTAAAATACTCACTTTTGATTATTATTTATTTAGTGTACATTTGTCAGAAGTATTTTGAGTATTTCAAATTATGAAAACACCTCAAATATTTATTTAAAATTCTTTTGTGAGGTTTATTTCAAATATAAAATACTAAAAGTATTTCAAATACGTATTTAAAACACATTTCAAATACTGTCCAACCATGATTACAACTTAAGTGCTCTCCACATAGCACCCAAGGAAGGATCGGAGTTCCACTGGATAATCTCCCCATTCTCGGGGTTTCGAACCCGGAGAAGTCAGTCACGCGGTCAGTCGCCAAGTTCCTGAGCCCACAACCTTTATTTTTAGCTGCAGCTTATTTTATTATAACCACACTACTTCTACTACCGAGATCCTACATAAAAATTTCCACTTGTCACATGGACAATGGAGAGAAATGCTTTTCTTTTGGTCCACGACTAGGTCGTATCCAAGCGGCTTTGTGGAAGGGGGCGAAATATTGCTCCCTACGGGTACCATCGGGGAAACAGCAGCCTTTCGTCTATCAACCCTGGCGGACCTTTTGCAAACGGCTCCCTATTAGACACTGTTCGATATTGGCCCGAGGCAAAGGATACATTTCCAGATTTTCCGACCCGAAATATATGCGTCTATATTTCATCCTAGGATCAACAAAGTGGATGGGTATTTGTACGAGAGGCTGGGAAGTGTGTAACGCCAGGTCAGCCAAGAGAATTCAACACACTTAGCAAACTCTTCGGCTGCTCGATGCCAACTTGGAATGATTTTTCTCCTTTGGAATTATGTAGAATATATCACTAAATTTGAACAAATGCATTTGTTGCAATGCTTCAAGGGACGATTTATATTTCTACTACATAATGCAACAACGTATCTGATGTACAGTAGTTACACTTAGATTTTTCCCAAGTTAAATTTGCGGCACGACTCGACATAGGAAAATATATAATGAGACTATAGTTACCGTAATGTGGATTGGCCAGAAAAAAAGTACTCTTACACCTACGTACATTAATAAAACTTTACCTTGGATTAGTTACATCACCTATTACATTATTACATCAATACAGGATTCTTGGATTAGGAACATTCTAGTTAGCAAAATTTTCCAGTAAAATATTGATTAATCGCCTCAAAGTGCTAGAACCCGTATTTTTGAATATTCATGAATCCCATTGAAGTATAGGTACTTTACAATAAAACTCTGTAAACCTACAATTTATATTATAGGAGTTATGAAACTTTTCTTCACCAATAAGAGAAAATACGCGTATCATTTTGAGTCCGCACTCGTAAAAACTTTCTAGGCGATGGAAAGAGATAGACTGAATGAACTAACCGTTGAAACATGCTGAAACAAATGAATCGGAATGGGCGGGGGATTCAATATGAGCTAAAAAGTATTCATGGCTTTGCTACTTCAGGGACTTTAATTTCATTTCAACTTCTTTTCATTCGGTATAAATATACATGAGTATTTGAATTTCCCGACAAACTTACGATGCCCAGCACTTCTTTGTTGTGTGTGAACTTTTTGATAAAAAAGGATAACTAACCAATCGAGAGCAAGCAGGAAGGATATGAACGAGTGACTACAAGTTGCTATGGTTCATGATGAAAACTAATATTGAAATGTCATATTGAGATGGATGAAGGATAAAGAATTCTCATTAAATTTAAATACGAACCGTGGCCTGTGCATTATTCTTCTGTTGTGTGAAATCCACAGTGAAAAAATCATTCGCCTGGACTGGGATTCGAACCCAGACCCCCCCATTTCACTCCGAGTTGTGTACCAGATAGAGTGATAGATGACGCCTGGGTAACTTAACTGGTAGAGCACTCGGCGAAAAATCGGGGGGTCTGGGTTCGAATCCCAGTCCAGGCGAATGATTTTTTCACTGTGAATTTCAAACAATTGTGTGACCACTAGCGGGTGACTCCGTTAAAGTTACTGCGCGGCCAGTCCCACAGTTCTTTGAAAATTATTCTTCTTCTTCAAAATTAAATGTTAACATGCATTCCAACTTCAGAGGAAGGGTTATGAAATAAAAATAAGAGATATAACGGGAAAGCTCAAAGGACTGCGGAAGTCAGTTATGCTGATGCCCAAGGATGGTATTGCACCATGTGGAATACCATGGCAGTAAAAAATCTCCACTGTAACGAAATGGATGAATTTTTGATTCGTTCCTAGCCACTGGATTTCATTTCCTTAGGCGCGGTTTATAATTACTCCGTGAGAGAATTTCCTGGTACATGTAGGTCACGTTGTTTCCACTACCCCCGCCGTCCAACTTTCACCTTTGCAGTAACCCTGATCCACTTAAGAAAATAACTCAACCAGAGTGCATTGTATAATATGTTAATGCATAACTCCGCCCACCGCTGATTCCCTCTTTTATTTCGCGCTGGGCACCTCATTCATCCAAGTATCTTTTCTGAGAACGCAGTCGACATCCCTCCACAATTTTGGCACCTAATTCCCTTCAAACCTTTCCCTTAGTGTTTTTACCTTTGCCGTGGAATAATCCCCTCTTCTGCTTTCTCTTAAATGCTTGTGTGTAACTCTGCATGCAATGAATTAATCGGCTGTTGACGAATTAGCAATTTACAATCTATTGTAATATTGTTGAAACTACGCAAGTATGTGCCACATTTATTTTGTTCTAATCTCTTACGAGATATTGAGCTCTATAAAAATACTTTTTCCACGTTTTGAAAACTTAACTTTGACTTTTTTCCTGAAAACGTGCCTTTGTATTACGCAGTTAGTATTACAAATAGTTTCTAATTATGACTTTTAGAAGTTAACTAAGCTTGACACAAGTAATACTGGAAATAAGCAATGTGTAGGATAGGGATTTCGGACAACTTTAAGTGGGGGTATAACATTAGAGGATGGGATAGTTTTAGCTTCAAGGGAATTCATTTTTCAGGCTAAGCTCAGGGAGAAAATGCACCCACACAATGGGGGAGCACCTCCAAAATGGGAGAAATTGAAGACGATCCTGTTCATTATACTAAAAATCAACGAATGAAGTAATTTGTTCCATCGTAGGTTTCCTCGGCGTTCAGATGAATTATTCTGCATTTTCGGGTTTCCACCACGTAGGTTGCTTTTCTTAGACAACAGTTTCGCCCGTATTACAACGGGCGTCTCCAGGTCGAAGTACCGGGGTATCATTTCGGCCACGTTTATATAGGCCTTCTGTTTCCCTCCATGCTCTGTGATTGGCCATTTTCCTCCCGCCAAATCCTCTTCCATGCATTGGATAAGTGGTACCCATCTTCTATGTTGAAATTATCCTTTGTTTTGTTTCTATGGCTTCTTCACAGTAGTCGAGAGCACTGAGGAAACATAGCATCGTCACCAGATACAACTGCCTAACCAAAGTATCTAATTTACTTCCACGGCCAAAGGACAAAATTCCTCAGCAATTCTACGAGGGAGTCTACCAGGTGCCATGCTCGTGCGGGAGGTCTTACATAGGCGAGACTTGCAGGTCCATGAAGACACGCCTGAAGGAGCATGAAAGGGGCACCAGAAAGAAGCAATTCAGTTTTTCGGCGATTGCTGAGCATGCCTGGAGCGAGCCTGGCTACAACATTAATTTTGACGTGGCCAAATTGGTATCTAAGAAGGCAAGATATTATCCTAGGCTAATAAGAGAAGCCATAGAAATAAACAAAACAAAGGATAATTTCAACAGAGAAGATGGTTACCACTTATCCAATGCATGGAAGAGGATTTGGCGGGAGGAAAATGGCCAATCACAGAGCATGGAGGGAAACAGAAGGCCTATATAAACGCGGCCGAAATGATGACCCGGTACTTCGACCTGATAGGATAATTTCAACAGAGAAGATGGTTACCACTTATCCAATGCATGGAAGAGGATTTGGCGGGAGGAAAATGGCCAATCACAGAGCATGGAGGGAAACAGAAGGCCCGGTACTTCGACCTGAAGACGCCCGTTGGAACACGGGCGAAACTGTTGTCTAACAATAAGAAAAGCGACCTACGCGGTGGAAACCCGAAAATGCAGAATAATTCAATGAAGGAATTTGATGCTGTAAAGAACTACAAAATTGGAGTTAGTGGATAGATCTCCACTGCGAATGTAACCAATATAGCCAAAATAAAAAAAAATAAATATGGACTGTTGGGGTTAATTAAGATGTCGAGTAAAACCAAGTCTGGCTGTATCGTTGAACATTCAGTGATGCTATTTTTATTGCGTATATTTTCATTTACTGAATTACCTAAGTGTATACTTAGGCATCTAATTGTTTTAAATTTAAAAAGGCTAAATGAATTCAAGTATTTCACGGATACCGAGCTCCCGAAAATTTCAAAATATGAATGGGATAGGTTAAAAACCGTTACTCAAGCATTTACATGAGTTCCTTGCCCTTTCAATCTTTTACAAGCAGTATCTTTCCTTTGACTCGTCCAGCCTTTTCTACTTTCCGAATTGTCTAATGTCCTTAATCCATCTAGTAAACCCTCTTCTTAACCGTTCTGTACAAGTCGAGGTAGTAGAGTATATTATTAATTTTTATAGCGGTGCTGTTGATTGTTGACTTAATCCTCTCAAAAATGAGAACCACTTAGGTGGATTTTAATATCACTCAATTTCTCACGGAATCCATGTTTTTTAATGAATTTATGTCTTGGGTACATTGGAATTTAAGGTAAAGAATAAAAAAGAGAAATAACTATGTGATGGGAATATTTGAATAACTACGTAATCCGTTTTTTTATGTTTATATCTGATTGGTCTGAAAATGAAATTGACTATGGTGGACTGCCTTTAAAAGCTAAATACATATATATGAAGTCCTGGAATGATCCAAAAGTTGTATTAATTTCGACCCAAAAGTCTAATGTATATTTGGCTTAATACTTAGCAAAAATATATGGCGAAGACCTAGAAATAAAGTTTACAATTTATTCTCCTTTAACCAAGTAAGGACGTTTGATATTCAGTTGGCTATTAAATACCAAAATGTTTTCACATACATACTTTGAGCTGATGTGATGGATAGCTTTTTCTCCTCTTTTTTCACCTCGTAGGGTATATTTATATATGCTCTCTTCACCCTATAGTAGGCAGTTTAACAGCTGCATGCATCAAAATTCTTGAGGTGTACATGAGGTCACCTGTCACCTCTTTTATGGTTGAATTTACAGTTTCAGGGTATTATAATGAATGGGATATCGACGTTTAGCGTGTTATTGCGGTACAATTACGTTTTATGGCTGTTCGTGGGCGGGAGGGTAGCAGGCATTTTCAATGTAACTTTAAAGCGGCCATACGGACTGGTGTGGCCCCTCCATTTCTTCACTCATCCTGTGTCCTTTTGGTTTCTTGTTACTTTCTCTTATGTCCGGCCCGAGTACCTCTTCGCTCCGACCCACCCCTCATCTCGTCGGGCGTCACTCCGACTCGACGTCGCGCAGTGCTGAAGAACTGCCCTTCGCCCTTCCGGTCCCGTCTATTAGCCTCTCGTACGTATTCCCCTCAATATCATTCGCGATTATAACACGCCCTCGAACACGCTTGCATGTGGAGCGGGCGTGGGTAGCCAACCGGGGGGGGGGGGGGGGGGGGGGGGGGAGGGCTATTCTGTATGGACTATGGACTCGGAATTTCCGAACCTTGAAAGTGACGAAAATTTGACGTCACAGCCTCTAAAATTTCAAAGAGGACCATTCAAAAGTTGAGATTTCTCGAGGAAATTGACGTCAAATCCACGGATTTTCTGAGATTCGACCGCGTCGAGTCCTTACTGAATGAGGCCCCAGGACATTTTAACGCCTCTCCCCAAAGAAATTGAAGAGAAGACGACGAAAATGGTGACTAATCCGGATATTAATTGAAAAATCGAAAAACCTCAAAGTATCTAAAGGTTTTTGAAATTTTCAATAAAAATCTCCCACTGAAACCATTTTGATTCTAATCCATATGGTAGAGCAAAAGAAAAAAACCTCAATCAGGAACTCCTACCTAGAATAAGAGAGGAACTTCTACCTAGAGTTTTTTTAACCGCTTCTAAATGTCATTATCAATGAGAAAAATAGTCTTGACGAAAATCGAAGTGATTGTAATTTTTATAAATAGACTACTGCAAAGAAACGGGATTTTTCATAAAAAATGATTAGCAAGTCTGCTTTACTCATTGGTTGTGATAAATTTAAAATGAATTCTCTTACAAAAAAATCCGAATTAATGAATGATGAATTAATACCGAGGCCTATATTTCTCACTCAGAATGCTTGAATGACGAAAAAAGCCTGGAAAGAAGATACAGAAAGCGTATTTCATCTTTGAAATATTATTATTTTCAACTTAAGTCGGTCTAATACTTTAAAATATTCCAATCATTGCGATTTCACAAATGACTTGGTACGCAGTCACGATTGGCACGAGTCAAATGATTTTTTCATGGCGTATTTCACCGTCTTTGGTGTGTATTTATGCTTTAAAATTACATCAAAATTTCATTAATAAATAGAAAATTACGAAAAATCAAACCCTTAAAAGCGAAATATTTTTTTAAATAAATTGTTAAAGCCAATTCTTCAAACTGCTTTCCCGAATATCTGTCTGTTAGAGGTCCGAGTAACAGAAGATAATTGCTGTGTCGTTGAGAATAATATCGAGTTCTATCATAAGTAATAGTATTATTCATTAAAGATTCAGTGTATTCTGTCCCCACCGATGCCCAAATGGCCCAAAATATTTTTTTTATGCCATATGATTGTTGGAAATGGCAGTTTGCTTTCTCTTCAAAACTTTAGGCGTTCCTCCCAGGAAGAATTTGATTCAGTCATTGCCTCATCTAACGTGGAACTATTTCTGAATCTTAAGATGGTATGTCTGATGCTGTCATCTTTTCATGACAAGGAGATATTGCAGATTCACTTTTACCTGGTGAAGGCAAAGGGAATCGTTTTTTATAAAGTTCCCTGTTAACTTCCTCTATAAGGGCCTTCATTACCTTAGCAGCAAGGAGGGGGAAAGAAAATAGTATTTCAATTGTGGTATGAAGATTATTGCAGATTTTTTTATCAATAAAAATTATCTATTCGGGATAAACTGCTTAAATTTTCCATTTATATGATACTCAACCTTCAGATCCTCGTCCCGTGAACTTCGTCAGGAGAGAGATTTATTTCGGCAACCGTTCGATCTCATATACTGAGTTCTTGCGACTGTTGCTCCGTTGTTGGGCCGATTCAAATTTTTTGGAACGAACCCCGTTCTTTAGTTTGGGGCTGTCGAGGGTGCGAAGAACCATTTCCAAAGATAAGTTTATAGGAATTGGGTTTAGTTTATAGCCATCCTCACGATTGAAATCTTGAGGTCTCTATGACCTCACGTATTAAACGTGGATGGTACTCTTCTGTCTTCGCTAACACCCGTGTTTAAAAAAAATATTTTGTGCCCTGGGAACAAGACAGACTGTTCGGCGACCGCTGAAGTTTCCCATTAGTGCATCTCCAATGCTCTCTTGTGCTCTTTGAGGCTTTGCAAAATGGCTTTCTTACTCTGCCCCACATGGCTTCAGCCGCAGCTGCAACGAACCTCATACCTCAAAAGACATCACAATTTCAACCAAGAGGATGGATTTAATCTAAGCCCAATTGGGAAGGGGTATTTAACATCCACAAAAGCCCCAAAATAACGAAGGGGGTTCTTTTTAAAAATTTTAAATCGGCTCAATAATGGAGCAACGGTTAAACGAGCAATAATGGAGCAAGAACATTAAGCCTATATAAAATACCTAAGGTGTGCCGAAAAAAATCTCACTAACCTGACAAAGCTTACAGTACGAGGAGAGAAACATTGAGCATCCTGTAAATGAAAAATACTCAGTAAATTCCGAAAGGATAATTTTATTGAAAATAGTATTTTGTTAAATCTTGGATGTGAATCATTAATAAATCCAAAATCAAATTGTTTTCGAGAATCGGGAAATATTTGTCCATCTACTGGCACAGGGTGCTTATTAGTGCCTGAACAATACGATTGTCATGATGCTCTTCCAGCTGGCCTTTTGAAGAGATAAGAGGGCAATTTATGTTTCCGAGGAGGAGGGTAAACCCTCCAATGAAAGTAAATGTGACCAAGAACCAGAACTAAGGAAATATTCCTTATCCATGCGTCCATGACCGTTGCATTGATATAGCTTGAAAAAAAATTATTTTCAAATAATGCTCCATTTTGTCGATTTAAATTTTAAAAATAAACAAGACAAATTATTCAGGGAACATTTTTGCTCCGATCGAAGGTGTGATGGAAATTTGTGGCGCTAGAGTCAATTAGGATGGCCAAAAAAGACCAATCTTGATAAAAATGCTGATGATAAACTCCAATGACTATATGGCACATGTAAGATAAACGGCATTCAGCTTTCATTTTCAGAAATAATTGGCAGAGATTCTGGATTTTAATTTAGGAGTTCATGCGCCTCAGCATCATAATACTGACTCCACATGACTTAATTGCTATTTACAACTCGCTCGGCTATTGCAAAGAGTGCATTTTTTAGAAACTAATTCTGAAGTCAGCATTTGAATTATGAGTCCGATTATTTCGTCAGGAAAAGTGTGCAATACTTTACCTATGGACAACCACCTGTTTCTTCAAATGCAATTTTTTTGTGTAGTAAAAAGAAAAGCATCAGGCGTGATATGGTTGAATTTCAGCACATTGAAACAAAGAAATTGGAATTATACGCAAGTTAACATTTATCACGACCATGGTTTCGATGCACTGCATCATCATGAGGTGATGATGATGATTCAGTGCGTCGAAATCATTGTCGTATTCAATTTTATCTTGTAGAAAATTTCCATTTCTGTGCTTCACCTTTTTGCTTAATAACTCAATAATGTACGTAACTTGTAATTGAATTAATAAAGGGTCATATGGAAAGTTTTTTATGCTTTATATTTCCATTAAGTATACCTTTACTTCAGTATATTCCTTGTTTACGCATTACTGTCATTTGATACTTTTCCTTAAGTGGTTAAACGCTTCACCTAACGGTTGTTCTGTATTACGTATCCAAAATAAGATATCTAATTAAGATATCCTAATACGATTAATTTCTGTGTAAGGTATCCTAATACAGATCTTTGTGTACAGCAACTTTCAACTGTGGTACCTCCGGTGTAACCGATTTCCAGTACTGATCGTTAAATACCTAAATAAAAATTAAAATAGATCCAGGTAGTACCGAAATCCGGTATTTGTTATCCGATCCCTACCACGTACCATTAATGACTATGATAAAAACAGATCATATTTTGTGTAATCTTTTCACTTTTCATCCTTTTTCTCGTCCTTTTCTCCTTGCCTTTCCTTCCTCACGGATGGAGTTCTAACGACCACTGCCATACTCCGTTACAGCGGTTTTCAGGGAATTGTGTCGGCGTTGATCCGTCTGTGAAGCGGGATTTTTCCGAGCGCATATTTTATTCCTGAGATTGAATGAAACCTGATGTCCCATTTGCCACAAGTAAATGAAATCGCTCTATATCGAGTCGAGACGATTAAAATATGTTCGAACATACGAGGGCAGACTTAAAAGTAAGGTCTCCAATTTTTTTTGTCATAGAAAATGACATTTATTTACATTGTTGGATACATCGTTGGAAAGGTCATGGCTTCAGCTATTTTTCTATTTAGTCACCCTGGCGCTCGATGATTTTCCTCATCCGCATGATGAACTTTTGAATACCGTCGTCATACCAGCTTCCGTCCGCGTTGCGAAGGCGTTGACCTCCTCTTACACCTCGTCGTCCGTCGCGATCTTCATCCCTCCTAGGTGTTTCTTCAGGGTGAGGATTATTGTTGGTGGATTTCATGCCCCGGGGAACCACTATCAATAAGGAAAGATACTGCCACACACTACAAAAGCTTTGGCGCGCCATCAAGGACAAACGTTCAGGAATGCTGACGAAGGGGATCTCATTTCATCACGACAACGCGCGGTCGCATACGGCTAGTCAGACGCAGGAACTGATCTCGAAGTTTGGGTGGAAAGTAATCGGGCATCATCCGTACAGCCTCAACGTCACACCAAGTGATTTCCACATGTTCCTCACCCTGAAGAAACTCCAAGGAGGGATGAAGATCACGATGGGCGACGAGGTGCAAGAGGAGGTCAACGCCTTCGCAACGCGGACGGAAGCTGGTATGACGACGGTATTCAAAAGTTCATCATGCGGATGAGGAAAATCATCGAGCACCAAGGTGACTACATCGAAAAATAGCTCAAGCCATGACCTTTCCAACGATGTATCCAACAATATAAATAAATGTCATTTTCTATGACCAAAAAATTGGAGACCTTACTTTTAAGTCTGCCCTCGTACATAAGTGGTATTGGAACTCGGCCCGAAATCGTGGGGATGCACGTAGATTCCTTTCATTACGCTCAATATACTTTCTGTGATGAAAGCACGGATCATAACGTTTCGATCATGGAGCATTGTGCTACTGACGACCTTGTGATACATATTTGTTCTTATCGAAAAAAATGATCTCATTTTCTCACGACGGTTCATGCACGACAACTCATACTTATACGCCTTATTATAAGCGCGGACACAATAAATTTACCTCAGTTTAATTTTATTTTTCCTAAGGAATTGGAGTCCCTGACCTACCTTGAGTTTCACACTTTTTTCCAAATCCAATTCATAGGACCTTTGGTAATTTTCTTTTGGTTTTCTGCGATTAAACTAAACTTTTTTAGCAACAGTTTTGCCGTGCTATTCTGCCGGATTCGTCATACGTGGAAAAGACTTTTGAAAAACTCAAGTATTAATTAATCATGCTGTACATAATAACCACTTAAGTTTGTTTATTTATCTTTCATTGTTGAATTACAATTCCTGACAAAGCTGGCAGAATAGCACGGCGAAACTGTTGCTGAAAAAGTTTAGTTTAATTGCAGAAATCCAAAAGAAACTTACCAAAATTAAAATGAACTGCGAAAATCTACGAAAAAAGTCCAATTCATAGAACGCTGAATTGATGCATAATCTTGTTCATAGGCTACTTAGTGTTTAAGAATAACTTTGTATCATTAACGGTAACCACCAGTAATATTCAATCGTTTTTAAACAACCATTCCACAATTTCGTGAAAGTAATGTAAATTATTTTAAAGTAATGCGATCGATAAATTAAGAAATAAGATTAAATGTAACCATTTCCATTTTTCAGTTACACATGGATTTAAGAATGCCAGTAGTACTTTTTACTACATTCAATTTAAGAAATAAAATGTAAACTTTTGACGGAAAATTGAGAGAAGAGAATAATATAGAATAGAAGAAATCTGCTGAACTTCGATGAGTCTGAGTGCCTGGGCAACTTTTTAAATGCAATGGATATTGCTATGCTAAAATTGTGTTTTGGATATTTCAATTTTTGTGAAGGCAACAGCAACGGCAATAATTGCGGCAGCAACAGTAATGCCTGCGGTGGACACGCGAAAATGCAATCATCACATTCCACAAATTCTGCAACAAAATAACACAGTTCGCAAATTGTATAGAATATCAGTGTGCATCAAATTTCATTCAAAGAGCCTGATTAAGGCGACAAAAATTGCAGTCACTCTTGTGGAATTCTATTATTAGGTTTTATAATAATCCAAGGTATATTTAAATTTCCAAGTATTTGTTCTTTTTGAACCACGGAATACTTCGAGCTTGAGAGCCTTTTCCCACGCAACGATGAAAGTCACAATTATAATCAATTATAATCAATAAATACAATATATAATCATTTTAAAAATTCATCAAGAACATATTTATAGGCAGTGACATTGCTCAACGACGTCATCAAATTCTGCCAAAATGTGTACAAATGTATTAATAATAATAATAACTTTATTAAGAACCTGGCATCTCATGTCCCCATAAGTTCAAGTGGAACAATACAAAAAAGTGAAACAATTGCTATTTTACATTGCATTTGTTAATTCATTGATTTGGCCTTGAGGGACACCATAATAAATGATATTACCAATAAGAAAAAAATACATCGCTGGCTTTAATGGGCATTGCCTTTCTCTAAAATTACATTACATATCTATCAACACAATATGACAAGAAATATAACACATGTAACAGTATCAGACCTATGAATTTAAGTATGAGTTGAGATATTGAAATAATTTTGACCGGAATGAATTTATGGACGATACTTAACGAATATGTTGAGGGAGGGAATTCCATAGTCTTACAGCTTCAACCGAGAAGGAGTTATGGAGTATTGCAGTTCGGTGACTGGGAATGTAAAGTATATCCGGGGGGGGGGGGGGGTGACGCAGAGCTCTTTGTCGGACGTCTGTGGTGAATAAAAACAACTCCGTTAAGTATTCAGGTTTTCTGAACTTGAGGATTTTAAATAGGAAGCATCCTAAGAAGTTTCTCTTCGGTTTAGCACGGTGAGAAAATTCGCTACCTTGCGTGCATGTGATATGTGATCAAATTTTGGGATCAAATAAATGAAGCGAAAACATGCATTCAATGTCCTTTGCAGTTTTTAGTTTAGGTCTTCCCGAATAGTGCTATAAGTAACACAGCAGTAATAAAATATTGGTAATATAAGTGAGGTAACAAGTTTATGTCGAATTTGGGTAAATAGCTCAATTTTTTTTCGCTTGATTTTGATGGAGAGTCTTAACAGCCTTGCTGAAAAGACCAGGGATACTTGTTCCGTCCATGACGGAGTGTGGTCAATAATAACACCCAGATCAGTCACTGTAGAGGAGTATACAGTATCTGTTCCGAGTACATTCACTTTGGGAATATTACGAGGGAGAATTTTAATATTTCTTGGGCTGCCCAGAATGATGGTTTTTGTCTTGGATTGATTAATAGTTAATTTATTATTTGAGATCCATGAACATATACTGTCAATATTCTCATCTCATGGTCATAGTGTGTTAGCTCAGAGGGTTTGAACGAATAGTAGATTTGTAGGTCATCTGTGTAAAAGTGGTAACTACAATGTCTAATGCACCCCTCTGCCTCCCTGATGAAAATGGTGAAGAGCAGGGGGGATAGTACGGACCCCTGGGGGGAGTCCGGTATTAACAGTAGCCCATTTTGATACATTTCCATCCCCTATTTCATCTACTTCTACATACTACCCCGCAAGCCGTCTCAATAGGCGTGTGGCGGGGGGTGTTAGGACACCAGCCGTTTAAATATAAAAAGGAAACGCTCTAATGAAATTACGCCTAGCATTTATTAAAGTCCCTTATTGTTCGGGGGAAAAACGAATTCCCATACCTATCCGTTCGGCAAAATATCTCTCTTAATTTATCGTTTCTGTCGGACCTGGAAATATAGTGGGGTTCTAATATGATGTTCTCCGTGTCGCTCTGAAAGATATCTATTCTCAATTGTTCAAGCAATCTAAGCCTAGCGCGCAGTCTCCGAGTCTCTAGCGGCTCCCAGCCTAATTCGTTTAACATCTGTGTAACGCTGTCTGTACCCCCGTAGCAGTTTTTTGACGAATCGCGCAGCTTTCCTTTGTATTTGCACCGCTTGTTGTTATTTTATATGGATATAAAGTATTCAGAGAAAAATAGTAACATGATTAAATTCAAACTATTAACACCTCTTCTACTGGGGTGTACCGGAGTTTAGCAACGATGCAATGTTATTCTTTAATATTTGTCATTCCTTATATAATACGTGGCAATTTAGGATTGCAATGAGAAATACTGGTCGACCATGTTGTTTCAATTAGTGAAGCGTTCAGTTTTTTCTCGGCTTCTTGAAGGCAGTTTTTTTTATGGCTATCGTACATTATTCTTCATTTAAAGCCCTTTCTTGTATTTCCGTTGCTCATTTCTTTTTCGTCCTTCGCTGATTTTTCCTGCGAATTTTTTTGATCATTTTTTTACGCCGTTCCCCTTGGAAACCTCTTTTGTTTGTTTTCATTAAACTTTCTCATTAATCCTCCCATTAAGCTCATTTCCTATTCTAGACCTATGTTTTAATTCCTCTCTTTCTTCTCTTCCCCAGAATCTTCATAAAAACCTCATCAGCTCTCTTCTTCTCTTCCATGTCTTCGCAGCATAACGGTCTCATTCCTATTCCTCTTATATTTACCCCCTTCCTCTTACTCTCGACCAATTCGCTCACCTCCATTTCGCTTACTTGCCCGGGTGCTAAACTCTCAGTTGATCACATTGCGCCGCCGCAGAATTGTTTACCTGCTCCTCCCTTTATTGTCCTTCGTCTTTACCTTCTCCACCCCTTTCTGCCACCCCTCTCTTTCTCTCTCTCATTCCCTCCTTTTCCACGTGTCGTCTTCTCAGTCATTACTCTTTGCTCTGGTTACGTGGTTTCATTTTTGGATTATTTTTTGCCTTTCCCCATTCCAATTATGTTCACGCCTTATTTTATTGCTTTCAATGTTTCATCTCCTTCTAACGAAATTACCTGTTGGCGGATTTCAATAACTGATTTTAGCCTGTAAAAGGATATAACAATCGAGACTTACTATTATTAAGAAATTGAAACGCTGACATTTCTCACTATGCTTTAAATGCTTCTGTTGATTATTACCTTGACACCATTCTCAAACCGGGCAAACCCTTAGAAATGATGAAGAGGATTGGATTCAGCAAAGGGGTGTTACAACACACTCATACTCAAAATTACTATGTCACTTCTCTGGGCTACAGATATTAATTCATCCTTTTCGTCTGCTGTATCGTATCCTAATGTCTTATCCTTATGCCTCCGTAAGCGTATACTTGCTAAGCTTTTGAAATATTCGTGGCATTGTCTCACTCTACCACTTCAATCACTGTAATGGAACTACTTAAAGCAAGTGTCACGCTGTAATGGGATATTACGAATAGGAAAAAGCCCAATGTCTTTACTAACAACAAAAATATTTTTGTGAATATATCCGGGGAAGATAATTTTAGCATTTCGGAGCTCACCGAAACGAAATCATAAAAACCGCTTGGTCTTGGTTGATGATCAGTACGATCAAGACATCAATCACCTCGATATTCTTAATAAACGGTAATAAAGGCTATAAATAAATATTGCGACGATTGCACGTTACAATGGGACTCAGAGCTAAAATATCGCGCCTCGTAGAAATATGATTCAGTTCTAAGAATGTAAGAAGATTTCTCCGTAAATATTCACCAATAACAACGCATCAAGGAAATAGTTATAGCATGCTTATGCCTCATTCATATTTACTTACAGCTTGATATTTCAAGCATGTTACTTCAAAACCGGGAAAAATACATTCGTGAATATACTGAAATTAAGGATTGCACTGATTGACTACGTAAATGTGTTTATCTCCTATTTTGCCCTGCGAGCGACCTCTCCTCGTTTAGTTAAAATTAAATCAACAAATGATATTAATTCTTTTCAATTAGAAGGTGAATATTTAAAGGAATAATGCTTAAAGTATGATGGGTAAATAAGCATTATTATGAACCTACTCTCGTGGAAGAATTAGTCACACAGCATGGCAAATAGATTGCCATCTGTGTAGGCTTCTTGTTAAGGAATTGGTTCTTGGAGTAGGTATGAACTTGAAACAGCTCTGGAAAATATCACCATCGTATGCTTTCGGCTCTTATGTCTCACCAAGAAGCTCAAGACACGCCATAACTACTGAATCACGACACCGTGTTTCGAGGGTCCAAATTGCGGATATACATATATTGGATCCGTTTGTAATGGCTACATTGAACTGGCGACAGGAGCATCGTTTGTGAAACATGCTCTTAGTAATTCATCCCAATTTAGGAAAGAAATTTGCTTTTTTATCCGAAAGGCAATATCTCCGGTAACTTGGCACGCGAGTACTTCTGGATAGTTCGCGATGAATTTCATGAGCATCAATAAAATGAACTACCGCCATATTTAAGGGATAAATATTTTTTCAAGCTTCTGCAGAAATACACACCTGTATAATTTATTGAGTATGTTAATACAAGCTTTTCATATTCCTCTCTCTCTCGCTTTATAATTTCTATGGTCCAATTCTTTTATTATTTTATGGTTTGGTTCCATAAATCCATCAGCATATTCTTACTATTTTTTATAATATTTTTGTCTCCTTGTACTTTTGTAACACCGGGGGTTTTCTTGGT
This sequence comes from Pyrrhosoma nymphula, assembly GCA_963573305.1. Taxonomy (NCBI): domain Eukaryota; kingdom Metazoa; phylum Arthropoda; class Insecta; order Odonata; family Coenagrionidae; genus Pyrrhosoma; species Pyrrhosoma nymphula. The sequence continues at coordinate 25,102,526 of OY754336.1, read as the reverse complement.
TGCACATATCCCCTAATGTATCTTATTGTTGTATGGATTTATCGAAACCACACGCCCGTTTCCGGTTCATGAGTTATTTTGCGAAATTATTTTTACTCAAGCAGGTGATCATTTTATTGAGAAATGAATTTTTTCCTGGATATGAGTGCCTGTAGCGATAAGGAGTTTCTGTAGGAATCAGTAGGATTTTTAATCATCAATTGGGTTTTCTTAGAATTACCTCCACATATCGTACCTCACATACCCATCATATTCCTAACCGATCATTGTTTTTATGCCACTTTTCACACTCCTCTCATTGGCCCTCCCTTCCCTCTCCTCAGGCGTGTTCATGTAGTAGTAGGTAGTACCTTTCTCCGCCGCCGCCTTACACGTCCCTTCCCCATTTCCACTGCTTCCCCTCCCCCTCCTCCCGTATTCTCCACCACTCCTATTTCTCTCCCCCACCCCCACCCAAAACCCCTCCCCCCACCCACAACCCCCCCCTCCCCCACGCCCCTGCTCGACCAACCCACGCGGGACTCTCTCGCGGTGCGAGGGAAAATTAAACTGTCGCCTCGGTGGCGCTCTGCGGAAAGAGAAAGTGAGTAAGGGAAGGGTTTATTAAAGGTGGCGGACCGTGGGAGTTTGGAGGAGGAAGTGCAGAAGAAAAGGAAGAGAAAAAATAAGAAGGAAAGAAACACTACCACCATGAGGGAGGAGGAGGAGGACGGTGGGGGACGGAGGAGGGGGGAAAGGGGATGAAAGGGCAATGTATGAGAAATGAGAGGTCGAGACGGGGAGGGAAAGGGAGATTTATGAAAATGTGAAGGGAGGCGGGAGGGAGGGTTGGGGTTGGAAATCCCAAGGCGCGGATACACTGGTGAGTCGGCTCGTGGTTTCTCCTCTCCTCTCTGTCATCATTGTTTTTTTCTTAAATTTGATGGCGGCAATACGGCACAGGGAGTGGGAAGCCCTTCATGTTTTCGCTCGGGAACGTATGTTTGCAGCGTGTGCTCTCGAAGGCGTGATCACTGTATAGGCATGTAGAGCGGGTTGACTAAAAGAAATAGATTTCATTTTACTCAAAGGCCCTGGTATTTATAATTTCTGATTAACGCTAACCGCAAGGTGACGCAGCCCATACGTTATCTGGATGTTAACTGAGAGCTCGAGCTTTATGCATAACATCACACTGTCGGTTTGTTGACCTATGCGTTACCGATAACAGAATATTCAAACATTGGTTTTCATACTGATAAAATATTTAGCCAGAGATAAAATCGGGCCTGAATAAAATCTATTGTGCGACTAGTGGGTTTGTCGAGAGAGACTAAACATGATTTATAATCATTGGTTGAGATTTCAATACTCCGCTTATAATTTGGGAAACCGATTGTGTGTAAACAAGATTGAGGAACCGAGGCACTAGCTTTCAAAGCACTGTTTAACCCAAATAGCTAACAGACCTACCTGATAAAACAAAGTATGAGACCTCTCAGCAGTTAGTCACGCTGCAATGATTAAATACCTCGAGAGGTTGATCGAACAGAAGGGAATTTTTGCGACGTTTATGACAACATTAGAGTCCAAAGCAAAACAAAAAGCTCTATTCATTCGAAACATTTGACCTCGTTAAATTCGAACAGACAATTAAATGTTTCATTTTTGGAAATCATGGCTAGTACATAGGAAGAAAGCATTTATGTAACAATGAGGTACTTTTTGGGTCGATAAATATTCCAGTTAAACAAAAAGTAGTAAAACTAACATAAGGCATACTGCTGACTTGCAATTCACTTATGTCCTCTTTCCATCCTCTTTCATGGCTGGGTGCCGAACTCTGCCAAACGCCGCGGCGGTGGATACCAGTGGGATACACGGTATTTTGAAATAATTATTTATTTTGAGGGACAAGAAAACCTTTGTAATGATTTTTCACTGTTCTTTGAGTAATGAGATGACAGTTATGTCGTTTACTCATGAGCCAAGTCACCGATCAAGCAAGGCAAGGCATCGATTTTCGTTTGAATGATGTTTCGTTCGCTGCTTGCTTTTTACTCCATAATTACAACAAACCCTACGTTTCTAGGAAAAGTTAACTATTTTTTAATGAATAACAACTTGTTTCATTCGAACGGACGGTGCTGACTTAGAAAAGTGGTTCCCAACTCGCCAATTTATGAGATTGATGTGATATATTATCCTCCAAACCGCCATTATTCGAGTTTATACGTGTGCCTAAACGAAGACTGCCAACCGTGTTACCCTCAGGGAACGGTTACCAGGGTTTGGTGGGTGGTTTAACGTTGTGGGAAGATAACCGGAATTCCATCCCAACGGGCACGGGTTCGCATCCCGACTGTGGTGGATATTTTTCAATTGAGTCCCGATTCCTTCTTTGGAGAGCACTTTTGAGTGCAGTAGACCGTCCGTCAGAATGGGCGTTATACAGTGGTCCCCTTGGCGCCTTCCGTTGAGAGCGGGCTAACTTTGATATAATTGAGGAACCTAGAAGCCAAGGAGGTACAAGTGACAAAAAGTTAGTTTTGAGTTATTCAAGTTTTAAGTTCAACATGTTGTTCAATGTGTTTCTTGAAGTAAGTGAAGTTTACTCCACTAGATCTCAGCACCCATCAGTCATTCACTTATACCTCTTGGCCACAATAATTTCACTTACTTTAGGAACACATTGCTGCACTTAGCTCGAAAAAAACTAAAAATTTCACTTGTCCCTCACTTGGCCTCTAGGCTCCTCAATTATCCTCTCCTCGCCAATATACTCATTTGTCCTCAATGGAGCGAATGACCACTCAGTTGTCGGTAGTCTCTCCGAGATAACCAACCAACCACAGGTTAGGAACTGCAGGCTTAGGTGCTGTTAGTGCGACTGGTGAGGTTATCTGGCGTAGGAGAGGCTTCCGTTTCCAGGGCCGGGTCAGGAGGAGGCGGCGTTGTGTCCTTGTACTTTTGAGCAGCCAAGAGAGGGTGGTTGGGTGGGGAACGGGGAGTTGGAGGAGGTGTACTTGGGAAGGAGAGGGGGGAGGGGAAGGACGGTGGGAGAAGAAGAAAAGGGACCCTCAGCTCCCCACAGTCCACGCACACATACACGCACACATGGTCCGCGAGAGGGTTTCCCTGATTTCCCTGAGCGCTCGCGTACGCCAGGGATATGTACATGTATGCAGGCACACAAAGAGGCCCTTTCCCTGCCTTTTACCCTTCTCCTTCAGCGTACGTGCACTCTCCCTCCTCAGTCTTCTCGCTCTTTTGACGCATACACGTCTTGAAGGTGGTTCCACCGAAAAATGACTAAAAATATCCTTTTGTTCATGCTCTCGCTACTAATAGAAAAACGTGCCTTCCGTTTGATATGAACGAAAAAATCATGTCAATTTTTTCGCACAATTGAACATGAAATTACAAAGGGCTGTTCTCAAGAATGGATGAGGTATGGGAAAGTGTAGTTTTTTGACATTATAAATGCCATTTTCGCGAAATACTGCTTTTTTATGGAGGAATTTATGCCAGGGAATGTATAGGTGATAAAATAATGGCGCCAAACCATCTAAGGTTTTGAGTCATTAGCGAATTACTAAAGGAATAGAGGTGAAAATGCGTGAGGTCAATGAATAGAGCACTGTAGTTGACTCCTATGGCAATAAAGAGTTGTCATTAAAAAAAACTATTCTCCAACTAATCTACGTATTTAGTGTCTTGATTTTCTTTCGGCTTAGGATGGTCATCAGTGGAATCAGTATTTCTCAAACAATAAAACAAATATTGCGAGTCAGTATTTTTTCACTCACTAAAATCAGTCTGATAATGGGGTACCTACTGTGACGTTAACGGCGATGTAGCGTTTGTAGCATTAGTTAGTCTCATATTCTGTGAGTGTCTCCCCCTGTATATCCATGTTTTTATCGGTCACTCTTTTGGCGTGTATTACTTATTATAATTAGATTGATTCTTCATCAAGTTGTATATGCATATTTATTTATGTTAAGTGATTATTATGTAACGGATTTAATGTGTTCGTAATTAAAACAGTAAGATGCTCTAATGTACATTATAATGCAGTAATTTGCACTACATAAATTTATTAGGTCGAATTTAAAAAATATTTCTCGAAGAATTAATTTGTTTCTGTTACTTGCATACCTTGCCGAGTAAATTCTTCATGCCGCATCACCCTTTGCATTTTTCCAAGTCGAGATTTGCATTAAACTGTCACTAGAAATCACTCAATACATCTTTTCTATTGTTTAAATATTTCCACACGCACGGGGTTTTTCCGGGTACCAGTTTAGAAAAGGGAATAATATTGAGCTACATGTAGCTCTATGGCAACAGCATATCTCTCAATACGCTACAACCTCCTTGAAAATCATAATATACCTCATTGAATATATAATATACTCCTTTATTTAAAAAAATATAAATCCAATGAATACCCTGACGCAAGCGCACATTCTTGTTTCTCCCACGCAGATGCGCGTCTTCGAAAGCTAACACTCCAGGGTTTTCATGGGAGTCGTTCTCCTGCTTGAGTAAAATGCTAGAGAAAACGGAATGGCGACAAATATCAGGTATAGATTTTCCTCTCTCTCTCTCCTTTTTTTATTAGAATATATTCTTATCCTTATAATTAATCCTTAATGCTAAATATTTTTACACAAGGTAATTGGGCATTGTCTTTTCTTAATTATTACAATATTGCACCAACTATCATGTTGAAATTATTGGACATTAAGTTAATAAAATTAAAAATTAAGTGTCATAATGAATTAAGTTAAGTCATAATTTTCATTTACATACTTGTCTTTTCTTAATTATCTCAATATTGCACCAACTATCACGTTGAAATTATAGGGAATTAACTTCTAAACTTAAAATTGACTTAAAATTAACTAATAGGGAATGACAAGTATGTACAATGTATATACTTGTCATTAAGTTAATTAAATTAAAATTAAGTGTCATCATAAATTAAATTTAGTCTTAATTGTCACTTACATGCTTTTTATTAAGTATATTTGATTTATATACAATTAAATCTTTCCTGATTGTAATTATAACCATTGGCAAAGTTTAAACTGCTGATCTCAACTCCTTATTTTGTAAATTTGCCGTTATTTATTTGCCTTAACTCTTGGTTGCACGTATTTGAAGGTACATATGAATTTACTGTGGCAAGTTTTGCTATATGACAAGGGGTTATGTGGAAATGGGGACTATTAAGAATGTCATACTCGTCCCACAGAATAAAGTCATCTATCATTATCCCCGACTAGTACGGTTTCCCCCCTATCATTATCCCCCCTACGGTTTCATGGTATATACGGCATCGCTATTGTTTGCGAAGCAGTATACTACCTAGTATGCAAAAAAGTTAATAAATAAAAAAATGTAAGTAAAATTTAGATCATATTTTCGGAGGAGGTAAGGTTAATGATTGGGAGAGTAATAAGGGTCAGGGATTGGGGGAGTAATAAGAGAGAGGGGTAATAAGTGGTGAAACACCACTGTGATCTAGAACACGAGTGTTTACTTGGAAGTGAGTGCGAGAAAGGAGGTCGGCAGCAATATTTTAGGCTTTTCAATGATTAATGTACGCATAAATTGCAATCATCAGCAAATTCCATTTCATATAAAAAAATAAACCCTATTAGAAGCACCAGAAATAATTGCTTCGAGATAAAATAAAGAGAAATAATTTTTACTAAAATACATCTAAAAGAGAAAGTGTGCTTTTACGAACACACCAGAAAGAATTTGTGTGCACTTTTAACAATATATATGGGAAGATTTGAATAAATGGCTGACATATGATATGGATAATGTAGATGAGTTACCTTTGATCATCTATTCAAGGTACCTATGCATTTTGCTCGGCCTAAATAGATGTATTACACTGAGATGTTATTAACTTGATTAAATATATTAAATATTTCCTTTTCATGTATGACTTATGATTACTAAAGACATAACAGCAATTCTTTAGGGTTATAGATTAACTGCCTACGATATATATTGTTTCATATAGTGATATAAATTCAAATTAATATGAACCTATAAATGCCTTTTGAAGCACGATTGAGCTATTATGAGAACTGCTTATGACTAGAATGGTACGATTCTGACAAAAAATAAAAATGTTTTCCAACATAGCCGATTATGCAAAAAGTTACACGCAACTTTTAGTTACTACAAGTTAAAGTTACATTGATCACTCATGACAAAATATACCATTGTTCTGGCATAACAAATGTATTTCAGTTAGACATCCATATCCTGATTGAATAAAGAATGTTATCTACATATTAAGCGTCATAGTAAATATGTTAAGTCTCCTAGTTTTACTGGTGCATATCAGAATGCAATGATTCCTCAGGAATGAAACGGGGACTTATATTAAGAATTATTTCACCTAAGACAATAATTTAGGGCGATTTAGCTGTGTAATTATGGATTTTGCTTCCGACGACTTTTTACACAAAATCCCTTTGCGTGTAGATATAGATAGAGAGAACAGATCTACGGCCGGAAGAGTAACTAAAGAATAAAATACCCCAAGCCGTAATTTAAATTATTTTAATCTGAGAAATTAAAATATTTATTCAAGATTACGGCTTTGGGTATTTCATTCTTTATTTATAGACTATAAATATTAATTACAAAAGCAAGTTTAATTGAGACATTCTCTTTTAAGCTTCCTACGAGTTCAAAATGACTTTTTTCCCTAATCAGTGAACTTTAAGAGTAGGATATTCTTAAAAATGTAGAAAATAAAATTGAAAACCTAACATATTTACGCTTAATATATGCTGAGTATATTAAATGCTAAATATCTAAGATATATGAGGCTTTATTTTTTTAAAGATGAAATTATGATAACGGGTGATAATTCAAAGCCTGCCTGTGGTGCACATGGGCTATTATTGTTTTTAGGTTACCAATAATTTGGTACCGACAGATAAATAAGATGATAATTGGCCAACTCTCTACACTTTCAGACATTTTGAGTGATAAAATATTATCAGGTGTCAATCTTTTAGTTTTTCCCCAAATATTGACAAATTGCCATTAGCATTTATTGGTTTTGTGCTCAAAAGGGAAAATGGACATTTCATTAAATTAGTGAAGAAGAGATAGGTGCTAAATGGTAAAACGTCATATTCTAAGAAAAATACCATCAGTTTAATAAAACAATATGTTTTGATAATGCTTAAAATGCTTGTTTTATCGCAGCTCCCAGTTAATAAATTTTAATATTTAGGGAAATCTGTAGCGGTTGCTTTGCTGTGCTTTTGCGTAGTAGAAACCGTTTTGGCGCAGTGACCTATATATTTCCTATGCATAGTGGCCTATCTTCTATCTCGGGAGGTCCTGGTATTCAAAGTGCTTGTGGATTTCTCACTGGCTCTCCTAATGAGTATCCGAGGGGGAACAAGTTAACCCCTGAGTACTTTGGCCGAGTACTTGGCCACACTCCATGGCACTTGTAGTTATGAGTAGGCACCGTAGACGTCCTTCTCTCAACCTACATTCCATTTACTGGCATTTAAATTTCCTTAAATACCGCCGTAAATTTACCCCGAACGGTATAAATGACAGCAGAAATCCCTCGTCCCACGTATTTAACGACTTAAACTAACTTCTACGACTACTTTCTTGGAGTTTTCCTGACTCAGTTTCAGCCGACAAATGCCATGACGGAAATTAAGTAGATTTCTTTAGTATATTAAGCAGATTTATTTACATTAAGTAGACTTCTCTTCGATGACATTTCATGTAGGCGTATGAACAGTAGCCGTGCAGACCAGTAGATACGAAGATGCGATTCTAGTCTAGGGAGGAGTATTGGTTTACATAATCGCCCATTGTGGAACTTCATTGGCGTTTGGGAGTATTCTTATTGGGCATTATTGTATTATTATTTGGTAAAACGTTATTAATGTGGATGGGGTTCAACAGTATTTATTTGGAAGGTATTAGGGAAATGAAGCCAGGTAATTGGCGAAGACTTGAATTATAGCAAGGACAACTGGAGTAAAGGGAAGGAAAAATCAAGGTCATTAAGAGGTTCATATAAAAGTCATTGGCCAAAATAGTTCGTCCAAGCAGTTTAATTGAAAAATATAGTGTATGTACAATGATTAGGTCGTTTACCAATTTAAAGTAGGTTTTATGATGGTTACTGAAACTATTTTTATTCAAAATAGTGGTTTTGCCCTAGCTTTGCCTTGCTTTCTTAGCCTAGCTTTGCCTTGTAGTATTTTATTCAACTCGCTATATTTTGACACTTACTTATCCCAATGCAATCCTTATTCTTCTCCTTTGTCTTTCACCCTCGCAAAACAATTATCATCTGAAATTCCTTCGGTCTCTTAATTATTTCTCCACCCAGGTTATCCTCTCCATTCATACGAATTCACTGTCTCTACGAGGTGCCTTCAACCCTATTTTGTTTATGTTCTGCATTTCTCTCCGTATTTCCAGTCTCAAATAATACCAGCGCTTCTTCCTCAGCGATAATTAGCCTGTCTCTTGCAATACTTCGTACATTTAATCATCGCTTGTAATTTTCTTTGAAGTATCTTTTAAAAGATGAAGTCTGGAATTCTATCTTTTATTGTAATCTAAGCATATTCTATTCCCACTATTGTAACTTTGAGCCCATTTCCTTATCACTGCTTGGGGAGGTTAACTTATTTTCCAACTAAATTCATTCATAGCTACTTCTCTCTATAAATTTAAATGCATAGGAAACTAATAAGTAATTTTGAACATTCCGCTGAGGGTAAATATGTCCAAATGTGTCGGAAAATGGGGGAATATATAAAAATGCCTTACGCTTTGAATTATCTATCTAAACACTATCGCCTCTCTTCAGCTCGTGGCACTGCCAAAGTTCCACAGCTTTCAGTTCATCATCCATGTGTTCGCGACATTGTATCTGCTGTTCCTGTGTGAAAATAAACTGTACCAGTCTTTTATCGGGTTTCCCATCGCGTTGGTTGCTATTTGTATACAACAGTTAGTGACAGCAATTGCTTCAATTTGGATATAAGGATTCCAACTTTTGAGTAGGACGGAGGACCATGGCTTGATTACGGTGAGATTGTAGAAACATCAGGGGCAATATAAATCGATCCCTATCTTTTGCATGATTCCACAATTAATGCTCGGTAGAATTATTTTTTTCATTCACAACTTCAGAAAATCGTGAAAACCGATCCTTACTACTATTTACTGCTTAACCCCTCTGATAGCACCCCGCAGCCGCCGCCCACGAAACCTCTCCACTCAACATCCCCCTCTCGTCGACGCTCTCGAGGGCAGAGAGAAGAGAGAAATGTCCCCGAGCGATGGTGGAGGATGCGGCTGATTAGGAGCAGCCATTCCTCGGCAAAAGACGCCGTCCTTTTCTTTCCTTGGGCGATCTTGGCGACGGGGTTGAGGGGGGGGGGAAGGAAAGGAGGAATTAGGAGTGGCGAGATTGGCTGTGCTGCGCAGGGGGTGAAAGAAGGGTGGAAAGTTGGGCTCGGGGAGTTACAGGAGAGGGGGGGATGAGGCGGGCGGGAGAAGATGAGGAGGCTGTGGGGAAAGGATAGAGCAAGGGTCTTCGACTGAGTGGCTGTTTGATGGCCTAATGTTTGTGGAGAGGAGACGCGATAGAGGGTTAAGGAGGCGTGTTTTTGGGCGGAAGAAAGGGTTCTGTGGGGGTAGGGAGCCTTTGAAGAAGAAAGTAATAAGATTTTTTTAAATAACACGTGGCAACATCAAGCATAAGAGTCGTCGTCATCATGATCACTAGCAGTCATCGAGCTGCGGAATGGTTAGCTGCAGTTCTCTCGCCTTCCACTCCACTCTCAGATAACCGCTAAAATCCTTCATAATTCTTTATTTATACGTCCCTCGTAATGAGCCTGAATTGTTCCAAAATTGGTCTTCCTCATTAGTCCAGACCATTTATTTACATTCCAATTTTGTTTTCCATTAACTGCATTGTCACAGATTGTGTCCGGCAAGTTTGTCACTTCCACTTCTCGCCGTTTGTATTAAACATATTTTTTACCAAATTCTTCACTGGTGTTTCTTTACACTCAGTATTTATCATTCTTCGATGGCACCTCATCCAGCGCTGCAAATAATACAGCAACATAGTAGTAGAAGGGAATAAGTTGTTGCAGGTAGACAGCAGTGTTGTAACGTGAGGAGAATCTTACTTGATAATTAAAGTAGTTCAAAGAATATTTGAAGTAGAATTGCGCTGATCATCGAGACATTCATAATGAGGAGGGAGCAAATGACTGGAATCCTGAAAAAATGCAAACAGGAGGTTACTGAGGGGTCCGAAATGAAGAGAGGCGCTGCATGTGCCGATGACGCCTTGGGACCAGGCGTGAAGAAGAAGATGAAGATGAAGAGTTGGGTGTGAAGTTGGATTGGGGGAAAGTGCGATGGGTGGACAAAGAAGTAGCAATCTGGAATGTGAGGAAGGTGCTTAGGGGAGTGAAGGGGAGGCAAATTAAGTGGATGGAGTATGAAGCAGAGGGAAATATGGTTGCGATGGCCGTATTGGAATATAAAACCCTGGGAAAGATGATGGGTCGGGAGGAGAAGGAATGGCATGTTGAGAAGAGAGGCAGGAGGCATCGAGTTAGCTAGAGTACAAGCTTCGGTGGCTCTTAGAGGTCCGAGCTCGGATTCAGGCGGTGGGGAGAAATTTTCACATGGGATTCCGATCCCTATTTGAGTGGTGTGTGGGGAGAACTTAGAGAAAGGTACTCCCTCCTTCAGATGGGACATTAAACCATGGCCTCCTTGGCGCCTTTCGTTAAAGAAAGGCTAACGCTAACGCCGGGTTTCTCTCCATTTTTCTTCCATTCCCCTTACTCACCGAACCACACGCCGCTAATGGAACAATTTACCACTTTTGTCGGCCCCTCCTCCCCCTCCCTCAAAAATGACCAGCCAACCAAGAGGTGGAGAAATTACTCCGGAATGAAGAGAGGGATCACGTGAAGAGGCAGTGCAACCATAGAGACCACAGTTATGGGGAGAGTGAACGATGATCCATCAAACGCCTTGCCTGACCGTTAGAGATCACGACGCAGTGACAACAATGAAGGGATGAGTGGGGGTGGGGAGAGGAGGGGTGAGTGGGGGGGGTGGAAGTGTGAGTGAGTGACAGCGCCTCGGGGGAGTTGGCGACAGAACGAAAATTAAATTGGAGCGAGCGGGAAGCCACGCAGAGGCGACGGGTGTGCGTTTTGGGAGTTATGGCTCGCTTTCCAATTTCTGCGAGAGACAATTAGTGCGGGGTGTTGGGGGAGGGAAGGACGATATGAAGGGTTGAGGAGAGAGGGGGAATGAGGGGTGAGGTGGGAGGTAAGGGGGAGTGAAGGAGAGATGGAGAGGGAGAGATAAATAAATGTGGCGGTGAAGAAGAGGGCGACCCGTTTGAACGAATGGGACCACAGAATGCGTGAATGGAAAGCGGAATGTGGAAGAGGTGACTTTAAGAGGTGCCCCCAAACATGAGCACCCGATCCAGCTCCGAAATCTATCCTATCCTCATCGATTGACTTTGCTTTGAAAAGCCAGCGTGTACAGGAATTAATGAGAAATATACTGAACCTAAAATTAACAACCATTCACAGTCGTCCATCGGATACACTATTATTTTGACACCTTTGATGAGCTAGCGATTTGAGACTAGGCTTTTATATCGCCAAAACTATTTTGAAAAGTCAGTCGAATTTTTACAACGATTGTAATTTTATTATATTCTCGAGGTAGACTGCTGATCATGAAAAAAATTGCAAAGAATAAACATTAAAATGTAATAATTTAGGTTTGGAATAGATAGCTTGAACTGGATGTTATCCATTTCAGCTGTTATCCTTTACTTCCACCCAAGAATTTTATCTTTTGCTTTTGATTGTGACAATATTTTCCATTGGTGAGCTAAGTGGGCATTAAGGAAGATGCCATTACGAGTCTATCTCTGAACATAGAAATATTATTTCCCTGGTGTTCCATCATATTCATCGCGTCAATTATTAAAAAAAAATTACTTGTAAAATGTGATGAGCATTAAAATAACACTATTGTTATCCTGTATTTCGAATATGGTACATGACGTACGCCCTATTTTCACCTTTTAGATGAATAACATGGTTCTATTAACCGATGTTTAGCCGATGAAATGTTCACAGATTTTGTTGATTGATGAGTTAAACTGAAATATGTTTGAAAACATAAGATTGAAAAATATTGATCAGTTAGTCGGATATTCAAGGGTGTATAAACCTGACGAAAGAGAGAATTTTTCCGAGCTGAATAATAAATGGACAATATTGTGGATTTTTTCGAGCTGTAAGGCAAAGAGTAAGTAATAAGCTAGGAAAAATAAAGGAACTTGAGCCAGATGAGCCAGTGAAAAACATGAAAAATCCTATATCATGCTAGGATACTTCCACCTGATCTCATGTGAAGAATGGGAAAAAGTAACCTAAAACATAGAAAAAGAATGAAATCGTTTCATTTAATGCTCTCATCTGAATGTGTGAGGCGTCGTTTGACAATAAGATATCTTAATAGAGATTTAATATTTGCACGTTGGAATGTAATTTAAAGTGCGTTAGTGTATTGAAATTTATAATAGTTTAAAAATGGAGCATGAGCGAGGACTAAAGATACAAGTGGCGAGTAACTGATGTATGACAGCTTTCGTCCGTCAGAGGTGAGAGAGGAAGAGAATGTTTACGACTATTTGCGACGTTTGCGAGAAAATTTCCGTGTTTGAACAATTGAAAGCCAGCTGATCAAACAGAGTGGGAACATGGAAATAGTATGCTCAATTCCATTGAACCCCTTTAGCCCTACGAAATTTATACGAAAAGCTTAATTGGATGCATGTGAGTATTTGTAAGTGACATTTCATTGATTGGAAAGTCAACTAAAGATAAGCATGAGTCCTAGTCAACCACGATTTCATTTTAATCATATCAATAAGTTTCATCGAAAAATAAATTAGAGGGATTATAATCGAGCATTGCTGGTCACTTAAGTTTTTAGAAGTAAGCGTGTTTTTTAGTGGGGCTGGATTGGCGCTATGATCACTAGTCATAATAATTAGAGCGCAAGCAAGTTAGTGCTAGCTATGAATGCTAGGGAAAGAAAGTTGATGAAGAAATAAATAGCATGCAAACTGGGGGGAAATGAGAAAGCGATGAATGTGGGGGATAATGAAGGGCGTTTTTGATAGGACGGTGCTCGATATGAAGGTAAATATTTGAGCATTCGTGCTACGGTGGCAATATTGATGCAATGAGGTAGAGGAGAAGAGAGAAAAAGAGGTCTTGTGAAAAAGTTTTGCGACCCTAGAATGATGGATGGCGGAGGGAGGGAAGTAATGATCTATCGAAACCTACTCTCATCACCATCAGTCATTCAATTCTAAGATCGGTCGACTCTCTGTTCAACCCGGTCCCCTGCTAACTCTTTTTTATGTCCTTGTGGCTCATCTGATTCATGTCTCGTTTTACCTGGCCCATGTATTCGTCCCTATAGGTCTTCCTCTTGCAACCTACCCGTATATTTCCCCTTCTATCACGTTCTATACAAATTTCTTATGCCTCAATCTGAGGCAAATCCATCTGTACTTTCCCTTACTTGGAGTGCTTTTTATTTTTCCTTCTCTTCTATTCATCCTTACGCTTTCCCGATTCTTATCCTCTTCGTCCATATGAACTTCAGCGTCAGCCTCCAACACCAAGTTTCGTAAACCTATTTTATTTTCTGTTCAAAATTTCAAATAACCAATGTTTTTGTGCCATATAGCGCAGTTCTCGATGTTTTCAGGTGCCTACGTCTTCTTCATTGGAAATCCTATTTTATTAGAGACAAACAGCTGAATTTTCATCGCTAATGCTTTCTTGGCTTGAGCTGTTCTTCGAATGTTGCCATTTGAACTTCTTTGATTCCATGCCATATAGCCTCCATGGTAGTTTAAGGATTCCAATAGTTCTGACTCCTCTCTTAGCGTAATGCCTGCGTTCAGGTTCTATTTCCCGCGTAATATAATTTTTGTTTTCTTTCCGTTAATCTTCATGTTGTGTCCTTTATGTGCTCAATGCATTATATCTTACTGGTCTTCTAGATTATCTGCTATGATTGGTGTGTCCTCGCGAAACAAAGCAGGTTTATTTTAACGCAAGTTTCACCTTAAATTCCTTTGACTGTCACTCGTTGGGCTTATTTGACTGCTTTTTCAGGTGCATGTTCAAAAGTGTTTGTGAAAGGTTGTATCACTATCTAGTTTCATTGTTTTCTATACCTTCTATTTTACTTCCGTCATTCATTCTCATAGTGATGACTTAGTTTCTATAGAGTTAGTGGATTTTTATAATATTCATTATGAATATCGACAATTTCCACCGGTTCTAGCCTGAAACAGTTATATTGAGAGTTAGTGGATTATTCCTCTGACATTTTCATATTCTTAAAAGTAATTTAATGATCTTATTCCATTGAACGCTGTCAAGGTCCTGTTTAAAGTCAACTTATGCCACAGAGTGGTTTCTTGTCGAGTATAATCTTTTCTGTCAGAATTCGTTGGTAGAAATTCGTCTCTCTTGCTCCTCTGTTCTTTTTAAATTGGAATTGGCTATTGCATAGGTTTTCTTGAACATTTCCTTCAAACGGTCGGCTGATATTCGTGTATTTCGGTTGCATGTAACTGCAAGCCTAGAATTATAAAAAAACCAAACCCGTTTGGAAGAAAATTAAACAGTAATTACGATCAATTTTCCTGAAAAAGTGCACTCAGGTGTCGCGATGAATCAGCAAAAATACCCTCGTTGAACACGAAAGGGATGTCGGTGTTGGCAAAACGTAGGAGACAACCCTTGATGTACCCACATGACGATGCTTCTTTATTTTAAGAGATTGCCTTTTACACGCGACATAAAGTGGACCCTGAGATGGAGCATGAGATACTTCCTTGCATGTACACATTTTTATATATTTATGTGTATTTTTCCCGCAGAGCCTCCGGGAAACCACCAGCCTATTTATTTTTTGGTGGCGCATCGCTCTGAGGATAGCAGAGTTACGGTCTTGACGAATTTTCTTATTTGGAGCGGGTTATCCTCGTGTGGCAGGTCAATTTTCTTAAGGGAGAAGCTGCTCCCATCCACCTCTCCCAATATCCCAGGCAATCCCTTCGGCTTTCCTCGCCAAAGTCCTCCACCCTCCCTCCTCCCACAATCTTTTTGCTCTTTCCTCTATCTCTCTCCCTCCCTCCGCTTCTATTTCCTCATTCTTCCTCCCACTGCTCCGTCTCCCTTTCCTTCTCTGTACATCCCCCCCTCTCCCATCGGATCAATTCTTCTTGATTTCTCTCCATGCCCCTGAGGAGCCGTAACTTTCCCACCCGCCACTCTCTCCCTGCCCCCTCCTCTTCGATTCCGGGGTGGTGGCCGTCTCCTGCCACTTCCCTCTTCTTCATCTTCATCCTCTCCTCCTCCACTGCCCCCTCCCCCTCGCCCTTCCATCCCTCTTCACTCCCTCCCCCTGCGAAACCCTATTGCACACGACGCCCACAGCAATAACTAAAGCCTTAATGGACGTTTCCACCTAGAAACCCTTACGGTTTCTCTCATTCCTCTCGGACTGTACTGCACGGTCGTTTTATCTTTTCATCCTTGAGATCGCTCTCTCGTTTCTTATCCATCGTTGCTTGACAATTGAGCACCCTGAAAAATCTTGGAATCAGTTAAAACGCATGAAATGGAGTCAAGTTTACCATTCTTGCACAAACCCATTGGTTTTATAAGGAATTAGAACTTTTGTCCATTGACTGAATTTGATCTATCATTCTATTACGTTTGCAGGGCTTGACTCAAAGGTCTTATTTAGCGAAGAAGGATTACGCGTGGCGGATTGAAGATTACTTTTAGGATAGAGGAATAAATATAACCTCGGAGTTGATTCTTATTTTTATGGCAGTCTTTAGCAAACTGTGGGGAAATAATTAAGTTTAGAAAGAAAAAGGTATGTAAATAAAGAAAGAAGAAATAAGAAATAGATAATACGTTTTTTATTATAAATTGGAACCTTCTGTGAATTTATTAGAACCCTTAAAGATTTCGTAGGACCATTCTTTCTATATTCGGAAAAACGTTTCATACAGTCGTTCCTTACAGTTTTAAGCTTATATTCGTACATTATACTATATCCGAATGGCTGATCAGGTGTGTAAGCCAGATACACGCAGCACATCTAACCGGCAATTGAAGATCTGGGATCAAATTTCGGTAAGGAAAATGATTTTTTCACGGAAAATTTGACCCCCTTCGGTGTAAATCTTTGCATCGTGACCGCATGTCGTATCGTTTGTGTATTCACAGTGATTTGAAATTTGTTAAAATTCTGCATGTGATAAAAAAATATTTATCGAATAATTCCTTTTGGGAGTTTTTCCCGGACTGTTTTTAATAATGTCACAGGTCACTAAGGGGACGCTATGAAAAAATCTCTGATGCTTGAAAATTTTGGAATATTTTGTAAAAGTTCTCGCTATTTCCAATCGAAAGCAACATTTTATGATAAAAGTCTGAAAGTGCATTTAATTTACTTTCTCCTGACACTTCCCTCGAGTTCGTGTATTAATTATTTATAATTAATATTTGCGAAACAAACTAAACTTGTCTTAAGGTTTTTGATTTGGAGACGAACCTGAAACTCTGGGTGAGCAAAACATTTACTTTCTCTGGAGCGGTGACATTTTATGATATGGTAAGTCTGGGAGTTGTTCAACTTCTGGTTCTTAAAAAAAGCGTGAGCGTTGCAGAAAAACGTTTCTTCTTTGTACGGCACATTTATCACATTGTTCCTTGCATCTAATCAAGTAATTAGATATTTTAGAGATATTAATTAATCGGAGAACATAATTATGACTATGAAATGGAAAGAGATATATTAAAATAAGCCTCAGATAAAAAATGCGGGTTAGCATAATTTTTCCTGATAGAAGGTCTACTCTTTTGGCTTTTTCTTCATTAAATTAAATGGATATTCGTTAATTTTGAGGAAACCGGGACTAGCCACGGTAGTAACCTTTACGGAGTCACCCGCAAGTGCACATGAGTGCGACATTCCACAGGAGAAAAAAGTCCCGGTGAAGGCGAATGATTTTCTCCTGTGGAATATCGCACATATTCGTTAAATTATTAAAAATTTCAAGGTCTATGTTCTTATGGATTGTTCTTTTTGGATTGCCCCCAGAGGGTTGGTTAACCTTGAGGAGGTCTCCGGAAAAGGAGAAGAAATGTTCTTTTCTTAATCTTGGAGTGGGTAATCCCAAAACAACTTTGTCTTTTCTGTGGCTTTAAAAATATCTTTTATGAAAATGGATATTTGTCGCCTAAGAAGAGTTCTCGGGTTTTCACGAAAGGTGGTGGGTATTGTCGCCTTTTCTGCCGAAAATACTCGTCACCAGTAAATAGATGTTTAGTAATAGCATGCATTCTCTATTATTAATGCCCCTTTTTTCTTATGCTATCAGATTTGGATCTAAAAAATGTATTTCCTCAAAGAATGAGGGAGGAGGAAGATGTCTTGGAACGAGTGAGAGTTGTGAGAAGAAGCAAGACAGTGATATTTATTGAAACTATTATGACTTATCCCCACGTTCCAATTCACTCGTACTACGTTAAATATAGACTAAATTCGCCTTTACACCTTAGCATAAAATATATTTTGAATGATTTCTTCGCGAAACATTGGAATATAATTTAGGACAGTACTATGTTGACCCTGCTGGATTAAATTGACGTAGTATGTTACAAACATGTCTCGTGTAGCCTCTATGGTCAAATCCTGGCCGACACATAAACTTATCATTCATGTCGTACCTTTATCACTTTTTAATGTACTTACTGTGTTAAGGTATTTCAGAATATTTTTTGATAATACCCAACCATTTGAATAGATAATCTTCGAATGATATATGATACGTAGAAAGGACGATGTGACTGGAAAATGACTCGAATAATTCTCTGAACTATTTCTTGTAAATCTTATCTTCTGGCCTCAGTGCTCTCCCCAACTCACTCGCTCTCTTCACATTTCATTCCTAAGTGACTCATCCCTTTCTTAAATTCATCCCCAAAGAGTAAACCAAAATAAGGCATCTAATTATTATATCCTACGTTTTCATCATTGGCAAGTTTTTTGCGTATCTATAATGAGGATAAAAATGTTTCATATTTGACAAGGCCGGACTCCGGGAGTGGATTTTGCACTTAGTGTTAGTGTTTGTTCAATCAGGTGCAGTATTGAAGCAGCGATGAAGAGCAGGGCGCTATATCTGCCTCATTGACCGGCTATACTAAGCGAAACGTTACCACTGACCTTGAAACCATAGATCGGCAATATGGTAGGTATTTGACGCGTAGTACAATGTCAAGGTGGATCTCTATGAACAGTTGCAATTACTAGAGGCGTCAAATCCACGGCTGAAGTCATACCTTGCCACTGATCACGGTATCACCCGATAATTTGCAATTATCAATTAGCAGATACTCATCGTACAGTGTGGTGCTTTGCTTTGAGCAGCGGTAATGGTAGATTACTCCCATACCTCTCGATAGACACAGTGCGGGGGCAGACATGGCTTGTTAAGTGTTCACATTGGTTTTAGTACAATAGTACAGTGGACTACAATTGAATAAAGGATGAAAATCATGCATCCTTCAGTCAACGAAAATAATATTGGTTCGGAGAGGGAATAATGTGTCTTTTAGATCCTGTAATGGTTTTATATCGAAAGGTCGGTCTTTAATCAATATAGATTCGTAACCTGTATAGATCCATGTATGTTTCTATTGATTTAATTTTTTCCGGCAGTCTCCTCAACATCACTTTTTTCACTGAAAGGACTAACCCCACATTATTTAGGTTGTGGAAGCAATGACCCTTAAAGAAGGCTATAAAGGGAGCAACGCCGTGGAGTAGCTTCCATATCTCTCTTCAATAGCCGTAGCAGAGATCTTCGATCGCTTTCAAGAAGGCAGCTGAGAGTCGACAATAGGCGGTGGTGGTCATGTGGGACGAGGCTATGGAGTTTTTCTAATCGCAGATTCAGATTTCGTTCTGATTTTCTTCTGGTGAAAGAAACGGCCGAGACTTGATCTAAATTGTTTGACAGATAACCGCATTATTTATGATGGTGTGTTCAGTCCAGCACATCTTCTGAAACTCAGTCACAGTAGTGGCAGTGAACGTTCATTTTACTTAATCACAAGAAGAATTTTCAACTCTTGTTGTTCAGCCCAAGTCAAGTTCTCAAGTGACTTCCTCACGAATATATAACATAACATTACAAAAAGATTTATAAAAATTCGATTTTCCTTTGTGAAGCGTACAGTTCGTGTCAAAACGTCACTAATTTTGCGACCTAAGGCACTGACTTATATATTGTCTTCCATTTATGTACGCATAAGTGGGTACAGCTCAACGGAAATACGGTAGTGAAAACGGGCGTTATTTCATTTATAAATTTTAAATTTTTAAATTCTAACAGCCACGGGTGGCGTTATATGGCTCCCATAGTTCAGTTTAATTTAAAACAATAATTATAGGGTAATGAAACTTATGTAAAGAATTAGTAAATAAAAATATGGATGCAGCATTCATTTTCGAGTTAGACGGTTAGAATAAATGTTACCCTTGGATTACCCAGAGTCAATAAAATGTCAACGCAAATGAATTTCACGCGTGAAGGCACATAAAGGCATAGCATAAAGAAAATATATTTTACTTGTCGATTATGTTCAGTGAACTTGATAACCGTGTATTCGATACAGAATTAAATACATTTCCATGTTTTTGACGTTCTCAATATCTAAAATACTGATAATCTTTTATAATCTGTTAACTGCGTACAAATAATTTATTTAAAAAGATAAGCAATCTAGCAATCATCACCTTTTTCCCGAAAAATGCATCCAATATCTGAAATTGCTCCTATCGAGAGTAATGAAAAAAAACAAATGAATGGCAAAAAATACTTTAGTTCGAAAGTAGTTCGCAAGATGGAAAAAGTGGAACTGAAGAAGAACACCGTTGTAGACACCTCCCCCTGCTACTCCTTCCCCCCTCCTCCCGTAGCGTACATGGAGCAAACCATCCGGCTGGAAATTCATCTCCTGTTAACTTCAACTTGAAGAAGAAAGAAAAATAAAATAGACATGCATAAAAGGAATGCAAGAGAAACCAAGCTTCTTCTTCACGAAATCTTTTGGAGTTTTTCTGCCAAACCCCATCACTACCGTTCTTTCCTCCCTTGTCTCCACTTCTCACCCCACTACTCGAATTCACCAATCAACCCCTTTTCCCATCCCACCCCCATCCCACCCCCCGTCCCCCTCCCACCCCCCGTCCCCCTTCCCTCTCACTCTTTCTTTTTTATAATACATCTCGTTTCTCTCCCCGCTCTTTTATCGCTCCATTCCACTCCAGCCGAGCAAAGTGCGCCCTCCTCCCCCCCTCCCCGCCTAATCCCCTCCACTACCATTCGCCCCCTGTCTCTGTCTACGAACACCTCCAAAGCATTCAACTCACTCCGACCACCACCGCCACTTGTTCCCAAAAAACTCACGCCCTGCCGAACCTTTAAGGGGAATGTTGCATACTACGCCAAGGAAGGCGTTTTCGGACCTCTAGGTTATTCATCACCTCCGTACTATTATACGTGTACATAACAAATTCTGCTTTCACAGTTAGGTGCTTAAAAGTGCTTAAACTATAGTGCAAACGTTTGTTTGTAATTTAAGATCTATCTATCTAATCTAAGCTATCCCGGAGAATGATATCTATTGATGAATTCTTCTTGGGCTTCCTACCGGGTTAGGTTCTCCGTGTTGGGCGAAGTGTCGACAGGAGACTTTCCAGTGATATTCAGGACTGTGGATTGCCTTGAAGATGACAGGAAAATCTCCTGTCTAAACGACAGACAGCATGGAGAACCTAA
This sequence comes from Pyrrhosoma nymphula, assembly GCA_963573305.1. Lineage (NCBI taxonomy): Eukaryota > Metazoa > Arthropoda > Insecta > Odonata > Coenagrionidae > Pyrrhosoma > Pyrrhosoma nymphula. The sequence goes on along the minus strand of OY754336.1, from coordinate 25,081,498 downwards.
CTCGGTGGGAAGCTCGAGAAGAATTCATCATGCATATTGGAAAGAACAAATCGCAAGATATTCTATTAATATGCCTTTTTCAACGAAGCATTGCTCTAAAAAAAAGGGCGACATACGAAAACCAACTGGCGAATGCGTCATGCAATGATCTGGTACCTCTGAATGCAGTCCTTCATTGAAAAATGCCTGTTTTATAGAATTGTTGTGCTCATGATAACGTAGGTGGATGTCAACTTCCTCGATCGGCAATAAATAGTTTGGGGAATTCCCATATGCATGTTCAAAAAGACTCTACTCCCTAGCAGACGGGTTCACTGAGCGAAAGGACGTACTGAGTCAATTTGAGCGAGTATTTTCTCTGACCACAATACGGGCGATGTTTGATTTTTTTTAACTGAAGCAGTTTTAGGGATCCAGACGTAAATATGGTATTATCAATATCGTAAAAACTTTGTTTTTTTATGACTTACCCTCTCTTAAATTAACTAAGTGAACATATTTGAGATTTTTACTTGACTAGTTGTTTCATGCCGCAGGTAAAAATTCGCCAACACAACTTTTTTTTCGATCTTATTAAAGTTTTACAGATTTTTTTTTAATAATTGAAACAACACACAACCTAAATTCAATTTCATTTCTGGCGCGACCTGTCAGAACTTCCTTGAAAAGGTGAGATCAATTGCTTTTCAATGAGACTAAAATCATTGAGTTGAGTAACAAATGATATATTGCTCAAACTACCTTCAAACGTACATTATGACAGTTGAACTTGAAAATTCGAGTCTGATGGATGCCGTTCATAACACGTCTTGAGAACTTTACTTTAAGCAGAAGATGATCCTTGTTCATCTCTCAAACTAAGTTAGTAAATGAAGAACTAGAGTTACTTGTGTATCATGTAATTGGGTTTGTAAGCGCCCAAATTCACACAACATAATAAATTGCAGTTGAAACATTTGGAACCATTTATGGCCATTGTAAAATTAAAAAACCCATTAGTAAACGTAGGGACTCTGAAAAAGTATTCTCAATGGATGGATTGATAACTCAAAAGATTGCAGCCTGAGCTAAAGCTACATTATGTTCTTAAGTTGTGTTTTATGTTCAATATGAATATGCCTTGATGCTAGTGGATACTTATGCAAATAGAAACCAGACTAAATGTAAAGGACTTTTGCAAGGGAGCGATGGAGATGGTTAAAAGCGGGGGTGGTGAGGTGTTGAGAGGAGGGACTGCGGTTTCCTCGAGGGGGGAAATAGTGCTAACCTTGAGATGTCCCGCCCCCTGCACATCCTCCTCTGCTGCTATCACGAAAATCCTATGGGACCTATCCTCTTGAGAAGGAACCGAATTCAAATGCGAGTGATCATTGCAGAACGCATGCATTTCTTGGCTTTCGCACCACTTCCCCATCACCGAGTACTTCTCCGTTGCAAATCGCCTATTTTTTTAAAGCGAAGATCGAGTTATTTCTTCCCGATATGAAAAACAATAACTGAAAAGACAAAATTTTGCCCCATCGCTCCAACTTTTAAGCGTTGAGTTGTGAAAACAGGGTATTTTATTGCATCTGCATGAAACGGTGTCGTTGAAAACCGCAGCGGTCTGAAAACGCCTTTCCTGTCGTAGTCTCATCTCCCGCTCAGTCGTTCGCCCTCGCAAGCCGATTGGTCCACGCACCAATAGGCGAAGAAGAAGAAGATCCCAGACGTGCGATCTCCGCCTTTTCACTGTCCCCTCCACCCTCTCTGCCTCCTCCCATCCGCTCCCTCCCCTCCCCACCCTTCCACCTCTCCCTCTCCTTCTCAACGGACGCACTCTCATCACAGCCCGTCTTGTACCACGACATAAGTTTCTGGGACATTTCCTCCGCAAGAATATCTATCGCACACTATTTCTCGCACGATACCTCTTGCCATGGTGCTAGGAAGGAAATAGAAACAATCTTCGAAATGCTATTTGCCGACGTACGACTGTAGTAGGCACGAGGATCTTGTTGGTGCGGTGGCTTGAGCTCTGGATTCCCCATCCTAAGGGCCCCGGTTCGATTCCTAGGATTAAGGGATTTTTCTGTGGAATTGATATCCGTAATAGGAGTACTCTCCCCATCGCATGGGACGTTTAACCTTGGCACCCTTGACGTCTTCCGTTGAGAGCAGGCTAACACCGACGCCGCTCCATTCTTCCTACGTACCCTGAATAAACCCCGCCTAGCCAACTTACCCATTTATCCTAAATGACGCAATTGGCCTCAGTTGCCGGTCTCCTCACCAAATAACCAGCCAACCTCTATTTGACACGTGTTAGCTCCCGCGCTCGAAATAATATATGTAACTTTTGCCAAAGAAAACGCAAAAGGTTGATGCTTAACGCCTACGTGTAGGACCTTGAAACGCAGAAGCTTGGGCGTGTGGATTAGGAATCTGGGAAATGGATGAAAATGGCGATTGTTATAATGTTTTTCTAAATAAATATGTTGTTGGTATTTTCAAATGTGGCTTTGGGTTTCCTGATATGAGATTTTCAGCTGTCTAAGCAGTCCTAGCATAGAAATAATATGAATCGGCCCTAAAACCTCGCAGGAAATTGCATTCAAGAAATCGTGCGATTCCTATGCCACGTGGTACAATGTTATTGTAATACAGGGCTTCTATAAATTATCTGAACAATTTGACTTTTTTTACACTAATGTTAACCAATAAATGATCAACTGACATAAATCACAACAAAGCTACGCGTAACTTAACCCTATAGCACTAGTACTTGTTGATTTATATTTATAAAAATTAATAAAGTAATATGTGGAACTAAAGTATTTTTATGCTTGATAAAAGTTTCTCAAATAATGTGTTGACGCTATTCACAGCACAAGACAAAAGGGTGTAATGGAATGCGAGCGTGCGATAGGAAATATTGAAGACACTTTTGGCCATTGGACATATGTGGCTTAAGGGGGATACATATTATCAAGTAGTACGTACACAAACACACTTCCACGCTGTAACGCAGAATTCCTTCCTCTCCATGCATAGAAAAAAACCGCCCCACTTTCCTTTTGGGCTTTAAAACTCTTGTATCGATTACGTCGCCCATCTTACCGAATCCTCTGCTCTCGGCCCCCTCCTTCGGGCCCTCTACTCCCTTCCAACCCCCCTTGCTTGCCTCCGCTACGACTTCCCTTCCATTCCCCTCCCCCTCCCATTCCATGCCTCCCCTTCTTATCTCCCACGCCCTCCTCCTCCCCAACCCCACCCCCTTCTTATCTCTTCCAATGATCCAGAATCCAATCGCTTGGATCGCGGGAGAAGTGAAGAGAGGAGTGCGTCGAAAAGGATGCTAAAGGGTGAGCCGTCCGAAGGGAGGGAAGGAGGAGGGGGTTGGGGGGTGAAATGTGGAAGGAGAGGGAGAGAAATAGAGGAGGGGGGTGGGTTTGAGAAGAGGATCGGCATTTCGACACCCTTCAATCTTAAACGCGAACACGCCTCTTTTTCGCCTCGTTCCCTTATCTCCCTCCCTTCCCCCCCGCCCTCTTCTCATTCTCCGCTTGTCCTCTCTCCTCCTCCTCCTTAAGCCTCTTCCTTTTCTCTCTCTTTCGCTCTCTGTCTCCTCCCGTCCGTCCTCCATCCCTCTCCCCTCCCCCTCTTCTCCTCTCTCCAACTGAGTGAGTAGGAGCCACAAGAGGGTGCGTGGCATCCGTTAGGCCTTCATATTCGGTGTCTCTTACATGCATTGACCGTAGTCAATCGTCGTTAGTTCTGTCATAAAGAATATGGGAATCTATCCGGAGCTGCAGAATAATTAGAAGTGCACTACTTACCCACAATGAAAAATTGAATACTTAAGGTGCAAAAACGTTTTTGTCCCAAAGAGGAACCTGTGATATCCTTTACAGAGGTTTGCGTAAAAATGTAAAACAATTATTTTTATTTATATTGTAATTGGAAGTGAATAAAAAGACCCACCCTTACTTCTTTGACTTATTCACTTGTCTCTCTCTCTCTCACTCTCTCCTTTTTATTTCTCGTTTGTCTGAGCTAAGAGATTATGAGAACCAACAATCCCAACATCTTCCTCTCTATTCTTCGTCCTTTCTTTCCCGTTCCTCTTTTTTACTCCTTCGTTTTCCTATCCTCCTCTTTCCGAGAGCTTGCGCCAGAGAATGTGGGAGCGAGCGATAGTGCCGTGACGAGACGAAACTTGGGGCCAGTCTCGGACACGTATTCTCAGTCTCGGACGCGACCAAGATCTATTTTCGTCTCACTAGTTAGCCTCGAGACGTATAAGAGACTCCCAATCCTCGTTCCGTTGAAAGTATGTAAGAAAGTAAAAATATGTGGATAAGAAATAAAAATAATATTTCAACTCGCATGGAGAGTAAAATATTTTTTAATACTTTTTTTCCTTATTAATGTAACGACACTATCGGGAGTCTTTTGTTAGTCTTCTCGTCTCAATTGTTCTCGCTTAAAGAGTCTCCCGGTAAGAGTAAATGTATCCATTATATCGTCATCCGTTATCGTAATCTTAAGAAAGACATTGTTCCACCGCATCACCGTTTGCCTGAGTCCTGGCTTGTTCTTTAATTAAAGGTATGAAAATTATAAAAGTATTGAAAATCGATAAACATACTTGAGTTACTTAAAAATATTAAACATTTATGAACAGAACACGTTCGTATCCTTAATTTTAACCTGTGATATCTCAATTTTGAGGCAAAACCATAATCTTAAAACCAATAATAAAGTTACCTATTTAAATCAATTTCCAGATAGCTTCGACTTCAGCTCAAATTTCTTTATCTCTCCAAAGTTTCGTGGAGGAATGTTTTTTATCAAGCTACAAATTTAATATTTTCAAATACAGGTATGTCATTTCAGCTATCTTTCGGGGTTTGCACCGGGTAGTTGGGTCCATGGCAGCCAACTTTTCGATGCTCGAGTCGAGTATCGTCCTCAGGCACCTCAATATGTACCCCATGGGTGCGTCAGGTCCGAAATTTTTGGCGGGAAAATTAGATGACATCCGGTGGTCTTGACTCTCCCATAAGCTTGACGATGGGTTTCCAAGTGTGACTTAGGTTGTAACCGGAGTCACGGTTAAAGTTTCGTCTCTCTCTCCGGATCTCGATGGCCTCCTTGATGAGCCGGTCCCAGTAGCCAGATGAGCGGGCAATTATTTTTGTCTTCTCAAAATGGATGGCTTGGTCCATCGTGATGCTGTGGTCTGGAAAACCCCATTTTTCAGGTTGGCCCAATCGAAGGTGACGTTGGTGTTCCTTGATTCTCATTTCCACCATCCGACTTGTCTCACCCACGTACACTTCCCCGCATTCACACGGAGCGCGGTATACTCCTGGGGTCTTCAAGCCAATAGGGTCCTTCGCTCTGACTATGAGCTCCCTCAGTATGGTCGGCGAATGGTGTCAATGTCATGTCTGGCTAAAATCCTCAATATTAATGTTGTCCTCGACTTAATTATAATAATTAACTAAAATCCTCGAAACTAATGATATAAGTATGCCATGTTTGCTATATAGTTTATATCCGATTAGTTACTTCTACGCAATAAATTATAAGTTTGTAGTATCAAAAATTCCTTCTTGATATAGCCTGATTTTTCGGATATTTTGGACGAAACTTCTATACATTTAAATGAATTTGTACATGTTTGAACAGTATCATGGTTTTAATAAAGAATTGACACTATTATCTCCATCTCCAAGAGAATATTTACGCCCTTAGCCATTAGTAAATTCGATAAAAAGGGTATCGATCTTTCTCACTCTTTTCCCCTGCACTTTTCCAATTTAATAATTTAAATTTATAAAATTTATATTTTTTGATAATATCAAATTGAAAATGAGCCAACTTGACTGTCAGGTGCTTTGAAAAGCGTGTAACTTTATTGAATTTCAATACAGACAACTTACACTTGGTTCAGCCTGATGGAGATTTATTTAATCCTTCTCACTCATTCTTCTCCCTTGTATTTTCCCCGTCGCAGCAAACACTTACCCTATTCCTTTCTTCCATTTATTTTTCCCTGTTCCTTATTCCACTATTTTCCCTTTTTTCCGCGACTGCAAGTGAAAAATGACCACCTCTGTACGGAAATTATCCTTTGGCCCTCCTATTCCACCCACCGTTTCGGTATATTGTCTAAATCCTGACAAGTTCTGTTGCTTTATATATATGAACAACTATCACAGAGATGAAAACTACAAAAAAATACAAATATAATGATGAAAATTTCAACACTCTTTCCATAAATACATTTTTGCGTCAAAGAGGAAACTCAGAGTTGCTCAAAGATACCAAAGCAAAAATGCGCAGAAAGACGAAAAAAATTTAAACTTTGTCATCCCAATTGGAAACTGGGAAAAAAAATTTCAATCGATCTAACCATCCTTTTTCACCTCTTTCTGTCTATTTTCCAGACACTTATCGCCCAGTTCTCTTATCCCATTCCCCCTCTGATTTGAATTATTACTAAAAGATCGAAGTTTTCCCGTAGGAAAGTTTTCCCTATTTCCTCATTCTCCCTATCTCCTCATTCTCCCCATCTCTTCATTCTCACTATCTCCTCATTCTCCCCATCTCCTCATTATCCCTATATCCTCATTCTCCCCAACTCTTCATTCTCCCCATCTCTTCATTCTCCCCATCTCCTCATTCTCCCCATCTCCTCATTCTCCCTCACTCTTCATTCTCCCTATCTCCTCATTCTCCCTATCTCCTTAATCTCCCTATCTCCTCATTCTTCCTATCTCCTGATTCTCACTATCTCCTCATTCTCCCCATCTCCTCATTCTCCCCATCTCTTCATTCTCCCCATCTCCTCATTCTCCCTATCTCCTCATTCTCCTTATCTCCTCATTCTCCCTATTTCCTCATTTTCCCTATCTCCTCATTCTCCCCATCTTCTTATTCTCCCCATCTCCTAATTCTCCCTATCTCCTCATTCTCCCCATCTCCTCATTCTCCCTATCTCTTCATTCTCCCCATCTCCTCATTCTCCCTATCTCCTCATTCTCCCTCTCTCCTCATTCTCACTCTCTCCTCATTCTACCTCTTTCTTCATTCTCCCTATCTCCTCAATCTCCCTATCTTCTCATTCTCCCCATCTTTTCATTCTCCCTATCTCCTTAATCTCCCTATCTCCTCATTCTTCCTATCTCCTAATTCTCCCTATTTCCTCATTCTCCCTATCTCCTCATTCTCCCTATCTCCTAATTCTCCCTATCTCCTCATTCTCCCTATCTCCTCATTCTCCCTATCTCCTCATTGTCCCTCTCCTCTCATTCTCCCCATCTCCTCATTCTCCCCATCTCCTCATTCTCCCTCTCTCCTCATTCTCACTCTCTCCTTATTCTACCTCTCTCCTCATTCTCCCTATCTCTTCATTCTCCTTATCTCCTCATTCTCCCTCTCTCTTCATTCTCCCCATCTCCTCATTCTCCCTATCTTCTAATTCTCCCTATTTCCTCATTCTCCCTATCTCCTCATTCTCCCTATCTCCTAATTCTCCCTATCTCCTCATTCTCCCTATCTCCTCATTCTCCCTATCTCCTCATTGTCCCTCTCCTCTCATTCTCCCCATCTCCTCATTCTCCCCATCTCCTCATTCTCCCTCTCTCCTCATTCTCACTCTCTCCTTATTCTACCTCTCTCCTCATTCTCCCTATCTCTGAATTCTCCTTATCTCCTCATTCTCCCTCTCTCTTCATTCTCCCCATCTCCTCATTCTCCCTATCTCCTCATTCTCCCTCTCTTCTCATTCTCCCCATCTCCTCATTCTCCCCAATTCCTCATTCCCCTTCTCTCCTCATTCTCTCCATCTCCTCACTCTCCCTCTCTCTTCATTCTCCCTATCTCCTCATTCTCCCTATCTCCTTATTCTCCCTATCTCCTCATTCTCCCTCTCATCTCATTCTCCTCATTTCCTCATTCTCACCAACTCCTCATTCCCCTTCTCTCCTCATTCTCCCTCTCTCTTCATTCTCCCCATCTCCTCATTCTCCTTATCTCCTCATTCTCCCTATTTCCTCATTCTCCCTATCTCCTCATTCTCCCTCTCTTCTCATTCTCCCCATCTCCTCATTCTCCCCAATTCCTCATTCCCCTTCTCTCCTCATTCTCTCCATCTCCTCATTCTCCCTCTCTCTTCATTCTCCCTATCTCCTCATTCTTCCTATCTCCTCATTCTCCCTTTCTCCTCATTCTCCCTCTCTTCTCATTCTCCCCATTTCCTCATTCTCACCAACTCCTCATTCCCCTTCTCTCCTCATTCTCCCCAACTCCTCATTCTCCCTCTCTCTTCAATCTCCCTATTTCCTCATTCTCCCTATCTCCTTTTTCTCCCTATCTCTTTATTCTTCTTATCTCCTCATTCTCCCTATCTCCTCATTCTCCCCATCTCCTTATTCCTCTCTTCTCCTTATTCTCCCTATCTCTTCATTCTCCCTATCTCCTCATTCTCCCTAACTCCTCATTCTCCCTATCTCCTCATTCTCCCTATTTCCTCATTCTCCTTCTCTCCTCATACTCCCCATCTCCTCATTCTCCTTATCTTCTCATTCTCCCCATCTACTCATTCTCCCCGTCCCCTTTCCAGGATCTACTCCGCTCGCGAAGAGAGTGGCAGCCGCCGAGGCCTTTTAAGGTGAAAACTCCGCCGCACCACCTTTAACTCCGCCATGACCGTATATTGTGATCTAATTAGTCCATTAGCCCTCTCCCTTTCCTTCAACCCCCACCCTCCTCACCCGTCTCATCATGGCGGGGAGGTAGAGTTCTTCGAAGTGGTTTTTGAGGAGACGAATAGAGTGGAGCGAGACTCCAGGGTTAGGGTGGATGGCGAGGGTTGAGAAATCGTAGGAGTACGTTGTGGGGAAAGGAAGGATATTGAACGGTGGTGGTCGAATCGAATTAATAGGGTTACTTAAGCAGAGTGGAATGCGGAGAGCGAATATTCCACCAGGCCGCGGGGAGAAAGGGAGAGAGAAATGAGGGACAGGTTGAAAGACGGCTGAGCTAGCGGCCTTTGGGTCGGAAATATGTAGCGACGTGGTGGCCTTTCTTTGTGCGATAGAGCGAGGCATTGCAAATTGGTTAGATGGGAAAGTAAGCATTTTGTATAATTAGTTGTAGTGTTACGAAAATTCCCACTTGTTTTTTAATTCAATATGGTTGTTTATTTTAAAATTAAATAGTTACATACACATGGGCACCTTCTCTTCTGGAATATCTGCTTGTGTTTGAGACTGCTCTAAATGCTTGTATGGCCTTAGAATAATTGGTTATGAAGACAGTGCAATTACCTTCATTTTCTTACGATCCAAATGAAGAAATATAATTCTGCCTGCTCACCTGATTACTCCGGCGTTGATTATTACAAGATCATTTATTGATGGGGATGGAATTTAAATGAAATTTCCTCTCATATTGACACTCCAGGATAATGATGTGAAAAATTTATGATTACAAAAAAAATGTGTTATGGAGTTCTTTTTCCCTCCAAAATAAATTCCACTTCAGCATACTCATTAAAAAGTGCTATAATATTCCTGGAACGCGTACTAACCAGAACGACAACAATCAAAAGATGCAAGCAATTTTCGTATTTCAGAAAGAGTGAAGGTGACAGGTCGGTTTACAGTCTTCAGACAGGTAGTTATACAAAATTTGTGTAATTTATGTTCCTATATGATTGATTCAGTACTGCAAAACTCATGTCTTCAATAGATTCTTCTACTGACGGTGTTACATTTACTCCCTGTAGCTGAATTATCAATATTAGCATAGTTGAGAAATTCCCAATTACCTATTGCTAGCAATGAAACTAGTTTCATTTTCCTTCAACAATAACGTAGACCAGTAAGTGATCCAAAACCATGATCATTTAATATCGGCGCATTTAACTCGCCAGAATTTTAAGAGTGAAAGGAGATGGTATTAAGAAGCTAATTGCATTCACCGCTAAATAGGTTATGCGTCATTCGTCATATAGGCACAGGAAGTAATTTTGCCTCCACGGCACTGAGATTCAACTAAAAAATGGAAACACGGCATTGACGTCTTAAAAGACTACCATTAGATTAGATTTGAAGAAGATGAGATACTTATGGTTAAGGCTTACACGATAATCTTGTAGCATTTCAATTAGTGCCGGGGAGTGATATTCATAGCAGTCTCTAGAAACGGGTTTAGGTTTCCCTGAGTGGATTTCTCACACATTAGCAAGTGAAAAAGTAAAATTAATTGATACTATTCCACACTATTTTCATAGAGTATGACACATATATTGAGTAGCAACAAGATTGGGAGATTCGGAAATAGGTTTTTAAATAATATGTATTTTGGCCGCGAGATGGAACGAGCTGTATCGAATTAGCATTATGTGAGGTGTAACCTCAAGAGTGGCTGTAACAATCAACCTCGGCTGAAACTGCGGCAAACTGACACTTCGTTCGAAGTCTCTTAAGGAAGTTCCGCCGTGACTCTGTGAGTCAAAACAAATACTAAATTCCACATTTTTTATATTTTGTCCAAAAAATCCTGCTTTCGCTGATGAAATGCGCTACCACTAGAAACCCAAAAGTAAGGTAGATACAATGCAGATTATTCCACAAATTTATTTTAAATGAGCACTTTTTTCCACCCATAGAAGCCGACTGCAGCGCCATTTCCTACGAATTACCGCATTTCGACTTCACAAACGGCAGTAATTCCCTAATAACTTAAAAAATAAGGTGGTAAGAGGCCTACATATTATTTTTATTAAATTTATCTGGATTATTTCTGTCTCATAAACAATTTTTCGGAAAAATGGCATTTATATTTTATGGAAAAATACTATTTTTCCCCGTGTTTCTCTCATTCCCCCATTGAACACCATGTAATTTCAAGTTCAATTATAGAATAAAATAGCGTGGGAAGGTATTCTTTTATTTTTCATATCAGATAGAGGACAACTTTTTCTACAAGTAGACAGAATATGAATAAAATGACATTCAATTCATTTTACGGTGGAACCACCTTAATTCACATTGTGTTCCTACTGTAACCAGGATGTTTCCTAATCGACACATAGCAACGGATTTAGTGTCTTTTTCTGCTCCTTGTTCCAGAATGATAGAGGCGATGACGACATGAAACTCAATCAATTAGAAAGCTATTATTCTCGAATCTTATTATTGATTTACAGGCCTTGCAATGGAAAAATTTATTTCGAGACGGCAATCGCAATGACGATTATTTCGCTTGCAAATATATTCTAAGTTGTCTCAAATATTTTGGCGAGAACGTTTTCGTTTAGCATTTTCTGGGAGATACCTATCCTTGGCTGTCGTAAATTCATGTAAATAATCATCTTGTTGCACTCTTCTTTGATTTAAAATTGTCAATACTGAGTGTGAAAGTCCTACTTCAAAGTCGTACCTATCGTATTATATATTATATGTATATATATATATATATATATATATTAGGGATTAACATTGTACTTTAATGAGCGTAGATAATATATTCAAGGAGAAAAATTCCCGCATCCAGGCAAAGTTCCTCTCGTTTTATATCCAATGAAAGTATCTTGAATGAAAATTGATTTTAAATAAGCCTTTATTAAAGTAAGATTTATTAAAGGAGAGTAAAGGAGATATTTCTTGATTTTAGTCAAGTTGAATGAGTCCAGTCTGACCTGTATCTTTGAAGCTCTTTATTTTATTGGTACGTTATCAGAATGGGTCAATTTCCTCCGGATATCGAAATTAAAGAGTAAGGTGAAAAGAAAGTCAATGTTTAATTTCCGATTAAATATCACGCAGTGGAGTGTTCAATTATAATTTCTTATAACGATAAAGTAATATTACCTTTCCACGCAAACTAAACTATCAACCTATAACGTTCTTTGCATCTATTTCCCTGTTCTTTGCATCTATTAAATACGTTTAAAAATGACATCCATTTGCTCAAAAATCCGGGAATGAGTGTTTTTTTAAACACATTTAATGTCAAACTTGGTACAATTTGAATAAAATGATTCTTAGTTACATTGAGGACTTCTTTGAACAAGGTAAGGAACTGTCATAGAAGCAGGAATATTTTAAATGCAACTTCTGGTAACAACTGCTAAAAACAGAAAAATAAAGAATTTATTTTCCAACTCTATTGATCACCTAGGTTGGTAAACTATGAATACATTTCTCTACATGCATATTTTTAAAGAAGTTAGATGTATGATTTTGTTTGTGAAATTAACTAAGAATATCTATGACAAGGTCTCTATTTTTCGCCTGAATTTTATCTTGCTTTTACGTCATGCTAAGCACTGATGCTGATGCACTGACTACATGATATTAGGTAGTTTATCAACTCATTTATTTATGGGCAAGTGATATGTGTAAAGTAAGCAAAGTAATATTCAAAGGCAAATAATTTGCTAAATAATAAAAGTTGATTTTACATACATGTCACACATTTGTCATTCATCTTCATCACAATCTTCAATCTGTTAATAGCCAAAGCGATAGGCATGTTAACTTTGATACTACGTGGCGTGCTGTTAAATGTTCATTTGAGAGGATTTTATATTCGCTTTCAATAATATTTTCGGCCATTGACTTTATTAAACCTGAATGGAAATTTAAATAAAATTTGCTTTAAACGCCCAAAATTAGAATGTGTATTGGTAATCCAAATAAAACTTTCGAATTCCGCCACTTAGTCCGCCGTATTAAGACACTGAAGATTCAACGAATGGTTTTTTTTCATGTGAAGAAAAAGCTCACTTCATACTTAGCCACGACATATGAAAACACCTTCTGGTAATTGAGTAAACGCAGGTATCAGCAATAAATATGATTTGATGTCTTTTATCGTTGTGCGTTTGGATCAATAAGCCTGTGCGAAATGAGTTCTTCCTTTTGTTTTACGACCACCTGTTCCTTCGTGTTCATCCTTTCAGACACACTCTTTTGGGGCTTCCCATTCAAGGTGCTGAAGTTAGCGCACATCCGAACACAATGTCGGCGCACTTAAAGTGCCCGCGAGCGACGTTCAATGGAAAGACGTCCGCTGGAGAAATGTTTTGAAACCTGCATTCTGTGGGTGAACAACAGTCACAGCCAAAAGTTTGGTGTAAATTTGTTGAATTCGTTTAAAAAAATCACTTAAAAACGTTCGATTTTTATCGCTGAGTAATTTAAAACTTTACAATATGCATGTTTGCCGCCTTTACTAAAAATAAACACACTTGTCCACAATCACGGATGCCATTTTCGACGTTCTTTTGCTGTTTAGCGCACATCAACTTTGCTCCCGATCAGTTTTGAAATGCGCAGTGCCTAGTGGGCTGGGTCTGAAACACGAATGGAAGGCAAGTGCGCTGTTGTGTTGCGAAGTGATTGGCGCACTAAGCAAATGGAAGGCACCCTTTATCGCAATAGGTGCGAATCAGATGACATTGTAGACGTACGTTGATTGAAGTGATCGTCTGCTTATGCGACACTTGGTAATGACAAAACACTTGACACCAGTGGATAATCACACAACATGCCACGTCAATACTGCTCCTCCGTTTGGAGTCACAATAATGAGTGCCACCAAGTGGTCTGCTTTTTATGCCAAAATTCTTCCCCATCGAGGAGAGAGCCATCAGAGAAATTCTTCCGAAAGATCACAAAAATTTATATCCAGCTTTTGGAATTACTTTGCCACTCTATGTATTCTTAATATATGCTAGTATTTAATATCGGTCCATGGTGCCACCACCAAGTATAATTCCCAAAGTGAATCCAATATTTTTCATCATAAAATCAAGTTTCTTGTACCATAACATGAATTTGTCTATCAATCTTGGTGCGACGGTTGATCAACTCTTCTCCTCTGCAGCAAAAGTTTGCTGTTGTTCACGTAATATGTACAACGAAATAAAATCAGAATTGCTAGATGAATAGCTTCCTTGACTGAGACGTAATTTCATTCGAAAACGAATGAATGATATTGTGTAAAATTTTCTCGGGTCTTCATCCAGGTGATTAGGCTTCATTTTCTCTGTTCATATAAACGCGCCTCAAAGAGCATCAGTGGCACATGATACTTGGATGACCGGAGAAATCGGCCATGGCAGTGCATGGCATCAATTTCAGCAATGTATATATATAATCCATCTTTATATCACCATTGTGTTGTCCAATTTTATATGTTTCCTATCCTCTTTCTTTCACCATCTGTTTGAACGAAATATTTAATATTTTCGCCTTAAGCGGTTTGAGTGAATAAATGAATGAATGGTTTTATATATATATATTAAATCCTCGACTCCCCTCAACATACGTATTAATAATGACCGTGCTAATTGTAAAAATCCTTCCCAATCTGCTTCTCTTCCCGTTGCGATACACGCCTGCCTTCACAAAAAATCCTTCAACCACTGCTACAATGTTTCAATTCTTTTTTCCCTCCCCCCATCTGCTTCCCCACTTGAACTGAAATCGGTGGAATTATCTTTTATTTGGCTGTATAAAGCTTTTCAAACTCCGATCATCAATGTCTTTCACTAAACTCCCTTCCCCTCTTCCCCCTCCATTCCCTTTCCTGCCTGCCCCTCCCTTTATTCTCCTCTTTCTCCTCCAATCTCTTCCCCGCCTGGCCCAACCTTCCCTCCCCTGCCTGCCCCTCCTCTCCTTTCTTCTTAATTCTCTCCTTACCCACATCTGCATCCAGTACTCTCTCCAGTTCGGAAGAAGACAGTTGAATGCTGTCGAAAATTAAACCATTCGTGTGAGTTTCTTTTGTTTGTGCCACTATGTTTTTTACTTGTCACGCCTGTGACTCCTTATTGGTTATATTTTCACCACGTGTGAATTTCGTCGATTGACTATATACATATATATATATATATATATATATATATATATATATATATATATATATATATATATATATATATATATATATATATATACCTCTGCCTAGTGGTTCCTTTTTTAACCCGTATTTTTGCTTCTTCTTTTAGTATTACTCGCTCCTTGTGCCTATCCTACTCACACGTCTCCCTCTGTAAGAAGGGGAAGACCTCTTCCCGTCCCCTGCCACACAACATAGGGGGATGCACACACGAGCAAGAGGTGTGTGCAGAGACGCCCATAGCACACCCTTTAGATTCAAGCACTGAGGGCAGGACGAAGTAGGTTAGGGGAAGGAGGGGTCGGAGAGGGATGAAAGCGATGAAGGGGTGGAATGGAACGAGGTCTTCAAGGATGAAATAACACGCGGGAATGACGTCGCGGGGGTAGTAAAATAAAATGAAAAAATAGGTATATATAAAGTCGCCCACGTAGGGATGTTTTGTGGGGTGGGTAAGCTATAGGGGTTTGATGGGAGGGTGGGTTGCATGTGTGTATAAAATGTGCGCAGAGAAAGAGAGATAGAGGGAAGGGAGAGCGATATCGTAAATCAAACACTACTCCGCTGCGATGTGAAATGGCGTCGTAAACGTGGGCGGAGGAGATATTTCACGGTCGCGCCACATAATGACTACGAATTGAAGGATTACCGCTCTGAGAGATCGTTCAGCGGTCGATGACGTCATTTGAGCAGAATGTCAAAAGTCGGCATTGATTTCTTTGTTGCAGTCCTTGCACATCTGAGGCTTTTCTTAAACATTGGTACGTGACTGGTCTTAAATGAAGAGATAAGAGTGTGATTGATCCATGAAAATGATATGTTACTAGTGAAGGTGGCAGTTGAATATCAACAGGAAGAATTTTATCATTTACATTGATTGTAATAAACCATTCATATCTTGTTTAGTGCAATGAATGATTGAGTTAATAGATATACGGAATCTCGACTTAAACAATGTGTAAAGTCGGTATGGGGACGATGACTCAAAAACGCTAAAATATTGCCAAAAATCGTAACGTTTTAGCAAATATTTCGGAATTTCGACCGGAATAAAAAATTCGATTGAAGGAATTAGAATTTATATTTTATTTTCTTTCTATTGGCACCATTCCCAATAACAGAAAACCACTATTTCTAATTTAATTTTTCGAATCAAAAAAGGTCTGCAACCAAATGAAGATTCAGTTTCACGTGTATTTCTTATGTGAATGTTACTGACAAACATATACACATAGTTGATTATTATAGTAGAAGATGACCCCAAAACTTGTTATCCTTCCGTTTATCCTGCCTTGATGGATTAAAAGCTATAACCAACAACTCTCGATGAAATTAAAATTTATAAAACCAGGGGAGGATAAATTTATTTGAATTTTTGTTATCTCCTTGTTTCAACTAACGCTGCCTGCATTTTTGCTATTATTTAGCCCTACATATAATTTCGAAAGTCCTTTCGAAACGTTGACTCTAACTTTGAATGTTCTTAGCAATGTCATGAATTTTAATTTTTTCAATAAGAACCGCTATTATTCAAAACAATGAACTGTGGAGTTGTGAATAAATGCGTACTAATTTAGAACATTACAACAAAATTTTTTTGACAGGAGCTTGAAAAAAAAGAAGATAAGCTACAGAGAAAATAAAATTATGTACAAAATAAATCATTGTTTCTTTAATCGCGCAGAGATAATGAATTCATCGGTTATAATCACACCTTTCAGCAAAAGGGCACGGCGAATTTAACTCTGCGGCTGTTAATCCTTAAATATCCACATATAATTTTAAGTTTAGTAATTTTTACGGTTTAAATTCGTGATATTTTTCTCCATAAGTCAATTAAGGTCATTTTGGTGGATTGCGAGATGAACGATTGTTTAGGATTGCTCCATGAGACTAATAAAGAAATGATTACCCAAATAAAAGATTTTTGTGAAACGATGGTAACTAGCATAATAGCATAAAGCCAATTTCACAAAGTATAGATACACTCAAAACTGGTTCATGTTTTTCTCTCCGTTATATAACCCTGATAATGAAGATGTCATATTCTTAGAGTCGGATGTTTAAGCGTTTGCTGGACGAAGATCGTTTCAAGTACGGGCTTTAGGTAGGCTATCATTTCAAAGGTGCAAATAAGGTGTGTTGTAGATATTATGATTTAGGTAAGCTTTATCCAGATCATCTTATTTTAACCGGGATTCGTGTCTCATTGCAAACATCTCTCAAGCACGTAAGGCCTAACTCTCTCCAAAGCTCGTCTTTGTTTGTAGAATATGATCTCGTCTTAAGCACGCTAATCATTAGATTTTATAAGGAGTCAACTTCTGTCTATGTTTTTGTTAGAAGTAAAACTATTAATATGTTGCATCACATAGTTGAATTTACCATAGGTAAGCAGAATTTATTTTTGAACTATTATTATATAGTATATTTTGTAACGCCTAATGAAAAAGGAGTGATATGAGGCGATAATAGGTATAGTGGTATAATGTTATATAACGGGAAAATTGTGGAAATAATGAATTTTAAAAATGAAGTGAAAACGACGGAATGTGCGAATTCTCCTGTATTAAGTTACATATAGGTACACTTATATGTGTCTTGCCTTCTGTGCTAACTTTTGAGAA
Organism: Pyrrhosoma nymphula; assembly: GCA_963573305.1. NCBI lineage: Eukaryota > Metazoa > Arthropoda > Insecta > Odonata > Coenagrionidae > Pyrrhosoma > Pyrrhosoma nymphula. The sequence continues at coordinate 25,063,964 of OY754336.1, read as the reverse complement.
ATCGTGAATTCCCTGCCGATCTTCAGTAGTCACGAAAGGTTAAGGTGAACAAGTAATCGCTGCTTTCGGGGGCAAGAAAATGCTTCTAATGCTACTCTTTTTCTTTTGGGTTTCGGGACTAATATGTCACGGTTCATTACCGCTACTGTACCTCAAACGGTTGCTTTATGTGGTAATTTAGCAGTGTCGCGCAAAACAAGTCAACAAAGGATGCGGTACCTGAGGACGTGATGGATTTTTCTAGCTATTTTTGTGCTGATAAGTATGGGCATAGCTAAGTTTAAAACACTCATATTCACCTAAATAATTTTTGTGAACAGTTGTTATGAAACAATACGTGAAGGCTTGAGATGGTGAACAGAATTCTGCTTTATTCTCTGTTTACTTTGTTATGTGCATGCCTTATCAACGGCAACTTACTCCTTGTTCTTCAGGGCCGGATTTATTATAATTGCAGTAGGAAACTATCATTACGATACGTTTGTTATTGTTTTATATTAGTTGATTTTGGTATTTTCGTAGCAAAAATGTTGTTACAAGAATTTATATTTTGCTTAGAAACAGAGTGAATGGTGAGAATATATTTACGTATTGAGTGCGGTAATTACTGTCCCGTTTGTGTGACACGTGCTTGCAGCAATACAAGGAATTGAAGTAAGGACACATTTTCGAAGTTCAGCTGGTAACCACTAAATCAAAAGACGATATTGTTACACGTCATTATTACAAAGATGGACGGCGTGCCTTCTCCAATGCGACATTTCCTTCATTGCCTTGACTCAGTTTCTCATAAGTCCCTGCTATCTTTCCATTTCTTACTTCCCACCCATACCCATGATGTCTACAACCACCATCTCTATTTCTTGCTTTATATTCTCTATCTTTCCCCCCCTCAGCATAGTCCTAACATTCCATAAGGCCTACTCTGATTGTTTCTTTCCTCTTCTTTATCTTCTTTTCCTCTGATGTTACTACGTTTTAGCAAGGATTTCGTGTGATGACGACCGCAGGGGCCTTGCTCCCACCGCTGCCGGGCACGACGCCCGGCCCTCTGGGCTGAGTCACGCACTTGCCAGGATTTATTATCATTTGAGAAATGTCCATAATTTCAAGGTTTTTGTTTTAATTGAGATAGTATTCCTTGACCTTATTCAATAGTGTATTTTACGTGACACCATCATTTCAGAGGCCGCCCCACTGGGGACAGACGTCTTTTGCAGCCGTCTCACTGAGGTACAGACGCTGCGCGGACTGCAATTCGTCTGTCTCCTAACCTTTGACCAATCTGGCATGGGTGACCCTACCAGGAGCATTGCTCCCGCCAGTGCAGCTCTAGGGGTCATCGGATCACGCAAGCCCCTCCACCACGACAAGGTTGTAGTCCAAGAGAAGGGCTGAGAGGTATAACAGGACATTATTACTACCATTTTTTATTTACCCACAAGATCTCCATTTCAACGGGTGTACTACGATGACTTGATGACGTTCATGCTATTTGCCCAGTTCTGGTAGTTTGAGCGAGACTTTTTTAAGTCTATATTGAGAGCATATTCGAATTGTCTTTAACTTAAGTCTTGAAATTGCTCACTTTTACCTATCGCAGGGAAACGGCTTTGTAATTTTTGGGCTTAAATGCAGAAGCGCTTTTATCGTTATGGAAATACCTATTGGTCAAAAATCATCCATTGCTATATTCTGTAAGAGCTGCTTTCAGCGCTGCGTGGACGTACGTGACACGGATTATAAATTACGTCGAATGAACTCGATATGGGTGCTGGAATAATAACAAAGGGGATGGCGGCATTGTTGCCTTGAAATGGACGAGGGCATCCTTCGCCTTTTACAAAATTCTATTCCCTTCGTCAGCATTTTACCCTCCACTCAGCACCTCCCTCTCTTTATACCCCTATCATACCCCTAATTCTACTAATTCCCCTCCCCAACCTCCATTGCTGCTTTGATCACACGACCGGAATAGGAATCGCCGCGTGGCGTGCTTAAAACAGAGGATGCATTAAGGTGGCGGAGCCGAGGTGCATTCTGGGCTCGGAATCGCATCGGAGGCGTGCGTGAAGCACCCGGGAAATTGGCGTCAATAAAGAGAAGCGGCGGAAATGGTGGTTTCTGAACAAGTGGAAAAGTGTGACTAAAAAGAAAGCCCTATAAAAGCAATCCAAATAAGACACGGCCTTCCTAATTTCGTTTCAGCACATGTATATATATTCCTTCATTAGCCAAAATTTTCCACTTAATTTGTGCTACTCAAACTTCTTCCTCACGAATCTACGCTTCAGAGCGGGAGGAACGCAATGGGTACGGGAAAATGGAGAAGTCCTTGGCCTTACGACGACGAGACTACGGTTTAAGGTGGTTTGAGAGAGATAGTTCCCTAGTCATAATGGAGACCATACTCAAATTTTATTTTTTGATTTAAGCGTACGTAAGAAGTATGAAATACTTATTGTAATATTAATGACGCCAAGATATAGTTATATATGACCAAAATTCTCCGTAATTACATAAATAAAGCTACATAAGTCTCTAATTTGACTCATTTTTTCCCGCCGTACGGCTGAAAACCCTTCAAATCGGCAGGTGTTTTTGTGATTCTGTAAAAATTACTGTGGTTAGTAATAGATTATTTTTATAAATAGTTGAGAAAACATTCAATCTACTCACCTTTAGGTTTTTGACGAAATCTAGGTGCTAGAAGTTCCTAATTTTAAAATATTCTACCTTTGGAGAGTACAGCCATAATCTATCCCATGTAAAGCAGCATAGATGTTTAGGCTAATTGCGTGAAAAGTAATTCGGCAAGGGGTTGATATTTTGATATCATTGGAAAGATGGGAGTTTTTTTTTCTTTAAAATGAGGCCAAATTCATCAAATTCTAGGTGAGGTGATTTTTCGCTCAAACTACCTTAAAATTCCATCCGGCGGTCGGACTACTGTCATCGAAACGTTCTACTCAAGACACTCCGAAGACATCTGCCACCACGCAGATACTCGAGCCAAGCCCCCCCAAGGGTTGGAAGCCAGTACTCCTGCCACCGCCACCCTTCTTTGACCCCATTCGAATGCTACTTTGTACTTGTCACCTCGTCACCCACAATGGATTTCACATTCTTGCGGATAGCTGGTGAGAATGAATAAATAATGAGAACTTGCATACGCTCCTATGTTTGGTTTAGTGTATATATTATTTCCTCTGGTGACATACCCAAGCAACTGGCTAGTTTTAGAAACTTAATATGCTGGTGCAATAACGAAAATCTGTGGCTTTGCCTACTTCGAAAGGGAATGGCGTCATTGGTATGTGTTCGTATTCAGATGAGATAACTTATACATTTCGACGATTACTTTTTCTAGCCCGAATAACCGACCGCAGCGATAATTATACTGAACTGCAATTTTCCTCCTAACAGTTGCAGTAATTTCTAACTACTCTAATTGAGTACCTTTATATTTTTTGCCATAAAATAATTCTGAAGAATTTTCAATTTGTGTATAAAAATGTGGCAGAAATTCTTATGAAAGATTGAGCCTTCTAAAGGTTTATCCTTCTTCTGCCAACCATCACTTCAAAACTACTTCGGCCCTAATTCACCCCATTGTTCTCTCTCTCTCCCTAATTCTCTCTCCTTCTCTTTCACACTCTCTCCGCAACCTTTACAACAAACGTGTTCCGCGAAAACTCAACTCAATGGCCCACCGCCCACGTCCGAATCCCTTCCAAGAACGATGCCCTAACGTGTATAAAATCCGCACCCCACCCTTGAGGACCTTTGAGCCCATTGAAAAAATGAGCGCTAACTTCAGCGCTGAACTTGGCTTAAGCTCTGACTGTGGTCGCGCGTCCGTGTCTTAAAACCAGCCAATGAGAATGGCTACTCTCCTTCCTTAGTTTGGTCATGGGATTTGGTCTCCTATAGTTTCCTATGCCTGAGGATAATTTCAACTGCTAAAATTTAGACGCGCTTGATATTACGAATGTATTCGCCCACGATTCATCACAGTGAGAAGCGATCTCAGAGTTAAAAATGTAGGCTTACTTCTGCATTTCACATTCTCGTCCCTGGAGACGGGAATGGCCCGCGAAGTCAGCTCATATGATTGATAAGGAAATTCGACCACGAATGCCTGAGTAACAATAAAAACTAGTTGAACCTTTTTATTTGTTTATTGAAAAGATTACTATTTTAATTGATAATATTTCTTAGTTTTTAAGAGCTAAAATTCAAAATTTGCCAATTATTCAAAGAATATATGTTTAAGGAACACTTTTCTCAGCTAAAGGAACCAACTTCAGCGCCATTTCCATCGACTAACGCCCTTTTACTCCAAATATTGCAGTAATTTGCGAGCAACATCAAACATATGATGGGGAGGTGCTTGTACCATCTCATAGAATTTGCTTCTCATAAACAGTTTCCCGGGTAAATGACATTTACATCAGATGAATAAAACTACTTTGACCCTGTATCACACAGTTTAAATCATGGAATTACTTGTTTTGTTTACAAAATAACAGGTCAGAAAAGTAGAGTTTTGTTGAGATAGTCAGGTGCAGTGCAGTTCTCCGTCCACTGTATGAGACGTTGAACTGTGACCCCATGGTGCCTTTCGTGAAGATTACACTAATTACAACTCCTGGTTCCCTTTCATGCCTCCTGCAGTCCCAACCAATCAATCAACCCTTTGCTTATCAACCCAGCCAAATCTGCCTGATTGTGCGCATAACCTCAGTTCTTGGTCACCTTCACAGATAGCCAACCAACTATGGAGTTTGTGCCAGAATGATTCCTAATTTTCCCGGAAATAGCGTTCTGAGTGGCGCGTCCCGCTAGGCCGAAAAACACAAAACATTTTTTTTTAATTAAACCAATGAAAATCTTGCGATATGGTTTAAAAACTATTTCAGTAACTTAAAAATCAGATATATAAATTACCTTTTTCCTACGGTTTATTTCATTACACTCAATTATTTAGTTATCATTTGATAAAATAATAATTTCATCATAAAACACATGTTTTCGTAACTTAAGACTGCCAACCAACCTACCTAACTATCCCTAATGAAATAAATGACATGTTTTCGATCGCCTACTCTAATCTCCAACCAATTTTCAGTTTAATGTGAATCGGCATCTATTTCCAAACCATCTCCTCACCCTGCCCCCCTCCCCTTCTTTCCAAGAAGCTGACTAGCGTGTCCCCCGTTCGTATCTCATTCTTCCTTTCTCCACCCCCTCCCCCCGCACTTTACCCATCGGGTCTTGATTGTTTATCTCACCACGCACACCATTCATTTCTTTATTACACCTCTTCCTCCTCCACTCTCTCCTCCTTAGCCGAATTAGCTCCTTCCTGCTTCCATTGTTTTGTATTTGTACGCCTCCTTTAATGAAAGGTCTCCTCACTCTCGTAAAAGAAGGCATTTTCGCTCCGAAGGGAAGGTTTTATTCGCATCACGTCTAATGCCCCCACGGTTTCTTTCACGGCTACCGATCTAATACCATTTGATACGTGCATATTTCCAGGCCTAGCACGTGAGTTTTACTTCAATTTTTTTTTAATTCAACGACCCGGCAATATTCCTGTGGCAATATGGAAGGCTGAAAAGGATGTTCGTTTGTGATGTTCATCTGTATGAGGTGTGAAAATTCGAAGCAGGGAATAAATAATTGATATATAAATCTTCAAGAAACTGTGCAATTTTGCCATCAAATAATTAAGACGCGTTAAGATGTTATACTGATCAATAATAGATTATGTTTGGTTCTCATATAGTACCAGGTTTAATAAATCATAGGATAATTCGTTTTTTTTTCACAATAGAATTAAATCTTTTTAGATGCATACAACTCGAATTAACATGCCTGGTACAACATTAACAATACATCAATGCCGATATCCACATAGAAATATGTAGTACAAGGTAACACGTACTAAAATTAATTTATTAAGAGTGAAAGGAAGAAGACTATAAGGATACATAAAATAGGGAGTAGTATGAAATATTTGGCACAAGATTTGTTGCATCAAAATTGTAGTAATCGCATTCCGTAATAATCATACACCTTGTTTTTATTCAAAACATACGTTTGCTGCAAGTATGCCTTTATATTTGCCGAGTGGCCAACGCCAGCCTATCAATGCCATTCTAATGACCACGTGATGTGAGCGTGGCACGGCATTAGAGACGCGGTTCAAAAACACGAGCCTTATGATCTTAACTCATCCGTCTTCCCTATTCTCGAGGAAATCGTTGCCAACTTGTGTCTCCTACATTCTTCAGCATATGATTGAAAGACACCACTGCAAGAGAATGCCATGAAAAGATTATGCAGCCGGCTCTCATAATTGGGAAGTTAATGACTTTATATTTAATAAATTTTCGCATTAAAATCTCTGCTATAAGTCTATTTTTGGTATTCCGTGCGAAATATTATTTCAAATTGAAATTTTTTTCCACTTTACAAATCCGAATAAATCATACTATCTCATGCAAGACGTTGTATAGATAAAAAAACGTCGGGTGAAAATTACATCCACAGGTTTTAAACACTCTAATTCGGTTATTGTATACTATAATCAGCTTTGATAAAAGTGGTGATTTTTTCATAAACTGTCTGTCCGATTTTAAGTATGGGCAAATTCAAAACTGCTTATACCCTAATAATTTTTCGTAATTGGTTTTGTAATCACTGGAGCACGATTTATAAACTTTACAGCATGGATCTAGAATTATTCTCAAATTTAACATTCCTTTAGTTAATTGATAAATAATAATAGTATCTCTACTGACTACATCTTTCAACCATTACTTTGAATTAGATACTATATATAGAGGAGCAAGTGGATGTTGCTAAAGCCAATAAGCGGAGTTCGAACCCACGTCCTCCGTCAAGCGAAGACTATCCTGCACCGTCACCGAGGCATTTGCCATTACCCTACAATGACAAATGTGACCTTCGATAAACCACGCCGGATACGGACCACAAGTAATTAAAATGTTTAAATGAAATGTATATCTATGTAGCACTTTGCAAGCCACCTGAATACCATGTGGCAGGAGTTGGCTTGAAACCAGACATCTGTGAAACACATCATTCAGGTATTAGCTACTATTCTCAATGCATTCTTATGATAAATTGAGAAACGTACTTTGAAGGGGATTCGACATGCAATAAGACGTCCTTCTACTCATGAGGAGTTGGCATTGTACTCATAAAACTCGGTGGCCATTTGCTAAGTTTTAGTTATGCTAACATGCAAAATAGGTAAATATGTTTACATATTAATAATGGAATTAGCCTTACATATTGTTGGCAAATGCAATTATTGCATTCTATTTCAATGAAAGATGACTCTTTTGAAACTATTTTTAGGAGTATAAATCTTAATCAAGCATGTTCACCTCCTGTTTTAGTCAGAAGCTAATTGCATTGGTGGTTTTGTTTTGGGATATGGCTTAGGAATTCCCTGCAGCGCATTTTCTGTGTATATATGTGAATCCTGGAAAAAGTAACCTTATTTGAGAGGAAGACTTTTAATGCAGAGTTAAGGCAACAGTTCTTTCTTTCTTTTCTTTTACAGTAATAAGCTCAAAACGGAGTGCGGACCGAAGCGAAACACTGACTCAACTATTCCTTGGCGGCGGCTTCCCATTCATTGCCTTTCGAAGCGCGAAGCTCCTCCTTCCTTTACGACTCCCTTTAGCTTTAGCGCAAGTCTTCGCTTTATTGTGAACACACACACACACAGAGCCCCCTTCCCCGCTTTATGACACCATTCGCCAACGCGCCCCAGTTTCACAGGAGAGCCCACCACCGCCGGCCCTGAATTCCTCCCTCATGCATTTACTTCCTTTTAATCCTTTCCGAGTTTAATCATTGGCGACTGGATCTGCCGTAATTACCTCGGGGGCAATCGAAAATTAGTCACCCACCTACCTCTCTCTCTCCCCCACAATTCCCTCGCTGCGAAATTCAATGAATCATTTCGTGGATGAATGAGAGGACTCATAATAAATAGATCACGTCGTCATTCATGGCTTTCTCTCCAATCTTACCACGCCGAGTCCAATACGAACTTAAATTTATAAAGGAGTGAAAACTTACTTAGATAGGATTCTCTGATGAATGTTTGTATTTTTTAGAAACTGTGTCAAAATATTCACTCCAAACTAGGTACTAAAATACTTGTGTCTTTAAGTTCGGTGGTGGGTGATAGTGGGTTCTGATAAAAGTTTTAATGTATTGTGAGCGTGATGTCACTACAAATGTTATTCATTGAAGTAGACCTCATCCAAGAGTTTAATCTTTAATAATATATCATCCCTCCATTGAAACCGAAATTTCGCCTTTTACCGCCCTACATTTTGAGGTATTTAGTCTTTTAAATTATGCTAAAGAAATTAGGTAACATTAAACATGACAAGCTTTAAGAGCGTAAGGAAGGAACTACGGATAACATTCTTTGCGTAAATCTTCTGCCATAAAAACTTGCCGAACTTCCAAATTTTCAAATATTAAACCGTCCCGAGCGAATATGAAACTAGAAAGTTCCCCAAATAATAATAATAATAAATTCATGCTCATAAAAGTTTTTCCCCTTTGCCTGAAATGTAAAGCGTTGTAGCCCCATAAAACCTTGAGGAATCGCCCATATTGAAGATGAGCGATCGCGATAAACCTTTCGCAATGAATGTGATGTCATGTCGGGAGGTCAGGCCGGATTAAAGAGGAAATGTTTTTTTCTTCTCCATACTCATTCAGTGAATTCAGAGTCAACATTAATAACCCAGGTCAAATGATACATAAGATAACAGGGCAGCATAAATTCCTCAGAATAGATGCTGCTGTGGGGTTACCATCATTAGAACTGATTACAGAAACTGATCCCTCGTGTATTTTGTGCTAAGTTTTACAATCTTTTCTATTTTAAAATAACTTTATGATAACATCTTCATACCTTTAAAGCGGAAAGCTTCTAGTAAATTCACACTTTTTTAGCTCACGGTAATCAATAGCATTACCCTAATTTTTTACTTTGTAGCATTATTAAGTTCCATTGTGTGAAGTAACTCCGGATAAAATTGAAGAAATGTTTCAAGAGGTCCTTAGCATTAATTTTTGTTGAAAAGTCATTGCATTACGAAAGTATTTTGTTGTAGTATGTAACTACAAATAGCCAATTAATCTAGAATAGAGAAAGAACACCCGAGGAAGAAACGCCGGCATTTGTTTATAAGTGCTTTAATTTTGGCCTTAGCGGATAACTACGTCTAGGATCGATACAAATTGTCTTGAATACCCTCTCGTTTTTCCTCCATCTATCCTACGGAATTATAATATTTTCCACACTTTCTAGATATAATAATTCAGCGATCAAGACTGGGTTAGAATGAGACGACAGAAGAGGGTACATGCACATGAAAGGGGTTAACAAAAGAGACAAGAATAGTGGCGACGAAAGGGAATACGACCATTTTTGAGAGACGCTATGAGACGGATGAGACGATTAGGAGGGATGGGGGGAGGTAGGGGAGAGGGATGAGAGAGAGAGATAGAGAAGGTGGTGCAGATGAAGGGGGGGAGGGGAGGGGGCATAAGATTGGAAGCGAAAAGGGACGTGTTGGAATGGATAAGGGGTTTGACAGGGGGAGGGGTGGGAGGGGATTGCTGCCAAAGGAAGAAATAAAAGGCGGAAGGATTATTCGGCGAGGGAGCAGAAGAGGGTCGGATAAACGGGGAAAGAAGCAGTGACAGACACTTGAGGCGAGAGATGGTTCAATAAATATAATGCGATAGCCATTCCGCAGCCATCTTGGCGAAGATTGGGTCGTACCGGAGGAAAAAAGAGAAGCAGTGATACGCTAACGGCGCTGAAGATGAAAGAAAAATCACTTTTCGTGACTTTTGTATTAATTAAATGTATTAACCCAGTTTAAAATTATAATTCCTTAAGTGTACACTGTGTGCTTCCCTCTAAGAGAGATAATATGTCGCTGGACTTCATCGCACCACGTGATAATTTTCATGTTACCCTTCATTCTGATGATCATGTCCTTCTACAGATTGCATGAGTTCATTAACATCAAGTTGTATCATCAGATGCATATTTTCTTATATTGCGCTAAAATGACATTTCAACTTGCGCACGTACCAGAGCATCGCCTTTAGGGATAACTTCAGGGTGAATTATGCATAGAGTGTCTACAAAATAGAAAAATCCGGAAATAGGCTTTAAATAATATTTTGTCCGAGAGATGAGACAAGGTATATAAAAGTAATATGATATGCTAAAACGGCAACTACACTACACGGACACTCTTCATTCCGTATTGCTTTTTTCACATTTCATCGCTATCCTAAACCATTAATAGGTGCTTGCACATAGCAGCCAAAGGAACTAATTTTGAAATCATAACGTGAATGATTAGGGATAATTGATGTATTCCATTATGGATAAATGAGAAAACGTAGTGAACTCCACAGATAATTTTATTAAGACGACCTAGGTTTCGACACGTTGTGTCATCTTCAGGTAACATGTACACTTCAAACTCACTTATATACACAAAATATTGGAGGGGATGGGGAATGAGTAAGGGGAAGGTGGGGAAGGGTTTTGAGGGCTTGTGTTTGGAAGGTTAGTCATTGGGTGTGTTGGAAATTTTCTGAGGCGGGGGGGGGGGGGGGAGGGGGGGGGTTAAGGGGTTGGGTTGGTCGGGCATATCTCGGCGGAATTCATATCCTCTATGATGTATTCCACTTAACGCCCATAAATATTCATCTAGGGAACGTGTTTTTCATTTGTTTAAAAACCAAAAAGAAGATGTTGACAGTAGTAACGTTATCCAAAACTACATGTCATCTGAATATTTTTGGCAATTTTACTCCCGAATCCTAAGCCAATAATTGTCAATACCGTAGTTCTAATAATGAAAAGAGAATAGCAACACTAAATTATTGAGTTAAAATTGAAGTTTTCAATGTCATCACATGAAAAATATCGAAATAACATTAAAATTTGATCTTTGCAACAAAATTTTAGTCTAGGTCTCATCGCTAAAAGCATATTTATTTCAAATATGCGTTAAATCCGTAAAATATTATGCCCTGGTTTGAATTCCACATTTATTCCCATACTATATAGATTTATGGGCGAAAATCTTCTCTGGGCTCAAAATTGGTCCACTTTTCTAAGTGTGAGTGATGTGTGGTTTTTATGGTACGGTCATTTTCCTGGTGTTTTCCTAATGTAAGTTCAACTAAAATAAAACGAATATGTTCGTAAAATACATGCTATATCGGAAAAAGGGCACGAACCTCAGTCAAACCACATTTTTCTACTTGATAGAAATCTTAGCAGTTTCTACTTAAATGTTTCTTATGTGATCCGCTTTTCAATAAAATTTAATTTGGAACAATTATAATGTCAATTCAGCATTACTCACAATAAATATTCCTTAGCAATAGATATGATGTACCTACATGCTTTTCACAGTCAGTAAATTAAAAGGATGCATAAATGTGTTTGAAAAAATCATGGAAGAACACTTAAAATTCGAAAAAATATCGATATTAAGCGGCAATAACACACAGTAGTTGACTCCTATACGAGTCCACTTGGAAGGTGAACTTGGACGTGTATCATATCTACTCCCATCATAGGTGTGGTTCCAAGTGGAGTCGAGCATCAGTCGACTCGATATAAAACGATCAGGTAGAGGTCAACTTTTGCGTGTATCTGGGGCTTTAGATTTTGATTTAGATATTGATGTCAGATATTTTATCGATATAAAAATATTAAAACTTATCATATGCTGAATCTCGGACTCTTGTTTAAAAGTCCAAATTTTTACTCCCTTGAGGAATACAAGTCTTGGTCATTAGTTTAATGAGACAGCAGAATAACTCATGATGGCTGATAGCGATTGTGTTCATGAATGCACTTTCCACATCTTGAATGAACTCTTTGGATTCCAATGAAAAAAAACAAAATACATACGCAAAAGGTAAATGTTGCAATACGTCGGAAAGAAAAATAGTAATTATATCTTGAAAGTCTTTTTTCTAATATTGGAAACTCACAATTCCTGCATTTAAACAACTCTATCATGCGAAATCATCATCCTAAATCTTGCAATCAGTTGAATTTCATGATCACCAGCCAAACGATCGAAGAAAAAAAAGCTACTATAGTTTTCAAGTCACTCTTAGCCAAGAATAAAAACTTATTTTCCCTCTTCAAAAAGTATATATTCCAAAAATGTTTAACCATTACGGACAATGGGACGAATATTATGATCACCGGCCAACTATTTTTCAAAATGAAAACAAAAAACAGTATTTAAGCGTGGTAAGTCAGTTTTCTGAGAGAGTTAAGACTAAGATTATTCTAAGTTTACCAACTAAACGCTATGTAGTGCATGTCAGACCTCTTTCAGCTCATATTGATTTCCATTACCTAGTATATTTTCCTTAAGAGGACAAAATTATGTTGAAAGAATACTGTTATGCAATATGTACTCTAGGAGTTTATAAGATTATGATACTTATTCATGAAGAATATTTTAGATCAGATTTGTAATTGAAATAGTAGTAATAGATAAATTTGCTCTTGATTATTATTGGAAAATATATATATTCTCTTGAAGTTGTGAAAATTTATATCCTTTTCTAATGGAATTAATTGCAATAGAATAATATCAAAATACCTGATTTTACGCGGAGGTGCAACTGTACCATCTTTTCGAATATCTTGGTACAACGCAGAGCATAAAACTACGGTAAATACCGTATCCACAATAAACCGGCCTCCAAAGCATCTTGTTTATTCTAGGATTTCTGCAATAAAAGTCTCCCTTGAATTTCTTTAAATGCTAAGATATTCTCCATTTACATTTATTTATTTATCATACTTAAGGTTTTCGCTTAAACATTACAGAGCACACACTATATCATATTATAAACAATCAATTATAAAAAATACGTATGTATAGAAAGAGAAGCATTTACAACATTATTTTGCAAAACAATTTGGTTTAGCTGAGTACAGAAGTGGCTTCTCCCTTGAAACATTTCAAGTTCAATACAAAATTTTTGTAAATGTATTTTTTTTATGTTTAGCGCAATTTATATAATGTTCAGTTAGTACATAAGTTTGTATTTGCTTTGCTTAGTCAAAAATCCCTTTTTGGCCTTAAATTAAGTTTACTTACTAGGTTAACATTATTTCCACGGAAAAAAGCTATGTTTAAGGGGGCCATAGTACTATTGATAATGTAAGAATTGGTGCAGTACCAAAGATAAGTGATGTCAGAACAATATACTGTGGTGCAGCAGCTAGACGCTATGGCTGTGACGACCATAGTGCATTGCTACGAGCAATATGGCTGCAGCAGCAAGAGTTACTGTCCCTTCGCCCACACCGTGTCACTCAGGTCTCCTCAGCCATACTCTGCTACTCGCCTGACAATTCCCTCTAGCTGCTGCATGGATATTTACTCTAGCTGCTGCATTGTAGTTATAGCTGCTGCATAGTTGTCACAGCCACAGCGACAAGCAAAAACATATGTTAATTGGAAATAATCTTGTTTATTCTCATTAATATTGACTTAATATTCATCCTATGTGGCAACATAGGTTTTAATTAATTAATGCCTGATAACTGTTATCGCGATTGGATGGTATTCATATGATCACGGCATTGAAGTTTAAAAGTTCTCGAAGTTACTTTTACGCACGGGAATGGACACATACATTCGACTTTCTAGAAGCGTGACTTTCAAACTCGAGTTAAACATGACAAAGGTAGGCATGAGATAGGTAGATATGAGATATAATGCGAACTATGCGGTCGGGTAGGTAGATAATATCACATGTTGATATTGATATTTGGCAGTATGAATCGAAATATTATATGTTGATAATGTGATTCTGCATTTTTTGGCATAATAAATAACATCTTGGTTTTGGGATCCAAAAAAGGAAATTAATTCGATGTTTATAATTTTGCCCACGTAAATAAAAAAAATATAGCCAAAGATAAAAGGAATTTCTGGATTGAACGTTTTAAAGTAAGGCAATATTTTGACAAGGGTCCAGTTCCACCCCAGCTGGTCTGTAGTTGGGGGTGCAACTCGGGTGGAGCTTGTTTCAATTCATTCTCAGTTACGCCCCAGTTACAGAGGTCTTAATACATACCAGTTATATTCCAGTTTCTGAGCAAAAAATTTCTATCTGGGTATATTTGAGGCATCCTCTCCGACCACCTATAACTATGGCTGACCCAGCAATATCTGGGGCTAGCACACCAACAGAGCTCAGCTGGAACTATGGCTGTCACAGCCATAGTGGATTCCTGCAGCAGCAATAGGGTGTTTAGCAATAAGCTATGGCTACCGTAGCCATACATATTGTTGGCTGAAATATTTCAATAGTCTATGGTTGGGAGAGCAATACATCCGGTTACGGCAACTATTCCTTTTTTTCGTGTCCAGTCTTATGAGATCAAACAAATACAATTAATCCTTTTCCGTTCTTTTCTTTAAGTTTTGAAATTCATACATTTCCAATAATTTATCATAAGTTATATGTCTCGAACAGTGGATAAATGTTATTCAAAGTATATTACATATAACGTAGAACTCTTTTGTACACTTTCTAAATAAGTACATATTTGATTACATAAGGATTCCACACAATAGAGGCATATTATAACTAAAGTCTAACAAAGGAATAGTATAGAATTCTCAGTGTTGTTAATTTAAGCATTTTGAAACTCTTTGGATAAAACCTAATGGTTTTTTAGGTGAAGAAGTTATATTAAGGACACGTGGTACAAACTTGAGTCACGTTACCGACAACTGGGAGCATCCAGTGCGTCAGGCACGTTATCCTGAGGAAATGTTTCGTGTGTGAGCTAGCTACAATACAGACAACTAATTTGTTTTCCATTCAGGTTTTGGCATAAAAGCAGCAAGATAAAATTACCTAACGTTCAAATATTATTATTATCTTGAATTTAATTTATGGAAATAAAGGCCATGGTTGTTGAAGGTTAAAACAGCAGAATTTGTCTCATACAACGTGTTATAGTTAGAAGAAAAACATTCTTTTTACTCCTTTGGTTGAGGAAATTAATAGTTGGAGCACAATTAGCAGGTATTTAGGGACGCTCGGTAGAAAAATTTGAAACGATTCATATTGTATTTTTCTCCCCTTTTTCTCAATAATGAAAAGTTCCGATCACCCTGATTCTTTCAAGGAAATAGGTAACAATAAAAAAAGAAGAAAATTTCTTATACGATAGTGAAATAATGAAATGCTAAATTTCATCTGTGGATTTAATCGTTTTATCATGTTTTATTTCGTGATTTTTCATGTAAACAACGTATTTCTGCATAGTTCTGACTTTCCTTTTCTCTCACATCGTACTAAGATTTGAGCATATGCAATAATTTTTATATATGCTATGATAGTTTTCATTGTCCCTATACGATGGAATCCATAGTTTCGTTTGGAATGGACTCATCCTTTGTTTTATGACCACGTCTTCCAGCATGTATGACGTCCTTGTTGTCTCCATAGCAACAAACTCCTAGCCGTGTGATGTCTGGCGCGGGAAGGCGTCCGAAATATCACGGGTAGCCTTAGTTTGAGTTTCATCTTTCTCTTTCAAATTATTTCCTTCCCCAATTGTATTTTTTAAACAGGCTGTAGGTATAAGTGCCCGGAAAATGAAATGACCGCCCAGATAACTATCCGATATGCGGCTCATTAATGCACGCCCCTTTGAAACGAAAAACTGCTTCGCTTCCCTAACAATTAGTAATGTAATGCTGCTTAGAAAAACGGGGTTTTAAAATAGCTTCTCCTCCACAGTTCCTCAACCCTGAGAGTGCTCAGTTAAGGATATGTTTCGAGGTAACCGGATACGGCCTGAAAACGCCGCGAAATGGACGAACCAAAATCACAAGTCCGGCATCAGCACAATCAACTTTCATTAATACCACGACCTCTTCTTTGCCTCTCTTGCTTTCCTACCTACATGCTCGAAGAACTACTTACTCCTACGTGTCTATTTGGGTACCCTTGCCACTGTAGGCGTGGGTGGAATTGAACATATAGTACACGCAATGGCCAGCAATATACATCTCTGTTCATGAGACGACTCTAGGCAACGACATACAGACTTGGGCCGTTTTCGAACTTGACAAACCGAGCTAACTTCCCTTCGTAACCAAAAAGCATTGGGTGGAGATGACGTCAAAGTCACGCCCCCATTTACAACGTCCCTATTTACGCCGTCATCCTATGCTCACTCTATACATATTGAGTAGGTCTATTATTTGACACAATAGGAGAAATATTTTGCATGATTTTTGCTTCCTTCGACAAACACCCATTCCATGACATGATTGACATAATTCCTAGGGCATTCGATCACTACCAAGTCTCTTGAACTCCTCCTCTATCCTTTCTGGCGCGCGCAAGCATCTGACCAAGGCATTCAAAATGCTCAATTGCTTTTCTTGTGTTTAATGTAACAGAAGAGAGAGTAGTTTAAATGGAGCCCCTTAAATAATTTGGATTAACTCGTGGAAATAAGTATGATAACTAGACCTTACCAGTGGTACGAAGTATAATTATCACGGTACAACAGATAAGACTTACGGTAACTGAGTAGCCATTAGAGGCATGAGGCGAAACTATATATCTTTTTTATCGAAGACCGACAATGGAAGTATTTCCATCACCCCATTGCGAGCGTAAGGACAAAAGAAATAATTCTTGGACATTCAAGAACTAAACGCACTACGCATTTATAGTACGCATGTTTGTACCTATTAATTTATTCCATGAAATACGCCAAATAGGTCATTTAAAAACAAATAAATGCAGGCCGAAATAATTCCAAACGCGTCTAATAAAACTCAAGACCACTGAGTGACAGAGGAGATGACCGCTATTCTTTGAAAACATTCTTGTCTACAGGGTCTGGATCATGTGACGTTGAAGACCTCTTGTTTGGAATCCCTTTGACGTCATTATGACGCAATGCCATCAAGCTCATGCGCGGGTGATGACGCGTTGATCGAACGAGGGCGTTAAGATTGGTATCCATGGTCGTAATGGGCAGGGGGGTGGGATGGGGTGGGGAAGAGTGGGATAGGGGAGGAGGACTTGAAAGACAAATTAAGCTCCCGAGTAGACAAGAGTCACGTTTCAGTGGACGGAACGGGTTTGATGGTAAAAAAAGAGCGAACAATAAATGAGGAAATGAAAAAGGAACCAATTTATGGGCGATTGACGAAAGAAACTTTCGTAAAATCGTAAAAGGCGATATCGATTTGGTACCTTCGTACCTACATGTGCAAATAATGATCTAGATAAAATTTATCGGAATTAAGGACGTGAAAAATAAGAATTTCATCCAGCATATGGAACTGTGAATAAAGACAAATAATGAATTTTACTCGGCACCTACTTTTACTAGGATATTAATCACTTCTTCTGTTCTTTTTTTAATAATCATATTTTTCTCTAGTACTCTTATCAGGTGTTTAATTATATCGTACTCATGCAGCTTCCTTGCAAGAATAGCGCTGCTGAAATTGGGACGAGTCATTTCACTAAGTAATCTCGTCCAATTCATAAGCGATAACTAATTGCCTAAAGTTTATTTATTAATGAGCAAGTGGTGAATTACTGATAGTTTCTTCCCTAAACATAAGTTTTTCTGAGAATCGCAGGTCACGGGACTAGAAGTAGTCAATTTTACATGACTACATTATAAACATAAGAAATTACATTGAGAAAAGTGTACCTGGACCAGTTATATTTTTGCACTCCCCCTTGTGATGACTTTTATAGACATTTATAAGAGCATTTTTTAGAACAGATTATTTTTAACTCAAAAAATGTAAAGAGTTACATAGTTTATCGATTTCCCACATTTTCCCCCGCTTACTCAATTCTCCCACTTTTTATAAAGCACACGAAATATCAAGAGGCAATGAAACAGAATCCTGACTATGGTGTACTCTCAGTCTAGTAAGGCTCATACTACCATCCAGATAACCTGTCTCTACCCTGGGAAAAAATAATATCCCAATTCTAAAAATATCCCAGCTGTTAAAATCAGTTTTGTGTGTCGAAAAAACTGAAAATTTCCCTATCACCATTAAGGCAAATAAAATATGTACCTTGGACTAGAAATAAAAAAATGTGTTATGATTGTGCGGTAAATAAGTAATCTGTTCTAATGCTTTTTATGAGGAGTTGAATCAGATAAACAAATTATTTAATACTTTTTTAAAAAAGATTTATGAAGGGAGAATATCTAACAGATGCCAACCTATGTATATTACCGCATCATTGATATATCTGTTGATCGCGCCGACGCCGGCGTCTGTAGACGGCGACGCGTGGTACCCTTCGAAAGGAGCGGATCCTTGCCCTTGGTGTCGAGGAACAAATAATCACACCAAAGAGGATTTGAGAGGAAAATGACAGCGTGTTTAAATAAAATTATTGAATCGGATCATTAAAATAATTAACATGTACTACGTCTAGAATAGGAAAAATTGAATGAAAAGTTCGGACGATGGCAGGGATAGATGGCACTGCAACTTCAGGCACACGTGATGGATGGAGTTCTTTAAGTTGAATGGAGTTCAATGTTGCACGTCAAAGGGGAGGGATGATACTTATCCGATCGTCAACTGCTGTGTTCGTTCGCTCCGGACGTTTAATTGTGAAGGAATACTTGATCCTTGTTCCTGTATACATACATACCTCTGCTAGTGATATCGCCACAGGAAAAATTGTCCCGCATTGACACGGTGAACGTGTTATTATATGCTTTCGCTATCTTGTGTTCAATACATAAGTTTCCCTGAATGGCAGTGTTCTATCTTCATTTTATGGACGCTTTGAGACCACTACAACCCTAGCACAAGTAGTCGCATGGCCCACACTTCGACTCTCGCTATGGCTACACAGGCCCGGTGACAGGATTCTCGTGCCCCCGGGAAACTGAGGGGTCGGGGCCCTTAAATTCCGGTACACCCCACCCACCCCCTCACTTTATTTAGACCAGAACTGCAAACTTGCAGTTTATTTTATAACCAAGACTTACCTAATTATCAGCTTCTTCTGCAGAAGAAATGTGCATTGCATCGATGAAAAGATTTTATATTTTGACACGGAAGAATAGCGTAAACATTTTTGGTGCTCGGAAGATAAGACCACTTTTTGCCGCATCTGTCAACATAAACATGTCCCCTCGTTGACTACATTTTTTTCAAGGCAGTTGGTGCGACGAACTTAATTTCGGATTGGAGTAATGACCTCATTTAGTTTAGACGGGAAGGCAAGAGTTAAGATGTTTTCTATCCTTTCAATTAACTCCAGTGCTAATCTTGGCTAAACATGGGCACCTTTTCTTCACCCTTTTGATGACCCCAAAGCAGTGGTAGTCAGGGGGGGCTCGCACAGACTCAACTGCCTATCTCGAGTGATTACTGAGTTGAAAGTGCTGAGTTGGAAAGCCTAGGGGGTAAACAAATTGTGGTGTGATGAACTCACGAATGCTTCCTAGAAGCCCAATCCATCTAACAATGCCAGAGGCATATGGAACGAAGTTAATTCTCTGATAGGAGAACAGATCCCAAGCCTGTAAAATTCTGACGCATTGTTGCAAGATAGATTTGGCACTCTCGCACGTGAGGGTTATACACTATGCATTCTTTCGTCAGTTTTACCATAGAGACCGAAGTTTTCGGACCTATGCGGAATGTGAGTGCATTAGTGAATAACCATAGCGAAATGTCTGTTCCGCCGGGAGTTTGTTTTATATGTGGCAGTGCATTGGAGGAAGGCCCAGTTGTTGTCGATAAAGAACGAGGCATTCTCTCACTTATTAATTCAAGTGTGAAACGTGGTTTTCAGGAGAACCGAAAATTCCCTAAGGATTAGAACGTGGTCACCGTCCATGACGCACTTGGGAAGAGGTAAACTGTTGGAAGTAATGTTGAAGCATCGGTCCGTCGAGGAGGAGTTCCTATTCCCCAAACATCCAATCAGCCATCTCTCAGGTCATCAATTTCCTCCAATCTCCAAAGAATGTTTTTTGTGTGAGGAGGATATCAGTGATGAACATTGTAACACGCCATTTTGGCCGTGTTGGCATAAGTTTACAATTAAGGACGCCATTGTGGGTATTTTGGGAACACGTGCTACCGCGAGGCAACAATACCGTTTCCGTGTCATGTAAACAAACCTAAAACAATGCCGTTTGTGTTATGAAAACAACATTAAAACAATACCGTTTTCGTGTTACGTATACAAACTAAAAACAATGCCGTTTGTGTTATGAAAGCTGCAAGGCAAAGAAAGGATGGAAGGGGTAATCAAAATTGTAATAATGAGAACGGAATAGCCTATCAGATACGAGAGCAAGTTGAAAAACCTGGAATGTTCTAGAACAAACAGGAGGGGTGGGGAGATAGTATATAAGGGCTTGTCAAACAAGGGACAGGGCTGCTTAGGAAAAAGTCACAAGGAACGTAGGGGGAGGACACTCAAGGTCTCAAGGAAGTCAGCACTCACTCACTCAGGGAAGCAGAAGGACCGGTCATCGAGTGAAAGTCAGTCTGGAGTTTTTGCAGTGATAATTAGCCGGGAGTAAGCAGCTTTGGACAGCAATTACCAACGTCAGTGTCCTGTGTTAAGGAAGGATCCAGGAATCCGATAAACAGATACTGGGGAATAGAGTATCGGCGGAAGTCACATTGTGCAATATCCGGTGAAGTACAACAAACATTATAAATTAATACGAATATATTTGAGAAGGGAACATATATTAATTAATTGATTAACCAAAGTGAAATTGTTTTTTATGAAGAATAAAAGGGTTATTATAAATATATGTATTGTTCAAGTGTATCATTTTTGTGCATGAATTAATCCATTAACCTTTGCCGCCAAGGACTACCAAAAGAAAGGATCTCTCTCAAGGTAAGAAGTGATAAAGTGAAGGGTACCTTTTGTATGTCGGGCTGATATAGTATATAACGTCGCGTGTTTAGGACCGCGTGACAAAGAATAATTATTAGAACCCCTGTGATAAGGAAATTGATAGGGGGTGACTAGTACAACATATCAGACTCCAGCCAAATCTTGCTCACTCCTGCAGTGATATGCTTTTTGAAGAGTCCTCCATCATCCTACTATCTCGGGAAAAACTATTGGCCAATGCTAACAGGAAGAGGCGCTTCATCGCACTCCTTCACAATGCACTTGAGCAGCGGGACTTTGCAGTGAAAGTATCCGAAGAAGACGCTGATTGGGACATAATTGACACAGCACTATCCAAAAGTCAAATATTTGACCGTGTTATTGTTAATGGAGAAGACGTGGACCTCCTGGTCCCCCTAAATGGTTTGGGCTCAGCTGCAAAGAACGTCTACCTCCAAAAGAGTGGCAGACAAGAATCTGGGTGTTATTATTTCTCAAGCTCATCTTACACTCACGGAACCATACAATACCCGCAAGCGACAATTATTTTTCTGCATGCCTTAAGCGGGTGCGACAGCACATCTGCCCCTTTTGGGCAAGGAAAAAAAAGTTGGCCAGCGTCCTCCAGAAAAATCCCCACCTTATGGAACTGACTGCTGTTTTCCTGCAGCCCGATTTCAGTCATAAGACCATAGCCAAGGCTGGGGAGAAATGCTTCTTGGCTCTTTACGGGGGTTCTAATATAAAAAGGGACTACTTGAATAACCTCCGCTACCAGATTTTCATTAAATCAGCATCCAGCTCAAAGGTTAACCCTGCTCGTTTTCCCCCAACGACCGGTGCAGCGAGTCACTATTCTTATAGAACTTACCACCAAGTTTAGAAGTGATTGGAGGCTATAATAAAACCCCTACAGATTGAGGGTGGAAGATCGACGATCAGGGTCTTATCCCAGTCGCTACCACCGGGATCCGCTCCTCAGAATCTATTGCGCTTGATATCCTGTACATGCAGACAATAATGCAGTGGGGGATGCATCCACCGCCAAGCCGAATTAAAATGCTCAACAATATGTAACTTTAGCTGCGGTAAATCATGTCAGAACATTCCATCTGTTCATATTGAGGATTCCGACGAAGATGACCCGTATCTTTGTCGAATGAGTTAATGAGCTTTCTCCACATGCTCAGGGATTCTCCGAGGCTTTCTCAACTCCAGGATCATCGAAACAAGTGAAATTATAATTTAGCAGATTAACTCTTACTTAGCATATGAATATTAACTATCGTAACCACATCTTTTTTGTGATAAAAAATTAAAACTAGTTATTATGTGATCTTTTTACAAAGATTTTTCCCAAAATCCATTTTTCCGTAATTTTGGCTTCATGCCATTTTTTAAGAAACTATTGGGCTTACTGGAGTAATTTTGAGCTCAAGTTAAAGCTAAACAAATTTTACTCTGGATTTTTATCTGATAATAAACCTTGTGAGATGATTACTTTTGCCGATATATGGCAAGACACATGACCAAAACGAAATATTTTCACTTTTTGGAAAATATGCCGTTTTTGAGAGCTGTTTCTAAAAAGTTCTGAACATACGTAGTTCTTTTTAAGCTTAAACAGGAGAATAACATATTTTCTCTAAAAAAATGCAGAATTATTTTCTGTAGGTCACATATTTTAGGAGATATTGAGCAAAAACAAAATAAAGTTTAAAGTTTGTGCAGTTTTTTGCGCACTGCGCAGATAGTTACAGCGCCGACGATTACGATCCAAAGTGTATCTTCTCTTTTGCCGCAATATCTTTTAAAGTTCATTGTATATGGGAAATTTCTAGAAAAAAGAATCCTGAGGAATCAGTTTCAATCCCTCCCGATTCGGATTATGGAAAAATTACGTTATCTCTCCTTCCATAAAAACTTTATTTCAAAGAAGTGAGTAACTTTTGACAAAGTTAATTTGAATGAATAGTTTTTTTCACTAACTTTCCTTGAAAGCACGTGGTTACATACTCGCATAAACACTGAGTGAATTTCAGTAATCACTTCATCCAGCTCTTGATGAAAACTTTAATTTTATAATTGTGAATAAAAATATTTGTTCTATTTTCATTATACGGACAACAGATTTAATGACTAGTGATGATGTCAAGGTACAAAACAAAGCACCCTATTAAAAAAAAGTGGGTGTGGAAAAAATGGAAGTAAATGTCAGAATGAATGGTAGTCAAAAAAGGAAGGATGGACAGGTGGAATTGGGAAGTAAAACGGTTCTTGCGTACTACTGGAAGAGGCTGTGCGTCATAATAGGAGAATGGTTAGTATAGTGCTAGGACAAATTAAGGTCACAAGACATCAGCAACAGAATTAAACTGTCAGGAAATTGACAAAAACTAGTATTTACGCCGCAAGATGAAGTGGCCAAAATTAAAATTGTGAAATATTACTCAACCCAAATTTTGAGCTATTCCTTTCATTATCTCCACTCGCAAAAACTTCACGACGCTTCAAAGAGGAGCGTAAATAAAAAAACTGCGTGTTCAGATAGGGACGAGCTTAAACACCCTCTGCGAGAGTGAAACGAAGGGAATCACTGTCCGAAATTACACGCGTGATGTCAGCGGATGGAGATTTGGGATTGGGGGGTAGGTGATTTGCTTAGCAGGGTGAGTTGGGGCAGAGGGTGGGCCTTAATTATAATTTCGCCAGTTAATATCTGCGAAGGAAAGAGACCGGATGTATTCCGGGAGACTCAGGAGGTGGAGTCAGGACGCCGGAAGGGTAGGATAGCCATTCATCAAGAGTAGTCGTGTGTTTTTAATAAAGGTCTTAATGGTTATGGTGGAGAAGGGGGGCGGGAGAATGGGGTGGAAATCGCGATATTGATCGGCACTAATCATATGTCATCGAGAACGGCAGGATATTGGGAGAGAGGATGTTTTCCAATATGAAGGTCACGTCGACCTCACCGGAGCGTAATGGTTTTAAACCGAGCCGGGCAGAAAATCACCGTTCTTCCGACAACTAGTCATTTTGTTTATCGTCCCGAGACGGTGTTGCCTGGGACTTAATTACTCTCTTCTAGTCTCCCCAGCAACCACCTTCCCCCCTTTACCCCTTGATAAGCAATCGAATCTCCTCCTCGCAAGGAGCAGGAGGTTTTTGCCGTAATCAGAATTTCATGCCGTGTTCGCGTGAGACTTAAAAATGACTCCCTCCAGTGTTCTCCCGGCCGACGACGGGGGCTTCTTAGAGCGTCATGTGAGGAGTGGGGCAGAATTGATTTACCGGTGTTAAACACTCCTCTCCCAAACGGTCGTCTCCGATGGGCGAAGGGGTGTGCGTTATACTCAGAGCATTGAATGGGATGATTAATTAAAGGTGATAACACTTTGTGTTACTCGATGGCGTACAAGATGCGAGAGCTGGGCTAAATGACCAAACCACTCGCCTTTGTAGATATAATCTCGGTGATGTTAGCTTCTTAACTTCACCCTTATATTCCAAAAAGACTTTTAGTGTATGGTTTTAGCAAACTACCAATATTAGGTTAAAGATCAATACAATATTTAAATATTTTTTTCATAATGGCCTAAGGCATTAGATTTTTTCTGCTGAGGTGAAATAAAATTCTATTTAAGCCCAATTTTCAAAAAGTAATTAAAATAAAAGGTTTAGATGGGTAAGATTCAGAAACCCTCACCATTTCACCGCTAGGTTCCAAATCAAGGAATATGAAAATTCTAATGGGTTTCAAGTGTTTTTTTTTGCTGGTGCTGTATTCTATTCAACTGCCTTAGCTTGGCTTAATTTTACTTTACGTCTTCCTTTCACCGACAGTCTTCCAAACCACATTTGATATTTCTCAGGAGAAAACCTGCTGTGAAAATAAACAAGTATTATGGTATTTGATGATAAATGTATTGAAATGTTATATTTGTGCAATGTTATTCATCATGAAATATTTTATAAATATAGTATTGGACATAAAAATGCTAATTCTTCAACCATCAGTATTAATCAGAAACTTTCTTATGTATACAGATTATTTGTTTTTAAACCTTCTCGTCACTTAAAAAATTCTTAAATTTTAGCAATGATGATACCTGGTTTCAATTCGCATGCTGAAATGTTCAATGCAGTAATTATTGAAATTTAGAAGTTGGAATACCGCTGGCACATTTTTCACAGCATTATTGATTACCTATAAATTAGAGCAAAAAATAATGCTCCCTGGAAGTATAAATATATATTAGATATTATAGCGTGCTTAAGCATGCGAATTTGCAATCTCAGGAAAGCCATCTAGCGGTTAAACTAATCATTAATGAATGAAACTTAATGGTGTATCGTCAAAACATTTCTCCTCGTTAGTGCAGCCGAAGATTGGAAAAAGATCATGGAACATAAAACAGTCGCATGGCGCAGTGAAAATGGCGTTGAGGCTGATAGAATGTGGCTCAGTGAAGGCTCCACACGGCCGGGCGATGGAAAAGACACGGCTTTGCACCAGTCGGCTGGACTATGTGCTTACGCGGAGAGCCGGTAAAAAGCCGGTATTTTTCTCAAGGTAGAGGAGGGGGCGTGGGAGGTAAGAAAGGAAGCTAGGAGAAGGGGCTGCGATCCGCAGGGGGGGAGGGAGGGAGTGTGAGGCGGACTCATGATACTACATACCTTAGGGGGCGTGCGAGACAGAGGCGTTGTGTGGTATGGCGTCACTTCCAAGAACCCCTCCGCCCCTGACGTCATCGTCGGATAAAATGCTGCACTGGTTCCCACGGCCTGGAAGAAAGAGTGGGTAGTTTCAAATGTCGGTGGATGGAGTCTGAGGGGGGTAGTTGGGGGGAGGGGGCAAGAAGAAAAGAGTTTTGAGTAGTGGTAGTATTTTGGTTTAACTTGCTTCGAGGGATGAGGTCATTTCGCACATACTGCCTGTCACTTGTAGACAGGGAGAAAAGCACTCGCACTAATAGGGGGATCACTCCTCCCGAATTCGAACCGATCACAACGATGTTTTATTTCGGTGACTAATCGGGAACCGGTGTTTCCATCGTGGTAGGCCGTTGCCCAAAATACTTTTGAGAAAGATGGACTGGGCAGAGGGGCTTGTGAATAGTAATGAATTCATAAACGGAATCTGCAAAGGAGGACTTGCACCAGAATTGCCACGAAGGTGTGGTTCGGAAGGGCACTTCAAAGGAAGGTGGTGTCGCGGAGAAGATCGCATCGGGAATGTGGGACAGGGATGCGACAAAGCGTCCAGCAAGTTGGATAAACTTTGAATTAAAATAGATTAGTTACTCGAATGGTTTCAGAGAAGCACAAGAACTTTACAGGAAGCAAACGACATCGGAATACTTGTTCAATGAAAAGGAGAACTTATTCAAGAGACATCTACTTATTTTAACATCACACTTGGACTTTTAGCCTCGGGCAACACACACGTGTTCACGAGATTAAAAACTTCTCCCAGGGGATGGTCACCTGGATGACCGAAATGCATGCATAGGAGTCTATTTGCTTTGCTTCTATTGACAATTTGGATTAATCTTTAATTTAATTTACTAGTCATTTGCTCTCTTCTTTAATTAATTCTGACTATACTTTCATTTGGTTGGGATTCTTAAATTTGTCCGAGTCACACATATTGTGCAGCTTTATCTTTGGATCAAGTAGAAACTTAAACACTGGGTAAATAATTATATTTTGTAAATATGAATAACAGGTTTAAATTGGCGAAATGGATGAATTATTTAATGTGAGAGCTACCTCTTTAAAATCTTATCGCCTAACATAGACTCAGAGGTGTCAACCAGGCATAGTACAAGTATGTATTTTGATCGTAAGAAAACTGCTCTTACAGATGAGCGGCATTCATTTGTGGCTCACGCGTCTCAGCGACTCCATTCAGCGACATATATATCACATGTTTCGAAATGGGACTCGGTCACGGAGATGCTGCATCAAACACGACGCGGCGTTCAATTGCAGGAGACTAAGGCGCAGATTTGACGTCGGAAGGCGAAGAAGTTACACGAGAGTGAGGCTGGGCGGGAGGAGGAAGGGATGCTGCGCTGTGGCTCCTTGAGTTATGGCAGCGTCCTCGCGGGTTGGTCCATCTCCTCTGGCTGCCGCTCCGCCACCTTGCGCCGACACACAAACCCACACCGTTCTGAAGCCTCTCCTCCCGCAGAGGAGTGCCTCTTTTGAGCCTCCCTCCCTCGGCTGGTTGAGGAGGAGGCGAGGCGCGCACCTCCTGCTTCCACGGACTCTCAGCCCCAGAATAGTTTTCACGGGAGCGCATAAATCAAAACGGCGATGTGGTTTGTGCTCTCCAGAAGGACCAGAGAACGGGAGTGGGAACGTCTTCTCCGAAAGTCCCTCTTCATTTCAGGAAGAAAGAAACAGGACGACTAAGGTAAGAAATGTTGTATCTTCGGTCGACTCGCTACTGGGGGCATGACCATTTCTTCAAGGTCCTCCATATGGATTTTAAATAGAATCAGAGAGATTAAAAGTGGTCAAGGTCCCTATCATCGGTTTTCTCGTATGTCGCTGAAGTGTAACTTATTAGAGGTTATCTTCCGGTTAGGGCAGACATTCGATGGAAGAGAGAGAAAATCCTCAAGACTTTCACAAGGCGCAGGTCCATATCACTTCGATGCATGATTTCTTTCTTCAGCTCGGCATGAGTTCAACTACTCTTCAGCCCGTACATAAAGCCTTTTCTCTTTCTCACGTCACCCCGCTTACCCAACATCCTCGACTCTATCGCGGGCTCCATACTCTCCGTGAATTTACTATGCTTGAAATATAATTCCTTTTTCTGCTTAATATAATCTCATCCTAATTTTCAGTGAATAAATGAGCCACTGACCAGACTCTGCTACCCTTATTTCTGAAAAACCCTTAGTAACGCGTATCGATTCTAAGTAAATGACGTTGAGAAACGGCCTTTTCGAAACATTCTCGGAATCGACTAAGAGTTCATTTGAGCTATTCCTGACACCATCCAATGAAGGACCAAAATTAACTATATTGATTAAAAATGGACATAGATTTGAATGAAAAAATTATTCCGAGCATCTTATTTCTGGCGGTTACAACGTAAAATTAAGAGATTAAAATTTTGAAAAATTAATTTGGGCGACAGAAATACAATAAAGTGCCCTAAAATTACGACATAAAAATAAATCAAACTCTTTCAGAAAGGCCGAACGACAAAGGAGACAGAGAAACTCACTCGAGATGGCTGGAATGGGCATCTCCAGTTGAATGAATGGAGAAAGATGCTATCAGAGCGAATGTAAGTCCAATCTATTGTTCTTGTTGACGTGAGTGGTAGCATATTCGAGTCAATGTCACGGTTTGACATCAAAATACCCTTTTCCAGTAAAAATCTTGGGTTATACTATTAAAAATATGATAAATAATTATCATCACAGCTTGAATGGATTCACATGTATCGTCTTCATTCTTTGGTGCTACCATGAAGTTTGAGACTCATGGAGTAGATTATTCCACTTAAACCTATATCACATGACTATTACGTCCAGCTCTTCTCTATATTTGATAAAACCTTTACTTATAGAGAAACAATTTACTCTTAGAGAACACGAATGGTTCAGGTAAGGGGGACACTAATTGCCATGACATACTTCTGAGAAGGACCTTTATATCGATTCTTGAAATACTTTCTTCGAATAACATTGGAAAGCACGTCGTATTCAAGGGAAGATTCCAAGGGAAGATTTTCCGACTCGATCACTTTCCTCTAAATATGATCACGTAATAATCTGCCTCCCTTCAATGTATACGGATGGCGATGTTCAAATGTCTGAAACTCTTACTTGGACATACAAGCTACCTGAAGCTCTCAATCTGAAACAACGAACGAAGTATAAATCTCTTTGCCTGGTTTATTTATGCCAGGTAATTCGATACTTACGATATGGAGCAAAAGTTGTTTCTGAAAGTATGTAGCATTGCTATATTTTTAAGTGAAATTAGTGCACCGGTGACGGGGAGTACGAGTATGCAGATGAACGTGAGTGCATGCTGGCCAGGTTAATAAATATGCTCCTCCATAGGGACTTTGAGAGCGTGAAAGTCGTGTAATCAAGTTTAAGATAAATCATTCATTTTTACCGCCGACAAAGTTGCATGCTTAAC
The DNA here is from genome assembly GCA_963573305.1 of Pyrrhosoma nymphula. Taxonomy (NCBI): domain Eukaryota; kingdom Metazoa; phylum Arthropoda; class Insecta; order Odonata; family Coenagrionidae; genus Pyrrhosoma; species Pyrrhosoma nymphula. The sequence continues at coordinate 25,034,753 of OY754336.1, read as the reverse complement.
CGATTCGTAAATGAATTTGCATGAAGAAGTTTTCATTGAGAAAGTGTGTAATATATATTCTCCTTGTACGCTCTCTGTGAAGGAAAGCATTCCGCTGAGTTCGCACGCACGTAACTCATCTGTTTTTCGTCGCACTAACGACCAGTCCGTCTTTTTTTATCGCTTCTTTCCTCTTTCCTCCCCACCGCCCGCCCACCTCCTCCCGGGATAAAATACGTTTCTGCTCTCCGTTCACCCCGAAGAAACGCTTTTCTCTACCGTGTCTTTTTCCCCCGAGTGCTTCAAGGTGAAGACAACAGGTTTTATTCCTTTGAAGGGCAACAAACCTTATACCTAAGGGCGTTGGCTAGTAACTCGGCCTATGGCGTGATGCCAAATTAAAGGTAATGAGATTATGATATGGGATAATTTTCATTCATTCGGGCATAGTTTTGCACGCTTGTGTATTATTAATCGGCGTGTAATCTCTTTTCATGCCTATGAGGAGTTAATTTCTTTGGTCCATACTGGTGCATGGATGCCGTGAATTCAATTGAAGGAAAAATATGACTCGCGAACGATCCTTGTGGAATATGAATGCTTTATAAAAAAACTGCCTTCATTTACTTCAATGGACTAGAAAAAATGAATAAAGGTTGAGTTGTGATAAAATCCTGACCACATAAATATTTTTTTTAAGGTTTATAAAAATGTAGCCAGACTAAAGAAATCCTTTCTCGGTTTTACATACGATATCACGATTAGAATGCAAAATAATCGCTCAAAACCTAGGCAAAATTGACTAACAGTGAGGATATCGTGATTCTTATGAGTTACCTATGTAGAAAAAACATTTTTGTGAAAAAAATTATTTGTTGAAAATCTCCAGAAAAATGGGTACAGATTAGTTGACGAATAAAGAGCCTTCAATTAGGTTACACTTCTTGTGGTTTAAGTTACTTAAAAATAAAAGGCAATTTTATAAAATACCTCTGTAATAGTCAAGTAACATATTTTTATCCCAAACATTCAGATAAAAGCATCTACATATTGAAAATTTATCTTCTTTTTTAATTCCGGCAGCATGAAGGCATTCTTGACGAATCCTTTTCGAGATTGTTCAATCCCCTTACTGTATTAAAAAAAAGTAGTTACATCACCAAAAATGCGACTGAAATCATAATCATTTAATGAATATATAAACTTTTATCATAACATCCTATCTACGCCAGGTGCTCGTCTCTTGTCAAGCGCGTCCTTCAGTCAAACATGTCGGTTGAAATCTCGCGAGATGCCGAGAATGGAAGCTCCGTGAAGATGCATTTTGTGTAACTAGGTTAAAGGCATGGCGAGGATGGGGACGCAGCTCGGATGCTCTCCCCTTGAGGCGAAGGCGCGTTACTAGGCAACCGGGGACAGGTTGATACTTCTAAATGCGGATGTGAGGATGGAAATCGGAGAGGATGGGGCCAGAGATGGGGCGAGAAAAAAGGAGTGGAGTTGATGTATCATGATGGGCAACTCTTTTGGCGGTCAACTAGGTGGCGGAGGGAGAGGAGAAAGAAAACAAAAGAGAGTGGAAATAGGTTTTTGTTGGATGACGTGGTGAAAAGGTTGGTGGATAGGTTTTTGTTGGAGGCGCTGGTCGCCTGACACGCCCGTGCGTTTTTGTTTCCGAGTGCATGTGTCCCCACCACATCTGCATGTCAACCATATCCGAGTACCTGTTCATGGACATATTATGAAAATGTTTACTTTACATGTTCACAAATATAGCTTCAAATGTGCTCCATTGTCATCGACATATTATGAATATGTTCACGCCTGAAAAAATACAATTTTCGTTTCAAACTTCATAGTTATTATGGAAAATTGTGTTATGTAGGTAATTAATCGATTTACTAAATGATTCCCGCTTATTACCATTCAAAAACTAGTGGAAGGCTATTGAGAATGCTTTTGTGCCAAAACATCATTGGCAATCATCAGCTGTATCTTCTCAGCGCAAGAATTAATTTGATGCTGCTCTCAATATCAGCTAATCGTTTCGTTAAGTCTTCCATAATATTTTAACGTCCATATAATTTGCTTCCTGGATTTCATCCTCGGTCTTCCTTGGTTATTATTCATATTTATTTCTCCTTCCAGTACGGTTTTCTGTATCTAACTAATTAAACATTGAAATCTTGTTCCCAAAGTGTTTATAAATTAGCTAGCACGTCGGGTATGAGTTAAATCAGTATAAGTACTCAAACTGAAATATGAATTACATGCATGTGGGCGTATTTCATGAAAATATATAGAAATAAAAGTGGAAAAAACTTAATGAATACAGCCATGCATAGCACATGTTCGAGCCCGTTGAAGGTTTCGCTGACTGTTCCTCATGATAACCTTCCTCCTTCACACCTTTTCCGACCACCTTCTCCTCGCTCCCAAACCTTCGCGTCCACACGCCTTGGCCGACCTCTTCGCGAAGCTTGGATTCCCCCAATCTGCAATCCCAGACGCTCTGAGAGGCCCGGGGAGACACACATACAGAGTGTGTGGTGAGGAAGAGCAAAAGAGGAATTCTCAGGGCAGGGAGAGAGAGGAGAGCCAGATTGAAGAATGGGTTCGTGTGGAAATGTGTGGCACGGATTTCTTAGTCCGTGGGCTGGTCACGCGGCATCTAAAGGCGGTCCCTAACATTTTATAAAACATGCCCTTTGTTTGATATGAGCAGCACAAATCTCCTTTTCTTTGTCTCATCAATACACCCTCTTTCCTCCTTAGATGTAGTATGTAAGGAAGACTCAGCCTCTCTCTCTCTCACTGTCTGTCTGTCTCAGGACATTGAATATCCATCGCCACCGTCGTACCTCCCAGCATTTGACACAGATCTCTCTCACCTTTTCTTTTTTGCTCCCCCCTCCCGTGTATGCGTATAATTCAGAGATGGAAGGCTGAGGCATTTCTTTCTGAATCGTGCAACCGTGGGTGGAGTTGGTGTAATGTGGCCGTGCGTCCAGGTAGTGCAATAGCAGTAGCACTCCGTATCCATTTAACACCTTTACACTGCTTTCTACAATGAAGACATCTCAATAGATGCTATTAATAACTCTTGTACTTGCAAAAACCTTCCAGGAGGTATTCATCGAATACAAAGCGGAAGAAGATTTTATAAAAAAAATAGGGTTAAAAAAAATCTAATACTTGTATTGGATCATTTGCTGCCCAATCTCTATGTAAACGGAGATTATTTCATTTTTGGGTCTCAATACTAAGTATTAGGATTAGCGGGGGCGGGGTTTGATTTAAACAGTTAGAATACCATAAGTATTATCTTTACAGAGAGGTATTAATTTTTTTGCGATGTTTAAGGTAAATAATGTTTTAAATGATAATATGATGTTTATTCCAAATACTTAAATAATTAAAAAAAATGTTTTTGACTCTACTCATTGTTTACAAATATACTCATTCAGATAGAATACCAACTAATGCCCGATAACTCCAATGGACTTGTCAGAAGGTTCCACCAGCAAAAACCCTATCCCTACATTTTCTCCATGTGAAAATTTTGAAAATTATATTTATGAGATTTGTTGTACACTATTAGCAAATTCACATGATTTGCAACGGCTTTAAACTGCTCTTTCTTTAAATAATTTTCATTCTTATGTCAGCCATTTTTTAATGTTTACCTCAAATTCATTTATTGTGGTTAACCTACCTATGCTATATGACACCTGTAAAAAAATTCTTTTGTTATTACTACTATACATGTTATTACCATACCTAGCGTACTTCACAGGTACAATTTAATTTATTGCTGCTCGAAAATTTTCAATATTCATTAAAGGAAGTGTTTGTAAATAATTATTGCAAAACTAGTTATCCAATGTAAATATGTGTGTACATTTTGTCTAGTCTCAAAATTCCTAAATTCATAGGAATATTATCAGTATTTTAGTATTTTTTTCTATCTATTTAACCAAATACAGCTTAAGTAAATGAATTATTTTTTTTAAATTGATAATTTATGGCACATACCATTTACATTCCCCCATATATTTAGACAATATCGTATTAAGTTCTCCACTAATCCTTTAACTCTGAGCAGTATTAAATACACATTCATATGCATTCAGATTCTTGGATTCCGGCATATTTTGATGGCCCTTTCAACTACGGCCAATCTCGTAAAAACATCTCGTTCAATTCAATGATGTTGTAAGATAAAAAGATTAATACCCCACGCTTTGGGTGGCAAAATGTAAAATAAAAGTTTAATAATTACTCTCTTTTATCTAATGCAATTACCTTATTTCCTGGCTGCACATTGGGTAAAGAAATGATTATTGCACATACATTTAGTTTAAACAGAACATTTAATCACTTATCAAAATAAGCTTTGTCAAAATTTATCACAGGACACTTTGTGGCCTTAGCATTTATATCACAGTTTTTAATAAATTTACCGGCCTCTCCTTTATGCCATTCTTACTGCAATTCAAAATTCACAAACCCTTAGGATCAATTATGACCGCACAGTATATTTACGGGAGATTCCTAGCGCTGAGTAGTCCGGGGATGATTCCGTCTATCTATCTTGCCCTGCTCTATTCTCATGCAGTCCTCCGGTTCCCCAGCCCTCTGCGTCTAGCTGCTACTCTCTCCATGGATGGACCACTGCTTTCTTAAACACCGCACCCCTTCAACGCGGACAGCCCAACTCCCGATACTCCATCCCGTCTCCTCAATGCCTCGTGCCACTCCTTTCTGTTCACTTCTGCCTCTCTTCACTACTCACTAATGACTGTTCAAAAACTCTCGTATCCAATGACGCCTCAACCAACGAAAAATTCCACTCTCACGTCATTTTCGTTTGTTGCCGCCCTCTCCTCCTCCTAATAATATGTTCACGATAGCCTAATGGTATATCACGGTACCACCCTGACCATGTCCATCCCGTCTTGCCAACGTGATCGCGTTGAAATTAACCTAGTGGTACACCTGTACCACCACAATGTGTACCGGTTAAGCAAAACGATTATTAATTTGAAGTTAATTCGTCGTCTTGTTAGTTTTTATTTTGTACAAATGTACCAATTTAATTCTATTTTACCCCATTTACAACACGTTCATGAAAAATGCCGTCATCAGTGCAATATATCTTGGCTAAGTTGATTAATTATTAACCAATCTTAAACGTAAAACAACAAGAAAGTTTGAAGCTGTGCTATTCAAACGAGAGTGAATATTATAATTTTGTGCATCAGTATACGCGTTTTTTGTATTGAGCTCATTGCTATTTACTCCAAATGGACATCGTAGGCCATTGGATAAATTGCAATATATGTTATTCTTGCATCCAGTGTCATTGAATGTGGTCAACGAACCGGCAAAGAAATAAACAGAACCGTAAGTATATGCGTTTTTGGAGGATGAATTAATGCAAAAACGATGAATTAAATCCAACGAAAAATGTACATTTTAGAATAGAAGAAGACTAGTAATTCACCGTCTGAATCATGACTTCATCGGATAGATATAAATCCAAGAGCAATTAGGCTAATTACATGAATGTTTGCTTAGCTCAAAGAACAGTTGATGGAGATCGGAGACACGTAGGCCACTCAAAAGCACCTGATTCAATAGCACATATCTACATCTGCATGGCAACCTGTAAGCCAAGGGAGTGTGCGGTATAATCGGTGTATTATCACCAAACATGCACTGCGTCACATCTAATTAAATTATTTGGCTTTATTGTGGTCAGCGTGAGTGAATAAATTAAGCATGTACATCCATCGATGAAACAGCATTTTGGTATATAAAGCAAGCAGTGGAGACGTTCTGCTTAGTATTGGTAGGCTTATTTAAAAAAAGCTTAATACAGGGAGTTAACTTCCAGCACATGTAACAGATCTTATAATTACCATTTCAAACGGATGTTATGATATTTAAAACCTATAGTATCGGCAGTTGTGCTCCGTAGTTTTATGTTTACGACTTTCGCGACCACATGACGTCAATATTTTCCGACATAACGTTTTTGTTGCTAGCTGAATAAAATCTGCGTTGTGCTTCATTAAAGGTTTTTGTAATTATTTTATTACTTAGAATATATCCATTAACTGCCTGTCATCGCCTTTTTTACTAGTCCGCAGTCTTGCATGAATGAGATGAATAGCCGGCAGACTTTGACTTGATATCGCAATTTGATCACGTTCAACGAAAAGGAGCTCGGTTTAGAAAAACATTCTATGATAAGTCTTGCAGTATGCCGTGGCTATTTAAAGCTTTGGGATGAGAATCACAATCACAGCGTAGTTTGAAGTAAAGGCTCAACCTCCTGAGTAAATTTAATATGAATTGCTTCTCCGAAGAAGTTGTAAACATTTTAAAAACTCAATGTGCAACTATGAGATTAGGCCTTGTGCATTAATGTAGAGAGATAGAATGCAAAACGAGCAGGTTTAACATGTCGTTTTTCCGCGTACTATTACAGGACACAGTAGCTGTGATATAAGCCGCCAATAAAGTGGTTGGTAGCGATAGAGAGCGCTATTTTTTACAATTTTTTGTTTTCTTTTTAATTTATTTATTACAGCATGGGGTGACATTTTATTTTGTTTAATTTTGTTTGTCTGCAATTAAGAACATCATTTTTGCATGTTTGGTACATTGATAAGAAACAACTTAAGCAAATAGTTTCTGTGATTAATGAGTGTGGTGTCTATCACGCATGAGTAGAATGTTATTCAGGAGTCGTAATATCGTGAAATACCTTTCCACATACTACACTGATATTAATTCCACTGTATAATTCGTAAAATATTTAATAGCAATGTGTGCTTGACGGTCAGTGCATGTTTGGCATGGATTCCCCCTGCCTCGTACCCCTAAAGTGCCTTCCAGGCTACCACGTAGATGTAGATGACGGTGGTTGCAAAATGCTTTGGATGTTGGCTAAAAAATAATCTGCGTTAAATTCGCCTAAAAGTTTAAATATAATGCATAAATTATTTAAATATCTCTATCTTCGTTCGACGCCTGTTTTCTTTTCTCAATGCATTCTAGTATAAGACCAGAGTGGCTCAGTGGGAAGGCGACGAAGAGCAAATTGCGTTGAAGGGAGAAACGACTTATTGGGTGCGCGAACGTCTTCCCGATGCTGAATCTCCCGTTTGGACACTCTCCACAGCATCCAACCGCCCCTCTTCCCCTTCCCCCCCTCCAGCATCTCCCCTCCCTTCCCCTCCCTCCACTCGACCGCGTGCGTTTCTCTGCCAAGTGTATCCATATGCCGTGAATAATGCATGACCTCGGGAGTGAGCAAATACTGTCCCTGTGCCTTTTTTCGCCACCCGTCCCGTCCACGACATCTGCCCTACGCCCCTTAATCCTTCCCTTCCGTCTTACGCCATTCTTCATCCCCTTCGATTCTTAGTTCCCGCCCCCCCCCCTCCTCTTGCTCCCCCCTCCTCCTTCTTACGTCCCCTCGCATTACTCACTCACTGGAGACAACATTTCACTTCCCGAATCGCAATCCCTCCACCTCTCTCATTCTTCTCAAGCCGCGCCCGTGCTTTCGAGAAACCTAAATCTAGACTGCTTTTTTCTCTCAATTTCAACAATTCTTGGCGGATCATTTAAAAACTGCTGTACTTATTTTATTAGACAGTTTTAGTTTTCTCGTTGTGGTGTTGATATACATAAATTTTGGAAATGGAAAACAATAGGAATAATTGAGAAGGGTTTCAAATAAAAAAGAGAAGTTTTGAACTATTATTTTTCGCCTTGAGTATTAGCTTTATTTTTCAACATTGCAATCCTTTCGGTTGTCATTCTCAACCAAAATTATTCTTATTAGATGATTATTCCTCCCTTCTTATCATAATCAGTACTGTTTATTATATCATTATAAGGTTTGCAGATACCCTTAGGGTTAGCTTTTCCTGTCCTCATATCTTCAGCCCTTAGATTGTAGTACTACTACTACTTTAAGCAACTTAATATGCTCAGCTGGGCAAGTTTCCGGGTTTCGTCCACGTTGGCATTCTTCTTGATGGCGACGTTTCGCCTACTGTGCCGTAGGTGAAACGTCACCATCAACAATTATGTCAACACGGACGAAACCCGAAAATATGCCCAACTGCGAACCTGAACGACGCGGAAACCCACGTCAGAAACTTAACACACTGTTCAAAATTCTCCTCTGGCTGCTTTTGGTGGGTGCAGAGCTAATGAAGTTCAAAAGTGATATTTTTTTCAGAATAATATGTTTATCAACCCCCTACATGATATTTTGTAAATTTGCTGCTGTTTTTTTTTAGATAAATTGAATAAGTCGAAAATTTGTTAGCCTTTCTCATCCATAAAATGAAGCAATAGTGCCACTTTTTTCTGAGATGCAGCTTTACTTGGAAAAGATGCTTCGATGAATATTTCATATCTCTTCATGAAGTTGCTCCAGCTAGTGACGACATCTCCGTCATATGGCATGGACCTTAAATTTCCATTCAATTCCATCACTAAAATTCATTTCTATTTTACAAGTTATTTACCCCACTTCACTGCTGCCACCATTTAATATTGAGAAAATTATATTTAAGTATTTTTAAAATTAGATTCATTGCCAGCTTTCATCTTAGACTCACTCTCAGCAACCCACTCCTAGTCTCTAAACAATGCATTGTTGTCATCATGACATAATTATAAATGTACAACATGATGCAGGAATTACTAAAGTAATTCGATTCACTTTTCTGGCGTGAATTTACGATATTATTGAGGTCATGGTATTAGCACCATGACCTCGAGGTCACCTGGTCCCATATATATCATCTGGCAGTATTAATTGGATTTGGGTCATCCAACAGTGCAAATTCGTGAAAAAGGGTGATGATTTAATGATTTACCTTCATTGTAAGAACATTTATGATGAAATTTCAGAGAACTGAAAAAAATAGATTTTTGACCAGAAAAACTGGACTCTCAGATCACTGTGCAACTTCTTCTTCGTTCCGAGTTGTAATGAACTGAAAAGAAATATTTCTCGGGTGTTTTCTCTGGCGTATATTTACAGCTCGGTACACAACAGTACACATACGAATTACTCTCACTAATATTTAACACACACGCCCACGCTAACTACTTTAAACTCTTATAACTGTTTGTGACTGACACCAGCAATGCATTCCGTGGGATAGGAGGAGCGATATCATATAATTTTCACGTCATCAACATGGCGTCGGCTAAGAAATACGTTTTCGGCGCGGATTTCAAATCGAAAAATTCAAACGGCTGTAGGAGCGTAATTATTGGGTATTCGAGGTTAAAACTCGGTAAGTAACCTTTTTAGGTCTCAAATATTATAACTCAAACGTAATCGGAAGCAGTGTGATCCCTCCTATTGTATTTATTTATTTAAATATGCACGGAAACTCTACCATTTACAAAAATAAAACTATCCAATACATTTTTCACGCAATTCAAAAATATAAAAGCATACCAAATATGCACATATATGCAACAAAACATCTACACAAATTTCACGCAAACCCCCTCATCAATACAGTTACAATTTCTTATAACATTTAGATTGCAACATAATTATACAAAAAACTAAGACATTACATTATCACAGTAAAATATAGAGTAGTTAGATAAAATTTACTTCACGAAGTTTTCTTAATTATGAAGACATGATAAAAAAGATGGCGGAGAAAAGTTAAGAGTGGAGAACATCTATCAACCAAACTACTGCCAACCAATTTTCGGATTGATCACCTAAGAGTGAGAGATATCGTCATTTCGATGCAAAGAGCAAAGAATCAATGATGAAAATTTATTTTTAAATATTTTTTCCTGATCCTCAAAATATAGCTCATTGCATATCCAATGAGAATTTCTCCAAATTTAATTATTAGATGGTTAGAATTTAAGAGAAAGATCATGGTCACTTAAATGTCAGCATTGTTAATCAAAGCGCCAGTGAAGTTCTCTGGCAGTCTTTTGCTATCATGAATGCGTTTTCTCTCCAGAGATTTTATGCTTGTTGAGCGCCTTGCAGTAAATACTTATGCAGAAGTGAATTCAAAAACATAACACACGGTAAAATCATTGCTGGACTGGAAACCTATTGGCCGCGCTTGAAAAGCGATTTCACTGATGCCTTCAATGTCGCAACAAAAATGGTACATTTTATGACCATAAATTAACTTTAAAGTCACTTGAGTAACACTTTACCGCAGAATTTTTACCCTTGCGAGTTGATCCCGTCAATGAGAGCTTCGTACGAGGAAGTAAAGCGTCGAAATGTCCAAATGGCTTTGGTGACGCTGTCATAACTGTCGTAACTGAGTTTGTGATAATCCTGTCGCGTGGGGATTTCCACCGGAAGTTTCAATCGAAGAATTATTACGTCTAGAAGTATATGGCGTGAGTAAACCGCATTCCGTCGGGGAGTTGAAGGATTAGGTCGCTCGAGGGATGAATCGGGTAAGAGGAGGGTGTTGGAGGTAAGATAGAGGGATAGGATTTGGGTGACGTTTTCTCGAGGATGAGCTACCGACAGTGTCTTGAAAGAGGCGCCGCCACGTGGGAGAGGGTAGAAACAACCGGGAGCACACGTCTAAAAGCAAATTTGCCAATTTACACCTTCCAGTGCGCGGCATGGGGGGGGGAGGGCACTTTCGTCCTCTTCTCCTCCCTCTTACCTCCCTCCCTCCCCTGACGTCACCGTTGAGCTCCCCTGCTGGTATGGCAGAGGGTGGCGCATTACCATATGCAATAGCCATGCATGCCCCTCCCATTCCTCCACACCCCCCTCGCTTAATCTTTTCCGCCATCCCATCGTTCCAATTTTCCCTTTCGCTCCGTCCTCCCTCCCTACCTTCGCCCCAAAACTTCTAAAACGCCTAAAATCCCTTCCCTCTCTCGTTCCATTAATTCTCCCTTATTCCCTCAACTCACTCTCCGCCTCACGATAACTCCCGGCTCTGATATTTCTGGCTACACTCTTCATCTTCTCTCGCCCATAATCCAATAGTCACACGCAGTGTAAGTGCGAACATCTATCCTCCTAAAGAAGTGTGGCAATATGTAAAATCGTTAATTAAAATCAAGTTACACGGCATTTTATGGCCCTGTTTACGCCCGTTGGGAAGAGTGATTAGGGTACGTGCTCCTCTTGGTGTTAACGTGGAGTGGAATTAATGGTCATGATCATATACACCATCTCTCATGATATAAACGGAAATACAGGAAATAAACTTGGTTTAATTAGCACAAAAATATTAATTCCAATTAAGTTTCATCCCTCCAAAAAATCATTACTGAACTAGGATGCAAGTCTTATCAGCAGTAAGACGTCTACTTTATAAAGTAAAATCTATACCTGGAATTTGAAAAGTATTGCATAAAACTCTGTATCCACTACAGTGCAATCAGTTCGTACCTTAATTAAACACACAGTTACTATTTACGCTTAGTAAAGGCAAAAAGGATAGAAATAATAAGGGATGACTGAGCCAAAGGAAAATAAAAAAAATGTGTACTGCTGAAGGAAGGTCTTGAAAGTAGAGTGATTTCTTAATAATACTTTAACATTACCTACTATTCAAACAGATAGGCAAATTCCTTTCAAAATTCAATGTTCCCTTTGATGTAGAGGTATAACCACGTGGCCTAAAATTAAAAAAAATGTCCCTTGAGTATTTTCTATGCACCAAGAGAATGACGATTAGGATATAAATAAAAATAACTCAGACTTGTAAAAAAGCAAAAGATATTTTTTCACATCATCGAAGTTAAAAAAAAAATATTACCTTGACAGACGGTTCCAGATTGAAAAATATATTTCCTCTCAAGAGCCTTCCGAGAAAATAAATTGAATTTGCTTCTTTCAGGTACATAAAGAAAAACGAATGACCTTTGTTCTGGAGAAAGACATGAAAATGGATGGTATGAAAGTCTTGCATCGCTATACATTATACAAATGAGAGTTAGTATTTGAGGGACAACACTCCTTATCCGAGTGATCTTACGAGTCGAGGTTTTTATGAAGTCAATGTAGTTAGTTTAATTAAATGTTTGGCGTAGCAAATTAATTTAACCCAAATGGCGTTGAAGCTTTCACGACATTAAAAAACTTTCTCGCAGTAAACTCCATAAACGTAATTGGACGATAGTGAACTACAAGTGAAGGATTGAAAACCGCATCCATTTTAATCTGCAGAAAAGTTTTCCATAACATCCGGAATTCCTTCTGCTCAAACTTGCTCCGTATCCACCTTATTTACAAAATTAGAATCAAGATAGATGTTCTCATCAACTCCCCGTATGGTTACAACGACGATCTTAACCATGCTTGAGCTTCACTCCCGTCAACACGAATCATCCGGCAACAGAAAATGTTTTAAGGAAGGGAGGGATGGGCTTAAGGAAAATATAAAACTAGTTCGCCCTTCCTCCCATATGCAAATTCCAGTTCTAAAACACGGTTAACGTCCCCCTTCCCCAGTTAAAACTTTTCACGACCCATTTCGCGCAAAAGGTTTTAATGGAGACAACTTCGCAAATCAGCGAAACTCATAAATGGCCTGGCACGGGTGGTGTGGAAGATGGTGGGTGGGGGGGTGGAGGAAGGGGGAGGAGGGGAGGGAGGATTTTAACGGCCAACCTACTACCTTCTATGGAGTCCTCCAGCGCAGATTGGGTCTGAGCGCGCATGTTCCCCGGCCATGATAAAGCCTTGGGAAAGTTGATCCTGTCAAAATTGTCTCTTTGTTTTCGAATTTCACGGTTCCCTGGTGATCCGGTGACCCGAACCGCCTCGGAACACCTGATGTTATTCCTCAATATTGGTATTCGTGGTTGGGGGAGTAGGGGAATGTCGAAGTGGGGGGAGGTTGGCGGTTGGATTCGAGGGAGTGGCTCTGAAGCATAAATCAAAGGAGGGAGTATATGGCGTCTTGACGCATTAAAGTGATGCCTCTTTTTTTTAAGCGAGTTATGATCCACCTAGCATGGCGTCCGTGCTCAGTGTTTCCGTCAATTTAATGAAAAATGCAGTGCTTTATTGTAAATAATTTTAACTGCTTTCCATTTTTCATTTTTATAGCACAATCTATGAGGTACCCTAATAATGCAACTACTGATACCTATGCTATCGAATTAAGGGCCTCATTAGTCCACTCCATATAGCCGATTAAGCATTATAATAGCTTCAATATTCCCCTGAGCTATCACACAACATAGTTCCATCTATTCTCAGGAGGAAAAGGGGTGGAGATAAAGCGTGACCGAGGAAAGACGCGGGTCGCGGAAAATATTTTCCTCAAGTGCTCATGCGACTCTCCAAACGGCTATCTCCTTCCCGGCGAACGCCGATGTTTTCCCCAAGATAATGCTCGGCGCACTGGAGCTCCAGTTCTTTCCCGTCCACCCCCTTTGCCCGGTAATATCGCAAGGGGCCGCCTAAAAATATACGAGCTATAAGTTTATTTTTAAAACTCCTTTCACCTCTTTTATCTTGACGAGAGCAGAAATATTCTTAATGATGTGGAAATTCTTTTGCTCCGTCACTCCACTGTGGTTGAAATTATAAGGAATGGTAAAATTAATCTTAGAGCCTGTCACTTTCTTTCATGAAAAGTGGCATTAAGCATGACTTCGAGGTGAGTGCTGCTCTCTCCATACTGCCAGTTCATAATTTGGTTCACCATAGTCCACACATTTTTTGTGTAAAATGGACGGGATTGTAAAGTAAATATAAAAAATTAAGGACATACTTACCCATCACGCCATTCCCTTTTGTAGTAGGTGAAGTCTAAGCACTTGATTGTTGCTGATAGGCTCTCTTTTAATAGTTTCTTCATTAATGAATGCCCTATCCTTGCATCTTTTGCTTGTGATATACTAATACATTTCTTCACACACGCTCTCATACTCTTAAGACTTCTGATATTCCTCTTCTTTAGAGCTGCTTCCAACACTTTCAACCATGACTTTCGAGGTCTACCCCTTCCTCTCTCACTATTCACTCCTCTGTAAAATATCTATTTCGTTATTTGACTTTCATCTGTTCTTTCAAAATGGCCAATAAAACGAAGCGCACTTCTTCCATACCGTAAAATGTTTTTCAAAAGTAAAAAAATCTTGAATTTGTTATTTACTTCGTGTGCTTTAAGTAAAGCATCGTATACATGTACCGAAATGTTTTCGACAGAAATATTATCGCCATCCTACCTCATTGAGTAAATTAAATTTTCTATCATACTGAACTAAATATTGTATGAAGTTATTAATTGTTGATAGGGAAGTGCTAATTGATAAATGTTTCTATTGCTCACTCAGACTTTGATATTTTTTTTTGTCTGCTGCTCAACCACCAGAAATTCCATGCAACAGACTGGAATCCAACCAAGTAGTTGCAGTGTATTGGATGAGATTTTAATACAGAGTACTCGACCACTGTAGAAATGGAAATATTTCATTTGGTCCGATATAAATTTCAGCAATCGCCTCAAGTTCAAGGTTCATCTTGAAAACGACAGTAAAAGTTGAAACCCTAGTGGATACTGAATAACTTGTACACTGTACTGTAATTTTAATTACTTCAAGAATGCCGTTTCTTAAAGTAATGCTTCGAAAAGTTGGAATGATCATTACCCTGTGGTGTATCACGCTGTTTGGTAGCATGTATTTCATCCTTCAGTATTCCATTGCTTCATTAAAAGACCAAAATCTCATTTAGAGGTCCAATTTATTACATTTTTTCACATTTTACTTCAATAATAAAATTTTTACCTCAAAACTGTATTTAGTTTTAGGATGGAAACGAACAAGTTCTGTCTGTGTTTTCAAGCAATTTTGGATTTATTTCCACATAACAAGATGAAAACTTGCAAATGTATTTTGTAAAACTCTTATCCAAAGAATGTAAGTTTTATGTTATTCTACGTTAATCAACCCTGCTTGATCAAACGTGATAAAGGTGATCTATGCTTCCAAAGGATGCCATTGTTAAGTCATCTATCGTCACCGTATTTTGAGCGAAAGCACTCCACAAGATTTTGGGGTACACACATTAAAAGACTGAAAAAATCGATATTTTAAGCAAAAATGACATTTGTCATTCTGTTTTACAGCAAATTTATCTTATCTTCCCATCGCGATCGAGTCTACTGATATGAACAGGGCTTTCCTGGATATCTTTCGCAGCTCCCACGAAAGCGCTGCGTATTTCTTTAAGGTGAATCGTTAAACTTAGGATTAACAAAATGACTGAATATATAAATGGCTTGACATAAAAGGAGTTTTTCATTAAACGTATAGTTTTACTCCAAAAAATAAGAAAATAATTGAGCAGCAGAGCGGCACGTTGCATAGTGGAACAGGATATCTAAAAGCTGGCCATAACGTCAAAAATAAAGTTTTTATCTAGGGTATTTTCAGCAATAGGTTGGGTGTCTTGACAGTTTAGGTATCCGAAAACGCTGCAAGCAGGTTGATAATCGTGATTGATTATTCAGTGTGAAATTGAGCGCCACGGAAGTAATGAGTGCATTTAGAGAGAAGACGGAAATTCGACGTCAATTTTAAAGCTTCATAAAAATTAATCTATTTCACCGATTTGAATTGGGCTAAAATATTTATTGTCCTGAAAGTATGCACTAAAATATTATTTCCTAAAAATTAGCATAATTATACTTAAGATTTAACATTTTCAAGTTTATAACATTGATACGTGGGGAAACGTTTTAATGAAAACATAATAAAATATAATTAAAAAAAGGAATTGCTGGGGGCTGTTTGGCAGTTAAACGTATTACTAGTTCTAGATACATGTGTAGGCTAAGAGAAAATGAAAAAAAAAACTTTTGCATGTTTCCGCTAACATATACTATTCATTACATACGAGCTCTATCACGAAAATCGAGAAAAAACATAGTGCATTTAAATGAGTATTCTCCATTTAATGGTACTTATGTGTTTTTTAATGAAAATAATGTATTCCTACGATGATAATCCTTTATAGTTGAGCAATTATTTTATTAGGTATTCATATGAAACGGCAAATGTTTTTATTCGTCACATTTACACATTTATATGTGCGAGTGAGACCTAAGATGGCGGATTATTAGGTTATCAAAAGTTGAATTATGTAAACAAACTACAGTTGATAGGTAAACAAAACATTCGATTTATGTGTATAACAATATTTAAACCAATTTAAACTTAGTAATAAGTTATCACGGAATTTGCACCGAATTATACTCACGTAATCTTTGTTCTAATGTTCGTTCAAGTCTTTGCTATACTATTGAAATACATTTTTTACCGTAAGTAAAGCATTTAAGAATGTTATTCGTAGTGTTAGTTTTTTATTACTGACTGTTATTATATTTGTATAGATAATTTCATTACTATTCCGTGCTCACGATACCGATGGGCAAACTTGAAGGTAACTTTCATCTATTTGTATTTTTGGTACAATATTAGTTTGCACCATGTATTCGAGTGAAAACAGCTTCTGCGAAAACGAGAAGATATGCTTGGCACGCATGGAATTTTATTTGCTTCTAAGAAAGAATTTGATACAAAAAAGTGCTGAATCATCCTACGGAGCCATTGAAGAAGCTGCAGCATTCGCATTTCTTACCAGAGTCACTGAAGTCTACCGTACGTTTTGTGCTTACTTCTTTACAAACAAGATGGAGACAAGCTCACGACCATGAGCAGAGATTTCTTCAGAGTAACGCAGACTGGCTAAAAATAACATTGAATTATCTCCCGTTGTGACAAGGCACTATCCATCAGCATGCGCGGTACCTTGGGTAGACAACAGAATTTTCATCTGCAAGCGACAGGACAAAACGTCAGAGGACTCAGCACATCAGGTCAACGTCTACTTACATGAGTTAGCTTACGCTACTCTACTCTACTCAAATGAGCCTCAGATCAAAAACATAAAAGATCGTTTTCAGGTGGAACTAGGACAAACCGAAACACGGTTCTGGAAATACAAATGGTGGAAATACTGTTCATAGTTTTTTTATTCATAATATCGAAGTTTCATCAGCAATAACAGGTGTAGATCAAGAGCTGACTCATCGATTTCATGTTGTGGTGCAAGCCGTGACATGTGGCAATCAAATTGATACTGATAAGTTTCACAATTATGCCGTTGAAACAGCTCGTAGATTCACTGCTTTATATCCTTGGTACTACATGCCAACAACAGTTCACAAATTGCTGATCCATGGCAAGGTTATAATAACACAATCGATCTTGCCAATCGGACAATTGTCGGAAGAAGCCCAAGAAGCTACCAACAAATGCATTAAGGAATTTCGGCGCTGCTTTTCGCGAAAGTGTTCATCGCTGAAAACTATGAAAGATGTTTTTTCCGTCTTATTGTGCATTCTGGCCCTATCATTTCCAGCCAATAAAAGCTACATTCAAAAAAGTCGCTGTCATTATCATCTGAAGCACGAGAACTGCTTCTTCCTCCAACAGTAAGTACATGTAGGCGAAGCTGCTGATTCGGCGTTATGTTTAATCGAAACCATTCCAATCGAATGCTTCTGACTTTGAGCCGGATTCCGTCATCAATGATTCATCCAAGTAATAAATGATTTATGTAAATTTTTATAATATTTTATGTACTGTGTTTATTGAATTCAATGTAAATTTTCCTAATAAATTATTCTTTATTATTCATTATAATATTCCAATTGTTAAATTATTGAAGCATACTATGTTTTTATATATCAATATCAATTTCGCATATTCCTAGAATACCTATTTATAATGAAAATAATTTAATATAAAATGTACAAAAAACCTTTTATTCACATAATAGCTTATTTTTCTTGCAATACGAACCTTTTTTATGTAAAAACTAGCTGTGCCTGGCATGTGTTTGAATGCATTTTTCTTTCTAAGTAGACACACAAACAAAGCAGAGACATTTACTTGTAAAATATAAATGAAAGACAATGATTTTTTGTGTACTAAATTAAAGTTGAAAAAATGTATTCAATTACTTTGGGTTATAAAATATTTTTCGTTAACAACCTCTGCAAAAACAAATACATTTTTCGGCTGTCCCACTCGTGAGCATGCAATGTATAATCTTGACCGCGGCAGACTTCACTTCGTAGAGGTTAATTATATTAGTACTATTGATTAAATACAAACTTAGTACTTTTCTACAAAATTTTAATTAAATCAACATAAATGACCATGTAAAAAGAAAGGATTTTCCAGATTTAATCCACACACTTGAAGCGATTTATCTTGTTTGAGAAGGCAAGGCGAACGGGGAACTGTAGTCGCTTGACTACAACTATCAAACTAGCCACTGAACGGCCGGGCCTTTTAATGCTGCAGGAGTAAATAGCCATTCATGAAATCGTTAATGAATGGATCGCTAATGACGCCTGGTTGCCAAGGAAATTTCTATTGTTGAAAAGGAAAAACAATTGATGAATTTTGAGATCAAAACGCAATACTTTTACAAATACTAAGCGTATAAGAAAATTGAATGAAAAAATTAAATACTGCATTCCTTTATGCATTCTATGATAAAAATTTTCATCCAACATCTTGAGAGCAAGTAATCTAAAAAAGCAAATAAAGAAACACCTGCACCGAATTTAATGCTTTTCTTATGGGAGAAAATGTTAACAATACTGGGGTAAAAAAAACCCATATTTTGCTTTTTTATAATTTAGAAACCTTTTTGTATTCGATTACAACGTTTTGTCAAAATTAAAAGTCAATCGACGGACTACTTTTCGAGTTCTTATACATAAATATGCACTCTTATCATAAATTTGTTGACAATTTTCAAATTTTGATTTACATTTTTTCATGTGAGTAAATTGATTTATTAATAAAAAACAATAAAAATGCAACATATTTCATTAAAATCGCGACAATGGGCTCGCAATTTCGATTTTCGTAATGCTTGACTTAAGGCCTGTTCTCAGCAACCTCATAAGCTAGTGTGTAGCGAATTGGAAATGGTTTTGATATCATGGCCAACTTTTAGGGATCCTGTTCCACTGTTCGTCGGTCGTCATGCATTTATAAATGTATATCGGGATCTACCTTTAAGTTTGCGTGCCTCGTCAACCCTGTTTTGCTTGCGTGTGCTACTTATGGGGCAAATTTATGGTTTTCGGCCGTATTATCGCCAACTTGTATTTGTTCAAGAAAGTTTTATTACCCTATATTTCAGGAGCCTTGAAATACGTGTATCATACACTTCTCCATCATTTTCTTTATTTTGAAGTTATTTAAAGCTTTAATATTGTTTTATATGTATATTTATGGCGTCGCTTTTTTTTAAGAATAGGTAGGGATTATGCCCTTCATTAGTCTATGTATCAGATAGTTTCGAAGGTACTTTACTTTTTATTTTGAAACAAACATTATTTTTATAGTACCCTCGTTGCATTTTCATTTTTACTTCTGGTCGTTTCTGAGGATTAACTGGAATGGAAAATCTCCTCATAGAAAATCTCCTTAAAAGAAAAGTAGGAAGAAGTTAGCACGTGATGGAAATGCTTGACTGTTTTTTCATCGAATTTACTCTCCAGCAGTCTCAACCAACCATTGAGACGAGATTGAAAGAGCACCGAAGGCATTTTAGATTAGCGTAACCAGAGAAGTCGGCGGTGGCAGAACATAGCATCAATGAAGATCATGCCATTCGATGGGGAGATGCAAAAATTATTTGCCACTCACAACGCAACTGGGACCGCATAATCAAGGAAGCCATCGAAATCCGCCTAAATCCAAAAAAAATCAATCGGGATACTGGTTTTTCATCTGAGCAATACTTGGGCACCTATAATAAATTGCATGAAAGGCATAAGGAAAGAACAGAAAATATTTCAAAGGAACATGAGCCAATCAGACGACACCTGAGCTTAATTGTAGGACTCGTAAAACGGTCAATTCAGTTCGATGTAAAATCCTACATAGAGAGAGAGTAACACGCCTTGAGAATGGAAAACCAGTCGTTTTCCGAAACGTCGGCCAATATGAAGCCCATTACATAGTGCAGAGCCCGTGAACTATACCTGAATATTATTCACCGGGAAAAATTTAATAGTATATTATAGGAGGATATAAGATTGAGAAGTTACGAATAGTAAATATCTGTGAACAAGAGCTGTTCATGAACAAGAATAGTTGTGGATCTTAGAGCAAGAGGAATAATTTGAAAAATATACATTATCAAGTATAGGCAGTGAGTGAACCATGGCGTTAAATGTCGGCAATGAGAAAAGGGCGTAAACAATGAATATCCATGTTACGGTTTCACTTGTTTGTTCCTGAGGTTCAGTGATGGAAACAGCATTCCATCTCTGGGCAGTAAAAGTCGCAATATAAAATAACTATGTAGAAAAAAACAGTTACCAGTGAAATCTGTGGATATTGTATTCCTTCACTCACGCTGACTACAGCAAAGTTTTAAAAAAACATTCACGCCGTGAAATGAAGTGAAATGAAGCGCTTCCCTCTCCACTCGCTCTGGAGGTTGCTTCCAAGGCAACGTAGGTGAACCTATGTTTGCCTCCCGACTCCTTTGGCAGCGCAGCCACTTCATTCCTTACCACCCGCGGGCATGGGAGCATTGTTTTTTCCTTTTGTGTAGCCTCTTCAACCCCCTCCCCACCTTAGACCCTATTCCTCCAGGAATAATTTAAGCGATGGCCGAGAATCCCTCGGCGGGTGAGGGGACGAGAGTCGGGAGTGAGTTTCCTCAGTTTTCGGTCATTTGAGGAGATGATGACGATTTGTTTCGTGTTGTATTTGTTTGTGATCATACCTTCTTTTTCTCTTCCTTCCACGCAGATGGTCTTACGTAAAGCTCTGGATAGGAGAGCTTTAGTCTTACCGCCTAAAATCTTACCTGCCCGTCCACGCCACATGGGGGGATGGATGAGCGAAAGGAAGATTTCTTACCTCACGGAGTCCGTCGCCCCTGGGGGGCCGGGAGCGTGGGAGGAAGAAGAAGGAAGGGTAAGAGACGTCGAGGTTAGTAAGAGGGTTTGTTTGGGGTGAGGGATGGGACTGGTGAAGGGATGGGAGGGGGTGGGTAGGTACCTTGTCCCTGTGGCCTGGCCTCCTGGTCGCAGTGGCTTTTTTTCGCCCCCCGCCGTGCTGCGGGGGGCGAAAAGTGAAACGGAAACTCTCAGGTGGGCGATGTATGTCACGTGGGATGTGAATGTGGGCAACTAACTATGCGAGGAGCGGAAGGTGTGGGAGAGTTGGCGGCAAGGTCAGCGTTAGGCGAAAGGAGATGCTTTTAAGTGCGTGTAGATGTAGTTTTGAGAGACGAATGGAAATAATATGGATTCCAGTGGTGTAATTACTAAGTAACTACGTTGCAAGTCAAAGCAACCTTTTGGTTTGGATATTTGAAAAATACTTCTTTTACTGATGACGATCGTTAGCTAGTACAAAACAAAAGTAAGGTCCTCAGTCTGTAGGTTGGCCGACGAATATATTTTAAACAACGATTTTCAGCGCCAGAGCTATTAATTAGGTACTGCATAATGACGTCACAGTCAAAGCGCTCGCGACCGTATTCTCTTTTCAGTGCAGCGTCAACCTACGCAGCTCATTAGCGTACGCAGAATGCTCGCCGATTGTCAATTGAAATTGGAGGTTCATATAACGTTATACCTACTTCGAATGTTTAGCGCCTATTGAAATAGTACCACACACATTCCATACCACAGTCCATTCAGCCATCCATAAAATATGAGCGGCATTAATCATTTGAGAGAACCGAACATGAATCATGGTGCCAAACAAGAAACTATGGGAAGACTGAAGCATGCTCAATGGAACAATGTGATTTTTATACACGTATTTTTTCAGGTAAGAACCAAATATTTAAAAAAAGCTAGGTATATTTTACAAATTGGGCAATTTTTAGAGCTTTCGATCCTCATGTAGCAAGGGGTGAAAAAGAAAAAAAGTATGTCATTGCTATGAAACCTCACTTTGTACATTGAGGCAGATATCTAAACATTACAACTGGAAAAGACTAGCTTCAAAATATCAGCAGGAACCCAACAACAGAAATATTCCTTCTTATATTTTCTCTCGCAAAATGTAAGATTGTCCCGAAGTTAGAAACCACACACAACCCACTCATGTGCCAACCATCCTCGTAGTCTCATTTCAGACCAAAACTTTACTGCCCCTAGCTCCTCCTCCTCTGATCTTATCGGGAGATCACTGAAACCTTTTCTCCTGAAAAACATTGGGTAACATCATTTACATAGTTTTTTCAAAATACCTACATCAATTCTCTCCAGTCATGATTTCCCATATTCCTCCATGTGCGATCAATGTAAATGATCTTCTGGGCATCTGCCTAAACTTGGAGCTCATAAATTTATGATCCATGTATTTTTGAAGGTGAATAAGGAATTATATATCTGCCCTGATAAAAAACCTATTGTTTTGCAATTTTAATATCGATAGAACATATTTGGCTCTCATGCATTATCGCTAACATGAGTAGCATCAATGCTGCACACGCTGTCTGGCTGAATTACTCACCCCTCTCCCGCAATAAAATAAATTTTAATTTCCCTCTTCCCCCTCCAAATTAATTTTGTAACCCTCTTTGTGTCATGACCCCTTTGTATGCATCACTGAGTAGGACAATGCAATGAATATATGAACATTTTTTAAGATTTGAAAATAGAGAAAATATGAGGAATAAAAACCATGCATATAAAATAGGCTAAAAGCACCATCAACTCACATATCATTAGGAGCTAACAGAAATTGCATTGAAGAAGATTATGAGGTGGAATTTAATCCTTGAGTTCAGTTTAATCCAGTAATTCACAGTTTCACATGTTTTATGAAGATTACGATTTCTCAAGAAACGACCATTTCAAGTTCTGTGCTAGGAGTGGCAACCATAACGACATACGTTTAGACAGACAGACAATTTAGTGCAGAAATATAGACAAAATATGGCACTTACATGCTTTTTGTCAAGAGTTATCTGAACTTCTCTCGCGTCCAGAACGGAGATTCGGCGAGTTCTCCGTCAGTATTCAGTGACACTGGCGATTCTGCATAGCGAATATCATCCTTTTTTGTTACCTGCGAAATTCGGGTACTTATTGGGCAAAGTTCACTCCATTTTTTACGTATATGCAATTCACAGTTTCACATGTTTTATGAAGAGTCCAATTTCTCAAGAAACGACCATTTCAAGTTCTGTACCAGGAGGGGCAACCATAACGACATAAGTTTAGACAGACAGACAATTTAGTGGAGAAATATCGACAAAGTACGGCACTTACATGCCTTTTGTTAAGAGCTCTCTGAACTTCTCTCGTATCCAGAATGGAGATTCGGCGAGTTCTAAGTCAGTATTCAGTGACACTGGCGATTCTGCATAGCGACTATCATCCTTTTTTGTTACCTGCGAAATTCGGGTACTTATTGGGTAAAGTTCACTCCATTTTCTACGTATGTGCAACTGTTTTCCATGACTAAAATATTTTTTCAGGGGCTATTGCAACAATGATTGCGAGTCTTTCAATCGTAAGTAGTAAGAATTGGTAATAATTATTCATTTTTGAAGTATTTAGCTTTCAAGAGGGTATAAAATTTTATTCATTACTGTATTTTTATGCAATTTTCAAGTATTTACTCATTTGAACTTTGTACTTTGTACTTTTCCACACTTTATTTTAAAACTTCGACCGGTTTCACCGTAAGATGGCATCTTATGGCACATTCTGAAGCTTAGGTCATACAATATATACACAGAGAAAGTTAAAAATGGTGGGGGTTGGTTTGAAATGGAGGAGAGAGGAGCAGGGCGGTTGGTGGGCATGGCAGAGTGAGAAGGGGTAGTGGAGAAAACGAGAGGAAAGGAAGGAAAGTGAATATTGACTCAGACTCTGTAATAATGAATAAAATGTAAATAATGAAACATGTGTTATGGACCTTATACCTTGACTTATCCGTTATTCTGAAGATTCAGGGTAAAAAATACTATCTATGTAATATTCACTATTCATTATATGTATAAATTTCACAGATTTTAGGATAAAATCCAAATATACTTAGAGCCAACTTTTCGGATAAGGTCACTCGGGTATGTTTCTTACATTTTACAAATACGCATTCTTTACTATACCCCTAAGTGTCATAGTCATTTTCGCCATTAAGTTTTGCGGGAAAATAATTCGCTGTTGAGACTGAAATTCACGTTTACCTCGGATACGATGTTAGGACGTAAATTTATTTACTTGATTACTGTGAGCTCATGAATAATTTCCTGAAATATTAAAATATTCCGAAGCCAAGAGCTATTCTGCTGCCAGACTGAGGAACACTGTTGGAGAAATGTGAGGGTTAACGATGACTTTATGAAGATACACTTCTTCCGGGTATTACACCGCGTAGGCCCATTGTTCTGGGACAACAGTTTCGCCGGCGTTGCAGTCGGCTTCTTCAGGTCAGTGAAGCTTCAGGTCAGCTTCAGAAAAACTTCAGGTCAGCTTCTTCACTGACCTGAAGAAGCTGACTGCAACGCCGGCGAAACTGTCGTCCCAGAGCAATGGACCTACGCGGTGTAATACCCGGAAGAAGTGAATCTTCATACTCATCAACCCGAGGAAGCCTACACAAGGAAGATGACTTTATAAAATTTATGACTATTTTAGAACTTTTTTAATTAATTTTAAACACTGAGAAGCAAACGTACATACGTTGCATAAAATTGTAAGTGAAAAACATTTTCACGCAACGATTTTCTGTAACTTTCACTCTTTATCAAGAACCAGAATGTTGATCGCTGACTTTTATCAAATTTATTGTTATTTTATTAATATCAATTTATTCCGCACATAAAATGCTACTTTTTCTCGATCAAAGTCTCAGGCTCGACTCCAGATCATTGACATCAACTTCCATATGAAGTGGTGTAAAGTTCAGTTTTATAGCTCGCAATATTTGTTTCATTAGAAAATTTAAATATGAAATAACTAGCGTACGAACTCGAGGGAAGTGTCATAAGAAGAGCTATTGAATGAAACTTTTAATTCAGTTAATCGAATTGGCGTTCAATTCAAAGTAGTGGATACTTATATAAAATATCTCAAAATTTATAAACATTCAACGCTTTTAGAAAAGTGTTCCCTTAGCATTTTTGAAGAATGTATGGGAGAGGACGCATTGAAATATTCAACGGAGAAATCATTTTATCACCTTCAGCCTTAATTTATTTTGCCTAAGTAAATAAAGCCTGCAGGCGTAATAAATAATGCCATAAAAGCAAAGTTCAATATCTATTTTCTATTGTAATGAAATCACTCGAGTCATGTTGTCAGTAGAAACTTTCTCTCAAAATGGAAATTCTGATATTATAAATTTTATCATTAAAAATCCTGTTTGGATAGAAGCTCTTTAAATGAACCGCTGTGTAGTAAACAAATGTATTATATTTTTCTTCCTTGGTAATATGAGCGAGCAAAGAGGAGTTGATCGTAATAGGATGCGGGTTTTATATAAACTTGAATGTTGGAGAGAGCAGTACTCCCTTCACCCAGTCATGCTACGCGTGAAACAGCAAGAGCGTTATTAGCGAGCGGGGAGAGAGAGACAGGATAGACTCTGTAAGACTCCCTCCCCGTGCCTCCCTCCCCTGCACCCTAATCTCCATAATCCACTTTCGCTCACTTAAGCGTCTCTAATTGAATAATTAGTCTGTTGTCGTGAGCCTCCCGCGGAGTCTACTTAAAGAGTCAACTCAAAATGCATTGGTAAGTAAAATTAGGACTTCCATTTGCTCGGATAATTCTTCCTGATCCCTCAGTGATTGCTCATAATTAACATTTATTTTGAGGGAGATGATGAGTGAAATCAAGGGTGCTGGGAATTCTTCCGGGGGAAACATTTTGGGGAGTTCTGCAGTCAAGGTTTCATTCAAGGAGCCTTTTCCTATAATCCTTGGTTTCATTGTACCTCGGCATATAAGGAGTTTGGACGGTCAGAAGTCACAGAGGTATTGCTACGGAGAAAATGTTTGTATATTGGGTAAATTATGAAGGACGTTAATGTGAAGACTTACGAATAAAAGTTGTTGTTTCAGGCTTGATTTTGTGGAATAACATCATGAAAGAAAAAGACTGGCAATTTTCCACAAGAATATAGTTTTAATCGACCGGTTTCGGTGTACAACACCATCATCAGGTGAAATCATATCTCATATATCGGTATATATACAAAATTGCTATGAGGGGAGAAAAAGGTTGAGGGGGGGGGTGGGGTTGGAAAGAATACCGGTCGATTAAAACTATATTCTTGTGGAAAATTGCCAGTCTTTTTCTTTCGTGAAGTCTTACGTGGAAATAAAGCGGAAGCGTAGTGGGAAGTTGAAGCGAGCGACCGCTGGAGACGAGAAAGCATTTCATTCTTCTGTAAAATATGAAAAATGGTAAATACAGCATAGATAGACTAAAAAAATATCAACTTTTAAAATGCCTGGATTCTCTAACCGATCCTCGGACAGGTTAATAACTGGCGTTTCCTCGCATGGAAGACGGCTCACAAGCTATACAATGGCTATATTAGCCTCCGTCAAGCGGGGCAATATGTGGCACGCGAGCAAGAGAGAATCATCCATCCCCTTGTGTACCCTCCCTCAGTCCCACCCCCCTTCTGATGTCTCCTCCTTTACTCTCGGCCCTTTGTCGTTCGACTCCTCCGCCAAGAGAAAGGAGCCATATCCTCCCTGAGGACGGGAGGAGAAGGACACCGAACCTTCACCCGAGCGCAATGGCATCTCTCAAAGATGCCTCGTATGAGCGCTCCAATCTGAATCGTGTTGTCCACCCCATCCCTCCCTAACCCTCTTCAATACACTAATTTCACCCCTTCCTTCTCTTCTTGCCGGCTTTAACACTCTCCTCTCGGATGAAGAGCGATATGAACAATGTTTTTTCACTCCATTCACCTTCATCCTCATCTACTGTGGCTGCGCAATATTACGAGGCTTCGTTCTCACGTCGATATGAACCCCGGTCAATATTTTTTCATATCCGTGGGTTAACATGTAACGTTTTGATTCCGAATATAAAACTCGGCTCGGTTGATACCAGTTGGGATTTAGAAAATTAGGGGCGGAAACAGAGGAAACCAATCAAGAGTTAATTGATTTTCAACATGAGTTGATTTGTTAGGGACGGATACCTTATAAGTATCAAAAGTATCACTCATATCAACTTATGAGCAATCATCAGTGCCTGGAAATAAATGGCAAAAATCAGGGAATAGATATGCGCAACAGTTATTGATTCCTAGATATGATCCATTATCAGTAATACCTTGATGTTGACGATGAGATATTATTGATGCATGCGGTCTGCATCCAAAATCAATATCCATATGCAATCTTCGGGAAATTTTATACTGTCATAGGAAGGACTTCATTCTTTTAGCGCTATTCATAATACTCCAGTCAATGAACGCCCAAAAAGGAGCTGTAGAGAACATGGAAGAGGACAGAGACCAAAATTCAGGGATGTGTTTGGGGTTGATAGGAGGTAAACATACTAAAAGGACCTACCTAAAAGGTGCGGGGGAGAGGGGGCGGGGCGCAGAAGGTCCCTTTTTTTGGTTATTCACTTAAATCATGAAAACGGTGCGTTGTAGAGAAAATATTACTGATTTTAAAATTGAAGCTGGCAAAATGTACTACGAAATAATTCCCAATACATTTATTTTTATTCCTCATAGTTATCGAGATACATGCTAGCGAAAATTGTAAACTTTTGAAAAAGGCTTAATTTCCTCACATTGGTTGACAAACGTTTCCTTCTAGCGGCTCAGCCTTTAGTTTTACTGAAAAGTCCTCAGGAGCATAGTTAGAGAAGATTATATTACCTTTAAAATGAGACATCAAGTAATATTGTTTCTTCAACGGGTCAATAGTTACAGCAATTTGAATTTTCTAGGTAAATTCCGGAATTTCGTAAGAAAACCGCACATCGCTCTTTCCCGCTTTTCTAGGGTTGTATATTGTTAATATAGTTATGTTGTGTTAATATAAATGTGTATATGTATATATATACTCATACATTCGAAAACCAGACGCTCAAAGGCGCGAATAAATTCATAAAATCATAGGAAAAGGAAATGGATAGGAACACATAAAAGGACGAAAGGTTTGGTGGGGAAGATGAAAATAAGTCGAATCCAGACAGAACAAATTTTCACCTTACCCAGGATTCGAACCCGGATCTCCCGATTTTACATATATATATATATATATATAAAAGATAAGAAAATGTGTGTAATGAACTAAATATGCAGTAGAATTATGTATGCTCACCTTTTTTCACACTTTGTGCATACATGTTGAAGTACGTACATGCTGCCGCACAGTGGTCCCAAATCGAAAAAAGTTAGTTATAAGTCATTTTTTCAACTTTCTATGAAAAAGTTCGGCAAGCTGATTTTTGTCTTCTACATTATATCATTTAATATTTTATCTTCCACTGGTCTAAAGTTACAGCAAACGGAAATTTCTGGGGAAAATCCGGAATTTCGTAAGAAAACGACACATCGCTCTTTCTCGTTTTTCCGGGGTTATATCTTATTTACAAAGCTGTCGTTAGCGTCGGAAGAAGACATTACAGAGGGGTGCATTCAGTGGCGGCTCGTGGCCAACAAACAGGGGGTTCCACAAAATAGTTCTCTTCTAACAATACCAATAGAGTGGAAAGTATTCAGACCGTCAATGGTACTTACATTAAAATCAGCATTTTCAAAAACAAATTAATTGAATGATCGCGTTTTGCAGACTGGTTGAGCATGGACCATAGGAGATATTTCTAAATATTGGGCTTCGTAGTAAGATGAACAATATTCCAAACTTGCGAGGAGGTTTGCCAAGTTTTTAGATGGAAATCTTCTGTGAAGTAGGAGGGAGAGGCTACTCAACATTGAGGACAGGAACGTCCGCGGTCGAAGCACAGAGGTTAAGGCGGGTGCAATAGCGATACATTTATTTCTCGTTTCCTCGACTCTGTGTTTGTCAACGACACCTCCTGTGGGAACAGTTTAAGCGGTGGTGGAACACTATTCGCGTCCTCAAGGAAGTTATCACCATGTGAGTATGTGTTAGTACCGAACACTTTGACTCTGGATGTCCTGCCTAATGATAGCTGCAGCTTTTCTAACATTCCTGAGTCGCTCGTCAGCCGCATGTTTTTTTCATTTGCATTCCAAGCTTTATTCAAAAGTTTGTACCCTGCATCTCTAAGACATATGATTGGAATGATAAATTGGTTGCATCCAGGTTTCACTGTAATACGATCTCCATATTATTCACCCAGTTCTGATTTTACAGTTCTCACATCTGTTTTTCCCTGTCACTACGGCCATTAATTCGTCCATGGAAAACTGGCAATTACCGATCTCTTCCATGTACGAATAAATGTCTACCATTCCTCTGGATATGTAGTGATCAGATATTTTTTGTTTCTTTAGTTAGATACAGAGGCCTAATAATATGCACACGGAATTTATCATCTTGATGAGCTTCCTCGGTGACTAAATCATTTATGGAGGACTGCCAACCAACAAATTCTTCACTCCACTAGTCATTCCTCGCAAGACCAACCTCCATACACGTTTGTTGTATAGTAGCAAATTTTCGAGCGCTATACACCGCTCTCCACCTTTCAACATCCTTCTAACTTTCAAAAATTACTTCACATAAATTGGTACAAAGCACTTTAAGTATCATAACCCAATGATTTAGTTTCAACCAAGTTATTTTACCTTAATATTAATGTTTCAACTTTAAGCTTATTTGTACTTGCATATTAAACTAAAAAGAGTAATGGCATTTTTAGCGCCGCTTTGCTTCCCGGATTTTTCGACGAAATAAAAAAGCATGATACAAAAAATATATATAGAAAGAAAAATCTTGCTTTGATTTGCATATTTGACCTCCATATTGTTTTAAACCGAAAGGTCCAGTACGCAGTCGCGGGCGGCGCGGCGGCCGGTTCGGCGCGCAGTGTAACCCAAGGAAATCCCATTTTTGTGTCTTATTTCTTGTGATGTGATAGGCGTTGCTTTGTATTGCATTTCAGACACTTATAAATGATAAATTATTCTCTCGTCTCGTGGATTAAAGATTCTTAGTTAGTTAGTCCAGCAAATGTAAATCTGGCTCGACTAAAATACTTTCAGCGAGGCTCTATATTCATCCGTAACATTCTGAGAGCTGCAACGTCAGCGAATGGACGTGATACTGGAATATGTATGCTGTGCAATTAGTTTTTAATAATTGCTGAATTGTAAAGTTCGTTTAATAGCCAGGCCACCATTTTGACAACGAAGCGGCCTCCTCAAAGGCTTCTCGTTGTACAATTATTTATAAATACAAGGGAATATGCTACCAAAAAGGGCAGCGCCATGCCGCAATTTTATTTCCCTCCATGGAGAAAAACCCAACCACGTCTCTCAATGAGTAAGGAATAAACATACATACATTTACGTTTGTACGTAAACGACATCGGTGACAAAGTTGACAGTAAGCTTAGATTATTTGCTGACGA
This sequence comes from Pyrrhosoma nymphula, assembly GCA_963573305.1. Lineage (NCBI taxonomy): Eukaryota > Metazoa > Arthropoda > Insecta > Odonata > Coenagrionidae > Pyrrhosoma > Pyrrhosoma nymphula. The sequence continues at coordinate 25,004,142 of OY754336.1, read as the reverse complement.
CGCAGTGGTGTATAGAGAAATTCGTAGCTTTAATGACAAGGAAGCGCTAACTAAGGAACTAGAGGCAATACAAGAGTGGTGCGATGCGTGGCAGCTAGAATTAAACCTGAAAAAATGCGTTGTTGTGAATTTTTGGAAACGGAAAAACTCTCCTTGTAACAGCTATTGCATAAACAACATAAAACTAGACACCGTAGAATCGGTTAAGTACCTCGGAGTTAAACTGACTAATGATCTATCGTGGAGTAAACATATTCGAGAAATTACCGGTCAAGCTAATCGTAAATTGGGATTTGTTAAAAGAGTACTTGGCAAGTGCGACGATAAAGTTAGGGAAATCAGCTACTTCTCCCTCGTTAGACCCCACTTAGAATATGCCGCCAGTATTTGGGATCCTTATGAGATAGACTTGAAAACTGAGTTAGAACGCGTGCAGCGAAGATCGGCAAGATATGTTAAAGGCCGTTATGATAATCTCATTAGTGTTACTGACCTTTTGCAGCAACTGGGATGGGAAAAGCTTTCAGACCGTCGATTAAAATTTAGACTAAATCTATTATGTAAGTTCCAAACCGGTCTATTCTCTGACGACGTTGATAATATTTTACGAAATCCGACATACTACGGTAGATCAGATCATGAGAGTAAAATTAGGGAACTAGACTGCAGAACGGATAGATTTAAGATGTCATTTTTCCCACGAACGATAAGGGACCATAATAGCTGCCATGAGACTTTTATCTAGGTTTGTCGTTAGGTAGTGTAGCTCTTAGTAGTAGTAGTACTCCTTATACTTGAATCCTTATCTGTTACCTAGTACATACTAACAGCATCCTAGCATGTTTTCTACATGGGTCTTGAGTCCCTGTCCATCTGTGTAGTTGTAGAATGCATGTATATTGAGGTCACTCTCCATTTTGATGACATCGGTAGTGTAGTGTTGCATGCTTGTGAGGCTTCGCCTCATGACAAGCATTAGCGATTTATGCTAATGCATAATTAGTCGTAGTTACACTAACTTTAGGGTATAGTGTAATGCATGTTGGTGATTACTCACCCCCTGCCACACTCCCCTGAGGTGGCTTGCAGGGTATTTTGTAGATGTAGATGTAGATGAATGAATTGCACTCTAGCCGCCGGGAGTGAATCTTGTCACTTTACGCGTGCAACATTCATAGGGAAAAAATACGAAGGGAAGATTAGAGCCTCCTCGACACAAACTATGTTGCAGTTGCTTTTAGGCATCACTATTCCGAAATTTAATTGTCATTGGACAGGAGAGGCCGGCGAGGAGGGGTCTCTCTTTAAGATAACGTTAAGCTTTGTTAAGCTAACGGCAATGAAAGACTAAGATAACGTTGATCTGGCGTGACTTATCTTACCTACAACTATTTCCGTTGATCAGCTGAACTTGCAATATACATCAGTTGCGAATAGTACACAGATAAATTTTACCCCCACAAATTATGGATTGCATAAAGTTATTCCTTTCGACGCTAACTAGTTCTACTTTAAATATGTAACTCCTGAGGCTTAGATATAATATTGGTGATTTTCTAAATCTGATGCAGCAGGACTTGAAATATTTAATTACTCGTTAGATCACTCAGAACTTCCTTCAACCTGGAAAAAGGCTCTAATCTGTCCAATAAAGAAGAGAAAACTTCCAAAGTTACCATCCTACTCCCGGCCAGTTTCCATCCTTCGTGCGATGTCAAAAGTTCTACAGGGAATCGTCTTCCAACAAGCCACAGAATATTTAACTTCTAATGGAAAAGCCCGCCCTGCAATCAGGTTTGCAACGTGAATTCAGTACACAGACCGCTTTACTAAAAGTTACTGATGACATCCGACTCGCAATGGACAAACATATGGTAACAGTTCTAGTCTTTTTTCAACTTTAGAAGATCGTTTGATCGAGTGGACCATAAACTTCTCATTCATTAAATGACGAAACTTGATTTTCCCTCATACAGTTCTAAACTGGTTTTGCTCTTATTGGGAAGGTAGAATTCAGGCATTAAGACCAGTAATTTAAACTGCTTAATTAGTTGAACCCGGTCATAATTATCAATTGTATGGTAGGTATATTCCCTTAGAGCACTTAGGAAGTACATGTATTAGCTAAGGAGGACTATCGCATAGATACGTATGAATCAGTAATGCTTGGACGATAACGCCATCTGAAGGAAGGAGACTGAAAGTGATGGAGTTAAATAAAAAAAAGGATGGAAGCTCAGACATATCAACCGCAACTAATTTTTCCAAGCACATTTGATCTCATATTCAATATCGATTCGCAGATTATTTTTGCGAATAATTATTAATTCTGTGCACACTTTATCCGGAAATGATTGCAATAAGAACAAACGAAAATTTCGGGGTTGAGCGCTATTGTTCATGTGAAACACTTTTCTTTTTGCAATGATTTTTTACGAAAAACTAAGTTTCTGCGTCATTGGTACTCCATGTTTTACTAATGATATGGGCAGGAATATCGACGAAAAATATTTTCATACATGCTATATATCGCATGGAAAAACAATTCTAAACACCCTTTATTTTTAAAGGAGTTAAATAAACTCATCCTTCTTTGGCTTCAGTAACATTTCTGCCATGAGATAAGAATTTTACATGAAAAAGTAACACAGACCATTCCTCTGTGTCACCGGAAACTCCAACGAGACGCTCCCTAGAAATGCTAATATCTGCAAGGATGGTGAAACGTGCTCGATGTCTCACGTACAAAGATTTTCAAATGAATCAGTGCAAGATGCTCTCGCGTCGTGGACTAATCAGTTATTATGCCAAAACCAGCCCGTTCTGGAGTACCTACATGCGAAGTTAGCGGGAGATGCAAATGCGGTTAGCGCTTGGGAAGTGGGAGCGCAGTGTTTGGTCCCAAAATCGTTAACATGATCAACATCACCGATACAGCCGCCTTCCTTTGATCCGTTGCCACCACAACCAAGGCACTCCTCGTCTCAACCTCGCTCGAGGCCACCGCTTCACTTCGCTCTTCACTCATCCTCCTGCTCTCGTCGAATACGGCGCAAAATGCAGCGAAAGGAAGGCTCCCAGTATACAATGTGTACATCCCGAATATATGCCCTCCTCCATTCCACGCGGGGGTGAAGGAGGTGGGTGGGAGGAGGGCGAGAGTTGGGGGATGAGAGATATCCCGGGCACGAAAGCGCAATTAAGGCGACGTCCCGTGGCCACTCCGCGAACTGAAGTGCATGCCGCCGCGGTTTCCCCATTATGAGTGCTATCGATGGCACTCGAAACCCCTTCGGTATGCGCACGGCGCATTCATTGAAAGGAAGGTGGGAGACGGAGGCGCCGCAGTGGGGCGGAAGTGGGAGGGGAGTGTGGGAAGGGCGGCCTTTCCCGCTCCCACTTTTCGTTTGGGGAGGCGCGGGGGGGTTGAGTAGGTACCCGAATGAAAATGCCCGGAATTGCACATGAGGGCAGGTATAGAAAGGAGAGGATTTCGGGAGGTTGGTGGAAGGAGGTAAGGTGAACGAGTTGACGGAGCGGCGATAGGATGGGGGAGAGCGCCGGAGGAGGACGTGGCAAGGGAGGGAATTAGGCTGACACGAATGAAAGGCCTTCTTGCACTATAAAGCGGTGGATTCAAGAGACTCCACATGCGAAATGGGCGCATTATTATTAATATTATTCGGACTTACAACTGGCCTAAGTAGGCTTCAGTTTTCTATATGTATCGTCAATATTTCGATTTTAAGACATGTTTACTCCACACCTTCATTCTTCCTTCGTCATCGGCCGTCTGGTTAGATTGGTTTTCTACTGCTCTCTCCACTGGATTCTGTTTTCAGCAAGCTTCTCCTTCATGCGCGTATCTGAAATTTGATACTGAGTTCCATCTGCTGTCTTCCTCGGTACTTTTTCCCATTTATTGTTTAAGAGAGGCTCTTATGCCGAAGAATATATCTACTTTGTTTGCATCTTCTACTTCGCTGTGTTTTCGTCAAAAATCTCTTCTATCCAGCTCTTCGATGGACTTCCTCAAAATTGATACTATTTTCCTATTCCAATTCCATCTTTCTTCCAATCTCTCAAATAACTCTCAATTTGTCTAAAAAAAGTGAGATAAAACCTATTTGAAACCTTCGTTTCCGACTGACATGCGCTTTCGAGTATTTTATTACCAACCGCAATTTATTATTTTTATATTGCGCCTTTCAAATTATCGTAATAACCGTCTCACTTGCACGCAAAACCAATTAGGGGAAAATATTTTCCTCTAGTAATGAATGACTTTCAAAGTTTTTATAGATTGATCTTAAGTTCCATTCGCTGGTCACTTTCTCATAAGTAGTCTTCTATTTTTTTACGCAGTTAAATATTTCCTCGGTCGTTGATGAATTCCGGAATACCATTCCTAATGTCTTCGGTTCCCTTTTGGTCAAACAAAATTTAGTGGGCTAAACAATCGAGTTCGTCCCGAAAGTGTTCTTTGAGAGGTCGCATTTGGAAAGGCTTGTGACTCGGCGAAGACGTGTGGAGCGGACAGCAGACTGAGAATAAGAGGAGGAGGAGGGGGGGCGGAAGGGGAGGAGGGATGACAGGGGGAGGGGAAGTGGGAGGAGAGAGAGAAGAGAGCTGTGACAATCTTGTCACCGAGTGTGTATTAGCGTTGGAGTGGAACGGGGGTGGACGTGAAGTAAGGGGGGGGGGTTGGGAGAAGACGTGGGGGGTGTAGAGTGGGAGGTTGTCGCCTGGAGACGGGTGGAGGAAGAGATGGGAGGCAATAAATCTTTTTGTTGCTGACGTTCCATTTGCACTGCTTTATGTTACTCCCAACTTCCTTGAACCGACCCCAACGTTCACAGCCCCCATCCACCGCTGTGAAACCATCCCTTAACCGTCCTTCATCCCAAACGACCCTCTCTCGGACTCGCTCAACCCCTGACCGAAGCGCAATGCTCCAACCGCGCAGGGTTAGTCAATCCTAAACACCAGAGACACACACATACACACACAAATCACAAACTCGCAACCATTAATTCTGCGTCCCTCGGTACTTTTGTGCCTCCTGCGCTGTTTCTTGCGTGCAAACTGGCGCTGTGGCTAAACTTTCCGCTCCGCTTTGCGTAAACTACGTCTGACGATACTCTTCCCATCCTGCGTTGTTTGTTGGCAGGTTGATCCCTTGCGCCTGAAGCTAAGCACACAATCACAGCTATTCTTTGGTTTTACTATCGTACAACTGGTGAAAATGCAAATACAGCGTTACTCCTAGTGTTTCAGTCCACTCGTTGTAAAAATGTATGATGCCATGGAAGCACTTTTCGCGGTTAAACTATGCTAAATATAAAGAAACCAAGGTCTGGAATTTCCAAATCACGCGTCAAGAATGGAAACTCGTGGTTGGACCACGCTTATCCAAACATAGAGAACAATTGAACCGATTCTATCTTGGGGAAACGCCGGGTTTCCTCGCGATGACGCATACAGAAGCTCCCAAAGTTTGGCACATCGCAGGGGAAAATGACCCGTATTGAGCGGGCTTAATAGACCGAGCACTAGAAATATGTTCAACTCTCCTAGGAGTGGATGTCACAGTAAAGTATTCGAGGGAAGTAGTGGAGAAAAATGGACCGGATGGGAGGATGGAGGGAGGAGAGGTTGGAGAATTGGGTTGGAGTTGAAGTTGGACGCTGAGTCTGGTGGCGGGACCGAGGGGAAATGGGGTTGGGGGTTGAGCAGTCAAAAGATAAAATCGGCCCGTGGTAACGAATCCCCTGTTCCCTTCCCCCGTCCCATCCCACCCTAAACTCCCCTCCCTCCATTTCCCGATAAACGGAGCCGATAAGCGTTGTCTGGATGTGTTTCCGGGGGTTAGTTTTCGGTGTGTGGCTCGATTTCTAAGCTCTTTGTGCCGAGGTTTCGGGGAGTCGTGGGACATGACAACAGCAAGGCTGCGTTGCCTCATCCCCCCCCCCCCTGAGGCTCGAGCTCGCTCGCTCGCCGTGCATTTGTTTTTCTCGTCCTCTTCCGATTGAGCCGCGGGAAAAGGGATTACGAGGAGAGATTTGGATTTGGGAAATAGGAGTGGATTTCGGGGAAATGTGGGAGAGCGAGAGTGTTGCTAGTGATGTTTTACTCGGAGCGGATCAACAAGATAATTATAACACCGGGTTCAGTTACTTCAGGAGGAAAAACAGGGCTTTATACCATCCAAGTCAATATTATATGGAAAAAGTATTCATCATTATATTTCTTTCTTTCATTTTTTGATTTTTTTTTGCACGTTTAAGTCGTCAAAACCTTTACTCAAAAACACCTTCTAGATTGAATATCGGCTAAAGGTCTAAAGACGAAAAGACGCATATTTTATTCACCACATGGAACCAGTTCTTTGCGAGTTTTTTTTAAAGCGGATATTGGCTGATCATGAATATTTATCGCGGCAGCAATTGATGGCATGATTGCATTGTGATTTACACTAGGGCACCATTTGAACATTATATCAAGTTACAGATGCTGCATTACGTTCATGAGATGGGATATTAATTTTTTATTTTAATGATTCAATTCCTATGGAAATGGCACGAATATGTTACATTCATTTCTTTTATAGGAAACATTTTAAAATATGCACCTTCAGCGTGAGTAGGTATTTTAAAACTTTCTTTGGTGCTTATATAAAATTAAAATTTTCTTCTTCATTCCTGTTTTTGCCATTTGGCGTCGGGGCCTCAATGAACTTCTTACATCTCATTCAATCACCTGCCATTTTCTTCATCGCTTTTTCAGTGTACCCTCTTTTCTCTCTCCATACTTCTCAATCCCTTGCATCCAAGTCTCTCTCGGTTGACCTCTACTTCTTCTCCCAACCGGTTCTCTTCCAATTCTTTCCTGTGTGCATTCTATTCTGGTCCATTCTATTGAGATGTCCATACCATGGAAGTTAATTTCTCTTTATAATTGTTATTAAGGGCCCCTGCTGCAGTTTGTCTCGGATTTTTGTGTTTCTTTCCGGATCTCTTTTGATTTTATTTCCTATTCTTCTCAAGAATTTAATTTCTTCCCCAGTTAATATGCTTTCTATTTTGGTTGTAACCGGCCAGCTTTCAGAACCATAAGTTAGTTTAGGCTCATTAATAGATTTATGTAATTCTAGTTATGTTTTTTGGTCTTTCTCTCTTTTTCCTATGGTTGTGTTATTTATCTGGTAGTATACTTGGCTTTCAAATTACTGGCTTGTTACAATGTGTTGTATTTCTTGATATATTTTCCAATTTTTTTTGCAAAGATAGCTCCTTAGTATTTGTATTTTGTATTAAGTAAAATATCATGTTAAATAGTAGTAAGCAGGGTTCATGCATCTCTCTGCATCGTAAGTAATGAAATAATAAGTCCAAGTGGAAAATCGTGGTATCGTTCGGGCCGGAATATTTTTCGAGAGAACGGCTTGTCGAATCAGAACGCGCGGGATAATGGAGAGATATAAGGGCTGAAATGGGAAAGAGAATTAAAAGCGACGGTGCAATCTATACTGGTCAATGAGAGGTAGCTCTCTGTGCCACCAGAGTGCGAGAAATCGAGGGAACAGAAACAGCCTCCGAGGAAGAATTCAGCCATGTGGCCGAACAGGGGCTCTGGTTATTACTCTCAGTACTCACATGCTTCACATCTATGCTTTATTCTTTAAAGTTCGCCACTCCTTTAAATATTATGTGCTTCGTAATTGGAGAATTAGAGGGAGAGAGATAAATCGCCCTAGTTCTGTTCGCCCTAGTAGGAGAACGTCTGTTGAAAGTTTAGTGGTGAGGTGGAATGCGAATTATTTTTCTGAACAACCGAAACCTTATTACAATTTGCCGGCTGTGATCCGTAACATTTTTAAAAAAAGTTCTAAAATATTTGTAATCTTTGAAATTTTTAACGCTTTAAAAATTAAAGGAATTGTTAAACCGATTGAATGTAGTGCTGAAACATTTTGTCTGAGGCTGCGAATATTTTCACTGAAACTTTGAACTCCTTTTTTCTGGTTAACAAGGCTATTCAAAAGAATGCATTGCACAAGTTCAGGTAAAACTCATGTTAAGTTGTATGTTTGTATGGGGGAGTTCATTTTTTAAACGCAGTGAGTAAAATGGCACACCTACTAAAAAAAATAAAAATAAAGTAGGTAGTAGGTCTGAGAGCGTAATTCGTTTGCGCCAATCTCGTATCTGCAATAAATAAGCTGTACTTAATTTTTTAATGAAAGCGAAAATGGTGAAAATTGAATTTCGTATTTGTTTTAACTAGAGATGGGTCAAATACCTTTTTGTCCAAATTTTAATATTGAGGTAGACTATAAATTATTCCTCGAATATCGAACCATGTAAGTTTTCAGTTTTACCCTTTCATATTTAAGATAAGTTTTCAATTTTTAATTCGAGATACCTAATATTATTTTTTAAATCAGTCATAATTTCTATTAATAATAATAAAACTATTGAAGAGTAAGGAAATGACCTATTAAGTTCACAATGTTATTGCTAGCTGTGAATGCCCAATAAGGTCAATGATGAGGGACTCATATCTGAAAATTGGTATTTTATTTTTTACTTTGGAGAATTGCTTTGCACACATCTAGTACTTTTCAAATGTTTTCACGCCAGTAGTAGTATGACGCACTATTCAAGATATTTTGGCTAGATATGAGTCAATTGCTTTTTAAAAATTGAAATGTTGAGCTAGAATATCAAATAACATTAGAATTTAGTTTTCTCCATCCACATTTAAGAATAAATTTTAGATGGTAAAGTATCAATGGCCATCTGGACATGCTGTAATTTATTAGGTTAACCATAATTCAGAAACTAAAATTTCCATGCATTTTATTGAAGATAATTCCGAAATTATTGTTTTAATTTGTTGATGAACAACGCATATATTATTTCTAAATTAATAGCACTTGTGATAAAAACATTTTTCTCACGCATAACACCCAATGCACTATTGATTAAAAACCAATACTTATCAAGTGATCATCTAAACAAATACTAAATCTAAAACAGGTAATAACACAAGTATTTTATGTGAAGTAGTTTAAAGTAGGGTTCAAGACATTTATAATACGTTTAATTTTTTAAAACTCTAATTCTTCAAGTTTTTATTGAGAAACACAAGCATTCTCATTCGATCATGGCCCAAACTGTTTCTTTTATTTTCACAATTTTATTCCAGCTGTGCTGAATAATCTCTCTGAAAAAAACAGTGGCTGGGTGTGGACTTGGATATATTTTCCCCAATTTTTACGACGTCTGGGGAGAGTGTATCGCATATCCAAAAGTCCAACGCATTTGCATCTGGGGAAGTAAGTGGTTCACTCAAATAATTTTTCAATTCTTCCTCTGCATATTTCTCGGGTTTCTGTGCGGCTGCTTGATTGGACATAAGAATTTAATAGTATGTTCACACCCCATGCATCTCTTTGACGGAATACTCACTTCTTTCAGCACAGCCAGCTATTTAATTATTTCATTCCGTACATATAATATATATCTTTAGAGACATTGATTGAGAACGAAACCTAGGTTGCCTGTTCAACTGAAACAATTCGCTTTAGAGCGTTCAATTTATTTTCGGCTATTATTTATGCAAAATTACTTGAACGGGGAGCGTGGTGGCCTAGTGGGTAGAGTGCTTGGCTACTCGAAGCTACTAGATCGAAGGGTCCCGGGTTCAAATCCGGGTGAAGCCTTTGGACGCCCCCGAAAAAAAATCCATGGAGGGCGAGGTGGCCCAGGGAAAGGAACTGGCCCCCCTACCCTGAATGTGTGAAATTCACACGCCTGTGGTTTAGTCCGGGGTGAGTTCTACCGTCAGCTATCCGAGTCAACCTTTGGGTTGAATCACTGAGTGAGTGAAAATTATTTGAGCAAGTTTTGGTGAAAATACAAAAAATATCATCAATAGCCGATTCTAGATTTCGGTAAAGCTTTAAGTATTAATGCCAAAATTCGGAGGTACATAACCTCCGAATTGTATATAAATATATATACAAATCGAGGTTATTATAATAAAAACCTGTATAAAACCTGTTTAAAACCAAATATTGGAGACAAAAGTTTAATTTCTTCCTCGATAATCGAATACCACGAAGACTTCATTATTTGTGGCATTCGAGTAGGTATTCGACTATTTTAGTAGCCCATACCTAATTCCCACTTAAATTTAAGTTACAAATATAAAAAAAGGTTGAAATTATGGTGAAGGCCCGTTAAACATAAACTATTTGCATTCTGAGGTTCAGGCGAGACTAGGCTCAAAATTCCATTTCCTTCACTTTGTCAACACGAAAATTGAGGAAAATGTAAAAATGCGGGATGATACAATCCATTCATATGTTATCCAAGCAAAATAGACGGATATTTACGCTGGTATTTGGTGAAAAAGCCAAACTTGGCATTTTTTTAAATTCCACTATTATACTATGTCAGCTATTCCAATTAGGTAATTAATGAATGAGATTAAATGAAATTCACCGGGATCTCACTCATGTCAGTCTGAGGAGGCAGCAGCAGGATGTGTACGTGGGCGCTCTTGGCGAGAAATATTACACCAAAAATAACCACTCATTTCAATTTGTCTCCAGTTCCTTGGGAAGAAAGCCGCGAGATGCGGAGCGAGCCATGCGATAATTGCACGCGTAATTATTGAAACTTATTGAGCGGAAAAATTGGAGCCGAAATTCGCTTCTAAGCTTCTCCCCGAGGAGACGGAGAGAAGAGAAAATGAAAGACATAAAGAAAGGACTGGGGAAGAAAAGAATTGGGCACAAAATCCCACAAGTAATTCCACGGGATAAGGAATTCCTTCCGAAGACGGCGAGACACGCGTCATTAATTATACCCTTGGGAGGGAGGTTGGGTCGGGGGTGGGTGGGGGGTGGGCAGGGAGGGGGGGGAGGGGAGGGCGGGAGGGAAGGGGAAGAAAAAGAGAACAATTCTAGGGGAGGAGAGAAGAAGCTGTCCTAATTCGGCTGTTTCGACGATTTTTCCTCACCATAACGCTTCTCCGCCCTTAACCCGCCCTTTTGCTCCTCTTTGCTCCTCCAACCCCCCTGGCATCTCAGACCAAGCGCCATTTTTTGAACACTCCCCCCTCACGACCATTGGCTGGAAAAGTAAACCTAAGTTTACTTTTTGTTTATAACATTCGCCTAACATATTACCGATGTGACGGCGTGTACGAAAATTCATCGAATCAATTAGGTACATTACATAGCTCAAGTTAGCAAAGCAAAGTAGACAAACCTTATTTTAAAATATATTTGAAACTGTGAGTGTATCCTTATCACTTCGTCATATGATTTATCCTTCTATTTTTGAACGAAATTCCGTCTTTACAAAGCTTATTATACGCAATAAAAATCCTGTTTATGGGAGCGTTTTGCCAATAGCTGTTTTAGCGGTTGTTACCCTGTCACTATCTCCCCATGATCCTAGCCAAATACCCCTTCAAGCCCTACCCCAACTACGAATCCCACATATTTATCTTTTTCGATTCCCTTGCCTTTTATTAATGGACTTTGTAAATGCAGAAACTTACATTTTCTGCTACTCGGGGGAACAGGGAACTAGGACGGAGACCGCATTCTTTTGCCAACCCTCAACCTCTTTTTTCCCTTTTGTGGTATTTCCACTGCTGCCCCTTCTCCCTGCTGTCTTTTTCTCTCCCACATATCACTCCTCTTACCCCCGTCCCACGAATATTACCCCCCCCCCCTCCATACGCCACAAAACCCTTAGCAGATCGCAATCCCTTAGTTCCCCCACTCCTCCTCGACCAGGACACCAATCTCCCCTGCACCCAAATCCACTGTCCCATTTACCTCCACCAAAAAGTCTCTTTTCCCCCAACTACTACCCCCCACCCGTTCCAACCACCCCCTCCAAACTTCCCCCTTCTTAGTCCCACCGCCGCCTTAGCTTAAAAATCCTCCCGCAATTCCACTCTCTGGATTCGTAATTACGCCCAGCAACAAAGTGGGTGGGCCCACCACTGGTGTTGGTGCCTTGAATACACTCTGCGAGAGTGCGCGCGGTCGACTTCTCTACTCTGGGAGTCGTGGGGACGGGCAGGGGGTGATAAGGGAATAAGAAGGCATTTTTAAAGAGGGTGTGGGGAGGGAAAGGGGCAGGGGGTTAGTTTGTGGAGTCGGAAGAAAAGGAGGGAAAAAAGAAATTAACCGGAGTTTCTGCAGTGGAGATAAGGGAGTGGGTGTTTGAAGGGGTGTTTGGATGAGGGTTGGAGTGGATGCGGCTGGGCGCGGGGCTTAAGGCGGCGAACAGTGGATGTGGAAGGGTGCGGAGAAGACTGCGGAGGGTGGAGAGAAGTGGTTTAGTGGTGCATACAGTAAACATTCGCAGTGTGGCCACCCTGATTGAAATTCTTGAAAACTGAGAAAACGCCTTGATATTGCTACCTCGATGAAAAATCCAAGAATTATCCTATATTTCCACATAATATTTGAATTCGTGTCACATAGTACTTGTTGGAGGATTCATCATCATCATAATAATATATAAAAATTGAATGGTGTCTGTCTGTCTGTCTGTCCGTCTGTCTGTTGCTCAATCACGCAAACACTACCTACTTAACCGATTGAGCTGAAATTTTGTATGTAGTTAGAAAATGTACCGGGATGTCATAGGCTATATTAAAAATCTGTCAGGGCCCCCAAAGGCTCCCCCAAGGGAGTCCCCTGTGGTCCATGCTAAGCATTGGATTTGGTGCAGTGGTTTTATTTTTTGCTTTTAAAAATTACTTTCACTCAAGATAGGGGGCTGGGATATTTTTTATCGGATGGCTGAATAAATGAAGTTTCTAATTCTTTCAATCGATTTTCTTTTACGCTTCGTAACTGTCTAAATATCATATTTTTTGCTGAAAAATCTGACATTTTTTTCTTTAATCAACAATAGCATATTTCCTTGACAACCAGAGATTTGAATTTCAAAGGATATTCACGCATCTGGCATTTAAGTTTTCCTGCCGGCCCATGATAACACGTAGAAAGAAAATTTGTGTAAGAAGGGCCCAGAGTCCCAAGGACCCCATGATAGATTGGTTCGGGGGTAATCGATATATTTCAATGAATATTTACAGGTATACTCTTCAATGTCTATTCTCAAACTAGCTCTCATAGGGGAACTGCATACGAGAGAACAATTATGTACAAAACGATACACATAAAGGAATTAAACGTGGAAGAATATTTACGTGCAGCAAATAGTAATGGTAATAATGCCTCTGTTGCTAAAACAAACACGGCGTTGTTTAGTATCGTGTAATACTCAGATGTATTACACGTAGTGGAACCGCCTGCCTCTCATTTCGATTGCGAATTGTTTTTTAGACCAATTCCCACATCATACGAACGAACGAAGGAACTTCAACGAGTATAATGCTAGGTTAAGAACTCCTCAATTGACTACGCTGACAGTACTCTTCAGGCTTTGTCGTTTTCTTATAAAATACGTTCAATTTTTTTCACACCAGTAGAATTTGATAACGATTGCGAACAGTTTTTAGACCAATTCCCACTTCATAAACGTTACGAGTTATTTAAATACATTTAAAAGTTTAAAAGTTCAGTAGACTTATATTCACTCAATCAACGCGTTGCCTTTACAAGACTCTCACTCGCCGCTGTGTTTCCCTTCCTTGGACTTGAAAATATATATCCATCAACATCCCTAAAAGAAAAAAAAGAGTAAACTTTCGAATAAATCTTCTAGAGCAAGAGGAATGTATTCTTTGCGAGAAAATGAGCCCTTGCAAGATCAAAAGGCCAAAGACTAGACTTGGATGCTCAAATACATGCCCACCAGCGATCTCATGATCATCTCCCCGTGGTGTTTCAGTGGTGACGCTAAGAACCGCACACATTTCATCCTAACCCAACCTACGGACGGGTAACCAGCTATAAAAATGGTTCAAATATAGACCCATCTGTTCTAAAACTTCAATCTGCATTAAGATGGCGTAAATTATGACGTCACTACATGCTTCTTACCCGAAAGAAGTACGGAAATTCTGCGCAATGAACAACATCCATGCATGAAAATCGGCAAGTGCACTAAGCATCACCATAGATTTTTTATTTAGCAACCGAAACCAATAATTATGGCTACCCTTTATGCCGAAGGCGCAGTCCGGGTGATGGACATAGGTCAAATAAACAAGGCTTCTGCAAATGCTCCTTTTGGAACTGCTAACCGCTGGATTGTAACCTACTCCATGATCCTGATTAAGATATTCAACGCACATATCGATGTTGAATTGCGCAACTCAACTGAGTCATTGAATGCGAATAAGGGAAAGAAACAAGCTTTTATTCACTCAGAAGACGACTCAGGGGAACCGGATGGGCGAGGTGACCATCTATCAACCTGGGTGTTATTTAAGAAGTAATGAGTCTGCATGACCCATTTTTGGGTTTTCCGTGCATGAAAGAGGGCCAACAGTCACTCACCTCTCCGTGCGCCTGGAAAACGGTCAGCGTGTCTACTACAACGAACACAACATACAATATAGATTACGAACCCCTGAAATGACAACGCTGTTAGTATTCTTCAGGCTTTGCGGTTTTCTTATGAAATAAGTTCAATGTTTTTCACATCCGTTGAATTTCAACGGGTATCTTCTGCTAGTACTAATATATAAAAATTGAATGGTGTCTGTCTGTTGCTCAATCACGCAAAAACTACTGAACCGATTGAGCTGAAATTTGGCATGTATTTAGAAAATGATTCTGGATGTAACATAGGCTATATTAAAAATCTCTCAGAGACCCCAAAGGCCACCCCTGGAGGTCCATTCTAAGCATTGGGTTCGGTGCTGTGGTTTCATTTTTTGCTTTTTAAAATTACTTTTACTCAAGATAGAGGGCTGAAATTTTTTTATCGGATGGTTGAATAAATTTTGTTTCTGATTCTTTCAATCGATTTTCTTTTATGCTTCGTAATTGTCTGAAAATAATGTTTAAAGCTGAAATATCTCATATTTTTCTCTGAAATCAACAATAGCATATTTACTTGTCAACCGGAGATTTTATTTTTCAAAGGATATTCACACCTCTAGATTTAAGTTTTCCTGGAAGCCCATGAGAGCACGTAGAAATAAAACCTGTATAACAAGGGCCTATAGTTCTTAGGGCCCCATGATTGATTGCTTGAGGGGGTAATTGATAAATTCAATGCATATTTACAACAAGGATACTCTTAAATGTCTATTCTTAAAGTAGCTCTCATTGGGGCACTGCATGTTAATGAGAGAACACTTATGTAGTAAACGATACACATAAAGGAATTAAACGTAGAAGAATATTTACGTGCAGTAAATAGTAATGGTAATATTGTCTCTGTTGCTACAACAAACACGGCGTTGTTTACTATCGTTTAATACTCAGATGTATTACACGTAGTGGAACCATCTGCCTCTCATTTCGATTGCGAACTGTTTTTCAGACCAATTCCCATATCATACGAACCAACGAAGGAACGTCAACGAATATCATACGAGGTTGCGAACTCCTCAAAAAACTACGCTGACAGTATTTTGGAGGCTTTGTGGTTTGTTTATAAAATACGTTCAATTTTTTCACACCTGTTGAATTTTATTACGATTACGAACAGTTTTTAGGCCAATTCCCGCATCATAAACGTTACGAGTTATTTAAATATGTTTAAATAACTCGTAACGTTAACTGTGGTGTGCAAAAGTGCAGTTAACTTACATTCACTCAATTATCGAGTTGCCTATTCAAGACTCTCACTCACCGCTGCGATTCCCTTCCTTGGACTTGAAAATATATCCTATAAATATATCAAATGACTACGCTGACAGTATTTTTAGGCTTTGTGGTTTTCTTATGAAATACATTCAATGTTTTTCACACCCGTTGAATTTCAACGTGTACTTCCCGCTAGTATCGAATAAAAATTACACCAAAAACACCACTGCTGTGTGTGCAACTTACTCCCTCTTTCTAGAAAGTAGCGACGCGGCAAGGGACACTTATATAGAAAGAGTGGTTCCTTGCCCTTGATGTCGGGAACTAATAATAATTACTTAAAGCCCTGAGAGCATAAAAACAGTTTATTTCAAGCAGAGTTGAAATTAAGTTAATAAATTAATCAAATGTGCGTCGAGAATAGCCCAAATAAAATATATTTATCATGTGTCGGTAGGGGGATAGAAGTTGCGGGCGATGGCTCTCGGCTACCTGGCGAGTGGTCTTCTTACTCGATGACCGTTGAATGACTGACCCGTCCCTGAATTACTGACGATTGACTGTAAATTTGCGTTTTCATCCCTGCAATTTAATAGGAAACCAAAAACGAGGATTTGTCCAAAAGGTGATTATGATGGGTGCGGTTAAAGGAAGTTTAGATAAAAGCGGAGGTGGAAGGTCACCTTTCCGTGGCATGGCCTTCCTATGAGTTCTGCTATTATGAGCTCTGGCCCCAAACACCATGGAATATATATGAAGGAAGAGAACTCGCCCACCAATATCCAGGTCACAGCACTATCAATGCCCGTATTATTGTCCCTTAACTATCTTCTGCCATTGAACTTGAACTCTCAGTGCCTTTATTATTTCAAAATCACTATACATTATTGTATGTTTTGCTTCTTTATCTTTTCTTTTTTTCTTTTTTAAATGCTGTGGAACTGTTTCCAGGAAATTTTGAAAAAATGAGAATTTTGCCGCATAAAAATTCTTTGAGAAAATCTTACCGATTTTCTTCAAATGAAAGCATTTTTACTTTGATCGATATGTATTCTCTGATATTTTTTTTGTTTTACGTCCTAATGGCTGCATGTAACTCAGCTGCTTTAAAGGACCGACATTTATAAAATTTTCAATTTTTCCATACATAGGCAACCCTATGAACATCAACAAATATATTGCTGCTATACAATAGGAACTGCTCTGAATTTTTTGTGAATGTGCATACATAAATTGGGTATGCATCCAATATTCTTATTCCTTTTTAAAATTTTTTTTCCACGCTATAGTCAACCCAAATAAAACGGCCAGGATGTTTTAAGGAAGCAGGTTGAAAAAAACTGATAAAGTATTTGCTAATAACTTGCAGTTTAATGCGTAGAATCATGAAAAGTGTAATTTTTCTCCTGAAAAATCTGGAGTATATCATGATTTTGAAATAAGATTAAAGTGGCCGATTTGCATTGGTCTGGCGGTTGTGTGCGGATCCTGGAGTCGACCGGTGGGAGGCGATGGGTGAGGACATTTATGATATATTTAAGGAGGAGGGAGAGGGGAAGTGAGATACTCATGAGGAGGAGTGGCGATTTGAATCCTCATTAGGGGGGCCTATGGTCTGTGGGAGCAGAAGGATTGAATTTGGGCAAGGTCAGATTAAGGTAAGATTTGCGACGCATACAACGTAGAGCCATGAGGCTTCTTCCTTGAATTATTTAAATAAAATTCACTCTCTAGGTTTAGGAATGGTGGCGGTGAAGCTATTTTAAGACGTGGCTTTTCTGCGGAGCATTGAATTATCAACTGAAATGTAAGATGTTGATTTTTCATTTCACAGGTGCGTATTGATGAGGTGTTCATGAGATATCAGGTTGGACGAACATTTTTTTTCTTCTTTTGGACACCCCTATTCTGTTGCAAAAAGAAGAACAGGGAAGGAAACAATTTTTGCATTAATAATGCATCTTAAACAAATGCTTCCAGGGCTATATCGTCCGTCATACCGTATCCGACGTTGCGCGCCAAGAAGGTGGAGGCGATGATTTCCACCAACGGCATCTCTAAAGGTTTGAATGTTGACAGAGGAACAGAGAGGTGGAAGGTGGAATTTGGGGCCTGATTCACAAAGGACTTGACCCTGGTAATGTCGTGGAAGGGGCTTCACTGTTCCTACAAATCTCAACTCTTGATAGCTATACATATTTTTTAAATTTTCGCGTTTATTACGTCCAACTTACGTGATTTTCGAGGAAGCCTTTCTGAGTAGAGGACTAGATCTTCCTCGGCTGCAGTCGTTTCCTGCTGTCGCCCTCTGCGTATCTTCAGTAAACCCTTCACATTCCTCCCACCTTCTCCACCTGCACCTCTCCTACTATTAATTCCCCCTCCCACCTCACTCAGCCACACTCCCCTCTCCACCTCACCCCACTCGTTCCCCCGGCAGCCAGAGAAGGTAAAGATCTCGTATCTTCATTGTTGGGAGTTAGAGGAAGCATCTCGTCCCAGACTTTCCGACAAAAGACCGTTTCTCTGAGGTTTGAGGCCAAGCGGTGGAGGGAAGGGGGTGGTTTGAAGTGGTGGGGGTGGGAGGCACGGGGGGTGGTTGGAGGCACGGGGGTGGGCTGCAAGGGAGGCTCGTCTCTTTGGTGGAGGCTGCTGAGGGCGGAGAGTTGGGATGGTCGGAATGGGGGAGCCATCTCTTTCTTCCACGGGTCGTGTTACAATAATTTTGTGCCCTTTTGCTGGATAGCAAGCGGAGAGACGGATAACAACCGCGCATAATATGAAGCGGAGCCCACCGTCGAAATGAATTACTTCTTTGAGTTAGTTAGCTATTGTCATGCTATCACCATATCAGTTAAAGAGGGATGACGCATGCATGGCTAGGTGAGCGTATGAAGAGGGTGCTAAAGGGGCGTCATTCCATGCGTCTTCATTAATTAGCACACGGTAATTTTAAACCCCTTTCATCGAAGCCAACGGTGCGACTTTATTTTTTTCAATACCTTACAGCAGTAGGATATTCAAGGATGGAGAGTCTTACGCGTGTTTGTAAATTGCTACTTTTTGATTATTTACAATTCTGGAGCTCTCTTTAAATTAGGCATGTTGCGTTTTACGCTGGAATATTCTATACCATCATCAGTTGGTAATCTACTAATGAATAGTATATATGCTATAGGAAATACCATTAATCTCTTTTTGAATACATCGCAGGGGCATCAATAACTTTCCTGAAGATATTATTAAATATTTACTTGGGTTTACCATATTCATAGTTTGACATGAGATGTACGATATGTCAAAAAAATCACCCATGCCTGATTTCTTGTTAAATGAAGCTTTATGAGTAGATGGGAACTTAAAATGTTTGCGATATGTTAATCTCCTGCCAAAGTGTTGCGGATTAAACTTTGTGCTCTTTGTGCACTCACAGGTGCCAATCTCATGTGATTCAAATTCGAAGTATTTGCCTAACTCTTCACGCAGAACACCGCTCCCTTTGATTGAATAAAACAGAACAAAAAAACTAGTGGCAGTTAAGCGTAACTTGATCATGCAGTGGTGGCACGGAATTTTTCCACTAAGGCTATCATGATGATCGAGCACCAGTTTAATCAAGAATGACGGCACGAAAATTGCAGTAAATCTTTCGCCAAAAGATCCACAGTCACGAATCCAGCCCCTTATATTGTCGTGGCTCAGAGCAGTTAGGCCATTATGTGCGAGACCCAAACACTAGTGATATATGTGTACGTTTCTTGGAAGAACTAAGTCACCGCCGAGATAATGCAACATAGCAGCAAAGTTGGAAAGAA
Source organism: Pyrrhosoma nymphula (assembly GCA_963573305.1). Taxonomy (NCBI): domain Eukaryota; kingdom Metazoa; phylum Arthropoda; class Insecta; order Odonata; family Coenagrionidae; genus Pyrrhosoma; species Pyrrhosoma nymphula. The sequence goes on along the minus strand of OY754336.1, from coordinate 24,984,561 downwards.
GAGAGGGTAGCGAGGGGTTCTGGAGGGAAACCGCATTTAAGGATATTTATTTCTGCTGAGCTATTCTTAAGAAAAGCCCCGAGTTAGGATTGCTTTCGGTGGGGAATTAAGGAGACGACTCGGCGTGTACGTGAAGACATTCCGCGCTCGGAGATAAGGGGAAGTCCGGGTCGACTGCGGCTCCTCAGCGTACCATATTGCTCCATTGGGAGTCTCCCTCTCCCACTTGGGCGGCTGTATCTTCTTCTCCTTCCTGAGAGAAACAGCGTACATAGCCATCCCTCTCCCGCCTTGATAAGGAAACCTCCCACTTCCATCCTTTGCTTTGCGAGAAAAATTAAAGAGAATTAAAACATCCTGCTCTACTCCCTTTCAAAGTTGTCTTGCATTCCGGAGTGTATCTGATTATGTCGGCGATTTTTTCCGTCCGGAACTCAAGTTCTGTGATGAACTTTTGTTGTTAATTTTCTTTTGGGGACTTGGCTGAATTTAATTGACGGTTTATTTTGGGAGGGCACGGGATTAAATAAATGTGGAGTACGAGGGCCGATGGATGAAAGAAATTTGCACTAATACAATTACGCAATTACATGAAAGGTTTCTGTTATAAGGAGTTTAGGGAGGCAGCGTTGAATTGAATGGGTGGGGATACACTTTTATGACAGAGAGACGGGAGCCAAGTTAAATACATGCAAAATGAAGGATACTGAGCAACGATTCCTTAACGTTGATGATGGGACCTCAGAGATGAAGAAGCCGCTGAATTATATCTCGTTACTCAAGAGGAGGCGTCTTCTTTGTCGCAATTTGTTACCTACCCTGGGGAAGTTATCATTCCATTAAAACGTAAATGCTAAGGAACAACAGAAAGTAATCGGATGTTGTTCAACTCCTAAATAATATAATTTTCATAACCCGAATCTTCGATTTTTCTCCATCTAAAACTTTTCCGGTTCTTCGTGCTCTAAATATTGATTATCCTGTGTATTATTGTTGACCTAGAGATCCTTTTGGATGGATATATGCCAAGAGCGGTTGGGAGGTATAACGTCGTAGAGACAATGCTTTGTGGTATAAAACACAGGTGATATATAATCAATGGACAATAATTTTAACTGTTTTTTTGTTGCCTTTGTTGTAAACTATTCTGATTTTAATCCGTTTAATATGAGTTTTGATATTATTAATAGTTGCATACAAATATTTTACCACGTGTTCTTTCTTCGGCGCTAATACTGAGGTAATGTGATGTTAGCTTTACAACCATGGTGCAAAAATGAATTCAGAGCGATGAATTGTAATATAAATATCTAAGTGGCGAAAGAGCGCAAATATTGTGATAATATCGCACTCTCCATGATTTTTTCAGTATATTCTTTAGCTCTCTATGAAGATTCCTTTGACAGTAATGATACTTTTTTAAAATTAAAATCTGACAAAATATCCTGTCCCCTAAGGAGTAAACTATCAATTACATTTAGTCAGTATAGTAGATATTATTGATGAATACGTAATAAGCGTAAACAATTACCTTCTAGTGAAGTCAATAATCCCATTAAACTGGTTTAGTTCGATGATAACCGTTGCTGGGATGCTTCTTTTTGTGGGACCATTACAAAAAAACCTTGGGGAAAAACTAATGATCACATAAATATCTTAGAGCGAGGTTGAAGCCTTGAGGTCTTTTCATAGGATGAACCGCTGCAGAGACAGAAACAGCCCTTTTCCTATGTTAAAAAACTTACCTGAAGAAATCCATCTTTTGACGATATTTATATTCCATTTATGATAATAATAAATGAGAAATATTTTGGTCCCCTAAAAATGGTAGATTCTGAGCAAAGTAATAATTAATTTATTATCATTTATTATCTATTTCCTATAAGTACCTTTACCTATTTCCTTAAATTTTTAATCCTTCCTCAGGATGTCAAAGAGTACTTGCCGGATATCTACATTTATTAGGGCATTATGTGAAGCATTTTTAAGAAAAGCGCTTAACAGAACGTGTACATAAGGTTTAAGCTTATAATTATTTCAAGATACACTTCAAAGTCATGGATAAACAATAGCCTAAAAATCTTTTTCTAAGTTAGTCATATATCTAATTTTGACTAAAACATTCACCTCTACCCACAGCTTCATTTTCATCTCGGGATGCATTTACAAATCATCAGTGTAGAAGATTACGAGGAATTTGTGCTCCATTGCAACTGTCATGTGGCTAATTGAAAATTAATTATGACCACCGTGATTATATAGCGAATTGAAAATAGATTAACGCGCAATTTCTGTAAACATCTGTGCGAAAGAGGGGGATAATGTTCACTGATTTTATACGCTGTGAGACAACATTGGGAAATAATGTCGAAGCGATTGTTTACGATGGCTTCCAATTCGGGAGGTTTTTCTGTTTGTCCTGCTGTGGTTAATCTAACACCATGATGAGGGAAACGTACCTATATCCCTTTTAAAATGAAGGGCAAACTCGGAGCGTTTTCAGGCGTCCCTTTCCATTCTCCCAGCTGGAAAGTCGTTTAGTGAGAGACCGCGTTGAAAGGTCGCGAACATGATTTCACCTCCGTCATTGTATTCACGCTCATCATGCGTGGAAATTGATTTGAAGGTGTTCGAAAATTTACTCTCTATTTCATTCACAGCTATGATTTGGATTCTATCCATCTTGCGGTTTCAAGACAAGTTGTGCCTTACAACGTAAGTAGTTCATTTTTCCGAGCGAAATCGAGGAGTTATTCGAATATTAAGTTATATTACCCCTCGCGTCTACCCAGCAATATTTTAATAAGTATAAATTCCCGAAACCGTGTTAGTAATTTTCAGGATAAATTGACCATATTGAAGTTGTTTCATCTTCTAGTTATCCTTCTGTGATTCGGAATTTAAAAGCGGCAGACGCCTAGAACTTCATTACCAGTAGAAAAAATATTGTCACTTTGAATGTATTTCTGCCACATTTCAGTTAAGCTAAGAATTCTTATTTTTTTAACTTTGATAAAATGGCCATTTACTTCAGGCTTTACTTCTAAACACATTTCAGGGAACAATTGCCCAATGACGAATATTTAAAAAGTAATTTTCACTAAGAGATCTTATAAAAAAGTTGTGAATGTTCTTCTCCTCCCGGATATGGAGTGTTTATAATTTTCATCAAGAAGGTAAGGTGCATTAAGAGCTATCTTCGCGTATCTACGTGTCTTCACATGCAGCAAGAGTTTTACGAACGCTCCTTTTTTCTACTAACAATAAAATTAATAAACTGAACCATGAGATATTGAATTTAAAGGTTACTGCTTAAAATAGATTCTTAGCACTTAGTAATAAAAATAACCGGAAATATAAACTTACATATTTTTGTTTATACCGAAGAGTCATCGAACCGTAAAGTGGTAAGCCAATGGCTTGGTTTTTATTCCTTATTTGGATCGGAAGAGTCACCTTCTGGTGGCGCTGATTATCCTAATTTCACTAATGATTGTTATTTGAGTGGTTTTTGAACTTAATAGATGCTACTGTGATGTTTAGCAATTATTTATTTCTTCTGCGAGGTCTAAGTGATAATTAATTGATTAACTAAGGGTAAATATGTTTATGTTTACCGGCAATGTCTACATCTTCCAGAAACAATCGCACACAGCGAAAAACCACAGAGATAACACAGGCTCACGCAGAATTTTCTTATGGAACATTTATTTACCAAAATGTGAATACTCGAGTACTACAGGAAGAAACTTATTTGGATAAATTTAATAGGTGCTTAATTGGCAATTATGGTGGCAATTCTTTCTTTTGTCCTAGAGGAAAATTGTCCGGATCGGGTGATATGAAATAGTAATTATGCTCCGTCACAAATTCAGATCTCGGTCATGCAAACAGGAAATGATAATTATCCACATTTTAGTTTTCATTTTGCTTATTCTACGCCTAAACGAGTTAACATGAAGGAAATCATACTCACTCGTTTAAAAGGAATTCATTCGTGGCCAAATCCTCCGGCAAAAGATACATCTCAGTGTGACTGCAGTACTGAATAACCTACTTAATAACTCTTGTAAAATTAAGATAAACCTAGCAAGTTTTAACCATGTAATTACTGCTAAATATAACGTTTACTAATTTTAAGTGACCCGATGGATAGCCACTACGTCCAATTTTCATCTTTGATATCCTTAAAGACGACCTTTTGTGACATTCACATAATTACTGGCGCATGCATCATACATCTGTCGGCCTCGATGGCGGCCGGGTAACGTCCTCGCCTGCTAACCTAAAGGTCGCTGCTCGAATCCCGCCAGGGGAGGATTTTTCACTTCCCAGGGCATGGTTGTTTGTGCTTGTTCATTGTTGTATGGTAATACCCCGATGCAAAGGCCAACGAGTGCTGTTTTCGGTGGTAAATAAATAAATAAATACAGCACATACTTGGTACATTTTTTCTTATTTAACGAATGAGTCTCCCTTGAAGCCACTTCCGGAATCCTAAACCCGGAGTGACATCACATTCTAATTAGAGATCCTTATGAAGCCCAGGTGAAAGCGATTATCGCTGAATTGACCATGGCTCTCCGTCACGCAATCTGTACGAGAGAAAAGAAAACAAACGTCCGGCAATATCTCTGAGTGCTGATTCCAATTCTCTGAATATTCTCCGTCCATTGAGGCGGTGAGGGCGTCCAACCCAAGGGATAATCCAAAGGTCGTTGGTTTGAGCCCCGCCTAGGTGAGTTTACTCACGAAGCAGGGAATCGTTGTTTTGTTTGTAAGTTTCGGTTTGTTTCATTATCTATTGCAAAGTTTCTAGTGGCCATCTTTGAAGTAATGGGAAAAAATAGTGAGCATTTTAAACATATTTAAAATTTAAAGGTTTCTTAAAAGGTAAATCTTAAGCAGTTATATTGCTAACCATATGTTCAGTAATCAATGTGGTAGGTATTGTGGAACGTAGGGAATTTATTAATATTGTCAGATTGAAGAGACAGAATACTCTTACAATGCGTGTGTATGGCCCAGGATGTGCTTCCAGGAGAGGGGAAGGAAGGAGAGTGACGTGGAGAGAGAGGTGATCAGTGCGCTCTGTGGCGATTCAAACGACATCGCCATCCGTATTTTCCACGCTGGTATCGCATCAACTCATTTTTCTAAAATTGATCTATAATGAAGCAATTCCGACCTAACACAAAACATGTATGACTATTTTAAAAGTATTTTATCATTTAGTTAAATTATCACCTAGAGTGATCGAGGGAAATCTAAGAAAAACAAAAAAACCTAAATTTTGTATTCCTATGTGTGAAATTCCAAAAATCGTTGTTAAGATCTTGTATTCTGGTCATTGTTTCCGAATATTTTCACGTTTTTCTAACCTCTGTCACCAGCTACGTCAGAATGTGTCAGCTACATGCCAATAAATCGTCACGACTTCACAAGTGGAATTCAGGTTCTTAGCAATCAATAGTGCACAGCATATTTTGAAGCACCTCACATGGAGGCATTGGTTTTTTTCCAATCAGATAGAGCCACAGCAGAGCGGAATCAAAAGTGAAGCAATACATAAGTCGGGCGCTGACTTGTAATCTTCATCATTCCATACATTGAATGCTTCTCAGTATTTATACTTCCTCTCTTTCAGGGGACAACCAACAAAGAGAGATGATTATTGCCGATGATTTACTATTGAACACTTGAGGTTGAGTAATAGCATGTCTTCATGAATGACAGAATTATCCCTAGAGTACTCCGTAGACAACCGTCACTACAGCGTTCTCTACCTCTACTGCCCTGAGGGTACAAGCTTGGTTTCACTCTGCTTCACGATAAGCCAGGACGAATTTCACCCCATTCTATATGTCCCCACCAGCCAACCCCTCTCGCCACCAACAGCCAACCACCCTCGTCCCCGGCAGCCCCCTTCTCATACACACGAGATGCCGGATATACATCCAGTCTCATCCGTGGAGAAGTAAGCAACCCTGCCGCACAATCAACCCCTCCTCGCTAGACGCTCCCTTCCGGCCTACGTACATATCATGCTCTCCTCAGACCCCTTCAAGGCAACCAACGCAACTCGCTTCCTACCGTGGTCTCGCGGCCACCCCTTGCAAGCCCTCCTTTGGTCTTCATCCCTTCCGTTTCTTTTCAACCCCGTCCGCTGCTTCTTCCATTCTCCGCCCCGCACCCCCAAACCCCTACAACCTATCTCCCCTTCTGCACCCTCTGTGGCGAGCCACCTTAGATTAAGCGTGACGCTTCCTTGTCAGGGCTTTTTGCGGATGTGTCCAGCGCAGTCGCTTCGGACGCCGCTCGCCACGCGGATGAAATGCTGGTCAAGGGGATGTGCCCAAGGGAAGGGAAGGGTGTGGGGGGGGGGAGGGAAGGAAGACGAGAGGTAGGAGGGTTGCGGAGGCTGCAGAAGGAGGGTTAGGAGAAGTTAAGACACTGAGAGCGGAAAAGGGGGTAGAAAGTGAGGGATGAGGGTTACAGCCTTGTTATTACTTTTCGTTTCTCCATGGGATGTTCCATCATTTATTTATATATTATGTATCTGTTATTTTGTTTGTTTTACAATGTGGTAAAACTGATCTTCCCCGTGTTACTCATAGACGAGTGTCCGTTCAGTGCGATTAAACAAATAGAAGCACTAATAGTATGTGAATTCTTTCACATATGTTACTCTCCTTAGCAGAAAATTTAGTAAAGAAGTGAATAATAGTATGATTGTGTGTTTGACGGTTTTTGAATGACAGTTGTGTAGTGCCATACACACTTGAGGTGGCTTGCGGGGTACCATACAGATGTAGATGTGGGAGAACGGAGCGGGATTGCCGGAGGCAAGCTGGCGGGAGGACCGGAAAAGAAAAGGACTATGAATTTGGGAAGCGGACGCGAACGAAGGAGCGGAGAGGAGAGTGAAGATTGCTTTGAGAGTGACACGTGGAAGTGGGGAAGGCAAAGGGGTGGAGTCCGCGTGCAAATGGAGAAAAGAACAGTCTTCACAAAAATTATTCGCGCAAAGAAACTGGAAGGAATTGGGTTGGTCTGGTGGCTGGAGTACTGACTTCATATCTCGAGGGTCCTGGTTACATACCGCTTTGTTTATTCGGAGCTACGCTCACGATATGGGTGGAGAAAATATTAAGACTCGTTTTTATAATGCCCCGTGTAGCATTTCTTTGTTTTTATATTGTGAGAATTTAAAAGTAAACCCATTGTTAGCCTGTATCTCAACTAACCAGTAACCTAATATACTATAAATTTACCTTGCAAAAAAGTAAAGACTAAGTCTTCTCATGGTTAAAGTTAACCGGACAGTTTTAAATAGAGCCATAGGGTATCCATCGGAGGGGACTTCAAAGTGCGGTCTGGCGTCTATCGATGTATCGTCTATCTTTCCTCCACCACCAATGCAGGGGTTCCTAAGTTCTAGTCTCTTCCTTGCCAAGCACTTCAAACGCTGTTTCATGTACTATAGCTTTTGTCAATGCTGTGTAGAGGTCCTTGGCATTTACTTCTATGCATTGCTCAAGTGTGTCAGTCTGCCTTTGTTTTTATAGGTCTTTTGTTGGTTCTTCCTTTAGTAATTCAATATCGTAGTGGCTTTTCATGTCACCGTTTTCTTCAATTTTTTTCCATCGATATTCCTGATTGAGCTGTTTTTCTGTATTTTATATATATTTTAGCTACAAGTAAGAAATGGTCACTGTGCACATTTGCGCACTCTAACGTCTTCTGTTTTTAGGTTTGTACCTTGTATAAATATCACGCGATCGTTAATGATTTTCAACTTTTTGGTTGGTTGTAACCAGGTCTATTTTGTGTTTGTCTCTATGCTGGAGGAATCCATTCAATAAAGGTAGAGAGTTTCTCTCTCATAAATCGATCAGACGTTCTCAGTTAGAATTCAATTTGTCCTCTCCGTGTCTTCCAATTGCCTGGCTCCTTTGCTTTTTTACTATTCTAGTGTTATTATCTCGTATGATCACTATTTATTTTCTTTCAGAAATTCCCATAACTGCTACTGCCAGCTCATTCATGAGTTTAGGTATCTATAGTGGTGTTTGAATCATCATTTGGAGCATAAAATGTTAATATTTCGTCTCGTATATTTTGTTCTTCTTCCATTTTTTTGCGTACTGCAATTGACACTCCAGATTTTACTCTTTTTTTCGTTTCTATTCCGCTAAAAAAATGCAGACAGTTTTCTTGTATTTCGTTTCCAGTTCCTTTTTCTTTTCATGTTAGGACTGCATATATCATTACCATATGTTTCTAATAATTCGGGTAGGTATGTACTTGCTTGTTTTTTACATTTAGACTTTGTACGTTCCACGTGTTCAGAGTCCTTTTCCGTTCGCTAAGTCGAAAATAATAATAATATTGTTTAGGCTGGTACTATCTCCATTGCATCGAAGACAAGTTCTTTTGACGCTCTTCCAAGAACTGTAAGATATACTGTAATAAGGCTACTTTCCATCAAATAAACATCGAAATCTGGAGTCAATGGTTGTTTTTGGAACACCCCCGGCATTGATTAAATTTATCATAATATTCTCAGAGATAAAAAAAAATTTTAAGTTGCTTCCATATTCGACTCAGCTCTTTCAAACAGGCTGTAAAAGTTACATTTTACGACCTTGGCAAAAGGGTTTACGGCCGTTGCGGAAGATGGTACTTGACAAAGAGATCTGGTTTTTTGGACGTGGAGATACGTGACGTAAGATTTTGATCGTATTTAAATATTCTAGTGTTATAGACCTTTCTTCCAAACAGGAAATCTAAAGAAATTATTCTGAAGCTGTGACAACTATTTTCGGGGCAACGTTTAATTGTAGTTGCCATCAGATGGGTGTTCTAAAATATCTGAATAAAAAAGATTCATATTTGAGGCGGATTTCCTACTTTTAGGAATCTGAATTTCGATTCCAGGTTAAAAATTTTCTAAGAAAACGATATGATGTTTTTTGCACCTCAAAAGTTTTATTCAAAAAATCTTAAGCACGAAACTTGAACTGGCGTTACATATCATGGAGGAATATTCAATATCTAATGAGAAAAGTCCTATCCTCAATGAAGGAGTACAATTGGGCTGGTGTGGTGGTAGGAATCGGGAATGATTCAGAAATAGAATATCACTATCAAGGTGGTTCCACCGTAAAATGATTTAAATTTCATTTTATTCATGTTCTGTCTACTTGTAGAAAACTTTGTCCTCTTTCTGATATGAACAACAAAATAATACCTTTCCACGCTATTTTATTATATAATTTAACTTGAAATTGCATGGTGTTCAATGAGGGAATGAGAAAAACACGGGGAAAATAGTATTTTTCCATTCAATACAAATGCCATTTTCGTGGAAAACTGTCTCTAAGAAGGAAATAATCCAGATAAATTGAATAAAAATAAAATACAGGCATATTACCTTCTTATTTTTCTAGTTATTGAAGAATAAATGCCGTAATTGAAGTCAAAATGCGGTAATTCGTAGGAAATGGGGCTGCAGTCGGCTCCTATGGCTGTAAACATTTTGCTCATTTAAAATACATTTGTGGAATAATCTGTATATTTTGTACCTTACATTTGGGTTTCTATAGGTAACGCATTACATCAGAGAAAGCAGGATTTCTTTGACAAAATATAAAAAATGTGGAATTTAGTATTTGTTTTGACTCACACAGTCGCGGCGAAACCTCCTTAATGAATATCTAGGTAAAGAAATTCGTATAAGTAAGAACCAAGGTGAAATGGCTGAAGAATGGGCGAAATGACGGCGCATAGCCATTGGTTGTTGGATGTATTGGAGAAATGCGGACTGAGGGCTTGGGTTGCACGGTACCTTCAGTCCAAGCCCTCAAAAGGCAATGTGGAAGGGGTCGGGGAGAGAGAAGGGAAGAGGAGGAGAGAGGGAGAGAGAGGAGAGGGTCGGCAATATTCGGAGATGGGCTTACACCGCTGGAGATACGCTGGGAAGGGACGGTGGTCGGAGGGATAGTAAAAAAAGGAAAGAAATGAGGCGATAAGAGGAGAGGGGGGGTGGGGATAAAAATGCATAAAAAGGGAGAAATAAGAGGCTGTGTAGAATGCTTGCGGGAGCATCTCAGAACGGGTGATTTCGTACGATACTTCCTTTCACTCCTCTCCTTCCCTCTGGAATGTCCATTCAATTCGCCGTTTTCCCCTCCCGTGCACCGAGCCATTGAGAGCACCACAAAAGAAAGGAGTACAGCACCGCCCTTGAAAATGGTAGTGAGGCGACGTAGGTTTTTCTTTGAAACTTCTGGGGAAAAATTTACGGCAGGGTATATTATGATTGTGTACATGAAACTGTGATTCAGTAATCTATGATAACCCTTCCAAAAGAAACTTTCACTATAAGGGACCACAATATCTGTGATCAACACATTCAATAATGCCAATGGTAACCACATTGTCTTATCTTTTAATTCGTTTTATTTTACTTGTTAGTATCAGCGTGAGTTGCTAATTTAATTATTGATGTATAAAGTGCCTAAAATTTGTAGTCGTTTCCGCACGTTTAGGATATTTGTATGAGGGCAATGTCTATTCTAAATGAGTAAAATGATATTCAAATGCTGTTTGGCATGTGAAATATTCTTACTCATGCATTATTTCACAGTATATTGATTAAAACAGCCTTTTAGTGTGTTTGACGGCTAGTTCAAGCCTGTTGTGGATTCACTCACTGCCACACATCCCATGTTGATGCAGACGCATAATTGTAATTTCATTTTGCTCGGTCAAAAATATAGAGGAAAATTTTCTATTTGAATCGATTGCAACCGTAACTCCATTAAAGAACATATTGGCTCCACTTTATTGTTTACTTTAGCCACTAGGATATCAAAGCCAGTTAACGAAGTACGCAAAATGACGTATTTTTCAACATGTTTCGATGCTTTTCACATTTTTAAACTTGACAGCATTTTGAATTCGTTAGGAATGGAGACCAAGTTTTATGTGTAATATTGGCTGTCATCAAAATTGGCTTTTTTTTCTTTAAAAACTCACGTCAAGCACACGCTGAAAATGATATATTTTTCCACTTCTCTTGAATGAATTTAAAGATTAAAGTTGCCATTATAATGATTAATTTTTCGTGCACTCCCTGTCCGCTTTCCTCTTTCCGCTTCTACTTTCCCTGAACGAGCGATTGTCATACGCACGGAGACGAGAACGGCCTCCGGGAATTTTCATTTCGTTTTATTCCGACATAATCGAGAAAGACTCCTCAAAAAGACGTCTCTGGCAGTGATTTCCAAGCTGCGGCCCTCGGGCATGACAATACAGGTACAATGTTTGAACTCACTTCAACATGAAAATTCCTGCCGGGGAACTTAAAGATAGGGAAGCCTCCAATTTGTATTAACGCTTTATTATTTAGTCCTACCACATAAAAGGGATTCACAGAAAAACAAATGCACTAACATATTCTTCCTCAAGGGTGAGTGATCCTTACTTCTAAATGCTCGACGTTATTCTGTGATGTTATTCTGGTAGATATATTTATGTAGTTCGACTTTATTCCCCCTAAGTTTGTTCCATTTAGCCAGAATATTTGTTTTTTGTGACTCCTGGCGTTTTGGATGGTATTAATTTCTTATTACTATCGTAATGTTTAGGCTTTAATTAGGCTGAACTAAATTTGCATATATCACAGAGCGATGCTATTTATCCTGAATATTTTCAAATTCTGCCCTTTTGTGTGCTCCGCGTCGAATCTGATGAGTCCACTGCGGCGTGTAAAGCATAGCATTGCAATATTTTCTTGGGAAGTTGAACTATGTTTTTGGTTCGGCCATTATTCGTGTCTACGTAAAACTATTTCCGACTTCAATTCCACCGTATATTCATAATATATTTTTTGCCTATAGCTAGAGAAGGAAGCATACAAAAACAAATACATTTCTACCGTGTTTTTCGATGCTCAAAATTTGAATTGGCTCCCGAATACTATTGGTAAATAGATTTAATATTTATTACAAGAACGTGAGTATCTGATATATCCTTTCATGCTTCTGTTCAACACTACTTTTCATTCATCGGCAGGCAAAATGTCTGAAAGTTATACTCTGATAGCAACTATAACACCAATCACAGTCATGGTTCTGCTACTGTGGACTAGCAATTCCTTACCTGTGATATTTTTGACCTAATTGAGCTGGCTTAGAGGCACGCAAAAAGAGTATAAATTATGGCAGTAGTTTTTTAAATAGTTGGGAGCAGTAATGTAAATATTAAATATTTTCTCGCTTTAAGAGCAAATATTTTAGAAATTTGGAGATATATTAAAATCAAAAGAGGTTGGGAACATCTGCTGCAGGAATCGACGCCAATCTGTACCTACTGAACGTATTTACTTAAAATTTATAGCGTGAAAATTCGTGGTAATAATTTATTCGAAACTAATAGCGTGAGCAATTATAGTGGTGTGTAGTTATTATATGTTGGTGTTTTGTTATGCTTGGAAATTATGTTTTCGACTACTTAGATGGGTAAACTAGACTACTTAGGTAAAGTATCACGGAAAATCAGGAAAATAATGTTTAGCATTTATATACCCCCAGTTTCACTCAATCCAGAAATTAATGAGACTAAGCCAAAGAAACATTTACGATAACAATGCGCAATGCTATATGTTATCCTCATACAATAACTACTTATGATAAAGAATAAACTTAATAACGATGAATATTTGTTTAATTAGAGAGTTAATTTCATAAAATATTTTATAATCTTTCCTCGGTTTCCCTGCCAATGAAAACCTTCAACCCAATGATCCAGCACAAAAAATCAATCAAACTACCTAAGCACCATCGCCGACGGTTTGTTTACAGGGAAATGCTCGGAATAAATTTCCTCCACTTTGCTTAGATATGCAGTTTGGCTTACTAATGTGCAAATAAAATACATCAGCATTTCTAGGCCGAAATTTCAAATGACCATTTCTTACTTATTGTTAGTCATAATGTTATTGACAGATTCAAAACAAACTTTGTAAATTTTACAATGGATTTTATTCAATACGACCGGTTTCATCGGATAAGCGACATCTTCAGGTGGACCTTCTTCACCTGAAGGTGTCGCTTAAGTGATGAAACCGGTCGTATTGAATAAAATCCATTGTAAAATTTATATTTTTTGCTTTGATTCTGTGAACATGGAATTTTACAAAGTAACGCCTGAGAATATCGAGTTCATAATTTTACTGCCCCGGAAAATGGGTAACAGCGAATAGTAAAATTTGTATTGATTCCCTTGCAATAAAAAAGAACTACACTTTAGCCGAAGAACCTGTGACCAACGACTGCTTAGCGAAATTTAAGGCGAGCGAATGCTTTCAAATGATAATCTTAAATGGGAAATTAAAAACCGTTAGCAGTAATTACTGATTTATTTTCTGATTTCGCAGCGAGTTCATCTCACACGACGTGTATGAATAAAACCAACTTGAACTTAAAACTTCGAGTCCTTTTACTCCAACCCTTAATGATCGCTAAAAGACGTATTCCACTTCTTCCATCTCTCATTTCGCCTTGATTCTCGGCTCGTCTATCCCTCACACCCAACCCACTCTCTCCATCCTGCAACCATCTCCCTCCCCTCTCCTCCCCTTCGTCTGCCTCCTTCCCTCCCTCGCCCCCAATCCAATTCAATGTCCTCCCTCCCTGAAAAGGATTACGCATTAATCCCCGTCACGGATTATCCTTGTCGTGGTCCAAGGAATAATGAAAGAAGAGGGACGGTCGTTGTTTGCATTGGAGTGGGAGGGGGAGGTAGGGTTTGGTGTGAGGGGTGGGGCCGGGGGCGAGGACAAGGTGGGGGAGGGGGGCGTGGCGCTGCCTCTCGCAGGCCTACCGCGTACAATTCTTAGTACGTATACTTAGCATACCTCCCGCTTCTCCTGTCATTGTTGCTCCATTGTCCTCTCCCTTTGCACCACCCAGACTCATATTCCCCCCTGCCTTATTTAAGTCAACGTTACCGGCATCAATATCATCAAAATGTGTACGTTATTATTTTGGAATATCATTCATTTTTAATCATTTTCTCATTGAATATCTTGCAAGCTAGTAATCGTGTGGAATGTTGGTGGTACATTCAACTCCTCTAAATATAGTATTATTAATATTAAAGATACTTGCACACAGCTTGGACAAATTGGCATTTAGCCGTTTGGCCAACGTTTCTGGAGATAAAAACTGGAGTAAGGATGCGTCATGATTTCAGCAGACTAATTTTCCCCATGGTGCAAGGCTTTGCATCCCTTTAAGCATTCTATAATTATTGCAAGGCATCGTGATATATCCCCAAACCATGATGCATTTTTATTTGTTCGACAATAAAAAGGATGTTTCTGGACTTGGAATTGAACCGCAGATCTTTGGATTTCCAAATTTTGGATGATCCACAGGAATCAGCTATTTTGGACCACCACTACCATCAAGTAATCACTCGTAATGCATAGTTACGCTTCAAAATCGCCACCACCCGCGAGTTTAGATCCTGTAATCCAAAACGTGTAATAAGCTGACTAATGCCAGTTGTTCATTGCCAAGGTCAAGAAAATGAGTAGTTCCTTCAAATATACGAAATAGCCAAACATTGCTATTAGTGTCAGCATTTTTGGAATCGTATAGGTTTGCACTCGTGCAATGTGCAATCAAATCGGAAAGCCAAAGGTTCGTAGTTCTTTTCTAGGTATAGGAATCATATTCTCCAGAAACGCATACTTCGCCGTTCATCTCGGCGAGTGAAAAATCTTCCATGATCCTAACTACGATTTTTCTTAAAGATTAACGGAAATGATATTAAAAATTTTCCAAAAAAACGCAACACTTAGCAAAACATTGCCATCATAGTCTCATATAATTATATTGATGAATTGTCGTAATTTCAATGCACCTGGAAAAAAGAATAAATCATATTTATTCCTGCTATGACAAAAATTAAAGAAAAGGCATTTAAATGAAATGATTCGACTTTTTGTTCTAGTAATGAAGAAACTTCGTCACTTTATAATATTTTACAATTTTAAATAATAAAATAATCTCATAACTTTGATCACTGGCAATGTCAAAAACATTGAAAATATACTTTGTATAATCTCTCTATCACCAAGGCCTAAATTGATCTATCAGATTAATTATCGAATACCGTAAATTTTACTTGAATGGACAGAAAAAACAATGACTGAAAATTGCGAAAATTCATAATTAATCCATTTGAGCAGAGCCACACGGTGATTACCTTATAGGATTCGTTCGATTGCGAACAGTTTTATTCTCCGTTATTGGAACGCGAGCATTCAAGTGTGCTTCCGGTTATGGGATAGAATACCTTTTTTATCCTTTACGATCGGGGAGATCAAAGCAGTACACTTTTCATCAGTTAAACAAATGGCCCTCGCATAAACATTACGGAAGCATGATGACAGCTTAAATGTGCAAGCCGTTATTTTCAATTAAAACGAATATTACATCTTTTCTAGTCACATGCCATGCTATGAAACTAACAATTCTCATAAAATCCTTCAACTATTTTAATGAAAGGGTGTCGCGGTATTAGCTCATTTTTTAGCGAGGAGCGAGGTTTATATCTCAAAATGTTATTCTTTCCACGAGAATAAATAAACGCAAATTTAATTATAGTGATCATATTTCCCGCTAAGTGAAACTGATGAGCCATTATAATGACTAAAACTATAGTAAAATATCACAATAATGATAAGCCACATATCTGAGTTGGCCACACTGCTCTACTTTTCACATGACTCAAAGATAGATAAGCGCAATGTGATAAATTGATTAAACGAAAACAAGTAAGTATTGGACTTAGTTGACTAACAAATGTGATCCGTGATCCTCAAAAACCCTTCTCACCGAAGGGATAGACATTTGACATTAACTTGAGCATAATATTTTATTGTCGCGCTTTTTGTGATTGTAATAACAAAACGATTTATTGGTGGTCAATTTACTATTATATTGTTGGTCAACTACTGTTTTTACTTTTTATAGCTTTAAAATTTTAAGATTGACTGATACGAGAGTTTGACAAAGTTTGATAAATGTTGCCAAGCTAAAAATAAAATTGTGATTTCAATTCATTATGATTTACAGTTTACAGTGAAGAAAACCTTTGATTTATAAGAAAACACCGATAAATATTTGCTTCCAAAGTTTCAGAATTATTACGTAGGTGTATGTAAGCAGGCTCATTAGCATAGAAACGAGAATCGCATTGTTTCTTCCAAATTATTAAAAACTATAATTTCCTATGTCACATTGATCACTTGCGTAAGCTGAAACAAGAGAGTGGTCCGAGAACGTAATGTTGGAAGCATCTTTTCATTCCTCCCTACTCAAAAAAGTTCACCCCTGCATTTCGGACCTCCTCCTCAAGTCTTTATTTTAATTATTTCTGTTGCAGCAATGTACTAATGCGATTTCCTATAGCTGGGGTTACACTACTAACATCCGTGAGTTGAGTGGTTAAACGTATCACGTCCGAAAAAGGTAACTGCACGCTTTTTAATATGGAGTGGATAGAATTTTGCATTTTCTAAAAATGTATTAATCAACACATATATCATCCAGAGCACATTTTTTATAGATTAATTATTTAAATGTTTATTTATTAATATGCGACAAACTAGTGCGCCAATGACAGAGTAAGCCATATACTCTCTGTGAATAACCAAGCTCAATGATAGGGCCGTAACCCAACCACAATTTTTTGGGCTCTTTTGAATTTTCTGGGAATAAGGTTTAAAATTAATCCTGTTACCATATGTAATGAAGTTTGTCGCAGTTATTTCATGCGGGCTGGTCGAAGATTGCAAGATGACTGAAAGCTTGTCAATGAAACTAATATCGATGTCAGTGATTTCAGTGGCAAATCCTGGATTATAAAAAAACACACTTTTTAACTGCTCGCTGATTAGCCATAAGCTATTCTGAGTTCTGCTAGCCTTAAAAGTTGAAATATAGGTATTGTTACAATCACGGCGAGCAAATCGTTTTTTTTTCAGACACTTATCTTGATAAATTGAAAAAAAAAAAAAAAAAAATACTGAATAGAATTGGCCGCGATTTCAAGGACATGGTTTTTATTACCACGGCGGAAGCAAAACGACCGACCATAAACGTTAGCATGTTTATCAGGACGCGATTCATAATAATATGTGTTACGCAAAAATTTACTATTCGCGACAAAATGTACGGGAAACAAGTTCAGCAGAAATAAAAAGATGAACGTTGCAATGTTACGAATTATTACACTTTTTGATCTTCCCAACATTGATATTCAATGAAATAAATAATGCGTCATCTTTATACACCGGAAAATAACGCTGAACATTTTTATTGTGAGTAACATAATAATAATAATCACCGATGTCAATAACATTCACACAAGAAATAACAAGTGAAACTGTATTTTCATTTGGCTGCACGCATGTTTTTATTTGCAAAATTAAATTAGAAAAAGCTGGTTTCTGTTATTGGGAATGGTACCCATAGAAATAAAATAAAATTTTAAATTCTAATTCATTCAATCGAATGTTGTGCTCCAGTCGAAATTCCAAAATATTTGCTAAAGCGTTACGATTTTTCGCAATATTTTAGCATTTTTGAGTCATCGTCCCCATGACGACCTTACACATTGTTTAAGTCGAGATTCCGTTTATCTATTAACTCAATCATTCATTACACTAAACAAGATATGAATGGTTTATTAAAATCAGCGTAAATTGTAATATTGATAAATCTACATTTTATCTTTGCTATTAAATGGTAGGATGTTTAGTTTATTTCATCGAAAAATTTGACGTAGTGTGAAGTCACGCGAAGTGCTGTTTTTTTTCTTTCCCGTTGATATTCAGCGTGCATCATCACTAGTGTGACAATAATAATTACCCTAGTAAGGTACCTAACTTTTCATTTGTAAAATAATGTACTAACCTATTTGTTTATGGAATAATAAATTATATTATATATATAAAGATATTATATGTATAAAGTCCGTGCCTCCTTCAATACTGTTTCATTCAATTTATTTTGAATTTTAAACGCGATTGGGTTATTAAAAGATTTAGTGTTCATGGAAATTTGGTGATGTAGAAGAGCAATGAGTAGTTGCAGAAAAATATGGGGTATTTAACGTATGTCCGTATAAATGTGGATTGAGTGGAAAGGGGACAGGGTACTGGGAGGAAGAACAGGAACAATTTAAGGCATTTTATCGAGAATAGCAATTGAATAAAAATGCTAAGACAATGGTGACCTATGAGAAGCTAAGAGACGTGAGAGGAAGGAACTAGGAAAAGGGTATTCACTTTGTGAGGCAGATTCTCTTGGAAGGCTATATCAATCTATTGCTGAAACGGCTTCTATGGTAATTAAGTAAAAATAACACAGTGCTCTGACGGATGATTTAACCAAAATTAGCACATTTCTGCTGAAAATACAGGATGTCAAATAAATACATCTACATGTTAAAGCAATAATTAACTAGAAATTATGTAGCTCAGTGAAAGCCGACCAAATAGTATGCGTTATCTACTCAGCTATCTAGTCTCTGTACCAATATCTGTGTTTTTTCACTGCTTGCATATGTCTCCCATAAATTTCTCTTTTAATAGTCAAACTGTGTTGTGGAAAGAATGGATTTGAACCCTAAATCTTCACAGGACCGAACTTATTGTCCACTGGAATAACACACCGCTCATAATATTAGGTTAATTAAATAATAATTGACTTCTGAAAAAATGTAAATCAGGATCACTTTTCACAGAATCTAAGGAAGAATTAAGCCTGATATAGAAAATGTGTGTATATTATATGCATATTATGTTCATAGCATATAGTTATTCAGCAAGAACTACCCAGAGCAGCCACTTATTCTTATCAGCTTAAATAACAGTCGTAGCAAAGTAAATCTCATCTAAACCTCTCCTCTGGTGCAAACCTTGGTTCAAAAGGGTGGTATTGAGTAAATGCAATGACTATGTATAATAATAAATTATGTCAGCGAAATATTTTATTTTACATTGACGAGGCTACTCTTAGAATAAATGTAACATTTAAATATTTCCTCGGAGCGATATATCTGTTTCATATTTCCGAAGGAAGATTTATTTAAATAACAATATCCACTCCGAGATGTCTCTTATATTAAAATGTATCCATAGTGATGACTTAAAAGCGTAATTATGTGAGGTGATATTATTTATGCTATAAATCAAGTCATAAGCTTCCCGAGAATTTTTTACTATAATAATAATCTATTTCTGGGTTTAAGGCAAATTAGCAATTAATCTCCTTATCATGTAATTGAACTGGAAACGGTATTGGGTGGAGTTAAGGCAGGCTACTCCGTGAAACCCTAATCATGAGAGGGATTGCACGCACGAAGCGATCCTCCTGTGCTCGTAGGCAGCAGGTACAGAGATACTTGTTCCTCGCTTCTCCTTCATTGCACTTCGGTTGGCTTCAATACGTTAAGTCGATCGCATGTTATATCTGGATTAACGTCGGGAGTATGTCATATCTCTACAGCAGCATCCCTCGTCCTCGTATCTCGTTTGCTCCTCTGGAGCTTCCTTTATGAGAACCCATTTTCTCCCTTATCTTCGGCAACCCTCTGCGCACGAAAGCACTGCGGAAGCCATCGTCTGGAGCAGGGGTAGGAGCGGGGATGTCTTTTGAGGCCGGCAGTTTTATGGTTTCGAGAGATGCAATGAAAAGATTGAATAAAATCGTTGATACACTGCGGAATCCCAATATTAAACGCTGCGCAATGATAGTTCAGAGGTCTTCTTCGAGAAAAGTAAGCGAGTAGAGGAATGAGAGCCGATGAAACCTCCTTTAGGACCTCGACAGTTTAAAATTAGCTTGCCAATATCATTTGTAAAGGACATATTTACCCTATGCTTATATATGAGATAACTAATAGCATGGAATTTCAATGACTGTAATTTATTTCTTCGAAATTTGAGCAAGAAAAATCTAGGCTTCGAGTTTTAGGCTTGGCTGGTTCTCGTAATGTTTGTGTTTAGGGTCACAGACAGTCAAACCATATTGGTAAAATATCTTAGACTAGTTTCTTCTATGGTATCAAAAATCATATTTGTAATCCAAACATGAAAATACTCCTTCAACATAAAACATTTTCCGTCGTACAAATTCATCGGAGATCATCATTTCGTGAAGGCATTCTTAAAGTAATTTACTTGCACTCCTAAATAAATTACCAGCGCTGATTATCCAGTTATCTTTGCCAGTGCCGTAATCATTGAACTCGCGGGACTACTTGGGCCAGCAAAGTATTAATGGTTTTTGTTGTCAAGAGATGAGGAGGAAGATGGGGTGGAGGATGGAGATGACGTTGCAGTTTAAAGTCTTTGTGCTCAGCCAAGATGGGAGGAAAGCAGCTTTTGTTGCGGAGGAGAAGGGAGAGGGGGAGAGGAGGGTGTCACTAATGAAGCCACTGGCTTTCTGAGATGCGCGCACGGGTGAGTGACCGGGGAAAGGGGGGGGGCATGGGGGCGGGGGAACGCCCTCAACGGCGGCGTGTGGGAGCACGCGCAGGGGGCGCAGTGGGGCGGGGGTGGGTCTCGCGAGAGAAGGCCGAACGGGCGACGAAGGGGGAGAAGACGCAGAGGGAGGGAAGCGAAGCCATGGGAGAAAAGAAAGAACGGAAGAAAGGAGTTGCAAGGGGTTAGAGGTCACAAATCCTCGTATTTATATCATAATCGCATGTGATATACGTCATACACTGATATTTCTTCAATATTGCCTAGGTCTAAGTTTTCCTCTCCGAAAAATGCTCCATACCGAAGAAATAACTTAATAATTTCTGCAATGTATCATTGGACAAAAATCAGATCACGATTATTATTGATGACTCTCATCTTTGTTTTCCTTCAAATTAAAATTTAACTTAGGTTAGTTCTTATTCGAATATTAGAATGGGAATCGGTATTATTTTTGCACACAATTCTTTAAACGTTAGACCAATATCATCCGAGGTTTGCATTAAGAATAAATACTTGATTAAGTGCTGTGAACAACAAATTAAGGATGCTATTCCGTAAGTTAAAGCATAATTAGCAACAAAACTGCATTATATATTAGCGGGAAAGTCATCATATTAGGAACGAACCTTCTTTATTCCCTGCAAGTTGTTAACATTTAACTTAATCCAATCGCATTTAAACATTATGATTTTATCAATAACTGTGATGCATATTGTTTTTATTAAAGAAAATCATTCTTTGATTTAAGAACTGAGAGATTTCGTTGAACTTTTTTGGATCAGTACAATCCATCGTAAATAGGTTCATTCTCTGACGTAATTTCTTGAAATGTATTGCTCTGTGTAGCAAGAACTTACGCCATCGATTATAAATGTTTGTATTACATAAATTTCACACATTCATGTAATAATTTCTTAACGCTGTGTAAATCATTGGGTATTATACCGTGCACTACGGAATAGAATCATTGCGGTTGGGAAATCACAGAGAGTTTGCGGCATAGATGCGTTGGTACTGGAAAGAATTCTCAGCTAAAGAAATATTCCCGAATGAAATTTTTTATCTAATAAATAAGTTACGTATAAAGGTTACCACCTGATATTCAGAAGCTTTAAAAATAAATTCTGGCCAAATCAATGAGATAGTCATAAAAAAGTTGGAGATATGGGGCTTTATTAAATCTCCCCTTTAGTCCTTTTCCTTAGTTTCCTCATTTTTCAATATAGTATCCTTTGAGCCAATTTTATATGCATGCATTTGTTTAAAAATCATCAAAATATTCGATAAAAAGCTATTTAAAAATGTTATCGACAACAAGTAAAGTAGTACCCGGAGAAGAGCATTACCAGGCTTATCGATTTATTAACTTAATTTTTTTATTTTAATCCCATTTTTTCTACGTTAAATTGTTAATTTCCCTTAGAGATTTCCGTGTGAAAGTTTCATGAACAGCTAAACATGCGTAATTTCAATGTCTATTGCCATGGGTGGGGAGTAGAAATGTGTTTTGACGGTAGGCAGAGAAGTTTCAAACAAACTGGGCTTATAGGTTGAGAGAGTTTATTGCGTTAGTGGTAGCATCCTGGACAGTATGGGAGGGGATGAGAGTGAAGGGTGGTTGGAGCGGAAGATTGCTGTCCAGGGGAAGTGAGGGAGGAGGAGAAGAAGGAGAGCTCGCGAAGGACAGTGTGTTTTCGCGAAGGAGATGATGGCGGTTGCGAGGCTTTTTCGTGTTAGGATGGAAAGAAACGGGCTGAAGGCACGAGGGGAGATGAAGCGTGCTGCTCTTCAGGCGTAGCGGGGGACTGAAGGGGTGGAGAATGCGGGAGAGATATGTTTTTCGAGGAGTAGGAAGGAGTTGGTTAACATATTCTCGTGCTAAAGATGACGGCTTTCGCCTCACGGAGAGAAATTGGTTTGTGTGCGCGCTAAGGCCGGCGGCGCATTCAGCTCAGTATCGAATAAGAAAAGATTGAAAAAACAGACTTCTTCACCTCCTCTACATATCCCTCTCTCCTCTTGCATATTTCCTGCTCTTGCCGAGTGGAAGGGCGTCACGAGATGTGGGTGAAGGACGAGAGATGGCCGTTTAATTACTCCGAAGGCCCTTCTCTCTCTCGTTACGACACTCCTCCCTTACTCTGCCATAATTCCCGAGCCTTAGTGACACCGTTCTCCTCACACCCCCCCCTCCCTCCCCACCACCGATGGCCATCTCCTCCCAAATCCCATCCTTCCCCCTCCCTTCCTTTGTTTTCACCGTCTTCCCTAGACAGCGTTGCCACCTACTCAGTTTTGTTCACCCGGATATTCCTGCTTACATCTACATGCTACCACCATTATAACTTACCTAGCTGTTCCCCGCACCTTCGCTCGTATCACTATTTTCACTTAATGCCTGTCGCTCTGAGTCTGTCTAGGGGATGATAGGATTGCTTTAATATTTCCATAACCTTAAACACCGCGAGGACGTGCCCATGTACCGTTTCTCATGGGAAATTTAAATTGTTCCCGGCAGGTCCCTTACCTACTGCCGGATAGTTTTATGAAATTATAAGAAATGCAAAATATTTTACCTAATGGATTGCTCCATAATTTCCCATAGGCGATACACGCAATTCTCGTTTCATAAAATAATAAAGTCCTTTTAGAGTTGAACACTTTGAAGGGCTACGCTGGATCTGTGCAGCGAATTTAGTTGTAAGACGATCCGCGACTCCAGATATATTGTGATCATCCTAATAAGATAGCCCTAATCTCGTGACCATCCGTGGTCGTAACTTCGTGAGACTGGTCCAATGGCATCCCGAAAAAAGTTCCGGCTCTTCTATTAAAGAAACAGTCATTATTATTAGGATAGTCTTAGCGCTGACAGGGATAAATCTTGGCAGTATTCGTCATCGGAGAAAGTCAAAGCTATGATATGTCGGGTAAACGATTTAAGTTTACAATCGTTACTAAAACAAATTCATTCAACTGTCTATTCCACAAATCGTTTAAATTTCAACCAATACAATATATTTAGAGACAATGAAAGACTTAAGTTTCTGCCACTGGGAGAAGGCGGAGCAATTTCATCAGGTCACGGTACAAATCGTGCTCAACTATATCCTAAAACGAAAAACAGTTTTATGAAATTAACTATGAAAGTATGGTCAATTAGTCATCAAATTGAGCCCTTTTTCAAATACGATACTCTTTAATTACCAAAATATTTTACGAAAAATATGCAAATACTTTCATAAATTAACATTATGAAATAAATCAAACAAAATTTGGAAATTTTAATTTGAACTCGCTCATAATGGGGGTAATTGACATGCAATGTGTAAACAATTCGCTTAGTTTTTTTTTCCTCAGAAAAGTGATATAGCTCCATGAACCAGTAAATCATGAACTGTTAATAAATATTTTCACGTCCCGCTAAGCCTTATTAGCAGTTACCACTTTGTACAAAAACTGTGCACATATTATTTTCAATTTGGAAAATGTGTTTTATTCTCTCAGTTTAGTGAATTTTGTTGCATATTAGTTGAGGATACCTCATATTTAGCAACTTTATGACGTAAATGAGAAGTATTTGAAAACCCTAACTACTAAACAGAAAAAACCGGAGCCGGCTGGTTATAGAGCTAACTCGACTGACCGGGTGAAAACCTGTCAGGTTGCAGCACTGCCTGCTCTTCCTCTCCCCCTACTCCCCCCCCACATGTCCACCCGATATCCCATCTCCTCTAATGTGCTTCTCGCGGCCGCCGCAGTAGACGCCCACGCACACCATCTCACACAACCCTACTCGTTTCAACCCGACCTCACTTACTCTACTTAATGGCAATCTTCTTTCGCGACATTTTGCTTTCTTTTTTCCTTCATTCTCATCTTGATTTACGTATTTCCCTCCGGAATAGGTGTCACTTGATCATCGGTGACGGAGACTGGATTTCAATGGCGCTACGCGGCTTCACGCTATTATTAACACGAAGGACGAAACATGTAATGACAGATAAAAGAAAACAATTCTCTGTGGATGTATTTATTTCAGTCGTGTAGGCAATATTTATGCCTCACCTCTCCAAACAGTAACATAAATTTACTTGGTTATCAACATGGTTTCTGTCGTAAACATGATAATTTACTTTAATTTAGTCCATCATGTGGAAACATGTTCCAGTTTGAAATCCGTGATGAGTCTTCAGCCGATTTATTTGCTTGGACAACGCTGTATCATTTGAATTTATTTCCTTGTCACTTCATATTTTGCATGCACCCATGGGAATCCGATAGGAACATGAGAATGTTATCATTTAATAGAACAGGAGAACCCACGTGATTTCTTTCCGTGGTGAGTCTCGAGGGCGTGTACGTTGGGGTTTCATACCCGACTTTACCCGACAATATTTCATCCTAAAGTTAAATGTTTTGTATAATGTAATAAAATACGAAATGTGTCGTTAAAACAGGTTGTGGAGAAGTGGAAATGCGAAAATGTATTCTGTGGTGAAGGGGCAGTTCTGCGTGCTGGTGAATATATTATAATGGATGAGATACGGATATGGATAATTTTATCGGCCCATGGCTGTGATAGAAAAAGCTGGAGTTGATAGTTTGTCAAAATCGGAAAACACAATACGAGAGAGGAGATTACCATTGAATAATAACATGATTGAGGAATTTTACGTTTAATTTAAGCGTAATTTTATGTGTGTTTACTCAATAATTAATATTCGCCGTGACTAGACATTAAGAGTGATTAAAAATCTTAGAATCGTTTAGTTGAATGAAAATGGTCCAATTACGAGGGAATTATATTGAATGGGCATTTTCCATAAGGATTGAAGTATATTTTCTCCACTCGCTCCCCTTTTGTCCCACTAGTAAACCATACCACTGTTCATAAATCCACAGTCATGTTGGGCAAACTATATAACCACCTTCCCTTAGGAACCTGTGCTTTAATATACAGGATGCAATATAATCAAAATGTTTCTTCGCATTCAATGCATTTGTAGCGTTTCCTATTAAATGACTCAGTGGTTTTATTGATATTAAAATGTAACTGAAGCTGTACTTCGTACGACCTAGAGTCTATTCTGTTGACTGCTTTTAAAGATTACAGTGGACTTTAGCCAAACTCTTCCCCCCAGCTTCGTTTTCCATTTTCCATCCCAAGCCATTCCCTCTTTTCTCCCTCATTTCCACTTCCTCTGCCCTTCTTATTGTCTGGGCTAAGAATCATCCTATCATCACTTTTGCGTAAATTCTTTTGGTTTCTTCCAATCTCCATGTTATCACGCCTCCAGACTTTGCCCGTGCGAGAAAGAAGGCTGCTCTGCTCTTTATCTCCCCCGCCCTTATCTTTTCACTTCGTCGTTCGCGGCTTCGCTACTCCACCTTCATTTTTTCCCCCAAAGCCCTCTCCTTACCTCTGGCCTTCATTTCCTCTCACTTGATCATTTATGGACACCACTCGTCACCACCTTGCTCCTCTTCAATTCACCTCCTCGCCAAGTGTGTTCGTAATCTTCCAATTGCATATTGCGGGGACCAGGAGATTCCCTTACTTCCGATTTCATATCTTTCATGCCGGACCCTTCCATTTCTTCCCTTCATTTCTGGTTTTATATATAATATTTTTATTTGCCTTGTTATTTGAACTCCTCAATTTCTGCACACATTCTCCCTGCATTTGTCCTTATCGTGTGATAACATCTTTCGAAATTTTTATACTCAGTGAGTTTTCCTTTTTCACTACGCAGAATGTTTTCATACTTTACTATAATTAATAAAAACAGCCTAAATATGTTTTTATTTTAGCCTTTAACGTGTTATAACGAGATAAATATTATTTAAAACACATAGTTCATTAAATTATTGCATCATGTAAATTTATGCCTGACTCTTACTTAGAAGACATTTTTGACCTATGGCGAAGAAAGTTCATAACATTAAAGTACATATTTCATCGACATATAGTCGAAGGAACATGTACTATAATCGTATGAACATTTAATCGCGTCATCTTCTTAAACAGAAGCAATCAAAGTTTTGCCCAATTTTCGGAGGTAGTAATACGGATCGATAATAATATTACTAATTGGTATTCTACGGCTATCGCCAAAATGTTTAGTTGAAAGAGATAAAGGAAATACTGTGAAGAATTTAAACTGCAATACTGCCTTTTTCTGGCGCGCGCTTTTAGGAAATGACATTGAAACCATTTATTAAGCATTTACAAATAATATGAAACTTTAGTCACTTCTCATTCATTGGCCATTAAATCCAAAACACTTTTATGACCCTTTAAAATATCTATTGTACGTAGTTACCAGCGGGAATGTAAAAGCACAAACTTCTTTGATCGATTATTTAATGACAACATATTTCAAGATTTTGACCAACTTAATCTCTGAATTGCGCTGAAATGTAGCTAAATTTATAAGCTGCGCGAAAATTTATTTCACAAATATCGAAATAAAGATGTAATTAAAGGTGTGAACAAGCATATTAGCCAAGAACGACTCTGAAGTAAAAAAACACCGTGATAATCATCTTAGAGAAGTAAGCTACATCAATTTTTATTCAGTGCTAATGCATTATCATCCGATTGCTATACCTCCTCTCTCTCTCTTCCACCCTCCTTTTTTGTTCTCTCGTCTCAATTCGCCCAAATCTCCCTTGCCACCCACCCACCCACGCGTACATTCCCCCCCCCTCCCTACAGAGCTCCCCTCTCTCCCCTGTTTTGCAACTTAAGCCCCCCCCGTCTCGTTTAACTCTCCTCCCACCTCCCTCCGTTCCTCCTCCCCCCCCACACCATCACCCTCTCCGCACCACCGCCTCGGCCCGTAGGCTGTCGCGGCGCCGGTGACGGTTGCACTCACTCGGGGCGGTGGACAAGAAGAAGCAAGCCTCGTGGAGGAGGAAGAAGTAATCCAGACCCAACTCGCCCTTCCGAGCGGCTTAACGCTCCGCTGACGACGCCTAGACGTGTCCCAAATGAGGTTTTGATATGCAAACTGTGGCCAGAAAGAGACAGTGCTGGTGCGGGGGTGGAGGGGCGAGACGGGGCAAGGGGTTGAAGGAATCCTCGCTCGCTTCATCTCCTCCCCCTTATTTCACATCCCCCCTCATCGCCCCCCCCCCTGCCATCGACCACGGTATCTCTCCCCACCGGTATTTTTCTCCCCTCACTCCCCCTGTCTGCCCACTTAACCGGTGAGCCCCAAGATATGGGGATGAACGGCTGGAGAGGGAGGTAGGAGAGTAGGTTTTACACTTAAAGGTGAGAGTGCCCGGTACACAATGAGCACAAGAACGTAGCATACGCTCAGGGGTTGCAATCGCTCGTGCCTTCAAAACAGCCGATGAGCATACTTCTATTTTAAATGCACTTCTTCATATATAAAGCTGCAACTGGCTTCACACTCATTCACTGATGTATACGAATATTTAGGCTCGTCCAGTTGGCCTACATACTTAAAATTTGGTGGGTAGAAAGGTTTTTTCCCACAACATCTTAGAAAAATTGAACATGTTTGGAATGTAGACAGTGATTGGGTCTAGAATAGACATGGTCCAAAACCGAAATAGCATGGTAGTCAATGGGAAATACAACGCATGACATTTCATTTCACGCCTTAAAAATATGATAAAACACACGTACTACAGTAAGACTTAATGCACACACTAAGACTTAATTATGCGAGAAAGACTACATATTTGATGTTTCTCCAATCAATTTTTTATTTTCTCTATTTATTACTCTTGCCATGTGGCCTATGGCCTACTGTAATACCATTCAATTGAGAAAACACATACTCCGAGATATTTGATGGATTTGTTTTATTCTGTTTTTATGTTGCTATTTCAAAGTGTAATGAATGAATCGTTATCCAAATGAAACGCATTTGGAGTGAATTTTAGCATTGAATTACATTCTAACATATAGAAAGGAGGCTTTAATTGGATAAATTCTAGAATTTACATGTACATAAATAAGCGATATACGCAAAAATGCTTGATGGATGGATTTATGGTGGTTACCGTTGCTTGCCAAAGAATATTATTTGGCTCCTCTGTTTCCTTGAATTTACATTCAACTTTTTACGTCCTCTGCTCGGCTCTTTGTTTGGAATAATTCCAAAGTAAATTGTTTACCATCATGATACGCTCCGCGTTGTGGAAAGCAATCACATGAGGATCATTTGCACGGCTACGATAAGTAATATATTGTAATAATTTTCTTTTACAATCAATTTGATAAGAAAAGACAATACAATTAAAAACAAGGGACAATATTTTTTATAACATTCTATTCCAAATTTATCTATTATTTATAGACAGGATATTCTTCATCAGTAAGTACGATGAAATTTGTGAACCCTGAGTATTGTAAAGGAGGATTTTCAAACATGATTTGTTCTTATTTATTATAGAACAATTAGAGTATAATCACGTTGTTTTTGCTGGCTTTTTGGATTTCGAAAAGGCGTTTGACAAAGCAAATTAGGGAACAACTAATACATCTATGTACGTACTCGGAAAAATAGGAATCGATTTGTGTGATAGGAGACTCATCCGAAACTTATATATGACCCGGAGGGCACAGGTAGATGATGGTGAATCAGGGTGGGCAGTCATAGGCCGCCGGGGTAAGGCAAGGGCAGGTAAGGCAGGGTAAGTCAAGGAAAACATTGTCGCATTTGCTTTTTAACATTTATGCTGAGGAAATTATAAGAGAGCCATGGGAAGGCTTTATGTGGGAATAAAAGTAGGAGGCCAGCTGATAAAGTCAGTTAGATTCGCGGCGTTGGTCAGTCGGTCATCGAAGGGATTGCAAGCTTTACTAGATGCATTATAAATCCAATGTGGGTAAAACGGAATGAAGATTAACCGAAAGAAAACAAAAGTTATGGGATTCTCTAGAACAAAGAAAGCTAGGCAGGTTATAAATGTAGGAGGGCACAAGCTGGAGCAAGTAGAACAACTAGTAGCGCAACATAGAACAATAACGTAGCGTACTTGGGTAGTACGCTAGAGGAAAATGGGCGTAGTAGAAAAGACATAGTGGGGAAAATAGAGCTTGCTAAGAAAGCGTTCTGTAATGGGGACCGTAAGTATGTAAAGAAGAGGCTGGTTAGGAGCTTCATATGGAGTGTGGCGTTGTATACGGCAGAAACGTAGACTTCGTGAAAGGAGGACGAAAATAGGCTGCAGGTGTTCGAGATGTGGATATGGAGGAGGATGGAGAATATGCAATGGATGGAAAGGAAGACAAATGAAGAGGTGCTTGACATGGTTGGTGAGGAGAGGAAACTTTTGGATGAGATTAGGGGAAGACAGGGTAGGTGGCTGGAAGGGGTAATGAGGGGCGATGGTTTGCTGAAGGCCGTTATAGAGGGAAGGATGTTGGGCAAGTGGGTATGGGGGAGAAAGAGAATAGGTTTTATGGAGGTGATGAAGAAAAGTAGGATTACACTGACATGATGAAAGGAATATTAGAGGTAGATAGGTCCCTGAACGTAAAAAATAACCTGGAGGATTTACGTACTCTGACTTTCATAATAACCTTCTTTTCACCGGTAGATTACTCTATGGATAGGTATATTCGATAAAATGTTTAATACAATTGCATTAGAGAAGCATATTAGTAATAAAATGATAGTACCCTTAAAAAACATGCTATTAGAAAAGTGGACCTGGAAAAGTAAACATCACTTGCACTTTGAAAATTGGACCGATTTTGAGCCTAGATAAAAATTTTGGTCACAAATCGGAATAGCATGGTAATCAATGGGAAATTCACTCCAGGACATAATACTCTTTGAATTTTTAATATAAAATCAATACGCCTTCAACGATGAGACTTGGACTAAAATACGGATAAAATATATTTTTACGAAATTCTATTTTTTTACCTTTCTTCGTGTGATCACATGACGACACTTCAGTTTGAACTCAAGAATATTGCGTTTTTTTCTCATTTTTAATGATTAGAACTTCGGCATCTACAACTATTTGCATCGAATATAGAAAGAAATTTGCCACCTTTTTCTAGGATTTTATAATGTTCAATGTCAAAAAATGGTTTGTGGTTCCATGCGATGAGTCGGATTTTATTTTGGAGCTTTAGAAATTTACTATACATGTACCTTTTCACATCTTGACTCAAGAACATAGATTAAGGCTTATAATGTAACTTAAGCTCAGATCGTCCGATTCTTAGAAACCAACCAACAGAAATACTTTCCCCTATCCATAAATCAAACCACGGTATTTTTTCTTCTATAATCGTCTAGGTTTTTTTTAAATTTGCAATCCATTTTGTTTTGTGAATGTGATTACTTTTAAACCACTCCAGCGGGAAACGAATTCATCCCAAATAAAGTTTTAGGTTAATATATTTCACTATATTGTTCCTAGTGGATGTAAATAGTCTTGTTAACTTCTGATTATTAGTCTCATGAAAAACTTTTTCTCCGTAATTGACTAACTTTACTACATTAATTGAGAGATGAGCAAGAGTTCTCTTATGATTTTTAGTTAAGTACCCGATGCACGTTATGGATTGAACTCAACTGATCTGACGCTCTTATTTTCAACCATCAATAGCCATGTTCTATGTTATGTTCTCACGCTCAACGTAAAACAATCCACGAGGGGAAGGAGGGATGACATGCTTACTTCTGCAATGGAAAACTTCTTGGTCACGATTTGTATGGCTCCCAATCTAAACTCCGATTCCATCTTCGAAATAAAAAAATAATCCCTTCCTCTGAAACCTAACTTCTAAAGAAAAAGCAGAAGAATTCTCGGCTTAAAGGGGACGGTATTTTTTTTATTCCTTGCTCTCCGGCGGCAACTGCAAATGCAGTCGAGGTGATATGGTTCACAAGGGCGTGAGGTTTTCCAGAGCAGGCTGAATTTCCATGCTTCGAGATAGGATGGAGGAATAGGACTGATTTATTTGGCTTTGGTGACCAAACCCACTGTGGCTTAAAATCCGTTTATCTCTCAAATGTTATAAAAGCTAGTATATTCAAATTAGAAGGACTTTGCATTCGTTACTTTTTGCAGGAATAGATCGCTCGCTCCGGGAGACACGGTGGTCAGAGCTGGACGTACGAGGGAGTTTTCACTCACACGTTAAATTCAGTCACGGTTACTCTTTCCGCGGTTAGCTCGTCAGCCAAAATAAACTATAAACCTACTTCTATTTAAAGACGATTCAGTATAAGTTCGAAGTTTCTCCTTTGCTTTGATGTTAGGGTTTATTGATCAGTGGTAACTAACGCTTCCATATTTATGTGCCTTAGTTTAATGCCAGTGTCACTTTCATTTCATAATGCCACATTATTAACCAATGTTCCTACAGATATGATATTGATACACAATGAGAGTTGTGGCCCCAAAAATAATTTTAGAGCATATAATGATAGCTCTAGTTTTCGTTATAATTGTTAGCGTAAACCAAAGTTTTGAGTTTTTTAGTAGACAACGTAATAAAATTAGAAAATAAACTGTAGCCAGTGCTAACCTTCAACATGTCGTTGTTAACGTGTCCTATGTTTCTCAAGTAGTTCAGAAATAATGAGAAAAAAATAGTTATGGTGGTATAAATCAAAATGAACATAAAATAATTAAAGTGGTATATAAATGATATAAAGTTGAGGATTTTGTAATTTCTCCTCTTTAGTAAAGTAATCAAAACTTTATACTGCCTAAAAGAATATACCAATAATTGTTTGGAGAATGGTATCAGAAATATCATTGCAGATCTTTATCAAAGCAATTCAAGCCAATCTTTCAAAAGTCAATCTTTCTTCTTAATCATTAATTGTCAGTAGAAGTTTTTCGGATTTCAATTCAAACCATCGTCTTATTTGATTGATAAAAATAATCGTTTGACAATTATTTCTAAAATATAACAGATAAACTCCGCCATGAATATAGTTTAAGTGTATACTTTAATTTTTCGGATCATTGTTTCGCCATTTCAGTGCCATAAACATTTCCTAGGGCTGTGAGCGTTACGAGTGCGGACAGAATTTAGAACCCCAAGGGGGTGTACAAGGGGTGCAGTGAGTCTCCGAGATCCCCGAAGGTCTCGGGACGAGATGGGTTCCTTACTTACTGCGGCGATTTGTCGGCCGACCACACATCCAGTGTCCGAGTCCAGGCGAGCCGAGCTTCCCTCCCTCAAACTCCCTCAAGGTCCACGACATGGAATTCTAGTCGATAGGGAATGAGAACATGCGGACACGCGGGAGTGGAAACATCCGTTGGTGGGGGATATTGTACTACAGGGAGGCAAACTAGGATGACGAGAAGAAACTATGTTAAGGACGGAGGGCAGATGACTTCCTTGTGTGAAGAGAGCTAAAAACTCGTCGTGCATTTCAAGGTAGTTCCGCTGTCGGTCACAAACTTTTATTTTTAATTCCGGTGAAATAAATCATCGCATCATACATTAATTCAAGAATTTGAAGTGTACTTGTTGTGGAAATAAAACTTCATTAGCCACAATTAAAAATGTCTGAATTAATATTCAGGTGTACACGTATTCTGAAAATATAACTTTTAAGCGATCGCGGAAATAGAAGTGGACTAATTTAAGCAAGACTCGTAAGAAATTGGAATTAAATCCTTAGTTAATGTAATTATATCTTAAATTTTCAATGCCAGAAAAATTAGTTTAAACTTTCTTCAAGGAAAAATGACCGTAAAAAAATCAATTATATCAGGTTTATATTCTTCTTTTTCTTGATAACCTATAACTTTAGCTGTTAGGTTTAGAAAAAACTATTTAATAATAATAAACGGAGTAATTTATATGAGTAGTAAATATGGCGAGATATACTTACGAAAACTAAATATAATGCTACGCAGCCTACATTCTATATATCGAAAAAAGCAGACACTAAACGTTTCTTGGGAAATGTGAGATAAAATGAGAAAAGATCGCTAGGACGATACTGACCTTATCGTTGCATCCCTAGGGACGAGCAACCCTGGCGTAAAATTACTAAAAATTTGAAATTCCTATAAAAGCGCTTGAGTAGCGATATTGGAATGCTTGGAGACACTATGCTCACAGATACATGATATGCAATTGCACAGTACGTGCCCGGCTGCAACAGCGTCCTCCCCAACAGTTGCTCCGCATTCAGATCGGCCAACATGCGGTCGGATATGAGTAAGCATGGATATGGAGAACATCCAAACTCCCTCCAAGAGGCAAAATAATGGTTTAAAAGATCCGTAGATGGTGGGGGGGGGGAAAGAAAGAATTCCGCTGTGGAAGCAGAGGCTGTTGTTCCGGGAACCAGGCACGGTGGTGACGCAGGGAGAGGAGCAGCAGCAGCGTATTTACATGCCCGTCGTCCTCCCCGCGTCCTGGCCTCTTCCGTTGTACGTCTCCAAAGGGCTCGGGGAATGGCCCTCGCTGGCATCGAGAGGCGAGCTGTGTTCCGTGCGACACGGCTTCGGGATTCGGTGCGCAGGGACATTGAGGTGTGTTTGGGCGCATTACCTATTTACGCGGTCTCGGAATCCTCCACCGCCTCGTCCCCTGCTATTCTCCCTCCTTTCCTCTTTCTTCCTTCCTTTTCTTCATAAACGTTCTCCGCCATGTTCCGGCCCATATCCACGCCGCCGTCTTTCAAATTTCTCTCGTCGACTCCGTGAGCAATTACTTGAGCTCTTTAGCATTCAAAATGGGATCAATAAAGGCACATCAACGATCAATGAGACAAGAAGATGTTAGCAAAGAGAAGGGATTTTAAATTGATGGTGTTACAGTAGCACAGAAAAGTGCTCAAAATGAAGATTGTAGAGGTGACAGGTCTGTTTGAAGAAAAGCCAGAGAGAACATGAATTGTATTTTCGGAAGGCGAACAAGCGAGAGCAAAGCCAAAGAGTGAATTGATTGATAAAGAAACTTATGTAGACGTAGCCCAAAGATCGATGAAAAATATACAAAAAATAATACTGCAATTTTTTAAAAGGAAGTGTGATAGGGGATGAATGTTTCCCAAGCATTCTCTTCGTTGCATGATACGAACGTTATTGGAACTGATTTGTAATGGACATGTGTAAATGATTTAAGCGTATTAATAAGGTACATGAGTTTCTTAAATCATAGGAGACAAGCTACTATAAATACTAAACACGAACGACATGGTACATTTTTTTAATACGCAGTAATCTGCCTTAATAGTCTTGCTTTTTAACAATTTATTCATTCACTGTTAATTGCAGCTATTGCGACCTCTAATTGCTCGTGGAAAAATTGACATATTTAACCTTTTCATTCGGCAGTAGAAAAGGATTCAAGCCTGGAAAGCTCAGTTCCAATTTGTTAGGCAGTAAGCCACCAAGACGTTATTGTCTATGTGGTACATGTAAAACCTCTCCTTGGAATATCGCTCTCGAAAGAAATTCTAGACGTTTGTTACGAATGGAAGATATCTACAAAGGAAAGCAAATAAAATTCACGAGTATTTAACGACTGTTTTTGTATGGTAGAATCAATTTTGTTTCACCTTTAAGATGACATATTCGGGTAAATAATATAATAGTAAACATATCCTAGAGTTAGCCAAGTGCGTTTAGTTTTTCGGTATCATAGAATTCAGCAAGGTTGAAGTTGAAAATATATTAATCTCATTTCAATCTCAATCAAGCAAGTTCCGGTGAATAAAAATGATTTTTAACGCTTAGTGAACCCTGTTGGATTTAATTCACTAAATAGCTCTATGTTTTTAATCATTTAAGGTAAAACACGACTGTTCACCGCAAAGTTTTTTAGGAGTATAGAACGGACTACGGCGTTTTTAAGCATTTTAATCAATATGAATTACTCAAAGAGAAAACCATGAAAAGTTACGACAAAGTTGAGAAATATCTAACAAAAGGCTAACTGACGCAGAGTATGCGTTTGCGTTTGAAACGGTCACTTCAAATATAAAAGCAAAGAATGCGATGAAATCAGTACTAAATAAAATAAATTAAAAAGTGAGAGCTTCACTGAAGACAGTTGGTTTTATGTCACGGTTATGTGAACTAATATTCCACGTATGATCAAATATATTTTCTTTAAGTAGGTTGATTATATAAAAAATAAAACACAAACATTAAAATTCTACATTAGAGCACCGTTGGTATTGGTGGTAGATTGTTTCAAGCGATACACTTAGTGAATGAACTCTAGAATAAATAATGAACTTATATAGAGATGTAATGTAGACAGTGAAGAGTCATTGAATAATCCGAATATGATGGTGCTAAATATTTATTTAAATTGGGCATTGGGATAGGTATGATAAAATATATTGGTATTGCACAATATGGTTTTAAAGATAATGGAATATAGATTCATGCTAAGCCACAGAAAATGTATATTTTTATCCTTTTGCTTCCAATACTAAATATGCCTTAGAATTCATGATTCATACTAGTTGTGAACCAGTTAAATTTGCTGAAGGTTGTTAGGGATTCCCAGCGGATTAAACCGGACCTTTTCGTCCGAAGTTTCGGTGTACGTGTCGTCCATCGTAATCAGCCACTTAAATTCTACTGAAATTCTAAACTCATATATTTAATCTCTAAGCCATTTGCAAGAAACACTGGCGTGCAAATTCTTGAAATCAAAAGACCGCCAGGCACTAATTTACCTAAATCAATATTGAAAATCAGTTGAACGACTCAAGCGTCAAGGGGCTGAAGGAGTTTTAAATTTACAACGTCAATGTAGTTCACAATTTATGGAATCTAGGTTAATGTATAAACGATAGTCCAGCGGCAAAGAGTTAGAAGAGAATTAACACTTAATTCAGAGTTTTTTTCCCGAATCGCGGAATGACCAACTTTTAGCTCCGAACAAAATCTAAGGTTTCAGGCGTAACTTTTTGGAATTGGTATACGCCACTGAATGAATGTGTACTTTTTATATTCCATATTTTTTTTTCGACCATGGTTTTGGCAACCACTGTCATTATCAAGTTGCAATAAAAATCGTTCGTATGTCTTGTATGTATGAGAACTGGGAGGTTTGTTTTACAAGGTTGGTGGGGGGAGGAAGGAAATATGGATTGAGAGGAGTTTTATAAATTTAGACTCAACATCAAATTTTCCCAACACTTGTTAGATACGACGTTGATTGTAGTGATCTTAATTCGGAGATATCACATACACTGTGCAAAGGAATAAATTTGATTTTCTAGAACGACTTGACACTGTACATTCCGGACATGCAAACCTGGTGAACGACCGGACATACGAAAACCACTCTCAATTGATGTCAGTAATGTTACCGAACAATGTTAATGTCAACTTTTGACATTTATCTCCCGTTAACCTTGGAAAGCAAACGTTTATTCCTCTTCTATTCCTCCCCAGTTATGTTATTAAGTCATAATACTCCTACTTCTGCCACTGCTTTGTGAATCTATCCACACCTACCCCGCCAAATTGTAAAACAAACCTCTCAGTCCTCTGAGCTGTGTATTTAAAAACTGTGAACGCTTGCTAATATTGATAGCTTTGATTATAACAATAATAGTCGAAACCATGGTAGGAAATAAAATAGATTAGTATTTAATGTGACAGAACGCCCATTCCTCCTACGGGATTGCCTTCCGGACAGATGGGAACACGCGACCGTGACGGAGCGTCCAGTCTTAATAATATGACCAGCCGGCGTCGGAGACCCCCCTCCTTTTCCCTCAAATTAGGACACCAAAGAAAATTCACAAAAATTAAATCTCTGCAAAACTTAAAGTGATACCGGGAGGCGGGATTTAAATGAACATTGGGGCTTAGCAACCGTTTGGTGACGGGTCCGGTAGATTCGATGTCTAAATTCTTTTCGGGGCGTGCGATCTTTTTCCGAGTGATACCACACACGACGGGATCGGGACTGCGACTTGACTGATGACTCACACGTAACTTTGCATTACATACAACTTATTACAACAAAATCGACTAGTACACAAAATTATAGCAAAGGTGGCAATATCTAATTCTAATGAGAGATGAGAGTGAATGATTTGCGAAACATAAATGAGGGTTAGTAAGAAGATGATCAAGATGTAGCAAATAATTAACATAAAAAAATGCACGTTTACCAATGACAATTCCAAATTCCAAAGAAATAAAATGAAATGATTTTACATGAGCTCCACGTATTTAACTTGGATTATGTCCGTTGTCCAGTGACACGGGAGAATTTAGCTTGAATAAGCACAATTTAAAATGAATAGTCTGAAGCTAAATTGATGAGTTGAAATGCTCTCTCTCTCAAACACTGCTTGTGTTCTCACACGAAACTGAGGTTACGAGGAATCACTGAGGTTACGGGGTCGGAGATGGGACACATGGGACTTTTCTTCGCTACGGGGTGTTGAATTGGGAGATTTCACTTAGTGCTTAGCAGCGGTGCGGCAACTCCTTGGTGCGGCGTGGATCCACTGCTGTGACCCTTTCTGGTCGTTGGCTCAAGACTCATTTCCCAACAGCAAACTGCTGTTCTCCTCCCAGTGCGTTCGTCCTTCGTTGATAGCTTCCCCGATGCCGTTGTCTCGTTCAGCCGTCTTGAGTTAACTTCACCAGACTGAGTTACCAGACTGTCGCGAGTGAGCGAGTAAGAGAGAGAGAGAGATCGAACCCTCGGTGCGTTGTCTTTTATCAACTGTGCCCAAGCCCTACCATAACCACATGGATGACAGATGAACTACACAATTGCGCTTCACTACGCTACCGTAACCTTTGTGGCGTGCCCGTCAAGCCGGAGCCGTAGTCCGCGTGCAGTTCAAATAGGCTTCGCGCCGCGACTTCTATGCAAGTCGTGTATTTGGGCATTACCGTCACATTACAAAATGCAAATTCATGTAGACTCCAGCTCTGATTTAATCATGTAGTCATTGAATACTGTAACTTGAAATCAATTAGCTCATTGTATTCAACGAAATTCATTTGGTTGATATCTTACTTGAAACTAGTCCATTATAGTCTCTATTCGAAAAAGATATTTCCCTACAAAAATATATATTCGTGGGATGAAGCTGATCCCATACGCCATCTACGATCATATACATCCGAAGTGTAAGGACAGTTACGGTTACCGATTTTAGAAAGTCTTCGCACAGCAAAAAATATAGCTTGCTAAAGTAAAAGCCAGAATCAAAATTTTCCCTTACTTATCGAAGTAAGGTTCTTCCCATCCAAATGCTTGTAATTAAGAATGTTGACTCTTGGCTTTAGACGTCCGTACATTTGAAGAGCACCAGCATTCCGCGTTTAAAAGAACATTCTTATATACAAAACTAAGCCATTGAGAATTTATGTAATTTGAATGATAATTTCACAGTCCATGCATAAAAAAATCAATTTTTTTTGCTGAATATGACAGGTTCACTCACTGGTTACAGCATAAGTGTTTCTTTTAAAATGTAGATATAAAAAGGTAAATCAGCCACTGAAACCGGAATGGAGCTATTTTTGTGGGCTAAAGAAAGTAAAAAGTCAGGCCCCAACAAAGCGGGGATTATCGCCATGGATTGATTTTATCAATCACATGTGTTGAGATTTATTGTTTAACTATTGTTACTATAACTATTTGTTTCCTGGCGTTGCAATATTACGCTTAATTGCTTTTTCTTAAATCAAGCATTTTTGAACCTGGATATGCATCATATGTCCGGAGACATGGTGGATAAATAAAAATCAAATTTACGAGTACCTCAATTTATCATGCTTCAATTTTCAAATGATATCTCGTTGATGATGACAATGGTAAGTGATTTTCTATGTTGCTTAGGAAAAGGTAAATTCAACGTGCTCATATTGTTTCACTAATAAACCGGTATAATTGAGAAAACGATTTTTGGAAGCACTGACTCCCAATTTCTTTGCAATTACGATCAAATCTATAAAGAACAATTCAGCGCATTCCTCGGGACTGCATACGAAATGATGTCGACGGGACTGAAGACGACGTCAAGCAAATTTGACGTGATCGGCAAAGCAGAAGGATGGATCCCGATGTGAATTTCGTGTATAGGAGAGTAAGCGGGTGCATGCATCCGTGAAGAAGTAAGAAGCAGACATATAGAAGGGAGCTGGGGGAGAGAGGAATGATCGTCAGAGTGGAGGGAAGAGAAGTGAGAGGATTCAAGGAGGCGAATACTGAAGTGAGAATGAAAGATCTCCAGAACCCCAATGCAAAACTCTTCAAACAAAGTCAAACCTTTGAAAATTTCTATTCCTCGCATTTCTCCCGATCAGTATCTATATTTACTTGCTTGGATTTTTTCCACTGTCACCTTCTGGATATTCAAGGGCTAGAAAGCGAATGTGAATGGCAACATTTGAAACAACCTATCTTCCAGAGCACCCCCGTGGTAATTTTACCCGCACTTGAACGCTGTTGAAAAACCCTAGATTTGTCACTTTTTGACAATTTCGATCTTAGGAAGCTTACCTGTTTCCTGCTAGTATCACAGGAAGAATATGAAAAACATTACAGAGGGAGAAGTGGGAATGTGAAGTCAGAGTGGAGAGAGTCAACGTCTTCAAAGAATAGCAATCTCCGAGTGGATTTCTCAACTTGAGACTTGCATAGGCTTCTCTTCTTAGGTCCATTTTTCTCCTACTCATTTACGCCCTACATTATCTGTAATCATAGTTAAATGGCAGGGGGCTTCACCTTAATTTTTTAACTAACCGTAATAATAGTCATGTCCGTTTGTTTAATCAGTCTGGGTGCACCGAAGAAAGATTCAGGAGAGAACTCAGGAATGGAATCTCGTTCTCTATCATGCGAAGTATTGGGGACGGCCGGTCGCAGTTGCCATGCTGATAACCAAAGGTTTGGGTTTGATATCCGCCCCAAAGGATGATGTTGTGTTAGCTTTACGATCAAGGTCTTATTTAAGGCATGTAATCTTAGCAGTTGTAATACCTAAAACCCACGTCTACTACCACGGCAGTGACGAAGAAGAAATTATTCGTAGGATGAATTGGAAACTTTTCTTCAACCTCATCGGAACATATAATCGTTCCGAAATCTTCAGTTGATCCCACTCATAAAAAGGAACAACTCTCCCATGCCCTTCGAACTCGCGAAGAAAGAGCGAGAGCATTGGTCCTCAAAGCCCCACGATCTCGCTCCACCAACTTGTCTTCCATCCCGTTATATCCACATTTATCTCTCTTTCGGTTGGTCGTTACTCCAACCCTCATCCTTATTTTCTAAAGGGGGCTCACCTTTCCTCATGCGAGGTCACGACGCAAAGGGACACTCCAGAGGTGGCAAATCCAGTGGAGACGGAGAAGGCGGCCGAGAGTAGAAGAAGACCGCGAGGACACAGGGATGATGGAGTTAAAAGATCAACCAGAGAAAGGGAAAGGATGTGTCGGATACAAGGATGAGGGATTTAGTGTAGGGGAAGAGCGGTGTGCGTTCGGAGACTGTGGATAAAAAGATGGAAGGGTATAAGACGACCGGATCTGGAATTTCTTCTGATCGAGGAGCGAGAGAGAGAGGGAGACGGTGGGGAATGAGAGAAGAGCTTGTTGTGGATTGGCGTTACGCGTGAATGTTGAGGTCTGACGTTCAAAAAGAGTACGCGCCCTTGCGTCCGGGACACTCAGGTGAAGTGTCTGATTGACGAGTAGGTCGGCGATCATTGGAACTCTTTGAGACGTCAGCCCGTGGTGGCTGCGGGCGAATGCCGGAAGAAAAGTGACGGCCCTCCTTTTCGCAGGAATGGTGGCGAAAGTTATTCTTCCGTTACCCAAACTGGTTCTATTCATTCTCTTTGTTGGTGAATATGATCTCAGACAAGTTATATCTGAGCTGCTCTCGTCATTCTACCAGATCCTGTGCTGTCTTTTCTTTTTCAGAAAACACTTCTGCATAAACCAAGGACCAAGCCATCCATAGATAAAGATAAGAAAGGATATATGCTGATAAATAAAGGAAATTCAGCTGAAGGATGGAGAAAATTTGCAGTGTA
The DNA here is from genome assembly GCA_963573305.1 of Pyrrhosoma nymphula. NCBI lineage: Eukaryota > Metazoa > Arthropoda > Insecta > Odonata > Coenagrionidae > Pyrrhosoma > Pyrrhosoma nymphula. The sequence goes on along the minus strand of OY754336.1, from coordinate 24,942,972 downwards.
ATTGTATAACGGAGAGGACATAGAAATGGAAAATGTACTTCCCAAAATTGAAGATGTAAAAGAGGAAGAGGAATTAGGCCCTCCAATAACTAAAGATGCAATTAAAGACACATGCACTAAAAGACCAAATAAAGGCAAAGCAGCGGGAGTGGGTGATATACCTGTGGAAATGCTCATGAGTTTGGCCGGAGAAGCAAGGGAACAGCTCTTCAAAGTTGTTAGAGAGTGTTATGAAGGAGGTAGCATGCAAGGGAATTTTACAACCAGCCTAACAGTACCCATTCCAAAGAAATCAAATGTATTGAAATGCGGTGACTACAGAAAAATATCCTTGTTATAGCACATTTTCATAATTATGATCAATGTAGTTCAAAACAAAATAAAAGGAAGATACAACAGCGTATTGACGATGCCTAATTTGGTTTTATTAGTGGAAAGGGTACCAGAGAAGCAATAGTAGCTCATAATATTGGAAAAATTTCTGAGAATGTTTATGGAAACCATTGTACTCAATCTTAAAATATTTAGAAAAGGTTTTTGATACCTTTGACTGGGACTTTCTTTTCAAGTCCATAACAATATTAGGTATACACTGGAAGGATAGAAGATTAGTAGCCGAGCTATAAAAAAAGCAAACGACGAACATCAGAAGTATTGGATTTGAAAGGAATAAAAATATAAGATAATATGGCGAAACAAGGACTCCTGTTATCACCATATCTATCTAACATTTTACCTGAAGAAAGTGAAAAGAAAATGGAGCAAAGAGTCAGAGGAGTCAAAATAAATAAAGTAAAAATCAAATCGAAACTAGAAGCTATGACGTGGTGGTATAGAAGCTATGACGTGGAAGCTCCATATTAGCAATGAAAAAACTTTGTGACTTCCACAGTTTATTTAATTTTGAACTACCGGTTTCGGCTGTCAAGCCATCATCAGGTACATTGAAAAAAACATTGAAAAACAGATTTATATATACTATCGGAAGTTGCTATGGGAGGGGGTGGGGGTTGGGGGTGAGGTTGGTTGAGTAGGGAGGGGAAAGGGGGTATGTGTTGTGACTGGGAGGGAGGGTGGGAGGGGGTTAATCGCTCGGGTTGTGGGGGTTGGGGTTTTGGGAGGGTGATGAGTAATAAGGACGATGGGTTAGGAAAGGTTATGTCATTGACAACGTTGTTTCCTTGTAGGGTGATCTCCCGAATTTCGAGGGCATCCATTCTCCTTCCTTTCCCTGTAAAATGCAGAATTTCGGGCTCAAAGCTGCTTCGGTGCCCCATCTCCAAAAGGTGTCAGGCGATGGCTGACGAATCGTCCTTATTCTTCGAGCATGCCTTGTGTTCTTTTGCTCTTGTTTTGAAATTTCGCCCCGTTTGACCAATATAACAACATTGACAAGTATCACAATTTTACTTAAATATACCAGATTTTAAATTAGGTTCTACTACATCTTTTGCATTGTTAAGCCATCTTCCCAAGGTGTTATTATTATAAAAACATACCTTGTATTTATTTTTCGGGATTGCTTGGGATACAAAATAGGATAGGGGGCCGATAAAAGGTATTTTACACCATTTGGCTGACTTTTGAGGCTAGACGGGTAGCAAGGAACTTGAATAAGAGTAGGCATTGTGTTTTAATTTTCTATTTAAAATCCGAGTAATTAAAGATTGCTCGTATCCGTTGTTATGAGCAATTTGTCGTATTATATTATTAGTTCATGTTTAAACTCAGTTTCCCGTAGGGGGATGTTAATGAGACGGTGAACCATGGCGTGAAAGGACGCGTGTTTATGAGAAAAGGAATGACATGAACTACTTGGTATGATGGCATCTGTATGAGTAGGTTTCCGATAAATAGAAAACCTGTCTATAATTTCAATAGAAATGGTCAAATCTAAAAAAATTAAAACTGGTCCTCCGACTTCGATAGTTAACGTGATTTTCTGATGGAGGCCATTTAAAAGGGTTAAAAACCGGTCAAGTTGTCGCTTGCTGCCCGTCCACAAACAAATTATGTCATCGACATATCTATACCAGTAAAAGACATTCTTAAGTAATACGTCATCAGAGTTAAAAAGTTTTCTTTCCCAGCTGTCCATGAATATATCAGCTAAAAGAGGTGAAAGCGGACAGCCCATGGCCAGTCCTTCATTCAAACGGTATAATTTGTGGCCAAAAGAAAAGTAATTTTGACTGGTGTGGAGTTGCATGAGTTTTAAAAGTTCGGTGGCGGCTTCCGAAGTGTCTAAGAAATTTTTCTCTTTAAGGGCTTCGTTAACAGGGACACATGTAAACAGGTTCGAAACATAAAAAAAAACCAGTTTTGAATTATTTGGTAGAGTCATGGAGTCTAAAGTTCGTGAAAGTTCAATAGAGTTTTTGCTTCCAAATTTTGGGGTGTATGACGACATGCTGCGGAAAAGAGAGTTCAATTTGTAAGCCAGCTTGTGCGTTGGAGATGAGACATGTGATATAACAGGTCTAACTGGGTAATTAACTTTGTGTATTTTAAGGAGGCCGTAGAACCTCGGTGGTGAAGGGTTCATATTGACAAGACCATGTTTCTCTCTCTCTGTCAATAGGAAGCAACAACTGTTGAGCACTTGTTTCATTTGTCTCTGGTACACAGGGGTCAGATCACGTATTAAAGGTTCACAATTGTTATCATCAATGAATTGTTGACACTTCGTGGCATACTCCTTTCGATCTAATATAACCACACTGTTTCCTTTGTCACTGCGGGTGATAGTAAGGTCCTCGCGTTTACATGCGTAATTAATGCTTTTGATCACTCTTGCTGTATTTGAAGGTACGGGATCACGGGTCTGGTTTGTCGCTATTAATGAAGCACTTTTGGTGATTGTAGATGCTAGTGAATATTTGAGAGCGAGCGATTCATTCCACAGTGAAGCTTCACAGTCCGTCACAAATTCACTAAGGAGTTTGGGCTATATATCTGTTCCTGGAGAATATTTAAATCCTTTATTAAGTAACTGTTGTTGTTGGTCCGAAAAAGTGAATGACGATAGATTCACTACGCGAGGGTGAAATTTAAAACTTGAGTAATGGTTGCAGGTGGGCCAGTGTCTCTGGAGTTGATATAGTTTTGTAAGTTTCCTGCGGATCACTCCTAGTTTTTTATAGGCAATTTCACTCACCCGTCCCCGTACATAGTCGTCTAAGAACAACCTTTCCGTGAAAACACAACACATCTTTTTACACGAAAGCCTAATGAAAAGATTTTCGAGGTAGAGTTAGAAGGGAGGAAGAGCAGGGGGAGGCCAAGGCTGCGGTTTTTGAAGGGTGCTCAGTGCTCACGATCTAGTGAAGGTTAGGAGATACGGCCAACTGAAGAGAGTGGCAGAAATTTGGACGAATCAGTTTCAGTGACATGGCCTAGCCTGATAGTTGATGGTTATGCGGTTTTCTTTACCACCATTTGGTGAAACTATCCTCCCGAAAGCTTTCAAGAATCTATGCCCTAGCAAAGATCTCTCGATGTTCCCCCATTTTAGAATATTACAACTCTTTCGCTATTCTAAGGGAGCGGTGAAATGGTTTCTGCAGCCATGCTTTTCCTTTGCATGGAAAAATAGAAAATTTAGAGAAATGAGAAAAGTATGACAGATGAACCGAAGGAATATAGCCGGAGAGAGGCAAGGTCGACGCACTGGCTGCGGAATTTTGGCTTCATAAATACGCACATTTGCGTACCTACTAGGCTAATATCGTTCGAGTGTGCCGGCACTTAAGCATGGAGGAAGCATGTTGATGGATTAGCTGGTAATGAGGATGATGCTGATGTGACATGCGCATTGGAAGTGTATTAAGCAGAGAGATAATTTGAAACCTAGAGACTGGAATTTATTGCTGACAGGGAAAGACTAGCGATAACCTAAATTTAAGTATGGATATGGAACGTTGCAAACGGAATGCAGTTGGACCACTTAAGAACCAATAGGCGATGTGTTTTGGAGGCGCCAGAATGAAAGGTGTCCGGGCTTGAGTATTAAACTCCTTCCCTCCAACGCTGAATACGTGATTAGAATACTCTACGCATTGATCCATCTTATCTTACTCTCTACCACCCTAAATCACTTATCACTTCGCCCCGTCCTGCACCCACGAGTATCTGGTCAAAATAGAAGATCGGTAGCACTCGCATATGACTAGAAACATTCATGTGAGAGATTCGCTCTCAAAATAGCGTCAAAAATTATTTTGAAAATAAATGAGAAGGCAAAAAAAGCGACTCTCCCTTTCTGCCAAGGCGAAATAATCAGGCCGGATGAATGCAAGGCAGGGACGAGCACAGGGAGCTTGAATAAATGTCTGGGAGAGAAGGCGTGAGACAAGAAGAGAGCATGAGGGGAAGGAAGGAGGGGGAAAGAAGACGTAGCGAGGAAGTAAGAAAAGGAAGGCTTGCAGAGGCCTATAGGTTTTTGCCGCGAGAGGGCTCAGCGAGGAGACGAATTGGCTTGGGAGATGTCGCCGCGTCTTTGTCTCTGTCTGTGACAGCCTTAGACGTCGCTAATACTCTTAGTCGTTATCCGCTTCCCCACACCCCCCTCCCCTCTCCGCCTACCCTTCCGGGACCACCTCACACCACACCACCCCATACATCACCCGAAACCATATATTTTCATCACGTCTCCCTCATCTATTCCGATTTTTATCCTCACATCTGCATGTTCTTATCCTTGGATACTGTCTTTTTTATGGCACATGAATCTTTTGTCCATAAATAATACTCTAGCTTAATTTTGCTCTTGGAGACTCATATTCATGCAGAAGAGGAGTAGAAGTAGTTGATACTCTGGGCGAATTTGAGAATTATAAACGATATAGGAAGAGAAAAAGATTGTGGTTCCTGTCATAGCGCTGGTGTTATAGCATTAACAAACAAATTCTTCCTGTCTAAACTCTTGGCTTTTGGTGTAATCGTGGCTTCTACTTCCTCGTGATTTCTTTCTGGATACTTACGTATAAAACACAATAAAATTGACTACCATTTTCATTTAATTAAATTTCATAGCAGAAATCTCCCGGAAAAGGATATTGGTCAATCAATAATCATCCACATATTTAACTTATTTAATAATGAAACAGCCTACCAAGAGAACATTTACCAAATGAGGGGTTTGAGTTTTCGTTCGAAAAGACATAAGTAGTTTGTATTTATCATGATAACATTGATGAAATCGAGGTGTTAACTTGAACCAAATTCCAAAATGGTGAGATATGAATACGAAGGGAAAGTCATTTGTAATTATTATATTTAAATGTTTTCATGTATTTTTATTTATAAATTTTACAATAATTTACATACTGGTTGTTTTCATAGATTTTTGCATTCAACTTTATTTTATACTTTGCCCTTAGCTTATATCTATTTAACCATCTGATTTTTAATGTTATTATTTTTTTAAGAATGCGCTTAAATAGCAAGACCCCTTAGGACCTGAGTCGATTTTTATTCATTGCAAAATTAGTTGCCTTGCATGATTTCAGGTAGAAGATCAGTTCCTACATGAAAGAAATTATGGTTTCAATGTATTAATTTAAGTGCTTACATTTTTTGCTGAATTTTAAGTTTCTCATAAGAATTCTCATCATTTTGATCGATAACCATACGGATATAGGACATTACGGGTAAATCTCTTTAAGCGCTATGAAAGACTACTGAGGCATTAAATGCATTCAATTAAAACATTTATACCTTCCAAAAAATAATATGATATGTTTTATTTTATCCGTGATATCCCTTTCGTAATATCCACTTTTCACTAAAATATATATGAAATGGGCAATATTTTGTAACTTATTATATTTGACTTCAACTCTGGTGTATTCACTAATTATATCATTATATCCATTGTTTGTCATAATATTAACATGATCAGTGACACGAGTATTTTTATCATCCATAATACAATAAATATTTATGCCAACACATAAATTCGGCAAAAACGACCAAACAAAAACGATTCCAGTTTAGCGAAAAAATTCTTCTTTTAGATAAATAATTATTAAAAAAATTCTTTGGTGATAGGTAAATGCACAAAATTGGCAGTAGGTTTCTACGATTTCCTTGTTCTAAATGAAACCATTTATTGTGTTCAAATATTGGAGGAGATGGTGTATTTAAAGTCCAATTTCACATAAGAGACTATATCACCGTCTCTGCTTGTTAAACGAAGATCACAATCTATTTAAGGATTCTACGGTGTATCCACATCTCTTAAGCTTCTAATTTGTTTATAGTGTTTGATTTCAATGTCCCACCTTCTAAACCATGAAGAAGTATCGACCAAGGGTAACATTTTACAAACCTAGGTATTAGATCCAAGTCAAAATCCAAACATATATTTAAATTTTAAGAATGCCTGTCGTGCTTGTTCAATGTGGCGTTTTACTTCTTCGTCAGATGTCCATTCTTCGCAAATCCTGTGCCTATGCATATGTTCCTAGGTCTTTAAATTTGCGGAATCCTTCCATTGACACTGCGTTAAATGTTATGCTACAGTTTTGAAATAAATTTAAGCTTCGTAAGGTGATCATAACTTTTGTCTTTTTGGTATTGATTTTCAAGCCCACTGATTTACTGTGTTCTCCGCGTTGATAAGCTGTTACAGATCATCGGTGATTAGGACTGTGTCATCAGCATAGCGGATGTTGTTAATCCTTCTTCTGTTTTCCTTAAATCCCAATTGAATATCTTCCAAAGCCTCTTAAAATATTGCTTCCGAATAAAGGTGAATAACATTGGAGACAGCACACATCCCTGTCTTACTCCTCTCCTAACTTGTATTGAGTTGGCATGATTTTACCTGCACAGTTGGGCCCGAGTATCAGTTTTCAATACGTCGGGTGTACGTTTTATGTATTATATTTTTTATGCTTTGTTCTTTTTATCTTAAAAGGGTTTAGTTACGTTCATTTACCACATATACTCAATAAATTCAAGTGTTTCTGTGATATAATTAGGTTAAACCAGACAGAAACAGTACACAATGCTCACTAGAGTTTTGATAATCCCCTTTTGAAAATAAATTTCAAGTTGCAATTCTTAACATGTGTAATTGTGTCAGTTATTGCCTAACCACATTATTTTGCCTTAATGTTGCATGGAATTTAATGCTTCATTCCTAATGGTCTATACTCGTTAAAATGGTCGCTTTGTCACAATGCATATTTATTCTCCGTTAAAATTATTTCATCTTAGTGAAATAAAAAATAAACAACCGAATAGTCTTCCCTAGTATATACGGAAATGAGTAGCACCCTTAAAAGAGTAATGCATGATATGAAGTGAACAAAACCTAATTTTCTTAACGTGCATATAACCTAAGCAATCACGATTCAGTGTGATGGTGTTCTCCGCACTTAAAATTCCTTGAACAGCCAAATCTGCGGAATCAACGCCTTAAGAAAACGTCCTTGCGTTCCGAAAATATTACCCAAACAATGTAAACTGTCACAGTCTTCTCATGGTTATAAAAGGAGCTGCAAACTGATTCATCATTACACTTTGCTCATGCAGAGTGACGTACAATTGTTATTTAAAGAAACAGCCGCAAATAGTTACTACTCATACTACTCCACGTTTTTACGAATTGCATTAGTCCCTTTCCCAGATCATATTAGGTCGTATTGCAGTGAATTTTTGCGTATCAGGTTTACTCATAAAATTAGACGTAATGTCCATTCCCAGTCATTTCAAATGTTAACGCATAAAAAACAAGCGTTTTGGTAAGCCAGAACACATTTCAGCACATACCTTGTTGAGAGCCCACATCACCCTTTAAACTTATAGCGCTGTAGTTTTATCTCGGTCCTTACGATTTGAAGATATAGGATCCAAGGGTTGCTGTGCTTTGTTAACTCCATTTATGGAGTCCCCCGTGACATTGCAGGACAACAGTGCATGTCGGGTGACAGAAAAAACTCGAGGCCGGGTGACGGAAAAAATGACAGGTCGGGAAAGAGTTGAATGCGCCAAATCGTTAGAGACAGCATTTTCAAATTCTATTGCGGTCTATTTTGGATTTCTTTGAAAGATGCTGCATGGGTTGGAATCAATAACTCTTCTGATACTCGGAATCTTTCCGCGAGGATTGTTTTCTGTTAATGTTCAACGATCCAGCAAGGGTCTAGTCATTGAATTCCACGCACTCTAGGCTTTTAGCCTGCCTCCCATTTGCTAGGCAGGGTAATTTTTAGTTTGTTAAACGATAAGGTTAACCACTGCCTCGGCGATTTATGCGGAGGTGATGGGGTTTTTCATGTCGTATTTACTAAAGCAGTTACGACAGGGTGTGTCTTATAATACTTTTGCATTTGCGGTCCTCCGAGAGAGGAAAATTGCTGTCCCTAAATTAAAGCTACCCATTCATAATGGTACAAGAGTAGATTTTACGGATAGATAATTACTGAATTTTCGATCAAATGCATACTTTTTATGTGGAGTGCGGAATTTTGTAAGGTGAATCAAAAATGCTTTTATACATTAGCTAGTATCGTTGATAAATTTTATGAAATACGTCCCATAAAAATGTGAGGAATCTGCTAACAAAAAATATATCACCTGCAGTTAGCTGTCATCATGAAGTCACATTTTTATCTTCGGCGTTATTTATACTTACCTAAGATATCTCATTAGAAAATATTAAAAAAAGGGTTGTATAATAATTAATTTTAAAACACTTAAGACAAATAAGTCATATTTATCTAGGAAGATATACATAAATGTGTCAGTTGCTAAGTTTGTGAGTACGCGACGGTCTGGATTCCATTCCTTTACTCCTAATAAAAAGTTATTGCGTTGTTCCTAAAATATATTTCTTCAAATAGGTGGCAGTTAAGTTTTTGAATCAAAAATTAAATCGTGGTTGTGAGTGGTTTTAATAAAACTAAGTAATGCAAATGTGTGGTATGCGAATAAATAGGATGTTTATGCAGTAGAAGCCCTGAAGTTACAATTTGAGGAGCGACTTACTCGTTATTATCCACTTAGACCTGTTTTAAGTTAACCCTAACAAAGTTTATTGAGCCAAACGTGATATTTATTTAATAATGCTACAAATTTAACTTTCCTCTGATAGCTTCCCAGTCAGGTCTAGTCATACTAATTTTAGCAGCTAATATCTCGTGATGTGATGCGTTTGTTTTCATAGCTTTCACATTTTTCCATAATTTTTCATAAATTAGAGGAAAACGTTTAGGGCATTTTCTAGCCCATATCTTGGAATGGAGATGCAAGGGAAATATTACCAGAGTAATCAAAATAGCAGTGAATGTGGTAAACTGAAATATGAAGATTGGAGACTAGTGCCGCGTAGAAGAAGGTTGATAACTTCATATTAACCTCTTTCCTCGAGTCTATTGAATATCCGAGGAAGTTCGACACTAATTGGAGAGCAAATATTTTATTACTTTGGAAATATTTTTAAGCAATTCTAACAGTACTGGACTTATTTTGCATGTATTTATCTAAAGAGTATAAGGAATCATTAACTTAAAATCCCAAATATGATGTAATCAAACGTTAAAATACCCACAGTGGGCTTCGATAAACTTTAAATCAAAAGTGCTTGCACCGATGAGATATTTTCAAATCTCAGTTCTACGGTGTCTCACGAGTATTTATGACCCAAAATAAAATAATGAGTTGAGGGATTCGCGAGAAAACTCGAATTTTGTGTATTCGATACAGATTATCGCGTATAGTTTTCATTAAACGCCTTTGAATCAAATGTTTTCAACTTTTTTCTGTTTTAATACCAAGGATACACATATCAATTGTTTATTTATAACAGTCGTGAGTCAAAATTCCGACGGCAAGGACGCACGAAGAAAATTGCCCACATATTTCCTTATTCTGTTTTGATCAAACTAAACCAATAATCCCCATAATGAGAGGATTGAAAAAACTTTTTCGGGAACAGTTTGAATAGAATGACGCAGTTGATCGACTCTCCCTTGTTTTGTGCAGTTGAAAACGAGATCCGTACTGTTTAAGACATCGAAGAAAAGACCGTAAGATTGCCAGAATTTTCCATGCTGAAGCCTATCAAGAATTATACTAGATCAAAAAGCAACTCTTATGTGACCTTTTTCCGAAATTCAGTATTTGGAAACTTCGCGAAGGGTAATATTTTGCCGTAACGAAAGAGTGTACTAGCCGAAACGAGGACTGTTTAAGTTACAGGTAGGATAATATTTCAAATATTTAAAACCTTTTTAAAATGTTGCACAGAACTTTGTCAGGACAATAAAAATTTATTTTTTTCATGTCAAATCATTATTTTCATGTTATTTTTATAATCTTCTTTCTTTAAATTATCTGACGAGTAAAATTTGAAATATTTCTTTCTTTATAATTCCCTGTTCGGTTACGTGCATTCCGTCTCCTTTTACCTTGAGTGGGCGTTTGGAGAACTTGACTGAAACTTAAAAAGCACCGATTCAAATACTACTGATAAAGTTGTGTCATCTCTATTGAAACGAAATGATAATGATGAATAAAATTAAATGAAAAATAACAGCAATCTCCAACCATATCGTTATCTCAACCACACGGTAGACGTTTGCAAATATCAATTAATTAAAGAGTTAATGAAACTCCTATTTAAACATACGTGAAAGCTGACAAAGCTTCATCTGCGCCTGAAACAGTCACTTACGGCATAGATCTTGAGGGTAGAATACAGGAACATTCAGAAAAACGTTCTTTGTCTAATTAGCATTTGAAGTTCGGAATTGATGATGGAGTTGGATTTAAAAATATGGTATTTACGCTAAACGCTTTAAGGATTCGGGTGTTTATAAATTTATGTTTATTATTATATAAAAAATGATAGTAAATCTGGCACCTAATTCTCAGGAAAAATATGAGAATGGTTCTCTCTTGTCTGCAACAAGTATTACCAACTTTGCGGGAATAATAGCAACCGATCTGAAATTGTCCTACATTCTGGTTAGTAGAATGTCGCATATCAGTTACTACTCGAGTACCCGGTGTTACGAAACCAAAGATTTTTAAAATACTTGCGATGCGTACAGAATAATAGCTAATGCGTTAGTAAATTAAATGCGATGGTCTTCGGCAGGAGCTAAGAAAACAGATTCAAGATTTTACTGCGTCCACAGTCCTCTATTTTCTGCTCCTCAAGATAAACAATTTCTCGAAATCGTTCCTCCACCAGTATTGCATTTAATGATAGATGTCGTGTGCACATTATTTACACATTTATTGAATGAATTTGAGCAAGATGCTCTTCAGTGGGCAGAAACATGCAGTATGATTCGCGGTTTACGTCAAGGGAGTTCACATTTCAACGGTAATTTGTACAAAACATTGTTGGTAAAACTTGATTTACTGCGATTAAGAAGTCAAAATTTGGGATGCTTGAAGAACGTAACTGTATTAGAAAATTTTATAAATATTGTTCATGCCTACTTTGGTAAAAACTTGGATCCCGACTTCAAAATAAAATTGCCGCATTCAAAGAGAGCTATATTATGCTCAATACGGCAACACCTGAAGACCACGCAATATTTTTTCTCATACCCGATTTTTGCGACAAAATGCAAGCAGGGCTTGGTTTCTACAGTGAATAGTCGGTGGAATCTGTCCACTCTGATTTCAAACCTATAAGGGAAAAGCATATTTAGTATGGAATCTCTTATCCAGAATTCACAGAAATTCACAGAAAGACTACTTCGTCCTTTTTGTGAATATAATGGTTTGCACTAATTTCAATGGCTTTTAATATTATTGATGTTTGAATAAATGATAAGTCAACTATTACTGAAGTGGCTTTTTATTTTTCTTATATTATTAATTGAATATGATCTAAAACAATCATTTATTATACAGTAAGCTCTTTAACCTTGCAAAAGAATGATAGTACAGATTATGTAATAATGTTATGTATGCTATACTATAGAATGGTAGCAAAATCGGAGTTTCATGCTATAAGTGACTCAAATCATTGCTCGCGCTCTAGGTTCGAGAAAATAAAATAAAATTAGTTCCAAATTATTTATTTCCAGTTCAATTCAATTCAAAGATTTTAAATTAGATTACTCTAATTTAAAATATTTGAACATGTTCCGAACTGGAATTTTTAATACCGACAATTGCTAATCGATAAATGCCATATAAACTACAGAAATCAATATTTTTCGCGAATCCCTCTACCGATTATTTTCTTTCGGGTCTTAAAATATTCTTGAGACATCGTAGAAATGAAATTTGAAAAGATTTCTTTGGCGCAAGCACTTTCGATTTAGAGTGGATTGAAGCCCACCGTGTACCACGTTGTAGTCGGAAATTGTTTTTATTTCTGGTTTTCAATGCTACTTTCAATGCCATCCTCTTTAATTATAAAAATGCAATAAAATACTTCGTGTTAATTGCAATAAAAGTTCAGAAAAGTTTTGATGATTACTCTTATCTCTTGTCACAACCATCATTTAGAAGCACTAAAAAAATGAAATGCATAAAAGAAGAAAATATTCTTGTATTTGCTCTAAAGTGTCGCAAACTTTATTCTTGCGCCTTAGCGAATGATTTGTTAAGTTTTCTCATCTTCAATGGATTAAATGGTAGTACCAGAGATAAGTTAGCCTATCAAATTAATAATAATAATTCATTTTGTCATTTGCATTATAATGAATCACAATGTTAGAGTTTATGCATTTAATAAGAGAATTGTTTATCTTATTCGGTGCCAATCAATATTTTTTTTGTTTTTCCTAGTGTTTTATGTTTCGTCTTTACAATTATACTTTTAGAAAAACAAGTTTCATTTGAAATGCCGAGTTTGTTATTCAAAATCCTTCTCTTAACCAATTCGAGGAATAAAACCAGCGCCAACTTGCTAAGTATGTTGTGCTAATATTCACGGTAGTAGTATTCACGTATTTCCAGCCAAAAATCCCCGTTTCCTTAAGAGGAAATTTAAATATTAATTGCGCCAACTGCACTATCTCCATGAAAGTAGGAACCTGCCGATGTAATCACTCTCAATTATTCCCGTCTTTCGACGTTTTTTCAGCTCTATTCAAAGGAAAATCGGTTATTTCAATATGTTCAAATGTAGATTCAGGTATAGTTATAGCGAAACTTGTCGGCACTCATCAGTGGAGAATTAGATGACACTGACCGTAAACCAAGCTTTGATAAGCAGGCAAAGTTGTCAAAGGACTCCCGCAGGGTCCTCTGGGAAAAGGCTCGGCCACTTTATCCCACATCTAATGCATGCTTACTCCCCACCTTTGCGTCATGCTCTTCACAAGCGAGTGCTACCAAGTTTCGCTACACCTATACCCTCACAATTTTTTATGTTGGCCCATGAATATTACAAGGGACCATAGATGATTGCGGACTTGTACGTGACCTTTTCTGGTTCACCGGTTTGACCTGTTTTGAGCATCACACGCAGGTTTCCACTATCTGACGTTGTTTTGACGGAAATTTACGCGTTTCTCCGAAAGACCAATTACTCACTTATCTGCGGATATGATCATGTCCGTGAAAAGCTAGCGTTACCGCACAAGAAGCACTAAATGACGCAATTAACACTCTGTTGAAGTGTATTAGTGCTATAAACCTGCCGGTAAAATGCATTTTAGTTCTTGGAAAGGTTTTGCTCCGTATGTTATACAGGGAGAAGCAACAAAAAAGTCGTGCGTTAGATGCACATTGATAAACCCACTCGTTCTTGTTTACCTGAGGAATAATTGACTAACACGTCATTGAACCGAAGAAAACGCATGCAAGAGACTTGTTTTCTGCCTTAATTAAGTTTTTTGTGCATAATAAGGTCGTTCTTTCTTTATCGAGGGTTAATATTATGGTGCTGAGATTGCATGTTTCATAGTATTAAAATGTTTTTATTATAGCATCCAAGCAATGTCCGACCTACGGTCATTCAAAGTGTTGCCCTTATAATATTTGAAATAGTCAATAGTTTACGATTTATCTGAACAGGCTGCTTTAAGCGCAATTTTCAATAATTAGGGACAGCCCGCCAAAGTGAGCACTCCATGAAACTTAAAATCAGTTTAAAGTAGCCCATCTGAAGTTCTTCAGCACTTTGTTACGTTCCAGTTTGTGAGTACTCTCAATTTTTCAAGTGATTTCGCATCCATATCGTTTTCTTTCTAAAGCTATCTTTAAAATGAAAAAGGTACTTTGCAGCTCCGCAGTTGTATTATTAAAAACACTTAGGAATCGCAAAGTTTTTTTTATTGTTACTTAATGAAATAATGCCACAAAGTAGAGCCTGAGGCTGCCTTGTGGAGTTACTAATAAAACAAATAATGACAATTAACTATGAATCCTTATGCTTACAATCGTTAAAAAGAAGAGAGTATTATGATTATTCAACACAAACTGAATAGAACCATTGGAAAAGCAGACCAGAAAAGAATAGAAGTATTCGAAACCTGGTGTTGGAGGAGGATGCTGAAGATAATATGGAGGAATAAAATAAGAAATATATTGAAGTATACAGAGGAGTAGAAGAGGACAATAACGTATGGAAAACTATACGGAAAAGAAGAACCAGATGGATTGGGCACGCCCTGAGGCACTATGAGTATGTGAAGAATATAATTAGAGGAAAAAGATTAGGGAAAAGTCCCGCGAGGAAGGCCAATGGAAAAATACATAGACCATAGACTAGCATTAGATAGGGAAGGATTGAGGGCTGCAGTCAAGCACTCTTATGATTGAACCACCAATGAATGGTGAGGCTAAATAGCTGTTTATTGACGTAGAATGTAGATTCAGGGAAAATATGTACTAAAAGTTTAATCCATTTCTACAGTCCTACTACAGTCTACAGTTAAGTGTTATTGCTATAACGAAAAAACTACGCGATGTTTAACATGCACACTTTCTAAGAATGGATGTGGATTGCCGTGAGCTAATGAAGATCTCGGTCGTGAATAAACAATCAAAGATCCATTACTTCCTTCCAACAGAAGTTGTTTTTCACTCATGTCAGGAATTGAAATCAAATCGCGGAGTATATGGCAACCGTTTTCGACGTAGAATGAAATTCCGGAATTTTCATTTATAAGCGATGAATTTGTGAAGGCTTTGAACGGGTGGTTCCTCATTGTGGTTCAACGCGTTAATTGTGGAACGAACTCGGCTTCGTTGTGGCCTTCTAGACCCAAGTGCTATATCACCATGCGAACATTTGCATTGTAAACTTTTGCTTGGGTCACATAATCATTCAAGGTGTGGTGGACCGTAGTTAGGCTTGCGTGGTGGTGATTCTGTGGTCGACCACCGCGACTATGAGTTGGGAAGTTTCGGCCGATTAAAGTTCAGCAGTGCTATCCTTCCGCAGCGCGGCGTTGCTTCCGCAGCGCTGCATTGGGGTTCCTGAAAGTCACAGCTTTCTTCGCACGGCGATGAATCGTTGCTGGCCAGCGCGGAAAAGAAGTGTTACTCTCGTTTGAATTTAAATCTATTAGGACTTTCTCCGTTTGATTCACCTTTGGCTTAAGAAAGAGACATCAGCCTGTAAGTGGCATTAGTAATTAAAATTTTGAATTATAATAATCCAAAAAGAATTTTGAAATTGAGTATTTGAATACATACCTGAAAAACAAAGTACACCTTGAAACAGTGAACTCCATTCCAAAGTGAGAAATTCTCCTTAGTTTTCAAGTGATTTGGAAGATTCTCATTAATTAATCTGGATTTTTAAAGGCGAGTGATAGTAACGAAGCAATTTTATTTAAACCACGGACTTAAAATCAGTCCCCAATGACAATTCTTGCTTCAGATCATCCCAACGTTACTTTGACCGGCATTTAGTCAATTTTGGATCAAAAATTTTTATCCCATATTGCTCCCTGATTTTATTTTATCCTTATGCTCGCATGAGAGCATCTCATTTGTTTGTCGCATAAAATATCTTCTCGTATTATTTAATGCTGAGGCAGCCATGTCCCCACAAGGACGATCATAGGTTATACCAAGTAGAGAGTATTGTTAGAACTACCTACTTTCAATGTTCTGAGTTAGAGTGCAGAGTTAGAGATTCAATCAGTGCTCTCTTTCTCTCGATAAATATTCTCTCTTCGTATTGTGGTGGAAGAGAACAGTCTGCCCAAGATATTTCCAGGAGGCTGGTAAATTAATTAAACGCTATTTAGATTCACCTACAACCAATGCAGCAGTGCATTAAATATTACTTCTTTTGATTGAATGTGATTTTCCTTCTGGCAAACATAGACTATACCTTGATTTTAGAATAAAATGCCAGTGACCAACTGTAATTCTGTTTGTCAATAAGTAATCAAAGTAATGTTTACTGATTATATAAAACCTCGTTATTATTCTTCATATTAAAACAAGTAATACCTCACTTTATTTCTCACACCAACCCAGGTTTCGGCACATTGTGCCATTCTCAAGGTGACAAGCTTTTATATAGTACCAGGAAAGTAGAGGGGAGTAGAAGTTATGGAGAATGAGTCACTGGCTGTGGGAGAGGACGAGGAAGGTGACCATGGAATGCTCGCGTAAAACAAACAGGGGTGGAGTGAAGGAAGGCGAGTCATGGTCAAGTTTCACACTGTAGGAGAATTGGTAAATTGATGTAGAGAAGAGGTGAATGGGAAGGAAATATATGGTTATTATATAATTGAAATACTGCGGAGCAAATCAAAATTTTTAAATGTTTCAAAAAAGTAGTTTACGTCCCCTGTTTATAACGTGTAAAAAATCGTGATTCAAAAGTACACTAGTGATTTCCATTACACAAATGTTTTGATATTCCGGAGGAGTCGTCGCGGTTTATAAAACAGTGTCTGCATTCATTCATTCTGTTTTTGAATTTTCTGCCGTTTTGAGCAATTTGGCCAATGTGGCCAAAAATATTTCGTTTTGCAATTCTCACAATTCAACTCGTACACTCCACTTTTCTACAAATCACAGTATTTGTCTTTAGCGTTAAAAAAATACGTGTCATCACTGGGTTATAAAATGCCACTCTGTTCTTGTCATAAGGGATATTTTACTTAATATAAAAGAGTGATTGGATGTGAAAGGTAGATTGCACTAGTGAGTTGGTTTGTCCTTGTTCACCTGAATGAAAGTTATCATGTTTACAGCTTGTTTATTAATTGAACGATCTAAATGTTTATCAATTACTTTAGGGTCAAATCCATTCCGTTGAGTTTGATAATATTCAACTCTTTTTGAAAATCTTTCTTGGACATTGGAATGCTGGTTATTCTGTTCACCATTGATTTAAACAGTTATTTCATGAGTATGGTGATGATTTGAGCTGCTAGGAGTGATGACATCCGTAAACGTTGGTTTACGGTAAATTGAAGAATAATTATTACCATTTTCAATGTGAATGCTCATGTCCAAAAAGTTAATGCTATTACCCCCATATTCCAATGAGAATTTGATGGATTGATATAATGAATATACGAAGAACGTAAAGCTCTCTAGCTGACGCAAGGTACATCACCATATACATATAAAATCATCAACATAACGGTGCCAATAAGATATAGTATTTAGATATGGATGCTTAGAATCAAATAACCTTACTTCTATAAATTGTAAAAATCCAGAAAAACCTCTGATACCCCATACTTCCCTGGTACTACATAAGAGCAAATCACCCAAGCCTGTCACCTTTATAATAGCATAATATGCCGAAACCTGGGTCGGTATTACAAATAAAATGTGGAATCATACATAGTTACTTATGGGAATATGAAGAACATCAAGAACACACACAAGAACATCAAGTAACGCCGGAGACAGTCTTATATTCCTTGTTATTATACTCTAATCTTTACACTTGTATCTCTATATTATTACTAGTTAGGTAGATTTTGCTGGAAAATGTTGCCTCTACAAACAGCTACAGGCCCTTATCCCCTGACTCGATTTCATTCTCCAGCTCGGCAAACGTCCTACCACCCATCATCCGATCCGCAAAGCCTATCATCTTTCTTTTCCTCCCCCGCTAACCCGTCATCCTCCCTCCCTCTATCGCGGCCCCTTCTTACCACGGCCACTTCGACCCTCATAACCCGTTCCGACCACCATGAACTCCTAATCTCCCCCAGCAGTTTCCTCTCCTCACCCACTATGCCAAGCACTTTCTCATTCTTCTTACTTTCCGTCCATCGAACATTCATTTTTCTCCACACCCTCATTCCAAACAGCCTATTCTCATCCCATTTCACTCGAGTCCACGTTTCTGCGCAATTCAACGCTAAACTAAATATCAGATCATTTGCTAATCTTCTCTTTGCGTATTACAGAACGTCCATATCATCCAGTTCTCTCCTCACAATGAACGACTCTTATTGAAAGTAGCAAGTATATGAGGAGAAAAATTGTAAAATCGATATTGCAGGTCTTCTCCTAATATCCAACTTTGCGCATTTTCCTTCACAGTAACACTAAAATTTTTTTAGTTGCTCGTCTTGCTCTAATTTGTGCTTTTCTGCATTTATGATCACCCTTGTTTCAGGTGCATCTGATTACTTAAGATTTCTTGTGATCAATGTTCATTCCGTATTTATCGCACGGATCTCGTGATACATCCACCTAAATCTAATCTTCTCTTTGACTGTCCAACCAAAGGTTCATGTTCTGATTCGCTGCTCATCAGAGAATCTAATCAACTCTACCATCTTTCCTACTTTTTTCTCTACATCCTCTAACCACGCATCTCTTATTTGGCATCTCTGTCTAAACGTGAAAAACATAGGTGACAACGGTCGATTACCCACCACGATTCCTCATCAGCTACCCGTACTTGTGTCGCCTTGGCCGTATTCAAGTTTCAAATGAGGATTATAAGAAGAGAGTTGCATGGAATTGTTTCTCCCCCGACTATTCCTTTTTCCATAAGTAGCTTCGTAAGTTTTTCGAAATTCTGTCGATTGGATGCCTTTTTGATATAAACGAGGCGAGAAACAACGCTTTGATCATAGTCTAAGATTGCATCCCGGGTTCCTTTGCTCTTTCTAAACCTGAAATACTCGTCACTTAAGTAGTCATCCACTCTAATTTTCAACCTTCTATTGGTGATTAAAGGTATTAATATAAATGAAACTCTATAAAATAATCTTTTAACTATTCATTGACGATTTAGTAGATACTTTTTCCACCACGGGATAAATATTCCTCCTAAATGCAGATGTCTGTAACATTTTTAAACTTGTAAATTTCTTTGACGGCATATTCCCCTACAGAAGTTCCTCGATGATCTAGTTGATTGGTTCAATAGTTGGTCCCTAAAAATGGACCCAAGTAAACCTTCCGTTTTACTTTTCACTCTCCTTTTGAAGCACACGCTTATCAAATGTCAAGCCAGCTTATTACTTCAGTCAATTGAGTATTTGAATTGACTATTTCAGCTTATGAAAGTGTTAACTAGGACCCTCAAGCCTTTTACTTGGGGGTCATAGTTAGCACTAAGCTTCTTTTTCGTGATTTCATAAAATCTTTTCCTCATGTACTATTTCATTAGCGGCCTCAGTTTTTCGCTATGGAGAGATAGCTGACCTAAGTGCTCTCCATATGGTTTTCTTTGGCTATGTTTCCCCGGTACTTGAATACTGCTAAAACATTTGGGCCACCGTCACAACATCTACTCTCAAACTCCTTCGGAGACCAATGAATTTCTTTCTCTCCAGAATTAGGCACCGTCGTTTGCAATTGTGCAACTACTCCCTCGATAAATTAGGACGGTCTACAGACATTTTCCTCCCTGACTGACCACCGTGCCCTTCCCGATTGCAAGTTTTTCAAGAAAATTGTCAATTCAAACTAAAGTTCATCTTAACTTCTTTTTTTTTCTATCGGCTCATTCACAAACGACGCGGCTAAATGAACTTATTAATTGAAATACCCCTTTCTCTCTGTTTTCAAATAGTCTTTTATCTTAAGACTCCAATGTATATGTCTCCATCTACAATTGTACGCTGAAAAGTGTTCCAGGTGTTCATTCCATTCAACTCGTATCTATCTCACTCCTCCCTCTGCTCTAATTCTGCTCTCGTCTATCACTCTCCGTCTGTTTGGTTCTATTTGTTCATTGTATAATGCTACTTTTGTTATTACTCTGTTTACTGTTTTTATACGTTATATAGTTTACTGCTAATTTTTTAAATACCATCGTTATTTGTCTCATGTGGGGAGCACATATAAGAAATATTTGTGGCAGTGCTCTGAAGAAACTAGGATTCGTCAAGCGTATTGTGGGAAGATTTTCGGATGAAAAAGTAAAAGAGAGGTGCTATTTTGCACTCGTCCGGTAACACCTTGAATATGCAGCGAGCATATGGGATCCGGTGCAGAAAGACTTAGTCCGGGAACTTAATAAAATACAAAGGAAAGCTCCGCGATTCGTCAAAAACTGCTACGGGCGTACAGACAGCGTTACACAGATGTTAAACGAATTAGGCTGGGAGCCGCTAGAGACTTGGAGGCTGCGCGCTAGGCTTAGATTGCTTGAACAATTGAGAATAGATATCTTTCAGAGCGACACGGAGAACATCATATTAGAACCCAACTATATTTCCAGGTCCGACAGAAACAATAAATTAAGAGAGATATTTTGCCGAACGGATAGGTATGAGAATTCGTTTTTCCACCGAACAATAAGGGACTATAATAAATGCTAGGCGTAATTTCACAAGATCGTTTCCTTTTTATATGTAAACGGCTGGTGTCCTAACACCCCCCGCCACACGCCTATTGAGGCGGCTTGCGGGGTAGTATGTAGATATAGTTGGCCCTAAACTAATTTTTGGATATAAATTGTGAATCAACAAAATATCCTTTTTATGAAACAATTCTCAAAAAAAGAATTATGGACCGCAACAGTTTTATAGGAGATATTTTCTGTTCACACAAACATTAATAGTCTATTTCTGCCTTAAGCTCATTTGGGCAAGTGCTGAACGTAGAATTGCCTGGATAAATGGTGGAAACGTCCATTTCCACTTAACTCATAATCACCAAGCATAATGGCCACTGGAATGAACGCGAGTTTGAATTCACATCGGTAAACTTAAAGCAAGCAAATGAAGATGACTATGCTGTGATTGCGTTGCCATTGAAAGGCAATAAATTGGGTATGTGACGTGGCTAACATGAAAGGCAAACAGTCTGATGCTATTTCAATCAGTTAAGAATGTGCTTCAAAATAGAGTTATTATCTTCGCTAATGACTACAGCCTGCATTCCCTGACCCTGCTTTTATCGTAGTACATTCTTCGCCAGTAATAAAAAAGTGTCAAACGTGGCAGATTACACTGTAAGGGTCCTAGTTATCCTTATCATAACTTCTTAAAATTTGTTGACAAAAGATTCCACTGAAACTTAATCAATCAAACTACACATTGCGCAAAATATAGTGGTGATAATATGGAATGGTGACCACAAGTAATCGGTAACACTCTCATGCAGGTAAATCCTTCAACTAAATCTCGATTCTGTGGCCTGGGGGTGATTAATGATCTTGGAGCAACGATGTGAGTGTGCAAGAAATCTCTCATTATTATTTATCGCTGTGCTATATTTTTTGTGAATATTTTGCGCCCATCACACTATATACGACCATTTTAAAACACAAATAAATTCGCAATACTTTTTTTTCGACATTGTGTGCAAAGATTAGCTTGCTGCGTATTATATATCCTTTGGCTGAAAGACTAGCGTCTTCGTAAATAAAAAAAGAAACGAAAGCAATGCTTTTATCGCATCATAACCTGCGTAACTCAGCCTTATAAAGGCCCTGTTACTCAGTGCCTCCACTCTTTTTCCCCTCTACACCAAACCGCCTTCATCGTTATCACTTGCCGAGTGACGCGCAGGTTTATTACCTTGCTTCGACCGTATCTCACTCCTCGGATCTCATTTTGGGATCCCGTAGGCCCTTAAGCCCTTTCCTCCTCCTCCTCCGCCATCTCTTCGCCCACTCTCCGTCTCATTAAACTTCTACACCTTTACCCTCTCCCCCCCCCTCCTACCCTGATCTATCGCCTTCCACAGAACCAACTCTCCCTTTCAACAGCACATCTCAATCCTAAGCATTATACCCCCTTATCATTTTTTTTCTGTTGCTGTTACAGCTAAAGGGTAATGGCCTGCTGTGGAATTTATTCCCTTTCGAACGATTTCTCCGTCGCAGGAGGAACTTTAACAAGCACCTTTTTTCACAATTTATGGACGAACTGCCAAAGATGTTTCATTTGATATCGGGAACATCACGCTCCCATGGTCTCCCAACGATGTGTTCTGCGCTATTGCGTCTGGATGGCCGTCGCGATGTTTCTTGCCCATGGATATCCTTGCCGACTGAGTTTTTTTTTTAGCTGATCATTATATCCACCTCCTCCTTTAACCTTGGTATGATGCTAAATATTTCTCGTAAAGTGTTAGACAGGGATAAGGAATTTGAGGAAATATTTCCACACTTTTTCCTTCCGGAAACGTCTAAAGCTTCGTTAAGATAATTTACGCACTAATTATATCGACCTTCTGCTAATTTGTGCTTGTTAGAAGACGAGTGTGAGATGAATCCTGAAAAGTTATGGCTATGTATTAGAAATTTTCAGCTAGAAGTCGTCACTTTTTTCTTTAAGAAATATCTTAAGCAATGTGATTATAGACTGGCATGGATTTTTCTAACAACCAAGTCTTAAATTTTGGTTCTTCTTCTGTATAAATATTTTATGCTTCTTTATCGCTATAATTGATGTGAATTTAATTAATCGCAGGGTTAGTAAACGGTTCACACTTTTCTTTACTAATAGAGCCATTTACCTTTTACAGGGTAATCTCAACTGTATTCATGCTCCGAATGAAGTCGAGTAAAGATTTATTCATATTAGGTAAAATATATCACGGTATTGATGTATAACGATAAACAGGTGTACTCAAAACGATTTTTCATATCGTAATTGATTGCTTTCAGGTCACAGCAGGTTTAAAGACATCTTTGAGGCATGCAATGCTTTTCTCAATTCCTGATGGTTCTTATTCTCTTAATGGGTTACCTCTAATAATTGACTGGGGGAGTAATTATACGACTTATAAATCTAGACAAATTCATCCACGTAAATCCTTCGCTTAATGATGAGTCCATTACAGTTGCCTCCTCCGTCCTAACTGCTTCGACAAAAACGCTCCCTTTTAGAGTGCGAATTTTCGGGAAGGAAAATCGTCGCTGGTTCGCTTATCAGTTCTTATCTCTCCTGCCTGCCCGTTCTTCTCTCCTCCTCCTTCCATTCCCTTCGCCCTCTTTTTTTCATTCCCTTTCGAGCCAGTCGGGAGTTCATTAGCGAGCGGCAAGCAGGCAGGCAGACACAGACTGGCAGGTTTGGTCCGCGGTGAGCTGAGAAGCGACGGGAAAACCTGGGAGGACTTGGTCGAGCGCGTCGTCGTCGGCGGTTTTTACAGCTCCGGAGAGCGAGCCTTCCCTCCATTAACCAGCGTATCAGTGGTCGGGGTCAGGTTCTGAGGAGGAGAACGTTCGTTCGCTTTTTGGATTGCAATTTCCGATGCCAACCTTGGGAGAGATGGCCATTCGTCCTGTTTCGCGATCCACGGGCTTGGACGGGGAGACGTTAATTTATTCTGCCATTCGAAAGACATTAGGGGGGGGGGGGGGCGCACACTTTCGGGAAGCAGGGCTCGTCTCGCTATCTGCTGCGTTTTGCGATGCTTCCTCTTTTGATGAAACGACCGAACATAAAGTACATTCATTACCGAGTGGAGCATTCAGTGATGATGCCTCTTCTTCATGCTGCGTTCCTGTATTCGCAACAATCTTACTTGAACACCAAGTTCTTTTCGCCTTCTTCTCTTTATCATAAAATTCCCAGCTATTAGTGGTAAACAGGTGACTCTGACCTTACCAACCCTTTATATATTTGCCATTAATTCTAAAAAATATTTTATAATTATCTACTAAAGATATACTTTTTAAAATTTCAATATTATTTTTTTTATTTTAAAATTTCCTTGGGATGAAAACAATATCACGTATAAATTCAAATAATGAGTTAATCAAGAAACAAGGGTTAAGCATAGGATTTTTTTTTACGAACTATCGTTATATTAATTCATGGTATTCGTCTGTAATGTATGTTCACAATGCTCGGGCTTAGTCCATTAATATGAGGTAATCTCCGAAGATATCGGTTAGATCGAAGAGGGAGTGGTGTCGTTCAAAAGAGGAAAGATAGCTGCATTGCGTATTTTTATTTTCTTGACCGTTTGGAAAGTGTGAAAATTCAAGCATGAAAAGGGTGTTTTCTCTATCTTTTAACGTGGAGAACGAGTTACTATGCAAATTTGTTCACGTTGCTAAGTAAATAAATGTATTTACATTTTTGGTAAAGGGAGAAAAGGTGCATTGACGAAGTGGAAGAAGTTGAAGGAAGTGGAATTAGTTTTTTTTCTTGCTTGAAATAACTGAGCAAACCATTCATGTACAGACGCTATTGATCGTGTACTGATTGAAAATATATTAACATTGTTTTTTTACAGAAATTATGATTGCAGTTTTCAATCAGTGCTACTGGTTGATTTGTTGTGGTTTCGTAGGTATAAAACTTTAAATGTTATAAATATGTTATTGATAACAGGTGAAACACCAAAATTTTAATAATTTTTGGCTGATGAACGTACGTCGGGAGGATGAGATTACGTGTCCAGTGAAACTCCGCACGAAAAGGAACGAAAATGGAACGAAAAAAATCCAAAACAGGAGTTTTCACAAAATATTCTTAAATCGAGCAACGTTAATAAGCCGGGTGACAGTGTAAAAAACATCAGTGTGTGAATGTCTTAATCGCCCACGGAACGTCCAAAGGAATTATTTTTGCACATGCAAACCTGTTGTGACCTGGAAATCGGTAGGCGAGTGGCTATATATTTTAAATGTGACTGTTATTTTCCAGTTTTCTATTGAATGCATTAGCTTGGTATTTCTTTGTGTATTTCTGTACAATTTTAAGAATAGCTCAGAATAGCCAAGTGAAACTATCCCTTTCGGGAGTGTGACCTTTCACTTTTCCTAACGTCAAGACCTTCCTGTTTCCTCTCCTCCCCAAATCTATTACCACCTCGCCGAAAACATTCTTGTCTCGGCTA
This sequence comes from Pyrrhosoma nymphula, assembly GCA_963573305.1. Classification (NCBI taxonomy): domain Eukaryota; kingdom Metazoa; phylum Arthropoda; class Insecta; order Odonata; family Coenagrionidae; genus Pyrrhosoma; species Pyrrhosoma nymphula. The sequence continues at coordinate 24,917,799 of OY754336.1, read as the reverse complement.
GTCCTATATAATGGCACGGAGAGATACGCAAAAGGAGCATTTGGTCAGTGGAACATTTGAGCAGTTGGTCAGTCATGTAGCCGAAACGGGAGTCAAGGCGCGGGCCATGCGGCCCGTGCACTTGCAGACGCAGCGCCATCCATCCGTACCATATCTAGAGCTTCTCTCCTTCCCGAGCCGTGGTAATATACTTGTTGGGCTATTCTGACGCACATGTTGGTTCTTGTGTACTGTTTTATTCTTGCCTTCAATATATTTGAAATACATTAAACCATTTTCCTCTCAAGTAATTGCTTTTGAATTGAATGACATTCCCCTCAATACCTATGGATGACTATTCGTTTCTCGACAGCCAAGGGCAAGGGTGATCCGTGATCGGGTTCCCGTGAAAACCACGGGGCCATCGAGCGCGAGACAACATTTGGTGGCAGCGGTGGGATTTTTTAAGTGCCATAACCCCCCCATGTGGGAGGGATTGGCAATTACATCCCAAAATACTGTAGGAATACTGCCTAGGTAGTGTAATGCTCATTTCTGATCACCTTACACGCGTAGGAACGATAATCACTCATGACTTTCCTTTTATGTTCGTTTCTAGATTTGATTCTTAGTATATTAACGGGGAATAATTTAAATAGTCAGAAAACTCTATTGGTTTGGCACGAAACACTTTCTTGGGAAGTGGAGCTTGGTTATTAACGGTGGATGCGAGTGCCGATTGCTCGCTAAAATATTTTCGCGAGTATCTGTGAATTCCAGGAGAGCTGAAGCCAAAATAGTTGTCATAACAATGCGGTATTTTGGAGGAAACACATTTTCGGACGGACAACGGCCGCTGACCAACGCCATCAGTGCCGGAGGCATCGCAGAGACAACCCGTCGCAGAGAGACTTTCACTTCGCCTGAGCAGCGGATTCACGCAATGGAGCAGTGTGAGCAGTTGGCGGAAGGAAGAATGAAGATCATCAGCAACAACAGAGGACATTGGTGATTATGACACTGAATCTGAACGTTTAACAGTAGAATCAAGGATATGATTACTATACCTTTTTGGGAAATTTTCTTGGCCGGTTATTAGATATTTAGTTTTAACTTGCTCCCGGAGGAGTATGAGAATTCTCACCAAACTGAGCCTTTTTTTTCTCTGAACCCCGTAATAGATTTCCAGACTCGTGTAACGAGCGAAATATTGGTAGTTTTTGCTCTAATTATTGTTTCCAATATATGTTATATTCGGGATTGAGCAAATTGAAACAAAGGTTTGCAATTGGGATGGTCTGAGGAAGCCGTCGCTGCGTTTGCGACATTGAGGGACTTCTTAAGTAATGGACCGGTATTTCGGTACCCTGATTTCAATGAACCTTTTCTGCAGATGCATCATGAGAAGTTTTGGGAGCAGTATTGGCTCAAAAGGATGCCACATGCGAATATGTAGTCACTTTCGCCAGCCGGCAATTAAACAAGGCGGGTTGAAACTACAGCGCCACGTAAGGGAATGCCTCTTGCTAGTGTTCAGAATAAAGTATTTCGATGCTTATTTAACGGTAGGGCCTTAATGTGATTGCGGATCATAGGCAATTAAAATTGTTATTTTCGCTGAAGGACCGATCTTCACGCTTGATGCGCTGGTCTCTTCCATTGAGCGAGTACGATTTTTCGGACCCACACATGCCCGGAAAAACACTAGAATGCAGATGCATTGTCTCGTAACCCGTTGGTTGTCATTAAGCCTCCGTTTGAATTTCTGGGGAATGAACCATTGGTACGGGACGAGCAAGAAAATGATCCCTGGTGGAAAATACGTCATAGAGAGAATAAGAGAGAGAGGATTAGTTAATTTTTATGTTGATCAAGAGGGAAACTGATAAAGAAAATTAACAAAAGGACAGGAACAAGTGATAGTTCCCAAAAGTATGATGGATTTTAAAAGTTTTCCATGATTGTCCATGGGATGGTTATACGGGTGTTAAACGTACAATGGGCTACGTTTTACAGTAAAGAGGGAGAATAAAGGGTAATTGAAGCCATAAGTCTGATGAGAGTATATACTATGCCAGACAAAAGTCGCAAGTAGAAAATTGTTACGTAAATACGGATAGAGTGGTCAATTTTAGTTAATAGTCCTTATTATGAGATTACGTAACATAGGTAAAATGCCGGCTAGGAAAAAATTAGGTAATCAGTAACACATATCCTTGTTTCTTTTATTCAGTGTCAATTATCATTAATAGTGCAAAAGAGTGATCTTCTATGAAAGGTGTCACAAACAGTAATTGGTGATGTGTTTAGTGAAATGTGATAAAGTGTGTACATGCTGTCTTCATCTTATTCCCCCCTCCAAATTCCTCAAGAAAACAGTGAACTTATATTCGCTACGGCGAGGAATAGTCACTTGGGATCTGTGGAAATAAAAAACGGACTTAAAACACAGCACCGGAGGTATCTAGGGAACATGTGAACTAGCAGAGATATTTTGAATATGAATGTATATATGTAGTTTTGTATCTACAAGAACCTACATGTGCGTCAGAATAGCCCAACAAGTATATTACCACGGCTCGGGAAGGAGAGAAGCTCTAGATATGGTACGGATGGATGGCGCTGCGTCTGCAAGTGCACGGGCCGCATGGCCCGCGCCTTGACTCCCGTTTCGGCTACATGACTGACCAACTGCTCAAATGTTCCACTGACCAAATGCTCCTTTTGCGTATCTCTCCGTGCCATTATATAGGACTAGCCGAGACAAGAATGTTTTCGGCGAGGTGGTAATAGATTTGGGGAGGAGAGGAAACAGGAAGGTCTTGACGTTAGGAAAAGTGAAAGGTCACACTCCCGAAAGGGATAGTTTCACTTGCCGGCGAGGTGGTAATAGATTTGGGGAGGAGAGGAAACAGGAAGGTATTGAAGTTAGGAAAAGTGAAAGGTCACACTCCCGAAAGGGATAGTTTCACTTGGCTATTCTGAGCTGTTCTTAGAATTGTACAGAAATACACAAGGAAATACCAAGCTAATGCATTCAATAGAAAAATGGAAAATAACAGTCACATTTAAAATATATAGCCACTCGCCTACCGATTTCCAGGTCACAACAAACCTACGAAACGTTAAATCATTTTTCTAAGATCGAAACCTCCAAGCAAATACGACAACGTTCAGATAAAGTGGCCGAACGTTATAGAAATAGTCGTTTATTTGAATCTTAATAAGGTAGAGAAGAACATCTTAGGAATATATCAACATATGTTAGATTACGTCGTGACGAAGTGTATGAGGTTGAGAGACAGTAGCGTCTCAGTATGATTGTGGTATGATGTCTCATAAGGATCAAGAACGACGGGACAATGAGACTGAAATTGAGCGTGCCGAACGGCTCAGCAATAGTCACAACGTATTCAATCATATACGTGACAGTGAAACACCTACGGAACGTGAAGAACGCTGGGATCGTGATAGAATTCGATATGCGGATCTACGATCACAGGAAAGCGAGACCGCTCGCGCCGAACGAGTTGATGAGCAGGCGGCTGGAAGGCAGACTAATTTGACATTGGCTGTTGAATAATTTTGACAACTAAAATTCTTATATGTTTTTATCATACTCTTTTGGTAAGTGTTAATTTTTTTACGTTGTTATCAACTGAATACAAGGTAGTTGATGCTTATCATTCGAGGTTCATATTTAAATATTAATTTTGTTTTCGGTAATGTATTATCGGCACAGCATTAGTTGCTATATCAGCCAACTTATCCTCACTCACCATTATAAAATTAATAATAGCTATCCTATACTCAATACATTTCGATTTTCATCAATATTAATTAAGACATTCACTTATATCCCCACCAAAAATATTTACAAGAGCTCAAAGGACCAATTTTGTATTTAAACCACCCAGAGGATTCCAGAAAAATATTTCAACAACCTGCCTACACCCAAACCATTCGATCGACTATACTAATACGCGGGGGCTAGAGGTTCAGAGCGCGTGTTGAATCTCTAGTCAATATAAAATACCGGTTCCACCTTTGAAATTAAAGTTGTTACGAAGAAAATCTAGAATATGCTTTTCCAAGAATGTCTTATTTTGATTAGATGACCACTGACCAGTGTAGTCAGTCACACTAATTTGATAAACCAAATAGATCGGATGTTTATTTCCTTTAATGGAAATCATTTTATGCAGATCTTGCCCTACGAGTGTTAATATTACTTCAAATTGGATATAAAACTGCTGTGAATCTTTATAGGCTCGTATATAACTTCAATAAAAATGCGAAGAAAATAGCCGAATTTTGTTACTTGTCGATAAAAACTCACTTATTTCATTTAATGACATTTCCTATTTCACTGTAGATTTTATCTTTTCAGTTTTATGTTATGAACCAGCTTACAAGTAAATTTATTTACAAGATTATTAGCAAAATCATAAAAAAGCTCATGGAATTTTATTTATTTTAATTAGTTACCATCTGCTTTTATTGATAATGAATGATAGCGTCATTACAGCTATGTATATCCTTGAAAATAATTGAACAAATTTATGAGTCATTTTTTTATGGAAAATATTTTCTTCATTGATAGGCTCTTGCCATATTTAGTTCTAATATGTCAGTAGGGTTATTGTTTTATATGATAATCCGTTTCATAATAGCATTTTTGGCTTTTTCTTTATAAGAGTGTACTGAGAAACTGAATCACTTAAGTGGTGTTCCAGCAGTTTATATTGCTCTCCCTTCGCTTAAAATATCCAGATAAATGTTATCTTATACCCTAAAGTAACGGCTTTAAAATTGGAGAAATTAGATTAAAGAATCAAGTTAATGTTCACTATACCTACTCAAATTTTATGCCGTAATGATAAGAATATCATATATATATATATTATAACAGAAAGGTTTTTTTCTGTCATTCCGTATATGCTCCGTTAATACTGCACCTACAGTGATAAATGAAGTATCATTTTAAACGTTGAATCACCGGCTCCTGACGAAAAATACAATCTCAATCTCAAATTTCACTATTTGCCCATTAATTTGATTTAAAAGTTTCGATAAACTCTCTTGCCTATATTGTATTCATATGTTTTGTATATTTTTGCAAGAAAACAAGTATAAAGAAAGTACTTTATTATACACCTTCATCTCTATTTGAAACCCAATTACACCGTTTCCATTAGATACTTATTCCCTGATAGCGTGAAAGTGTGAAATTTTCGCTCGGGTTACCTAGTAGCAATATTATGCTGTTAACATTCTCAAATATTCCATCCACCTCATTTTCATTGCAAGTTATTGAATTTTTTGGAAAATGTCACCTGCAAAATTACTCCCTTATTTCGAAGTCAGGATGAAGTGAGTCATTAATATGGAGAAAAATATAATTGGTTTCTTTAATCTCGTGAGCGGTGCTGTACCCAATGTTCTCGCAACGCAAAGAACTCTGGGAGGAAATTGAAGCAGTATTCAAAATGGCAGTGGTAAACGATCAGCTGTATGCACAGCATGTGATTACTTTCAGGCTCCATTAAGCACATGTGGCTTTTGCATCGCTGCTAGACGCGGGCGCAACGAGCAGGAATCGCTGGGAGTATCTGTGCCATGGATGTAAATTACAATTAATATTGATTCTTTACTAACTATATGATTGATATTAAGTAAGTCGATTCCATCTCATGGGTGTCTCGGGGTCTTCTTCCTAATTTCTGATTGGTAGTCGCATAAACATGTTTAAGAAAAAATAGTGCCAATCCTGATATTGAAGTCACAGGCGATGTGCTCTCGTACTCTCTATTTATTTATCTCAGAGTTTTCCTCGGTGATTAGATGAATGTTCCATTCTTCTTCCGGGTATCTGCCGCGTCGTTGTGTTTTTCTTACAACGTTTCTCCTCCCGTCCTGGAGGCGCCATCTTCGACCTGAAGACGCCTGTAGGACGGGAGGAGAAACGTTGTAAGAAAAACACAACGACGCGGCAGATACCCGGAAGAAGAATGGAATATTCTCTATGTATTTGTTCTGAGATCGAATTTTTGTAAAATTTGTTTTATTCCAAAACTATCCTTTCACTCAATAATCTTAAATATTAAAGTATACAAAGCCACTCTCAATCCAGTTAATAACGCCATCAGAGATCCGATCACTTATCTGGATCAAAGTTTATTGGACAAGCAAATAACTCGCTTGAGTGTAATTGAGACAATATGGACATTTTTGTTCACTAATGCACAAAACCTATCTAGTGTGACATATTGCTATTTTTGACCATGGTAATGTGATCCTCGGAAGGGCGAGTTGTGACGTTGGTTGTGGCGTAGGTGACTCGAGTTTGACACTTTCGGAGTACTTCAATGTTTCATCACCTGAAACGTGATATTAATGCGATAGATTTAACAATGGAAAATATGTTATCATTACTTTTTAAAAAATCAGGACGGCAATTAAAAAATGTGAGCGAGATGCTGCGTGATTCCTAGGACTCGCATGATGTAATTTATATCCGTGGGTGCAAAGAGGATATCTCAGAGAAATGTGCGCCGTGGGGCGCGCAGGGCCTTCAGATTGATCGTCCAAATTCGCTTTCCCCCTCCCCCTGCTTCCCTCCATACCCATGCTTCCCTACACACAACCCATCCCTTCTTCAGCTCTTCTAAAGCGTTCTCACTGCTGCTGAGTTGGATCATTGCTTCTTCCATTTACCCTGTCTCGGCCCTTCCACTAGCCTTAACCTCTCCGGCCTATGGATTACTCCATTCCCTGCCATTCACCCTCCATCGCACTCTCCCTCCCTTCATGGCTGTGATCAACTCCGCGGGGATCGGGGGCCGTGAAGATTGGGGGTTCGGACGGAGATGCAAGGGAGGAGGACTCATTGTGCGCCCGAGGAAAAACGACCGGGGCAGGTTTTGATTAATGACCCCAGGCCGTGGGGGGATGGAGGGATCACGTGATCAGAGCAGGAGGACCGTTTGCATTAGGGAGTAATATAATAATTTTTTCATCGAGATTAAACATTTTAATAGGGTTCCCGTTTTTATTCTATTATGAATGAATTTCTTCGCCACGTGGACCATGATATCATTCGGTTCCGTGGCTTTATTTAATTGCTGGTACTGACACCGGAATTTCCGTCTTAATTTGTGTGAAACATGGATGTCAATCGTGAATAATCCTCCTTGTAGATTTCTCTTCCTCGTAAGCTATTACCTTGGATTTTTGTCGTTTACATGCTATCTTCACATCAACTCCTCGGTCTTTCTACTCTCTTCTCTCCATGTATTCTATGCCTCCATTCTATTATCATGTTACCTTGTTATCCATTCTCCAAAAGCTTCTATTGTACAATATATTTTGTCTTATCTTCTCCCTCTACTCTATCTACTCTAGTATTTCTTCACACTTTCATTTCTGTTATCTTCAACCGTTGTTTTTTTATAAATTCTTATCATTATATATTTTATTGCATTTTAAGTATTCTAGTATTCCTAATGCTATTTGTTAAACATTCAGTTATTTCATTTGCCCTATATTTGTCCTTTTGTTTACAAGTTGGACCTTACTTTTCGCTTTATATATAGGATGCAATCCAAGCGCAGTAAATTAAATCGGCCGTTTACGTAATTCCATTACCAAATATAACAATTTTGATGATGAAATCAACCATCACTTACTTTTGAAAACCTTCACTTCCATTGCATTGCGATTGAGTGAGACACATGGGTACATTAATGTGAATTGTCAGATTTAATGGCTGAGCGATGTACTCAGTTCACATTTACTCAGGAACAGGTGTCAACCCTGGTGTTTGGTTTCTATAATTATAGACGTAGAAATTTATTGATGTATCCAGTACTCTCAAGTTGCTATACAAAAGTTATATTTAACACACATATATGTCCACTGCTTAGGGGTAGCTTTCGGGCTAAGGACCCTTCTTCAGCTGGAGGAGATTCAAGTGAATCTCCTCCAGCTGAAGAAGGGTCCTTAGCCCGAAAGCTACCCCTAAGCAGTGGACACCGGTGTCGTCATGGGTCATCTGCCAGTGAGTGTCCACTGATTTACTTTCCTATCCTTCCCCAACCTCAACGCCTTGTTGCTAGCATATATATATATATATATATATATATATATATATATATATATATATAAATAATACCCTTCCCGCCAATACTTCGAACACACAGCTGAGAAATACTGAGATGTCCGTGATCTGGTTTCGTAAAGCTTTTTCCCCACCCGGAATCGATGTATTGCATTAATCCCATGCAATACCTCTGCCCCCTATTGTCACAATTATAATTTTCCTCTGCCTTGCAACACTGTTGCATTTCTCACTCTTCAAGAACTCCTCCCTACTTCAAAATTTTCCTTTGATTAGCTGACACAACATTGTCACATTGAATACCCCTTCCAGTTCCCCTCCCCACACCACATTTCTCCCCTCCCTTAGTCACTGACCCTCAATATTTAGTGCCCTCAGTATTGCAACATTGTTATAATTCTCCCTGCTTGAAACTTCTCCCATCCGAAAACAGCCAGGTGCAACATTGTTCCCTCTTAGTTCCCCTCCCCTCCTAGTTCCCCTCCCCTCCTTCATTTCCTCCCCTACCTTCCCCTTCCCCAGGGCAGTACTAACTGCTCACTTCTAGAGCTGACGAAGGACCAACTGGATCGAAACGTTCCCGTAAGAACGAATTCTTCATCTTTTCCTCTTTCTCCTACCTCCTGTAAGTTTGAATTTATATATATATATATATATATATATATATATATATATATATATATATATATATATATATATATTTTTTTTTTTTTTTTTTTTTTACTTTTGCCAACGTTTCGGATTTTTATTTATCCATCTTCAGGGCTATAAACAAATGGTAAATGATGTTAAATGTTTGACAGTTCTTTTTTTATTACATAATGTTTAATTTACAGTCATTAAATATAAAAATACATATACATATTCAACAAGAGAGTAAAAAAACAGCACCAAACTTTAAAGTTAACAATTTTGATTATGTCTATGCATTTTTATATTTAATGACTGTAATTTGTTTGTGCTTGTCCATTGAATGAATTGCATAAAAAAATGATATCTGTTCCACAGGACTAGTTCCTAGAACAATAATAAAATTAGGTAATTATTAATATTAACCATTATGTATTCAAAAAAGAACTGTCAAACATTTAATAACATGTATCATTTGTTTATAGCCCTGGAGATGGATAAATAAAAATCCGAAACGTCGGCAAAAGTTTAAAAACATATATACCTGTGTATATGTTTTATTATATATAAACATATATATATATATATATATATATATATATATATTATTGACCTAAACTCATGACATTTGCACCATATAATTTGTTGATGTGAGCCGTTTGTACTTCAACCGTAGCTGAAATACAACGCTGTCAGAACACACTGCCGCGGAGGGACAGATGGTGGGAGCGTGTGAGTTAGACTGCGGGTGAGGGTGAGTTTCCCAGGATCACTGAGGACATGTTGAACCACAGTTCTAGTTGGTAAGATTAAAAATATCTTGTCGTGTAAAGGTAACGCATACAATGTTGACTCAGATTTTTGAAAAAAGCGAAGTGATGCAGCTCCATAAAGCAACGGAAAGGGGAACCAAACCAGGTGAAAACTTAAACAAACATAGAATATTTAGAAAACAATTATTTTTCATAAACTCGACTCGTAAATAGTTCAAATGAAATCGAAAGTAATATTTGAAAAAATGTGTCTTCGGAAAAATTTTGGCAAATAAGACTTGTTTTGAAAATGAAAACTTAGCTACGCATATCGCCAATTGGTTAACGGATATGAATGAAAGAAGAATTTTCAAGTTGACTTAGACCGCAATTTCAATAGTGTGTGTATCTGCTAACTGGGCTCAAAACCCTAAACCTAGCATTAGATAGACCCGCCGACGCTTCCGAGGCGCTCAAGGGCTAGATTCGTCACGAAGCCAGGTTAAACGTGGTTAATATGGTCAGCAAATATTTGATTTGACTCTGGACGCCATAACTCAAGGATGACATGTGACGCCTATATGTCCTCCTCACATCATTTCGAATCTTGCGCAAATCCAAGTTCGGGAGTGATTGACGCGTTGTGGCTGCTGCCGGTATTAAAAATTTCGCTTTATTGGATTTGCTTATCCCGATTAGGCTTGACTGATGGTTCGGCGGACGGGGGTGGTTGTGGGGGGAGGGGGTAGGAATAAGCCCCCCCCCCCTATGGATCGGCGAATTGGAAGAAGAGAGAGAAAGGGAATGAACAGGCTCCTGAGAAGAGTGTATGGATCGCTGATAACAGGGGCGAGGGAAAGGCTCAGTCGGAATCGATGGAAATATGAAGCTTCGAAAAAGCTACCGAAAACGAATAAAAAAGGGAGAGGACTTTTAAAAATTAGAATGAATCGAGCTTAAAAATATTTGGTGAAACAGGCGTCAGAAGAAAATAATGTTTATAATTTTATTCCTCGAAATCTATCCTTCTCTGTACCGACGTAATTAGATGAACCCGATTACGAGCATAGTACATGCCCTTAAGACGAGATATTATATGTAGCACCAGGTACCACATTTACCGTATCAAAAATACATACCTTCAGGAAAAGGCTAGAGAAATATAGGTTTTCCGCTTCTATTGACGCATCCAAACTATTGTTTAGCCTGTGCTGGAACATTATCCCGCTTATTGTAATGTATGGTCTGCTATAATACGCATAGTGAGATTCATATGTCAGCACATTATGTATTTCATTTGTTTTTCTCTTGGCGCCAATAAACGCGTCGGGACGCTACGGCACTCACGCCTAAACCTGCACGCCGTGTAGTCATTACACATATGTAACAGAAATATTATACAGTGAAATAAAAACATTTAAGCCAGTGATTGACATTTCTGAGTAAGTTCATTCATGCATTAATAATTTTAATATACTAGCAGACCTGCTGCCTGCTTTGCAGGCAGTCTCTGTTTGGTGCGCTCTTGAAGTGAACTTGGTGTTTTTCCTTTCTTTGCACTACTCTGGAACTAAGTGGAAGCAGTGGGAAATGTGGCTAAATGAGTATATATGTTTCCCAAAATCTAAAAAACATTCAGAATATTTTTTCTTCCCCGAAACAGCAATTGCATTGTTTTAAGACTTCCGATCCCATGCAAACTTGAGAGAGAAATAAGGTGGCGCGAGCTTGAGGCGCGATCGACGGCGGGGCCCGGAATGCGTTTCAATGCCCCTTTTTCTTTTTCAGTAGGCACACATATACAAAGCAGACACATTTACATGTTCAGCATAAATGAAATAAAATGATATTTTGTGTAATAAAATAGAGATAAAAATTTTATTCGAGTGCTTTCGGATATACAATATGTTTGGTCCTACCACCCACTGCAAAAACAAATTACTTTTTCGGCTGTCCCACTCATGAGCATGCAACATATAATTGACCGTGTGAAAAGCATGGATTTTCCAGATTTAATCCACGCACTTGAAGCGATTGAACAAACCCGGTTGCCAAGGAAATACCTATTGTTGAAAAGGAAGAAAAATTGATGAATTGGATGGCAGATGATCCATGACGACACCAATGCCTACTGCTTAGAGTAGCTTTCGGGCTAAGGACCCTTCATCAGCTGGAGGAGATCACCCTGTCCTTCCCCAACCTCAACGCCTTGTTGCTAGCTTATACTTATGTAGTATGTATACACCAATATAGCTTATATGTACACACCTATAATATATATATCACAATCTCTTTTAGAATTTGCCACTAAGATATCATATTGAACCACTTAGGTAGTCTAGCAGTGTAAGCTAATGGAAGTTCATAAGGATGTCACCGATGAGATATAATTCATCAGGAGGTTCCAACTCTTGCTTATACTTATGAGGTTAATCGTGTTTACTCAATATACTACTGATTATTAAATGAATATTTATTCACTGAATTCTGATATTTGCGGGAGAGTGTACATCTACATCTACATACTACCCCGCAAGCCGCCTCAATAGGCGTTAGGACACCAGCCGTGTGAAAACTACTTTCCCCGATACAGGCAATTGGCTAATTTGAACTAGATGAGTCAAATATGGCGCCAAAAAATACAATATCATTCAAATATAACCTACATCCTACTTATATAAAAACTGTAATGTTTCCGTGAGGAAAATTCAAATTTTTTTCCGCCTACTAGATCGCTGAAGCATTACCTCTAAAGGACCCTTGCATAAATATTGGTTTAGTTTGGGTTTTAATGAATCTTTTCTCGCATTCCCGGTAGTACTACCTAATCCTAAGGGTACAATGGTCTCAGAGCGGAGTCGGTTGCGCCAACAGAAGCAATCTCAGTGGCTGAGATAGTTACCTCTGCTCCTTAAAGCCCTTTATTTACCTAAATAATTCAAGCTAATGAGCTACCATACAGGCATATGGCATGGAATGTCGCGCACAAGCTATGAAATAGGGAGAGGATAGAATAAGGGAGTAGAGAAAGGTGATGTATGAAACGTAAGTTGTATTTTGGTATACTAGTGCTATTTCTGTTATGATTATGAATATTGCGTATGACAGCGGAAGATTTTGCTTTTGCTTGTACTACAAATGCAGCGCGATGGTGAAATAATATCTTCCATGTAAACCTAAATTTCGTGCAGTCTTAACTTATCTAATAAACTTATCCTTGCATCTACATGTCTTACTCTACATGTCTCTAGGGACTCCCAACCCTGCCCTTAAATATAATTGCCACAGTTTCTGTTAATTCGTAGCAGTGTCCATGTTGAAGGTCCAAGTGAGACTGGAATCTCAAATTAATGAAAGGTTTTTGGTCTCTTACAAAGTTGGTTGGCCTTAGAATTATTTTGCTCAGATCTGGACGCTTATAAAAATAAATCATGTTCATCACAGTACAATGAGAGAGTATATAAAAGGTCAGGAGATAAAAACGATTATGAAAGAGACTTTTAGAGTGATTCCGGTGCCTAAGGAAGGAATTACAGAGGGAGCAAAAGAGGAGAGACAGGGTGAGTGTTATCTTATGCATTTGGCGTTGAATATATCCGTTTTTTCATGTCCTACCAATGTGGTACTGGGGTAAAATGGGACCCCACGTGTTAGTCTGAAGATTGTTTAATTCGAATTTCTCTAGTTAGTCTTGCGCAAAACCTTAGAATGTTTAAACCTTACTCAACCTTCATATTGCTTTATCGCAAACTTTGCTCGTTCGTTGAAATTTTTATTTCACGCGAATTTTTCATGATATCGTAAGTAAAATGTGTCTTCGGTCTGAATATGGGCGGTTGATTCAAATAATATACAACTTTCTATCGAGCCGAGAAAGCAGAAATTAGACGGAATTCGCTTCATTCGGGAGGGATCTACAAGTATAAAATGATCGTCAATTTACGGAATTAAAATAAAATGGGAGAGAAGGAAATAATTGCTGCGACTATCAAAGAGACATTTGGAGGGGTTTTGGTTGCTGAGGAAGGAATTAGAGAGAAGGAGCGAAGTAGGAGTAGGAGAGAGTTGTGAAGGGAGAAGTGCAAAAGTGATGTGCCACCGCCGCCGCTGCAGGAAGGATTAATTGGAAGGGGGATGGAGTGGGAAGAGACGTGAAAAAATGGCGCATTTAGCGAAAAAGGGGGGATAACTTGGGAATGGATGAATAAAAAGGAGAAGGCGCGTGGCGGGGGGTGTTAGAGGAGACCGGAGATGGATCGATGTCTTCACGCAAGAGGGAAGACAAGAGTTTATTTTTAATTACGCGCCCTCCTGCTCCTCCTCCTCCCATATCACGACTCCCTCCATGGAGAGCACAACGCCCGCCCTACTCTTTTCACTACTTTTCACTGCTCAGATCTCTCCTTCCGAGTGAATTTTAATTATGGCTTTCTCGACGTCCCCTCTATTATTCCTTCTCCCTTCTAGTTTTCCCTCCTGCACCCCCTCGCGTTCTCCACCAACTCCTTCCCACTTACCCCTCCCTTTCCCCCAACCCCTCCCCAACTCCCTTTCTCCAGCGCTCCTACCCCTCTCCACATCACTCAACTCTCGTCTCCACTCGCTCTCCACTGCCCAACACCCAAGAGAATTGTTGGACATCCGCGTTTCCCTCTTCCGATCCACTATCCGCTGGCCGGTCTCCTTTCCTTCACATCCTCGAAAACCGGAAAAAAATACTCCTTTAAATTTTTACTCCCTCGAAAACTCGGGCTTTTCTTCTTGATTTTGACTTAATTTGAGAATTTTCACAAAGTATCGTGAAAGGTTTTGAAGATATTGTGCTGTTTCAATCCATATCGTTAAGCTGTTTTAAGAAACTATTTGAATAGGTACTTGCATATTGAAGTAATTAATTTCTTACTACGCCCTGGTTTCAATTTTTTACTTACCCTTGCTCAAAAGCAAATGTTTTTGTAATCTTCTAAAATTCCGCTCAAAATTTTCTACACAAAGAATGCCTAGTGACTACAACGTGTGAAATTTACTTATTTAGGGCATTATAGTAAAATTTTCATTTTTTTAAAATTTCAATTATCAGCTTTCTCAAGTATGAATATTTCCATATCATAGTCAAGGGTATTACAATAGAGCAGCGTGGCCCGGGTGTTCCGAGCAGTCACTGTGACATTATTTCGATTCTATAATGACCACTTCGCAAATCACCACCGAAACTTAGACAAACCTACTCTTCATCCAGCAATACCTGGAATACCCTTTGATTTTTCAAATAGAAAACCAATTGACCAATTTCATCCAACTTCCTCTTCTCCACCTCGGGCATCGAGTTGGTGTTGGAGGCTGGGATGCGGGCGGGGGGTGGGAACATGTGACCGCGTTGACCTTCCGCATTTCTCCCTTCCGATAGCTTTCCATCATTCCCCGCAGTCGACCTCGCAATGGAGTCTCGCAGTTTCAAGGGCACGCGCTCGAATCTCTTCCGTGTGGTACATTTTGATTTTCAACTCCGATCCCTGGTTCTGGGTTCTACGGGTGTGTGGAGAGCTCTTTAGGGCCCGGTTTTATAATGACTGGTTTATGTTAGCCGCTAGATAGCGTGGGCTTTGCGTTAATGTGATGTACGCTGACTGAGACTTGAGTTATGCAATGTGCATAAGAATGACAGTTTGTTGACATGAGTGCCAACAATGAAATGAGAGCGCATCCACAATGCATATCATGCGGTGATGTTTAGCCAGACAATATTAAAACCGTTCTTAGTACTGCTCTTCATCTTTGACTGAATTTGAGCTAAAACTGAGGTTCATCGGACTTTTCTCGCATGGTGGACCATATAGGCTACTAGGGATGAACTTTTTATCTTCCTTAGAGTGCCTAATGATCGACGACGTTCAAATTATTTGCAAATGATTCCCCCTTGAAGAACACACTAGGCAGAGTTTCTACGGAAGAACTGGGAATCAAGGTCGACTCGATGACAAAAAGTGTTATTATTGTGTAAAATTTAGTTGTATATTTCTATTTTTTTCTTCACAATAGGGATGGCTTTTGTGTTGTAGAGAGTACTCCAATCCCCAATTCCTGGGTTTGGGACCTGGCGGTTACGGTGATATTTCGTAGATATCTTGATTTCTACTTCGTGGTGCTACCAGGAAATCACTTCCAGATGGAGTGCACCGTCCATTGATTGGGACAGTCGAACTGTGAACCACTCACTTTAGTTAGAACTGGGCAAATGTCACCTCTTTCTCTCTCACTATGATCCCTTCCTCCTCTTCCCAAGTAGTCCCTCCTTCCCTTACCCTCCAACCCACCTTCCAACCCACTAAAAATAAGACTTACACCACTATTTATTTCCTATACTCCTATTGTAATTTGTATTTATTTCTTCAAAGTGAGCATCATGTTTGTTTGTGTGCTTGATTGTTGATTTCCGGTCACAGCGTCCCTGGTTTGAATCCCTGCTTGGAAGGAAAATTTTCGGTAGAATTCAAATCCCGATTAGGGCTGGACGGAGAGAAGCACTTTGGAGAGTAACACACCGGACGTGACGTTCACCCGAGGACCTCTTTGGTGCCTTTCGTCGGAGTGCACCGGACGCCGCGTCGGGTTTCCCTCTCCCTTATACATACACTCCCCCCACCCTCTTCCCGTCACCCACCGATCCACAATCGCTCAAATGGCCTCGTTTGTCGGTCGCCTCCATCCCCTTCAACTCGTCTTCCTCCGAAGGAGGAGGAGTAGACGGGAAGAAGAAAAGGCTTTTCGAGGGACTGCGGGACAATGGTGCGGACGGAGCGGAGAGGGGAGGCTTGGCTCCATTGTCTCCTCCTCTCTTCGCGGGAATTCCGAATGCTTCTTCATTAAAAGAAAAAAATCCCCGCAGGCTCCGCCGTCTACCGCCCCCGCACTCTTTATTTTCCAGAAGGAGTTTTCAGTAGGGGTTGATGGGAGAGACAGGGAGGGAGGTAAATATGAATGGCGAGGAAGAAAAATGGTGATCTGGGAAGTCGGATGGACGGCCTTAAAGAACGGGGTGCGGTTTTCATAACTCCCGATTCTAATGCTTTTCTTTAATATTTTATTTTCCCCTCTTGCCACCATCCTCAGTGAGGAGGGACTTTACCCGGTGGGTAATTGGAGCCGATGGGAAAAGTGGAGCAATCGAGAAAGTCACTGCCTACTTCCGCTTGCTTTTGTTACGTTCCTGATGTTTTCGCCTTGCCACCCGCATGGCAGGGCAATGGGTTTCGATGTTGCGAAGTCTGTCTGGACAAATGGTAATAAATTGCAAGAGAACATATGCTCCTTCAACCATAACATGGTGTGAATTTTCTCATTCAGAGAAAATGTGCGACACTATCACAGTTTTTTATTGAGGTTCTGGATATTTTTCTGTTGTAAATTAAATAAGAATCGGAAGATTTGATTGAAGATTTGAATAGAAAGATTTTTGACTGCAAACTTTCCAAAAGAGTTAGGATAAGGATGCTACCTGACCTTTTTTGTTAATTTACATCAATTAAATATGAAATAATGACGAAAAATGTGGCGGTATGGGAATACAAAGTTAACTGAACAAACTGATTTTTGCAGATTATCGGATAATTGTAGCCGGGTGTAAATTGGATGCGGAGTTTACGATCAGAAAACATGTGGAAGAGCATAGTTAACTATTTTAAATAATATCGAGAATTTGAAATGCAGTAAATTGTAACGTATTGATGGCATGTCATGATTGATTACTCTACGGAAAGGTTGTAAATGTTTTTTGGTTAGTAAAAGTACTGCCTTCCAATTTGTTTACTGCAACTCACATTAAAAAGTTTGGGAGGCTGCAACTTTGGACAAAATATGAGGAGTTACTCTTGACTCACTCGGAGAGACCGGAAATAGGGGGAAAATCTTGAAATTTATTTGCGCCTCCCTGATACCCAAAAAATACATTTCGCACCAATGCTGTTCACAAATGGCAGAGCGACGCAATGCAAAATCCTACAACTTGTGCGCTGCTTATATATGAATATGACGGAGGAGTAAATGCCACAACATGAGGAGTCCCTGGAATGAGTTGTTGTGGTCTTACAGGGTCAAATAGTATTTGATTGAGACGTGAATTTAGCACTTAAAGTAAAATACCTATTCTATCCCACAATTTACTATCACCTGTTGGGCTCTTGTTTCATGTTCTCGTGGTGTTATAGATGTGATAAAGTTTGAGAATAATTATTTTTTTTGATGCATGATTAAAGCCTTGCTCTTGTGTGGCTATTTTTCTAACAAAAATAACAGAAAAGCCTCATTTGACCTTACTTGGCAGCTTAAAATAAGAAATTTTTAAAGTGGGAAATCCAGCAATTAGTCTTCAGAAATGGGCTTTACTCGGGATTATGATCTATCTCCTTGCCACTGCTGTATTAATTAGTACCTTCTGAATAATTTTCCAAGATACTCATCGGAGTGAGAGATTGTTAATAGGTTGTTGATATGAGAACACGCGGTACAGTATAATGACGGAGAGAAAAGTGTTTATACTAAATTCAAAAGAAAAATCTTAAGACAATATCCTTCTACGTGTACCAATAAATCTCTCCCGGCTAGACCAACCCTCTTACATTCTGCTCCCCATCAACTTCCCTTCTGGGGCTTCCAGTCTCGACGCGCTCAAACTTTTAGCAACACCTTGATTGTGCTAGACCGAGACCTCCGTCTCCCGAAAACTCGGTCGAATCATTCCAAAGGATTTGTCTTAATAAGGCTCTCTTGTGTGCGCGAGAGAGTTGAGGGAGACCGCAGCGACATATCGCCGCGCCGAGGGGATGATGACTCGTAAGGCCTTTCGGAGAGAAAAGGGGAATGGAGAAGGATCTCTACCAGGAGGAAATACGGCAGCGAGATGGAGAGGGAGAGAGACGGAAGGGGATTTGGCGGAATTGAAGACTGGAGGAGGGAAAGAGGTGAAAATGAAAGAGGAGTGAGGGATGAAAAGAGTGGGGAGAAGAGTGGAAATTGGCACTGGCGACTCGAAACAGGATTAGAACATAGAACGATAACAACAGTAAGTGGACATTTTTTCGTAGATTTTCGCAGTTCATTTTAATTTTGGCAAGTTTCTTCTGGATTTCTGCGATTAAACTAAACTTTTTTTTAGCAACAGTTTCGCCGTGCTATTCTGCAGGCTTCGTCAGGCATTCTAAATCGCAGAAATTGCAGAATCGAACACGAACGGCCTATTCGGAAGAAAGATTGGTATCACTCTGTCGGGGTTGAGCGCAAACTTTTAGAAGGTCACAGTATTGACATCAAAAGGGCGAAAGTTTTATGTAAATAAATGAGCTACTATCCACGGATCATCTGGGAAGCCTTTGAAATAGAAAAAAAGCACTAACAACCTAAACAGAGAAGATGGCTACAAACTTCCTTATACTTACGTGGAAAAGACTTTTGTAAAACTCAATTATTAATTAATCATGCTGTACATAATAACCAGTTAAGTTTGTTTATTTATTTTTCATTGTTGATTTAGAATGCCTGACGAAGCCGGTAGAATAGCGCAGCGAAACTGTTGATAAAAAAGTTTAGTTTAATCGCAGAAATCCAGAAGAAACTTACCAAAAGTAAGTGTACAGTTAGTGAAGTTGTATGGAGATGCATTACAAATCAGGAGCAGGAGAATGAAGATGAAAGTGATGGTGATGATGATACGAACCCAGTGAAACTGAGAATACTTTCGGTTTTAAAATATTAGGAAACACCACCATCCATCCTAGAACCCAATCCATCAATGAACAATAACGTCAAATTTTATTTGTATTATTATATGCCAGAAAGCAAAATAATACTTGCTCTACGTCAAAAAAACTTTCCTCAATAGAAGAATGAGAGTGCATAGACGTGACAATTGTAAAATGAAATTATTCGCTTTTGGCTTCGTCGAGTTCTATGCTCAATTAATGAACCTGTAGAAAAAACAGGGTTTAACCACTTCAATGATGAGTAGATTCAGTCTGTGGCCGTTATACTAATGTCAAATTTATAAAAAATTCTAATTTTAAGTTGGAGAATCAATTTTGGATGAAGGATAGGGTAAATGAGCACAGGATAAATAGGATGAGTTATTTTGAATAGTATTTTTGTGAATTTCAGCAAACATACCTGAAAAAAGAGTAAAACACATCTTCAGGAAAGTTACGGTTTTAAGCAGGAAAGCAACAAAAAATAGTGGGAGTTCAAATATTTGTAATATAAAACGAGAAAAAGGAACTGGATCCATTAGTGAAGGAGGATATTTTGTGTGTAGTAAGGTGTAGAACTGAGAGAAAGAAGACGGATGGTCTTTTCCTGCCTGATCCTCATTAACTTTGATATATTTTGGGAATTTCATCTTGGTTTTTCTCGTATTTCATTATGGCACAGAGTAATGTGGGGATGATTTTGATAAGCAAAAATCACCAAGGCCCATATAATGTTTCAGGGAAACTCATTTTCTCTTTGAATCATGCAATTGATACTTCAACCTATATTTTGTCAATTTTCCTTAAACCGGTTCATTTATAATTACGCCCTGATTTCAATAATAGTGACTGCGGTGAATCAGAGCATGTGTGTTTTTTCTTCATTGAAGCTTTCCTCGCTCATGATGACCCATAAAACTGTTCGGGTGAATGCCGCGTGTTCTTCGGTGTCAAGCCCGACTTTTCGTTAACCCGTACTGGTCACTTCATTTAGGGGAAATAAGCGTTCACTGCCAGTGCTGTCGTTATGTAAGTAATTACCTGCGAGAGATTCAAGGGGGGTAGGTAGAAGGGGCTGGGCGGTACTACGAGGAGGGGAAGGTAGAGGGTTTTATTACGGATGACTGGATTCCACGTGTGACTGACTTTGAGACCACCATCTCTATTGATATATTGTGTTTATATTTCCACGTCTCGATGACCTCGCTTTTATTTTCGGAAGAACTCAATGATGGTTTGATCTACTTTGGATTTGTAGTGTTTATGAAGTTAATTGGAATTGCCATTGGTGTCGGCTATAATCTTGATGGAGGTTAAGTTTATGGACAATATTTACTCTGAGATTCATTTCGACATTATTTGTTTCAAACGTCCATCATCCAATTACGGCTAATATAATGCACATTCGTTCATTGTAATCGCAGCGTTATTTAATTCCATTAGAAAAAATCTGGTTATGGCTACTCCTTCACTTCATTATGAATAATTATTCTGTAGTTTTTTCCTTTAATAATACAACAAACAAAATTATCTTTCAACAATTTAACTTCACGATACTTTTCTATTTATTGCATCATTTTCAAGTCTTGAAAAGTATCAACCATCAAAATGTCTTTTAAAGTAGTCTTCAATGTAAATTTTATCTTACAGGAACATTTCGTGGAACAACTGCACCACTCCGGCCTCGGTACTACTACCTACATTAGTTTTTCTTCACGTTACGCGGGATGCCATTCGTTACCTGATAGATAAGGCGGGAAGTTCCTTGGGGTCGTGGGGAAGGAAAGAGGAAGTGTGTGTATGAATCAAGGGGGAGGAGGAGGGTGGGGGGGGAGGTGATTTGGAGCGTGCGCGTTGTAGTCGTCCCTGGGTAGCACGCTTTGTGTGAGGCTCGCTCTGTAAAAGTCCTTCTGGAGTGGGGAGGAAAAATCCATGGGATAATCCTCTCCTCCTTTGTGACACGAGGATTCCATTAGGGTCAGGGGAAGAGCCTTCTCTCAGGGCCAAGGCAGGAGGGAGAAGGGCCTTGGAGTGGGAATAAGGGCGGGGTAAGAGTGGGAGAGCGGGCTTGATTTCTCTGGTATGATTCTCCAGGACGGGAGGGTTGGAGATGAAGAAGAAAAAGAAGTAAGGGGTTATGTACAATGCTCGGGAGCCTGTCTCACGCTTCCTCCTCGTCTACTTCCCATATTCCGCCGTTTTATCTCTTTTCCAGCATTTTCAGAGTTCCTGAGAGAGCGTGCGGTATGGCAATGCATCCACTGCGATGTTCGACACTATGAAGGCATCGCAGTGGGATGTTGATCGCCCTGGCTGCACGATATATCGAATTTTCATGTAATGTGGGCCGATGAAATATGTAGTGGAGTGCGTTGTGCAAAGCCAGAACTGGTCGATGTGGTGGCATCCCATCCCGAGGGCCCAGGTTTGATTTCCCGCAATGGCAGAGATTTTTTAGATTCCCAATTTGGTGTGATTTGGAGCTCTTTTTCAAGTGCAATATTCTATCCATCGAATTGGACGTTGATTCGTAGGGGTCCTTGGCACTCCTCGTTAAGAGTGGGCGAATTCCGAGGGTGCCGGGTTTCCGTGCACCCTTCCTGCAATCCTCAATTCATCCCTCCCTTTCGAAACGGCCTACCCTCTTCAATGGCGCAAATGAACCCATCTGTTTGTCGCTTCCCCGAGTTACTAATGAATATGTGATGCTTCTCGCGGTATGTCACGTGATTGCTTTCCCTGCGGGACGATACGCATCTTTTGCGACGCAGAAAAAATATTTCTTCCCTAAAATTTGAATATATTTCAACACTAACAGCGAACGTTGGGAGATTAAGTGAGTGTAAATGTGTGAAAGAGTGTTAATGGAAGAAAATTACAAGAATTTGTAACGAGATGTTGTACCTTTCTTACATTTGCGCATTGAATCACGATCTGAATTGACATTTTTTGCTTAAAATGGTCGCAATAAAAGGATATAGATAGGGAGATAATTTATTTGTACTATGAAATCGTCCCTTAAGTACCACAAGCACTAAGATAAGCAGTTCTATGTCAAGGTTCCATTCGTATCGTTGTCGCTCAGTCGTCAAGGTTCCAATCGTTCCAATTCCAATCGTACTGTATTGGCATCGATACAATATTTTAGAAAAAATAGTCACATCACAAAAAATATATGTGCATAATATATATAATAAATATATTCACTTTTAAATGTGAATGTGTATCGTGAGTGGACACGCCCACTTGTGCTTGTGTGTGAGTGGGTAGGAGAGCATTGGAGTCTCCTGAGATGGAGTGGATGGACAGGGAGGTGAGGGGAGGGGATGCGATAGAGGGGCGGGCGTATCTCCTCAGCCGCCCCACCCCACCCCCACGTGAGTCCCTTTTGGCCCTATCTCCTGGGTGCCCTTCCCCCCCTCCTCATTTCCTCTCCCGACAACACTCCCTCCTCTTCGCGTATCACCCCTCTCCTGCCTCGTGGTCCACAATAGCTGACGGAGGAAGAAACCTTCGTGGAATGTTGCCAGGGTTCCCTACGTCGGAAATGCAAGGGTGAGGTTCCGTCTGGGTGTGTAAGGGTGGGGAAGGAAGGAAAAGGACTATACAACTGCCGCTACAACACTACTTACTATACCCCGAAAGCTGGCGAGATGGGGGAGGAGGGAAGGGAACATAGTAGGGTTTCAACGCTTTATCTCATCCCTCTTCCTACTCCACCCTCCACCCTTTTCCATGGCAACCACCCCGATCCATAAATAAACAAAGCATTTTGAGGTCTTGGCTCAGAAACTTTCTTAAACGATTTTGCTGGCCTTTTTACTGCTCACACCCTTTACCCCTCTCTGTTTCATTATTTGTTTTCAAAGGCATTTTTATCTCTCTCTACATTCGCAGTTTCCTTGGGACTTGGTTCACAACAAGGCAACTTAGTGACTGGAATAAAGCAGGATTAAGTAGCTAGGCTACGACGTCAAAATGCTGTTATTCCTTAAAAATTAATTGCCTCGTGTGTAACCGAAGCTCCCCCGAAGTAACCACCCTTTGTTAGGGATAAGCGCCAGAAAATAGATTTTGTGCGTGACAACAGGACGCCCTTTATGCGTGGAATTAGATGGATGGTCCGAATTGGCAGAGAAAATATCATTAACTCATTTGTAAATGAGAGAAAGATGCATTTACTAATTGATTCAAATTTGATGTTTATAATTACATTACTCTATCATTTGATTGTTTTATGTTATCTCAACACAAATTATTATGACTACGGCTATCGAAACAGTGAAAAAACTATATTACCGTTAAAAATTTCCTTGACGAAATTAGTCTGCAAAATTTTGCTACATTAAACGATTACTCAATACAATTGACTTTAATTTTTATCGGTGGCGAAATATTTTCTCAGGAAGCAACACATACTTCTAATTCTAATAATGTTTTGGAATTTATACTTGATTAGAGCAAATAGTTTCATTTTTAATTATAGTGAGGCAGTCTTTTTTATATATGTATCAACAGTTTTCCATTATGTGCATGGCATAACTCTTTTCTCTGAAATTATGTGTCAGGTAATACATAGGTGCAGGAATCGGTCTATTAAGGCGCATAAAAACTGTGAATCAATGTAAAAGTATTTTTTCAAGGAAATAATTATTAGACGACTGGAGATTGAAGCGTGATGTTAACATTTGTATAAGAAGGAGAATAAATTTGAATTTCCACAAAATAGCTTTAAATTAATTACTGGATCCCTTGTGCAAGCAATTTCCAGTGTGTGGGAATTAAATATTGTATGTTAATTATCACGGAACTTAATTGAAGCTAATCCTTCACAAGGGCTTCAGAATCCTTGGCATATTTTTGGATGTGACCGACTATGTGAGGGATGATATGTATTTTACGCATCAACAGAAGAATGGACTTCCAGCGGAACAATGAGAGAATATTTCGAGGGGCACACAGCTGATTGGAGACAGAACGACAGAGATGGCATGAAGAGGCTCCTTAATAACACTCGCAGACGAGGAGCCAAAGTCGCGGGGATGAGAGTGAAATAAGAATAAGGGAGAATATGGAGGAAAAGGAGGCTGGGAGAGAGAGAGAGAGGGAAGGAGTGGGGCAAGAGAGAGAAGAGAGGCGAATGTGGACTGAAAGGAAAGGCAGAGAAGAAACTTCCCAAGAGACGCGACCCGGAGACCTCGATTATTACCATCCCCCTCCCTGAACTCGTGGGGCATACACATTCGAAACGTTTCCGCTGCTGTTTGAAAGGGACTAGGTTTTATCAAGCGAGCTGTATGAAGGAGTCAAAGTGAAAGAGGGACGTTGATTTGCTCTGGCTAGGCCTCATCTCGAGCACGTAGAAAGCATTTGGAACCCTAAAAAACAGATATTACACTCGCGATCCAAGTATAGGCAACGGAAAGACATACGTTTAGATAAAGACTATTGCGAGAGTGAAAATAAACTTAACTAAAACTGAAAGTGAGGCGCAGCTCATGGGAAGACCAGGTTTGCAGCTGGCAGCGGTTCGGGGATTACTAGCTAGGCCATGAGCCATTACTACTAGAAAAATTCAGGACATGAAACTTTCAGGCTGGTATGGCATGGTATGGGATGAGACGGGGCTTGTAAGAGCTTGAAGAGATTGTACCTCCACCTGAAACATCTAGAACTGACAGAAGGACAAAATGAGGCAGAGGGTCTGTCGAAGAAAAATGTACAATATTCTGACTTTTCCTCGCACCATTGATGACTGCATCAGGAGAAGAGCGAGTCAAGAATATACTCAGATACACCTCAAATCTTGTCCTCTTCAACTTTCAATGAATTTAATTATCCCTATTCCTTATTTTCTTTCTGGATGAAGTTCAAGCGCCATCTGCCACGTGCCCTTACAGCGGATAAGAGGGTAGATTCCGGAAGAAATTGTTTCCTTAGTCTCTTGTGCTTGGAGTCTATCTGTATTTTATTATGTTCCGACAACATTTTCAAGTTATTCCACCCAGAGTTGTCCCTACATACTAAAAGCATTTGAATAGCCGTTGAGTCATGGGTGCTATGAATTTTAAAAATTATTCTGACGTACGTGTATATCGAATGAGCGACTTATTACTCTGGCCAAAATATCTACTTTCAGTATTATATTGAACTAAAACGCAACGCTGTGACCAATATATTTCAAGGAGGCAGTTAAATATTAAACCAATTGAAAAATAGCTAAAATCGATCTTGAAAGTATTTCAAATCCAATTAAAAGACCTGACTTTACCACTTGGATTGGTTGGTTGGTCACATGAGGGAGACGACAGACAACGGAGTGGCCATTTGCGCAATTTCGGCCTGGTGGATTGTTAAGGTAGATAAGTACTTTTTGAGAAGTGGTGGACAGGTGGGGAGAAACCTGATGTCGGCGTTAGCCTACTACTTACAAATGGCACCAAGAGGTACTCGATCTAATGTCTCATTTGACGGATGAAGTACTGCACTTGAAGTTCACTGCTAAATGCATTTGAGTAGGGATATGAAATTCAGTGAATTCACCACGCTCAATATCCGCTTCATGTACTCCAAAACCACTGTCTCAAGTTAATTTCTTAAGCCACAAAGTGAAATTCCTCACCTTCCATTACTATATACGTTAAGTCTGGAATTCAAATATGTATAACTGATGAACCTGTCACGCAGTGAAATACGGGTCGCACTTCAAATTTAATCCGCGGTAAACCCAAAGTATTTTAGTTTCATTGTGATGTCTAGTCCATCTGTTCGCCATTGCTCTACTACATCAAAACAATACGCCAGTTACCATCGATTTCCTAACGTTCTTGAAGTCATTGTAAACCTGCGATAGGGTAAAGATATGGGCAGCAGAGGAGAGAATGATTTAATACTCTTGCTCACGCCAGAAAGCATCTGCCTGTCCTTAACAAAAGTCGTCAAATGGTCCATGGTTTTCTATCCCATGCGACGGACATTATGTTACATTTGAAGTACTCTCCACATAGCACTCGTGGATCAGGATTAGGATAATACTGAAAAATCTCCGCCAAAGACGAGACTTGAACTCAGGCCCACAGGATAGGAAGACATTACTTTACTTAAAACAGCTCGTCTCAATATTCCAAAACTTCCTCTCAATATTCCTCTATTTTGGGAATAGATATTCAGCGGCAATAATGAACCTGTAAACTTCGTGGTAGACTCCCAGGTTTCTTGGCCTCATCTCCCCTCACCCCTCCCCCTAACCTTTTTCCTCCTCATTGTCACATCTCAGCTCTCTGCACTCGTCCTGCACACTCCACATCTTCTCTTCTTCCTCATTTCACCCCCCGCCCTACACCATAGCGAAAACCCCTACACTTCCTATATTATATTCCAACCTAGCCACCCACAGAGGCCTTACCCGACGCTTACACATCCCCCTCACTCTCTCTCCTCGCTATATTCCTCCATCCCATTGTTCGCCAGCAGCCCCTGCCACTTCCCTCCGCCCTTCCCTTCACATCCCCCTGATGACCGGAGCGGTTTGGGATGTCTGTCGCTCCTCCCCCTCTTCCATCTCCATCTTATCCTTCTCTTTCTCTCCATTCCACCCCTTCATCCACTTCCTTAGGACTCCCCCGACCTCAAAAGCCTGCCCCACTCTCTCTTCTCCTACTCCACCCCCGAGTTGGTCCCTCCTCCACCGCACTCCGCTCTCATGCACCACCCTTCTCTTCCCTCCGGAATGCTCTCCCTCCATCTTCCCTTCTCTTCTCTTCTCCGGGGAAATTTTCGCTTTTCCCCTCACACACAAGACAGGCAGGACGGACAGAACGGCACGCGTGCCTTTATCCTTTATATTTAACATACATGCATGTATATATATGTATATATATATATATATTTCGTTCACTCACTCACACACCGCCTTTTTTTAGGCGAATAAATATATAACAATTTGAACAGAAGGTGAAAGAAAGAGATAGGAAACATGTAACTAAAATTGGACGAAGACACTGGTGATGTGGAAGATGGTAAAGCCGAGAAATCAGAGGGTAAAAATGTGCCGTGGCCGGGACTCGAACCCGGAACCTCCCGATTTCGCGCCGAGATCTTTAAGAATCGAATTGTATGACAGGATTTTACATAAAATTAATTATGGTACATAGTGGTCCTGTGACAGGGTACAATTAACTTATTATTAATCCTAGTATTCCTTGTTCATTAAATCTAAATTATCTAAAGAAGGCTGTAATATGTAGGAAGGAGTTTGAGTTTTTAAAAGTTTATGCATAAAGACTCCTATTTGAAATTTTCTTCTAATTTCGATTTTTATGATGATGATTTGAACTTTGATATTCTTGGTATTATGGAGTAAAATGCTTCTTTTATTCTGTATTGCACACATAGCGTATTGCAGATTTTTGTATTTTCTACAGTTAAGATAACTGTGATTTGTAAATATTTTACATCACCAAAGAGCAATAATCAATATGAGGGATCAATAAGGTATTGCCTAGTTTTAGTCTTAGTGGCAAGGACATCAAGTTACAAAAACTTTTCAGCCAGGTTACCGTTTTGTTTACAATAATATTTAAATCATTAATTTTAGCAGCGTATTCTATTTCTGCATTTTGAACTTGAATCTTAGATAATGAATCCATGTTTGCAGATTTAAGGGCCTTAGTACTACCTATTCCTAGTACTATGCTCTTTGTTTTCTGTGAATAAAAGTTCAATAAATTATCTGAAGATCATATATAGAAGACATATATCTCCGTTTATTTGGGCGATAGCATTCGAAATCTCGCGATCGCAGTCGACATAAATCTGCAAGTCTTCAGCGTATAAATGTTATTTGCAATGTTGTATCTTAATTGGGAGATCTTGCATGTAAATGATAAAGAGAAATGACCCTAGTATTGACCCTTTGGGGACACAAGACGATACCTCATTTGTATAGTTAAAAAAATAACCTCATAAAAATCAAAGTATTTATTATACTCCCTTTATTTTCATATGCATGACGTCACGTTTTAATGTCTTATATTCTCAGTGCATTTTATTAGATTTTTTTCATTGTTTTAAGGTATCTAAGCCATTAAATATTGTATTATCATATGGTCAATAAATTTAATTTGTGAAAGGATATCATTATAACTTCACTGATATGTCAAATTATTCAGACATTCGACAACCATTAGAAACATTAGTAATTCGATATGACATTTATATTCATTGTTGAACATTCAATAGCGAGAATCACAGTTTTTGGCTCACCACGGTTCATCTCCCACAACGACAAAGGGCTTTGATCACCGTCATTAATGAATAATTAGCGAGTAAAATATTGCAAGAAAAAGTTTAGAGTATAATGCGGTGATGAAAACAAAATTTCTAAAGAGGTAAGTGAAAACGGCTATGAAAAAAAGGAAGAAAAATAGTTTCCCCAGCAGGGAATCGAACACCACACCTTCCACTTCATAGTCCACTACCTTACCCTGGGCTACGGTTAACATATGTTTATTCTTGATCGATTTTACACATTAAATTTCACGTTTGCTTGCGAGTGCAGGCAGATAACGGGCGTCAAATGCTATTTAATTTTCTTTCATACATTTTTATATAATGAAGTCAGTGTGTATTTGTGTGTGTGTGTGTGGGTTTGTTAAAGGGATTTTTATAAAGGGATTTAAAAAAGCGAGAGCGATTTTTTCTGAAAGTAATGGAAAGGGAGGGAGACATGCAGGGGATTTCTGGATGACGTCACTCTGGCAGCACGCCATATCGTCGAGGGCTCGTCCGAGGTCCCCGTGGTTTGCGAGAGTAGTTTCTCCTACGCGCAAACCTAAAAATACTTTATCCCATTGCATTTCTCCCGCTGTACGTTCCAAAGAGTCTTTTCCAATTGTATTAATCCGCGGACACGCATAACAGCGAGAATCTCATGACTTCCAACTGTCTAACTTTGATAGTATCAATAAATTAATTTTTCATGGCAACGCGACGTCTACGCCCAACGAACGATTTGAAACCGCGGCGAAATGGATGTTCTACCTCAAATTCAGGATACCGTTGTTGAATAACCTTTCCTCTCCTAGCATTCACTTCTCCATAACACCCCTCCTTCGTTATTTGACTCTCATTTATTCTCTCGTCGTGGCCAACGAAGCAAACTCTTTTCACAAGTGTACCAAAGCATGCATTCCAAACTCTATTATAGCGCATTAATTCCTCTATTCCTACTGCTTTTAACACAAACACATCACATACCCCATAACCACTGCGTTAAGCCTTCACTAGTACTTACATTGGCATGCTCAAATTTCATAGCCAAATAGAACGGTGGGGAGCATTTCATATTTGTATGATGCGCAACAGAAGAGGAGAAAATAAAAGTTTCAAGTCGGATGGAAGGTCGATATGGGAACGGTTATAGATAAGTAGCAGCGAAGGTGAACTGCATAATACGACAGGGGGAGGGGGAAAGTGGGGAGGAGGGTGTAGAAGGACACCAGACAAGAGGAGGGAATAAGAGAAAAGGAATTGAAAGAAGGAGAGGACGACAGTGAATTGAATGCAAACAGAGTGGCTAATGTCTTGCTCTGTTGTTGTTATGCTGCGAGGAAAGAACGAATTTTTGTACTTATCAGTTCAACAGCACATCTCTCTAATTTTTTTGCTACTATAATTTCTAGAGATATTGAGCGGAGTTAAAATAGTATTCTCCGTATCAATTTAAAACACGCCTGCCATGAATTTTTCAATTAATCTTAGCCTAGCGGGTAGCCTCCGAGTCTCTAGTGACCCCCAGTTTCCTCTTTCCATCACAATGTAATTAAACACCTCTCTCGAAGCTACGCAATGCTAGGGGGAGGAATTTTGCACTAAAGAAATGTAAGGGATGGCTAGGAGTGTACTTTCCATGGAGGGAAACAGGGGTAGTATGAGACAAGATGGGTGAGAGGGACGGTCAGAGGAGGAGGGCGGCGGGGGCAGAGAGCAGACGGGAGACATGGTAATGAGGGAAGGGAGGGGTGAGGAGGTGCTGCCCCCTTCATGGTGTCCTCTGGGGGAGATATGAGGGGAACGGACATGGATGGGAGCGAGGGTTGGATTCGGAATTGGGGAAAACAGGGAATCCTGGGAAATCGAGCGGACGAGAGGATGAAGGGGCGTTGGAAGGGCCACGGCGAGAATTTTCCACGTACTACGTTCCTCGAGGAGGAATACGATTCGCTGAAAATTCAACGTTCTTTTTACCGGTATGAATTTGTGTAATTAGATACTAACTGTTGTCGTTTTATATTACTATTATTGGTGATCCACTAGTAAATGCAAGTGTATATGGACGTAAGGAAACATACCATTCTGTTAAGCCCGCAAGTCCCTGTCTCCTTCCATGATTTCATTCTTTAGGTCGGAATGCGTCCTTTCCTTATTCTCTTTATTCCCATTCCCCGCTTATCCATCATTCTCCTCTCTATCACGGCCTTAACCATCCCTTCGCCCCTTATCATCTACTCCAACCACCTACTCTGCCTTCCCCTAATCTCCACCAGCAGTCTCCTCTCCTCGCCCAACATGCACTTCCTCGTTTGTCTTCTTTTCCGTCCACCGCACTCCCCTTATTATCCTCCACAACCACATCGCAAACGTTGTTTCTTGGAGTTCACGTTTCTGTACCATACAGCGATTCAGACCATGTAAAACTCTTCGCCAAAATTTCTTTACATTCTTTCACAACGCCCACTTCATTCACCCTATAATATTTCTAAACACCTTATCACACGAAGAGAATGGTTTTTCGGGTTTCCATCCGCGTCTATCCATTTTTGGTGGACAATATTTCGCCAGCGTTCCAGCTAGCTTCCTCAGGTCCTCCGGGACCTGAGGAAGCTGGAACGCTGGCGAAATATTGTCCATCAAAAATGGATAGACGCGGATGGAAACCCGAAAAACCATTCTCTTCGTCAACAAAACTCCGCGGAAGCCTTCACGAAAACCTTATCTCACGCTCTTTTCCACTGAATAATGTTTACTACTAATATCATTTTATACCGCCGTACTTATCCTGCTCCAACCACACACTCTGCCTCTTCCTAATCTCCTCCAGCAGTTTCCTCTCCTCACTCATCATTCTTAGCATTTTATGCCATTATGTCATTTAATTTTTTATACGCATATTTTCATAGCGCGATTATGGATGATTTGAGTTGGTCGATGCGAAAGAGCGCGAGAACGATGTTTCATTAACCCCAAAGAGGAAATTCGTGAGAATCATAAATGAGAGTACTTTCAAATGTCTCTCACAACATGAAAATGTTCACTCTAAACGCATGAATTTCAATACTTTACTGAAAACAGTAATTGACTATTCATTAACGATTGTGCCGGATATTTTAATGTGCATGATTCGCTAAAAACCTGTGACTTAATACTAAAATATTTTAATGAAAAGGTGTGCGATAATATTAAAAAAAAGGGAATTATTACCATTGCCGTCTATTTCTATACCTTTTCGGCCTTTGCATAGGAATGCACCTTATGACCTTCTCGTGGCAAGCATAAAAATATTTTTCAATTACCTTATCAGATATACCACGGTAAATCTAACTAATAACTTTGGGTGAAAGGCCATAGAGGGGAAAATTACCATTCAGTAGGTACGTAAAATTTCGCATTAGCCCTTTTGTTTATCAAGACTTTGCAGGCAAAACGTGTAAAGAACGCACAAAAGCGCGAAAATAGACCTTGGGATTATAATGGAGAATTTAAATTGAGGAAACAGAATTTGAGAGGGAAATAATGGGAAGAGCCAGAGAGCCAGAAAGGAGAGCGAATGAAAACTCAAGTAGAGCTGGGGAAGGGAGGAAATCAGGGGAGACAATGGCGCAGAGGATGTTGCTTGAACGACGAAGGGAAAGCAGGAATAATACGTGCTAGGGAGAGGATGAAGGGGCAATGGAAGAAGGACCGCACGTAATATGCCCCTTGATAAAAACACGGGAATGAATAATGGAAATTAAGTGAACTCGCTGGAGGATTTTCAGTGGCCCGTTTGTTGAACTTCTCGTTTCCCTTGCGACTAGATTACTTCAAAGCTTCGATCTTTTTTCTTTCTCTCTTTGCTTTTCGTGCAATAACGGTGCGTCATGCCTGGAGTGCATTTAAAGATAAATTCGGAATGACCCGGTGCCCTTTTTCAGTTGGCCTTTTTCCGGGAGGGAATATTTGATGTAGATATATATTTTCGGCGAGTAAAGACCATTTAAATAATCACATCAGCAAAAGACACGGCAATGCAAAATTATAGGTGCAACCCATGTTGGAACTGATTAAGAGATAGAACAAGGAGTCACGTTAACCGAGGAGATCATAATTCAGAAACTTAAATACACATTTTTCCAGTAAAAATACATGGCTATGTAATTAAAAATTCATTAAAATCAAGAAGATTGGCATCCCATTGCATTGGCACACTTTAATCAGTACTAATGCTCATTGAGAACAAATATAATGTATTTGTTTAGAAATGTACGAATTTTGAAACTGATTGTGAGTTAAACATTATCTTTTTCGCTTTCAAGAATCATTCTTTCACTTTATTTCATGTGTTGTGTATACAATCTCATATTGGGTTGGATGGACAATAACAACCCTTCTTCAAATAGACAGGTGGAGTGAGTCGTGCACACTCTCAAAAAGTGTTTGAAGATATTGCCCTCCAGTCAATGGAGGAGTGAGTTTGCCAATGCCCTTCTAACATTGAGAACAACACCAGGTTCATTCGCAAACATGACATCTTAAGGTATACTTATGGGACGAACATCGTTTAACAAATTCTGTTTAATCGAATCGGGATGATTCTGCTGCTAGTACAGCTCCTGTTAAGAGAGAGAGAGGAAATTGCAACTAATTGTGGTCACTGGAAATTTAAAGTTGAGGATTTAGTCTTTTTCAGGGGATATGACGACTGCAGACGATGACTACCAGGCAGGATTATATCCTTATAAAATATAACAATTTGTATTTGCCACACTACTTTTAATGCACCTCAACAGGTTTCGACGTTTTCACGTCATTTTCAAGATCACATCCATTCTGGGGCCCCGAAATGTGGAGCTAGAAGGCGAGGATGGATGAATCGAAAGGCTTTATGTGGCTCAGCTGATCCATAGAACTGCTTAGAAGCCCCCTGACACACCAGTTGACGGAATTGGTCCTGAGAGGTTATATGATTTCCATAGTGATGCCCCAAGCACTGGAAGTTCCACAGTTGGGGTTTGTAGTGCCTCGCAATTCAGTCAAGGGGGCACACCCCAGGAATCGACAAGTGATAGTTGTTCCCCGCCACCATCAGCTCAGGTTCCTGAGTGGGAATCAAGTCAACAAGTTGACCATGGTGTTCGAGTTGCATCCAGAATTAGACGGCTGGGTATTAGATGATTATTTCTTGTGATATTTGATTTAGTTGTCCAAATTCATTTTGATTGATAACCATTAATTTTCTTCCACTGAAATAACTGCTGACCCTTGTTAGCGAAATTATTAGTAATTGTACTATTCATTGCATACATATTGTGATTAATTTTTTAAATATATATACTGATTTAGGTTAATGGGTTATTTAATGGATCTAATCTTTTACAAAATTTTCAATTGTGAATTCGTTGTTCTTTTGTGATCGAAGTAATTTTCTACTTTTGATTTGCGTGAAGACAGGAACTAAATGGGGGATGAGTAGTTATGCATATAATTGGGACTTTGGGAGTGTTTCGTTATTCATTTGTTTTTGCGTGTGAGTGGAAGCCAATTTCATGCAATCGGTGACGGAAATCCGGACTAGAAAGACTTAGTACTGGCATTTAAGTGTGTTTTATTGAGTTGTTTATGCTGTGCTATGGTAGATTAAATCTACTTCTATCCTTACGGAATGGCTGTAGTTTATTTCCGCACATAAAAGTATGTAGAAGACTGTGGTGTTCATTGTAATCATACGTCCATTCATCAATTACGTAATGGTAACCAATTCAACTTACATCACCAATGTAAAGTCGAGATTTTTACTGTCATCCTTCATAAGGTCATTTTGACACACATCTGTTCACATTAATGATAACGAGTTCCTCGTCTAAATCTGGAACGCAATGGAAGAAGCTGGAAGATCTGTGCGAGAATATATACCATAAAAAATTACGGCCATGAGGCTGAATACATATCACACTCCCGTCTTTTTAAGTTTGAGCATTTCAAGTTTCTGGGAGTATAAAATGGCAGCAACACGACCTCCGAGCACTAAGAGCTAAATGAGATTAAGAAGCGCCCACTTTTGCGGGAATTCGTAAGGGTTATGGTGGAATAAAAAGGAGCAGATAAGGTGAGTAACGCGGCCATGCAAAACTTGAGACTCGGGCGGGAAAAGGTACGCATGGAACTGAATGTGCAAACAACTTAGAGGAATTCTAAGCAATTCGAAGATAAGGCATGTGCCAGACTGAGATTTAACGCATACCTACATTGCCGTCTATTTCTGCGGCAAACATTTAGCAATTTATGTGCGAGGACATTGTAAGCCTCAAAGTTTTGCCTTGATACGGTTCAAACTTTTACTTTTTACTAAAATTTAATGATAAATTATGAGTTAGTTCAATTTTTATTTATTATTTCTCTCGGACTAGTAGATAAACACTTAGAAAACGTATTTATTGTATCGCAAATACGGGCATCACTGAATCCGTGAAAGCATCTCTAGGTACTTTGAGGAGATAGCTTATAGAAATATGAAAAATCACTAGAGTAAGAAAGATGATCAAACTTAAAACTGATCAATAAAAAGGTGTAGTTTCATTTGAGTAGATTTTTAACAGATATTCGAATGAGAAATTAGGATTAAAATCCTTAATAACCTGTGCTAATCCGTGGAAAACGAAATAAAAAATAAGTCCTTGTTATAGCGGAGATTGACCGCGACATTTCTCTTATCCTCATGAGGCTCGTGGTGAAGACAAACGTGAAAAGAGAGAGGGCGTTGACCACGGAGTGTAAAATTGCGGTACTACATTCCAAAATGTGACTCCACAACTCCATTGTGACTCGCTTCCTGGCGAGCGCTGCGAGTGTGAGTGGAGCAACGCTAACGTTTTTTTGTTTGTTTTTCTTAATAGACAACTTTATCAAGGCTTTATTTCCACGGGACGGAGATAGTGTAAGAGAGAAGGGGTGGCGGATTACGAAATGGAAACATCAAACCTCCCTACCGTGCATTATTCGTGCCGCTCTTTCGCGCAGTTGCCAGCTCATCTTGCTTTTTTTATATCTATTGTGCAGATAAACTTCCAATCTGCGGGAAGAGGAGAGGGAGACCAATAAGCATCATGTCCAACGTTCATATCTCTCTTTCCTCCTTTAGTCTGTGTGCACTCCCCCTTTAACGTACGTCCCTCGTCTACCTCCTCAATTCTCTCCTCTGCACCGCCTTTGTATGCTGGGAATATTTTTCCTTGGCGTGTTTGAAAAGAAAACTTCGGGCTCGTGTTTCTATGCTCAGGTAGCAAGATTGTTTTATTTTTCTTTTCTTTTTATTTTCGAAGAATAATGTTCCTACGTCTCCCGAAAAATCCCTATCTGTTAAATCTCCATCCCTTCTCCTCCGTATTCTTTTCCTCGGAACGACTCCCCCCACCCCCCTCTTCCTTTTGTGTCTGCGCTGGAAGTAAGAGATAGAGAGCGGGACATTTTTCATTTTTTTTAGATGTGAGTATTTGTGGAAGGAAATATTTATGGCACTTCAAAATGATGAGAGATTGAAGGTTTTTATTTTTCATGCGGAAGGCACTGAAAGGAGATCACAGGGAAGAAAGGACTGTTCAACCGCTGGGCAAAGAACTAACGGCCATTTTTTACGGTTCTGCCTGTTCCTCCCTAAAAATTTCTTCGTTAAAATAATGAAAAACATATTATGTGCT
Source organism: Pyrrhosoma nymphula (assembly GCA_963573305.1). Taxonomy (NCBI): domain Eukaryota; kingdom Metazoa; phylum Arthropoda; class Insecta; order Odonata; family Coenagrionidae; genus Pyrrhosoma; species Pyrrhosoma nymphula. The sequence continues at coordinate 24,881,633 of OY754336.1, read as the reverse complement.
GTAGAAATTTACATTTACGAGTAAAGTACCCCTTTCTCATGAATTTTGAAACTCTCTCTCTCTCTCTCTCTCTCTCTCTGAGGCCGAAAAATTACTCCTAATGAAATAAGCATTCTAATTAATGCTATGTGCATAATTGCATTGATAATTGAATATATATATAAGCTGTCACTTATCTTTGAAAATTAAATTATCGTTTTCTTGAAGTTAGTTTACAATCCAAATGCCGTTCCCAGTGAAATACGAACATTGGCTAATTATGTATGCCGAACATGAATTTAATTTCGAAATATCCAAAAGCATTCACTTACCATTTGATTTTCCCGCATACATTTATTCAATTTAATCGGAATGCATCGATTATGACTTAGTTAATAAACAAAAAAATGAAACAACAATTAAAACATTCCATTTCTTTAATTCAAATGAATAGGCAAAAAATGGGCAATTACAATGAATAGAGATTATGACTCAGTCTCGTCCGTTGCTACAGGTAACTTTGCGCGAAGTTCCTTAAATAAACTTAACTATACAAAGAGTATAATGCACCGATTTAACCAATGCAAAGAAAGATTAAGGACTAGATGTGGAGTACAGCGGTATTTCTCTTATTCCAACCACTAAACATAAATATCATCCTATCTTTCAAAATTTCTCCGGGCGAATACATCTTTTAATATCTCATCAGTACGAACAAATAGTCCGCGATCCACTTTCTCAATATCTAAGCCCTGTTTCATTTTGCCTGGTTAACTTTAACCGGCATATGATGTAGGCACTACGTTGATGTAATATAAATTGTGTTCGCGTTTGATAAATTACATCAGACTGTCGGTTACTTGACGAGAACGCTACGGGTGTGAAGCTGTATTCACATCGTTTATCATGGCGGCAAACTATGTGTAACCAGAGATTATAAAACGGGGCCAGAGATCCTAAAAGGCTTTTCGTACAGTTTCACATGAATCGAGTGGACTCGTCGTCATTAGGATGACATTTTTCTTCCCCGAAGTGCTGCACTGGAACCAAGCCGTTAAGGGATGAGGCCCATTCGTTTCATTTACTGCGGAGCATCATCTTCCATGCTAACGACCCGTGACGCAAACGATATCCCCTCTTAGCACTATCCATCGTCTTCCTTCCTGGAATACTCGTATCCATCGAGAGACTAGGAGAGGAGTCTTCTGGTCGAATGTCACTCTGCAGTCCCATTTCGCCTCCCCCCTTACCCGAAAGTTGTCACTTAAGCAATCGAGTCAATCAATGCACTGAGTCGCAAACATTTGTTCACCGTTCAACTTGAGCTGCGTCTTCTCTCTCGTCTCATCCCTTTCCCTCCATCGCCAAGTGCGGCTATATTCGCGCTGCAGCGACAGAGAGACAAACCTCCTGCGACCCTTCCTGTCTGTCCCTTTCAAACGTCTCGGCCACGATCTCCCCCAACCCGTCCTCCCCACCCATCCATCCCTCCGTTTATCTCCCGTTCTTTTTGATCGAACGGTTCGTCGATTCTTGAGAGACACCTCACGCCCATGCGTCGGTTCGATTTTCCGAAGTAACATTGTCTCTTGCTCACTCTGCCAACGAATTTTGACGCTGTTATCTGAACATTATTACTTAATTGTCCAACCATCACACATTGAAATAAAAGCTATTTTTTATACAGTTTGTTTCAATGTTGTCAACACAACAAAGTCCCCAGGCTGCATCCACAACTTTCATTTCCATCTCTCAATCACAGAAACGAATAAGTTTTTCCAAATATGTAGGTGATTCTGAGCATGTTTACAATGAATAAATAGCTCAGGCAATACTTAAATAACATTTACTTCAATCGGTAAAATGAAAAATGGCTTACATGGAAAACATTGGAAAATTCTTCTTTTACACTGAACCGGCCATGGCGCGCCGAGTGTCTATCAGAGGTGCGACGTAGCATAATGGCATGCTCAGCACCAAATGCGTCAAGGTCTTCCAAATTACGCTTTAAAAATCACGTTTCCACGTTGTTTCAAACTTTTAGATTTCTGGATTGATTTTAAAGAAACCGACCAAATAAGTCATGTATGACTATTCTTGGTAATGTGTTAATTAAAGTAGTTAACATATGCAATCGTGTCCGCTGAGGTTAAGAGGCTATTTCCCAGATCCAGCCGTTCAAATACCAAATCATGCAAAGTTAGATTCACCCTCACTCTTCGGCGATTTCATGAGCAATTTCTCGGCGCTGCCCTGCGTGATATGAAAATTATTTTAAAAAAATAATGTCCATTCACCGCAGATTGTGGTGAGTCTTTATCGTGGCGGGACAATTATAGTTTTGAAAATTGCAGGCGCGTAAAAGTGAATGAAAAGGACACTCACAAAAAATATATTAGGACGTTCCGGCGTTAACACCACCTTCGTCGTCTAGTGGTATGTTACCTTGGGCGGGAAATGTATACGCAGATGCGTTGAAGCTAGATGTATTTTAAGAATAAACGTGCCGTGGAAAGATACAGAGTGTCCTTATTCCCCTTACACCCTCCCCGTGCCTACAAGCCTCCTGCATCCGTATCGAATGCCTCGAACTCCTCTTCGCTCCATCTACTTCCTGGACCACACCTCCTCCTACCACTCTCCATTCCCTTCCCCCTTTAGACGATCCCCCCGTTCTGAACAACAGAACACCCCCCACCCACCCCCAAACACAACCCTCTTCCTCCCATTTGCTCCCCCTTCATCCCTCTCCCAACCAGCCTCGAACATTTTTCCGGTGTAATGGACAGCGTGGCCGGCAAGGGCTCTCCACTTCCCTCCCTCCCTTCTGGCCACACTCCCTCGGATTAAGGGTGAGGTCGACCCCCAAACCCTCCCTCTGTGTGTGTGTGGGTGGAGGATAGGATAGGCCATCATCATCGCCATCCCTCCTCCCTTCTTTCACCTCCTCCATCCTCTTCTCCCTCTTCACCTCCCTCCACCTCCCACCCTCCCTCCCTCCACGCCATACCATTCCCCCGCTTCCATTCTCTCTCTCTCTCTCTCTTTCGCTACTCGTTCTAGCATCGTTCAGGATATACCTCACGATCGAACCCTCCAAACCTCCTCTCCCTCCCTCCCTCCGGCCTCGCCCTCACCTGGCAAGGAATCTATTCTTCCGCATGAAAACAAATCCATGCATCGCTTGCCGCCTCACCCTTCCCCGTGAAACACTTTTTTCTTCTTCCCCCCCCCCCCCACCGTGCAATGACACCCCTGAGGTCTTGCGCACGAAAAGGACAAAAATAGTCCTAAAGTTATTGCCCTCATCTCCCTGCCCTTTGGGGGTTTTGCCAACCACTATATCGCACGTTTAAGGATCCATGTTTCTTAGGGACTCACAGTGGGACAAAGGATGTTGAAAGTAATGTATAAGACACACTACAAAAGAATGGAGAAGATCAAATGGACGGAGAGATTCACCAACGAAGATTTTAAGGGGAAATATTCTTAATGAAAATTATAGGAAGTAAAAGAGACGAACTGTTGGACTCATTCTGAGACATAGAAGCCGCTCGACAACAATAATGGGAAATTAAATTAATTTTTGTTCAGAAAGACTAAGGGTGCAAGGGTATTTGGCGAATTATTAGGTATGTTAAAATTTATACAAATGAATGAATAACGAGCTTGGCTTAAGGGGGGTAATAGAACAGAGCTACAGCAAACGTATCTTTGGATTGACGACAACTTATGATGATGCTTGCATTGGAAAATTTACTCATGCTCTGTGTTAGGTACGTAAAATATTTAATAGGCTATCCGTGGTGACGTCCATTTCATATGATTACAGTGTCCACCTAACTATCCCAAGTTACATGCAGTTTAATTAAAAAATATACCAAATTTCAATTCAACAGACATTATTATTTTTAACATGCAGTTCTTTCACGGCTGGCGCTAAAAGGAATTAGATTTGCGATACTCAATGATGTTACAGAATTTTAATAACTCAACGCTGGTATAAAAAACGCTATCAATGTGGTAACGTGTTAGGTACAAAGAATGAATCCACTATTCAAATTTACGTTTTTAAATGACCAAAGGGTACCAATAATTACTAAGAATTAGAGTATTTATTTAGGTCGAGAATTAAGAAACAAAATGGATTTGTTGGTTTTGTTGTGTAAGGTGTAATTATTTCTAAATTACCAGATTAATTCCGCATGACAGCGATAAATAACAAGACTTTTCGCAGCCTATAATATCTAATGTGTACAACGCTTCTACGCTTTAAACTGGATTTCATTTATAAAAAGTTTTTGTGATAATTAATGTGATTATAAAATATTGAAATAAATTAAATATATTACACCACTAAATTTATTTTTGTGCGATACACAACACATTTTAAAAAGTTGACGGAAAACGAAAGAGGTCGTGTATAAAAGTTATGGATATAATGTTCAGATGCACTTTTATCGGATTTTACTTCATTTTCGTTAATTTATTTTTTTCCCTGAAATAAAAATGACTTTTCTGAAAAAAATTCTAGCACTTGTTAGAATATGAATCTCTATAAAATTAAAAAGAAACTCTTTCAAATCCAGTTCTTTTTAAACTTGTTGCAAACTTCCATTCCACCCAGCTAACCTGCCGTAAAGGGTGTCAGACTTCATTACATATTCACGTCAAATACTCGAGAGAATGTGCTCACAGTCCATAGCTTCATGCATCAGGCAATTTCAAAATTCCTTTTAGTTCCAAATGGAAGTCAACTATGGAGTTGGTACGCTTGCCCCCTGAGTATTACTGTGATCTCAATCCGCTTTAGATTTCCTCTTCATAAGTTGGAAATATGATCCATAGGGATTAAAAAGCAAACTTTCACAATAATATTCCAAATAGCAGTAGCACTTGCTTGAATTTATCTTCAAAAGTTAGCATTAGTTTATTTTACGGACCAACTATATTCATTTGTCTTAATTTTTGTCCGCTACTCAAATGCGTAAAGAAATAGTTTTTAATAATTTTTATACCTCACCTATAATTTTTAAGGATTACACACATTTTAAATGAATGTCTTAAGAAGTTAGCGGTACATGATTAATAAATTGCCAATCGCCAGAAATTATTCTAATATTCAAGCTGTATTTGTTTATGTAGATGTGACTTGATATTCATTTTTCGCGCATGCAAAATGCATTTCACATTAAATTAATAGTACTTATAATTGGAAATGGAAAAGGATTAACTCAATATGTTTGATTTCCTTCCGGTAATTTCCCTTACCGACAACCTATTAGCTCTAAAGTATCCTCACTAAGCAAATTCGGAGAGATGAGTGTTTAACTAATCCCTTTATTGTACACCTGTGGTATTTGATTAAGATCTGCGGTCACCAAACAGCTACATGTTAGCGAGTGATTATTCTCCCCTGCGCTTATAAACTTGCGTCAACAACTTTTCCGGCCCAACGTTTGGCTTTGGACGTGCAATCAAGTCAAAATATGTTGTTCGATTGGAGTCTGTGTTGTTTTTGAGCTTGGGCGCTGAACCCGTTGCGTCTGTGTTCCATCCTTATCAGGTCTCGCTTTTCACGACATTACTCCAATATTAATTACCAAATAGGTCACACAAAGACTCTTTCATCAATCTATGAAAATACGATCGCGTGTGTGGGTCTACTCGTGTATTCTCGGAAACGATGACAATTTAATTAAGAACGCATGAAAGAGATGTCAAATTCAGGGTTAAACACACATAAAACAGATAATGTCGCTTTTCGCATCTCAAACATATCAAAAATAACGATTATTCAGCTTTTAAACTGGCAAAAAAGTTTTGGATTCCAACGGCCAAATAGAAGACCCTAAGGCGACTTCTACTTGGCCATTTGACTCCAAATTTCGTGTGCTCCCAATTATCTCTAGTTTTTCATGTTTAAACAAAACGATTTACCAATTCTACAGCCCCTAATTAGCTGCTGTGCATGCAATATCTGTAGAAAGGAGAGTTATGCCGTTTCCAAAAATTCATTACAACACATATTTTCAAGTTTAATTCTAGCTGACACGCATCGCACTACTCCTGTATTGCCTCGAGGTTCTTTGCTGGCGCTTGCTTATAATTAAGGCAACGGATTTCCCTATACACTACTGCGTCGTCAGCAAAAATTAACGAAGCTTACTGTCAAATACGCCACCTATATCGTTTATTTGCCAAAGGAACAGAAGTGGCCCTATGACGTGCCCCTGCGTGACGCCTGATGTGACTTTTACCTCATTAGAGATAGCGCCGTCTAATACAACCCTTTGTACGCGATTTCTTAAGGTTATCTAACCCAGGAAATTACGACGTCGTCTAACCCGTAGGACTTTAATTTCATGAGTAACTTTCCATTGATAACTTGCCTCAAATGCTTTTTTAAAGTCTAGAAAAATTTCGTCAATCGGAACATCATCTTCACCCGAGACTAAAATATCGAGGGCAAAGAGTGCTAATTGAGTTTCGTTAGATCTTCCCTTCCTGAATCCGTGTTGCGTTTTTATTAACAAGTTCTGCATATTGAGGTATGTGATAACTGAACTTACAATTATATGTTAAAATAATTTGCAACACATATATGTGAGCGATATCGGTCGGCAATTCGATGGCTGTTCCCTATCACCGATTTTAAATATGGGAGTGACATTTCCAATTTTCCAGTCCTTGGGTACTATGTGTTTGTTAATGGATTTACTAAATATTTTCTACAAGTAGGGAGCTAATTTCTGAGGCTAATTCTTTATATACGTGGGCTGGAATTTCTCCAGGACCTGGTGATTTATTTTAGTTTAGAGATTTTAACAAGTTTTCTATTCCGTGAGAGCAAATATCAATAAGCGGCATATTTTGCTGGAAATGTTTATTTATCGTGATTAATGTATTCTGTAATGACTTAGTGAACACACTTTGAAATTAGGAATTCATTAAATTGGCTTATTCCAAACTGATTGTTATAAATTCACCCTTTTTGTTTTGTAGTGAATTAACTGTTGATCTATTGACTTGAACTTCCCTTACAAATGACTAAAATACTTTTGGGTTATCCTGTAACTGTTCTACTAATGTTTATCTTTATAGATGTGATCGTGACGTGAAGACGCCGGTGAAATGTCGTGGTGGAGGAGTTCTGATTGCAATTAAAAATAACATGAACTAGGCATAGATTCATCCAAAATTGTGAAAATATAGAACAGATGTTAGTTAGCTGGAAAAATTCACAATCTAAAGTGTGCATAGATGCAATGTTATCTACCGCCTAGAGCAAATGTCCAAGTGTACACATCACACTGTGATACTGTGGGAAAGTTTATTGCGAGTGCAAACTTCTCAGATGCTGCTGTTCTAGGTGACAACAGCTTATCGGAAGTTATCTGGGCCGAAGGTAATAGTAATGCCAGAATGCTATCTATTCAAGGGAGAGTAATTTGGGAAGTGTTTTATTTTCTGGGATTCAAACAAGTAAAAACTGTTTGTAACGAATATAATATTAAACTTGATCACGCTTTTGCAAGAGCACCTCAGAAGATCCTCCAAATTGTCAATGAACCTTTACTCACATGTGATAACTACCATCCTTCAATTTAATAATAAAGAAAAAATTAAAATAGTATTTATTCACGCAAATTTAATTTACTCCTGACCTAGGTTTTCAAGTAATCCAGAGTCCTCTGAAATTGATATTTTCAATATATCCCTTTCATTCCTAAAACAAATACTGACAAGGTTGTCTTAAATAGTACTGTCAAAACTTAATTCATGCCCAAAACTTGGTCTCTGTAATTTAAGATTTTAATATTAATAGTTGTTTTGATTCCATGTAAGGTAGTACTCTTTTTAACTAAAAGGTAATAATTTTACTACAAAAATAAACTTGATACATTGTTGAACTAAATGAGCACTTTATTGTATGAATGTAGTTTTAGAATGATTTACTTTAGTTGTGTGGAATTATTGTTTAGACAAGGAAGAGGGATGATAACCCGTCAACTGAATAAATATATTGCAATTAATCATTATTGTATTATGCATACAGTCACTCATGGTACCCGAAAAGAGGAAATGTTTGTATCTACGTCAGTTTGGTAGTGTATATTACTTATTTGGAATTTCTATCATCCATTTTTGAGACAGCTAATGCGGGGTTAAAATAATACCCTTCGTGTCACCCTGACATCAGAATCACCTGAAATGTTCTCGTATTCTTAGTCTAACCCTCAAATAGTCTCTTGTGTCCTTGAAATATGAAATTTGATAGAAATAGATTCCTAGGAGTTACGAAGCTAGGAGGTGTCAACGTGTGGGACGAGCGGGATTTGTTTCCTCACGCAACACGCTCTCTCTCTATCTCTCACTTCCGTTTTTGTCCGCGTGTGGCGGTGAGTGGGGACGGGGGGAGGGGGTAAGGAGGGAGTTGGGAGGGGGTGGGGGAGGGGGTGGGGGGAGGGGGTTGGGAGGGGATGAAGGTGCCCTGGGGAGTGAGTAGCCGGCGGACGGTTTTTCGAATACGTGCGTCGCCTCGTTTGTCATTTGTCAGTCTCTTTTACTCCCCCTTTTACACCCGGGAATACCGTCGCGACCCACCCACCTCTCCCTCTCAAACTCTACCTCTCCATGTCTCTTTATCCGTATTCTCCCCCCAAAGCGGCGGCGCGGTCGTCCGTTTTTGGTGGGTTTCGGGAAGAATACGTATATAGTGACATGGAAACCTAAATATATTTATGTTCATATAGCATTGTGTTTTGTTGTAGTATGTACATAACTTAAAAAAAGATTTTGCCTGCTAGAATTGTGTTTTATTCTGGTAGAATACTTAAAAGGAAATATTTTTTACCATTGTTGACTGAAATAATGAGAAATAATATAATTCTACAACTTAATGCTCATTAGAGATGTATTTTTTCAACTATACAATTTAATAAAATCCATGAATGCCTGTAGAAATGTGGGGAGTGGCTTAAAAACACAATTATTTTTGAAATTTGGCAAAACTCGACAAAGCGATTGTTTACGCCCGCAACTCTTTTTTTTACAGAAAGCCGGAAGTATTGTGTTAGCAGAACGATTCCACGAGAGTGGCGATACACATAGTTATCCAAACTCGCCACTTTCTGAGAAGTAACTTTCATGTTTTAAGGTGCTATGATGTAGTGCCGTGAAATATGCCATTTAAGAGATGCTACGCGATTTACGATGCAATATGTTTTACAGTAAGAATAAACTATTTTTACAGCCCATAAACTTTCTTAATGCTTTTCTGTTTTAACGGCTCAGTGTCATTATCAAAGTTTCAAACATAAAGACCTTAAAACCTAGGTCGATTGTGATAATTGTTTAGGACTATGGGAGGAGCATTCATTTTGACGTTAATATGACTTGAAAATCAGACCAACAGTAAAGTACTACTTAGAAGAACACGGCAATATAACGTTCGCAGGATGATAGAATCCTACTCTATAACTAAATGACACGAAGGAAATTAATTCGCTTTCATCCGATCGACTGCATCAAGTGAAACCGAGTCATCACCGTGCGTGAGTGAGACTCAGTTGAAGACCCCCCACGGTTAGCGGCCATTTTGGGCCTGTCCAAATTTCCGCCAAATGCAACTATTGAGTGCAGTTTGACGTTTAGGCTAGGTTTGAGTCTTAATTCCAACCTCGTATATTTCGTCTAGGTCCGTCTAGTCAATAAAAAACTGGCTTATGTCTTATTTTTTAATTATGTATAAAATGAATGTGCAAGTAAACTTTCTTCTGTAGTTCCTCGCTCACTGAAAATCCCGTGTGGAAGGCGTCGGCAATAAGACGACCCAAGCCGCTATACCCTGATTGCTACCCGCTACCATTAATGTTCAATTGCTATTGTAAAATCAGACTTATTCTCGTGAAACCCACGGACTTGTGTCCCCGACTCAAAAGTCTCCTTCCCTCGCCCTCTTGCATCTTTCATGCAGTCGTGTCGTTCTTCAAAGTCTCGCCTAAGTGTCATGAGCGATGTGCGATCAATAGTATCACCATCATATTCTAAAGGTACTGCCTTGTGGCGATAATCATTAGGGTATGTGATGTAATTAGATAATCTATTATTTCTGATTCAAGTCGATACCCGATGTAATTCGATGCAGGCAATGCAATGCGATGCTATATGATGCAATGCAAACGACAAGGTAATGCGTAAAATGCAACGCAATGCGATATATCGCGCCTATTGCGATGCAAAATTAGTAACGAAACGATATTTAAATTTAGATATCACACAAAGCCTGATCCGTCGTCATATTCCCGGGGCTGCTTTCCCTCTCCTCCTTCCCCTACCCTTTCCCCTCTTCCTGCTACGTCACGTAAAAACTCCCTGTCCACGAAACACCTTCCCATCCCAATGGAACCCTCCCGCTGGCATTTCCGAAACCTCTCTCCTCCCATCACTCTTCGCGTGCAAAACACAAACCCATTGCACAGACCAGTCAATCGCTTCTCCTCGAAAATGTATTGGATCGACATTAAAGTTGGCCGAGACCATCGGCGGCTCCCTTTCATCTCCCATCCTCCTCCTCTCTGTCCGTTCCCGTAGACTTCGATTCGTGTTCCAGTCCCTTCCGTGTCTCTATTTTTCATTCGATTGGCGACCAATTAAGAGTGGTAGTTCTATTGCTTATTAAGATGTAATCCATTTCGGGGTGGCTGAAATTTTCAAGTCGTTTCGATGGGTCGCAAAAGGAGCACTTATCCACTTGTGCCAGGCGAGCGAGAGATGAGCCGAAAAATAAATTGAAAAGGTATATTTTTTATGTGATGCAAAATGTCAGGGCGGGCAGGTATAGGTCACGGGATAAGGTAAAAGTGCCCGTTGTCGTCTTTGCTTTTTAACATCTATGCTGAGGAAATGGTAAGAGAGGTATGGCATGAGCTAGATGTGGGAATGAAAGTAGGAGGCCAGTGGATAAAGTCAGTTAGATTCGCAGACGACCAGGTGTTGGTCAGTCGGTCATCGAAAGGATTGCAAGCTTTATTAGATGTATTGGAAAAGCAGTGAGATAAATCCCAATGGAGATTAATCATAAGAAAACAAAAGTAATGAGATTCTCTAGGAAAAAGAAAGAGAAGCTGATGATAAGAGTAGGAAATCACAAACTGGAGCAAGTAGAACAATTTAACTACTTGGGTAGTACGCTAGAAGAAACAGGACATAGTAGAAAAGGCATTCAGAGGAAAATAGCGCTTAGCGAAGGAAGTGTTCAATAATAGAAGGGAGATGATGACGGAGATCTTAAATAAAGCTATAAAGAAGAAGCTGGTGAAGAGCTTGATATGGAGTGTGGCGTTGTATGGGACAGAAACATGGACACCGGGATAGAAGGACGAGAATAGACTGCAGAAACTCGAAATGTGAGGGTGGAGGAGGATGAAGAAGGTGGACGGAAAGGAGGACAAATGATGAAGTAAAATTTATGGATGACATTAGGAAGAGGAAAAGTGAGTAGTTGGAGGGGGTAATGAGGGGTGAAGGGTTACTTATGGATGTAATATAGGGAAGGATGTTCGGTAAGCGGGGAAGGAGAAGAAAAAGAATAGGTTTCATGGACGGGATGAAGGGTAGAAATTATGCTGATATGAAAAAAAATATTTGTAGACGGTCCTGCACATGTAAAAATCTAAGGATTTTCACCTGACTTCAATTTAAACCTACCAGTATATCACCAAATAATAATAATAATAATACGAGCCTTTTGAGACGTTTAAAAACTCATTTAATTTATTTCTCCCTTTTTAAATTAATAAGGGAGCAGAAGTTTTACTTATGGCCCTGATTTGGCAAACGTGTACCTATAGGGTTGACACTCAACTTAAATTCTTAAAATTATCAAGGATGTGTTTCACTCCTTTGGGTTACAATATATTGGTAGCGCATGTACTATATGAAGAAATACGAAAATCACTTTGTATCAGGAACGGAATATTATGTTCATATATACCATTCTGCTTCATAATATGCTACGAGGCACGGCGTCAATCAAGGGACATATATGTCAATGAGCCACATAGGTGTCCTATACTATCCATATACTGGCACAGGAAACGGCTCATCATTTTTAGAGGTTACAAATGGTTTAGTTAATGCCAAGGCTCAAAACTCTTGTTGTGCTAATGCAATGAATAATGCATGGAATGTATAACACATACTTAGCGTTATTTTGCGTCAATGCGTAGCTCATAAAAGGGTATTAGGATGTTTTTTGTTTTTTATGGAAACGCACAAATGTTAGTGTCATTAAATTATTTAATTTTTACTCTGAATGCAACTTTAGTGCGAATATTTCATGGAAAACTCGTAAAATGTTCACGAGGAATGATACTCAGGGATGAAATTTGATTTCAGGATTAAAATTTTAAGACTTCTTTCAAGAATTCTAAGAAAATTAAGCTCATCAATAATTACAAAATTTAAGTAATTTAATTCCCAAAACGATACTTTTATGGAATAAAGAGAAGGTATATGCAGTGAGAATAGAATGAAATGAAGACGAAATGTTTTTTGAAGCTTTGAAAAACCGCGAATCAAAACGGTTGGATCAGGAAAAATATCATATGATGTTTAAGAAGACTAAGAAAAGTCAATGTTTTTCATTTTCCATACCGGGTAATGGATTTTTCAGGTTTGGGTGTTTCCACCGTACAAAGTACATAAATGTAATTTTACTCATATTCTGGTTACTTACAGAAAATCATGTTCTCTATCTGATTTGAAAAACAGAACCTTACCATTCCACGCTATTTTTTTCACAGGTTAAACTTGAAATTTCATGGTGCTAAATGCGAGAATGTGAACAAATAGGGAAAATAGAATATTTCTATCTAATATAGATGCCATTTTCACGGAAAACTATCTATTAAATGCAAAACTTCCCTTGAAATTGATTTGAAATAAAACAGATGCATCTTGCTGCCTTAGTTAATGAGTAATTAGCTAATTACTGCGGTAATAGAAGTAAAAATGTAATAATTCTATAGAAACGGCGCTGCATTCGGCGAATATGGCTACAAAAAGTGTCCTATAAAAATATATTTGTGGAAAAATCTGCATATTTTCTACCTATATTTTGGTTTTCGATAGCCATCGCATGTCATCCACGAAAACAGGATTTTTTAACCGAATTAAACTAAAAGTTGGAATTGAGTTGGATTTGCTTTGACTCACACATTCGCGGTGGAAGCTCCTTAAAAACATTTAGATCAATGCTTGCGAATCCCTTCCGCTCAGACAGTCGAGTCATAGTCCCGGATAATAATAAACGCTTGTCCCCCGCGGGCCACAATGGTGGCCTCGTCTTTCTCGACTTTCTCTATCCCCCAGAGTCCCCCACTTCTGGCTGTCTGTTCCCTTTCCCTTGACCCCCTGTGTCACCTCAACTATGCTGCGCCCCCCTGGTGCTACGCGATCCCTTCCCACTGACCCATCCCCACCCACCTCACCCCCTCCTCGAACCCGTCCTCCGAGCCCTTCCTCCCTCTCACCCCCTCTGTGCCTCAAACACACCCGAAAACCTCCCTTTCGCCAAATTTCCCTTTCATCCCCCGCCCCCCACCCGTTCAACCCATTACCACGTTGTTTCCCTTCCTTTTTCATTCTCACCCGCACGTCCACTTTCGTGACAGGATGCGTCTACCCCGGCGTGATAAGCTTGTTATGAAGAGGATGATGGATGAATCCATTGGTCAGAAACGTCCATAGCCAGAATGGATGGAGTCGAACTTGTGATCTCTCTCGTGAAAATGCACGCCCAAGTCTCTTGGTTGCTATGTGCGCCCTTTTCTTTTTTTATTTATTTATTCCACCGCCGAAAGGCAGCGTGGGAAGGCGGAGTCGAGTGCGGGGCCGGCCGTACCTACTTCGGGGGCGCATATTTCATCGGCAGTCCCTCGTCGATTAGATAAAATAGAAGTGGAAATAAAACTGCGGTTTCGGAAGCGACTACACGGATCGAACGCCGTAACGTAAACAGGACTCCATTCACTTTCTTACGCTCTGGTGATTTCAAAATTCGAGATTCCCACTTTGACCTTTGAGGATTTCGTAATTTTCCTATAATTTGCTGGTGGAAGTGATTAGTTTAATAGTCTGAGAGATAAAATTTACAGAAATAACTGGAAATGTAATTAATAGGAACTCTTAAATTAGTCCCATGAATGAAAATCAGCCGTCGAAAATAGTAGTGAAATACTTTTGGTCGTGAGCTGTTGCAAAATTAATATTGCTGCGCTTGGAGGATTGGAATGCGAACAAAAAAATAATGCGAATTAAAGTGTTTTCGGGTGCGCACCGGGTGAGTCTCTCGCCCGGTGCCACAAGGTGCCGAGAAGACTTCATTCATACCATTCACCGCGAAAGCCTTCGGTCTTTCATCAAAATAAGGAATTTTAATCGTCCACTAAATTCTATTTATGTTTGATTTCTGACTGAATTGTCGCTGTAAAATTTCACGAGATTATTTCCATTCACGGGATATTATTTGGTCATATGTGATGTTTTTTAGTCCTTACTGCACAAAATACATTCAATTCCACGGTTTTTACTGGCAAATAAAGCAAAATTTTGCTCAGAATACGGAGAAAAAGATCAAATTTCAGTGGCTTAGACTTGTTTTTTTTACAGACTTTAAAACTATTGCCCAATAGAACTGTGTCCCAAACTCCATTACCCTTTAAAATTCATAAATGGAATTTCCCTGATTTCTGCATTTTCCCCGTGGAGCCCCTCCGTTAATTGCTCAAAGATTATGGAAGCTGTCATTGGTGTGACATTTTCTAGCTCGTTTCCATACTCAATCTCTGCGCCAGAATGTGTTTTTCCCCTCTTTCGTGACCTCTCTCTTTCTTCCTTCCTCCTCGCCTTCCACCCCCACGGCATCTGCCCCTAGGGTGGACCCAAGCATTCGTGGCTGATGATCAATTAACGTCCTCCTTGTCCCCTTTCACCTGGCCGCTCCCTCCCCACGTTCAAAAGGACTCAAAAAGAAGAGAGTGGGGATAGCAAGCAGAAGGCGGATGTGGAGGTAGAGGACACCGGAGAGCAAAGAGAAAGATTGAGAATACGAGAAAAGACTCTGGCTGGGAAGAGAAGGCTGGGATGTCTGGAGGTGGTTTTTCCTTGCACACTATCATGCACTGACAGATCACCATAAGCAGTCATCAACCCCACGATTGGTTTCTTGCAGCTATAGCCTCCTCTCTCTTTCAACCTAGCCGCTTCGTACCTTCATTCTTACACTCTTTCATCAACATCTCTCGTAATTTACTATATGCTTTCCAACTTCGGTCGGTTAGGTTGTTTTTTTTTGGAGAGGAGAAGCACAACCGAAGTCATTTGTTTGGTTGAAGATTGGATGGCTGGGGAAGGGGACCACGGTACAATTTCCCACCCAACGGACGTATTACTGTACTTGAAGTGCTCTCTATTCGTTTATGTTCAGGATTCAAACCCAGACACCCGAGATGGGAGTCCAGTGTTTTAGCAATCACATGAAACCGACCCCGTCAACCATAGATCTTCCTCGGTAGCTCTATCCTTTCATTTCCCTTCCATTACTCTTCTCAGGATGATTTTATGTCTCAGAATGTGAGCAATAAGTTTCTTTATTTTACTTTGCAGAGTTATCCTTTAGAAGATAACCTCTTTTGCCGTCCTGGGGACTTCTTCGTTTGTGATTCTCTCCGTCCATTTTATTTTCATCAAACTTTCATCGCTCTAAATTTATTTTCATATCCTTTATTCTACTGCGGGGTTTCAGGTTGGTTTTCTGGCTAGATAACTGGATTCTCGTTCCATAGGCTCACTAAATTCAGGCCCTGGAAGGGATTTCTCATTGCAATCCTGATCCATACTTGGGTTGTGTGTAGAAAGCGCTTCAAGAGTATCATTCCGTCCATCGGATTAGGCGTTAAACTGTGGACAACGTAACGCTTTTCTTTAAGAGTTGGTAATTACCGTCACCAAGTTTCTCTACCGGCCTTTGTGGTGGCGGAGAAAAGTCTTCGCCTGCTAATGTTGAGGTCTCGTGTTCGAGTCCCGCCTGGTTAGGATTTCCCTATCCTGTGGATGGATGCCTGTGGATGGATGCCTGTGTAAGATGAAATGAGATCATTGTGAGAAAGGACTGAGTTGTGCTAGATTCACTGAAATGAAAAAGGAATTATTATTATTCACATGAAATCCTTCACTTACCAACCTCAAGTATGAATTCTATTTGGGGAAATTTTCGGTATTGAAATCGGTGTGAAGGTAGTTTCAATGACGGTAGAAAAGAAGTTTCAGTGGATTCACTTAAGGGGATGGTTGAAACACTGTCGTACAATCTCGACCGGATATATGCAATTACTGTCGTACATTCATGAATAGTTCGAGATTTTAAACAGCTTGTTAGCTTAGAGTATAGAGTTCAAGAATAAATCAACCTTAGAGTAGAGTACATAGTACTTTAATAACTCCATATTTGAGACAGTTTGATTCAGTCACCGAGGCAGAGGTTTTTTATTCGGTAAATGAAGACCGAGTTGCAAACTCACACCCTTTTGGTGAATGGCTTTCTCGTCGTAAATTTCGCAAGACATAAAGAACAATATCTTAAATCGTTGGCAGTTTCCACTCAGTTTTGATGTGGTTAACAATCAGCTCATCGAGCACCACAGGTTGACATGTAGATGCCCTTCGAGTCCTCCCTATGGCAACGGCTTGCTGACTCTCTTGCCGCAACAACCACTTCATACCTCCTCTCCTTCCCCCCCCCCCAGCCTCCCAAGATCGCTTATTCCCTCGCCTCAGTAGCCCTTTCAGCTACTGTCACCTCTTTCTCGATGTGACGCAGACTGGCATTGATGCATCATCATCGCCCCTCCCTTCTCCGGGCATCACTGCTCTGAGACGGCCGCAGTCGACGGGGGTTGAAGTCCCAACCCATCCCCCACTCACTCCCCGACAACACGTTACCAATTATGCCTCCGCGACGTCTGGAGAAATTTAATCACCAACGGCCTAAGTGATCATAAACAGACGGATGCGGGAACCCTTTGGCGTCCTTGATCGATTAGTCAATCTTTTTAATTCTCCCTCCCTAACTCACTCGCTACGAGTGTGGCGTTAATGAAACGGCGTTTTTACACTCAGTGGGAAGAGAGTTGATACGTGTGGTGGGGGAGAGGCTTACGAGCTGACGAGCTATCGGTCATCATTCAGGCTTAAACCGGACAGTATAAACAGCTGGCGCACACTTGGGGTTCGAATTCATCAAAGTTTACGGTCCATCAACACGGAGTACTGCATGATCAGCCGCAGTGCTATCAGAGGGAAGAACAACTCACGAATTGATTTCACTCGTAGAGTTTCAGAGAAAAGGGTCGGGCCTAAAACTTAATCGGGAATGCTTTACGGCTCCGGTTGAAGGTTGAAATTTATGTCCGCTCCTTTTAGTGATAACGACCTCAAATCAGAGAGGATCGCATTTTTTCATTTTCTCTCAGGCTTTTCCCAAGTAGAATATTTAAGCAACGTTAATATTATCATGAAAACTGTTTTGTAACTGCTTTACTTAATAACATTGCATGATAGCGATCAACGATGCATAATAAAAAAACCGTTTATTAACGTGATGAAAAAAGGTCACTTTTTTACGAGTCTCTAAAATTATACCCGATGGAAAATTGGTTCTGCTTTGAATGATGAATTATGATCCCTGCATCAGCATCATATAAAAACTTTCCAACCAAGACTATAGCTCACCTGATACCAAAGCGTACCTTTGAAAATCATAAAAAATATTATTTCAACTATTAAAATCAAATGATAAGAGAAAGAAATATAAAAAAATAAAGAGAAAGAAGTTTTTTTTTTACCTGTCATGGAAATTTTAATGGATTGGGCAGTCTTTTGCTCACCAAATTTATTTAAAGTATATCTGTACAAAGAAAAGAATGGCGGAAAGTATTTGTGTTGACCTCAAAACTACTCCACTCAGCTATGGATTTCTAGTGGTAAGAACTAAAAATTTAGTATATGAAATGTTTGCTTCATTAAAAGTACCGTGGTATAAGTATTGCCTATTACTACTCGTACTCGTACTACTTTTAAGCCAGTGGATTGTTTCCTTGAAGTTTCTCTTGCAATGAGTATTGCTGTCTCGGATTCTGGTTGTCTATCGTATATTTTTTGGTACACCGTTTTTTTTTTGTACTATATATAAGGCTTATTTTTAAATATGCTGAGGAATAAACTGAGCAACCTTAACTGTTAGGGTTAAAGTATGGAACGGTGCTTGAATATGCAAAAATACTTCGTATACCAAGGGGTAGTGTAGTACACTTTTACTTTTGTATGTCCTTAGAAGCATCAGTGTGATGCCGAATTCAAAAATATGTGGTCATCTTTTCAATTCTTCCCAAGCCTCAGGTGTGGCGGAGAGAGCTTTCAAAAAGTTTTGAGATGTATCCAGATGGAGCTTCAGTAACTCACGTGATGGAAAGGTCAGTCAAGGTAAGGAAGAATGAGTCAAGTGCTATGTAGTGAAAGTTGCACAAAACTTATTTTTTTGTTTTAGGCGTCTGTCTGAAGTGAGTGATGCTTGATTGATGACTGTGTGATAACATTTAAACTGCCCCCCTAAGGGCCAGTGCTACATAAATCATCCTTCGACCACTGATGCAGATCCATTCTTCACTGTCTCAGCCCGTGTGTCTTCATCATCTCAATCGCCGTTCACTTGGAAGCAATGCTAAAAAAAGTGAACCAGAGCGCATAGTTATATTCTTAATACTGAGTAGGAAACGAATCTATAAAGTATAAAAGTTACGTAAATGGCCCTAGTTCCTGAGTTGAATTTAATTCATTGGCATCAAAACATAAATAAAACCTTAATCAGTGATTCACATCAAGGTGAGTGGAGATATTTTTCACTATTGGCTCGATACATGTTCCAACATCCACTTTATATTATTTTCTCTCTGTAAAAGTGCATGGCATCGTAAGGAAGCTAACTTAATATGAATAATATATGAATGCAAACAAACGTGAACGAATAAGCATAAAAGAAGTCGGGAATATATTTATTTTCAATTTCCTCGAAAATGGCACAACAGGCATTTTACTTCGAGGAGTGTAACATATAACGATAGACGCACATGATCATCCAAGTTTTTGGTGAAAAATACACCTAGGTGGGACTTGAACCGGTGACCCTGGATTAGCATGCAAGGACTTTACCCCGTCGCCACTGGGGCCGTCAGTTTGTAAAAAAATACACGATTTCAATCGCAATGAATACTTTCGAACAATTTTTCGATGAAATTTGGAATTGATCGGGGTGTGCTGCTCGATGCTTGTGCGTGCATATAAGTGTGCATCGTCGTCGTTAGGGCTTTGTGGGCAAATCAGGAAATAGTTAAAAAATGAGAAGCAGAAAAATAATATTTCAATCAATTATTTTTTGAATAGTTGAGTTTTGATAATTTGGCACAGATTGGTAGAGGGAGTACGAATAGATAAGCTTTTAAATCGACGATTTGAATGGCTAATGGTAGGTTACTTTAAAAAGGCAGAAGGAATAATTACAGGTTTAAATGGCAACTGCGTATTTTATTGGCAAAAATGAAGCTTTTCAACAGTTTTTAGCTAATACTCTTGGGCTACGTGCAAAAGAAAACGTTTCCCTAGATTATATTAGTGTGGTTCATTTATGTAAGAAGGGGAATGCTGAAGAAAATAACTTTTATTAAATTAATTTTTCAAAGTTTGCAAAGTTTAATGCGAATTGTGCTTTTGAATTTTATAGCGTTTATATTTTTAAATTTAGGTTCTGCATTATATTATCGTAAAAGTCTTTATAGGCTTTACGCCACATGTATAAGTAACATTTACAAGATGGCGTACAGAATAAATTAAAACATTTTACGAAGAGGGGAAATACATGAAGAGAGGCATGTTTGCGTAGGAACGCTCATTTCCATATCAAATCATGCTATGCTTTTGACGATAAATAGGAAAAAGTAATTCAATCAAGATAGGTAGCATTTAATATTTCCAAATTAAGTGATTTATAAAGTATATCCTTTCCCAGCATCCCCTTGGGAACCAGTCCTCGTGACAAGCGAGCGCCGTAATCCAATGACAAAACGGAGATCGGATCAAATTCCTCCGCCGCGTCTTCAAATGAACCGTTTCAAGTTTCAAGGCATCCAAGACATGCTGCTTTGTCGCTCAACGCTTTTGCCAATCCACGCTCTCCCTTACGAAAACTACGCTTCGTTTACTTTGATATCGTGACGTACTTCCCACGTCCACCCGTCCTTCGATGAAGAATTCCCCATACTATTTAAGTAACACTCCTAATTTGAAATCACACGATACACATATATCCCTGGCTAGCCCTGGCGTCTAAAAATGAAGTTAGTTGTAAATGGTTTCGTTACTTTGGATTCGATGCAATAAGTAGACTTTTGTGCTAGAGTTCCATCTATGATCACCTTATAATTATTTTTTCATCTAATTATATTGCGGTCAGCACAAAGAAGAAATGTATTGATAGAATTAAATGGAATGATATATCTAATAATCAAAGCAATGAATTTGTAAAAAGGAATATTGGAGGACAAAATCACCATTGATTGATTGATTGGCGTATCTGCAAAAGTGTATTGATTGACCGTATAAAGACCGACAGCTAAAGATTTTTTTGACGGCAACGAGACTTATAATACGATAACGAATTGGGCAAAAGTTACGTGGGCCACGTGCGTATTCACTAATTGGGCAAAAGTTAATGGGTTGGAATTGGTAGACAGCGACGAAAAAGCTTATAGGTGCGGGGGCGAGCAGAGCCTAAACGCAGGAAGCGAAAGTTCACGCTGAGTGGAAGGAAGCGGCACGGAGACCACGTCGCGCCAACGCAACGCCTCGACCACCACGTAAGCTATCCCGTACGCCGCCGACATTAGCAGCCGAATTCTATAAATTATAATACTGACAATAACTGTATCCTTGTTTATGTGAGGATTCAAATGGATCTAAAAGCTAACATATTTTGATAAAAAGGTAGTAAACGTTAAAAGTTTGTTCAGCATGCAATATGTTGGACGTTCACCTGGATCAACATTCCAGGATTAATGCCAGTCAGCTCCAAAATATCGCCATGACTACTGGTATAAGAAGCGTCACAATATCTTCCTTCCGCCGGCCCTAGAACTGGTCGAACAATGTAATCAATGCAGCCGCAGTATTACTGAGCGCAAAGCCGGGTAGAGAAGAGAGATATCAGCAAAGGGAGTCAGCGGCAGGGAGAGAGAGTGAGAGAATAATTGAAAACAAGTTGCAAATAATCATCATATATATTATTTATCGAGGGCTTTTTTCTGTCGGTACGTCATAACTTCCTTAATACTTCATCAATTCTCATAAATAAGGCATCATTTTAAAGCTTTTCTTAACCGCTACACCGGAAAAATATACGAATTACTCACATTTCAGTTGTTTTTCGAAAAATTACAATTGAAAAAAACGGTTTTTTGAAAACCCAGTCTGTAAACATGTCAATATACTGTAAATATGTAAATACCTTAACCTTATGTTTCAAAAAATATATATTCTAAAATTTAAACACACATCTATTCCTTACTTCAACCCACACCTACATCAATGACGCACTAACTACACGGTACTAACTATACGGTGTGCATGAACTTCAATTAAGTAAGATTTGAGGAGGATACAGTGCGAATTTTTTGCACGGGTCGATTAGTATATATTATTTCTCAAGGGATTTTTTTTGTCGGTACGCCATAACTCCCTTAATACTTCATCAATTTTCATAAGTAAGGCATCATTTTAAAGTTTTTCTTAACCGCTACACCGGAAAAATATACAAATTACTCACATTACAGTTGTTTTTCGAAAAATTACAATTGAAAAAAACAGTTTTTTGAAATCCCGCCCTCGACCTATCGGTTCTTCATCGAGAATATCGAGATATATCGAAATGAAACCGATTTCGATTTCATGCATCTATTATCTCATTCCGCATTTAATTTCGACTTAAAATATTGATTTATGTTATTCGATCTGCTGATCTATTTATAAAATTAATTAAATTAATCAAAACTTGAATTTATATTTACTTCCCCAAACCGCTCGCAGTCATTTGTTTTGACTTAGTCCATGACGAACAACTTACTTCGTCTCTGCTCTCTACGATAAACAAACCCGGCGATCAAATCAGATTATTCACTTTAAAGAAATCTACACGAGTTCAACTCAGAAATAAGTACCGTATGGATTCTGTAGCCATTCTGTTTGTTTATTAATGACATATAACCTACATTTTGACGTACCTAACAACCATTCCATGTGTATTTAAGTATTCCGTCTTCTAACCTCACCTCTTCTCTTTATTACAGGTTTCTCAGCTGTGCTTCCTTGCATTTTCAAGCCCAAACATGTTACTTCCATTACTAAACAGCAAACTTTCACTTTACAACCATTTCTCTTCATCTTTTCTCAGGCAACTTCATTTTGATACAACTTGAATGTATTATGTTACACAGCTGTCATACTTACATCTAATGTTGTGTTTCAGGTTATACACATGAAACTATACTATTTCATGGCTGCTCTCAACTCCCCACTCTTATGATATGAACTACTGTTCACATTCTTACGCAATCTGGCCTCAAGGTAATACTAATACAACTTTAACAAATCATTTAGTGCATATTACCTGGCCACAACTATTGCTTTACATTGTCGAACTTTCAGTTAAATGGTCTCCATTGTGGGATCATGTTGAAACTCGCAAGTTAACGAAAAACATGAGAGTAATTGACGACCAAGTTTTCACAGAATGGTTGCTTAAATTAGGGAACGGTGATTTAGATATTTTGCCAGAATACGCCAACCAAGCCATCGCAATTAAAAACATTGCCACTGTGAATACAACAGCCTCATTTTCAAAGTTTTCAACGTCACAGAAATCAATGAATTCAATGTTTACCAAATTTATTCAACAGCCATATTATGTCCAAAAAATGACGATTGTACCATAATCAATGGTTAAGTTATTTCGAATTTGTTACCTGGACAGGAAACGGTTTATCTCAGTTCTGATTCAGTTCTCTGCGAAGAGACGGAAAACGTTTTATCCATTAGAATTTCTGAATTCATTAAGCCCTTCAGGTTTGCTACCTCATAATATCACACTAAAAAATAACGCTATTATCATGTTGATTAGAAACCTAAACGCTAAGCAGGTCTTAATTATTGGCGCCAGATTAGTTGTAAGTCACTAGGGCAACTACACTATCACAGCGAAATTGATTAGCTCCGGTCAAACTGTCGTCACACCACGCATTAACCTCACCCTTTCTGATCCTACCGTGCCTTTCAAACTGACTAGGAAGCAATTTCCCATAAAAGTTGCCGTCACCATGACTATAAATAAGGGACAGGGACAGGATTGTATTTGCCTGACCCTGTTTTTTCACACGGTCAGTTGTATGTGGCGTTTTTCAGGGTGCGCTCTTTCAGTGACAACTATGTCTGTGTAAAACAGACCCACCAATAAACAATCACAGATGACCATATCATCACTTCAAACATAGTGATCAAAGAGGCCCTGTAACCGTGTAAATATGCTGTAAATATGTAAATACCTTAACCTTTTGTTTCAAAAAATATATAATCTAAAATTTAATCACACATCTATTCTTTACTTCAACCCTCACCTACATCAATGACGCACTTACTACACGGTACTAACTATACGGTGTGCACTTCAATTGAGTGGGATTTGAGGAGGATACAGTGCGAATGCTTTGCACGGGTCAACTAGTTATATTTAATTCGCATTTCAATCACTCTGACTGAGCGCATGTAATAAGTTCAAAATAATGTTTGAATTTGTTTATAATGCGTTTGTGCGTAAAAATCGTAAATAATAACATGCCCAGATGGAGCAGTAAGTGCGCCAGGCGGTTAAAAAACGAAATGTAAAAAATTAAAAACACTAAAACCACCACGCTTCTGGAGCCAGATAGAAATGGACGGTGAAGGCCCCAGAACATGGGGTCTGATACATTTTTCTTTTCATAATGGGTGCATTCCATTCAAGGCGTTGAAGGCAGAACGACGATGGATGGAATGGTGTGCGTTGGTGGAACGCTCGGAAATCTGCCGGTGGGTACCATCCTACTGGTACACAATAGTTACACCGGAACATTTTGAAAGCAATTTATAAATAGGTAACGTATTCAGTAAAATCCGTTGAAGGAGGAAAGCTTCTAAACTCAAAGTAGGTAATTAAAAACATAATATCATCTATGTTTGACATATTTACTGTAAATACCACCATCAGCAGAAATCCCGGATTCGATTGTCCAACATCTTCACTTCTCAAGCGAACTCCAGCACGTACCAACAATGCCGTCGATCTTTTATGAAGTGCGCTGTCCTCTACTGCGATACTTAGGTCTAAAACCATAGGTAAATAAATGCACGGTTGTATTGCGGAGTGAAGCAGCTCACTAGAGCGAATGGAAAGGTCCCAATTTAATTGCTTAAGCAAAGGCTACACTGTGTATGCTGCCTTTTCTTGCCATAATGCATCCCCCTGAATCAGGGAAGAACGGCAATTTAATTGATTTTATTTAAACATTTCACTTTGAATTACAATATTAACACCTGAAACTTCGATTATCATTGGCCTGTGAGCGCCGACTCAACTCTTCTTCATCTCACACTGAATCTTTCTCTTCTCGACTGCTCCACACACCTGAGCCTCCGTCCCCGTCTCCCTTCCCTTCGCCCTTGGGCATGGGGGAAAGGAGATGCACTCGGGAGTCTCAGAAGGGAAGCAGTGGAGGGTGGGTGCGGAACCTTTTCTTATTGGGGCAGTGGCTGAATCGCTACTCTGGGATGGATACAGAGAGGGTAATTGGATGCCCCGTGGGGAGGATGCAGGGAAGGCGGAGGAGGGCCAACCCCATCATCGCTCATGGCTGTCTGATTCAGCGATCGATCAATGGCAACTTCCCTCGCGCTACCGACGCCCTTCGCTCAGAGCTTCGTCCGATATCGTAACTTCAGCATCGTATTGCGATGCGAATGTTGTATCGTGTAACATTGCACGTGACAATTTTTGAAGGGATTATGAAAATGGTAATCTTCATTGGTTGGTTATATGAGGAGAACAGTGTGGGCTATAAAACGGAAGGATTCTCTGGTGAATGAATAAAACGTGTTCTAAGCATCGGCGCCACCCAACCAAACAAATGGTCCAATAGAGTTAACAGTTCAATGTTTGATTCCAGTGGCGGGGTCAAGGGAGCTTAATGTGTTGTTGAAATAGTAAAAATGAAATGTAGACATGTTTCCCGGGTATTCCAACGGGTATAACCCACGTAGCACACTGCCACGAAAATGTGCCTTGAAGGCGCCTCGGAGGCACATAAAAAAGGCACAGAAGGCACCTGTAATAGGCACATTGAAGGCACCTTTTAGGCGCCTTTTTCACGGAGCTAAGGTGCGCCTTCAAGGAGCCTTTAAAAGGCACCACTTTGAGGCACATTTTAGGCACTAGTAAGGCTTTTGTAAAAAGGGTGACAAGCATAAATATATCCTTATCCATGGCTTCTAAAATATTCAATAGAAAATGTGAACCGGAAACCTAGCGGACGAAAACGTTCACGAGCTGGAATATAGTATTATCTCTGCACTGACTTCGCTGCTCTCCCAATATAAAAAAAAGATACATTGCCATTAATTAATTTCACTGTTCTATTGTGCAATGGCATAATGTAATACGTCGCATTATGATACCTCGTATCTCCCTAATGCCTACCTGTATCGAGTGTTTATCTAGCCTACGGCTCAACGCACCTAATCTCGCACTCACAATTGGAATATAGGTGTTGAGAAAGAGATATGTAGTCACTTCCGTGGATAAATGTGACTTCGAGAACTATAATCATTAAATGATTATTCCGAGATAGTTTGAGGAAATGCAATAAAATCATGATAATAAAAGTTTTTGACCATTAATTAATGCTAGATAACTGTTATCCTATTTTGCCACATAGTATGAATATAAATGCAATATTACTGCGAATAAACAAAATTTTTCCAATTCCCGCACGTTAGCTTCAGCATGCTTTCAGAACTTCGTCAATATTCGCCTCTTAACATAACATCAGCAGATGATGTCGGTCCAATGTAGGCTGCCCATATCGGGCCAACATCGGCAAAACGATGGCAATGAGGGGCCGATGTGCCAATCTGAAGCCGATATTGGGCCAATATTCAGCCAACATTCATGGCTACTTGGGTAGGTGCTTATAGTGGTCGACTTTAAGGCGCATGAAGTAGTCAGGTGCCCATTTTAGGCGCCTTTAAGGCGCATTTTCCATCTAGTGTGCTACGTGGGAAGGTTTCATGTTTGCCGAAGTTTCGAAGAACGACTCGTTCTTAGCCTTCAGGGGCACTAATGTCCACCTCACTATACTCTCCCATCCAAATGCTCTCTAACGCACAGGACAAGCTGTTTATCTCCCGGTAGGTTTTCCCCGCCCCCTCAAACGTGTCGTAGTTTAGCTCCGAATGTTACTCAGGTTTTATATTGAGTGTGCTCATCTTACTGTTTCAAATTGTTTGCTGAATGGTACCATGCAGTTACGGACCGGGTAATATTATATACATTTTAGTGAATGAGCGTTGCATACATTTTCAGATTAATACCTTTCAGTGAGTGTCTGAAAAGTTTAAATATCACATATTTTCATACAGGATCATATCCCTGATTGAAACTGAGCGTGCAGTGTTGGTGGTCCTCACGTACGCTTATTTAATTAGTTCAATAATTCCGATCCTTCGGGCCAAATAAGCCTAGGTGATCCGGCCATGGTAAGACAATTAATGACGAGCGTTTCAAGACACACTTGTCAATGATTGCCATTCATGATCCTCTTCCAGCTGGCCAGTTTGAGAGAAAAGAGGGTAAATGTTATTTTTGGGAAGAAGGATATGTTTTAATAATATAATACCTAATGTAAAACAATTAAAAAATGTCACAAGAAACGTTATTGTTTACATTCAGTAAATATACGTATATTTAAACGCATTCCCATCATTCAACCATTTTCACTTAGAAGTTGAGCGCTTGTACACCAGATGGAAGTGCTGTTCGAGTGTTGGTACTTTCAATACAAATCGGTAGTGCCCGACTACCCGGTACGGTAGCACTGAAATAGGAAAAAAAACATTACCCGGTAGTAGATACTGAATACCGGCATTCCTACTCTGAACCAGTTACCGAAGTAATTTCAACAACAAGGATTTACACAAGTACTTCGATGTTACATACCTTGATTACTTGAAAACGAGAAAGAATATACATGCAGCAAATTTATTTCTGTGGTTGCAATTTTATGTATAATATATGTTAAAAATGTATCTGACGTCACATGATCCATTCTACATCCGTTAAGTTCACCCTTATTTTACTAATAAACATCTTTTTTTAGGTACGCAAGTTATTTGTAATCCTAAAAAAAATATGTTACTAGGACCAGCGCTGTTTTACAAATCCAAAGAATAAGCCATATAATCGTTCAAACTAAATTTGTTTGCACTTCAGTCAGGATTTCATTCGCACAAACCAATCATTATCGTCGCCAGAGTTTCTGGCTTTAATCATTTAATATCTGCCTTTAGGATGGTGTACTTGGCGCGAGAAAAATTACCTTTATCTACATTTCATATCCCCTGTGCAGTGGAAATTCTCTTCTTTGGAGACAGAAGATGGGGAGAAAAGTTCGTTCATCCCCCATTGAATGAGTTCGTGGAAGAATTGGGTCTGTAACCTGTCCAAGTTAGGCATCAGGTTGGAAACTTTATTTCACACTTCAAAAATCCTCTTTGGAGCCATATGATTGATATCGGGCTTCCATCAGAATTAAAAGAAAATATAAAATCTACAGTAAAAAAGGACCAGTAAATTTTTTTCGTATTCGATGACGTCAAAACAAAATATTTTCTGAATGCATTTCCTTGTTCAGCAAAGTGTGAAGGTAGGCTATCTAACCAAACGTAGAAGGAATACGTTATATTGCATTTGATTGAGGCGTACAAGAATTCAGGCAATGCCACTTACAATACCTCTTACACCGCGGAAGCCTTCGTTCTCACGCCACTTACAATATTTACATCTCAGCTATTCATTACCAAGAAATTTTGAAAATAAGTACCATTGGAACGACGAGAAACTTACGGGCAAAACATACCTTCTTCCGTCCGAGTAAACATTCGAACTCTATACAACTGAAATAAATCGGAACAAACTTGGCCACTTCCTCGCTAACTATAAAGCAAAAAATACAAGTATGTGCTCACAC
Source organism: Pyrrhosoma nymphula (assembly GCA_963573305.1). Lineage (NCBI taxonomy): Eukaryota > Metazoa > Arthropoda > Insecta > Odonata > Coenagrionidae > Pyrrhosoma > Pyrrhosoma nymphula. Next base: position 24,853,212 of record OY754336.1, on the reverse strand, counting down.
TAAGCACGACGTTCTCGCAGGTCATTATTTCTATGACACAATACAGCACTGACCGAAAAACACATTTCACCGTGACAGAAATCAAATTGTAGTGGAGGTAATGAGCGGCGTGTGCAGAAAACATTCTTTTCAATCCTTGAGGATGATGTACCCTCTTTAATTATTATTCTATCAATCAAATTTGCCAACAATAAACGGCTTACAGAGCGTGATGTGTTACAAAGCACCCCCGTCGAACGGAGAAAATCAAAATGCTGTGCATCATGTAGCTGTACCTAAATAGATGTACAACATGTAAGGTAACACCACTACGTGTTCGAAAAAAGAAAACTTTGCTATATTTATGAAATATTTAACATAAAGTAGTACGGCCCGGGTTCGAATCTCGCCTGGGGTATGGATGCTGTTCATGATAATGGTGGATGATGGATTATGGATAAGGCCTATGGATGCTATGGATTCATAGGACTTAGGATTGAGGCCTATGAATCAATTGGGGTCCTGTTATAGGCAAGCCTTTGAAGCCGGTTTTAAAACCAGATCAGATACTGCACAGGTAATAAGAAGCCAGTTAAAGGACTCACTGCCGTTCCTCAAGTTCTTGCGGAACTACCGTCCTCTTAGCTTTGATTAGGCCAGCTTATTTCACCTTAACGGATTCAAACACATGAAATTCACTTTCTTAAATGCATTCTAAAATAAAAATATACTTATTTTTTCCACATATATACAATTAAAAATTATATAGAAAAACTTATTATTGTATTATTTTCAAAATATGAAGAAATTCCTTAAATTTGCATACGATACAAGTAACTATATCGTTAAAGGCATTTTAGTTCAAAATGTAAGATTTCTAAGCATGAAACAAATATTTTATAGTGCTTTCTTGCTAAGTACATATTTTTTAAATAACTTAGTAAATACCATAACCATCGTTTTAGGTTTTATGAGCTCTTTTTATGTAGGAATTAGGCGAAGTCAAAATTAGACCTTTGATCGAGAAAGAGTTTCAGGATAAAATTTTCTGTCGATATATATGGTGTTCAGATATGCAAAATAAACCCATTCTGCGCCCAGAGAGTTAATATTCTCATATTAATTTTTTATGAGAACTCATGGCCAGTTCATAGTTTGACCTGATGGAGAAATAATGCTTATCAGCGATACGTGGAGGTAAAGTCTTCACATTAAAGAATAGGATAGCGGGCTTGTTTTTGAGTAATGAAACGGTAATTATGCATAAATTATGCATAGCATCAAAATCTACAATTCACTGTCTTGGGTAAAACGTGGATAGGATACCGAAAATAAATAGTTTTATGAAAAGTTGCAATATTAAAACATAAGTGAGAACATTTTGCTAAAACACAAGCTTGAACTTGGATGTAACCACCAGTGATTTAAAACCTGGCAATGGCATTTTGGATTTAAAAGGGATAGTATTAATGTTTAAGATATGTATGAAATTGTAAACGCATTCACTACTCGTTGTATAATGACCACTTTAAAAAAATTTATTTCCCCAATGCTGTCCGTTGTTCTTCAGTCCAGAGTATTTGTATGAGGCACTCACCCTAATCACAACTCCTTATGATCTGCTTCGTTGTCATTGCATTGCTTGCTTCATCCGGTTTCTATTTAGTTTTCGGTTTTTCAAAACTCTCCCGCTCTCATAGAGGATTATTTCATTCTTACGCAGTCCTCCGCCCCCCACCCACCCTCCTCCCGTTTGACCTCACCTCCCCACATTTGCTCACATATGCTCACCACTCTCCCCTCCCCTCCATCCTTCCTATGAAAGAAGCGTTGCATATGCAGCTGCGCATTTGTTGTATTATTCCCCTTCAAAATGACAATCATCCGTTGAAACCTGGGTCGCTACATAAAAAGGTGAGGAAGAACGCGTATAAATTTTATTTATATTCTTAGGAAAGTGAGAAGTGTCCGCAAAGTCAATCCCGAGACAATTCGTTTAACTCGTAATGTTGTTTGCAGTAACACAACGGCGAAAGGATTGATCCCTCCTCCCAACACATTAAGTAGAGGTCTACAGCGTGGCCACTTTCACTTCAGCTTTCAATTATAAAGTGGATATTTAGCCTGCAGTGAAAGCTGGAGCTGCATCGTCATGAAATCAGCTTCTATATATTCAGTTCGCATATGGGTGAAATGTTAAAACAGGTGATTGGACGTACATCGGAGTACGATTGTGAATTAATCGTTCGGCTTCCAATGTTGAGTGCAGTGTTAACATTTCACCCACACGAAAGCTTCTCGTTCATCTCTGTCCAGTAATTGCAATTTAGTGTTACAATGAACAGGTTGAATTTAATTTTTATGCATTCAATTAAACATTGTAGGTCAAACAAGGGATGAAGAAAAATCCGCTTACGAATGCATAGGGACCCGTTTCCTGGTCTATCGCAAACATTATTCTTGGCTATGCCATCGCAAGTTTTGAGAATTTCCATTTTTTTAAGAATAGCCTAGGTAGCACCATAATTATGGTGCATAGTTCTTCGTCGCTACTTTACTAAGAAATAAAATTTTCAGCTTGTCCATCAACAGATTTTCCTTTAGAGGACTCGCATGGCAGATTTTCCTTTAGAGGAATGCGAACGTTTTAGCCATTTCATAGAAATAATGAAATCCTGCTGTCCCTTGAGAATTAATTTGGTTTCTTCCGGTGAGGACGTGCTTAGGAAGCGTAGACTCCTATTTCATTACATTTTTTTCCGTTTTAAGCCGTAAGCTCAGCAGCGTTGAAATCGCAGGTTCTATTTGTCGAAAACATGAGTTGTGCGTGATAATGCAATCACTACCGGGACGACCGAGCCTTGGTTGGTATATTATTTTTTAGTTGTTGAATGATACGTTTTAACGTTTTTAAATTCTACCTCCGCAGGAGTTGCTCGGCAGGAAGCAATTTTTTCCCCTTCTTCTTCCTCGCCGGTGTTTCTTTCTTCGTCAGTTTTGCCTGAACGCCTTCAATATTAAAGAATAAACTAATTTGAATAATGACTAAAAATGTCTCCAATAAATCAAATAAATGATTCAAATAGATTCAATTTCAAATTCAATTCTTCATAATTTGAATACGAATAAAAATGAAAACTTTCAAATTGTAGTTATTGCTATACAGTGAAAAAAAGCGGTACATTTTACAACTTCTCTGCCGGTTTAGTATTAATTCTGTAAATATATCAATGCCTACTTGTATTACAAGGATAAAAACTAAATTTGAAAAAAGGTCAGCAGACAAATTCTACAATAAGTGCAGGCAAATTCATGATATATAATTTAAATATTGAATAAAATAAATGGTAATAGTATACTTCCTAATATGGATACGAAAATGAATGAAAAATGTCAATTTGTAGTTATTGTAAGACGACGAAAAAGGTGAGCTAATAAGTGTTGGCTACTTTATTACCTTTCATTGAAATATTGAAGCCGAATGCAACTCACTTAGAGCCAAAGTTACTTCCGCTAATATTTCCCTGCCCTTGATCTTAGCCTCATGTCTGGAAGGCCGTTCTCAAATCATTAGATGCTGTGTGGATGGTCCAGGTTCACCTATATCTGTGTTTCTTGACGATGACGGCGACGATATTTCACCCTTTTTGTAAGCCTACCAGCAGACACTATATGTGCAATTTTCTATTAAATATTATTTTTGAAATTACTGTAAAAGGTTAAACGCAAACAACCTTTCTGCATAAGATTTACCGGGAAAACCTTAGTTTTTTTATTACTGAGCTTTATTTGGATAGTTGTTTATTTGGATAGTACACCTTGGCAATCCATTAAACTCCATGTTAAAATTTGAAAACTTGAAATTAATTTTTCTTAAATATAATATTTTTTAGGGAGGGAGACCCGTCTTAATCTTAATTTTTTTACCCGAAATTAGCTTAGGGTAAAGTTTGGCCAAAATCTTTAAAGCCATTTTTGAGATCGCTGTGGGTACTAATAAAAAAAACCTCGCAGGCATTAGAGTACCTATATGGTATGTTAAAGAATATGATGACATTGCATTTTGTAAAGGTGCTAGGTGCTAGAGTCCTGCCTTTTTTCACTCAAGCGTAAGAAAGCGAGAAATCGCTTCGAAAAAAGCTTCTATTTAGCGTCTTTAAAAGGAAGTTTTTCCGAAATACCTCTAGATGTTACCCTAGCAACACGTAAATTAAAGTGATCTGACCTTAGCAAGTATCACGTCCGTCACGTGTACAATATAATAGTCCCAAATTATTCGATGGCCTTTACTTTCTACAATATGATCGGAAAATATTTTTTTCTTTTCAAATTAACTGGATGAGGTCCAAACACTTAGCAAATATGTTTAGTTTCTAATGGAAAATAAAATACCTGCTTTATCCGCTTTCTGAATTTACTCACTATGTGTAAAAGTAAGGCAAATTGGTCCTTTAATTCAACACGATCGTCTTGAAATTAAAATTACGCCATTTTTTATTTTTCTATAGTTAATAAAATAATAAAAATAAATGTGAAAACAAAAATAATGTAAGTTTAATTTAATCACTCTTTTTATAAAAGTATATCCATGCCTTTTATGAATGAAGCAACGTATATTGCACCATTTAAGAGTTAAATAAAATTAAAATATTTCAAACAAATATTATATGCTAAATAAAAATAATAAATCCGCATTATCAGAATGTGAATGCATAACCTGAACCAAGCTACAAGGGCAACTCACAGAGTCTAATATCAGCGTATTCGTGACAGCCTAGTCCCTTAGAAAGCCATTGAATTATCCTCCCCACGGGTTTGATAAAGGCAAGACATGAATTTTTAACATATTCTCACTAGTCAAGCGATTTTCCTTTTGGCAAGTTACATTCCTGGCTCAAAATCTTTATCAGGGGAGCTCAATTTTTAGAAATAAGACCTTACTTCGCATCATACGCGGCATGAAAAAGGCGAAGAAGCAGGAAAAGAACTCTGCTACCTTGGAGGCCTGTGCACAAGTGATGATAATAAAGAAAGGTTTCACATTCGAAGGATTTTCTCCGCAATGTTCGCGAAAAGTTGCACACATGCCTCGGATGCTCCGGCACCTCTCTATGGTAACCGCCCGGAGCTAACTTTTTCAGCGTTTCCGGAAGAACTACTCTCATAGCTCTATCCCCAAAAAATATATAGCTCCACCAGAAAGAAATCGATCACAGACACCTAACCCCAAGTGTATTTTCGAGGAATTTTCGGATTTATATCGGTGAAATGGATACTAGCGGGTATAGTTTCGTATCGTGGGGGATTTTCTTGGCTGGATAGACCTTTTTTCTCGTTTTCCTCGGAATCGCATTGGACCTTTGACCTATATATTACTCATACTTCGAAAGAGGTTTTCATCAGAACAGGAGTCTTCTAGTCTCTTTTCAAAGGAGACAGTCCTTCACGTAAAATACGAGTCTCTAAAAGTTACCCAATGATCGATAACTGGAATCGAGGAAGATCTGATTGGTTTAGAATAATAAGAGTATTCAAGGAAGCAGTAAAGATATAGCAGAGGTAATCACGACTCATTTGACTAAAGATACATCAGCAAATATAACATCTAATAAATGTCATTTGGCATTTATTTCTTTAAAATTCCATTAAAAACATCGATTGCTGTATCTCACGTGGATGAAAACATAATATACAAGCTCAAGTTGAAGCGCACGATTGCGCAAAATTCACTGTGAATGATTTGAATTCGTGCTTTAATACTTACATTCTTTTTTATTAATATTCACTTTGATGAAAGAATGCTGAATCTGGATTAAATAAAATAATTCATATGCACAAAATACGTGATTTCAAAGAGACGAGAATACTTGGACTAAATAATTAATAGAGGAGAGAATCAAAACCATTTGATGTCAGACAGAATTAGTTATATTTAAAACAAGGGCAGGCCTTCTTCTCCTTTCCAGGGAATACATAACAAATGTATTTCGACTCCTGATCATGTAACATATGAATTGAACTACATCTCCGGCATGGTAGCGGCATCCGTCCTGCGACTTATTTATGTCGTCTTTACCTATTTATCTGCAGGGATATGATATTACCCTTTATATAGGTAATGAGGAATGGGCTAAAACTTTATTAGAGAACTTATAGTTATATTAGAGAAATTTTACAGTGTAATACATAAATAAATTTGTATACTGCTACTTATGGTGAACTACTACCTTTTTGTGAGGTACTAAAAATTGATTTGGAACCAAAACAGATAATGAAAATGGAAATAGAAGACTACAAGAAATAATCTGCATCTTACGACGATGGTTAATTGGTGAATATCTCTTCCTTATTTTTTGTAAAAATAAATGCCAATAGCTCTGCACCTTACTTTTATGCTCAATGTTGTGTTTAAATGATAAAAAATCATTTTGAACAGGATGACACAATTTCTCAAACATGCCTAGCATACGAGGAGCTAAGGATTTTCTTTTTTTGAGAAAAATTATTCAAAACCGTTGAGTGATACCAGATTCCAGAATAAATTTTATACTTACGTTTAAATAAAAACATGTACAATACGGGATGAACTTTGTGCAAAAACCTTCATAAATAACTAGAGGCCATTTAACAAATTATGCCGATCTACATTTTTGATCATTACTATCAACAATTTCGGCTCCTTTTATTTTCCACAAATACATTCTCTCTCTTTTTGACAGCACTGTGGGATATTTTAAGGAGGGCATTCTAAGTCACCGATGAGAAAAAGCTCATTCCAGAAATCATACCCTGCCATATCAATCCTAGGAGGTTTGACGTGGAAGTTGCTAAAGTTACGGATAGGCTCTGAAGGAAAAAATCTTGTAAGGTGAGTTAACTATAGAGGGCGTCAATAAGCTGAAATGAATTGGACTCTGTATACACTTTAATCTAAGATCTTTCTAAGATGACCTAATGTTGTACAGATCACGTGAAAAACCGAGAGACAGCTTACCAATAGAAAATAATACATTCAGCTGAATCAATCAGGTCCCGCAAAATCTGGGTGAATTTCTGTTGTGCGTTTACTTGTTTTGATAAACAAATCACGCAAAATACCACCATCTGAAGAAAATTAAGCTCTAGAATACCGTTCAATTGATTGAACCAGTCAGGTCTCCGCTAAGCTGTGTGAGATATAAGCCAGGTGATTTGTTGTTTTCTCACTTTTTTTTGCGAATAAGGGTCTATTTCAATTCATCAGGTCATCCATTATTAATATACAAAGAAGCAAAAATATGTTCACATTTATTCGCTAGTAGAATGGATAAATGATCATTCTTGTTAAATTTAGGGCTATAAAAAATTAAGAGTGCCCGTCCCACGAATCAAACCTTGCGAAATCACTCCCGAGGGCGCACATAGGGTGTTTGGGAAGGGGGATTTGGGGACGGGACATGCAGTTGGTGGTGGGAGGGTGAGAGGAGACTAGTGCTGGAGGCGTAAGGGGTGAAAGCTGGAAGAGGATGGGGGAAGAGTTTGAGGCTGCCGCCGCCACAGTCGCGACTTACAAATTCCAGCCCCTCTCCCAACTTCCGATCCGTGGAATCGTGTCGCGTCCAATCGATGCCCTCTGGGGAACCATCTCTCCTCTTTTCCCTCCCTCCTCACACACCTCTCTTCCCACTTCCTCCTCCTCCTCCCCTTCTCCACCAAACACCATCCCTCCACCTTAACACCCCTTTACCACTACTGCTTCCTACTTCTCCAAGAGCCTCCCCCAATTACCCCTCTGCCGCCGAGACCGGGTCAAGACTTCTTCCTACCCCACGCTCTGAACCCTTTCTCCCACCCTTAGTATCCCTATACACCCTTTGAGAATCGCGCTCGGTCCCTTTTCCGCCGTTATAAACCCCTCTTCTCTAGATCTGTTCCTCATCCTCTTTCTCCCTGCCCCTGGCATCTAGACTTGGTCTCTCCACTTCCTTTACCGCTTCAATATTTGCGGGATCGAGTCGGGCAGCAAGGTCTAGAGTAAGGCTTGTCTCGTTGAGTAAAAGGAAGGTCAAACTCTACCATTATGGGTAACTGACGTATTAAATAGAGAATAGCGAAGAAGGCGATCACAAGCTATCCGTGTCAATGCGGACCAACGTCTGCTGTGGCGATATGGCAAGAAGGTATGTATATGTTCATACCTATTTGAACACTTCAATAAGTCCTTCACGATTAGACGTCCCGGGCGGATAAAAACAAAGCAGTTGACGATCGGACGAGTATCCCAGCGCTCAACGTCTTGCGTAGAACTCCAACTTAAGAAATCCCATACGTCACACGCATTCTGACTCTCCGTCCCATCACCCAGACGTAGAAGCGCCCGCTGCCATGGCATAGCTATGCATCCACTCTTATAAGGTGGAGATGTCGGATTGCGGTGTTTATCAGCCGGACTATGCAAAATATTGCATGGCACTGTATTTCAGAATGCGATGTATTATGATGCAATTCAACGCGCACAACATAATACGATGGTCAATTAGCGATTTTATATTTTCATATAATTTTTGAGATTAAAAAAATAATATTAAATCAGGGCCTGTGGTTAGACGACTCCCATGAAACATGCAGTGGTCCGAAAGGAAAGTTATAAGCGTCACTGCGTCGAAAAATAATTATGGTTATCATAGTTACGGTAACTCCTTACACATTAATTGATTGTATGTCTCTTTAATTGATAATCAATGCTGGAAGTGGGAATGTGCCACCTCTTTCAGATGAATTTAAATATAATTTATTGGTTAAATTCATCTGTTACAAACCAAGAATTATTTTATTTGAACGATTTATTTTGCATATGAGGCCTACCATGTTTAATTTGGGCCCTAAATAATAAAATTGTAAATAAAGTAAATATGTTCTAATGACCAATGATAGATACTATCCCTGAAACCTTATAAGCCTTCCTCATAAGTTAGCTTTAATTTATTTTGCATATTACTATGATTATAACAATAAAAATATAAATATGTTTATTCGGTGTATTTACTGTGAAGCTGCAGAAATAGGTAATGGAGACCTTGGAGATCATATGAAGGATATTTTTTGTAATTAATCATTGACGGTCGTGCATAGAACAAGGTATTGAATAATTTCAGTTTCACATCCCTTGCAGAAATCTCCAAAGCAGGCCAAACAAAGAGAGCACCCGGGCCAATCAGGGCCCTTTGGCCTACAATCAGGACTATTGGATATTTGGTTTCTTCTGGTGCCAGATTGCCCCTTATGAGGTAACAAAGGAAGAAATATACCCAAATATTTATATATTGGTGGGATTAATATTATACGTACGTTATGCGATTTATCCGACCAGATGCGAGGTATCGTTTGTTTAGCAATGAATATTGCTATTACAATGCGAAATTGAAGTTTGAGCGTCGCACAGGCCTAAAATGCCAGCCACTCCACTATTTCTCCGTCGTATGTTTTTCCAAGTGTCCTACTTCTGCGATCTCCCCCCCCCCCTCCGACTCTCCTATCTGCCACGAAGACTTTACTCTTCGATCTCTCTCAACCACCCAGCCTGGGAGGGAATTGGATGACTGTTGGGTTCGACTGGTTTGAGGGAGGAGGGCAGTTGCGAAGAGACAGAAGAAGGAATAAGTTAAGGGGGAGGGAGGGTAGGTTGCCACCGAAAGAGCACGGCATTGGTGGGAGGAGATGTTTGTCCAATAAATATTCAATATTATGGGAGGTTCACGCGCTCCTGCCCCCGTTTCTAAATGCGAGCGCCCCCCGCGGAAGTTAAGATGAACTCCCGGTCTAGTCTTGTTCTAGGTTGGGTGGCAGGGGGGCGCCAGAAGACTTCCTGGGATGGGACATGCGGGTTGATACGACGTACGTTGATGCGCTGTTGTTCTTTTGTTTCTTCGTCCCGCACACTTGTTCGAAAAAATTGGACCTGGTATGGAGCGACTTCATCCTTTACTCCAACTTTGTTTTTCTTTTGAAACTCGTGGCGCTTTTCCCTAACTTTTCAGCAAAGTATTTTGACTCCATGTCCTCTCCTGCGTCTAGCACTGTATCTACTTGCGAGGTTCATGTTTATTAATGAGTGAATTCGTTATTTTTTCCACGCTTCCTATCATGGCTGATCCTATCGGATTTATCAATGTGCATAAATAGAATTAGATCAGCTAAACTAAAAAAAGACTTATTTCCACAGATTGAACCTGATGATTTTTCCAGAACCTGATGCATGTGCTTGCGATATAAGAGATTATTTCTTATAGTCTCAAGTTTTTTTATTTTAAGGTTATGCATTCAATAGAGGTTCAAAGTGTCCGACTAAGGTTTGGGAAGCGGAGACTTTGAAAACGTGTTACCTCAATGAATAGCGCATTAGAATGACCTGTGAGTAATTTCTATCATTGGGTATTGGATTCATCTTTCTCTATTAATTGAATGTAAATATCTACAATAGATAAAATATAATTTTTTACTAAATTTCAAGCCATTCCGTGTAAGATAAGGATTTGGATAAAATATTTACACTAATATTTTCCTCCCAAGAATTTCCTGACACTATTACCGCTAAATTACTAATCAACGGTAAACAATGTTTAATAAACTATGAAAATGGTTTATAGCTTGATGATTTCCACAATTTTCACTTGGTTTCATGGTTTGAATATTTACTTATCTAGATTGAATAGTGTATGAGAACGAGCGTTATCCTCAAATCTTCATTATTCACGGTTTTGTATAAACTGGACATGGTACAATAATTTGAGTAGAATTATGTCTCTAAGATAATGAATTTTTAGTGCTATTACAAAAAATAGCTTTATTTAAAAAAATAGATTTTCAAAGTTACATCATGACAGAGCCACTTGCAAATTAGGGAATTCAAAAAGGCCAATTGTAATATAATTTGTAGTTAAAAAATAATATCTAGAAGATTAAAGTAATGTATAAAAACGATTAAAAAATTAACAAATTAGGATATAAGTTACGTATTTGACGGATAGTCATCAAATTCCTCAATTACACAGTTCACATTTTTTAAAAATAAATAGTTGACCCTCCTTTCAATATCGCAGGTGAAGTGGTACCTTTCATTTCAACAGGAATTCTGTGAAAAAAATTGGAATCAGAGTGGGGACCTTATTAATAAAGATAACTGGAGTTTTGCTAAGCAAGTATTATACTTCTTCAATGGGGTGACCTAAGATGTTATGTGGCACTGGTTGGAAATTTAATAAGGTTATATCTAGGGGAGTGCAAGGATTTTATATGTAGGAAAAAGGGGTTTACCTGGTTTGTGGATAAAACACAATGGACGGTCTTTACTGCTTGCTTATAAGGAGAAAATGATCTTTTAGCAACAGTGTAATTTTCCAAATATTTATTGCTGACATCCTCTGGTGTAAAAACAAGTGCAAGCAGCAGCTATTACACTTTATGTGACGCCTGCATGCGCACGAAGACGCTCTGCTTCTTCCCACGTCCCGAGCGTATGTAAAAAATCGAGAGCTGTCGCCCTGCATTCAGAAACCAATCTCAGCTTGGGTTGCATTCGGATGCACGCTCCCTTCCAATGTAGCCAGCCGTTCAATCGGTCCCATCCTCTCCCCGTGAACCAACGTGGGGGGCTCAGCAGCACTCCTATTACCCACAATGCCCCACACTGAAACGAAACCACTCCATGCCCCACTTTACGTTTTCCATCTATTTCATTTTTCATCTTCAAGAGGAAGACATTTAAGGAAAAACTCTTCACGCAGCTTTATCGATATTTCTTTTCATTCCTTCGCTATGCATGCGAGAAAATTTATGCTATCTTAATGTAAAATAACAGAACCAGTTCTGTTTCTACTGCATCAATTTTGAACCATTATGTGAATTAAACCCAACTTGATACTGGTGCGAGTTGATGGGTGAACAAAGCCCACAAGATAGCCCCAGTTCTAATGCTGGGAATGGGTTCTCTTAAATTCCCTCTCTATTACCCTCACGAGTGACTACATGGTATAAACAGGCCTCTACGGTGCTTTAATTGTAACTGAATTGTTTTATATTTCGTATGTGTAATACTCAATATAAGGACCATTATTTGGTCCTTGGGTTCCTCCTGGGCATCTGCTCTTGCACGTGTTCAAGCATCCGGTGTAAATTGGTCTTAAAAATTCAAGGGGGACGGCAAAGGTCACAGGGTAAAATTCGTACTGGTTAATTCTCTAATATATATGCCGGAAAATTCTTTATTCAGTTCAAACTATTCCCTTATAAAAAGCAAGGGGAGATTAGCTGCTACCTTTCTTCTTTGACCCAAGCGCTTCAGATAAAGACATTTTCTCATCTCCTTTACACAATATAAAATATATTTTCTCCCACGCTATCTCCCACGCTAATATAATGTTATCCGAATCTGAATGCCTTCGGTTTTCAATTATTTCACAACATACTACCTTCATCGGGCCCCAATACTGCCAATAATCCTCGTTTATTACTATAGGAATTTAGCTTGTAATCAATTTTGTCTTCCTCTTACAGTTTCAGCATGCTTCTCAAGACAATCAAAAAGAAAATTCTTGGAAACCTTCAGCCATTCTTTTTAAATGCTTTCTCATATTGTCAAAGTATAATGACATATTAAGTGATAACTTCTCATAATATCAGGAAGGTTTAGGAATTAAGAGGTCTTCCTAAAAACGTATGATCCAATACATAACTCATATTAAGAAATTAGATCCTCTTATAAGAAATGGTCTGGTTGATTTTAACCTTGAGTATGAAGATAAATAAGTGGTATGAAGATTATATCGGCTAATAAAGTTTATTGATCGATTTATTCAATTATAGGTGCCTGGATGTCCTAAACTGCAGGGAAAACTCTTATTAGAGCGAGAGAGACCTAAACGATGCAGGAAACATCGAAAAAAATTAAGTTGAAAGGGGACCAAGTTCCGCATGTATAAAGCAGTCAAAAGCCATTAAGCAAATTGAAAATATTCATTCAATGCTCTTTTAATGTTCTAAGTAGGTACTTGGTTTCTAAATATTTGGTTCAGTCGCAGTTATGAGCCGAAAAAATTCTAAATTTAAAAAAATAAGTATACTTACTCTAACGTAATTGCTCATTGTTCACTGTTTCTTTATAATCCCAATTTTCAAGTAATATCTGGATAGTGAATAAACCCATTTGTTTATGTAAAAGGGTTGAATAAAACCTACCTAATGGAAGAATTCCTGGATGATACTGAGTCCTCTACAGGAGGAGAAAGGAAACGAGAGAGGCAAGTCTTAGCCTTGATGCTTCTCGTAGAGAAGAGGATGCAAAAAGACGAGTCTGCATGCACAGGCATCATCTATCACGAGAAATTATTTTATAACGTGGATAGGAACAGAATGCGGATTGCCTTGAATGGTCTAGTGTCATTGTCATATTGGAACGGTCTTCAGTTGACGGAAGAATATCATATTGGTTGCATGAAGAACAGTTGGCTGGGATTATTTTCGGATGCAATGAGGAAGATGCGAATGTAAGGCGTTTGGCGGAATACGTTACTTCCCCCTCTCAAATAATACTATCATAAACTCCACCCGAACCACCCCCCCCCCCAGGAAGGACATAACCGCTTCCACACCTAACTACCAACAACTCATGCTCCCCAATCTACGTCACCCTTCATTCTCACCCTCTCGCCCCTTCTCCCCTTCTCTCCCCTCCCTCCCCCCCCCTTCTCTCCCCCCCATCCCTCCCTTCTCTCCCCCCCTCCCGCCCTTCTCTCCCCCCCCTCCCCCCCTAATGTTTGTGACTACATATTCTGAGTGTTCTGGGATATTTGTACCTGATGATGACGTGCTACGTCGAAACCTGGGTCGATTACAATAAATACATGTGGAATTACAAAGGTACAGGTTCTCATTCAAAATACTCTCATATCCTGAGCATTGCAATCCTTTCACTTCCATTAGAAATATCAAAAGCACTCAACTATAATAGTGAACAAGAAACTATCAGGCATATTCAAACCCATAAAATGTATCCATACATTAACAAATACTTAACGATTAAATAACAAATTACCAAATATTATTCAAGAATATGTGAGCCATCAACACTTAAATTGCAACAAAATACCTGAAAGATTTAAAAAAAAAAAAAATTAAAAAAATTAAAAAGGCTCAAGCCATCTCTGGAACTAATAAAACAAAAATGGCTAAATATAACTCAGTTTTCCTGTTTTAATTTTTTATTAGGGATTTAGAAACACCCTGGTTTCATTTACAGTGTGGTGCTTGACCTGGTGCCTGGTGACGCTAAAATCATCCACTGCTATATTACCTTCAGTTGATGAATCAGCATTAACAACACCTTTTTGTGTTTACTATAATTTATATTCCTATTCTTTGAGGAATTGCTCGTTGAATTAAAGCAGGAATAAGAAAAAAACAAAATATTTGAATAGAATCAAAAGATTCATCCCTAAGTGACATTAAAAATGCATGTATAAAGTGAGTAGTTATCATTAAAAACACATGGAGAGGTTGGGGTACAAAATACTCTATACTCCTCCTGCGGTTCTTCTGTTTATTTGTTATTCTGTCAGATGAATTATACGTGTCTCAGGCATAAGTACCTTATGATGATGCTGCCCATTACCATAATAAAAACTTATACTACTAGAATAGTTGAAAATTGACGATTTTAGACACAAAAATAAAATATTAGGAAAAAACAAAAGCGCGTTTACGAAAATAAAATGGCAGGAGTCAAAACGAAATTCTTTAATTTATCCGGTACTAAAAATTCAAGGCTTGTGTATGTACTTTATAAAAGCAAGAAAAAAGAACCTCCATACCAAATCGAATATTTTTCTTATGGGAATGAAAGAATGGGAGTTAAAAACCATTGACCTGGGCCCTTATTGACCTGGGGCCTATCTTAAATAGCATAATAATTCTTCTGAATTATGAGGAACATGTATGCCAATTATTTTAAATCCTTCAAGTGCACTTTGCTCATACAAATAGAATTTTATTATATATACAAGGATCAAATATGAGAAAATAGTTCGCACTATACCTACACATACTCCTACATAGATGGGACTGGAGTCTGTAACGTGAAGGCTGGCTTATGAAAGTTTATCTCGGAAGATCACTGCCTATTTTGATGCTCTAATGCAATTAAATACCATTGTATTTTAATTATTGCTTTTAAAAATTTTGTATCTGGTTCCTCTTATTCCATTGTATTTTTATTAATGTTTTTTAATAGCTGATATCTGGTTCCTATTATTCCAGTGATAGTTTCTTGGGGAGAGCTCAATAGCGTTATGATAAACCTAGACTTTATTATTTACCTAAGCATTGTGTACGCAACAAGACTATATAAACTAAAAAATGAATTCAATAAATTCAATTATTATTTCATCATCATTAGCAATCAGCAGTCATCAATTCACAAGAGATTTTGCTGCAGCTCTGATTTCACCTACTCTGTTTTCCTATGCAATGCTTCATTTTAACGAGCCTCATAATTTGCTTGATGAATTTCATTGTTGACCTGCCTCGATAATCATTCCTATTCTTTCCATCTCTATCCAATATTGTATTCAAGAGTGTATTATATCTCGGAATTTCGCCTAAGAGTTTTCTTACTCCTACTAATCATAGTTTCTATTAAACATATCTTCTTTGGTGGTTCTCTCTATTTATATTGATATGATTATAATTGTGTGTCATTACTAAATAAAATTAATCAATATAAATGCAAGCATTTATATGATAAGTTACTTTTATCTCAAGATCACAGAGCAAGAATATTTATAACGTCTATAACTATTTCGGAACCAATGGCTAAAACAGGGTACGTATTTTTTCCGCTTAATTTTTGCTGATATCAAAGGTTATTTCAGGGAAAACGTCTTGCTTATAGCCATGCGCATGTGTTAAGTTTGCTCTTATGGCACTTCTAATGCAATCTTATGCATTAGCCTTCCTGTAGTTATGTCTGCGTTAATCTGCCGTCATAGTGTTACTTTACGGTAATATTCGTTTAATTGCTCTATTATTGGCGAGTACTTCTAAAAGTAGTTCTACATTTAAACTGTGAATATTTGTTATTTATATTTTTGCTCTAATTTAGTGATTCATGATATCGTATTGAACATTAACTTTGTTGAACACATGGCAATAAAAAGAGAGGTACATAATTAGAATGCACACAAAATTAACTGGGTCGTTTAATTTAGTTGTGTCAGTCTGTTATAAAACGTGCAAACTAGATATTTTTAGTGACAAATTAATTAACCACATGAATCACCACTCCTCCGAATAGTTTTTCCTTTCAAAGCATTGAATGTCAAATGTGCATTATGTCTAAACGAGATGTTAATATGCCTCATCTTCCATTATCACATAAGCTAATACCTGCATCCCTTCAAAACCCCTTATTTCAACATTCTTATTATTTTGAATTCTGGCGTAATAACAGTGCTCAATTCATGAAAACACATACGTTTTCAAAAATGAAGGAGGAAAGATTGGCCCATTAAATAATTCAACCTCTTCGAGATGCCTCTCACAGGTTTATTGAGGACTGGCAGCCTCACCACCTCATCCGTGCCTCCCTCAGAACGAACTCCACACCGCGGAGGCAGACGTCTACCATCCAATCGCCCTCACTCCTCCCCGGCCACCCGGAAATCACTCAGCCCCCAATTCGGGCGCCCTCCCGGAGAAGAAGTCATTTACACACAGATCACGTCAATTGAGGGAGGGAGCTCGGGAGAAATGGAGGAGCGAGGGGGAGGGGGGCATGCGGTGGGGTGGTGTGGTGCGGTGCGAGGAATGGAATTGGTGGAGGGGGGGGAGTGGTGGTGCAGCGAGCGCGGAGGAATTGCTTCAGGGTTGCGCCTTAAGACAACCGACCTGCCTTTGCTTCCCGTGCATTCTCTCTCCTTTCAACGCCCCTCCCGTACGGCACCACCCCCGCACCAAACACTTAACCTCCTTTGCTCGACGACGCCGTCGGGAAGGATAGACCAGGATTGGTTTGTCTGGCGGCGGCAGGGAAGCATTTGGAAGGAGAGCGTCTTCCTCGATGCCCCTCTTAAATGGAGAAAGCTCTCAATTCTCCTCTCTCTCTCTGACGCTCGCCTCCTCACTCTTACCGCACCTACATCCCACCGAATACCTTTCCACATCCATGGAAATTGTTCTAAAATAATATACACCTGGCGATTCTTCCGGTTCACAGTTTATTTAACGGATTAATTCATGATTTACGCTGTGGGTAAAAAATTGTACACACAGTGTGACAATTGTCCAAATAAATATTGTACCATAGTTCACTCCCTTGTAACTTTTTAATGATCACGGAGGATTTATGAGTTCTGAAATCTTCTGATGAATTAATTGCATTTTATTTTTTTCTAATGATTGTTCATAAAATTATAAGTATTTTACCAGAATTTCCTTGAGTAAATATTGGCATGGGTAGCATTTTCTAATTCTTTAATTCAGTGCCACATGTACATTGATATTATGTATGGGTGAAGGTTCATTGAAAATATTGCAGATGAAATGAAGTAATTCCTTCTTCATTAGTGCAGCGTTTTAATTTTGGTGATCAGAATTCTTCATTGCATTCGGAAGAATACATGCATGATGCATTGAAATATTATCTACGTTAAACAGTTTACGAATCCAATGTCAATATCTTCAGTTTTGTGCAACTGGATAAGACTAACCCCAGACTTTCAATCCTTCTTTTTTGAAAACACGTTTATGTATTTCTGACGGTGTTGCCTGCAAAAATAATAAGTACCATGGAAATTTTATTACAATGATGCTGATTGAACATCAAAGTTTCACAGTATTGCCTCCAAGCTGAAAGATACTATCCCTGTTAACTGAAATACAATGCTATGTCCTTGACTTGGTGACAAATTTTCATATAATTAAATTTGATGACTGCTTCCAGTACTACGCATTTGAATCGATGGAGAATTTTTTTGTAGAATGAACAGGACCTGCTCTCCCATTTTATTTGTAATTTTACTGAAAGAGGTTAGACTTCCAGCATTAATGCAAAATCGCTGTTCTTAATCATCAATATTAAAATGCAGTTTCTAATAGTTTTAAATTTGGAATTCTTTGGCTACAGGTGTCTAATGAATACGAGTACCTTTGAACTCTTTTGATAGATTTTGTTGACATTTCACAGTTGTTATCCATATTAGGCGTATGCTTAAGAGGCAAATAATATCTAACTTACCTATCTAACAAAATACTAACTAATACTAACTAACATACTGACTGATCACGATATATAACTGGAACCACAGAACGCAATACGATGAATTATTTTACATAGCTCTGTCATAGGCTGTATTTACTCGCAAAGAAATTAAAAAAAAAACTATTCTAAGACGACTTTTATTTTAACGAACGTATGTTGCTGGTGTATCCAGGAGAAAATTGCAGGGCAACTTTTGCCTCATAAATATTTAATTTTTATATTCTACACTGGGGTTTAAGAGTACCACAGCATTGAAATTGACAGTTATTATATAGAAAAACGCTGTTTATACTTGCATTTACAAAGAAATGAAAGCACTATTCACCCGTTATGTTTCTCGCTCATATTGGTAGCTACCTGGCTGACTCAGCTGATTCTACTTACTGCTGTATGCTGGTGAATTATTGTTGGGGTTTTTATGTGATCTTTGGTATAAATAAGTAAACCACAATTCTCTTAGCTAATATCTCAACCAGTTTTGCAGCAAGCGAGGTGGTTGGATATTAATTAAATTAATAGCTGATTAGATATAAAATACTATTCTATCAATTGCGAGCTCAATTATTAATGATGGTTTACCTGAGTAAACAAATATTTAAAAAAAAAGATGATTTTCTGAATTTACTTTCGTGAATGAGCATTTTATAGACTACAGAGTAGTAGGAATCCATTTCTCCTTGTTTATAAAATTTTTCAGTTGAAAATCTTTTTGAAAGCGCCTTTGCGGAATCAAATTTCTTTGCATTTCAGTGTACTCTGCAAAGAGATACATTTCGAGGTCACAGAGCCTCAGAAGCATCACGTCGCATAAAATATTTGCGATATTAGGCAAACGTGACGCAAAACCATTTGATGTATTTTGCATTACGTATCAATTCCTAGGAAACGATATCGGAGTTACACGATGAATTTGAAATGCAAATGAGGGTCACGGAAAAAAATTGAATACGTTGCCTGAGAACGTACGAAGAAGAAGGTTGACTTTAGAGACATCGGAAAGAATACTACCTGTTTTCAAAGGCTTGGAGCGCTGGAGCTCTTCCTTTTGAAAAAAAAATCTTTTATTTTTAATCGCCCCGGTGCAGAAGGGAGAAGCAGATCAAACAGAGGAACCGGGGTGAGTCTTGAAAGACGGAAAGTAACCCGCCAAGGTTTTTCCTCGCTCAAATGGAATGGTGGACATTTTTAAAAGAGTCCACGAGGACGCAAACACTCTTCAGAATAAGAACACTCTCCGAGAAAATAGATGCGCGTCCCAAAGCGGAGAAGGAATGAGAGCGGCAAAGAAAAGGAGCAGAGAGGAGGGCGGTGGGCAGGCGAGGGAGAGGCATTAGCTCGGAGCGAAAACGGCCATTACCACTCGGCAGGATCGAATTTCAAGAGACCACGCACTCATCGGCCGTTGATGTTACCTCGCCGGCGTTCGACTCTCGGCACGTCCGGTCCATCCTAGTTTTCCTCGTTCGCCGCTTTCATCTCTAAGGGACGGATTCTCCTCCGACACGGGGAAGAAGATTGGGAAAGGGGTGGATTGGGAGTTATATGGGTGAGGAGGTGAGAAAAAATAGAGCTTTCTCTTCTCAGCTGGAATCGACGCGTCTCCTAGGACGACTGACGGATCCCTTTCATAATGGCAAGGCTCACCCGTCTACCTTCTGCGCGGATATCCACTGACGCCATGCCAACTTCTTTTTTCCCACTCATCCTTCAAACTTTCTCCTCTCATCTCTTGGAACCTCACAAGTCCTCGGACGCTTATTCGTATTATGCTTGTAATTCTGCTTCTTTTTCGATTTTCAAATGTTACCGTTGGGGCTGAACATATAGTTCCGGTAATTCCTTCTGCAATTGCCTTGGAAATCAGAAAGTCTGGGTAACGTTGTGGTCTGCGGATTGGTTTGGCTAACAAAGAGTTCGCGGTTTGATTCCCGGTTCAGGTGCATATTTTCCCAAACCAATTTCTACGGATTTCCAACGCCAGTTTCGGCAGAAGTAAAGCACAATTCGGCAAATCTTCAAAGGTTTCAACATTCCGAATGGTAATCTATGGTTTTGAAGCTATGCATTTGCATGGTGTGTTTAATTTATACGTTTAAATGATCCGTTAGCTCATGTTGCCCAAGGAGTGAGCGCCTCCATATTTTGATGACCGATCTGAGCGATGGTTTTTATGCCATTCCATGCGCAATGAAGTGGTCTTTAATGTCTACGATAGGGTGATTTTTAGAGCCAAACCTTCAAAATGTCGGTGGAGCTGAAATATTTTTATTCCGAATCTAACAAGCATTCCAGTGTGATAATGTTACTGACAATTAAATTATAAATTGCTCGCAAGGCATAGTATGCACCGATGCAAAATAGAGAAATTCTCATTTTCCATGACTCTGATGTATATACATGCTAGCACGTTCTTCCAAAACAGCTTAGAGTTGAAAATATTTAATGCCCTTGCATTTGATTGTTCGGTTTGGTGTTCTTCTACTCGGTCTCATCGTCACAAGCCGTCGAGATAAAGATTGCATTGATGCACAGTGCTCCAGTCTCCTCTCAGATTACAGATTTTTCCTGTCAGGTATTCATTAAACAAGTTCATTTTATCTACCCTCACATTTTTCCTGATCCTTCGTCTTTCTGGTTAAGTTTTCCCATAATTTTTATATTCATTAGTTTTTCAAGTGGCTTTTGTGTCTCAAAATCTACCCAATAAGTTGCTGGCCATCTACAATGTTGATATATATCCAACTATACTCTCTCTCTCTCTAACTCATGGTGGTCTATCTACGGATCTCAGGCACGTTGAAGGGAGGACTCAATGGTGACCAAAAGGATGGAACGGTGGTGAGAACATCCAAGACTGCCGATGCAATGAGAAGGCAGGAAGTACAGGATGGAACAAAAACAAGTCGAAACTAAAAAAAATGCCTTTCTACTCCTGCTGGGATGAACTCGGGGAGCTGTGAGCTATTCCGCGGAATTGAAGAGGTTCTAGCGTCTCCTTTTTTTGGACCTTCGGAGGGAAAACGAGATTTGAAATAGCTCGCAATGGGTTTGAGATGATGGCGTTTTATGCGATTTTTTTCGAAAGGACGAGGCCAGTCGGAATCGAAGTGATTGGGTTTCTCGTTCAGGAGACGACCTAAATGTTCCTTCTCCTCCTTCGCGGAGCTGATGAGTGCAATAAAAGCTTTTATTAACTCCTTGGTTGAGCCTGACAAATGGGATTGATTGCTTTTTCGTAGTATGAATGCGGCGCAGAACTACGCGGTCTTTTAAGTACTTATCATGATTTTTTTAATATAAGGATTTTTTATCCATTAATATCCGTTGCTAATGCCTGTTGCTCACGGTAACAATTTCTGAGAAACGTTTCATAAAATCGATTAATTTTATTAAAATGAGATTTCTCACGAATAGAACTGGTTGCATAAAATTGTTTTATACAACAGCCAATGAGACGAGCTTCTCTCCGCTGTGATAATCTTGCATCCTTAGAGACGATATCATAAATGAGAATAGGAAAATATAAACTATCATGGCTGGCATGGAACGTCGAAGCAATTTCCTTGTTATTGGAAGAATATAAAGCACACGAGTGTCTCTAAGTGGTGAAATTATCTTTATACCAAAACAGAAATTTCAATAAGCGATACAGAGGCCAGTATCGCCAGAAATTCACAGATGTAACTACACAAGCTGACGTGAAGACGAAGATCAACAGCCTCAGGTCGCAATGTACCAATGAAAGTAAGTTATATTGTGCATGATGCATGCTTCTTTATTCCATCCCAGTGGGGAATTAATTGTCCAAAAGATGTTCAAAGAACGTTCAGTGATGACTATTTAAACGTTCAAAGATCAATCGAGAAGGATATTCAGTGAACGTTCAATTGGAACTCACAGATAGTGCAAAGAACATTCATTGAATTACTTCATAGAATGTTCAACGTAGATCAATTGCGGCTGAACTGTTTTGGAATTAATAACAAATGAACCATGAAGGAATGTTTAAAAAAAAATAGTTCTCTACTTGTGAAATTATTACTCTATTCTACTAGTGAAATGATTCTCGAATCATATCGTATTACCTCTCCACTGACTTCCCTGCTCGCTCAATTAAAAAAAATATAATTCGCAATTAATTACTATGCATGTGCAATTACGGTACTTAATTTTAGTACGTTATAACATCCTATCTTGTATCTTCCTAACGTGATTGTACCCATGTCGCATTATTAGGCACCCTACGACTCTATGCGCATTTAATAGCACCCGATGTTGAATTATCGACGTTGAAGCTCTGTCGCCCGACCTGGGTCGGTTTTTTGTCCCTCCACCTCTTTAAGGCTCCTTGGACGAATTATCGACGTTCAGAAAGTCGAATATACCTAGTCATTTCCGTGGATAAATGTAACTTCGAGAACTATAATTATTAAATGGTAATTTCTTGATAGTTAGAGGAAATACCATCACACCTCGATAACAGCTATTTGGCATTAATTAATTGAAACCTATATTGCCACATAGAACGAATATAAAGGCAATATTACTGTGAATAAACAAGATTTTGAACTTGACATGGTTTGTTTGAAAGGTTTAAAGATGTTCTTTAAATTTTCAACCAAGAAGCATTTTTGAATAATACTTCGTGGACTGGAAATAAACAATCTATGAACAGTCTCAAATGAATAGTTCGTACTTGAACATTCAATGAACAATCTATGAACAGTCTCAAATGAGTAGTTCACACTTGAACATTCAGTGAACGTTCTATGGTTGTATGCTCAGAATAATTCAGTGGTGGACTACTTTTGAATTAGTTCATGAATGTCTTCTGCATGGTCTCTCCCCACTGGGATGACATGGAATGGTAGGTCATAATTAGCTCGGAGATTAAAATGTCATAATTTGCTGTATTTGCGCTACCGTGAATATTTTTTCCGACGAAAGTTTTTCAAATTAATGTCAGAAAAAAGTACCTGAAATGGTGCCGCAGTGGATGAGTACTGACGAAATGTATAAACCATAATTTTGGTGGTGCAATGGAGTGGCTTTTCTTCAAGACTATCTTTCAACTCGCAGTACCTCCTCAAACCTCATCGATGATTGGGAAAAACCACAGAATAATATATTATCACCAAGCAAGTTAAGTCTGATTCTATAATTCATGATAGTTAGCATTGGAATCAGCTAACTATGATGACCTATTTATTTACTGTCCTGTTTACTAGACTTGCTACACAAGGAAATATATAGTTGTACGACATTTAATACAGTTATCCAAGCTGCACATACTATACAAATACTGTACATAATATTTAATTAAATTTAAATTATCATAAGTGTAAATTTTGCGTTCAAATCAAGTGGATTGTAAATAATTACCTTGTGTTTATTTAAGCATTGTCGAAAAAATTTATTGTGAAGGTATTCGCTGCTTCATTTATTGATCATGAAGTGGTTAGCACATATTATGAATAAAGACGATGTTCTCAGTAAACAGCCTTGTATTTTATCTCATCGTTATTACACTTTCAGTAGTAGTTGGCCCAAATCGGTAATTGCTTGTGCAACGTTTCTGGAAGGATACACGTCCGGCACTATTAAAATATTCTATGAAAAGATTCCTAATTTCTTTTCTTGCGGTACTTCTGCAGCTCTGTTTCCTCCTTGTCTCTGAATTCCATCCATAAATAGGGCATCTCTCCGTGACCCACGTTGTATTGTACCTTCATTAATGTTTTCTTCATCAATGCTTTTTGGGGGCAAATATGATGTCTTGCTATCCTCCAAAATATAGTTATGTAATGCAAAGATAGCTATTGTATTGCCTTGCACTATGACCCCTTAAAGAGAAATTTTGTTTTATAAATGACGAAATACTTGCAAGCATTCTAAATGAGTTTTCAGCCTCACATCAGGCCCTACATATTAATTATATATGTCCTGCTCTTTTGTCAATCGACCATTCCAAATGTTTCATTTAATTATTTGATAGAGAAAAAGCATCATCATCGACTATTAAATAAGGTTCCCTGTGGTGGGTTCCCGGAAGATGGCATGCTTGAGGAAAATTCAAAAATCCACCTTGCACTGCTGCACACAACGAACTCCTTTGGCATACACCAACATCACTCACGCGAACATTTGTTCCAAGTCAATGTAGGTAAAGCGATAGTTGGAATCTGCAAGAGCTAAAAGGACAATGCGTTTTTTCCTTTACAATTTTGATAAATTGACCCACTTGACCTCTGTGCTTTAAACTGTATGTGCTAGCCTCCTAAGAGTGCCATCCTTAAACCATTTGTCATTGAATCCTCAAGCTATATCTATCCATTTTTCAGTGGTGACCCAGAAATAAAACAATTTCAAACGTACATGAGTGTAAGTGTGGAAAAGAATATTCTATCTCCCTCGATGATGGTACATTATGCACACTGCTAGGTGAAGATGAACGAGGAACCCCATCACTATGCACTATGTCGATGAGAGATTGGGATGAAAACTAAACTATGACCCACCTAGTTTACACGTATTGCAAGGTAAGTTTCAACAAAAAATTACATGTATTTGGTGTGATAAAATATATTTGAATGCTTAATCGAAGCAATGCGTAGCAATGGTTGTAGCAATGCGTGAAATAATCCAACTTAATAGGGACCATTGAATTTGAGTCTTTTTATAGTAAGAGTTCTTCAGTTTTATAGATAAATATTTAAGTATAATAAGTAATTTTTAATTGCAAATGAATTTATGTGCTCCTTTTTTAGGTTCCTCAAAGAAGAGAACAAAACTAACGAAAGTAGATAAAAATAATATCTTCAGGATATGAAATGCTTCAGAAATGAACTCCAGCACTGCAGAGGACAACTGTGGAAAATTTGTAGCCGTAGAAATAAAAAATATAAAAAAAAATAAGCTTCTGTTGGATACGAATCATTCCATTCAAAATTTAATAAATGAAGCTCAGATTAAAGATTTTTATTAATAAAATAAATAAATTGAAATTAACCTGAAAATAATCTTTCTACAAAACACTGTTTATTTCCCTACATTTTTCTGGTACGATCCGATCCAATGTGCCAAAAGGTATTCTTGTAGCATGTATAGAATTTTATATGACTCCTCAGTACCTCGGAATCTCAGTGTGACTTGAAGTGTCATTCTTGATGATATAGTCTGCTTCATATTGGTGTCTTTTTTTCGATTAAATTGTCCAGCAAGCTGTAGTGACTTCTCAAAACTAGCCTCAAACATGCGTAAGTATTTTTTGCAGGATTCCACATCTTCTTGTCTCAGTTCGTTTTGAAGAAGTGATATCAATCCTCCTCTTAAAATCCTTGGCCTAGTCCACCACTGTTTTCGTTTCCTTTCCCTTTTTTGTTCAGAGCTGCGCAAGCAATTATTGCAATTAATGCTTTCGCCTGATGATTTATACTGGCACATTACGTTCGATAAGAATGTACACATATTATAAACTAGACCTTAGTGCTAAAGAAGGAGATTAGCAAGTAAATAAATAAAATATAGCATACTTTCAAAACAAACGTTATTCAGTAGAGTGTGCACTGATAAATTCACGTTTTCGCAAAACAACTAATAGTCACAAAAAAAAATAAATGGCAGATTGGTCGCAATTGCGATTTTATGAGTAGTTTAACCATGAGCCAGAAAGTACGTTTTACGTAAGGTTTATAATTTTTATAAAATATTTTATGAAACACGTTCACAAAAAATTTTACCGCAAGCAACAGGCATAAGAAGCTAAACATTTTTCCTTATACTGCTTCTGAGTCGAAGCCTTTAATCTCAATTTGCAACAAATGGAAAAGAAATTGATAATTCTGAAAATATATTGAATGTCCCATTGGGGAAGCTGGTTATATTCTTTAAAAAATCAGTTCTTCTTCTGGATGAAAAAACTATAAAATGCCATTGCCAAATTAAAACATTGCTCTTCTCAACATTCTTATAAAATGCACTTATTATGGAGTGCTTTATTACTCGTACAAATCCATGCTGAATGCTAATCGCAGTTATAATTCTGAAGCCCACAAACTAGTATCTGATATATTATTTTTTTAAATGAAAAGATACGATGAGGAATTCTCTCAATTGAATCAAATCCACCTTATGATAACGCTCAGCGATAACGTTCGGGCATGGATGTCTTTTCCCGTCGATTTTAATGCCAGTCAATTTTAACATTTTTACATTACTGCTGAGACTTTTTCTTCCTCTAACTTAGTTTCTCTCCGTGGACTGTTTTCGTCGGGTATAATTCGGAAAGTGATTTTTGCTTGCGTGGCATGTCTCCCGGTGTTAGTTCTGCGAGCGCCTCTGGTTACTTTCTGGAACAGACCAACTATTTTGATTGGGAAAAACGAGATCAGCAACCGGAATAGAATGCCGAGAGCCCTTTGCAGTCACCTAGAACTCCGAATCCGGTGCGGAAGTGGAGAATAGCGCGGGGTTAATCTTGGACTGGACGAGTTTAAAGAGATTACGTCTATGGGCGGAAAAATTCGTTCGGAAGATCTTTTCATCCCTTTCTTCTTCGCTAAGATAATCTCTTCCAACGGAGGATTCCTAAGTCTAGCGAATAAGTGATACGAGGGAGATAGTGGGAGAGATTAGTTGAGACTAGGATTGCTAGCCTCCCTAGTCCCTGAAATTAACTCTTTTTTGGCGACAATGGCGATTGAGGCAATGAGACCCGGGTAGACTCAATTCCTTCGCCGGGGTGACTGCCCCCCGCCTTCCGAAATCCTAATCACCCACTCTCTTGTTGCCTCTTTTTCGCCCAAATGTTCTTTTGTCTCTTCGCACCTCTCTTACTTCCCTTTCCTGCGTACACTACTCCTTCCTTTCCCCCTTACTAGCAACGTACAGCTGTTATGAATTAGATGCTGAAGCTGATAATGATGGCGTTTCAAGGCATGTTGAGTATAACTCGCAAAATATATACTAATATTGTCTAAAATGGTCTTGATATTACATCTTATTTGAATGTAAAATGGCTTTTTCCTGATCATAATGGATAAACTCCAACGTGCCAGATTCGATACTGTATCATTTATGGGAAAAAGCTGGTCATAAATAATATAGTTCTTATTTCTGTTCTCCTATAAATTTCAATTCCTAGTTGTGCTTTGAAGTTTTTCTCTATTCAACTCGACGTTTAAATTACTATCTCATTACATTTTATGGATATGAATGCTTAGGAAGGAGCAACTATTCAAAGGGTATAGAAAAAATTAAAGTATTTAGTATATGAATCAAATTTAGAGGATTTCTGAGGCCATATCACCTAGGAACCAATGCATTCCTCTACTTTACCTATAGCTCCTGAACACTATCGATATCTGAGGAGGAATTATAACCTGCTGCCTTCGGTCTCATCAGTTTAGTCAACTAAAGGGTGCAGTGAAAACGAACTACATTGAAGTAAGAAGCTATAATTTTATACGAAAGAAGAGAGGAGTGAACTTTAATCAATTCTTGAATTGAAATGATGTTGGTGCAGTTGAAATGATTATTTGAACGAGACCACGGCGGGTGGCTTGTTTGGTGCATGTTCATTTTGCCACTCGTAAAAAGAGCATTGTAAAATCTGCCAACATCACAACGTTGGGAAACATGAGAATTCTTCTGGCCTTTCACAACTCAACCTCCGTTGGTTCCTACCCCACTCATTCGGAAGCAACATATCTGATAATCAACTTCAAGTAAACGGACAATATGAAACCGCGGCATTCTGTCACCAGACAAACCGTTACTTGCTATTTAGGAAATTCATATATCAAATGGACACATTTTTAGCAAGAAAATAGATCGAAAAATAAAAACCGAATGGGGAAGACTACAAAAATGAATAAATAGATGGTGATTTGCTCCTTCGGAGGGAGCAGCTGAAAAAAACATTTAACATGGTACCTACAGTCATTGTTTTAAAAATTATCACCGCTTCTCGTGAGCCGCCCCTGCCGTTGTTGTAACAATGCATTTGTCTTCAAAACTTTAAACTGTTCATGGTAGAAAAATGATACAATCGGTGGGTACATCTTGTCCTATCACGAAATTTCGGATGGTTCCAAGACAATATGTTAACAAGTGAGTCGGATGCGAACCCTATTCCTCCCTGCACTATTCTCGCGCTTCCTTGGCGTCCGCTTTCGTTTCCCTCGCGAATACACTCAGGCCAATCGAGTTGTCTTCAGTTGGGATAGTCACCTCTCTTGGTTCGAGTGCGTACGGGAGGTCGAACGGAGTTCGTGAACAGGGAGTTCACAGATAGCAGAGGGCAGTGTCAAAACTCTTTTTGAAAGGACTTTTTTCTCTTCCTTCGAGGGGATGTGAAGGAGAAGTTGACCGCGACGCTGATACATTTTCCTCGTCCGCCTTTGGAGGGCTTCGGCAGGGTGAGGCGCCATCCACTTCAGCCAGCAGAGCAGAGAGCAGTTTATTCCGTGCAATTCAGGGAGAAAAAGTGGTCGAATAGGAATCCCCAGTGCTGCCGACGAGTGATTCCGATCCATAGCCCTTGATTGTTCTTCTGTTACAAACTGAGTCAGGTGTGATTCAAACAGATCCCGAAGCGGAGATCTCCGTCACATCCCAGAATTTTATCGCTCAATCGAAAGCGGATTAGGATTACGAGAGTGCAGAGAGGTGGGCCATCAAATTTTCAACGCGAGGATAAAAGACTCGAAAAACACTCTTTCGAGATTTATTTAGAAAGGGATGTGTGATGTGCTCAATCAGGGAATGGTTAAAGCATTTGTTTAAGTATTAATTTACTTTGATTACGAAGAGGTTTATGCAAATACCTAATGCCCACATAGGTTTATATGATGAAAGAATATCAGTTACAGAAATAGTAATTTGAGTTGACACCAGCAAATTAATCCATTTATTACTCAAATATAGCGACATTTACGTGCAGAGGAGAAGTTGCCTATCTAGTTATAAGTCTCACGTTAACCAACATAGCATCAAATGATTGTGAGTAGAATGTTACACCACAAATTTATTTGCAGTGCCTCATGATTTCAAACCTTTTCCGAGAGAAATAAGTTAAATGCATAAGGTTACTCACGTAGTTCATAAAAACTTTTTAATATGACGGTTTATTTCCAGCTTGAGGTAATATTCAAAACACCCTCCTATGAGTTTTTTTCCTTTTTATTTTAAATAACTTTTCACCGATATTCAGGTCTACATGATATGTAATAGTCAAGACAAGAATACTTTGGCACGGGAGAAACAGAGACGTACTTTTGCGTAGCTGTGGGAATTGACACGGTAGAGAGACCACAGGCAGTGGGTGAAATAGCATAGAGACAATATAAAAGTTTTTTCATCGCCTCGGGACCGAATCGCCATCTCTTTATTCATTCTTCGATTTACACAGCATCGGTATCTTTTCCCGATTCCGAGCACGTGAGGGAAAGCAGGCGGCATAAAAAACCTCGACGGAGGGATTGGTAGTGTTATCGGCCCACGATATTGGGCATGAGGGCGAGATAAGGTGTTTGGCGGGAGTGAGGCGGCCCGCCCTTTCACCACCTCCCTTCCTCGCCTCTCTCCGCGAACCCCTCCCCACGTTGACCTCCCGAAAAGTCCTTTAAACTCTTGAACCTAAAAGCTCTATCAGAACGGATCATTGGTTGTCGGATGGACCCAAAGACTCCCGGAGCCTCGCGGAAGGGAGAAAGAGAATCTCATTGCTCATTCTAAGCGCGCCCTTTACCCTTATTTCCTTGTGGACTTGGAGGAAAAAATAACACTTCTACGCGAATAGAAGCATAATGTGGAAATGGGAACATCTTTTGGGACTATTCCCTTCTTCCTGAGACGGAGAAAGTGTGCAAGGGAAGGCCCTCTGCCTCTGCACCTACTACCATTGGGCGGGAAAAAAGAAAAAGGTTGCGAGGTCAACGGGATCACGTGGGAGGGAGGAAGGAAGGGCTTTGCCTTCGCTTTCAAGGTGTGCTTGCAGGGTTTCCTGCCCCCTCTCTCGCCCCTTCCCGCCCCATGACGTGTTGGCAATCGAAACGTAAAGCTTATAAGGGCAGAACCCTTGAAGTACTTACTTCTCGAGGGCCAAGCAGTGTGTGGGGGGGGGGGGGGGGTGGGAGGTCTGTATTCCCAAGTGACCGCACGAGGAAGGGAGCCTTCTACGCATACACGCTGGCGGTTGTAATCTTTTATAAAGGCCCAACTATCCCCAAAGAATGAGATTGAGCCAAGGGGGAGGGGAGATTAGATGGGGGAAGAAGATAGTGGCTGATTGTTTATGTTTTTAGGGTTCGGCACCACCTCCGTCGAGGGTGTCGGTGTCTTAAATCAGTGTTACGGTCATTCTCATGAATTCTCTATTTTACAGCACACTTGGACCTCGTCGCTCCTAAAACTACGATTCTTTGGCTTCGGAATCGTTTTCGTCACGACTACTTCATGTCATCGACCGCTTAGAATGTAGTATTTTATTCATGTCGTTCGTACTCATGCATGCAACTCAACCATGAAGAGAGATTTTGAGGCTATATTTCTGCTACAAAAACACACCATGGAGGTTTAAATAAATAAATCTAAACTATATCTTGAAAAAAACCCGTTCAAGAAAAATAAAGTGATATGGATTCTCAGGGCGCAAATCATCTCGATTCGCGGGAAACTGGCGTTTTGATGGCTATAATGGAAATACTAGGAATAAAAGCTTTTGAAAATATATATCAGTACGAGTATCTATGAATTCCAGAGTATTTAACTGACTTTAGGTGACTTAAGTTTAGTATAGTTAAATTTTAGTAGAGATAATTTCTGTCTTATATTAGTCATTTTAGTAAAAGTTCATCTTTTACTTGCAATCACCGCTACTTCGACAAAGATATGCTATGTGTTGTGCTTAAACGCAACAAATGGATGAAAGAGGCATACTAGCAGATAATTATAAGAATGAGTCAGTAGGGAAGGAATAACTAAATACTTTGCACTCAGTGTTTTTTTTTAATAAACCTACCAAGGTTTTTGAAAATTATTAATTTTTAAGGTTCCTTCTCCATGAGATGCCATTCTTCTCAAAGTGTAATCACCTCAGAGTGGGAATTTATGTGTCAAAACATTGCTCAGTTTCTTTTTTACAATTGAATAGTGTGTAAATCACCAAGTTATTTCTTCATCGTGGAAAGCTTACATAGAGTGAAGTCTTCATCAATACAACGTCAGAAAATTTAAGTTTCTAAAGTGTCGCATCTTATAAAATTGTGACAAAAGGATACAGAAAATCGGGAAATATTTAACCTTCATGCGATCTGGGCTTGAAACACTCAGCTGCCAGTCTCCCTTAATTATACCAGGACCAAAAGGCCAGCTCTATTAACATACACGCCTTTTCGGAAAAACATTTACAACCCCCATTCCCAACTGGCTCTCCCCTTAACCGACAACTCCCCCGAGTCGCTTCCCTACGTCCACTAATCTCTCATTTTCGATTCCCAATTCCGAGAGCTTACTCCTCCCCACTTTCTCGCTCTTCCTGCTCAGGCACCCTAATTTATTGACCCCCTTTCCACTTGGGCCATTCCCTTACTTTCTCTCTATCTCTCTCTATCTCCCGAGATCCTCCTCCGTGCGCCAATTTTGCTGCGAACTTCACATCCTCCCTCTCCTACCCCATAGACGCTTTACCGTTCTCCATTCCTCAACGATCTCTCCGATTCCATTACAAATCATTCACCCCTCTATCTCTCGATATATATCTATATATCGGTATCGTTTTGGCAACCGTTGATAGGCACGTTGCATTTAATCTGGCGTCAGACGGTAATTACGCACCTTTATATCGGACGCCAGACTAAAACCTTAATTAAATCACTCCTTGCTCACAATCAGTGACTTCTCTCCCATCCAAGCCTCCTCAGGGGGCCTAGCCAAGTGCGCGTCAGCGTTTGTCTACTCGACTCTTTTTCATCTTTGACTAGGATAGGCGGAGCGTAACGCGGAGCGATTTTACCTTTTGTATGACCATCTTGAGAAGACACCTGTAAGCCACCGTTGTGGCGAAGGAAATTGGGAGGCAAGCGGGCAATTTCCTTCCCTGACAGACGTCTGATGTTGGCTAGAAAACAGGAAAATATATGGATCCAACTAATTTGTACATCTCAAATAGCGTTTCTATAGACAAGGTAACAATTAGTCGTGATATTGCGGAGAATGGAGAATAAGGACAAAGAAGATTTTCGTAGGCTAGTGGATAAATGTTTCTTCGAGTAATTTCTGCGGACAGGTAACCGGGAAATATCTACATTTATATGACGCAGATTGGGCGAAGCGGATTGAAAAAACTACGACATGCAAAACTTAAAGCCAAAGCAAATTCGAGAATAATAACCAAAAATATTTTCGAGGGGGCGATGTATTATCCTTCCGGATTCCATTACCTTCAAAGGGTCTTCAATGGGCCAAATAGAAACATACGGACTAAAGTGATGTATACAGCGTGACAGGTGTAGATGTTGAATCAAACACATATTATTATGCTCTGTAACGGTTTAATAAAGACAATATACTGACGAGGTCTAGGTACTGTTTTGAATATTAAAGAAACAAAATTATATGAGATACATATCAAGTTATTAACGACATGTGCTTGAATGGAGTTTCATGCTTCCATCCATTTTCATTTTGGGCTAAAAATGTAGGAAAGGGACAGAATAGTTTGTATTAGTAATTATGAGCATGTATTATCGTTCATTTTTTGCCGGATTTCATCGTAGAAACTACCGTCAAAAAATGACTACACTCGACCATAGATGGCGAAAATTTAGTGAAGATAAAGGTTTTTGATCAAACTATATAATTATATAATGATAACTTTCTAATAATTGTAAGCTGAGTTTTGACACCACAAAAGCGAATGATATTTAATGTGAACAATGTGAAACTTAAGGTCCCAGTCTTGTATCAAATATGACTGCATAAAAACCAAACTTATGCCCAAATACGCGAAAACATCTTATTTGGGGTACATCCTCTGGAGTATAACACCCGCAATCTCTTCTTTCTAGCACAATGTGAATGATGACATGAGAGGTAAATTATTTCCGTCTGAATAATAACGTTAACATTGAGTTCAGCTTGTAGTTAAGCCTCAGTTATTTTTGATAGCCTTGATATTGGCATGAGTAAGATTCCGAGCGAGTGGAGGTTATACAGAATTTCACGGTGGAAAACTATTAACATGTTTTGCAAACTATTATGTTGCTATAACTTTTAGCATGTCACATTACACAGCGCTTTGTACATTGTCTCGTTTACGCATGTGGAAATAAAAGGATGTAAGCTTCAATTTTTCAGGAAAAATAATGCAGCCACAGAGTGAGTTTCTAGCAGGGTACATCGGAGCTCAGTTTCGAAGTGCCACTACACTAATCTTCATTCCTTCCAGAAGTGATAGGCATAAAATGACTGTGGCAAAAAATTAGAACTATATATAGGTCATGAAAGGCTGACAGGCATACATTTCCGATGCTTGAGCGCTGCATTATTCAGGTGCAGAAAAATAAGTCAAATGAAGTCGTACCACTTCTCGCTTATAAAAATAAGGGGGATGAATATATCTAATTTCTAACACATATTATGAAATGTACAACCTGACGCTTATGTGATATACCCCAAAACACAGCATAATGCCATTCTATATAGTACACCATATAACATGCCATCGCCGGTCTTCATAGAAAAAATCTTTCATAATTTTCATGGATGTATTTTTTTCACATCAAACTTGATTAAAGTTAGGTGACTCGGAAACGCTATGAGTAGAATTAATAATCATTGTCTCTCATGCTGAAGTGCATACAATTCTGTCAGATTACTTGCTTTATTATTACCATGGTATCATTTTGTTATAATTTCAAAATAGTATAATGAAATAGAGAATTGGGCTTTATGATACTGTGACTCATAAAAATGCAAAATTAATATACTCTCTTTCGATTACGGAATTCCAGCTATATTCAGTTACAATTCAAATCGTCCGTTCGG
This sequence comes from Pyrrhosoma nymphula, assembly GCA_963573305.1. Lineage (NCBI taxonomy): Eukaryota > Metazoa > Arthropoda > Insecta > Odonata > Coenagrionidae > Pyrrhosoma > Pyrrhosoma nymphula. The sequence continues at coordinate 24,818,897 of OY754336.1, read as the reverse complement.
AATTCGGAGGTGACACTCATAATTCGTTTTCATCAAAATTTATATCATATTAAAAAATGTTTCATTTTAGTAGGTGCCACAAGTATAATTCACTCAATGACACTTCAATAAAATTTCAATACTTAGAGATGTGACTTTATTCTTCCAACAGACCGATTTAAAGTCTTGCATTTAATTCATAAAGCTTAGAGAAGAATTAAACAGAAATGTTTCCTTTTTTACGATTATTCTTATATGAATTTGGTCTTGGGTTCATAATCAAGACTATACCATGGATATAATTTATTCTCTGTAACTTGAAGAACCCTTTCTTGTCAGATCTATTATCTACCGAAATAAACCAATATAGTGCATTTAAAACGGGGATCGAACTTGATATAATAACAAGTGTGTTTCTGCGTTATTCTAAGTGAGCCAGCGTGTTTTCTTACTAATTGGATAGAACTGGCGATGGCGATGGCGATGGCGATGGCGATAGAACTGCTAGTATCTTTGTACCCAGACCTATTTCATTTAAATTGTAGGCTCGATCATGGAACTCAAGCCTCAAGAACAATTTTTTGCCGCTTATCCAGGGAAAACTCTATCAGATTACACTTCTTGCTACGCGTCTTCCATAACTTGGAGGCGTAAAAAGTTAAGTATTACGGTTATTGGCCGGGCAGCCAGTAACTGTTTACGTTATTCAAAAATGCAATTGAAGTAAAACTATTCAAAAAAGATGTTGTGTTGCGTATTTATAAAATTTTTATAGTAAAATCCGGGGTGGCCAGCAACTTAAAATTAAGTAAAAGAGAATCAGTTATTGGCCACCATCAGTTTGGCCTTTCTGATATGGTAAGTTGTATTAATCACAAATAACTACTAAAGATGTAAGCTAAACTTATGTTTCAAAGTGTTATAAAAGTTGTTTTGTAAAATAGATTCCTCTATTTCAATTATGTAAGTCACAGTGATACCTCAATTTTTATTCTTTCCTAAATAAAATGATAAGAAACTTCTTTTTAAAAACTTATAAAGTGCTTTGAAAAACCCTGTTATACTGAATAATATGACATGTTAAGGTCATTTTAAGTAAGCTGTAGGAGCAGATATCTCTGTCCATGGTATATGATTGTAAATTTTGCCCCACTGTATTTTTACTATGGTCTTCAAAATACCAAATGACCAATAACTGTTCTACCCAATTATTAGACTAATAAAAATTCCAATGTCAGAGTTCAATTTTAACAAAAAATCTGAATAAGATTATCACTATTGCCTGCTTGGACCGATTTTAATATCAACTACATCCACAAATTATTCCACCATTTCACTTTATAGAAAACAATTAATCTTGTCATACATCAGTCCGTCGAATCCGTAAAACCTAGCCGCTGGTTTTTATTATATTTTGTTGGGAACGTTATTTATGAATGGCGGAAATTCATTCCAACGCTAAGTTGATGATAGTTTTTATAACCCTTTAAATAATGATAACATTCGTTAAAATTTAAAAGACAATACATAACAAATAAGACAAAATGGTATGCATAAAATAAACATTTTCTCTAATCCCCTTGACTAGGACTTAATTTTATCGCTTCCTATTCTTCTTCCATGCAGACTCATGGGAAGTATTGGTATGATATTCTTTGACCAGGAGCGTTCTCTAATCGGAGAATACGCTGGAGGATTGAGTATTACGAACCATTAGCTTAAAATGTGAAGATCGGATTCACCGAAGAATGATGCAAATGACTGAAAGAAATGGAGGTATACTGTGGACCAGTGAATACGACCTTTGGTATAAAAATCGAAAAGAGTACAAAAGTCTCAACACTTTTGTAAGAAAAACCATACAAGATAGTTTATTAATAGTATATTTCAAAGATTTTGAGGAATACAAAGGATAAAATGACCGAGGTTATATTTATTATAATGAGTATGAGCATGAAATGAAAGTATTAATTTTAGTGAAGAAAGATAAATGCTTCAAAAATATTAGTGAGACCGACATCATGATTTACGTATCATAATTCACTTCAGGCAAAAGGTTCAGGGCAAAAGGAACGTCAATTCACTTGAAAACAAGTGGAGCAACAAAGAATGAGATGAAAATACGTAATGGGGATGAAAATACATAATGGCTCTTTGGTGTGAGGGGGTTTGCATCCTGGCTGGGTCTGAATGACTATAAAGTTAGGTGGTGAGGAAGTCATTTCTTGTCATTACGTCAACCCGATGCAAAGGACGCAAAGGTTCATGATAGACTGGCAAGCAAACATTTGTATTGTTATTGGTGAGCGTGGAATATCATTCGATGAAATTGATAATGATGTCACGTGTTCTTACGTAGTTTATTCCTTTCGGTGGTTCAAATACTTAGAATATAAGTCTTTCATTCTTTTCGGAAAGATTAATAACGGTACGCTAGCTCCGAAGAGTTGAAATCATTACCCTTCGGATCTAATTAAAATAATTTTTGGATTGTAGCTACTTACTCTAAGTGTTGCTACGACGGCAATCATAATATAGCATGAAATTTTTAGCCTTTCTGAGGAAGTTTTAATTCTTTCAAATTAATTTGCATTCAATGGCAGTGATCTACAATTTAATTTTCACGGTTTTATTTTCAAATAGTTTTTTTACAAACGGATACCAGTTCCCTGCGATGTGGATTTGTTCCCTAGCTGATTTCGGATTTGTCGATATATGATCAATAAGCATTCCACCAATCACGAAGAATCGCGGCATCTAAATTCACTATAAAAGGATGGCCTTTTTGCCAAAATATTCTTGTTCAATAAAAATGGCTTTACGGTACCCTTTAAGAACTGGACGAAGAATAAATGAAGAATTTTCTTCATGGGATTAGGCGTGAGCCGTTTTATATTTAGATTTCTCATAACGCAAGCCATGAAACCAGGGAAGGCACAATTTTTGGAAGAACAAAAATGTAGCATATCTTATTTGTTTTGAAAGTGGCAAGCGAATTTCCAGCAAAACGCGTAAAGTAAACGTTAATTCGTTTCACAGAGGTGCCGAAACATTTTATTTGGCTACTAAAGAAATTCTACTTGTTCTCTGTATGCGTAATTTGGCAGTTTTATGTTACAGTTTTATTAATTAAGTTAACTTAATTTCCATATTTTACTTCAAGTATGAAAATTACCGAAAACAGAGCAAACATTAACAAATTTTTGCAAATAGTACTTATTTGATGTCCGGTGCATGTCGTATTGTATTGAAAAAACTAATTGTTAATTTATATCAAGCTATACAGCAAGCGGCTTAATGACAGTAACATACTCTAGTAGTTTAACGTGTTATTTTCGCTTTAAGAGTATTTTACGAAGAAATCTGTTTGCCTACTTACTCTGATCAGGTCGTCATAGAAGCCTATCTTAGCGCATTGCATCCCTGAGGTTTCCACTAATGTTGAATCGAGGGTCAAGATAATTCCGTCATCTTTCACTCATTGGCCTGGAGATTTTCATAAGACTGACTACAGTTTGAAATGTCTTGGAGAAATTCAAGGAAAAGACAGCTCAACGTTTCAAATAGTCATCGAGTGGTAAGCTCAGCCATTAAATTTGATGAAATTTCCATTTAGCTATTTCCACTTGGTTATTAGTAAAAGTAGGTCATCATCATCAGTCTTCAATCCGAAGATTGTTTTAGTGCATAACTCTACTCCACTATCTTCAAAGCGAACCGTTTATTCTCGCACAATTCTTCATTTTGCATCCCTCATAGTTTCCTACACGAATTCTATCCTTTTTGTGCTTCAGGAATACTAAAAAAACGATTCAGGAGCCTTTATTTTTCAATAAATTGTTTTGTGAGGATGCACTTAACAGCAGTTACTTTATGGATTTCGATTACACAAGTAAATGGCGGTAGAAAAAAAGTGAAGAAAATTTTCTATGATAAAAATATTTTTCTTGATGTTGTAAAAGTCGTCCTTGGATGGAAATGTGATAGTGAGATGCCCCTTATTTCTGGTTAGCCAATATCCCGAGTATGTCGCGAGATTCTGGGGCCACGCGAAGATAGATTTAACTATCAAAATTAATATTTACATATCATGAGTCTGCACTACAACCCAAGAACTGATAAAGGGAGTGAGAGAGATGCACTTCCGAGCTGATAGGAGCAATTATGTATTCTTTCCGGGTAGATTAATGACCACGAGGAATACAAAGCCATACACTGAGACGTTTACGTAAAGTTCACTTCCGTGATATCCCTCTTCCAATGTCTTTTCCTTTTTTCCATATTCCCTCCTCTTTCCAAGGTTGGTGTCCCAACACCCCCTGCCATACGCTCCCGCGGCAGCTCGCTGTAGATGTAGGTGTAAAGCATCCGCGAGGAAAAAGTAATCCTCTTTTCCTGACAATTAGTTCGAACCCTTAAGTCCCATCACGGGCTAACCCGCACCACCGCCAGAAAATCCCCGCACTACACTCATGACGCGTGCGTGAATTCCGATACATCGCCTTCCTCGCATCCCCATCCACCAGGCAATTACTCTCTCATTGCACTGCAGACTCGTCTCGTCCCACTCTCATCCTTCACTGCCATCTCCCCTCCAACTATGCCGTGTCCCCCCTTATTGCCCCCGACAACACCCACCCCTGGCCGCCGGAATAACTCTCCAGAGGTCTCATTTGCATTCAAATCTCCTCGTTGTTGTGTTTCCATCTTACGAAGCTGATAACCCTGTTTCTGACCCCTGCCGTAATTCTTCCTGCTCCCGTGCCCTCGCTACACGGCGTCAATGGCCAGCCTTATTAAGTCTCTCGGGTGGTCTTGCAGCGCTCAGACGAGGGTGTACCTAGTAGGAGGCAGTTTCAAATCGCAGACCGCTTCCCCGCTTCAATCCGCCTCCATCCAGCCACTTTACCGGGAGGGCATGATGGGGTGACGAAATAATCTCCACCGTTTTATATGATTTCCCCGTCAACGACGGCGGATTACTACTCGAGCGCTAATCCGAGTCGTTTTGCACGAACGCGGTGTTTGCGGAAGGATAAGAAATATTTGAAGACCGGAGTGAACCTCGAAGTTAATAGCTTAAAACAGCAGTCTAAGCAATTAGTGAAGAGCATTATGAGCCATCCTCACCTAAAAGATGCATTAATGATGCCGCGGGTGAGTTCAAAGCGAATTGAGGGTGGCTGCGAAAAATCCGTTATGCCTTCATAATCAAATATTTTATTAGTTTAATTTTTTTCTGATTCCAAAATCAAGGCAGGCTAGAGTATATATGAACTCCCCAGGGAATTCAAGAGCAAGCCTGACCTCTGATTTAAAGTAATCCTGGATAGAATGACGAATAAGCATACCCTTTCATAGCTCTTTTACTAAGTATTCTTTAACAAAACATTTTATTTGGGGCACATCTGAAACACCAAGAGGCATGGTAAAATAGAAAATGTTTGCATGGCTGAGGAGATAAATACCTGATGCTACATTTGTGTTATAAAAAACTATATTTTATTCGCAAGAACTAATGAGATTAGCACAGTGAAGCTTTCGCAGAAAAATGCCAGCTTATATTTCACCAACGTAATTTTAGTTTCTTATTAGAGAGTGGTTTCTTCAATTTTAATCTGACATAAAGATTATGATTCAGGAGAACGAGAGCTTTTTTACTATTTTAGGAATTTATTTTCAGTGGACTGATCGGTTTAAAATCGCATTGCAAAATAATTTTCCAACAAATTTACCTTAAAAATTCGTTGAGACAAAACTTTCTCTTTTAAAACATTTTCGCAGCATAATAACCTATCTAGAAAAACTCTCCCCAAAAAAATGACAGTGTTAAGTTACCGATTTATGATTTTATTTACAAAAAATTAATTCTCGGTCAGCATATGGTTCACGTGAAAAACAAGGCATCTGATAGTTGATGTGGCCTTAAGGAAATCTGACGTTTAGAGATGGTTATAGTTTTCCAGGGAATAAAGGAAATAATAAATAATAAGTAGGTAGCTAGTAAGTTGAGATTTTCGGTAAATATACAAGTACGCAGATGGAAGACAGTGGACTATGTCGTCTGCGTGCCAGCAAAGTTGGTAATATTGAGTTTATACGAAGTTAGAAGACGTGGCAATAAGACGTTAAGACCCAATGAGAGAGTAAACAATGCATATCTAAAATTATGTTCAACGATAGAATCGGAAATACGAGGTTGGAAAAAGTGCTTAACATATTTTCCCATTGAATTTGCTCTCACTGTTCAAGTCATTCAGATTTCCGGGAAAATTGTAACCGTTTGATGATGAATATTCTGGGCGATTTCATCAAAATGCAAAAAGCTAGCAAGGAGCTTTTTGCATTTTGATGTGATGAAGTGAGAAGGAGTCAACTTCTCTGAAGGTAGAAAAGGTATTACATTTAGCACAAAGTAAAAGGGTGATAAAATATATATTACATAATGGCAACTAGCTGCAAAGCAAGTACTTGCTTGGAACTAGCGCAAACGTGTTCTCAGTAAAAAAAATCTATAGGTCCTGGTAATTTTTGTGACTGTGGCTAAAATTTTATGGTTCATAGATGAAAAATCTGGACTGGAGAAAAAAGTAGATACGGATTCCTATTAAATTCTTCGAAGATAAAATACGTGGCAATGTGATGCGGTTACGATATGATAGGGCTTAGTTTTTTTAATGCATAAACTGCCGTGCGCGACTAATTAGCCTTTCCGTCTGCCTTCAACAAGAGCCTTTGCCCGCCAACGCCTCTGCCGGGCGCAATTACCGCAGTCCGGTGGTTCACACACGGTCCTCGGATGCTCACGGTATGATGGGCAATGAAAACACGGTGACCCTCTTGGCGTCACGAGAGTAATCGGATTACGCTCTTGCACGCGTGTTTTTAAGCACTATCACGAGCGTTAACTACCGTATTATACGGGAGCAGGCTGAGGACGCAGGAGAAAGTGTACTTGCTAGGATATGGCAGAGAGGAGGTGGACCTAGGATGGGACTAAGCCCTAGGATGCTGCCCTTTCCACTCGGATTATAGTTCTCCAAATGTGATAAGCAGAAATAACGAACTATTTTTAAGATATTGGAATTTATTGATAATCATTAAATAAAGAATTCATGTCAACATGATTGAAATACTGCACCAAAGTTAGGTCAAGCATTGGTAATAGATATTTAATTAGGTACAAAGTATATTTAAAAAAAATCTTTTGTATTACGGGCCGGTAGAAGATTCATTGAAAAATATTTTATCGTTTGCGAGTATGTGAGAACATAGCCGTTCAAGTGCGAAGAACCGTCTTTGAATTAGAATCACTTAATAAATACAAGTGGCATACATGTAGTTTTGGTTCTGAGAGCCGATATTCAAGGAGTACAAACCTGAGTAATTAAGGCTGAGGAACGGAAAACGAAAGATGAGAGAAGGCTAGCAATAGCAAGAAGGAAGGACAGCAATGTCCTGATTATGTTGAATGTGTCCAAAATTTCTCTTTGGGACGTCTTTTATAACTATACGAATAGCAAATTCTCCCTGTTTGCATTAAAGATGATTGAATGGAACAGAAACGGTTGTCGGATGAGCGAAATAAAACGAGTGGGGATAATTTAGTTTGCATTCACATGAGTAAGTATAATTGAGTTTAATGAAGTGTGTGTTGTTACTTTAAAAATACTGGATTATCTACAAATTTTCATCAATATTAATTTTGGTTTAGCTTGCAGTTTTAAATACATTTTATCTATTTTTATTCTTATAAAATAGTTTTGAGTCAATTATTCTATAACTTAACACTGCGAGGAAATAATTTATGCAAATGTAAAAAAATCTAAGTAGTTATAATGTGCCTAGTCATCTTAGTGCAAAGAGAAATAATTTAGAAAATGATAATTTTCGATTAGCTATAGCGAGAAGTTTTAATCAAACCTATGATCAGTTCATTAGGTTATGCATGGAGTTCTCGGAAAAGAGTGAACTTAAATCACCATTGTTTAATTAAATAGAGAAGCAGTAGTTTATAGAGGTATCAGTGTAGGTTTCAGTAATTATTAGTTTGATTTATTTTTAAGAATAAATAGACAGAGTAGTGGAAAAGGACATTTGTTTATTAATCAACTGAAACCACAGTTGGAGAAATATGAAACTAGCTGATCTACGCGCGCCTTCGCTTACCTTTAAATTCTTCCTCTTGTCAAATACTATCTTTTTACTTTGTTCTTTCTCTTTATCCCCACTATCTTCCCCGTGTCTCTCACTCCTTATGCCTGATTTGCTTTGATATTCACCAATTCAAGACCACAAGTATGCAAATTATGAATTCTGAATGCCCAGAATTTAAAAAGTTTTGATTAGTAGAATGTTAATTGTGTTATTAAATTATAAAAAGACGACAAATAAACTAATTATTTTTCTAATTTTACGGTTAAAATCACATCAACGGCCGAATCAAAGGACCGACAAAGTTCACACATCGCCATTGGCTGAGCTAAGAGAGTGAGTATTTAGACATTGAGTATTTAGACCACTTAACAAATATTTAAAGCTGGGCTTGAGATAACTCCAGGTAAATACATTATTCAAATTAGTGCAACAAAACAAACAATTTTATATCAAAAATAGTTATTTAACAAAGCCAGAATAAAACATACGAGACTTACCGAGCTTAGTCTTGACATGTCTATAAAGAAAACTCTTCCCGAAGTTCACGATTCAGAACTCCCCCATCGACCGATTTCTTTGAAGGATCCTGAACACGGCATCATTGCCAAATATCTATGCATCATTGCATACAGGTTACAGCAGGGGCGGATCCAGGGAGCAATCTTGGGGGGGGGGGAATTTGGAAAATTTGTATGAAGGTATGCGTATGTGCGTGCACGCGCGTACCTGCACCTGCGTGCTTATGTGAATCTTATGTCATACATCTTATATTTACTGATAACTATTCCTGCATATAAATATTATTCCAATCTGCGATTTATTTAACATCATTATATATGGGTTTGATAACTCCTATCCACCAATTCTATCCGCGATCAGGTGATGCCTGTTTATGGTACAGAGAACGCCAGAATGGAAAGGAAGCAGCATTCCACGAGTTATCTGTCAGTGCCTTTATTAATTTTTTATACCCGTCACCCGCCTGTACTCAAGCCAGTTACTGCGGTCACTACTAGCAGATAACTTTCTTTACCTGCAACCCACTTTCATGTAATTGTAACGGGCAATAGAATTGTTACTGGCTACGTCAATTTTACATCAGATTTCGGAAAATGTGGAAATGTTAACTTAACACACCAAGTTCACGACCAATGATTCAATAGTGGTCAAAGTATATGAAGAGGAAATTAGAGAGATGTTACACCAGCAATGGAAAAGTTAATTCCGTTTTAAGATGTAGCTAAAATGTATGGAAAAATTCTTTGAAAATCATATTGTACTCTGCAGAAATCAAAAGATTGTTATATCTCCCTATTTCGCTAGGGAAGCCAAGAAATCTTTACTTGAACGAAGAATGTTTTGCACTTTACACGAAAAACTATTTCTGATTAAGCACTAATATAAATAAGTACTTTAAAAAATAACACTCCATTGTTATCGGAAAAATACCAAACTTACAAGAAATGCACACCAAATTGAATGAGGGACATCCAAACAAAAAGGTAGGTCTCACAAAGTTTGACGAATTATGACCTCCGGAATCCTTAAATAACAGTCGACGCCTCATGCAGGCATACAAAGTGCGTACGGCTATTTCTGTACAACTTATTATTGCAATTTCATACATAAAAACTGGGCAGACTGGGTATTTGGCAAAAAGAACTAGTGTTATTTTAATCCTAAAGTTAGTGAAGGGACTACTTATAGGAGAACATTTCTTGCAAACGGCTTGCAAATGTGAGTAGCATTCGATTTTGTGCGCAGTAGAAGTGTCGTGCATGATATTTTCAGAGAATACCGACGAGAACATAAATTGCCATGTTTGAATGTAATGGCATGAATACAGAGGACTCCTGGGGGGTTATTTTGTAAACTTACTTAAGTGAGAATATGTCATAAAATGTGGAAATTTAGGTAATTTCTCGAAGTTCAACTCCGCCACCCAGGCGGCGTGACCATCTTCGGCTCTCAAATGGTGAACTGCCGGTCTATTTATTTCATTCATCCGCTCTTTCGACTCTTGATCCGTATCTTTCGACCCTTGATCCGTTTCACCTGGCTCCGCATTTCATTAGTTCTATCTCAACTTTCGTTAGGAACGTGAAGTGGAGCCACCATCGGACCTTGGCCGATCGTGAGCCGATCATTAAGAGAGCGAAACGGATCTCCTGCCTTCCCGCAAAGAGTCATTAAAAAGGTGAGATTACAAAATAACCCCCCCGTAGACCCCGTAGACACTGTTGTCACGGATATTAATTTTCTGGTGAAACGTCCCTTGATTTCTTGCAATTAGAGTTGTTGTTGTGTGTGTGATTTCATCGTTAGCAAAGAAAGCGGAGATGTGTTAAAAAAATAACGGTCACCGTGGTCAGTGACTGTTTTGCGCTACAAGATATGGATCAAGTCTTAAATTGGTATAACATCCCAGCCATTTTATTTATATCCATGTGCAAGTGATAGCTATGTACATACGTATTGAAGAATTCCGTTGAATCGCCAAATTCTCTCGTTATTTATCATAGTCTCTCCCTCCAAAAATACTCCTATTCGAAAGAAATATTATGTACTTTTAAGGCCATGTTCTTAATCTATATAATAATACTTTATTGTTAGCCAAACCAGCTAAAGTTAATTCGACATGGTTAATACAACAATTACTATAGTGACGAATTCATAAACGGTCATTATTATGAAAGCATTATTTGGCTCCTCAAAAGGACTTTACTTAAAAACTCTTTGGTGCCTCGTTTGACGAGGGAGCTGAGAGATGAGGGAATGGGACAAATTGATCAAGTTTGATAAGATTATTGTATTCTTAGATATATTGTAAATATAATATAAATTATATATTATATGTGTAAAAATATAAGCTCAACAATGACGAGGTTTCGATTGGTTCAGTATCCAAATCGCGAGAGCAAATTTTGTGATTCGTCGACATGGAGACAACGCTACAACAGCATTTTTGCGATTAGGTAGTCTCTAATTCTTTTTTATTAGACCAAAATCAGCCAGCATAATTCAAATGATGTGAGTGGTTTTTTCGCTCGCCGAAATTCACCGTCCCCGAAGCCTAGGATGACGCGAAACTTAAAAATGCGAACACATATAAATTAATTTCCCCCCTAAGAGAAAAATTACCCTCACACAACTTGAAGAATAGATAGCTATGATATTTAGTTACCAAATATAAACAACAGCAAGATTGAAGGGGTACATATTAGCAGAAAAACGCGTTGGGTATAAGTGTTCATAATAAAAATTGAAGCTCTAAATTAAAGCATTTTTCACTAATTTTCATCATTCATAATTTTTTCAACAACAATAATTTAAATAGTCATTACATTATGAGCTGTAGATTTTTCTTTCGAGAGAGAAATGAGCTCTGACATAAGAATTATACGTCCGGAAATATCGAGGACAGCTCATACATAATTTACAAACTCAATTTTTCATAATCCCGTAAATTAGGCAAGGGATGCATATTTTGCAATCCAATTGTGCATGGCCAACAATTTGGCAAAACAAAATAGGTCGAAATCGAAATCCAGGGTGATATCGGTCTTTTTTCGTTTTGGCATATAATAATAATTCAAAAGGGAAATTTAGAATCCACCAAGAAAGAATTTCCTACGCTCCGTCGGATACAACCTACGTATGTGCTTGTTGTGTATATGACGAAACGTAATCAAATATACAAAGTTCAAAAATACTTCAAACATATTAAATCAAGTCTATTTTTAATACATGTAATTTTATGACGGTAAAAATCGGGAGTATGAGAGAAGAAACAGTCTGTTTTAAGATGGCACAAGGACGGAATTATTTTCAGCATTTCGATCAGTAAATCATTTATTGACTCTGGTTGATATTTCGACAGCATGTTTATTCCAAGAGAAGTTACATGTTAAAGTAAAGGTGAGGATCAGAATGTAATTTTTGAAGGGGATAACTTGATTAACGAAACTTTTAAGGAAAAATCAACTTTTCTTAGTCTCTTTTTACTACCAGAATAATGCATTGCGTCTTAGTTGGATGTATTAAGCAGTAGTTTTATAATGACAGCGAGTGGTACAAATTATAGGGATCTTAGTTATTTTATGAATTATTTTGGACTGGAGCCTCTAAAGTAAGGCCTCTCCTTTAGGGAGGACAGTGCTTCTTTTGTAAGTTCTGTCCTCCCTCGAAAAGTGTCCTCCTACATGTCCTCCTTTTCGATATTTGAAGACTAATCTGTAAATCTCATTATTTGATCGATGCCAAGCCGGTCCATTACACTTGATGTGACGTATATGTACTTGATATGACGATTCGTCAAGGCTCAGTAGGTACAGTGCGGCGAGACACAATCAACATTTTGAAATGAAAAGGTTGAATGGGAAAATTAACATGTTGAAATTGATCACAGGTGGGTGGAAATATTCAGCCATTTCAAATACAATCATATTTCATGTGAGCATTTATTTCTTCAATTTACTTTGTGCTGCCCTGGAACTAATGCAGCAGTTGAAAGAGTTTTTTTCAATAGCTTCATAAAATTCAATTTTTGGGCAAGTGAAAAATCGAAATTGAATGTTGATCCTCTAGCTGTAGCTCTTGCCATAAAATTCAATATGAAAGATAATTTTTGTTAAGATATTTCCAATACAATGTTAGAAGACAATAAATTGATTAAAAATATTCATTCAATGGAAAAGTACTCATTTAAATAATAATTAATAGTAAGCATAATCACAATATAAACGGTTACAAATGTTTTTATTATGCATTTATCATATTATATGTAGTGTATTATTGTTGCAATGAATGTAATGTTTATTAAATTTAAAATATTTGTAATTTTTTGTTTGCGTCCTCCTTTTCATTGTAAAAAAATCATTTCTGTCCTCCTTTTCACTGTCAAAAAGTTGGTGACCTTATCTATGGTGATAGCTCAGAAAGAAAAATTCACATGGTTCGGAGTTTCACACCACTGGGGTTTATTTTTCATTACATTATGGTGTAGAACATTATGAATTATATGAGGATTACACGTTTACTGATTCACGCGTTTTAGGATCTATACGGGATATTAGACGGAGGCAAAATAATAGAAGGGAGATATTGATATGATGTAGATATGCATTGAGTAATCTTTAATATGAGTACTTACCATACCTTATGCACGTACTGTCATAGGCGTGTCCAAGGCAGGTGCCACTGGTGCCGTGGCACCACCACTAGATCGAGATTCTTTTCTAAGTTATTCCCTTTTTCCCGACTCTTGGCGGCTGGACGGTAGAGAGCTAGAGACTCTGTTCACTTTATGTTTCTACTCTTGGCACCACCACTATTCCTGGCACCACCACTTCTGTAGTCCTGGACACGCCTATGCGTACTGTCATACTGTAAAATAAGTCACTGGCATGCAGAGATACGTTAATATAGTAGGGTGTGACAGCTGTGAGGAGAAGTATCAAATCCAGCATTATAAATCACTATGCCCAGGCACTTGGTCGTATTGTTAAGTTGCATCTACGCGCGACAGAGAGCGAATGAGACCACTTTAGCACCCAAACGCTCACAGCCAGTCAGCAGCCAACAAACTTTGCGTGCGTGTACCCGTACCAGCTACTAGGGAAATGAGCCATTACTTTTTAAGGGGTCAGGGGAAGCTGTTTGAAACAATGTGACCGAAACACGCCAGAAATCCCTTACTCTTTAGGCGATGGGGGAAACAACTTTGAAAGAGTCGTGGAGAGGTGGGTAGGTAAGACAAAAGTGGGATAGACGTAGCCGAAACTGTGACTCATGTACTCGCGGTCGGATTCTGGTCTTCCACTGCCCAACTCGAAATGCCCGATACAACTCGTTACTGAAAAACACAGTTAATGCTCGTTGGGGATAGACATGGTTTTTTCTAGCTCATCAATGCTATTCAGTTGTTGGTAAAATGTAGTTTACAGTAAAATCCTATGATTTTTGTTTGCTCGTCGGACCTATTTGGGGGGGGGGATTCCCCCATTCCCCCCCCCTCTCCCGAGGATCCGCCACTGGCTTACAGTGTAGGCACATCTGGGGATTGTCCGCATGTGGAACTAAGAAATTCGGCCTAGGTCGTATTCGACCACTAGTGATAAAATGGTACCCTGGTCGTTTTAGACCGCTTGGGTTTAAATGGGTTAACATGGGTCATAGCGTTTACCGAGAAACACCTCGGTGACCATATGCCTTCTCCTTTCAGGAATTATATTTATCTCCTTGCCAGGCCTCATTCCCTACTGCCCTACAATTCTTTTAAATAATTTATGTGGAGATTTATTTGTCACGGCTGGTCCCCTTGCCTGGACTGTAAGTATATCTATAAAACCGAAAAATTGACTTAGCCTATCACGTCGCGTCGGCGCAAAGACGGGGAAAGACACAGGAGGGGTAAAATGTTGTATTTTTACCTTTTTTCAAATAAAAAACGTCTTCTGGTTGAGAAAACGATATATAATAGAAAACTCTGTGGATCTAGGATGGAGCTGTGTGGTAAATGTCATCGTAATGCACTCAGTGGTACCAGACCAGGTGATCAGTAGGTAAGTGATATTTGCCAACTATAAGTATTATAAAATATTCTATCACGCTCTCATATCATCTTGAAGTAGATATTAAAATCAGAGCAAATAGTTCTATCGCCATTTTGGGTAGCAAGGAGAGAAGAATTCAAAAAAGATATGGTACTTTTTTCACAGATTTTTATTTAAAGTCGACCGGTTTCGTCGCATAGGCGACATCATAAGGTGGGCGCCGTGGGCGCCATCAGGGATGATGTCGCCTATGCGACGAAACCGGTCGACTTTAAATAAAAATCTGTGAAAAAAGTACCATATCTTTTTTGAATTCTTTAGAATGGATTTTCACAAAGTGAAGCCTGAAACCATTGAGTTTAGCAAGGAGAGAGTTTTCTGACCCAGAACTGAACAAAAAAGACGCGGATAAGAAGAAATCCTGGCCCATTAAATAAAAACTTTTTCCTCTATTTTTTCCGCCCTCAGCATGAATATTCATCTAATCACAGTCGGGTCAGAGGAAAGACGAGTGGAGATGAGAGAATGAGGACTTTGGGACAGGTTGAGAGAAGTTTTGATAAAAGGAGGCAGCCAATTCATACTTCATTCATTCTTGGTGGGACGCCCCTATGCCTTTTTCTTCGTGAAGGGGGCTCCTTCAGCGAAGGTGCTGAAATGACATAAGTTAACTGATATTTTAACGGACGTAATTGAAATTGAACGATATTTATTCTAAAATAAGTAAAATTATCTTTTTTTGAGAGCTGTAAAGTTAAGTTTGTAAACATTCCCAAAAATAATCCGTTGGAAGACGGTCAAAACACGGGCGGTAATATTAATTGGGCAGCACTTAAAAATATTCCCAATAGCCATCGAGCAGTGGAAGGAATTCCATTCGAAGCGATATATATGCTTGAAACAATGCCATGATGTTCTCTTGTTCATTCATTTGAAGTGACATTTTTACTGGTCTTATTTCTACTTGCTTCGCGAGTTTAATCGCATATCTATTACCCAATTTTTGAACCCCTTTACGTTGTTCAATCCTTCCCAAATTTCTCACACATGTTTAATTTTGATGACAGAATCTTGGTAATTTTTTTTCAAATTTTTCACTTTGTCAGATTTAATTAAATTAAATATTTTTGATTTAAGTACACTGAGAAAACATTTATAAACCATTACGCATTTAGTTGTAAAACATTGAACGGATTGCAAAAAATTGAGGGGGTACACCGCTATAAAGAAATTCAAATTTTGAACTAAAAAGTAAAAAATAAAAATATATAAAAAAACACTGTTTTAAAACTGGTCTTATTTCAAAATGCACTATGAACTTTAAAATGAACTTTGTATATTTCAAAATAAAATTTATTTTCTACTTTGTAGCGCGTTTTTATTTTCTACTTTTTAGTGCATTTTGTAATATAACCAGTTTAAAAAAAGTGTTTTTTTAAATATATTTTTATTTCTCACTTTTTCACTCCAGCCCATTTGCACGAGACCAAATTGTATTTCCTCCTTTAAACAGCGGCAAATGTAATGTAAATGAGACATTTAATGTGAATACTTTATTACGTTAGAATTAAAAGGCCTGAAATGCATACGAACTGAGTTGTAATGCCTCAAAGAGCTTCCAAAAATATTTTCATGTGTAGGAAATGTTACAATTTGTATTAAAATGGTACGGACATGAAAAAACGTGTGATAATCATCTGACCTACCGAGTTTGGAACCTACCTATGTACCACAATTACCACTTACGTGGATAGTCAGTTGCTATGTTGTATTGAAATATCAGCTTGTTTGACTACTGTAGCTGATCAGGAATTTTGAGATCCAGGTTCGAATCCCGGTCAAGTCAGTGTCAGGTATGGAAAATCCATAGTTTCGCAATAACATTTTACCAGTAAGACAGTGGAGATTGTACTTTTGTGTATTTCACCGATGATTGATTTCTTATTATTTCAGATAGTCCATAGGCATGCTTCCATTTCCAAATGAACTAGGTACATTTCTCAAGGTTTGATAAGATGAAAATAACAAAATTAGTATGAGATATCGGTATTGATAATACTTCGGGATTCATTAAATGTTAATTTATCTCAGTATGAGTAGTTTATTGCCTCAAATTTATGTTGGCGCCCAAATTTCAGCGTCGGTGAGATTTATTTAAACAGTAGGATAGTCTAGATTTAAAGCTCAGGGAGAGATCTTTTCAATTACGAGTACACCAGGCAAGTTGGAGATTCAGAAGCACTGAAGGAAATATATTCGAGCAATTGTAATAGCCACTTCCACAAGCCTCTATTTCGTGACTTGGCTTGACCTCACAAGGTTGGCGTTCATCTGTAAGTGAGGACAAAGTCGTTCACATTACATGGCGCTGTAACTAAATAAATCAACCTACTAAGGAAATATTCCTATGCGAACATAGAGAGATGCCGTGAATAATTATCTCCGTAAATGTTTTCATTTATCATGATTTTCCAAAATTAGAGTTATTTTTATTTCCCGTGCTTGCTAGTTTTTAAGCTTGAGGGTACATTGAAAAATAAATTCTATTATTTCTACATCTACATACTACCCCGCAAGCCGCCTCAATAGGCGTGTGGCGGGGGGTGTTAGGATGCCAGCCGTTTACATATAAAAAGGAAACGCTCTAGTGAAATTACGCCTTGAATTTATTAAAGTCCCTTATTGTTCGGGGGAAAAACGAATTCCCATACCTATCCGTTCAGCAAAATATCTCTTTTAATTTATCATTTTTGTCGGACCTGGAAATATAGTGGGGTTCAAATATGATGTTCTCCGTGTCGCTGTTAAAGATATCTATTCTTAATTGCTCAAGTAATCAAAGCCTAGCGCGCAGCCTCCGTGTCTCTAGCGGCTCCCAGCCTAAATCGTTTAACATCTGTGTAACGCTGTCTGTACGCCCGTAGCAGTTTTTGACGAATCGCGCAGCTTTCCTTTGTATTTCATTAAGTTCTCGGATTAAGTCTTTCTGCACCGGATCCCATATGCTCGCTGCATATTCATGGTGTGGCCGGACGAGTGCGAAATAGCACCTCTCTTTTACTTTTTCATCCGAAAATCTTCCCTCAATACGCTTGACGAATCCTAGCTTCTTCATAGCTCTGCCACAAATATTTCTTATATGCTCTGCTCCCCACGATAGGTTCGAGGTTATCGTAACTCCCAGATACTTCACTTCATCTGTCGCCATTATGTTAACACCATCCACAGCATATACATGGGATTAGTTGTTGTATAAAGCATTATGTCTCACTTATGGTAGAATACGATTATAAAAATATCAAAAAAATAATGCTCATACAAGTTAAGCTAATGATGGATAAGAAATTGAGATGATGTTTAGAGAATTTAACGGAGAGAGAAATAGAACGAGAAAAGTACAAAGAGAAATGTGCATCATTGAGGATCAATGGAAAAAAGAGTCATCCGGAATACTATGACAGATCGAGTTACGCTTAATAATACATATATTCGGATTTATTCTCTTCAGATACTTCAACGACCCGAAAACAGAAATGTCCACTTTGCCTTGGCCACAGGCATCAGTTCAATGATACGAAATGATATTTCATAAAAAAATGTCACAGACTTTTGCATAATTTGAAACGAGGTGCTTGCACTCCCATTTTTGTTTAATTAGAGAAAACAGAATTGCGGAGTAGAAACCTTAAAACATTTATGCTACTGAGTGAACTTGGTTTAGATAGACCTACCCCTATGATCCATTATGCAGAGTGAGTGAGGGGGGGGAAGGTGAGCGAAAAAGCGTGATAAAGTAGTTTTATGCGATTGTACTGAAAGCATTCTAAGGCGAGCAAAGCATTGAGTAACAGGTAGTTTTGTTGCAAAAATATATTACCTAATACGCTTTTGCATATTAACTTGAATATTTGTAAAAAAATTCATCAAATATGTTTATCATGATACGATATCTTTAATTTGTAAAACAATAGGTTTAAGGGAATTGCAATAGCCAGACTTGCTATTCTTATAACTTTGTTAGAGTATAATGCTTAAATTAATTTCGGGGAAATATGCGTAGTTCAATGACTCTGGGTAGGTTCCCTTACAATTTCAACTTCGTTTTCTCGTTCGATATTGATATTTGTGTGAGAATGAAGATTTTAGTCTCACCAATGAAAGTAAAACTACGTAAAAGTGCTACTGTAGTACCTCTATTCTAGACTCTAGACTTCCGATGCCCGTCCCAACATTCTCTGATATCGAACGGCCCCGTGAATGCCCCATATTCCTTCTCGGTGGCTCGGAAGAGTAAGAGGTGTTGGACCGAGTCCAGGTGAACACCCCACTCTGCATCCCCTTCGCCTTCCTTCTTACCAGCATTTAATAATAGTAAAAAAAATAAAATCCTCCCCATCTCCACATTGTGGCCGAATATTATCCGCCAATTCTCCACAGCTCACCACTCTGGCCGATATGGGTTCAACACACCCTCGCATGTCCTCTCTCCGCCACAGAGCTGCGGCCGTTTCCCATTCCCACACCCCTCGCGTCGCCACACTCAGCACCTCCCGCCACGTCGCTCCCTCGCTCAAAACCCACCGCCCACTTTACAACACGCCCGCCAGCATCCCTCCTGCCCCCGTCCTCGCTATACCCCACTGACCTCTTCCCCACCACCCGGAGTGCCCCGATCTCAGGCATGCTATCGATGGAGCCTTCCTCCACTTTCCACATTGTTTATGGCTCTTCGATATTGGACCGAATTGGTTTCACAGGGTATAGAAAATTAACCCAGCCTTTCACGGTCGTTTTTCAGCCAATTTCCTCATAACTTATGACCGTAGGTGTCCCTCATCCTCCGAGTTTGCTTCCTGTGTCGTCCTCGCATTCGATTGCCCATTTCAGTCCATCACTCTCCGCGCTGGATGAAAAATTCAAACCAATGGAGAAATACAGGCCAGTGGGTCCAGGCATTTGAGAGTATGGGGAATCGAATATATATCGCTAGCCATTTTTGCTTGATTCATTGTTTTATTTTCACTTCTTATCAAAGTATTTTATTCATTTTAGACGCCAATTTAATTTATTGGTGTACTCTTTTATGGCATGTTACCAATGGTATCACTGTATTTGCATAATTTATATATAAAAATCGTCTTTTGCTTCCAAAAACCGTCTTATACATGTTTATTTTCGTTTTATATGTTATTTATTTATTTTATAGTGTTCTTTGATATTTCCTCTTGCCATTTTAGTTAAAATTTCTTCATCATCTCTTTCATCCACATTCATCTAGGTATTTCTATTTATTTGCGTACAGTTTCACCCCTCATTCTATATTTTAGACTAGAGCAGTACAACCGTTTACTTTGTACTTTTGCTACATGTTTTGCTCTAGTGCCAACTCTAATTTATCCTCAGTCAACTTTACTAAACAAAGTACAAACTGTCTTCATCTTCTGCAGTTATATGCTGATCGTCTGCAAATAACACAGTGTGTACGATCATTATCTATTTATACTTCATACTCCTATATTTATGATAATAATAATAATTCCTATATTGGCAACAGCCAAAGCCAATTACTGCCAATTTATTATAGGATGAACAAAAACAACCATGCCCTGGGAGGTGTAAAGTTTTTACCCAGGCGGGATTCGAACCCGCAACCTTTCGGCAAGCGACGACTTTACTCCGCCGCCACCTGGGCCGGCGGGGTAAACCTCAAAGTATTGCTCATTATTTCAGGGCTTCTTTTATCTACGTATTAAACATGGTACCAGTCAATCCCTATCATAGTACTTTGTATGCAACAAATGGTTTCAAGATTTTTTAAAGCTTTTTCTCAGCTACTTTGTAAATATTTTTTCTAAACTAACTGACTTCAAAAATCCCTAAACACATTCCATGGTATTTTAATCGCAGGCTTTCTATAAACCCACAAATATATCATAGTGTACAGCTATCTCGAACACGCTGTTAATTATCTATTAGCAGTCTCGAACTCGCTGATAATTCTACGTGATCATCTATTAATAGTTATAGACAGGAAATATTGTCAACAGAGGATCCACCTGTGTGATATTGTTATTCCCCAGGCCACTTAATTCACAATTGGGACGGTACGGTGACTAAGGTCATGGGTTTTTTTTTCCACTTTAAGTCACCTTCCTTTTTGCGTCAGCGCATGAGTGTGAGTGACACACTCGTGCGACATCCGAGAGTGAGCAAACGAGGAATAACAGGACGTAACTCTTCACCTCCAAGGCGATGAGACAACACCCCATGGACGTCAGCCAGAGAGTTCCCACAGTTTTCTCAATCATTAATTCCCATTACATCATTTCAGTATTTTGGGAAATTGGCAAACCACCTCGTTCTTCCCACCCCTGGTCGCCTCAAGCCGGGGCATCGTCTTAAAATACAAATACCACAAACCTAGGAGATACTCAAATAAGAAGGCTCCCAAGGAATCTCCTTATTTGGCTATGGGGAGGGGCAGAGCGTTGATATAAAAGCCCGCGAAGGCGGTTAGCGAGGTCACTCGTGTTCAGATAGAGACTAGTGCTTACATTGACGCTGTCAACGTTTGTCTCTACGACTCCGCCCTGCTGACCACTTCGACCAGCCCGCCACCAGTGACCTCATCGCCCCGCTGCTGTCGAAGTACCACAGACTTTCATTTGCAATGTAAGCCAGTGCTTGTGTATAATAAATGCAGTATTTAAGATTTGAGTGTTCTTATTGATTCTCTTTTCTGCCACCAAGACATGCGATCCTTTCAATGAGTTACGCAACCCTGTGTACCTTAACCGGGATACGACAATATTCACTTCCATTCCATCCATTCCTTTCCCCAACTCACATTTGACACGCCCACATCGTGGAGATTACACTAATACTTGTGGATTGTGTATTTGTGGATTATTTCCTATTTACTTAGTTGAAAATTGAGTTAATTAGAGATATTCTCCAATCATGTAGCAGGCATTCTTCATTCATGCATTTGTTGAAAATAACCTCCACTAATTCAAACATTCTTGTTAGGTCATTCTTCAACAGATTGATATGGATTACTCCGGGGCTTTTATCAGTCACTTTAAAAATGAAAATAACCTATTATATTAGAATAACTAATTATCATTTATTGCTATAGCATATATAATTACACTGGAACGTACTTTGGAGGAAATAGGCTAGTAAATATGTTTAAGCTAGTTTTAATGTAACAATTGGAAAGGTGGAACTATATAGAGGTTTAACTTCTTTCATTAATGTGAAACCTTTTAAATTAAATCTATTATCTTAGTCCCTATTTATTAACTCCTCGTATTAACTTGCTGGAAATTTTGTTTACTATATAAAATTGGAAATATTCAATTGTATTCAGTTTTAAATAAATTTTCTGCAAAGACAGGACTGATATAGAACTCGATGTTATCATCCCATAGTCATATGCTAGCTCAGAAGAAAAATGTTTGCTTATAGTTACTAGTAGTTTGACATATTTAGTCGAGTATCATCCTGTCGCAATTGGGCCCGATAAGAAACGCTTACTTCAGCTTTCACTATTTCTGAATTGGCATTTTCAAAATGGTTAACTATGAATTCGCTAATTCATTTTTTTAAATTCAATGACGACTTCAGAATACATTAGAAAAGGACGATTTTTGGGGTGGGAAGTATATAGCAAGTTTAGAATATCCCGTAATTTTGTGACTATGCATCAACTGTTCCAAGGATAAATCACATAATAACATCTCATTTTCCGATGAGAATATTTTCCCGATGGTCATAAAATATGTTCTCTCGGAAGGAGGAAAGAATCGAGATAGGATACATGCATTATTGTCATCAGATCGTGCACTGGTGTCTTTTCAGGATGGAGTTTTGGCAGAGCCATAATTTGCATATAAATTGCCATTCCCCTTGAATCAATTATTTGCTTTGTATAGCATTACATATTCGAGTTAATTAAGAACATTCCGCTTATTTTCAAACATATTGCCAGTGAGTTATTATTAAAAAAAAACAAAATCGATTCTTGAAAATGTAAGCCACTGTGGATAGATATATATGAGATTTTAAAACTGATGACAACCCGGAGATTAAGTTTTCGCAAT
Organism: Pyrrhosoma nymphula; assembly: GCA_963573305.1. NCBI lineage: Eukaryota > Metazoa > Arthropoda > Insecta > Odonata > Coenagrionidae > Pyrrhosoma > Pyrrhosoma nymphula. Next base: position 24,796,102 of record OY754336.1, on the reverse strand, counting down.
CCATCTCTTTTTGGATAGAGAAATTAAGTGAATTTTAAAACTTGGAGGTGTGGAATAAATGTTGGCGCAGAAGCATTTCACAAGAAAAAACCTATCAGGTTCATTTTTCTCGCAGCACGTGAACCGCTCCAAGCGTGTAATCTCTCAATTTTTCGACGCATATTATTTTTTTGCCAACGTGATGGCAATATATTCCCCATTGAAAGGGAGCAGGGAATCGAGATCTCATTTCTTGTGCCATCAGATCGCTCGTTGGCGATCTGATGGCACCTGAGCGCCTGATCTATTGGATGGCAGCAAACCCTCTTCCCCCCCTAATTGCGCTCCACCAAGTGGATAATGGGGTAGCCGGAGTCGGGAACACCTGTGTTCATCATATCTAACACGTGGGGACGGCTGGCTGGATGCCGCACACGGCCGAATACGTAGAAGAGCGAACATGGGTCGAAGACTTGGGTCACACGCTTTCTTTCTTTCTCTCTCTCTCTCTATCTCTCCCGACACCACCCACCCTGCCCCCCAACCCCAACTCACTCCCTTCAACATCCACCCTTAATAGTCTGGGCGAACCCGTTATCACCACCCTCAACTATTTACCACCACCCCTCCTCTCTTCTCTACATTTCGTTCATTCTTGCTCTGCGAAACAAGGTTGTGAGATCTTGCGATTGTTTCCAATTTGTATGCGATATGCACGAGATTTCGCTCTCGATAGCGCGCTTCCAGGTTATACGATATCATGTCTAGTTCCAGTTGTTTGAGCGTGATGTAACCAAGCATTAAATTCAGAGAATGTTTCCTCATTTCACAGAAAAATATCTACCAAATGATACCAAAGTATTAACTTTTTCGGCACTATTTTCCGAATGTTTATGCCAATAAAAAGCCGTTTCACATGGGATTTAGTACGGCTGTGCACTACAAAGAGATATCAAATAAAAAATGAGGAATTTTTGACGTACATAAATGTAACGTTGCGAAAGTCATATGTTTTTCCCAATAATCAAAACTAAAACAATGTATTAATCACCACTTTAATTAAGCAAAAATTCTTCAGTTGTAAAGTCGCTTTCGGGGTGACATAAATAAGTGAAGATAAAGTCTCCAATGTTTTCATTTACTTAATGAGTGAGAATTTATGACGAATAGAACTAAGTTTTTCCACCGTTAAAATTGCTATTTAACCTGCTTAATTGCTTCTTACAAATGCTTGAATTCAGAAAAAAAATACTAATATCGTCCCTGTTATGACTAGAGAGAAAAATCACGTTTGATTTATCATAAAGGTATTCCGTATGTTTTCCAGCCATCTCGGATACTCCAAGAGGCTCCCGGGATTGTAAAACCAGTTTTTGATACTACTACCTCTCGGATTAGGGTATTCTCCCATTATATGTTTAAATAAAAATGATAAAACGTTTTCCCTCTCTTCTCATTCATTCTTTCGATTTCCTGCCATTTGTATATATTTCCACATGCTCATGTCCACGAATATAGCAGAATTGGTAGACGTAGATATTTAAATATTTCGATATTTAAATGGTTGGTACATTATGGTATAATATACATTTTGACCACAATTCAACCTAATTCTAGACACAACTGGTACAATTATGACATAATTACAAAATTGTTGATGCTAATTTGCTGGGATACCTACGCATTAAGCGATAGTTATAATGTTGGTTTGAATTTAATCTGCTGGAATGCATAACTCTTGCAACAGACTTCATAAAATTAACTCTTTTAGTGCGCTACCTTATTTGTACTACATAAGTGGAATAAAAATTAAATAAAAACTACAAAACGTGAAAATTATTATTTCACTTTTCTAAGTTTATTTTTAAGATGAGGTCGTTAGAAATGTGTGGATCATCACTTTGGAATAACATGTATGCGAATTGGGTAGTTAAATATTATAAAAGCGTTATCATTTATTTTATTTTCATTAAAATGTCGTTGAAAGTTTTATCATTTTATTTTAATAGTCATGCAAAGCACTCTCATCAACTGTAACTTTGCATCATATTTTCATTCCCCATTATATTTAATGGAGGTCATGAAGAAATGGAACGTTATCCCATGTCACTCTGAGGGACAAGGGATTAAATTACCTCGTGATTAATAATCGACATGAATTCAATTTGTGATATCGTTCGCTTTTAGATAGACATGCGTTCATCGGGGTAGGTAAAGTCAGAGAATTTTGTTATTGCCGTGATCCCTAGAAAACTGGCTCCCTTTTACTTAGTTTCCAATCGGAGAATAATCCAATAGCGATATATCGCTTCTTTTATTACGAACCTTTATTAATTAAATTATTATTTTTTTATTAAAATTAAAAATTAAAATTAAAATTATTTCGAAACCAACATGAGAGTCACTGCTCCCACCACCACCACAACTCACTCGATTGCTTACGAACTCATTCACGAGAAAGAAAGTGCTAGTGATCCCGCTAGAAATCAACCAATACTTAAAAATATCATTCACGCGTTTGTTTTAACTAAGGTTTGTTCAATGGTTCATTATTTTACGACAACGCTAATTTGATAACAGTCATTTCTAACATTTTGTTAATTTCTCCTCAACAATGTGGATGGCTTCACGATGATTAAAATTGGGAAGTGTCCGTGACACATTGGTGGGTAGTTTTTGTGTGAAACGTCGGTCAACATTGGGCCATTGAGTTTTGAAATTTATAGAAATTTCCATGAATTATATTTTGACTTGAGATTCAGATCTCGATGCTCCTTCATACAGTAAACCTCTTTATGTGGCCAGTCATTTTCTTATTTTTGGAATAATTTCACTAATATTTAACCATTCAATTTTAAAACTCATCATTATATTTACCAACTAATTCGGCATGTTTCCTTAATTTGGTGCATTGTAACGCTCAAAACTCTTTCCAATGAACCTGTCCACGAAATACTTACACATGTTCACGTCAAGATGCTCTAATTTTAATTTTATGGTGACAATTAAATTTCACCCATAGTTATTGACCATTTTATTTCGTATAATGACGATGTCATTTCGAAAATTGCAATTTATTTTGCTTTTCCAATCTTTCTCTTTAAAATGTCAACCTAGATATCTCTTATACTTTCTAGGACAATAGAAAGGTTTGATTTACCTATATAGTGCTATTATATCTCCGCCAGTCAATTTTATACCCTTCATCAACACCAATTCATAAGATGTTTTAGGTGAAAACAGGAACAACGTCTTCGAAATTGCTAGGGAAACGAAGACTTATAGCGCGTAAATCATCCCATATATTATTGATCACATTTAGGACAGCGTAATTATTTCTTTGAAATTGGACTGGAAATACCGTGCGATACCAAGAAATTAAAAATGGCTGGTCTGTAAGAGGTGCAAATAGAAAATATAAAGACAAAAAATACTAATAGAAGAGCGGAATTTTTGCCAAAAATTCTGAAAAACGAATTGACTACCCAGGTAGACAAAATATTTTGGGCCTGGCTCGTAGTTTAGTTTTAAGAAGAGTATGATACTCTCAATGCTAAAAATGAAACAGCCTTACGAGCAAAGTATTAGGTTTATGATAACAATCCAGGTTGATGATAACGTCGACGACGTCGACATCTTGGTAGAAATAGCAATAAAATAAAGAAAAGCGATCATAAAATGAAAATTCTACACATTTAGGAAATTCACGTTTTTGCCTCCACGGGAATGATGGTACAGTAACCAGAAGAAGTCAAATAAAGGGTGTAACAAGAAGTTGTGTGAGAACAATTGTTTCAAAATTGCTCAATGAAGATAACCATGGATAAGTGAGAGACTTCAGAGTGAACCCTTCAAATTCAAAAGCAGTGTAGGAAATAGCACATCTGAATTAATGCAACGCATGGGCAAATGTCTTAAGAGGCGGAGTTCTAACATCAAGACCCGGTATCCGTAGTGATCATTACTTTGCGTGTTTATAGGTGGCCTCTCCTTAATACCGATGAAATCCAGAATAAAACGTGAAAGAATCGTCATGACATAACTTTTGAATATTTTCTTTTTCTTAAGTGAAACTTTTGAACTGAAAATGTTTTACGTAACTTTCTTTTTCATTTCTCCGAATCGTATTACGGCGCGGAAATTGAAAATTCGTAAATTTTAACGCTGTAACTTTGCAAATTCACGATCGTAGGTTAATACACACAGCGTTTTCATATGTATTATTGCGTCCACGGCAATTCATATATTTGCTCATTTTCCTTTAAGACACCTGTCTTATTACACCCTGATTTCATCTGTATAGCTTGCATTAGCAGTAAATTAAATTAAATTAAATTAAAATGTCAGTTTTTCACTCGATAAACTTTCCTCTCAGAGGCATTCATACCGAGACAGACGTCCATGTCAAAACAATCTGCAAAACCAGTCAAGTTAACGGAGAGGGTATATCAGCTTTAAATATTCTTAATTATAAATTTAAATTGTTCCTGTTTCTTGTTTTATCTGCAATCCCTAGTCAATTGAACTGATGCAGGAAATCTCCTTGAAGATGTTCCAGGGAGGTAGTTAATTTAATAATAAAGGAGTTAAAATATGCCGACATTTCGTCTCCAAATGCGTCACAACATCCTTAAAGGACGTAATTTTCCTCTTGGAATGATTGAGATGCCCCTCCATTTTGTAAATAGAAGTGCATTGGTCATCGTGTCGGAGAAAAGAGATTTAGTGGGAAGACTCTCGACGATAACAGCATTGGGGATCAAGTCGGTGCGCGAAATTTCTGGAGGGAGCACGTGCTTTCCATCCCAAGGCCTTACGTTTGAATCTCAGCAGTGGCGGAGATTTTTGGGAAAATCCCAATGCCTACTTGATGGCTATGATGAGAGTACTCCAAGTCCAGGACTCCGTCCGTCGGATGAGACGTTAATATGTGGATCACTTGGCGCCTTCCCTTAAGAGTCGACTAATGCCAACGCCGCGATTCTCTTCGCTTCATCCTGTCCTCGATGGCGCAAATGACCTCACTTGTCGGTAGCTTCCAACAAAAAACCAACCAACCCCAACATTCGAGAAAATGTATACGTGAAGGGAGATATAGTGCACGTCGGGGGAAGTTGGTAGGGAGTGCTGGGTCGAGAAGAAGGAGGTGGAAAAAAGGGAAAGGAGTGGAGTGGCTGAGGAGGTGAGATGGGGAAGGACGGGAAGGAGGAGCCAGCCCCTTAACCCTAGAAGGACAGGAGGAAAGGGGCTCGGCGTTAGGAATTGCATAGGAGACGTGCGGTCGGTATAAAGAGCAGGATAAAAAGGGTCTTCTTCGGCGAGAGACCAAGGAGGAACGTTAGAGGGAGACACTGAGGCGGTTGTCTGGGAGAGCACGCCGTCGTTACTCAAGGAGAAGGCTAGCGGTCTTGCCAGGGTAGGCGGTGGGAGGGAGGTGGCGCGGATTTGGGGGGGGGAAGGAGACGTGGAGAGTGCTTGAGGGGAAACAAGGGAGGGTGGAGAGGAGGCAGGAGGGGGAGGAGATCGAGGAAGAGCGCGACCTATTGGGGTAACGGAGGTGCGCTCTCGCAACCAGGCGACCAAGTAAATAATTGACGAGAAGATGGAGGAGTGTGTTACCCTAGGATAACCAGGAGATGCGGAGAACGAGATGAAAACGGAAAGAGAGGCATTGCCGCTTCCAAAAGTGTATAAGCGCCTGGGAGATTGATTGTATTTCTGATAAGTAAAGGATGAAGATGGATAAACAGTTTCAAGGGTTCAGGCTATTAGGGAAAGTAAATGGAGAATGTTTCAGTTTATTGAGAGAGATAAACCAGATGCCACAAAAACTATAAAACAGTTCATGAAAGTGGTAAATAATTTTAGTATCATTTGGTGGAATTTTTTATGATGTTTGAAATGGAAAAATTTGCTTGTTCCTCACATATATTTTTTTTATTTAGCCCAATTATATGTTGGACATATATACAACGAGTGAGATGACACCGCGGCAAGATGGATATTCTTTCCCAAATAACCCTATAATTATATTTATTTGTTGGTTACACATCAAAACCTTTTTGAAATTTGTCGGCCTCGGTGGTGGCGGGGTAACGTCCTCGCCTGCCAACCCAAAGGTCACGGGTTCGATTCCCGCCTGGGGAGGATTTTTCTCCTACCAGGACATGGTTGTGTGTTGGGGTATACCAGTTGGGGTAGTCGCCTGTTACTGATACAGCGCCTGGTGTAAAATGGTCCTCGAGGCTGTATTCTGGTATTGATGAAATAAATACAAATGAATTAATTAATAAACGATAAATAAATAAATTCAGAACACCCACAAAAGCTTGCCTATAGGAAAAGAGAATGTGCGTTTATCCACTGAGTATTTTCAAAAACGCTTCCTCATTATTTCTTATTAGTTTTCATTGAACACTTTCCGTGGAAGAATTGTAATTTTTTTGTAATGGAGACGCCCTTAATGTGCCACCAACCATCTTTATTTGGGTATTACCTTCATAAAATTTATAAAATGAATTTTCGACCAGCCCAGTTGTAAAATTACGGCTATGTGCTGTGGTGAAGTGAATAAAGTATACAGCTATGAGTGCACTGCACACAAATGTAAACAAAGTTTTTTTAAATAGTGGTAGTGAAACCTTAAATTAGCAAAATCTTTTTATTTTATTTATTATCAACTGAAGCCGTCATATACACCGTCACACTACTAGTTTCTGAGAAAAATCATTGTATATCCACTAGAAAACTAAGTTTGATTTATCCAGTTTTACAGCAAGAAACTTCAAAGACTATTTGAAAAGTAATTTACATAGTAAATTCTATGCCATGGTGACACCGGAAAATAGCGCATGTCAACTAATTGCTTTTAGCTCAAATCTGAGTAGTCTCTATAAACTTCCTGAAATACGTTTTATGATAGCATTGGAAGCAAATAAATTAAACCAATTAATAAATCAATTACCCTTCCCACCTCAAGCTATCGTGAAAATCGCCATGCATCTCACAGAAAAGTAAAGTTATTGACATGACCAACATTTACAATATATATTTCGCTCTTGCAAGTAATACGAACGCCATGAGACATATTTTATCCATTCAAATAATTAATTTTCGTGGCTAGTACAAAAGGTTTTAGGTTTACCGCCGTAAAGTGTCCAATTACCAAAGAAGGGAGCATTTTTGCAGTATATTTAATTCACAAATAAATATCCTTAATATTGTCAAAATATATTTTTATATAAAATTTATTTTGAATAAAGTTGTGTTTCTTAGGATCTGTATAAGAACACTCCTATTGATTTAATTAATTTGCTTTCTTACAATCTCAGAATTTTTGGGACATGAGTGGTGACGTCGGTCTCCTAGACCAATATGGTTTCTGATGTTATTTGAAAGGTTTAATAGATATTTACTTGAATTATCTTTAAATAAAGACATTCAATTGATAATTTTAAATTTTTATTTTATTTTTTCTCTACTAAAACAGAATATTTTTAAACGTTTATTCCTTTGAATTTAAACCGGAATATGAGTACATAGATTAGGACTTTTGTTTCTTCATATCAGCTAAAGTCAGTTCAAAGTTATTGATAATCAGCAAAAGATTTAATTTCCGTTAAATTTCAGAAATGATTAAGTAGTTCAGTCAGTCAATATTCAGGATTTTTTTCAGAAATATCAAAGACAAATAAAGGCATCCGCATTTTTAGTATTACATCTTTCGCATTGCAAGGTTACATTTTCAAAGCAGGTTACATAATTTACAAATTATCGCGTTTTACGAATCCTCTTACTGTCACAATATTTACAGCGACCAAACTGCCCTTCAGTAGGATTAGGAGTTAGTTCTGATGGCTAAATGTTAAGAAGTTCATTTATCCGCAAACGAGTGATTCGTGGGTTGTTTTCCATAGATACACGATTCCTCATATTTTTTCCATTTGGGAAAATGCAACTCCTTCAATAAATTTACGCAATACAGGGTTTTCTTTCTTGTAGTTTATAGTGTATATGACTTGAGCGTTTACTGCTGATGCATCTAATAATGAATAAATCACGACAATTTTCCAACGCCTCGTTGGTTTAGGGCAGTTGTAGTTAGCACACAGCCTATCCATTGTATTTACTCCACCTTTTGTGTCATTATAGGTCAAAACCATGTCAAGTATTTTAGTTATTTCATCTAGTTGGTCATTACCGTACATGCATGAAATGAAGAAAGGATTTGAATTAACTTTCTTGGAATGAATGAAACTATGGCTTTCCCGGCGAATGATTCTCATGAGTTCTTCTCGGATTTCTCACCGGGTTAGGCTCTCCATGATTGCCGACGTTTCGGCAGAAGACTTTCCTGCCATTATCAAGGCTCTGTGCCTTGAGCCTTAATAATGGCATAAAAATCTTCTGCCGAAATTTCTGCGATCATGGAGAGCCTAACCCGATGGGAAACCCGAGAAAAACTCATCAGTAAAGGGCAATTTTTCCTAAAACCAAACAGACATGAGTTCACTTCCCTTAATTTTTCTTGAACAAAATCTTGAGTTAAATCATGCTTTTTTATTGTACCAACTGAAGTTAGCTGATATATATTCAGCAGTCTCTCAAGCAGTTCACTACTAGTGAACCAATTGTCCATAGTAACATTACGGTTTGTGTAATAAATTGGTTCATAAGTTCAACATAAGTTCAACCACGACTAGTGCGCTTGTGTCCATTGAACACGGCCCTTCGGGTTTTTTTTCCTATGTAAACCTATAGGTTGGACGTGCAATGAATTTTAGCATTGCGAAGGGTATATATTTTTATTCCATATATGCCAGGTGTATTAGGTATATATTGGCCAAATCCATAGTGACCTCAAAGTTCCTCCAACTTCTCGTCTATCGCAACCTGGGAAGATGAGCTGAAATTATTTTTTCAGTTTTGAACAAAAATCAAATATCTCTCGCACGGGGGAAAGCTTATAAATTTTAAAATTTCCATCTCTGGTTTCCTTGTCATCAAACGTTAGATGACGCAGCAGAAATCGGAAACGCTGAAGTGACATGACAAGACGTAATATTTCAATTGAATTGCCTTTGGTACTAAAGATGCCTTCGGCATTTTGATGATTACTCTATTGATACCACGAAGCAGTAGCATTTCCGAGAGTTCTTCAATTTCCTGAACATTAGTAGGTCTTGTGTACGTTCTGCGCCCGTTATTCGATTAAAATATTTCAATGACTTTATTGGTTCAATGTGTATTTACGTGAAGATAATAAGCAATTACCAATGAATATATTCCAAAATATATAATATAGGTACCTGTTAATGTTGTAATACACGCGGTTTTTCATCAGCAGCAGCGTAGTTCCACAAGCAGGTCTGATAACTGCGTGTAAACAGAGATGTCTAACTCATGGTAGAAGGATTCCTTGATATTATATAAGGTATAACTAGCTACCAAGACTTGACATAGGAATCCACAGAATGGCAAAAATGGAAATATTTTAATCTTTTCACATAATATATCAATGCTATACTTTCAGTCTATGAGACCAGGCGTCACCACTAGGAAAACAAAATAGTATTTCAAGATGCGATTGCTGACGCGCGGTCTGTTGAACCGAAAGTAGCAATGTGTTTCCATTCCATACGCTTAGACTAAGAGATTTTTCTGTTCATATATGCAGCAGAGCAGTGTAAAATAGGCAGCTACTGAAAAGGATGAACTGCAACATTATGCACTTAGCGTGCGCCACCCATAAGATCATATCTTCGGTCTGTGGGACCGGGCGTCACCACTCTAGGGTTAATGAAATTTATTTCCTGAAACTTTTATAGAATTTTCAGACGAGTTGAAAGAAATAATTCTGCATGATTCATTTTCTGGTGTGACTATGGCATATTAATCAATAAATAAATTGCTCTTCAAACTGTTCTTGTGTTTTTTTGTTGAAATAAATGTTTATCAAACTTGGTTCCCAAGTGGATGTACAATAATTTTTCCCCGAATCAAGTAGTCAGTCGCTGTCGAGTAGCATGACGGCTTCGGGATTTCTCTTGGTTAGCATTTGTTGAATATTGATCAAAGACGGAGGTTGAATAGTGGTGGTAGGATAGAAGGTAGCGATGATAGGGTGCAAGAGAGGACAAGTAGGAAAAATGGGCTTAGGAGTTGGGCGTGCCGATTTCTACCGAGGCTGTTCAGGGAAGAATCCAAATACAGGATGGCTCTGCGCTCAAGTTGTCCTAAACTTAAGTTGCACAATACAAAAGGTGTCATAAACTTCGCGGACGTAATCAAAAAGGGCTATCCTCTCCACATGCTGCTAATTGCAAAGGATGGTCATACTGAGTGGATTGTGACATCGAATGGAGGGGGTAAAGGGTTTGGGGAATCGAAAGGTACCAGGCCAAAATACTTTGAAAGATAATCGTAGTTCTTCAATACCAGCAAAACGCAGCATAAGTAAAGATGGCGTTTTTGACGCATGGCCAAATCTTATTCAAGATTTCATCATCTCCGTTAAAAAAAAATTGGGAAGTGCTTTTCTATGTTAGTAAGGTATCTGGCTCCCCTACAACGACATTACATTCTCCATCTTGATAAAAATCCCCCACGGAGTGGCTTAGATGAATGAGTATTCTTTCCCTGATGACTTCCACATGGCAGTCGGGCCAAATTCTGTCAAATCCTTCCGTGCAACTTTCTCGATTGTCTTGATGTTATATTCTTATCTCTGAAGTATTCTAAAGATGTGCAGCTTATCTTTCTCCCCATGAGAAATTATGCCTCTTCAGACACAACACAGTTCGAGGGTAAAATAGCTAAATTTACTTACAGTCAAGTAAATGAGAATGAGATCAAAAGTCGTAATAGGGAAGGTTAATAATCTGAGATATGAGGCTGATAACGAAGTCTAACATTGCTGAAGGTAGTATACAATTTATTATGGACATTAGTGAAAAATAAAAACGTTAATATTATAGTGAAGAAAGGGAAATTAAACTATTCCGTGGATGCCAGCCAGAGAAATCCGCTGTGGTGGATCATAGCATAAAGGAGAACTCAGCTAATACCAAGGTGAAGGAGATTAAATATTTAAAATGGACAACAGAAAGCATCCACATCCACAGCCCTAAAGATGACAGAAAAGTCCTCTGTCGAAACTTCAGCCAACATGGAGAACCTAACCCGGTGGGAAGCCCGAGAACCATTCATCTTTACCATTTGCCGGGAAAGCCTGAAATATTTCAAAAGAATGTTTAATTTCGAACAACTGTTCGAGATAAAACCATGCTTCCACTCGTTGGGCCAAATTATCAGCTAATCCTTGGCCATAGCAGATAAAGATCGTGAGGAAGCTGAGAACTTCTTACCATTCACAAGGTAAGTCTTCATCACCTTGGAAGGTCATGTGAAATCCATGTAAACAGAGGCTTAATCCTCGAGTCAATTAATCTGAATCACACAAAGGTTGAGGAATGAGGGCGTATCGACGTTCCTGGTCGATAACTCTCCGTAAAACTCTTTGTAACGCAGCTGCGGCAACAACTCGCACTTTGTAAACAAGCTGGCAGGGAGAATATCGAGCACAAATTAACGAGGCCAGTGTTAGACCTGGCCCCATCGATACCCATTAACAAATGCATCGGAAAAGCCGTTAAAATTGGATGGTTAAAATGGTTATATGATTAAATTTATAAGATGTCGCTCGACCATTTGGATTCAATGACCATTTCAAAGTAGGTATCGCTTTTGACTGGGCGAAAGTAGTGTTCAATGGGATCATTCCTTCGAGGAATGACAGTTGGAGATAAAGCAGATATGAGTAAAGGTGTAAACAAATTGCGTGAACTAATGCCCTTGTAACTTAGATACATTATCCGTAACAATGCACTGCAGCGTGAGACTTTCGTGGACACCCATTAAGACTAAATTCTTTGATTTTTTATCCAAAATGGATCTCGTTCCATGAAAACAGAATTTTACTCACGAAATCAGAAGCAAAATAACTGCACCGTTATGATAAACCTCTAAAAATGCCATAATGTAAAAAAATATTACACTGATACTATCTCAAACTTGTCACAAACAAAAAATATCAAACTTTCGCAAGGCAAGATAAATTTTCGTAAAACACTCCTTAGAAGCCTTCACTTGTCAGGGTATCAAATCACATCGAGGTAAACGAAAGAATTAATATTGAAATTTCCTTTCAGATTCTATCTCGAATTTTTGAGTTTGATAAGTAACCGTATTAACAGAGTGAACTGAGAGAGTACTAGGACTCAGATAATGCACATACTTATTATCATAAACTTTCCTATACCACATTTAAAAATTATTAACACTTGAAATACGTATACCAGCATTCTCCTCGGTGTTGTAATTCATGTCTTGTAGAGGTTGATACAAATGCATTGGAATTAATGAGAATAACGAACTTGATCCTAATGGAATACACTCGAAAGAATTTATTTTTTTACTAAGGTTTCTGAATAGTAGCATAATAGTAGCAATACTGCAAGATACTCTGTCACACGATACACAGTCCGGGAACAGAAGCCGGGCCCGAAAGGGCGAGAAGCGATAACTCCAGCCACAACACGAACGCGAGCGATACTCTTACACCGTCATTTGCCTCTCGTAATACTCCTCAGAATGACTGGCACCAGTAATTTCAACGCTTATGCGTTTCAAATCACACAATCAACGTACGTAGTGACAATAGCGCTTTTACTTGAGCGACATAAAGACTATACACTTCATTCCTGTATTTAGTAAATTCCAAATCACGTCAACATACATGTTTCGGCCTGAAAAACCTACCCATGTTGGACCCAAGCCCATGAACAAAGGATATGCGGGTGAGGACAAGAACCCCTCTGACAAGAATGCTACGGTAGAGCTTGTGGGTTTGCTACTGTTCAGCGGTCAAAGGCCTGAAAATATTCACCAACTCCACGAGGCCAATTTAAATTTACCAGATTCTTTCAATATGACTAGGAAGGCGAAAGGCGAAGGGTATTCACGGATCGCTTATTCCTTTCCATCGGAGATCGTAAATCATTTCTCGAACAACCCGATGTTCTGACGTAGCTAGGCGATAAGGAAGATTAGCAAACGACTCGTACTTCAAATGATTACTTTTCCTTTCTGGGGTTAAACCATTAGCATTATCTCCGGTCACACACAAACCTTCACACTTTTTTTCGCGACCAAAAGGAATGCTCACGGAATGCATCGTGACACAGGTAACAACAAAACCTTCTGAAAACAAAATAAATGCAATTTATCTTCTAAATTCATATTATAATGTTACCAGTAACGATGCTCGTATTAGAAGTATTTATGGCTTTTTAAACCATGGTTCATTTACTCATGCGTTAAATGCTTGGGAGATTTTTACTTTACTTGACACTTTACTTCGGAATCTGTAACTAGTAAAAAGGTTACCTATTTTCCCAGCGGAAAGTACTGCTTCCGTACATATTCCCTTTTATACATAACAAGCAGGTACTATGTTACACGAAAGAGTAGTTAACCTGCAATCCAATCATAAGAGAGCATTCAGCAAGCGTTTCTATTTATACGTAACTTATTTCCTCACGTATTGAAAGTAGTCGAATCAGGGAATTTTTATATTTCGCACAAATTAATATTTGAAAAGGAAACAAAGAAATTGACTCTCGTCCTACACTTTTCCTAGTGTCTCCTCAAGCAAATGCCACACAGAACGGTCCTTTTATATCCTTCCATTAGATCTACAGGCGAATTGGAAGGTGTATGGTCTAAATTCTTCGGAATCCGCTTGCCTCTTTTTAGGAGGCAACATTTCTACCATGTAACCAATTCTACATATACCATGTAACCAATCTTTTGACATGCAAAATGGCGTTTCACTTTGCCTCAAACTTAACTATTAAGTCTTTCGCACATTCCGCATAGAGATAAAACTACAAGTTTTTTAATTTTAAGGTCACAAAAAAACAAGACGTTTAGTACTGTGGAATCTGACCCTCTGAAATATATACTTGTATAGTTAGTAATCACAGGTTTTTAAAGATTAAAAATAGCACTATATAATTTAATATTAAGAAAATACAGTAACTTTGTTATGTAATAGATGTATGCAGATGAAAAAAATTATTATATTAAATGTAAAACGCAGGGCCTATCAGCGTTAGGTCCATAGCTGTTGACATTTACTCCAGAAAACATGCACTCATGAAGAATATTTAAGTATATGTGAGCTCCTAATCGAATTAATAACACATGATGGATGCATAAGCGAAAGCTTTCCAGAGACAGTAATGTTGATGTGAGATGTATTATTTTAATATCTTTTATCTAATATCTAAAGCCTTTTGTACATGGCAGTGATTAGTGAGGTTTTACTTTCCTTTAAAGAAGACAACATTTATGGTTTTGAGAGTAATTGCCACACCTAAAAAGTTCAAGATGAAAATAGAAAAGCGGTGATTTAGAGCAAGGTTTAGAAGAGAAACTTTGCTCACATCAGTGGATCATTGCCTGGTGGTTTTTCGGGAGTTATTTCAATCCATGGCTGGTTTACTTTCAAATATTGTGGTTCCTATCTATCGCCGCACCTTCTAACCATTGAGTGCGCCTTGATATTGGCTCTATGGCCTGGAAAATGTAGTCGTGTACGTAGCAAAAATTAGGAGAACCAAGAACTACATGCAATCTCATCTGGAAAATTATGACACACCTACTCGTACTCTGTTTCATTGAGCAGGAGAACATGGAATGAATGAATAGCTGCGATTCCCAACTAATTTCTGGGCCTTTTTTCTCCTGAGAAAATCTACGCTCCAAATATCGAATTTCTCGCTCCACATGCCTTTTCCACAGCCGCCACCCTCAATGGAAAAGCCTTCCTATGTGAGGATGGAACAAGTTTTAATGGTGACCCAATTTTGTTTAAGATAAAAAAATAGAAAAAAAAGGAATTCCTTATCAATTACACTGAAATGAGTTATAGAGGAGATTAATGATACGGTTTCTAGGATAAAATTTCATTCAGTTTTTGTACACTCTTGCGTTTGTGGAACATTTCAGGGATAATTGAGGGTTTGAAGCTATGAATTTATTTCATTAAATCCTTGCAAATAAATCTGATATTTCCAATTTAATGCATTAGAGGGCTCATTTAATTAACGAATGAATATTTCTCCGGCGGCGTTGCTGTGATTAATGCCGCAGGACTGGACGTTCAGAATAAATACGTCTGTGTGCAAATACCTTTTGCGTTAACATTTACGGCTAAATTGTGCATGACTTCCGGGAATTTCGAAGAATTTTATATTTATCGGTTTATTTTAATCGCGGAAATTCTTTGCCTAGGGAGAATGATGGCTTTTCGGTATGTATTAGCACCAATGAAATTAATAAAAATATTTAACAACATAAAATTGAATTAAGAATAATGAATAAAGCAAAAAATAGCTACCTTGAGCAGGTAGTGATTTCTTTTCTTCTGTTGCTCTTGGTGATTTTCTGTCATTTAAATGGAAGACGGAATAAAATCAACGGTTGGATACATCTCTAGTTTTTACTCCCGCAATCTTGAAAATATTTTCCTTTTCATTTCGCGAAAACAAATTTTTCTTGTATAAATTTTAATACCACTTTTTATAACAGCACCACTTCATCAAAGGATGATGAGGATGGAACTTTATCTATGTTGCCATTACAGCAAGATAGTGATTGCATTTTCACCTTTACCCTTATAATAAAAGCTCTATAGAGAAAATGACAGTCAATACCGTGCGATAGGGGGAAGAATCTTAGCAAGATTGTTGTGAGTGAATTCCAATACCTAATAATCCAACATATAATGTGTCAATGTTTGTAAAGAAATTGCGGGAAACTCCTCTATTTAACCATTCATAGGATCGCAAAATACTTGTACTTGTTATGCGTCAGCCATGTCAAGTCGGATCGGGTAGCAGATAAGATGCTGCAAAAATTATCAATAAATTCTCATTCTGATTTCTAAATTATTTTCAGCTTTTAATTTTTTCATGCCAACAACGGAATTATAATTGGGAGGAAAATTCCTCATGTCGTTAGTGGCTCAAAAAAGTTTTGATGTGGTATTGATCCCTTCACGTTCAGCACATTGAGTTAAACGCAAATTCCTATCAATGGCAACGATGGCTTTCTTGCCGTCTTTCGCCTGAAACACTCTTATCATCTACAATTTCAAAGCAGAGAAAAAGGCCTAGTTAACCAATGTATGGTTAAATGAAAATATACTATATCATTAGTTATCTTTATAAAATCTTGTAAAAGAATATTTGACTGAACAAAATATCATAGAAAATGTCAGGAAAAAAACTGATACTAAGATAAAACCAAGAATTCTTCACATAAAGACTTTAACACATCTAGTAGCAGAGTATTTTTTTAAATTT
Source organism: Pyrrhosoma nymphula (assembly GCA_963573305.1). Taxonomy (NCBI): domain Eukaryota; kingdom Metazoa; phylum Arthropoda; class Insecta; order Odonata; family Coenagrionidae; genus Pyrrhosoma; species Pyrrhosoma nymphula. The sequence continues at coordinate 24,779,693 of OY754336.1, read as the reverse complement.
TGTTTGGCGTTTTAGATTCCAGAAAGAATCATCCCCTTCAGGAGTACCTAAATTAATACAATTCAGTAAGATGTAAAAGTTATACGTTTTTTCATTACCTAGGAATGTATCATATTTGCTGTTGTATATTTTCCGTTTCAAACATTTTCATAAATATGTAGCTCGGAAAAATATGTCAGCCTTTTTCATTTTTTGGTAGCCATTCATAATAATTTCGCATCTACGGGGAGTCAAGAAATAAATGGTGACGGTTTGCTCGACGGTTTTTACAATCTAAAACACTTCGCTCATTCAGCACTCTAATTTGATAGCCACTTTACAAAAAGCGAGGTGACGCAACTCATGGAATCTTTTCTGTTTGTTGATAAAGGAGGAATTGCGCCGAGAATTTTTTATCCACGGATCAATATACCAAAATGGGAAAAATTTATGTTAGTAGGGTTAGGTGTATTTTTTTGTGAGTGTGTCTAGGCCAAGCACGCAATGATTTCACGACCTATGCAAATTTATGGCACGAGAGATTTTATGGGATGCATGAGGGCTTGATGCAATAACCTACGATAAAAACTGACGACCAAAACTCCGCTTCCCACGCTACTCAGCCATGTTTTCTCGACCAAGTTTCCGCTTCATGGCGGAGACTATGAGGTCAGGAATAAATTGCCACCGTGCGGAGCACTCCAAAAATAAAATCAAATCCCAGGACGGATAACGATGCTTATGAAATACCACATCGAAAAAAATGACCAACTACATTTATTTTTGCCTGCTCGATAAATACCCGCATTTGGCCGTCCGGTTCGAATTCACAAAGACATGCCAGGAGAGGGTAGTTCAGATGCATTCCTCCGGCAATGAGAGGACATTTTTTGACCGATTTTTATCCTCGCCTTTTTTGGCTGACTCTCGGAAACGCTTTTATATTTCAATTTACGTAACATGGAACTGTGAGCGTGAAATTTTCTTCACATCCTATGAAAATGGAGACATGACAAAGAGTAGGCTTCAGTAGAAGGCAAATGTTTTCAATGAAGGAAGAAATAAAATCAGAGACTAAATAACCCTCAAATTTTAAATTGAATACATACTTATGTATGTAAACTAGTGATATTTGGATATTCGTCTAATTCAGAATATCTTTGGCAAGCATCTTTTACATCTTCAGCATTTGAACTAAAGGTGTAATGGATGGTATTTAGGTGATTTAGTATTACTGTAAAGTGATTATACTTGTGATTTTATGCATAATATTTATATTTTAGGGAGATTCCAAAGAATTATCTCTTGAACAGATAAACTTGAAAATTTAGTAAATTTGTTAGTTTGTTGCAAGGATACAATTTCAGAATTAAAATTTTATTTCTTGCAATGTAGCTTCATCTCCCTACCTAGACGCATGATATAAAATGTGCATAACTGTTTCGTCAAATTTCTATTGAATGAGACTCACTGAATATGTTGGGATAGGTAGTGATGTTTAACATTTGTAAAATAATCAATTTAAATCATAAATCCTAGGTTGATCATTTTGTAACATAAAAAAGTTATGCAATTTAGCGTTTTCTACCATATTGGAGAAAACTGTAATTACAAGTACGATAAATTTTAAATTATGAATATATACTCCAAAAAGCATAAAGCATAACGTTATATATAAATAAATTCCAATACTATATTTAATCTTTCTTTTGTTTTATTTTCGGTATGAGTTGGTTTTACCTAGTATTTAGTTTCGTATCACCTATTCGAATTTCGAACTGATGTTACGAAATCAATCATTTCTATCGAATTTGTTTTTCGTTTTATTTCTATAGTATTCCGTTGGATTCACATTTGAATCCCAGTATTTTAAGTCTTGCGTGATTGATGCGACCATTGCCCGGTAATATATGGTTGGAGCTTGCATCCTTCGTCTAATGTGGGTATTACCCCTCGGAATTCTCAGATTTGGGACCTTGATGACGGGCGTCAAATAAAAACTAACGAGCAAATACTCATTAAATTCACTTCAATGAGAGATGCAAAAGTGAGCCACTGAATATAAATTCATTCATTGGAATCTGGATATTAGGGAAAAATGCATTCACTAAATTTGAATTCATAAATGAATAAACTTTGGACTCCAAAAAAAACAATAAAGGTTGGTACAGCTAAGGCCAAATAACTTAGTTAACATTAAATATCGTCAGGAAATATTTACTGAAAACTTATTCAAGAATCCTTCCTTTAAAAAAAAAACCTATTCTTCTTTATAGTAATGATGACTTAAGTCTTTTTATTACATTGTACATAAACATTGATTAAAACAAATGCCAAATAAACATTCGACGAGCGCTTTGAATGTGAGCACACGGAGGTTTGGCACTTGAGCAAACCCGTCACAAAAATCCAACGAGAGGAATGATCGGGATTCTAGAATGCTTCTTTGTTCATCTCTAAAAAGGCTTCGTTACAGACGAAACGAATACTCCAGTCCAGTTTCTCGATTCAGTGCACTATAGCGCATACCATTTTGCACTTATATTCATCCGTGACTCCTCGTGCCGTAGCGTTTCACATAAGTTTTCCATCACTACCGCTCTCTGACAACCCCGAATCAATTTGAAATTAATATTGAAATTTATGATATACATCTGCCTCACTGGAGTGCATGCAAACGAAGTTGTACGACAAATGAAATATAGTATAGAAAAGGGCGATGCATGAATGCAAAACATTACGGGTAAATGGTATTTGCATGGCCAATAATTGAAATTAGATATTCTGTGACAATCGCATTTATTTCGCAGAAATCCTCGACTTAGCATAAATGTTGCGTTTATAACAAATGCTAATAATAATGTATACAATGCAAAATCATAAATACCTATCTTGAGTGTATGATTAACTATATATATAGCTTTACTGAACATATCGGGATAATAAGTAAATTAAATAGCCTTTAGTAAAGTGAAATGCTATACTTTATTAGTGTATTTCTCCTGTTGGCATAAGGCTGAAAGTACTGGCAGGAGAAATTCCAGCGTAAATCTCCAATTTCACTCAAAAAATCTGCGCAAAGAGTTTATTTTATATTTATCCAACAAAAATAACAAGAAAATGGCAATGACAAAACAATAAAATACATGGTCATAATTTTACGATATTTAGAGAGTCAAGCAATTTAACGAACCAAACGTCGGGGACGTACCAAAAGTTGTCCAAGGGGAATGCGTAATAGAAATATTGACGATGAATTGGATACAGCGTTGATTATTAAAATGATTTAACGTACATTTTTCTATAAACTGGCCTCAGATACCTACCATGTAACATGCCTGTAATGCCACATTATAGTACTGAAACTAGGACGTGCTTGAAGATTCATTGATAAAGTAGAAAGGACAATGAGTGTAAATGAATGAGGAGAATGAATTAAGGGCTGGAGAAGGTAATGTTGGCGAGTAAAATTGGTGTATTGAAAAATGAAGTATCGATGACAGCGAAACTCAATAATATCTCGGACACAACTACTAATTGAAACTGATGGAATCATTGATTGCGGGAATAAGCACCTTGCTACCTCAAGATTGTGTCACACGCACATATTACTTAGAGATCCTTCCAATTTTGCGTCTTCTGTGATGACTAGGAATCTGCTGCGCGTTTCAACGCGAGGAAACTCTCAATTTTTCATCCAATGTTGAACCGACATAATTTTTTTAATCTCCGACCAAAGGAGCGTAATCCCATCCGAAGATATTGTCTCGTAATTTGGAAATAAGAGACTAAAGATTGCATATGTTTAGCGCTTTTTAACTATAGAACGTCATTAGTCCAACCGACATTATTTTTTCTGTAAGGAGCATAGTAAACCACGTAAAGTATGGATGCTTGTAGTCCTGCTAATTAGACCTAAATCACGAGCAGCAGGTGGTGGACAGATATAATGTTTGGAAGTATTTAGGTTTTGGAAGGAATTACACATCCCTCTTCCTGTGCGGGTTCTTTCCTTCAGTGTTTTTTTCACCAGGGATTAGGCAAAAACCTTTAACTTTAAGAGATAAATCTTTCTTATTATTTTTAAATATTGTATATACTGTCATGTATGATTTATTGAGCGTAGAAGTTATGACGTGTAAGGTTTTCACCTAGCAAAGTTTAAACTGCTGATCTCAAATCGTTAATCTGTAAACTTAGTGATTTAATTTCCTTTTGCCATGAAATTTTATAAAATATTTATACTCAATTATAACATATTTGATGGGCATACATATTTGATGTTTTATGATATCTGTTTGTACCATTTTCTATCGTGTGATGTTGGGTTGGATAGAAGAGGGTCACTAGAGTCTCAATCTCACTAGAAACTAGAGTCAAGTCATATAGCCATTTGTCTATTTATAGTTAAGGGCTGCTTATTTCTTAATGTTTTAGGCACAATAGAGTTTCTATCTCTGCATAGGAAGGCTATAACTATTGTCTCCAGGGGTATACGCTGAAAGGAACGCACAAAAGAAATAAGTTGCCGCAACTTCGAGCTGCACAAAAAGAATAGCGCCGGAGAAATATCGTTCCGTAAGACGGTGCAGCCAGAAGCCAGGTGCAAGATAACCCGCATCTTATTTGACCTTCCGACCTCCGCCTTCTGTCCCTCTCACACCTCAAGTCTTTCTGTTCCGGCCTTTCCTCTCCTTCGTAGCGCAATAACTCTCTCTTTTGGGACAGAGTTATCTAATGCCTTTGGGACCATGGATTAATTCCTTTCTTCCTCACCCACCTCCTTGTCCGGACCCCCTCAGTAGCCTCTACCCGAGCCCCTCACATTACAAAAATCAACAACCAACCATCTCGGTTCTTCCACCGCATTGAACACGAGTGATATGTGTGCAATTGCGGGGCAACTACGGACCCAAGGGTGGCAAGTGGGGTGTAAACCGGTGAATGCACTTTGGTAGGGGGGATCAGGGAATGAAATTAATGCCTCAATGCGGGGGAGGGAGTCCAAAGAATGGACGGCCTCCCTCATTCCCTCTCCTTCTCCTTTGGGGGAAGCCTAATGGTCTCCGATCACTACCAGATATAGTCGCCTGTTCTTTCTGGCCGCCCACATTGTATGCCATACGTCGCAAAGAAATTGTGGATGAAATCCAAAACGAGCAGCTCTTCCACTTAATCCTGCTTATTTAGTATTGTAGCACTCGACTGAGCGCCTTTTCGTCTTTACCAAAGTGTGGATCGTGATTTCGTTGAAAACTCTCGGGCACTGCCGGGATTCGAACCGAAGTTCAGGATGCGAAGCCAGTACTCTAGCCACGGCACCTACCAGAGCCCCGGAGGATAAGTATTGTGAGGAAACCATACACACCCATCACGCCATTTTCTTTCGGAATAGGTTCAGTCTTAGAATTTAGGTACTGCGGTTAGGTTTTGGTGAAAGCTTCCGCGGATTTTTTCCACGGAAAACTGCGGTTAGGCCGAGGAGGCTTCTTTTGTAATAATTTCCTCCTCACTGTCCTTGCATACTTCATTCGCTTGTGTTGATTCATACATTTATTCATACATGGTCTCTGGTTTAATACTATTAATATTCCTTTTAAATGCCTCATCCACAGAAAGTTTTTAAGCTCCATGTTTCCATACACATAGCACACTTCCATAAAATTTTTCATTCCTTTGCGGTGAAAAGCTTACCTTTTTGAGCATGCAGTTGAAGCAAATTTACTGACTATTTGCAAAACTTTGGGCGGTATCTGTTGCACACCTGTAAAATGTTTTACTATCGAATGTTTTGAAACGTATCAGAAGCAGAGACTACTCGAAAATAATAGCATTTTGAAGCATTTTGCTTCCGAGACTGTTGTAGATACTGTGTTAATTTTCAGTAACAACTTTAAACAAAGATTACCTCAATTTCTAATTATATTTTGGTAAAACGCATGCTTTTAAGAAAATAATTGGAAAGAATTCGTCCATTATTTGAAAAACGTTTGGCTGCGACTATTACCCTTGCAACTGTGTACCTACAGAATTCCACCTAATTGAAGGTTACCAAGCGTTCCACGGTCTGCACAAAAGCGTTTCATTCATCGTCACTCGTGCAAACTCAAGTTCGCTGATTTTCTCCAATGTGTTCCGGCTCCAAAAGCTTGATTAGAAAATTCCCGTTAAAATCTACTTGAATAGTATTGAGAATTTATTTCGATTATGTCTGGAGTATTCCATGATATTAGAAACGTGAGGCCAGAGACAACCGTGCCCTCGCACCAATGAAAACGTCTCATGGATTTGATCAAGTGCACCAGATAGAGAGATAGAGAGAGAGAACTAGTGCTATCTCCCTTGCCCACCCCCCCTTACTCCCTCCTTCGCTCGTGTTTTTTGTATCTTTTTCACTGCATCAGTCGTAGGGAGCGAGGGACAGAGTCCGCTTACTCCCTTTTTTCCATCTAGGAATGAAAAAAAAAAGCTATTAGCTTTCTTCGAAGACTCTTAATTTTTCTTTATTTTGTTTTCACTTCCTTAATGAAATTCGTCGGCGAGGCCGAAAAAGTTAAATTGATTTCTTGAACGCCTAATCATTTGGAGGTGGAGGTGGGTTGGAAGGTAAGGAGGCCGTTTGAGAGTGAAAAAAAAGCAATTTTAAGTTTTTTCTTCCCTGCTTATTCTTTTGTTTTTCTGCGCTGGTGAACGGAACGAGGTTAACGGTCGGTAATGTATTCATTATGGGATAGAAAACGGCAAGACTTTGGCGAAGGCGTCGAAATTGCCCGGGAGCCGAAATTACGTGTTTCGTGGTTCAACTTTAATTGAATTCTTTAACTTAGTTTCGTCGAGCCAAACTTATGAGATATTCTTTTCGTTGCACCAGATAGTGCTTGCGAAAAACGCTGAATATGAAATAAATGGAATTTGAATGGATGGACGTGGAAAAACCTATCAAACTGTTCATCTAGGCAAAACCCTATGCATAACTTAATTCATGTAAACTTTAGTCATGTCAAGGTTACACAATTATTCGTTAATAGAGCAAATAAATAAATTCTCGATGAACCAAAAATAAATTTCTTGCTGGAAAAATATTAAACGAACTCTTACATGCTTAATGAATCGTCAAGACGTCAATTTTTAAGAATAAAAATTTTCTTTTTAGCATTTTATATTATACACATATATACCTACATATCTACATACATTATACATCACATTATCGTGGAGAATAATTTGATGACATCAGGTAGCCTTGAACCTAGGAAATGATTTCCTTAATGCTGATAGTATGTCCTGGTTGCATTTACACGAAAGGAAGAAAGTTTCAATGAATAATCATCATAATGAGTAATCGATGGGTTATCGTCATAATAATAATTATATAAAATACAAACGCCTGATGATGATTATGATTACTCATCGAAACCCGGGTCGTGTATGTTATTAAATGAAAAAGTGGTTGTTGTAAAAGTCAAGTACTTTAAAAATAACAATGATATACCACAAAGTTACCCTGGAACAAGTAAATTTTGGAAGACAGAATATTCTTGAGGCTTAGAAGCACATGCAAACATTTCTAAAACACGTCACTGCATTTAGGTTCTTAATACCGGTTATTAATTCTTGCGGTTTGTTAGTATTCTTAATTTTCAAATATATATAACTATGGAATTTTATGTATCCGTGGAATAAAGAAGAGTGCTCAGTAGTGTTTATTTGCGAATCGATCAATGTAGCTTTAGTGGGAATTGAAAATGTGTTTCACTGAACCGTAAGTGGGTGTGGTGTGCATGGAAACCTTCATGGAAACTTCATGAAGAGGAAGAATAGCGTACGGAGAATCGATCGCCCTTATCCTACGGCAAGCTGCACACGAAATTTCTTTCCTCCCAAAGGGTATTTTCCCCCTTAATACTCTGATTCATTCAATTACTAGCCTTCTTTAGAGTTTCAGATGTAATCCAAAATTGGGCGTGAAACACTAATTGCTTGGACATTGTTTAAAGCCAAGGTTCATTGAGTGCTTGCTTTTTTTTAAGAAAACAATCTGTCGTTGGATTAAAAATTAGTTCCACATTTCTTTTTAAGTGTATATGATGATTGTTTGCCACTGATACTCTCCCTGAGGTGTTTATCTAGAAATAATGAGCCATAAATACGTTTGTATTTAAACCTGCCTTGTAAATGAAGAAAACACTCTCTGTAAATTAGGCTATATATTTGTATGCAACCAAATTCAAATTAGGGGATTGTTTAAAAAAACTATTATGAATGTTTGAATTATATATATATATATATATATATATATATATATATATATATATATATATCGTAACTCTCCAATCTCTTCCAAGTTCACCCACGCCCCTCCCTACTTTGTTGCAATCCCCTTCTAGATATTTAGGCGCGACACCTCGTGCCCATCCCCGTCCCTCCCATATACCACAACTTCCCCTCTCTTACTTTCTTTCCCCGCTTCCCTTCCCCTACCTTGGAGCGGTAACTCGCACTTTTTCTCAAGCTGACGAAGAGCTTACAGGCTCGAAACGTTCCTAGTAAGTCGTCTCTTTTTACTTTTCTTTCCCCACCCCCTATCCAGTGTATTTTTATTGTTGAGGCCTATTGGCGAAACTTTCCCTGTGTGTATATATATATATATATATATATATATATATATATATATATATATATACACACAGGGAAAGTTTCGCCAATAGGTAGCCTTATATAGCCGTATATATATATATATATATATATATATATATATATACACACACACAGGGAAAGTTTCGCCAATAGGCCACAACAAAAAATAAAGGACTTAGTAGTTGTAAAAACGGAAATTAGGCGTCATTGACTCCTATTTTTTCTCATAAATAAAATGTAAAAAAGTAAATCATCGTGGAAAATTAATTTTTTAAATTTTTTTACCACCGGCTCTATGCCTTTTCTTCCTCAAAGACGTATTTGCGTGAATGTAACGAAGCAAGAGGTGCTTCGCCGCACCACGAGCTTCCGAAAAATTCTTACTAATCCGCCGATGAATTCGGAATTCTCTCGGTAGCTATTAACTTTTTGTGGAAGAATAAATTAGCAATACACCTCATACTTTATTCGTGGGGCCAGCCATTTCATAGCAGGAAAAATAATTCCATGGATAGTAATTACGACTATCGCTTGTCTTGTGTTTTTCACTCCCTTGACCGCTGAAAGGGGCGGAGAGGGTCGTTACGCAGGAAACGGCGGTGATGATGCAAATGAGGAGATTCACCGATTGCTATCTCTCGCTCTGAATTGATGCGTGAAATATGCGATAAACATTTGGTGCGTGACTCCTCATTCCCTATAGTGTATGAGTTATAATCTAAAATTATGGCCCTGGTTTTCACTGCCGTTTAAACTTGGTAGCAGGGAATTGGTGATGAGTGAGTATAGTCGGAAAATGCTGTCATTTTGCTGGAGTCCTCTATACCATAGGAATCCATTTGTTTCAATAGACCAACTTCCCTCTGGACAGTAATGAGAGACCCAAAGACGTATTTTACCCTTCACATTGAATACATAAGGAGACTATATATTATATTTTCCCAGAAATGTCAATCGCAGAAATTTCTGTAGAAATAAATAAAAATAAATTTTCACCGTGAGGATGAGATTTATCCTTAAATTATCAATCGAAAACATTTCCATAACATGTTCCAGGTGTAGCAACACGAGCGTTTCGACTAATTAAGTATCCTTATTCTGATGACACATGAACGGAAAAAAAACAATTCCAACTTGATTTTGGAAGAGTACCGAAGCTATAATAGTTATTATAATGAAACGTATTGTATTGCTCTCCACCGGTTAAATTCCCTGATATTATCGTCTGCTACATTCACAAACGAATACCTGTAATTCATCTCGAAATCATTGACTCGCGGCGCTAGTCCATAATTTGCACCTTTGCTCGCGTTTTTAATGGGGATACGGTTAAAGAGTTAAAAGCAATTTTCCACTTTTAAAAGTTTTAAAAAGATTTTATTACGACCTAGGTTTCGATGTTTTACGTATAATCTTCAGATCTGAAGATGATGTGTAAAGCATCGGAACCTAGGTCGTAATAAAATCTTTTAAAAACTTTTAAAAGTGGAAAATTGCTTACAACTCTTGAACCGTATCATATTGAAATTCCACGCCTTATCGCCTGAATCTTCGGAATTAATTTTAATGAGGAGTTGATTCCCTCTCATAATATAAATCTAGGCACTATTCATTGAATGCTTGATCTCTTAAAGTCTCAACTTGCCCAACTTTACACCAATGAACTTGAAGCCATTCCTGAGGAATAAACAATTCTTAATACTTCTATAAATAGATACTGAATGATGGATTTTGCTCTCATTTGCTATTTTAAGAATATAAACAGATACAATGACTGGTGTAACTCTTAGATTATTCAATCTTTAATTAAATCACAAGTATTCGATTGCGTCGTATACTTATTTTCACATAAAAAGTGAATTCAACATGAATTAACGTTCATGGAAACATTAAAGAATGAAAAAGTCCGATAGGATAAGTCAAGTAACTTTTAGCAATGTCTCTTAAAGTACTGGAAAAAGAAATTTGTTGAACATAAACTACGAAATATGTGGATAGCTATAACGCATACAATTTGAATCCCAACTTGTTAAGAAACACACCTTAAAATATTTTCATCTAAATTACCAACTAGCTCAGCCAATTTATTTAACCATTAATAAAAAATGTAGAGCTTTACTTATGTCAAGAGTCATTTCCGATCAAGTGTGAGAAGCAGGTGGCATTGTGAATGCATCCGAAAAAAGATTTTCAGTTAAAATGTTTCGTAAATCCTTATGGAACCTGCTTTAGAAATAGCCAAAATTTTATAAAACTGAAGGACAGCTAAGTACTCCGTTTACTAAGCGGAGTAAAATTGATACTTTTTACGAAGTATCAATTACCAACTTTTACCATGGAGCAATTAATTTGGAAATAATGGAGCATTGACAAATTTGGAAAGGGAAACCTAATATCATTCTTTAATTTTTTTAAAGTCAGTCACCGTTGTTACTGGGTAATGTGTGCTTGAGGGTGATTCATACTCAACTGTTATTTCAGCCACAGAATAGGAGATTGAAAATCGATTGAATAACACAAGAATATGAAGCTAACGCAGGAATCCTGGATCATTTTGGCAGTGGTATTCTCCACCTCCGGCTTTAGACGCTGTTACGAGCGCGCGCACAGCTAAAATCCGAATGGCAAATTCTTTTCTCATTTATTCATTCCCACTCGAGCCCATCGCTTTTTATATAAGGGGATCCCACACCTATTCCGCCATCCCAGCTATCCAACGTCCCTCCAAAAGCACAACCTTCCCACCCCTGCGCTCGGGTACCCTTTATAAGATATCCTCCCATTCTCCTCCTCCCTTCCTCGACCTCCGGACGTGAACAGCACAGGCAATTCAATGTATGGGAGGCAAACGCGACACCCCCCCCCCCCAACCCCCTCAACGCGCCCCGACGGACTACCGCCTGGTCGCAAGGGGGCGGGAAAAGGGAGTGGCTCCGTGGCATCAGGGCTGGGACCGACCGCTTCCCTTCCACTTGCCCAATTACACTCCGATTACCTCTTATGCCCAGTGTGCAAGGCGACCGGGAGGAAATCAAATTCCGTAGCTGATTCGAACGAGGCGAGGGGGGCCTCACCATCCCACTGCACACACCCCTGGACCCAACCCAACCTTTACCTCCCTCCCCACCCTACCCCTGCCTTTACCGCCGACCCCCTCCGTCCCTACTACTGCACCTCCATGCAAACCCTCAAATGCGTCCCCGACTCCATCGCCCCTTCAAACACCCGTACTTCCCGACGAACCTTCCCCCCTCCGCCCATCACCTAATTCGCCAATCTAACTCCTCCTCCTCCGCCGGCTGGCTACCTTTCGCTCCTCACTCCCCCTCCCACTCCACCTCCCTCCGCGCACACACTCTCTCGCCGGCCCTGATTCGTCTTCCCAGACGTCCCATTCTTGCCTGCTATCTTTCCGCTTCCACTCTCTTCTTTGCACCGCGTTCCTCCCTTCTTCCTCGGTGCCGAGCCTTTTATAATCTTCTTTTATTTCTTTGCCGTGACGGAAATAAGAGCATCCTACTTTTTTATGCATCGTTTGTATGTGCTCGTGGTGTTTAATCTCCTGACGGTTTCTCCATTGTTTCGTTCCGCTCAAATGATTCAATTTAGTCAGAATGAAAAGAAGTCATTGAAGGTTGTCGACGGATTTGAGTCCGAACATATTGGTTGGGGGATGGGATATTCCAATTCGTTTACCTGCTCCCTTTCTCCCTCCTCTCCCAGATGAATGCGATAATTCGTACCGTCTTCAATGCTTTTTACCTCTCGTCTAAATTTACAGTCTTGAAAACGCAAGTACGAGCTACCAGGGAATCTTTTTTAACACCACTTGGCTTAGCCTCAAGAGCGCAATTTTCTTTGAGGATCCAGGGGTTGCCAATACTTTTACATATCATATAATACCAATAGGAAATATAATTTATAATTGAGGAATATCAATCCATCTATCCTACTGTTTTCAGAAAATTTAAAATGCTCTTCAAGTTAAAGTTTTACCGATCTTAGTGGAATCCTATGTGGTGCTTTGCAGCGGTGGCAATTCTCAGCTTTTCCATTGAAAATTCGACATTCAATCGAATGCTTGTCACTCGACAAAAATTGTATTGAAGTGTTACGCTTTAAGTGACTGCAAATGGAAGACCGCATACCAAATAATAGCATGGCAGAGAGAAGCATGTAGATGTATGCATGAATGAAAGCCAAAGTGTGTCTAGTTACGTCCTGATTACACCGATCCTCATCAATAAAAATATCGCAGCTTCGCGAGAGTTCACTCGAACTTTATGTTCGTATATTTATGAAATTTTAAATTTAGGTTTGAATTATACAGACATCATTTCATATCAAACTTATAGTGATATCCAGATACGCTCATCTGACCCCTCCTTCCCCGCGGTGAAATAAGTTAACTATGTCACCGGCGAAGCTTCATTTCCAAAGTTTTTTTTCAACGCACGAATGAAAACCCTGAAGAGTGCAGTTTTCACGGCGGAATCCGGAGGTACAAAAGCTTTTTAATGCCATTAGAGGAGATATTCCGAGCAAAAAGTACTTAGCCATAACAATCTGGAAGTCTTTGTAGTGAAGCAGTCTGATCGTTGGACTGGCTAGTCAAAGCAAGTGTAACAAATCGTAATCCCAGCCATATTGAATATATCGGCGTTGAATATTTTGAAAGCAACCACGTGCGTGTAGGGAGTCCTGTATTTAGATTCCACATTGTTCGGGTCGAGAGGTAGCAACAATTAAGATGCGGCGACCACGACCTGAGCGCGTGATCAAACTAAAACCAACCAATAGCCGATAGCAGCAAAACACTATTGCTTAAAGTTATGAACACCTGCACACGAAGGGAAACGAGGGGAAATTCCTTACAGAACATTTTAATAGAAGGACGGAGGAAATAAGCAATTATACAGGCAAGTTACTCTATGCGGGGCTGGCAGTTTAAACAATAAACTAAGATAAAGGTCGAATCCACGCCACTCGCTGCAGTGAAATTACGTCACAGAAATTACAGAAACCTGAAGAAGTATTTGTACGTAGTGATTTCCGGTATGAGGGAGGCATTAGACGTACTGTATAACGAAGTAAGCCGAGGTCAGCTGGAACTACCCGAGACATAACCAGGGAGCAGTCAACTTTGCGGCCGAGTACCTGTAGCGAGACAGCGGTGGACGTTAAATGCGGGATTTCCTTAGCCAGCCGAGGGATCAGCGCAGAGCATGTGTGTCATGACGACATCCACTAATGAAGTCACTATATATGTATGCATGTAATCATAATTAATTGGTAAAGGGTATTTATTTGTGCAGGTGAATCCATTTGTGTGTAAAAGGGAAGTGAATTGTGAAGTGAAGTGTGAAAAGGGAAGACTAGCCGTGAAGGAAAAATAGGAATTCCCAAGGGGAATTGTCACTGTGGCCCAAAGGGCGAAGAAACAGATGTGATACACTTGACAAGGGTAAACAAATACACCTAATATTGTGATTCCATGTATAATTTCTATTTCATTGAGTTACGTGTCGTATTTATGTAAGTTCGTACGGGCAAAAATTGATCCCTCGATGTGGAGAGAAATATAAAAAGTGAATAAATGGAGTTCTAAGTTTGAAAAGAATTAGAAAGTGTTCTTATTGATAGAATACATAAGTCATCGGATTTTTTAATATGTTAACATTTGGGATCCAGAAAACTGAGGGCAATCACGTTTTTTGTAAATGTTACAATGTAAGATATTAAATGCCCTACTTTTCCGTAATCACCAGCTGTAATTTACAACTTAGGTGACCACCTTCATTCACACAACACTGAGTACAAGAACCAAACTCAAGACTTTCCATGCAGTCAATTGTTATTATTTGATTAAATTACCATTTTTCCTGTGAGATTCAATTTTAAAATGAATTGCTGCTTTAAGCTCGTTGAATACAAACCTAGCGTATGGTTAAATGCTTTCCGCTTCATTGGTATTGCTTCGAAGGGAAAACAAACAGGAGTCCTCATGTCGACCAATTGCACACACAAACAGACATGCAATATCTCTAGTTTTCCCTGCAAATAGATTGGAGGAAGACACCCCGGGCTTCCAACTTGGTAGCAGCGCTGTTCATCACCAACGTTTCGAGGGCTAAGCCTTCCTTCTTCTCCAGGGTGAGAGGAGACTTTGGAAGAGGACGTCTCACTTATCCCTCGACACAATGGTGCAGGAACAACGCTCTTACTTGGTGGGAAACTCAGGATCTTATCCTTAAGTAACAGAAATGACGATGCAAGAATACGTAAGGGAGAGTAAAAACTAAACGGCTCTTAATTATTATTTGATAAAATGATAACTCATGACTACGGACTGACTGATTGCTCATGTACTTCTCCGCAAAGTTCAATTAAAATCATTTTATTAGCAAATTAGCGTGAAAATTAACTCGAAATCGATAGGTGTTAATTACCCTACGATTTATAGAGAATAATTTCATTCCTCTCGGAAAAAAGCAAGGACTCGTAGTCTGCAGTTGTACTAGCTCTTCGTCGCACACTAAATTTCATCATTATAACAGATAATTAGCCCCACTCATTCTGATTAAGCACAACTTCCATCACTCTTAAAGCTCGTAATGTAATCAACAATTACTTTTATTTTCCACTTTAAAAGGCACCAGAGAGTGAAAAATGAAACCAACATCACCGCATCGTGGGTTTAGAACTACTGGTCAACGTAAAAGCCTTATGATTTCATTACCGATTTCGTTGTTTTTTCTCCCTCTCTTCGCCATGCGCTTCTGAAAATATGCATCAACAACGTTTTTTGAGTTTCAAACCACTCTAAGATCCCATTGTTTCTCAGCCAACCTAAAATGGGCTTTGATCTCAAGAGGAGTTCACGCATCCGCAGCCGCATGGTTCTGCTCTGCTTTGAGGGAGCGAGTTTGAAAAAAACAAAAGCGGAAATAATTGTTTAGTGCGGGAGCAGCGGGATATAAGTGGTTTTGCGCGTTGGGCAGGTTGGACGACGCAGAGATGTAATTGAGGAGGGAAGTCAGGAGAGAGAGAGAAAGCTTGTTTGTACGACAAGGAAAAATATGCCCGTATGATAATAAAGAACAGAATTGCACTGAAAGCGGTGCGATTTAAATGGGGCTACCTACTGCTCACACGCATGGGGGAGACGAGCTTGAAAAAACTAACCCTCGTTCCTACAACACTCTCTCATGACGGAAATAATGCAGGCAATGGACCATGCAATCACACACGTGCTCGCATGCAAGTTAAACTAGATTCCGTGTTTATACTCAAGCGGGAACAATGCACAACGCATGCTTCCCTTCCTAAACGATAATGCATAGCAGGGAATAGGGAATAATATACGAGGGACTGTGTGATTCAAAAGCGTATGCCGAGGTTAAATTAATAGTCTTCACATTCTCTTTCCTCTAAAACTTTGTTTATTAATCTTACCGCATCATTTTTATATTCCATTTCTTGCTGCTCGGCAGAATGCGCCTATGGTTTTAGCTTTTCGTTGTCCTTCACTATCCATAAAAAAATTATAATACACTATTTCTTCGATCCAATGCCCATCCCACAAGCGGAAATTACCTTAAACACTTGGTATTATATCATGCTTGAGTCAATACACAATGTTAAATGTTCACTGTAATTAACCAATGGATGCATAAGTGTTGAAAAATTTGCTTTTAGAAACAGTTCACTTCCGATATATGTTTTGCCAGACTTATTAATGTGTAATTTTGAATAATTAACAGCCGTTCTTTCCGAATGATCCAGCAGATAAATAAAAAACTTTCTGATTTATATTAAATAAATGAATTTCCTTTACCCAATGATGGCAACAAGTAAAACCATAATACACTTTGAGTAAGTCTTTTATAGTCTAACCTTATTCGACTTGTACACCTCAACAGATTCCGATGAATAATTGACTTCACCTCCGTTTTTGTGCGGTTTTGGTCAAATATTTGTTCATCAAATAATCAGAAACAAAGCTGAGGCTAATAAAGTTAAATAAAAAAATCTGTGACTTAATTATGCCTTTTGAAAAGCAAAGCCATCCAGCGAATATTATGTCAGGGATCTTTCGGGCTTTGACACCGTGTACTCAGGTCCATGATGGCAAACGTTTCGAAGCTCGAATCGAGCATCGTCCTCAAGGCAGAGGTGAATATCACCTCGGCTCTGTGGATTCCAGCTTCGATACGTCGGCCATCATGGACCTGAGTACCCGGTGCCAAACCCGAGAGATCCCTGAAATATACATTCGCCGGGAAAGCCTGAAATCATACATCATCGAATATTATCTCGCAACAAGTATGTGGTAAGCTATGTTGGGTTTCTACAGGGTACTAAATGTAAGTCTCAGGAAAAGAGCTGTGATTATAAAAGAAAATAGTTGAGTACAAACCACGGAGACTAATATTTTTCCATATCTTTAATAGAAATTTCCCATTTTCAGATTGCAATGCCTTCTTCTTCCATTCATTAAAATTCGTAAATTTTATCTAAAATCGAAGACGTCACTTTGTGGAATCTTATTATCCTCATCATGGCTGAATATAAGGGTGGGAGGGCAGAAGATAGAGTAGGTCGAGCAATTTACGTATTTGGGTAGTATTTTGGAGGCGAATGGGTTTAGTGGTAAGAACATCAGATGCATAATTTCGCTTGCTAAAGAAGCATTTTCAAAGAGAAGGGAATTGATGAGGGGGGGGGGTCTAAGAAGAGACGTAAAGAAGAGGCTGGTGAAAACTTTAATATGGAGCGTGGCGCTATATGGGTCGGAAACTTGGTCATTGCGAAGGGAGGATGTACGTAGACTTGAGGCGTTTGAGATGTGGGTTTGGAGAAGGATGGAGAAGGTAAGCTGGATGGCGAGAAAAATGAACGAGGAGGTATTGGATATGGTCGGAGAGGAGAGGAAGCTTGTGGCAGAGGTTCGGAGAAGGCAGAAGAGATGGATGGAGGAGGTTTTGAGAGGAGACGGCATGTTGAAAAGAGTGATAGAGGGGAGAACACTGGGGAAGCGTAGAAGAGGAAGGAGGAGGATAGGAATTCTGGAAAATATAAGAGGAGGTAGAAGATATGAAGAATTGAAGAGGGATCTAATAACGGGCCATCCTTAGGAGGGAAAGTGAGACAATTTCTATGAGGTTGGGATACAGAATGGGGACTGTCCAAGAACCTACCAATCAGCTGGTAGAATACTTAAATGAATGAAATAATAAAAAAAACTCCACATAATAATCCACACTATTTAACAAAAGAAAGAAAACCACCCTAGGATTCGGCACATTGTGTAATTTCCAATGCACCAAGGTAATTTCCTTGCTGGTTGTGCAACTTGTAGAATTCCGTGAACGGAATGGTATGGTGAAAATAAACAAAAGTGCCCGAAAAGTTCCCGAAATAAGGAGATATACTTGGGAAGTCTAAGGGAAGATACCAACTAGATTTCATTCTGGTGAAGCAGAGATACAGAAATCAATTTAAGTCCAGCAACAGTCCTGATGTGGCCAGTGACTATAAGCTAGTCGTGACAAAGTGCAATATTAAGTCGAAAAAGCTCATGGCACTGCCAAAGAAAAATTGGATCTTGAAAAACTCGTTATTTTGTAAGTAAGGAAAAGCTACCAAGAAAAAGTCAATAGTTTAACAAAAGGGATATAACATAGTCGTTGGCATAAAATTAAAGAAAGGATCACTACAGCTGCAGAAGAAACAATTGGAGAAAGGAAGAAGACGAGGACAAAGTGAATGGCAGCGAAGATACTAGAAGTAATGGATAAAAGCAATGAAATAAGAAGAAATAGAAACCTTGAAGAATCGGGGAAGAACGAAATCAAAAAACGATGCAGAGAAGAGAAGGAGAAGTGAACTAAAGATAATGTGGAATAGATTCAATTTTTGTAAGAAGAGAAAGACAGGACCAAGCAAACTCAAAAATGAAAACACTTCTGTACAAAACAAGGATAAAGTCATACTAAGTTAAAGATAAGGAAGGAAATATGTGGATTATTAACGAAAATGTAGCAGAAAGATGGAGAAAATACGCAGGGAAACTGTACAATGGAGAGGAGTTAGGATAGGAAAATGGACTCATTGAAAGTGAAGTTGGAAAAGAAGAAGATAAATTAGGCCCACCAATAACGAAAGATGAGTTTGAGCATACACTCAAAAGCCTCAATTAAGGCAAAGCGGCGAGAGTGGATGATATACTTGTGAAACTGCTCATGAATTTGGCCGGGGAAGCAAAGTAACAAAGATCTTCTTAGTCGTTAGGGTGTTTTATGAAGAAAGTAACATACCAGGGGATTTTACAACCAGTCTAATTATACCCATTCCAAAAAAAGTAAATGCAGCAGAATGTGGTGACTGCAATACCATATCCCTGTTATTAAACACTTTCAAAATTATGATCAATGGAGTTAAAAGCAGAATAAAAAGAGAAGATACAACAGCATAAGGGAGATGTCCAATTTGGGTTTATTACTGAAAAGGGTACCGGGGAAGACATACTAGCTGTACGTGCTTTATTGGAAAGGTTTCTAGAGATTACCAAACTATTGTATCATATATACATACATTTAGAAAATGCTTTGAAATTGTCGACTGGTACCTTCTTTTCAAGTCCATGAATAGATTAGGTATGCACAGGAGCGATGGGAAATTAATTGCAGAGCTATATATAAAATCAAAGGACAAACTTCAAAATTAATGGAGTTGAAAGGAAGGAAAATATAAGACAAGGGGTGAGACAAAGATTCCCGTGATATCTATAAAATATGTTCCCTGAAGAAAGTATAGAGTAATGAGAAAAAATCAGAGGAGAAAAAAGAAATGGAGTAAAAACCCACGGCATGATATATGCTGATGATATCGTGATAACAGGAGATTCTGAAAAGGAAATCACGAACATGCTAACGGAGTTAATCACTGCATTTAGAATATGGAATACAAAATAAATGCCAAGAAAGCATAATAAATGGTCATGAACAAAAGCGGCATTGTGAGAGGAGCAATGATTGCAATAGAGAATGGGGAAATTGATCAAGTGAGTCTACCTAGGAAGTAGAGTTACAGAGGAACACAGGTGTATTAATTTGGTGAAGCTTTCTCAGGTTTCCAACCGGGTGATGGTGTCCATGTAGGCCGAAGTTTCGATGTCTGACTCAGTCATCGTCATCAGGGCTGATGAAAAGAAGGAAGGTGTATTAATTACATAAAGAAATGGATGCAGTGGTTAAACAGGCCTTCCAAAGTAAAAATGCATTCTGACCGACAGACATACAGATGTAGGACTTTGAAAAAACTTTTGCGAAAACCTTCATTTGGAGCACGCTTCTTTATGGAAGTGAGACCTGAACTGTGGACAAGAGAAAGAGAGACCGCTTAGTGGCAGTGGAAATGAGGATCTGGAGAAGGATGCTAAAGATAAGTTGGAGAGAGAGAGAAAAACACATAAGGAAAGTCCTGAATTAAATAAAGGAAAGTAGAAACGTCATGAAAACCATATTAAACAGGAAAATTAAATATTCATAACACCTATTAAGGCAGAGTAAATGTTTCATATATATTTTGGAGGGAAAGATAAATGAAAGGAAAAGCAGGGGGGGGACAAGCCATCCGTTATGAATGGTGCTCAGGAGCTAATGAAGGTTAGGAGAAATGGACAACTGAAGAGAAAGGCAGAAATTAGAACGAATTGATTGATGATTGCGATGACTTATAAAATTTTAATTACGGCTTAAAAAATCATGCTCACACAAATATTGTGCGGAATAAGTTCGCATGGCCCACCAATGCCTGCCAATCAGTTAAGCCTCTTTAAAGGACTTACAGATGAGTTGGGAAGTAGACATTTGGCAGAAATTGAGTTCGTGACACAGGCAACAACCAAACTGCATGCAAAATTTAAAGTTCTTTTCACTTCATATTTGTTGACTACTTCTACGAAAAGAAAAGCTTTAAATTCGGTGCTTGATTTTCTTCGGTCTTCGGTCTTTGATTTTTTCCACTATTTGCAATGGAGACAGGTACAAATTTTCTCATTTAGATTACTGAAATGATAAAGGTATTAACTATTGCATTTGATTATCCATTAGGCATCTTTGTTTCCTAATAATTGATTTTTAGGCTCCAAAATCATCCATTCATTCATTATTTAAACAATTGAATTTTTAATTTTCTTGGCATTCACAGTAGAGAAATTCAACAAGATTTGCTTGGGATATTTTTCACCCCAACGGCTCCATGAAAGGTTTATTGCCACTGCATGGTACATGCATTTTACACGTAACATTAGAAAAGTTATTTCAATCCTATGGAACTATTTTTATTTTTCTTCTCACGGTTGAATTTCAATGGGAAACCCTCCGCAAGGCATATTCAAAAGTCAAACACGGCTAGAGGAGGAGGTTCTTCCGTCGATGAGCGTTTCTTCTTTTGCATCGAAATTTAAGAGCCTGAATGTTAGGAAATGCGATTCCATCATAATATTTTAAATCGTCTTTTATTCAATAAAATACTCTGCATTATATATATTACGTCTTTTAACACAAGTGCATTGTAATTTTCAAACAATGAATCTTAAAAAAAGGAGAGCGAATTTGAGAATTCGCATTTTCAACAAGGGATTTTTGTAAACCTTTTTGTTTAAAGAATAAGCGCATTCTTTGGTCCTTTTCATCGGTGTAATTTTGCTCTACGTGGTCGGAGACTGCTGCAGGCGCCGGCGCCTTTATCCTCGACGAGCGCAACTTGGTCGAACATCACTCTCCCCTCCTCTTGAATCGCTCCCGTTCTATCGCTTTCCCTTTGAATCTTGCATTAATTAACCTCGTTAGTTCACCGTCCCCCCTTCAACTCCTTTCTTTTCCTCCTCTGCCTCATTCATCGCTCGAGCGTGTTCATGCCTCCGCGCTCCACTCCCTCTGTCGTCCGCCCAGCGAAGGCTACCGTTTGAAATGTGGGGATCGCAATGCGGGGAATTATTTCCGAGTAATCATTCATTGTGGAGTGGGCGAGTGCTTTCTGCCTGGCGTCGCCGCATTAACCTGCAGAAAGTGCGACCGTGGTGAAAGTAAACGAAAGGGAACATTGTCAATTGTCCCTTGCCAAGCTCGAAATTAACCTTGTTTGAAAAGGGAGAACGTGTTTTAATCAAGAGGGGCAAAATAGGCCGCATTCAAAAGAACAATTTAGGGATGAGGGGCCACTAAAGAATCCCGTTACACCGGTTTCATGCTGTCATACATTCGAAAAGTTCAATCGCAATACGCGCGAGCTATGAATAGTTATCGGTGAGGTAGAAAATTGGTTAGTAACTTAAGATAAACTTAAAGGAACTGTCATTGATGTATATTGTATTGTATGGCTATTTTCAGGACAAATTGAAATCTTAAATATTTCAGGCTGACTGAAAGGACACTGAAAATTAAAAAGATGTACGAATCCCTTTTACAGATGCATATACTTTGTCTACAACAGAAACTAAGAGATATTATAATCCCCCAAGGTGCTACCAAAGTTTTGTACCTTCCTTTTCCCACTCTGTTTTCCTACTCTCACGCTTTATCATGTCTGGTGAACTATAAAACCCATTTCTCGCGCTGTTGTGGCAGATATAGGTGTAAAAATATTGTCTAAACTATATACAGAGTTAGAGAAAATCTTGCAAAAATTTCAATGATATTTTTTTATAGTTTTCTTAATATACATATATATATATATATATATATATATATATATATATATATATATATATATATATATATATATATAAGAATTAGACCTAACCATGCATTGAAATTGTATCGTATTGTAAGGGAACTCGAAAAAAAGCTCATTGTAATGCCGTTATAATTCATGCATAGTGGCATCTGGTCAATATACGATTTCAGGTTATTTGAAGCTTGTGTCATAATATATTACTCTTAGCAATGGGCTCAAGGGGTCATTTTTGAAATTTTAATCGATTATTGACATTAATACATACAGCTTGTTCCTTCTGAATGTTAGAAAATACTTGCCGAGGACACCCGTTAAAATGGAAGGGGGAAAGAAAGCAATGAAATCGCTGCCTAAGATACAAATAGTCCTTTACACTTGATTGTTTAAAACGTATAAAGTACCTGCCAAACTATTCAGAACAGTCACTACGATAATTCATCAAACCACAATAAGTTAGGAGGGAAAGATTGGAAGGTTTCTTTTAAATCAAAATATAAATTATTCTTTTCAATACCTATCTATGCGTGCACACTATACAATAAATGTTCGGGAATCGCTCCACCTCATTTCGCTGGTAGGCATAATGATAAATGAAAGCAAACAATACACAGACTAACGTAAAAACATTCAGCTTTAAATATTATCATAATTGCTGAATCTGAAATCCCTTGAGCGGTCCGAGACTCAAACCCTTGGAGTCAAATTGGAAAAACGGTACGTATTCTGATGCATTCGCCCGACTCAAACTCAAATTCTTCGAAGGAAAAATCCAATAACGAGGCTGTCGCCGCTTTGCTAGGAAAGTGGTGGAATCACGTCGTACTTCCTTTTCCAGCGATGGTTCATTAAGGCGCTCACATTGCCATTCACATCTCCCTTCCCTCTCACTCAAGCTGAGGTCCCTGATGTAATTCTTCGCCCTCAAGGAAGCGGAAACTCCTTATATCAGCAGTCGCGAGCAAGCGAGGAACTAGAGCAGGTCACCTCCAGCCACCAACCCCCTCCGACTCCCCTCCCCCCCCCCCCCCTACACGGCAGAGTCTGCATAAAGGAATAACACGTGACTCAAAGAGCTTTGTTTGCGGAATTTATTGCCAAGACAATACACTTCCCTCTTCACGACTAATATGGAATTAGAAGCCTCGCTTCTAAGTCATTCTTAACAAGACCTCTTCCTTCCAAGTCGCCCCTCCCCGCAGGAGTTCGCGAGGAGATTTCTCTGCAAACTCCCTCCACTTCCAAAAGAGCAAAGTACTCGTGTCTCAGCCTACAGCCGCTCCCCTCTTCCACTCCCCATCCACTATCTCCCACATCCAGCCAACAACGCCGCACCTCTCGGAGGAAACGAGTTAAATTCTAGATTAACAGAGTTACCCCTTCCTCCCTAAAATCCTCGGGTTGGGAATTCTGTATCTCATGAAAGGCACTGAACGTGAACGGAAGGAAAGACTGAAAGACGGAACAGAATGTAGGGACGATGGATAGAGGGGATAGTACCTAGTCAACAATTGGTCGCCAACTTCAACCATCAAGTGTCGAAGGTTTCTTCAAGCTAATCTTAATTAGGGTCCACAATTGTTATTGACAAAGTGGGTGGTTATATTCTCTTTGGGTGGTTATATTCGGTTTTTTGTATGGTCAATGCATTAACTTTTGATGCATTCTCCGCCAGTATCTTTGAGTAATAGAATTTTAGTTCAACGTGCTTCGACGGCAAAGGTCTTGCGGACAGGGGAAACAGAGGGATCTCCATATTCGAGCAAAGGACAACGACGCTTAACTTTGGTGACTGATCGGGAACCGGTGTTTCCATCGTGATGGGCCGCTGCTCCAATATTTTTGAACATACTAAGTCTCCCACACGCTTATAATAAACTTTGGGGCATGAGAGTAAGAGGAAGGAAGGAGTGGTATTGTATATAACCATAGGATATAGGTCTTGGAGCGTTTGGTATGGATGAAGACGAATGTCAGACGGTATTGGTCGTGGCTAGTTGTTTTTTTGTGGACGAAGGTGATGAATTTTACATCCTTAATGTGGATATTAATATCCAGGGACGCAATTAAGGAGTCAGTATGGAATATGCGAAGGAAGCTGAGAATAAAGAGTTCCATGTGGAAATGAATGAAGATATAGAAATAACTCCTCTCAAAGTAAGAATTCTCTGGCCTCACGGCCGGACATATAAGTAATTCTGGAATTAATCAACAAAAATGATATCAGCCATGTCTGTTAGATATTATTTGAAAAAAACTCGGGTAATCAGTGGTGGTTCTATATGGCTGGCTACCCAGTGTCGAAGTGACAATAACGACCTCTCCTCCACTCCGCAATCCACTCCCGAATCAGCTGTTGTGTTAACGGGAAGCCAGAGTGAGCGATGTAATTCTTTTTACTTTGCTACTGCAAAATAATGTTCCCTGTTACCGGTTACAATGGCCATGCATTGCGGTATTTTCCCTTTTTTAGTATAAACCTGTAATTCAAAAAACTGTTTTTGTAGTTTTATCACGGGTTGCATACAATATTAATAGTTAGATGAGCCAAAAGCTTACTTAAAATTTTATACCTATTCGGCAAATTTTGTGCCTATCGCCAATGTAATCGATACCAAAGATCCATTGTTAAAAAGTATTCCTTTTAGATGATGAAGCATCCAACAACCGTCATAATTTTGTTCCATGAGCTGAACTACCTGCTACTGCTGTTTTCTGTCACTAAAGATTTCCGTGACTCTCCAGCACTCTCGATAACAAATTTAAAACTACCTCAGAGCAACTCATTTGACAGCTGCGAAACGAACATCAAGTGCAGCAATATCTCACCATTGCTCAATATCCTAAGGGTGTAGAAAAGGATTTGCTTTTAATACCCTTCGCATATTTTTCGAAGTAAACACAGCTGCCGCAGAACGCAAAAGAATTAATTTTAAATCATGGGATCCACACTGCTGAAACAGAATTCATAGTTATGAGCGTTCTCGGCGCAAATAAAAAAAACGTAGGATACGATTAGACATGTATCCCACGATTGGATAGGCTTACTGCGGGCACACCGCGCATAATTCCTTGGGCGAACGATATCCTATGCCTAGACAAGCGCAACCGATGGGATTCCGCGCTCCTCGTGATCTCGAGGCTTTGCTTGTTAACGGCCACCTCCGCTGCCGTGGGGATCGTACGATCCACGTTATCTTGCCGTCGGCAAGCACATCACGCACAACTGCGGGGATTTAAGCGTACGTATATAGATGTATAGATTTAAGCGCCCACCGCGCCCTCTCCCTACTTTGCAAGCACGCGTGCCTTTCATCGACACGCCGAAGGGGGCACGCCTCGCATCAAGTGACGACGCTGAAATTCGTCACGGGGGCAATCCGCACAATGGAAGGGAGGAGATTTCTTAAAGCCTGGCTCTCTTTCCGCCGCCAAAGTCATTTGCCTTTCAATTCATGACGGTCTGATTGAGACGACATGCATATGGACATATAGGCGATGGAAGGAACGAATACTTTCACGGTTGATTACATCAAACCAGAAATGAATAACAATGAAGCACATTCTGTGTACCATTAGTTTGTTTTGGTGATTTATTTATGCTGGAAATTCACTAAGATAGATATTATCCACGTAGCGCAGGGCTTCACCCTGGGCAGAGAGAGATTGGAGGTGTTCCAGGAATGGGGGACGATTGAGAATGTAGGATGGAGAGTGAGAGAGAGAGAATGAAGCTCTTGACAATCAGAGGAAATCAAGTGGTGGCAAAGTAGGTGGAAGACGAAGAAAGCAACGAATGAGAAAATGGGGAGCCAAGGCACGACCACTGAGACTCGGTAACTCACTCGGTCGTGGCCAAGGGCCATTTTGAAATAAATAATGAGGGAAAGGAGGAGGAATAAGGAGGAGAAATATATGCTTCATATATGTTATGACACCGTAAATGATTTGGGGTGGGAATAGGGAAAAGGGATAGTGGGAAAAAACGGAAATGGACTCTTATGTGACTCGCTCTACATTTGTGGTAGCCGTTAATTAAGCTTGGGAGGGAGGAATTTTCCCATGTTTCTGCCCGGATGTGTATTTTTCCGCTTCTACCAATTCTGGAAATATAGTGTGACCTTAAAATAATATCCCTCCAGTCACCATGAAACTCACATGGTCTGAAGTTTTGAAGTATTTCAAGCCTTACATGTAGCCTCCAAGTCTCCTACGGCTCCCTACCTAGTTCCTCCATCAGCACTTTTTATTTTATAGCAACAGTATTTAACGAAGAATTCGACGTTCCATCGTAATATGTTTATTACTTTAGTAGTTCCGAATGGACGGTCGCTGCGAAACAAGAAAGAGCTATAGGAGAGTAACAATTGTCATCACAAACATACCCTAAGAGATAGATAACCAAATGATAATAGTAAAATAGCAATGGTATCGTTCAATTAATTCGAAAGTTCATGATCAGGAAGATAGAGAATTCAAGGAAAAATATACAGGTACATTTTCATTATGTTTCTTGTCGTGAGGCTTTCGACGCTTGACGTGAGGCTTTCGAGAGAGTTTCGTGACGTGAGGTGGTCTTGTGGCCTGCTGTCTCAAGTCTCCGACTTCTCTAGACTCCTAGCCATAATTATTCATATGTAATGAACTTATAAAACGTATTATGAACAAAAAAATACCATTCACTGAAAATTCAAACCGTGTACGTTATAATTGTTCTACCTTGAACAATTCAAACGTACACATAACGAACCTTGATTCAATAGAATCCTATGTTACAAGAATTATTTTCAGGGAAATGAAAATCAACGAATTACATTTGTGATTGTGGTAGAGAAACAAGGTCAATAATGTGAAAATCTCACTGGCCGATTCATTGACCCTTTATAAAAACTGTATAAAGCGTTAAACCCCTGCTAATCAACCAAAAGCTTCAACACTCACCTCATTTTTAGGGTCGAGGACCCTTCTCTGAGTCTTTTACACTTCAGAGGGAGACTTCCAGAGTAGATTCATCCTTATGATCCATGGCCCCATAGGAGAACTTCTAGATCATGCTTTCCTCGGGTAACAAAGGTACGACGTTTGACATTGTGGAAGAGCGCGACTACGCAATGGTTGAAGCATAAAGCTTAAGCTGTTCTTCACCGTCTGTCTGTTTGGGCTCTATAATCCTAGAGAAGACTTCAATCCCCAAGGAGAGATTGCCTAAAGTTCTAGGATCTTTCCGCGCACATTCGAGCACCTTCAATGCCTCCTATCTTAAGCCATTTCAATGCAATGAAAAAGCGCATGTTTGAAGAAAGAAAAGATCCCATTCCGCAAACGGCGGTGCGGATCCAACCGCCACGAATTCTCTCTGCATTCGAGCGATCCTCAACCCACCCCATCCGCCTATCCGTCGCAGCCCTCCGCTCCTTCTCTCGGATCCCATGGTGACATTTCACATCGTCTCCCTTGACGATTGCTCGATGGAAGACCCACGATAATGCGATCGTCAACCCAGCGGCAGGAAAACATCGCCTGGTAACGCAGGAGAGGAGGAGATGGTTTCGGGGGTGGGAGGGAGGGGCCAGAGGAGGTGGCGAAGAGTGTTCCGTGGAGTGAGTTGTGGAGTGGAAGGGCGTTTGAGCATCCGTGACGGCGATAATAATCGTCACGCCGAGAGAGGCTCATCATTAGAAAGATAGGCGGCGCTGTTTACACGGAGAGGGCGGTGGTGGGGATGGTAAGTGCGCAAAGGGATGGGAGAGGAAGATGAAGGCGGGGTGTGTCGCGTACAAGGGGGAGAGGCAAACGAGAGTGGATTATGGGGCGGTCGCGGTTTGCGCAAAAAAAGCACGCAAAGAGTGAAAAGGCGAGGGTCGGTGGAGGGAGAGGAAAAGGGAATGAGAGGCATATCGTGAGAGAAGGTTGTCTGTCCGCGCAAGGGTTGCGTTTTCTTTTTTTTTATATTTTTTCTTTTAGACTGAAGAGGGTGTGTGTGTGTTTCGGTGATTTCATCTAGGATCTCTCATTGTTCAACGTTGCTACTTGAGTAGTTGAGGGAGGGGCGCGGAGCTGGAGACGGGCGATATCCGGATGATGGGTTGGTGTGGTGGTTTCAGACCACTGGCGTCCCTTCCTGAGGTCCCGAGCTGGAACTCCCAACTTTGGCGTAGTTTTTCTGTCGGAATACAAATCCCCTCTTCGTTGCCATAAGAAGAACACTTGACGTTCAGTACTTCGTCCGTCAGATGGAATGCTTATCACTTAGTGCCTTTTGTTTAGAGGGCAATTCGGGATCATTATGAGGTGGGCCTTGAAACCAAATCACAAAGAGTTCAGCGAAGATTGTATGATATATTAAGAGTTTTGACGATAATTGTAACAGGGTACTATTGAAAGTAGGAATGTAACTGCCCACTGCAGAAACTAGGAAGAGAATATCCATCAGTCCATCTCGATGGCTAAAATATAAACCACATCTTTTCATAAGCTCCATGCAGACCAACTATGTCAAGAAATTTAAAATATTTTAGGAAACACGAAGCACTTTGATATGTTTGATGATGAGCATAAAATTATGGAGTTAAGGAAAAGCACACAGAATTCAGACGTGAAAAATGTTTTACTGGCGAAGAGTAAATGGACGGAGGGAATCACCACCTAGGAAGGAGTTCTACGAAGAGTTGTGGAGAAAAGATATTTGATGAAAACCATAGTTGGAGAGACCAAAATATTGGACCCATTCTGACACATAACAGCTACTTAGAAACGCTAATGAAAGGGTAAGAGAATTGTAAGTAATTCCAAGGGAGGTCACATGAAGCAGATCAAGAAAGATGCGAAAAAGAGAACATTACGAAATAACTAAGCAGATACCTGGAAGGATGATAAAGAGGGGAGCTGCAGCGAACCAATCTAAGGGTTATTGAGTTGCTGGTGAATATAATTCGTGAGAACGTAAATACGAGGCCTCGTATTTATGTTCGGTACCCATAAAAAATAAGTAAACGACTTGAGAATGTAATAAAAGACTGTATTCAACTTGCCAGTTATATATTGGGCGTTTTATTCAGATATAGAGAGAGATAGCCTTAAGATCATTATGCAGAGGATGAATCTCGTTCAAATGTCGCGTTATGTCGTTAGGTTTTCCAATCACGTAGAAGACCGATTTCTGAAGTAGATCAATAAGAAGATTGCTTGGTGTGTAAAAATTCGTCATCAGCGATGTAAAAATTCGTCATCTGCGATGATAAAGTTGAATGCAAAAGTAAGCACAAGCTGTAACCACATTTGAGTAAAAAATGGATTGCCCATTTAAAAGCAATAAAATGGTAGCCAATGCGTGGTATTGGGTTGCGACAATTTTTGGGAATTGACCTTTTTAGAAAGAATAATGCTATTGGTCAAATTAAGGAAAGACGTAAGCATTATCATTGGTTGGTCTGAGCGTTGGGTGGACTGCAACCTGAAGTTACGAGTTCTCGTCAAGAGCTCGCGTTAAGAATTCTCTTACGTTCTTGTGTTCAATGTGAACCAGCCTTGAAGATCTAGGGTTTTTTATTTAATTCTTTTTATCATGCCGTTGGAGGGTGTGTGTGTCCCATGGGACTTTCATTGTCCCGCGTCGGCACAAAAGGAGTTGAATTGGAGGCGGTGCATTCGGATGAGATGAGGAGAGTGGCAGGGGCTGTGAATTGCGACGGTGCGTGGTGGGGGAGGTTGTGAGTGGGCGTGAGGGGTGGATTGCGGGGGGATGGAGGCGAGATTGGGTTGCTGCAGGAGGAGAATAGACGCGTGGGAAGGAATCCATTGATTGGCGGGAGAGAATGGGCTGGGGAGGGACGGGGAGAGGAGTAATGGCACGAAGACGTCGGGCGAGAAACGGCTCGGGGATGGCTGGCGAATTGAAGTGGAACTTCAGCCTATGGCGTTGGTGAAGAATAATGAAGAAGTGAATGGATTTATTTTATTTTAGAGGATAGCACAAAAAAATACTGAAACCATTACAATGTTACAATTTGTGGTACTCCTTACATGCATCACTGTATGAAGTTAATTCTGCGAAAACTAAAGAGGGCATAAATGGGATGGAACTGTTACAATAACATTATTTTCATGTCAAAATACCTGAAGCGGAAATAGTCTGCGTTAGCATGGCATTTTACAACGCTTCTGAATTTCGCGCAATATCTATGTATGGAAAGGAAAGAATATAAGGTTGTTTGCCAAAAATAAACTACTAGGCTTCACGTATGAACTAGGCAAGTATCGACACACATGGAGATATCGCTGCACTCCTTCGAAAGTAGGCCTAGGCACTTCCTAAAAAAGCACTGGTACATAACCGACAAGTATTTTAAAGCACTTCTTGTACAGAACCGGAACTACTGATGCAATATTATCGATAACCCGATATTTTTTATTGCTTATTTTTTATAAATTTGTTGTAACTTAACGTATATATGACCTAGTTTGTCCCGTATTTCCCTAAACTGGTGAAATTAGATTCCAGTAAGTACAGTGGATAATTACGCTTAGATTGTCACCAGTTATTTTCGGTTAACTTTTAGTGATTATTAATATTTAAATCACCGTGAGTAACTTTCTTTCGAGCTTGCATATTGGCTTAGTTTATCATGAATAATATAATTAAGGCAGTTTGAATAATGTCATATGGTATAATTTAAATTCACTTACGATATAACTACATAATTAACCATCTTCGACGGTGTTACGATTTATGTCATTTATATCAACTC
Organism: Pyrrhosoma nymphula; assembly: GCA_963573305.1. Classification (NCBI taxonomy): domain Eukaryota; kingdom Metazoa; phylum Arthropoda; class Insecta; order Odonata; family Coenagrionidae; genus Pyrrhosoma; species Pyrrhosoma nymphula. The sequence goes on along the minus strand of OY754336.1, from coordinate 24,748,590 downwards.
TTAACTCTAACGTTGAAATACATGGAATAAATTTGCGAAGTTCTTCATTCCTGTATAGCTAAGATTTGGTATTATTTGAAAACTAGATATCACCTCGGAAATCATATTTATTAGTCAGGTCATAGTTTCGTTTCACGCTTCGCCGAATACATGGTGCAAGTGCAAAGTCATTTCACTTTTCTCCACGTTTTCTGAAACCAAATGAACTGAATTGAAATGGTGCTGATATTACTGTAACAGTTGCTTCTCTGCGTTCACAAACTCATTTTTAAGTCGCAAGCACAATTATCAATACTATAAATTCAACGTGTTAAACCTCACATGCCCCCACAGGTGATAACTATTTCACTTAAGTTCTCGCTCCAGCAGCAGAATAGCTGTCGGCTTTGAAATTATGGAATACTCCCGAAAGGTTTTTCACAGTTATGAAGAAATCAAGTACATCAAATTATTTGTCATTAATTTTTTCCCAGAAAGTCGGCCCAATGAAAATAGTAATCGCCAAATTTTCTGAATGACATAAAAAGGCTAGACATAAGGTACTAAAAGATGTTTTATTTTTTCATAAATTATAAATACATAAAATATTAATATACGCCATTAAATACCATTAAAAGCCACTAAAGTACATTGAAATAGCAGTAGGTAATAATTACTAATATAAACCATTAAAAGCTAAATATTTCAAATATTCCAATGTAATTTCAAAATAAAACAAATAATAATCAAAATTACCCAATATTAATCACTTAGGGTTACCAGAAAAAGAAGGTGATTGCTCCGTTTTGTAGAAATCCGTGTCCTTTCCGTAGGGATGATGATATTTAGTAAGCATAGAGTGCGTTCTGAGGTGACTGATTTTTTTATATTTTTCTCAAATTAGGAAGTACAAATTTATTTTCCTTCCAAAACTTCAGTGGATCTTTGTTCCTCCCCAGAATACTCTGTTTGAGGTATAGGATCATCTCATCTGGTGCTACTTCTGAACCGTGAGAGAGTGTATATGGTGTGTTATGCGCAAAATGGCACTCATTTTTCATTTTTAGGACTCTGTTATTGAGATTCAGGAATTTATTTTGGGTGCTAATGAGCTGCAGCGCTATAATACTGGATCCACTTGGCTAAGAAAAAACTATTTAACAGAATTAAAATCCGCATGCGTATTTATATTCAATACTACTGATAATTTGAGCAATATTATCTCAAACAATAAATATTTGAGATAATACTCATATGACCGCCTTGAGATGAGTAATACTATCTCAAATAATATTACTCATCTCAAGGCTCGAAGTGGGTAATATTATTTGAGATAGTATTACTTATATCGAAAAGTATGATTGTAAGTCACTTTTATTTCGTTATCATTTGAAATATATTAGATATTTTTTTGTATAAAGAGGTCAAATTTATGTGTAGTGATATCACACTCAAACTACCTTAACAGCATTTAAGTCAATCCCTAAAATGCAATCCAAATTATATTTTGGTGTAATTGGCAAATATTCAGGCTTTCCCTAGACCAGGGCTTCTCAACATTTTCATCTTACGTACCAAAGTCAGCTCGTTGTATGGAAATATGTTTCCAAAACATTCTCCACTATTCAATTTTTCGCGCGTGCCGGCTTGTAGCCCTAAGGGCCAACGTACTACGCCTACTTGGGGAAACACTGCCCTTAATGTTCAGGCTTGCTGATTCGTTTCTCCACGTCATAGTTTTTCCATTAAGTTCGAAACTCCTTGACGTGAATTTTTAATATTCTAATGGATATTGCTGTCAGCGTGTAAATTCACGTCTCAAAAAGGAAGCAGCATCCGTGTACAACCAACCCGAATAGAATGAATACTTTGTAATGAGACGATTGGTGGATTATTTGGCTCTACTCAGCGATGAGTATCCTGACCTTTTTGCTGTGGAAACTTCAGACTCACTCGACCGCTTGAACTAGATATTTTTTTGGAATAAAACTAGTTAATTCATCAAAAATATGTTTTTGTAACTTTTTTACCCTATGGTGTCGGATGCGGGGGACGCATAAACACAGGGATTTTTTCTGCCTTAATTTCTGGAAAATGCCTTTTTTATAAAAAGGCTCGGAATGTTTAGTTATCAACGCCGCGCCGTGGGGATAAATCAACTGTGTTTGCATAATTATTAGGACCCCAAAATTAAGTTACTCCTCGGACGATCATATTTTATTCGCCTCAATTGGAGACCCTCTCATCGACTAACGCAATTAAATAAAAGTTCGCGCACTAGTTTAAAGGTTCACTTGCTCTCCGATGACACAGCAAAGAATGAGCTTCATTTCTATTTTTTATGCCAATTGCATTACATGATCGACCAACTACTTTGCCGTTTGCAATTGAAGTGCTTGGAGGAACGTCCACGACTGAGTGACAGAATATGCCGTTGCTCGATAGGTGGATGGTGATTTAGCTTTTAGCCAGCATATACAGGAATTAAATTAGCTTGCATAGTATGTAAATATTCTAGTAGATATAGGACATGGTTGAGCACAGAGATGTTTACAACTTTCGGAAACATTTAAATTAAAATTTAAATGGTATCTTATTTTGTCAAGTAATGACGCAATTAAGGAGGAGACATATTATCGTCGACGAAGAATATTTACTAATTGAATTAAATTTCTTTGAGGACTCTTCTTTTGATGAGTTCATTCGTATATTCATAAGGAATGAATTATTAGCCTTTTAATAATCTCTCCTCCAATTTACTTTTATGTTTAGCTTCGCCCACTCGTTACTTGGAACGTTTACATTTTACGATTATACAAGGCCTTAGATTATTGCAAACTATTTTTTTGGCACTGGTAGCACTAATATGTTTTATTTTGGTGTTAACCCCAACGGTACTAAGGGAAAAAGTCATACCATCTTCTTTTAGCATGTTGAAGCATCAGCAGTCAGTAATTCGAAGATTGGTGAGCTGCAGCTTTACTCTGAGGGAACCGTTTCGTTCCTTCGTAAATGTTCACTTAGACGTCCTCCATAATTTATCTGATTTATTTTATCTTTGTACTTCCTCCGTAGTTGTTCGCATTGATCTCTGATACTTGTACATTTCCGCTGAAAAGGTTGGAAAGACCACATCTTTATTTTAAAATCCCATATTTTAATGCAGTTTTCAACGCTTCTGTTGTAACATAGTAATGAAGTAGTGGAAAACAGAATTCTACGGTACGACACAATACTTTAATCACTGTAGTATATTCGTAGAATTCCCGTAAGAATGTAAAAATGACGGCATGGCTATAATTAGTAACAAGCTCTGCCACAAACCGCATAAACTGCATACCTATCTCTGTCACGTTAAAATCACAGCTAACTGGTAAGACTCTTTATTGATATAACAGGACTGGGTAGTTACTTTTGTAAACGATATTATATTCCTCTTTTAATACCACGCATGACAAAATGTATTCCCTACGGCAAAATTTTATTTCATGTGGTTTTTTCAATTAAATAACCCTTCTGTTAACGAAAATAGGAAGGAGATCTACTGTGCAAGCTTTAATCTTTATTCGTCTTAATATTTAACCATGTGTGTGAAAGAGCTGAATATTTCTCTGCTTACGAACGCTATTCTATTAGTGGTAAGTTTCCAAAATTTGCCTTTGTTCAGTTTTTATTTTATTTTCAATGTAATGTAAGAAGTTAATAGTAGAAGAGGGTTGGGCGGTATCTATGCAATTTCCAACATGGATTCATTTAAAGTGAATTAATTAGACGGTAAGGGGTGAGAAATCACCAAAGGTTCATTCAGAAGTATCGGATAGGCAATAAGCCGTGTGACCACTTCAAGTGGTAGGGATTGGTGGCGGGTATTATTTTATCCTCTCTCAGCCGACAGGCTGGAAAGGGGATGAGGAGAAGAATGAACAAAATAGATGACGGAAGAGAAATTGGATGAGAGAGACGGCGATAAAGAAGAAGATTTGGAAAATAAAGGGCAGCAGATAGTGAGGGTGGGCTTATAATTCGCGTAAAAAGATTTTCCATTCCAGCTGCCACTTCTTCCCGCTCAACTCGCGCGGCGCGCGTGAGGCAGCGCGCGACACAGGATATTTCGGGGCGCGATATTTTTTATTATTATTATTTCGGAGCCAATTTTTTTGTTTGTTCCCGGAAGCGGGTCGCGACTACGGGTGGTTGGTCGCTGTATGTAGGCATATTACAAGGAGGTGGGCGAGGAGAACCAAGTTGTCCGTGTGGAGGAGGAGGAGGATAATAAAGCCCCTTTCACACCAACTTTTGATAAAGTACAAGCTTGAGGATGCTCGCTTGTATGCTAGCTATCATGCATCATGTGATGCTGAACCGGAATGCTTGCTAAAACGCACGATTGCTATCATACTCGCTGAGCTAATTTATTTCGAAATCGGCGTGATACTAGCATATGATGACGTCCTGGTAGGGCCTAGTGGCTATAGACCATTCAATTCACCTTATTCGGTCGTTGTGGAATCATCATTTTTGTAAATCAGCCCCCCTTTCTGTTATTCATAATTTTCTGGCGGTGAAATCAACAATATGTGAAAATATATTCATAAGGTTTTTGATCACTTGCTGCCATAGATCACTCAATTGAATATTATTATTATGGACATGCGTAAAGACGTAAATGAAAATACCACGGCATTGTAAGCACAAGAAACCACGGACCGCTTAACCCATTCACTGCGGCATGACGTCCTATCACGTCATGGTTGTCTATACCCACTGGCTGATGACGTCCTATCACGTCATGGGTACCGTTATGCTTTCTGCTTCCGTAGAGTGCGCGTCCCTTCGTCTAGCGACCTTGGAGTGCTCTTTCGTTCCTCAGTACAGCTCAGGCAGTCGTACACTGAAGACAGTTTGGATCTACGCCTATTTTGTGCATAGCTAAAATTTATATGTACTAGATTCCGTCCATAATAGCAAGAATTGCATTGGTCTAGTGTTGGAGATCAAGTATCGTGTGATACGGGCTTGAGTTATAAGAGAGGGTGGGATATATATTGTGGATGTGAGAGGGTGGCGGCTGAGGAGGGAGAGTGAGGGGGGAGGGTGAGGGAGGGAGGATGGGTGGGTGACGCAATCTGTGAAGGGGTTGGGCCGAATCGATCCTGCCCGCATGTCGTGGACTGACATTGTAAGCTCGGGGGTTGATATTCGGCGCGGGAGACTGGGTCGTGGGTCGCCGTTGCGGGTGCATGACTGCGAAGAAAAAGCTCCCCCTGAACACGCCGTCGTGGAGGAGCGATATCAAATCTCCTCCCAGAACGGAAGCCGAGCAAATACTAACAGCTTCAACCCTCGTGCCCCCATGGCGTCAAGATCTGCACTAGAAAAATGTTAATGACTTTAGGTGGAAAAACGAGAGGGCTTGTTATACAAGTTTAACGAAGCGAAATAAAAAAGGTGGAAGGTTGTTGGATGAAAAAGTTAAAGAAATAAATACTATTTTGTTCTAGTCTCGTCTCTAGTATGGTTTGATCATTAGGGACCCAGCATAGAGAAATCTAATACATCTGAAAAAAAAACAAATAGAAGCTAGTCGCATTTCTCAAAGCGAACTGAAAATGTGATAATAGTTACTGGGAAGCTGGTATCCGCTGAAGACTCTGAATTATGAGATTACTAGAAAAAATTGCAGACGATGAGCTTCAGGTTGATATGACAAAGAATATTTCAACCCCTCACTCATCATTCAACATCTATTGAACATGCAAAAGTGACGAATATAGATATGTATATCTGCCGTTGGGGAGATGAGTACATGCATCCATTTTTCATTCCTACCATTTATTTCTGCGATGGAAACAGACCCTAATCAGTGAAGACAAAGGTCAAAAGTCGTCATTTCCCTCTCCAAGGCACCCTTTCCTATCCCTCCGTTTTTCATGATTGCAAGTTGCAGTTTTGGAAATGAGAAAGCAGATGTGGTAAAATCTGGACAAGACTGCAAAAGGCGCTATGTGGATAACATTTCAGGGTCCTCTTCTGCGGAGGGATTGCAGAATTAAAGTTAATCGTGCGAAAACCACGCCGTAATGTGAATGCCTTTCTCCACAGATAAAACTCAATCGTGAGCGCTTTGTGTAAATTTCACTTAATTCCACGTGCTTAGTTCCATGCGATAAGTAACTCCAACATAAATTACATTTTATTCACTTATTTCATTGAAGCATGGGCAGGATTAACATACAAAACCTACGCAGTGAGAATTTTGTAATATCGAGCTGTAGGTGGATATTTAACGCCTGGATAATTGTGCCTTTTTAGAGGACATACTAAGGTACAGAAATGTATCACCATGATAAAAAGCGTTTTGATAGCTACCCATCATTTGGGCCTCAAGAAATATCCATGTTGGCAACATTTTATAATTGTTTCTGTTTCTAAACCAATATCACTGCGGAAAATTAAAAAAACGACTCGGTATGCAGGCATGCGCTATGGTGCAAAGCAATGTGCCAAAGAGATGAAATTCGCCAAGAAAATGCAACTCCAGTCAATTAATTCTTTTCTAGTGAATTTCTCTCTATTTAGAACGTTTTCTGTGCTTCTTCATTAAGGTGAACTGCCCTAGGCATTTTCAGCCACGAGTAATCTACTAAAGTCGGTCAACTACCCTGAAATTGGCTTATGTAAGTACATACGAATACAACAGCTACTTTTTCTAATATTGAATATTCATTTAACGTCCATTTTCGGTTCTCAGCAAGCGCAAAGAGTCTTTTGATTGCTGCTAGTATTCTATTTCAGACGGGAGCATTAGATTCGATTGTTGATAGGGGGGGCCTTCGACAGGAGCCCGGGCACTTTTACCTTTTAGGTCCATTGTGCCAACCCCATGCCTGTCTGCCACATGTAGACAGGGGACAAGAGCGTCAGGTGAAGGTATGTATGCCCCATCCAACCCCCGTCCGGGCCCAACATTGCTTAACTTCGTGGATCCTACGGGAACCGGTGTGTCGATTTGGCTGGGCCCTTGCCCAAGACGGGAGGCGTACTATACAGCGAAATACACATGCGGAATTTGCTTGCAATTTCGCCAAAGATCAACTATTTTAAGGCTTCTTTTAGAATTTTCATCGCATGATAGCTCATTTGGAGTCATAACATACCAGTCACCAGTTTTCCATAATAAAATAGCTGTGTGCACATTTGCATGGAATATACAAAACAACTCTTTCCCTATAAACTCAGGCCAATAATTTGAGCTTTAATATGTCACTTTTTTACCTGTAACACCCCACTAAACATCAAAATTAAATTAATATCTTTAAACGTTTTGTTGTGCTGTTTAAAAAAAGCCAAGACACTAATAATCTGAATTCAAAAGAAAGAATGATTTAAGTACGAATTTGTGAAAATCACCGCAACGTAGGATTCATACCTTCTGTTAATCAATGCACCAAAGACTTGTCGTTAGCATTTCATTCTAAGGAATCAGGTAAATCAATTTTTTTATATTAAAAATCAACTATACTAAATTGTCTCGATTTTCATTTTTGAGTTCTTCTGATGGAGAATACTTTAATTAAAAAATATTTTATTCATCTTATGCATAAAAAATTTCCCTGTGGCATGTGCTTAAAATATAATTGCAGTATCAGACAAATATTAGTAAATATATTTTCCGAGCGCAACTATAAAGCTTTAATTAATTATTTTAATTACACACACTGTCAACTGAACAGAATCTAAAATACATCGGGATTTTCCTATATGTCCCTGTCAGAGTCTCATCAAGATGTATAAAATCGAATGGAAACTTTCACCCGGGCATAAGACTAAAAAGCAGAAAATAATTAATTAAATTTTTAAAAACATTTAACATACCACGTTTTTAAAAAGGACTATAAAGTATAAAATTATTATCCCTGGATCCTTATAAATTATTGAGGGTGAATTTTTCGTGGCTAAGGATATATTTGTAAGACTTGAAGAGGAAAACGTGGGACGCAGGCAACCCATGATAATTAAGGAAGAGTAAAGGGACCAGGTGTCGTTGAGCAAACCTCCACAATACAAATACCATTTGCAATGCACCGAAATCGGTTGTGAATACATCCGGATTATCTACTTCTATTATATATAGCCTGCACCGTACGTTTTTCTCTTCATGTCTTACAAATATGTACATAGCCAATAAAAATTCACCCTAAAAAATTTAGATGGTCCCAGGGAAAATTATTTTATACTTTTTAGACCGTTTTAAAAACGTAGTGTATTAATTTTTTAAATTTAATTTCTTCTGAATGTGACGAGATACCTATTTACAAGCAGCTACAGGATACTAAATTTGTAAATGTGATGTGTTAATAAAAATTATTATTATTAGTTGTATATTATATAAAATAACGGTACTCCTCGAAGTTGAACTCATTAAAGAAATGAAATTTTTATTTAGTCAATGCATTGAGGAAATGTATCCGTCATGCATCGGCATATTACTTGAAAGAGGAAATACTTGCTATTGTCACACTCCGCGTTAAAAAAAACCCAACGCTGTAATTTCTGCGATCACAATGGAAATATCGCGAAAGTTTGTCCTCGGTGAAGTTTGAATGCTTTGAAGAATTCTATTTTACCGCTTAAAATATTTTGCTGGGGGCGCATGGTTTGGGATCATTAAGGGAGAAAGAAGGGGAGCATTGGAGAGAGTGAGCAGGGTTAATTCTTTCAACCATTTCAATATCGGGTTTGCGATCCCGGGTCCAAAAGATTTCCGAGTGATCATGTAAAGATTCCAGGCGTGGGGAAGATGCCGCGGCGTAGTTGGAGGGGATGAACGACAAATGCCACGGAGCGTGAACTTTGCATTGTCAGCGGATGGGGAGGACTCGGAAGGCTGAGGTTTAGGGCTTTTTTCTTCCTACCTTACGTTTCCCTGCATTCTGGATCATCCATCCCACTACTACATTCTCACATCAATTTACTCCAAAGCGACCCATCCCTCTTCCTTCTCCTTATCCGACGCCGTCCCCCTCCTGAGATCATTTCTCACTACGCAGGTCGATCGCTTGTGCCAATGGCAGTTGAAGTGCGCGCGTTCGACGGGCTGGCAATCCGAGCTGAAAATTCGTTTCCCTCTTAATCGATCGTGGGAACAAGATTTGATTTCTTATTTCATTTCCCTTTCATATCCGAACAATATAATGGAGGAGACCTTTCTGAATAAACTTGTTAATCTGAATGAGAATGGCGTCCACTGGCTACCTGCAACGTATCATAACAAAAACAATGAAGCAGGGGCATGAAACCTAGTAAGCAATTGACCGGTAAAAAAATACCAAGAATGGTTATATGAGTGGGTCAGGGATCCTTTAAATGTTTTCGTGGAAGTACATAAACACCCCATGTCACGACAAAGTAAAATATTGATTGGAAAGCTTACAAAGATTGCTCATAAGTATGTTATTGTGTTCATGTGATCTATTTTTCGTATGCTTTTTATGATGTTCCTGATGCATAAAATCCAATTCAGTGAAGTTATATATTTCCATGAATTATTTCGGGATAATTAGCACAAATCAAGTAGTTAAATACGCATTGTAAGTTTAGTCTGTAGCATAGTTACTATTTGAAATATTTATTAAATATTTAAACTATGCTATCTCCCATATCCCAATAGGTACGAATACTACCTGCTTTACCCTTCAGCTAACCTACTTTGGCCGACGATAGGTGTGCATAAATGTGATAAGCCAATCAAGCCATCAAATGTGATACATATATACCTAAGCGTAGGATAGTGGTATAAAAAAAACGAGAAAGCCATGCATATGAAGTTTCCACTCGTATCGGCCTTAATTCAATCCTTTCTATCTTCGCCTCTATCTATGCAGTGGGAGAGCAGTTTTCGGCGGGTTTAATTCAGCGCGGCGCCGGAGGTGGCGCGGGTATAATGGGGGCCATCGCAGCCATACGACGGAATTGCGGGCGGATTTTTCCAAGTGCGCATATCCCGAGCGTTTTTAACGCGCTTTCCGAAGCATAGGTGGCGCTTATTAACGCCATCTCGCTGCCGCCGTAGGCAATAAAAAAGTGGAAAAATAAAATGAAAATCCCATCGAAAGGTACGACCCATGGAGGTCGCGATTGTACTCGGGCGCTCCCCTTCTCTCACCGCCCCCCCCCCATCTCCCTGGGTTTTCATTCCTTCCTCGTGACCTCTCGAACTCCACCCGCTCGCTCTCCCTTAACCTCCAGCCTCTCCTCATTATGGATTCTTCTCTCACTCTGTACACGCCCCCCCTGCCATACACCCTACCTCCATTCAAAACCGTGCCATCATTAACGTCCTAGTCCCACCTACTCAAATTCGGTAAGCGCGCTTCAATGTTTCCGAAATGGCAACGCGAACGGAAGAGGAAAGAGAAGGGCTATTAAAATATATTAATTTTTCAGCTCTAGTGACCGTCGTCGCTAGGAAATTCGAAAGTTTGCCATGTTAAAAGGAAGTCAGTTGAAGGGGCGTTGACATTAGCTATTCAGAATCAGCTTACGCAGCGGATTTGATTCAAAAGCGTTGCTTTGCACGCCACCATGTTTGAGCCGTGGCTGTCACTCTTTTCAGTGTTGGAGACTACGACTTTCGCTTCCCTTCTGCGGTCATAAATTTCAATTCTGGGGTTAAATTAAGGTATTTTATCCTGTTATTGTCTTTAAATAACGTTTATTAACTAATTGGCTATATTAGCATTTAAAAAATTGAATGAGTCTGACTTCGCCTTCGCACGTGATAGGTTGAGTGCTCCCACAGCCAAAACCTGTTCTTCGTCTGACCGAAGGCCTTCTTCATCCTCAGACGAACACAAGAATCACACCTCAGGCGGGGTTCGAACCCAAGAACCCTTGGTTTGCCAGGCTGATGCGGGTCCACCCGCCTACTCTTTCTGTGGGCTACTCCCTTTCGCAGAAAAATAGAAGCAGCCACTATAAATTAGCCTGTTAACTTCACTTTCACTCTATCCCTATCTCGTTAATAGTCAATAAATCCAGGATATTAAATTGTTACGACACAAGTTCCTATGAAATTACGACTGAAAAACATTAAAAAATGGATCCAATTATTCTCACTATATTCATGTTACAATCAAAATAATCTCCACAAAGCCATTCATAAAGCACTATGCAATCTGAATTCAAACCTTCAGGTCTCATGAAGCATCAACGCCGATACAAAAGGGAGTTATCAGAAGTGATGTTGTGGAATTTCAACATAATAAGAATTTAGAAGGTGTAATTTTCCGCACAGATAAAAATGTATTCGACCCGGGTTCCGATGCACTGCACCATCATCAGGTGGTGGAATCAATTTTTATCGGTGGGAATTTGCATCTTCTAAATTCTTATTATAAACGCCGATGTAAATAGCCCCTAGGTTAGGATTAGAGCTATTTTCGGAATGCAATTATTTCATTTCCTAGAGAGGTATGTGTTTCGTTGGGAGGAAAAACAAATTTACCAAAGTATAATGCAATTTGATGAAAAACAATCTATTCTTAAGACATTTCATTCTCATATTCTGATGGCACTTAGTACAGAATTAATCGTGACAGCAGGGAAATGTTTCTTGCTGGATCTTACAACACTTTGTGTTCCATGGAAATTGAGAAATTATTTACTGGGAAAAGAACCAGCAATCCTAAGCACTCACATTTTGACTTAAATGATCAGTTCCTTAACGGATGAGTACGATAAAACAATTATTTGTACATAAACGTATCCAATCTATTGCCTTCTAATTTTGCGATTTACCCTCTCAATACGTAAGTATCAATCGCTAAAAATATTCTAATAATTACAACTTGCGTTTTTTATGCAGAAATTGCAAAATTACGGTAAACGTTTGTTGCATGGTAGTAAATTTACCACTATATAGTATACCGTATAGGTACAGTATTTGTGTATATATGTACCTATACGGGTATACTCTATTTCTGCATAGGAGGAAAGGATTAGTCCAACCCTGCAGTCAATGGATGAAAATATTCATTTGGATGTATCAGAAAACTGCAGCAAAGGATGTAAGGTATAGTGGTAGTTTTTCTTTCATATCACCCGTTAAAAAAAGTTAATTTTCATGATGAATGAGTAAATCAAACTAGACACAAGATCACACAATAGAATATTTTAGCTGCTACTCGATATCTAAAACCTAAATAATAACAGAACAGAACTAATACTCTAGAATTGCTAACTATCTGGCAAGAGACTCCATTACTATTTTGAATTGAAGCCTTGACTGTTTCCAATTGGAACGGATAGCGAAAGTCTCTGCCTTCCGAAGAGGAGAGTATATCATAAATTTGTGTCCCACTTGAAATGAAAGAGTTTTGAGGAAATGTCAGACTTACCATCTCGTTGCTATTTTTTGTTTTATTTATACCTCAGTTTCAACTGCGGCCGCTCCGTAAATATTTTTTGCATCAATGTAATGGGTAAGTGCCCATACAGTGAGTGTAAATTCCTTTGACTACGAAAATTAACTTAAGTTTGATACCATAGACACAGACATCATTTTTGTGACAGAAATCATTGCATTGGATGAGTTATCTGAGAGAAGATAGTCTCAGAGAAACAATTTGAAGAATATCTGTTGTTAACAAAGGCTTTACAGATTAAATTATCACGAAGGGAATGTAGCAGTAATTTCTATAATCAAGGAAGACATGACGAATTGGAGGGCAGGATTCACGTATATGGTCTAGTCGACTACACTTGTTGAGGAAGGAAAGGTAATTAATTACCTCTCCAATATCATGATATAATATACCTTACTATTATTATTACCTTAATATTATTATAATAGCGAGAAAAATGTTGGAGAACCAACCTTGGATGTAACATAGACGAGTAAATTGAGCTCTATGAATCTAAATCTGAATTTAGATATTTATTAATCCATTAATAACTTGCTTTGACCAACCATATTAATTTCGATGGATGCTTGAATTTCACTTCTTAGTTCATAAACTTTACCTTTATGCCACATAATACCTGGTTTTCTATTATTTCATTGTGATAATGGGCTGAACTCAATATTTTCATTGCAAAGCAATCATAAATGCAATCTAGATTTTTCTAAGAGAGGCTGCCAAACCTAGAAATAAGTTGCTCCGAAGTATTGATATGCATAGGTCGCATTTTGTAGCAATGATATACATTAATACGTTCTCGATACCTGAAGTTTAAATTCTGAAATATCCTGCAAACGAAGACATGTAAATTAAGGCAAAAAGCTATTTAGACCTTTAGAAATTTCTCCCGTTTTTAATAAATATATCATTATTGCAAATATTTGTGGATATATTTCATAATTACTGAGGACAAACATCTTTTTCATTAATTACCATTAGTTATTTCTTAGCTGAAATAATTTTTTAATTAAAATAAAATTAAAATTGAAATCCCAACATATTTTAGCCATCAGATTGAAAATAATGAACATAAGTTCTTGAAAGTAAAGGTTGAGATCTAGCTTGAGGTATTCTTCGTATACTTCAAGATGTATTAAAAATTAGCTTTGAAATGATTGAAAATACATTTTTATAACGTCTTAAGGTATTCGCTTCCAATTTTTGGCCCCTTGCAGGTAAAGTTCGGAGGTTAAAGAACGTAAAATAGTCCCTTGAGAAAAAATGCCAACCTAATTTTTGACGCTAAAAACATCTATTTAAAATCATTTTGAAACTCAGGCTGACATCAACAACACCTTCGAAGAGGACATTTTTGAGAGGCCGGAAATGAATTTACTTCAAAATGGAAACGTAGCAACGGGTCCAGGTGTCATTGCTCCAGGAACTCCCATAGAGTGTTTTTCGTTTTATGCGAGTCAATAATACTTCCTCGTTTATTTTTAAACGTCTCTGATTTCTTTCGGGTGTTACTCTGTTTTGACAGTCGCCTATGAATCATTGATGTTTTTTCCATTACATTTCGAAATAGCACTTCAGTCAGGATTTACCCAACCTAAAGGTGATAAAAGAAAGCAGAAGTGCGAATGTATCCAGTCTTGGTGTCTGGAAATCTAGATGAATTTGAATTCTGATGCTAATTTGTGGAGAAAAGTCTTTCATAAATCTGCTTACAAACAACTTTATTTAAAAATTAATGCCTTACTTGCATTCCAGTACAGCTTACATTCAAGTAAGATCTTAAGCGAAAATGGTTAAACGGTTGATACACCGTACACCAATGGTACTGTTGGTTGATACGGACGGTATAGTACTTAAAATGATAGGTAAAGGTCAAGGTAAATAACAAAATCTGGCCAAATTAAGGAAAATATTAATAAATAAATCCAGCCCGTCAATAGTGAATAAAGCACAGAGGGAAGAACTAAAAGGTTAGGGTTTGCATTGCCATAGAAAAAACCGCGCACGTTTCAAAGAAAAAATGGCCAGAATCATTGATAGGAAGAAAGGAAGAAAAAAATGGGATTCGGTGAGGCATACGGAATCTTTTCAACCAACCGAAAGAAAGAGAATAGCAAGTTCGACTCTTCCGGGAGCATTTTTAAATATACACAAGCATTTATTTTATTATTTCCTCTTCTCCAACCCAATTCCCCTTACAGCGGCCGATTTCTAAATTCCATGATGATAGCGTCTTAAGCATTCATCCCTGCACTCCACATCTATTTTCCTCTGTTGTTAAGTTTACGTGTGGTTTGCGTGCAAATGAGAAGTGATGGATCCCGGGAGAGAAGGGAAGAAAATAGATTTGCAATTTTAATTTCCAGCCTTTCCGGTCTAGAAAAGCCGCCGTGGGCCTTTCCTCGTCCGACCAACTCTCCATTTTGCCACTTCGGCCTCCCACGAAACGACCTTCATCAATTCCCTCCCTTTTGTCACCGCCACCAGCACCCCTTTTGTCCTCCCGCCACGCCCCCCTCCCTGCCCTTTTTCCCACCCCTAACTCCACGCCCGCCACGTCCTCCCCCCCCTTTTCCCCAGTGGACCCCTCTCAAATTCTTCACTCCATTGAATCCTTTTACGGCAAAAAATCTAATGCTCTAATTCTACTTCAACGTCACGTCTCCAACTTATATTGATATTCCTGAGGAATTCCCACCCACTAAATAATTTCCGCCGAAACATTTTCTCGAGTTAAATGGCATGCTTCCTGTACTTTCACATTCAAAACAGCACCCTCATGGTACATCGCATTAGGTACCCGAAAATAAATGTTTGAAGATATAATGCAATTGCATCATAAATTTCACTACATTAATCTCAACGGAAGTTGTAGGTAAATGAAGAACTGTAATTTAAAATTGGCTGCATGGAAATCTCTATACATTCGATAAAGATTGACTGGTGTGACTTTTTGATTAGTCGATCAGAATATCAAGTTACTGAAAAAATAAAAGAAATATCTGTTATAAAGCGCTGGAAGGAGCTTTAGTTCAAAATTATTCGAATTTATTAAACGTATCTTTGCGGGGGAAAAAGTTTAACAAGCGTGAAAAACTTCAACAAACCTTTCACGTTTCAAAGTAAAAAATATTTCTCTGTCAAATTTTGGGGTTTTAGAGTGCGAGCATATTTTTATTAACATAAGATATAATAATCCTGAATTTACGTATTTTATCACAGAGTTCACAGAAACGGTAGTGCAAAAACACATGGAAATTGAAAATTTAATGCATCGAAAATTTAACTTGGTTGTGAAACATTGGTCAACAATACTTCTATAAGTATCCTTCACCACATTGAAACATTAAATTAAAAAACTGAAGATAATTATACTTCAGTATCACGTTTCCAACAAATGCTGAAATTCCTGAGGGATTCCTCTCCAAATATTATATGCACCGGATCCTCTTTCTCGAATAATTTTACGATTTTTCTGGAGTAGTAGTAGTATTTTGTTTAACGTGCTTCGACGGCTAAGGTCATTTCGCACTTTCTGTCTGCCACGTGCAGACAGGGGCAACAGCACTCGGACGAATCGGAGGATCACCCCTCCAAAATCGAGCCGAGCCCAACGATGCTTAACTTCGGTGACTGTTTCCATCGTGGCAGGCCGTTGACGGGTTTTCTGGAATAACTTCTCCTAGGTTCACAATCTTTTTTACTGTTAGGAAATAAAAGTTTTTGATTTAATTGTAGGGGAAGTTTTGATAGCGGAACGATTAATTTTAATTGATGTATTTCATTACACTCACTAACAGAGTAAAATAAAAACTTCTTTAGAATTCATTATCAAATGCAAAAAGGGCTCAAAAATGGCTAAATTAATGAGAATCATATGCGTATTTTCAATAGCTATCGTAGAAAAACCAAACATACGAAACCAATTTCATTCCATTTATTATTTTTTTTGTAATTCATATAAAATGACCATTATGATGCATCCAGAGGATCGTATTGGAAGATGAAATGAGAAAGAATCAATACCAATTTATACGGAATCAGAAGAGTAAGGAAATAAGGCTTCTTTTGAGAGTTATTTTAAAAGTGGTCTACTTTAAAGAAATGAAGTGCTTAGCTTCAACAAACTTTGGATTGATAACAGCTGGTGATGATGAGACAGTCTTGAAGAAAACGATATTCCTGGTTAAGTTTCACGAGGCTTCCAAATGTATTCACCAAAGATTAAAAATGCCTCACAAACCTGAGACCCTTGATGTCAAATTCCTATTCATTCGCTCAGTTCTTACTCCAGAAATGGGAAATGTGTCGAAGATTTGAGGAATTATTTAAACAAAGAAGATTACCTAATAGCCCGAAAAAAAAATTAAAAAAAAAACTCCACCAGTAAGTATCGCTGTGTCACGAAAATACATCCACGTAGTCTCTTGATATACGTCGAAATAGTAAATTCACCGGAGAATAAATACCGAGGGAGACAAAGAAAGAGCGATCCCAGATTCCGGGAGAAAATTCTGCCAAGGTTTTGCTTCCAAATGGTCGCATCAAAAGCGCTGCTCAGCGACCGCATTTCGTAGCATCAGTAACGCGGCTCATCCCTTACTCGCGTGTATACACCCCGACTCAAGTCTTTCCGAAACATATACTTTATACTGCGTTTGATGCCCGAGCGTGGATCCCCCTGACGCCGCCACGTCCCCCCTCCGATATCCTCGCTTCCCGTCTTCCCCCCCCCCCTCGCGAACACAAAACCTCTGCTCTCATTTCGTATTTCATGTTTTCCAGAGGATGACACGGTTAAGCCCCACCGGCTCCGAGGGCACTTAGTCCGCGCTCGCGCGCACACACAATTTGAGAGCCAGGGCCGGCCAGGGCGGACCTCCTCCCTCCGCTACCCGAGCCCAGCTCCTCCAGCTGGCCATGTTTCGACCCCTGTCCTTCTCCATGCCTACACGCCCACTCCCTCTCCGGCGGGAAACCTATCGCTAAAACTCGCGGATTACACCTTCAACCCCGAAAACTGTGCCGCAGGGCCCGGGGCTGGGAGAGTCAGACTCGCGTCGCCGGGCGGGCTGAAAAAAATGACGGAGTAAAAAAATGGCAATCATCCCCCTCTCTCACGACGCTTGCGACAAAACGCCAGGACTCCCCAATTTAGTGGAATTCCCGCCCGAATGTCCTCTCTTCCCTGCTTCTCCCTTCCTGCCTGCCTCTCGTAAAACCTTAACCCTCTTTGCACTGTAGTCCCTTGGGCCCCGCATCCGATATAGAACTCCGATCTCATGTCAAGTCTGGGTAATCCGCGCTCTTGAAAAATTCTCTCGATTCCATATCTCGTTGCAATCCCTGTTCCACGTGTGGGAATTAAAAGTGCCGCCAGCGCAGATCGAGAGAGGGTTTGAAAGCTCAATAGCACCATCTTTTTGCTGAGCATAAGGAGCCGTGTTGGTCTGTTTGCAGCTCAATATTTAACGCAGATACTTTTATCCAAACGCTTGTGTTCTTTCAAGTATTGCTCAATTATCAATACAATTACATAATTTTCAGTTATATACGTTGCTTTCAAGCAAGCATTTTCAGCGCAAGAATTACCATCAAATTTATGCGAATTAAACAAAATAACACTTAATATTTACCTCGATCCTTGTGTTTTGACCACATATACGTTACTTTTGGAATTATGGTACATTTATTTGACTATTCCGACTATTTAATTTTAGTATTCCTTGACAAATCTAAACTTGTCAAGTAATTAAGTCTTGAATGACCAGGCATATTTCCCCTAAATTACCATTTTATTCAATACAAAATAAGGGTTTTATTTACAGAGATGTTCTGATTGACCTATGTTTTTTTGTTTGTATCCACCGAATTCACTACCCAAGGACTACAACCTTGCCATGGTGAAAGGGTTTGCGCTCCTTCTGCACCCCTTGTTCTTGGAACTCGTAACTAGCGGGATAAATGATTAACGCTTCTGAGAGGGAGTCTACTAACGCCAGAGAGGTCGAAGGTTAAGAGACAGATGAATGATCGTCCGCGCAGTGTATCTACCTCAGTCAAGGTGACTGCAAAAGGCTGGCCATAGCGAGGCGGCCTCTCACGTGATGATGTCGCGAAAATCAACTCATGAGAAAAGCTACGAAATACTATCTCAGTTGCTTGAATCTTGAAATTGTGAACAGTTATTGCATGGAAATGAAACCTGGCGAATACGCACCTCAACTTCGTCTCTTAGACTTGGTATTGTATCCGGAAGCCGTAGGAGGAAGTGAGAGATATATTCATCCAAAATCCAAAACCCTTCCAAGAAAGTTCTGAGAAACAAAGAAAAAAAAACGGTGATAAAAAGAAGATTGGTGAAAACTCTAATATGCAGCGTGACCCTGTGTGGGTCATTCATAGCGGAATGAGGATTTTGCAGACTTCTGAGGCATTTCAGACTTGGGTTTGAAAGAAAATGGAAAGGATTATCTTGTTGGCGAGGAAGACGAACGAAGAACTTTTGTGGGATTTCGTGTGAAAGCAAAGGAAGTTGGTGTCGCAGATTCGAAGAAGGCTGAAAAGTATTGAGAGGTGAGGGCATGATGAAGAAGGTGATACAGAGAGGAGAATGCTGGGGAAGCGTGGAAGAGAAAGGAAGAGGAGAGGAATTTTGAACCCCGGAATGAGAGGCAGAGGATTTGATCATTGAACTTAAGAGAAACCAGATGGTGACTAATTTATACATTAGAAAGTGAAAACATTTGTGAGAAATAGGAAATTCGAATAAGGACTGCCCGAAAACCTACTCAGCTACCTTAAAGAACGTTGAGGCATTAAAATGTTTTTAAAAAATTAATCGAGTAAAATTACGCGTATTTTCCACATATTTTAAAATTAACCTTTTCAATCTAAATTCTTAACTTTAACTTGTTACTCTTTTTCATGCACACTTAATTAGAATTTTTTAAACAAGATGAATTCGAACATTCGATATTATTAGTTATTGACAAAGCTTCAGAAATGTAAAATATATTATGTTAAATACGTTGGTTTAAGTTTTAAGAGACAGTTAATTTTTTATGTGAAGCCCTTTTAAATTCAATTCACAATATCAACATCAATTATATCTTTTTACCCATCTTTTTTGCTCACATTTAACCTTGCTTTGAAAAACTTTGAAATTGCAGTGACACGGCATAATTTTAAACGGCTTTTAATCTAAATATACGTAATACAAATTGAAAACTAAACATTTCAATACATTTAATCATATTTTACGTTGTAAAATAACAAAAACTGAATAGAATAAAGGAAAACTTGGTATTTTCCATTCGTTTATTATTCAACTGACCAGTTTCGATGTTTTATTGTAGATATATCCCTGATACAGTAAACATGGAAACCGGTCAGTTGAATAATATACGTTTGAAAACTGTTCCTTCATTCTATGATGTCGAAAATCCACAAGTTTACTTCACCTGCCATCGAGTTATTACACAAACGGAATAAAAAATAAAATAACATTACTATACCATTGTGTTAATGCTGTACAGAAATTATAAATCATTGAAAACTGCTTAAAAAACTATGCTGGTTCTTCAAAATCAAATTTTAGCAAGCTTTCCTAATAGTTATGAATTGTTTTCACTTTCATATGTTCATTTTTTCCCTAAAATAAAAGTTAAAAATGTCTGACCATGGCCAAAGGACAGTTTCAAATGAAGTCCAACCTTCAAATAAGTGGCCTAATGATGGCTTACATAAAGCTTATTGATTCACTATTAACGATAGTTAGAACATATAATTGAGAGCCTGAGATTCAAAGTAATACAAGTGACAAACGTCATCCAGTATCACCTGTATCACATTACCCCGGTAAGAAATGACAAAAAGCCAAGTAGCTTAAGTGTTCGGCGGCTAGATCGCAGCACCATACTTTCGAAGACTTGTATTCCTTTTCCTGTAGCTACCTGACGGTACTTGATGGTACCAACTTAGAACATATGCACTTATATCTTTTTTCCGTATTGATGTCACTTGTATTACTTTGACTCTCAGGCCCTCAATTGACAAATAAATTATCAGAGACAGACATTGTAAATTCAAACATAGTAAACTTTTCTTCTCGCATATAAGGTCTGGTTGCTACATCGGATAACAAAAAATAAAGACACTACCAGGTTAATATATTAATCCCATTGTATAGTTCAATTTATGATGGATAGTTCGGAGGAAACAGCGACGGTTGCCATGGAAATGCTTGGAACGACTGAAAAATAAATCCATAAAAGTAAAACCTTTTCGTTTATTTATTGAATAATCGATCGCATAAAGTAAACATATGGTAATGAAAATTTGGATAAAAGATTGGCTTGCGTATTAGTGCAAGAGTGAGAGAAATTGGTTCAAATTAATGTAATAAAATGAATAAAAGAATTAAGTATTGCCCTCTAAAAACTGGAGAAACCCATGACAATTATTGGAAAAATATTTTTTTCTCGCGGATTGAAACCCAGAAATGTACAGAAGTGGAAACATTTTCTTGTGACTCTCAGTCCTTTAGAAACCTGGCACAGGTTACCGCATTCATCTAGATGTATCTGTTTATTAAATAAAGGGGAAGATGAACGAACACTACCGACATTTTCTGTAAAAAAGATATTTTCAAGTGTTTCGCCTGTTCAGAAGATCTAGCTGTCCTTTGAAGTCTGTTTAAATGCCGTGAGTCTTGCCATAAAAATATAAAAACGATAGAAATTAAAAAGTCAACTACGTGAATCCTTGGGAGCAAATTGTCATTAAAAGGTTTCAGGTTCGCATTTGTTGGAAATATAATTGTGGGAAAGAAAAAGAAAGTGACTGAACTACGTCTACAAAATACCCTGCAAGCCACCTCAGGGGTGTGTGGAATGATGTGCATATCAAAAGCGTAACACATCCTCCTGGTCTTTGAAATAACCTTTAAAATAACTAAAGTGAAAAGCAAGCTGAGGGAGAACGGAAGCATTTAAAAACACAGTATAAAATAATAGACGTACACCCAGGTCTCTTTGTCTGGCCTTCTCTTATGATCCTCACTAGTATTTATTTAACTACCATCACCAGGAGAGATGGTTTCTGGGAAGAATGGAGGGTCGGGCAGGGTGGTATTAGAGTGATACTCATCCAGTGGTGGCTGTATTTCCTTTTCCATAGGATACCATTCAACCGGACTGAGCAAGACGGTTAATCGATTGGAAGGGCCGGAGTAGTGGCATCGAGGTTATATTTTTTTTCTGAAGCCCTTTGGTTATTGATTTGAGGATAAATTCAGTCTCCATCATCCACTTCATTTGATACGGCAGATATTGGTCCCAGTCAAATGACTCCGGCTTATTTCAATTCCGATTTACACCGCTTACAGCTGAGATATTCTCTGATTCTGTTTTGTATTACGGAATCCATAGCGTTTTACATAGAGCGAAGGCTTATTAATTTCAACCGTAAATAGAGTGTTTAAAATGTTATTTTGGAGGAAATTGCAATAATTTCTGGTGGCAATGTAGGTCATGCAAGGTCTCCAATAAAATGTTGCTCTTTCTATTCCGGCCGGTTCAATATTAACTCTCCCTCACTCAGATAATATTTTTTTCCCACATTTCTCTTGATTTGGTGCATGTAGGGCCTTCTTCTTGGGATTGTCTATGCTTGCAAGACAGCTCGTGAAAAAGAAACATTTTTGACAGACTCATTACATCTAGAGGGATCACGGTACTGTTAAAACGATTTCTGGTTTATTTCACGTAATTGAAAGTTCAAATTTCAATAATAGCAATTTATAACTTTTTTTTAACAATTAGTATGAACCTAAAGAACCTTGAAAGTATAATGCTACATGCAAACATTTTACGTGTAATACCTTGGTGTGATATTTCCAAAAGCTAAACCGTTGAAAATTTGTAAAAAATTCACTTGATAGCCTTTCACACTAATGATGGGCACTTAAAAACACTTGCGATAAAAAAGCAAATGAACTAAAAATTTATTTTTTCGTTCGTTTACAATATAAAATAGTATTAATTCCGTAAGAATGTCATTTGCAAGTCGAAATTCAATGCTGTATTAGAAAATGTCAACCTTATACTAAAATATGACGATTTTCAGCCAGATTCTGAGATAAAGTGATTTTTGAATCATGCGACAGTATACTCTCCTATTTTACTTATTTTAAACCTTTTCTTATTTTATTCGAACACCTATCAGAATCTTTTACTTTTTCAAATAAGAAATTGCTATAATATTGCCTTTAAAATTATTTGGAGAAGTAACCGTTCAATGATTAATGTACAAGGCAGAGCTTTGAAATAGGATGTAAACTATAAGTTTCGCAAATATTTTTAAATGTTAACACGTAACTGATGTTTTCAACTGCTTTTCATGTGGATTTTCCTATATTTAACCTAATTTAAAATTACTTTGCAAATAAGCTGAGGCATATTTTTCCTTTCTTTTATTTTTTCGTCCAAATTGCTCGAATATATTTTTCGAAGTTAAGTTTGGCCTTCACGTTTTAATTTCAAATGCATGAGTGATTCTGGATAGGAATTTCCTCTCTCGTTTATTCTTCTTTTGGGTTTATCAATAGGAGTTATTTTTTTTTAATAGCAATAAATTTATTTACAAATAGCTTACATTCACCAATTTCCCTTTGGTTGGGTTACATTGGAAAATATTACAACTTACACAGTTACAAGTATACTTTCTTTTTTTTCTAGTCATTATGAATGATTTTATCCAGTATTGTGCTGCTAAGCTGATGCTTAACAGCAAGTTCCAATTTTACAATGTTGTGTTGCAATCACATGGAAAATTATTATCTATCAATAATGAAAAAATAAAATAAATATGGAGAAAAAAAAATAATAGTGCAGTTGAGGTTTGATTTGAATTGGAAAAGATAATGTACTTACTTGTTGAGCATAACTTTAAATATCGTTTGCCTCAACATTTTTTGGGAGATTAACTTTGCTCATGAACGAAGGCAGTGTTCGAAAATTTAAACCTACAATTGTATAGAAAAAGAAAGATCTACAAGTTGAGGGAAACAACCTGCCTCGATGAAAACACCTGTATCCGATAATTCACCGAAATTAAATGTCGTTGAGATCGGCTCGGATATCTGACTCGTCAGATATCCGAGCCAGTGGTAGACAGAATGTGTCAAATGACCTGAAAGCTGGCGAAGCGCGATAAAAGAAAATAATACTATGACTTGGATTGAGATTAATTTGTCTGGAAAAAGATGAAGGATGTAAATGAAATGGAGCGGAGATTTTAGATAAGCTTAATTAACTTTAAGATTACGCTTGCATGAAAAGTTCATATCAATCGATTGTCCTGATTCGTAAATATTACAATGGATTCCTAAATTGTCGTTGTTTATAGTTCTAATTGTTTTTATCAGACATTACATTGCCGCTTTGACTGGGTCCTTAACAATTATTTTAAAAATAAATATTAATGGAAACATTCATTGCACAGAAGCCAATTTTTTGTATAATTCAAAAGAAATTTTAGAAATCTAAGAATCTTTTCTCATAAACCTTGGCGTTATAATTTACCAACCATTTCTGAGATATCTATATAACCAGAAGATATGTAACTGGATTATTACCTTCAGTTTTCATTTCCATGCATTATAAAAATGTCTCGAACATGTGACGTAATACTATTTCAGGCACCTCAGATGAATACAAATTAGAGTAGCAGATTAACAAATATATCCCTATGTATGATCACATTACCCTTAGGTTTTGCTTAAATTATAGACTTAATCCGAAAAGATAAAATAGTAAACCGAAACAGAAAATACGTTGGATTGCGGAACGCAAGTATTGACATTTTCCTCCAGTTAACAACTGATTCTTAGATTGACACCTCACAGGCTTGGGACGTAACACTATCAATTATTCCCCGTGTTAAAATCCCGCCTTCCCCTATCACCAGTGACTAAAGCCTTGGTGCTCCATTTTTCCTAAAAAAGAGGTTTATCGGTTTTTTGGAGATGGGAATGAACATTCGATTAATCAGAAAAACCGGAGGAGTGTCGGGATAGTGGAGATTATTCATCTGGCGAGAGGCAAAGTGCACCGTGATCGTAGCAGGTGAGAGAATGGATAGTTGGGGAGGCGGACGATATTGCAATTCAGTGTTCAATCCAGCGCGTTCAAGTGATGGGAAGGGATGATTGTTGCCTGGAGCGACATGTGGCCGCTTTCTTCGTACCCAATGCGTGCAACCCAACTTCAATTGAAAAAGCTTCGTTATCCCCATTAAGCCTCTAGTTTTGCCTCCGCGGGCTTGCCATAAGCTTGCGGTACGTAGCAAAAACTGATTTGATTCACGAACTTAACATACGACGAATACAACGGCAGGATTAAGATAATTGGAACCGTGGAAATATAATGTGATGAAAGAATGGTGAAGATCAAGTGGACGGAGACAATCACCAATTAAGAAGAAGCCCTAACGAAATCTGGGGAGAAAAGATTCTTGATAAAACCTATGCGATGCAGAAGACACAAAATTATTAGAAGTTCTGAGATGTAGCAGCCTCCTCAAAACGATTATGATGGAAAAAGAAATAAGAATAATAATATAATTTATTGTTCACAGATTGTTACATCCGATTTGAACATATTATTAAAGAGCAGTTTATAGCTCAGCAATCATTTTTATGTTAAGCATGGTAATTAAATTGAAATCCTAAACAAAAATATAACAAAGAGTTTACAAACATTTTCATAGTGCCTGGAATTCATACTGATGAAATTCATATTTGCTTTTAATATTCTGTCTGAAAGGGAAAGAACAAGTGGTGTGGCAAGTCGGTATTTGAGTGATCTTGGCCACGTCGAGCATTTGTGAGTCAATCGCGATTGACTGCTCAAGAATGAATTTTGCTACCGCTTGCGAGATGTGTGAGCTGCCAACGATCTCTGCGAACACGTAGCTCTCGTTGGACATTCATTGTTTATATACTCTAGAAACCTCGATCACAAATGGTATGAACATATTATACTTACATGAGCTATTAGATGCCAACTATCTCATATATTTCTGGAAAATCGTGATTGATATAAATTCGTACAGATTATTCGTGAAGAACTCAGCGGCCATTCGAGATTGATATACTAGCATTATACATAGCACAATGAACTATCATTAAATACTTACATTGCTGATATCATCTCCTTCTGAGGATGTTGACTGTGCGATGAAACCGGACTTCTGCAAATAAACAAAATGTGAAAATTACAAAGTTATTATTGACCCATTCATAATGCATGTTCAGTACGTTACGCCTGAAAATATAAATTTCAAAATAAGCGGTCAATTATGTTCAAAAACACAATGGCCACAAAAGTAATGAAATATTGATTATTAATTGTCATTTCAATAGTAATAATAAATGATCAAGTAAATTCTGAAGCAAAATATAACGTGTGACTTGCGTCAAATGTAGACAATATATGTCGTACAATATATCTATATAAATAAATATGGATATAAATAGAGGTTATCCTCTATATCTATATAAATAAAGCGAGATATAAATAGATAACTCATTTTTTAATAAAAGTCTATAGGCTTTGGAAAGTCTCACGTGTGAATATCTCCGTGCCTCTCGATATCTAAATAAACTCTGTATTTCCTTCATTAATCGCAAAAAATGGACTGAAAGGTTTTCCGCCATCAAGCTGTATAGTAGCAGCAATAATAAAAATAAACATAAAAATTATGAAATTATATCCTAACCATAATGTGTATAATTGGTCAATACCTTTCTTTAAAACAAAACCTTAACACCAACTGGTTCTGTATGAGCTTGACTTCGGTAATTTTCACAGAAAATTGAAGGCGGGGTTTTTTGATCAATATTTGTTGGAGTTCGAGTCCACATATGGCGTAGGAATTAAAACATACAACATGCCTTAACCCATGCACCTATTAATCGAGAATGATCCTGCGAAGTTTCAACTTCCAGTTAGAAAAAAGTACTTATAGAATTATGATCAGTCATTTTTTTATTTCAGTCTGCTATGCGCCGTGTCGGCTGGACATGAAAAAAGGGACATGAGAATTGGTCGAGTAAACATAGCCAAACATGTACTTTAGAAGTCTATAACAGCTCTAAACTTAGTCCTTCAAATAGTTTTTTCACCCTCTCTGTTTTGTCTCTGGTCGCTCTTAACAGTTCCTGACCTCTGTATTTTGTAGAACTTAATTAATCTTCCTGAGTCTAATCTCAAACGCTAGTTACATATGATATGTAACCTGATGAGTGCAAAAAAGCATCCCTCTTTCCCTTTCTTGTCCGAAGACCTTCCATCATCTGGCTTGATAAATCCAATTGTCCATGTTAATGCAGTGCCTCGACGTTTCAAATTTTTTCACAAGCGATGGATCCGAAGAAATGTCAATGCCCAGGAACCATTTTCATGCGACGCATTTATAATTATCAATTATGTATGTTGCATTGCTTAATATCAGTGATGTAATACCTTATTTATTAACCAGCCAGATCTCAGCCACTACATAAGCAACTAGCATTCAAACTGTGAACTTTAAAAGATATACATTTTCCTTATCCGTGGACAGTATGTATTAAGACGCATTTTAATTCACGTTCAAAATGGGTCGTAAGGGTCAAACTGTGGTAATTTGAAAATTTTACCTGCAACGATAGTTATAAATCACGGAACGGTTACCGGAAAGCATCTACAGTAGCGCTTTCTTATAACTGACGCGTAGCTGGCAAGAAGAGATGTTGATTCTCTTGTAAGTATTGGAGACACAGATGAGAGTATGTGCTGATTATTGGTTACGAAGAATAGGTGGCATGATAGTAAACACCACACGATAATTTAGTCATCTATTATTGCCTCCTTGGTTCAAACCCGAATTTTTATAAAAATGAAAACTGTTTTCATGGGACTGTCAGCGCTGCGGAAAACCAACGAAGTTTACGGCATACCTTAGATCAAACCGTTTCTGAAATAAAGAAGGGGACGGATGAACACTTCCCTAATTAAATATATAAATAGATAAATAGATACTACTCCAGGAAGCTAATATATATAACCAACGGTAGAAGTTTAGATTTTAGTGCTGTTAATGTAATATACCCCTTCTCTTGGACAATAATCTTGTCGTGGTGGAAGGGTTTGCGTGCTCCGATGACCCCTAGAGCTGCACTGGCGGGAGCAATGCTCCTGGAACGGTCACCCATGGTCGAAGGTTAGGAGACAGACGAATGGCAGTCTGCGCAGCGTCTGTACCTAAGTGATGCGGCTGCAAAAGGCGTCTGACCCCAGTGGGGCGGCCTCTGAAGTGATGGTATCACTTAAAAAACACTATTGAGTAAGGCCACGGAATACTATCTCAATTGAAGCAAACACCTTAAAATTATGTACAGTTCTTAAATGATAATGAATCCTGACAACTACGGTACTCGGCCCAGGGGGCCGGGCATCGTGCCCCGCAGCGGTGGGAGCAAGGCCCCTGCGGTCGTCATCACACGAAATCCTTACTCAAACGTAGTAGCAGCAGAGGAAAAGAAGATAAAGAAGAGGAACGAAACTATCAGAATAGGCACGTGGAATGTTAGGACTATGCTGAGGACGGGGAAGCTAGAGAATATAAAGCAAGAAATAGAGAGGGTGGGTGTAGACATCATGGGCCTGGGTGAAGTAAGATGGAAAGATGACGGGGCCCACTGGAGAGTAATTTATAGCGGAGGGAAAGAAAGTCAGCGCGTGGTTGCATTTGTAATGAATAGGAAACTAGGTTGAAAAGTAATGTATGCAGAACAGGTGAGTGTTAGGATTATAGTCGTGGAACTAAAGGCAGATCCAACAAATTTAGTTATAATCCAGGTTATAATACGATGAGCTAGAGAAAATAATTGGTAGGATACCTGGGAGTAAGCACTTAGTAGTAATTTGAATAGGGATTGGAACGCGGTGGTGGGTGAAGAAAGAGATGGGCGGGAGGTGGGCGATTACGGAATAGGAAGGAAAAAAAAACCCGGGGCGAGAATCATGTGGACTTTTTCCGTAGAAATAACCTAATAATTACAAATACATGGGTCAGATATCATCCTCGACGTAGGTACACTTGGAAGAAGCCAGGAGACACAGATAGGCTCCAGATAGATCATATAATGATTCGTCACAGATACAGGAAAAAACTTAAAAAGATAAGAATGGGAAGGAGGGTACGAAAGTGGAATACGGAGGAATTAACTAGGGCAATGAAGAAGAAGTATCGAGAGAAGGTGGATGAGATAATGGGTGAAGAATATGGAGTTACATCAGTGGAAGATGAATGGGTAAGTTTGAAAAATGGAATCGTAGAAGCGGCGAAAGCAAAGGTAGGCGTAGTCAGTGCAACTAAAATTAGAAATCCATGGATCACGAAGGAGATGATAAGGGAGATGGAGGAGAGAAGGAAATAGAAGAGCGTAAACTCAGAGCTAGGTAAGAGATAATACCGAGAATTAAATAACAGGCTTAGAAGAGAAACAAAGAAAGCAAGAGAGGCGTGGTGCAGATAATAGATTGACTCGTTAGAGAAATACCAAAAATATGGAATAGCAGATGCATTATATAGGAAAGTAAAGGAACTGACGGGTGGTAATAAGGGTAGAGGAATTACAACGATAACAGACCAGGCGGGAAAGGTGATCGTAGAACCGAAAGAGATCCAGGAGAGGTGGAAGGAGTATGTGTTAAGAGCTGTATGGTAAAGAAATATGATCAAATAGGTTAGATATAGAAAAGGAAGACGATATCAACAGAGATGGCATTGGATGGCATCCTAGATAGCGAAATCGAAAGAGCTCTACGAGACATGAAAAGGAATAAGGCGGAGGGAATAGATGACATACCTGCAGAGTTTTTAAAGAGCATAGGGAAGAACGGAAGAGGAAAACATCTTGCGCTTATTCGTAGTATTTATGAGGATGGAGTGCGGCCGGAAGACTTCACGAACACTGTACTAATTCCTCTGCCAAAGAAGAGTAAAGCAAATATGTGTGAAGACTATAAGATCATAGGCTTAATATCCCACGTGGCCAAAGTAGTTCTGAGAATTATAAACAGAAGGCTAGAGAAGAAGGAAAATGGCCTGGGTGACGACCAGTTCCGGTTTAGGGGAGGGACGGGAACGCGAGACGATATAGCGGTGATGAGGAGGCTAGTAGAAAGAAACCTAGAGTGTGGACAGGATGTGTTTGCATGCTTCGTAGATTTCGAGATGGCGTTTAGTCGGGTGGAATAGACGAAATTAATGGGAGTGTTGAAGAAATTAGGGGTCGGTTGGAGGGGCAGGCGTCTGATTCGGAAATTGTATATGAACCAGACGGCGCAGGTTAGGGTAGCCAATGGAGAATTGGGATGGGACACGATAGGACGGGGAGTGCGGCAAGGGGTGTTCACTATCACCGTTAATTTTTAACGCATATTCAGAGGAAATGGTAAGGGAGACATGGGGGGAGGAGGAGGTAGGAATAAAGGTAGAAAGGGGAGCTGATAAAATCAGTGAGATTTGCAGATGATGAAGCATTGGTTAGTCAGTCTGCCAAGGGGTTACAGTCAATGGTGAATGCATTAGAGGTGCAGTGCGAAAAGTATGGGATGAAGATCAATCATAAGAAACCTAAAGTAGTGAGATTTTCTAGAATTAAGAAGGCGGGACTGAATATAAGGGTGGGAGGGCAGAAGATAGAGCAGGTCGAGCAGTTTACGTATCTGGGTAGTATTTTGGAGGAGAATGGGTTTAGTGGTTAGGACATTAGATGCAGTATTGTGCTAGCTATAGAAGTATTTTCGAAGAGAAGGGAATTGATGAGGGGGGAGTCTGAGAAGAGACATAAAGAAGAGGCTGGTGAAATCTTTAATATGGAGCGTGGCGCTATATGTGTCGGAAACTTGGTCATTGCGAAGGGAGGATGTGCGTAGACTTGAGGCGTTCGAGATGTGGATTTGGAGAAGGATGGAGAAGGTTAGCTGGATGGCGAGAAAGACGAACGAGGAGGTATTGGATATGGTCGGAGAGGAGAGGAAGCTTGCGGCAGAGGTTCGGAGAAGGCAAAAGAGATGGATGGAGGAGGTTTTGAGGGGAGAGGGCATGTTGAAGAGAGTGATAGAGGGGAGAACACTGGGGAAGCGTGGAAGAGGATAGGAATTCTGGACATAAGAGGAGGTTGAAGATATGAAGAATTGAAGAGGGATCTAATAACGGGCCATCCTTAGGAGGCAAAGCGAGACAATGTCTATGAGGTTGGGATGCAGAATGGGGACTGTCCAAGAACCTACCAATCAGCTGGCAGAATACTTGAATAAATGAATGAATGTAATACACATTGATAGGGAGGGCTACTGAAAAATATTTCTGTAGTTTTATAAATATTAACGTTGTTTTGTTCTCTCAATTGTGATATCGGAGGTAGCCACTACGTCAAAATGGATTGAAACATAGCCTTTCTATTATTTCTATATTTCTTGTACGTTCAGTTTTTCTCCCGAGTAACTTATAAATATCAATAGTCACGGTACAGAACATAGGAGAACTTGTTGCACTCCAGCTAAACGTAATTTGGCATTTCACACATTCAACTTCCCGGCCACTTGCTGACATGGGCAAAAGAACTCGGAACAACAGAAAGACGGATTGAATGATCACCCCTCATAATTCAAGCCGAGCCCAGCGATGTTAATCTTCAGCAATCCAGTGAGAACCGATGTATCCACTGGGGATGGACGATGCCCAGGTCGGTTGAAACTGGTTGCGGGCTTATATTCGGACAAATGCAACAGTTCCTCCATGGTTTAATTAGGTGTGATTTTGCTTCAAGCAAATCTGTGAAGAGCATTCAATTTGTTGGAAACATTCACACCCCTTCGGTCGGCAAGATGCCACATCTAATGGGCGGAGATGGTTTCACGCCATTCACTCATCCGGAGCAGTTAGCCGCTCCCTCCCTTTCCATCGATAGTCTCAGTCCAGCAGCACGGCGGGCTCTCCAGCTTCACGGTGAGCGAGAGATCCCTTGGGAGGAAAGATGTTTGCTGAGATGTCCGGGCCGGGTTGGAGTCCCATCACGTCCACCCAGTTAGTCCAGAACTTCCCCCCTCCCGCTCTCCCCTTCCCCGCCCCCACCTCCTCCCACACATCTCCTCCAGCTGAAGCTCTCCAATCACCCATTGGTCCTCGTCATATTAACCCCCCCACGCCTCCCACTCCTTACCTAAAGGCTTCGCCAGGCCGTAAGTGGCTCCACAATCCCAACAATCGGACGTTGGTAGAATTACAGAAAAGGCGCCGAAATAATTGTGTGAACCCTTTATTGGGGTCAATCGCTTCGGTGAAGTGGTGGATGGTAAGGTGGGGGTTCTGGAATTTTATGAGCATTGGGAAGGGAGGGGTGCCTTGGGCCATTTCCTTCGGTCTTCCTTGATTCGCCTCCAAATCTCTCCGGCTCTGCAATGCTTCGCACGTAAACGCAGTTCACTGTATCGCGACCGGCACGAGTACTTCATTCCAAACACTCGGAGGATTACGGGACTTGGATGCTCCTGTTGACATTGCCTGGCCGCCAATTGTTGCGATTAATGTCGAAAGTTTTTTCCAAATATTTATGGCACGTTCGATGACGAAAAAATGTACCTCACGTACAGGAGGTGGATGGATGGTGGAGGTGGAGGAAATGGATGTAGGTACTCAACACCCTTCGTTCACTGAAAGGAAGGCTGCTAAAATCGAAAAAATATCGGTATTTCAACTTAAGTGGAAAAAGACCCCAGCAGGAACCTATAAGGGGGCACCACAAAATAAAAAGACGATTGTTAAGTACTTTCATTCATGAACAATAATTTCACTTATAACAACAGTAGATTTTCATGAATCCACCAAATTGTAATCGAACCTGATAGTGTTATTCGAGCATCGCTTCAACTCCTCCTCCTACTTAACATACATCTGTGTGTGTCATCGGGTAAGCATGTTTCCCACGTTAATAGAACAAAACTACGCTAGCTTTTTGTCACATGGCACTAACTGAAATTATTATACGTCTGTGTGAAAGCATTGTTAACTAATGAATATAACACTTAGCGACAAACGATTTTTTAAAAATAGGTGGCAATTTAAAAATGCGAGTTACCCTTGATGAGCGCAGTCTAAATATTTTTTTCGTTGATGCCATAATTTTCCCAGGGCATAATTCAATATTTTATGTCAATATGTTGATGCCCAGGAATCCGAATTCGGCATAGATTAGAGCTCACGAGAATATTTTCCTTCAGAGAATAGCGAGAGAATTGCATGCCAGAAAATTTGATATGCAATGATGTGAAGACATTTTCGCCAATTGATTTTTGCCGAATAAGCAATAAAAACGAAAGAAAATTTCTGTCACACAATAAAGGTAACTACGTACTGATGCACGAATGCCATAGTTATAAATCTAGGATGTGGTTCCCTACTTAGTGCGTGATACCTCTTTCACCAGAGCCTTCATTTCTACCTGGAGCATTAATCTGGACCTTGCATCCTTACTGACATTGTGAGAATATTTCTACCTAAATGATCTAAGATTTTCCCAGTGAATCTGATACATTTTTCGTGGGTATTCCGCCAGGCCAAAGAAAAGCTGCGCGATTCGTCAAAAACTGCTACGGGCGTACAGACAGCGTTACACAGATGTTAAACAAATTAGGCTGGGAGCCGCTAGAGACTCGGAGGCTGCGCGCTAGGCTTAGATTACTTGAGAAATTGAGAATAGATGTCTTTAAGAGCGACACGGAGATCATCATATTAGAACCCCACTATCTTTCCAGGTCCGACAGAAACGATAAATTAAGAGAGATATTTTGCCGAACGTATAGGTATGGGAATTCGTTTTTCCCCCCGAACAATAAGGGACTTTAATAAATGCTAGGCGTAATTTCATTAGAGCGTTTCCTTTTTATATGTAAACGGCTGGTGTCCTAACACCCCCCTCCACACGCCTATTGAGGCGGCTTGCGGGGTAGTATGTTGAAGTAGATGTAATTAGGCTTCATATCTGCCGGCATTTCCACGAACGACTTGCTCGTCATCATCTGAATCCTGCACGAGTCAAATTTGGCCATTATTTATATCCAACAATCCGGAACTGGTGACTTCTGATTGGTTCGTTTGTCTGACTGACCGTTGACTAATTCTCTCGTCTTCTCTTACATTTTAATGCAATTGATGATAGGCCCTACTTAATTGAAAACCAGTGTCTTGATTGAAATTTCTTTTTAATTGAGACACTGGTTTATATTTTTCCGGATGTATCTCCTGATCCAGATTCTTGGATATAAATAAAGGCCAAGTTTGACTCGTGCGGCATTCAGAATCCCTGATGATGACGAACTAGGCGTTTGTCGAAACGTTGGCAGATATGAAGCCTAATTACACTATGGAATACCCGTGAAACATTTATGTAATGTTTCTACCTCTTCACTTCCTCTTTTGAGAATCTATTTTTATTCCGTTTGAGGATTTTCGCCGACCTCTTTATGCTGCTATCGATGGTTCTCAAATGTATTTCAAAGCCTCTACTTTCGATTTAACATATTAAGTGTCCACTGACTTTTTTTGTAGTTAGGAGGCACTCGAGACTTCGTAAAAAGTTACTGTGTGTGAATTGAGCGGATTGTCTTCCCTCCCCCCCACCTTCCTCTCGATTTATAGGAAACACTCGGCTAAGTCTCATTTCGAAAAAAAAAGAGGTCCAATTTTTGGCATAATACACTGAGGCATATAGTGTAATCTACATCTGTAAGTAATTTCCTAGTATATTGTTCTTGAATATACTCTCTTTGGAATGGATCTGTAAGAATTCCTTAAAACTTGACGATTGAGATGGGGAGCTAGAATATTTCTTCAGGCTGATTTACTCACGGTTTGTAACGATTTCTCTTTCCAAAGACAAAATAATTGCACAAATGAAGTATTAAGTTCATCAACGGTATTAGATTTCACAGAAAATGCAGTGAATGATCGCTAAATTCGGAGAATCACCTTAAAACTTTTGTGTAAAATACTTTTAAGCATTTCACCTTTGACAAATTTATAATTTCACTGAACAGTGTTCTCAGGTTATAGAATTTCCACTCTGTGGGTGAAATAAATAATTACAGTTTCAACACATATGTAGTAGGTTAAACAGGGTTTTTATATGAGGTACGAGCGTGATAACGTTTAGGCTAATTTTTTGTTTACTTTTCCTTAAGCGCTTTTCTACTGCGATTTGATAAGTATTGTCTATCACTCAAATTTAAGCGACATAAATTTTGCTCCAGTACGAAGCCAGTACCTGTGCTGTACCCCAATGGACTACGGAAGGATAAGAAACGAGAGATGAGTGGAATTTCCGGCTGAGAATGAAGGACCGAAAGTAAATTCGGGTCCGCTGGAGGGATTGCGACGGCTAGACTCGGAGCCCCGCGTGTCCTTTTGACGAACTATTTGCATCGAGAGGGAAAGGGAGAGGTGGTCAAAGGGAGGCAATGGGTGGGAAAGGGTGGAATGGATGGAGATAGGGAGGAGAAGTGAAGAGAATGAGGGAATCAACACGGAGAGGAGAGGGAGCAGGGAAGGAGATGGATGGAGAGTCAGAGGGGAAGGGAACCTCTGCCTACACGCTATATTTGGAGAGAATTCCTCGCGGCATTACCAGGCGTTCAGCAGAAAAAAAGGGTTCAGAGCTTTTATACGTCAAAAGTGAACGCAGAATTTGTGAGGTGGATGGGCATGGGATGGTGGGTGGGGAGAGATGGGGAATTAGGGTCGGAGCGGGGGAAGGAGGGTCGGGGAAGGGGAGGAGGGATAGCAGGCCAGAGGTCAAGAAGGCTTAAGCTTTAATGTGGCGCATAGGGACGGCTCCCTTCAATCTCATCCAGCGAGTCGTCAGCCCAACCCTCTTCCTCTCCATTTCTCTCTTCTCTCTCTCTCTTTCCCTACCTTCAAAGGGTACATCATGCCCGCTCCACTCGTTCCACAATACTCTCCCCATTACATCGCCTCGTCTCTCTCTCCCTCTCTCCCCTTGTTCCTAAACCCACCTTCACAGCCCCTCGAGTTCCCAACTGCTCGCGGCAAGGCTCCTTTGCAACGATCATCCCATAGTGTTTGCGAATTTTCACTAAAAGCGCTATCCTAGAGACGATAGCCTGTCTCATCTTTGTTAATTTTTTATGTTTATCATGAATCTACTATTTCAAATAAATTGGTTCCTAGTTGTTTATGATATATTATACGTGAAGTAAGCTACTCTTTAAAGGTATTAGTCCGCCAAAATAAAAATTTATAGCACCGTTATAGTAGATTACTTTTCATTATGACAATAAAACTATGCTCAATACTTTCACTTAATGTAAATGTATTTGAACGGTCATGGTTTCTAAATATGGCGCTATTTTTTATGCCTTGGTAAGTTATATTCTTTAATGTAGTGTAACTGTTATTTGAAGAGTTTTATGCAATCGTTATGCTAGTTACACCATTTCCTTCCCCCTCTCCTAGTTCCATTTGCTTCGGTGTCTCTACTATCAGAGGACATATCACACTCCCACTCCACTCGATTTAAACCACCAATCTTTCCTCTTCTCTCATATCTCTTCAAACCCCTAAACCGCTTTCTTCCGCTCCCCTTCCACCCCTTCACTCGAAACTCTATCCCTTCCCCCAGTCATTTTCACCGCTCGCAGCATGCCTCATCCTATAGATCGTGAATATGTAATAAAAGCGCCATTTTCGATACGATAGCCTGTCTTAGTTCTTTTTTTTTTAGTTCTTTTTTTTTAGTTCTTTTCAATTTATTAAATTTGTTTCCGCTCACTTTTAGAGTGAAATTCATAGATAAGATGAACTATTGACTCTAGAAATTAAATACTTCACTTGGAATTGTATATCTTATCCACTAATTTCTTCTCACTATGACATCTTTAAAATTCAAATTCGGAAGTTTTTTCCATAAAAGTTCGTCCCCAGGAAAACGTTCATTCCTTGTCTTGGGAAGCGAAAATCACAGTGTTCTAAAGTGTTATCCTCCCGACGTAATTAAATGGTAGCGATATCTGGGTATTCCAGGATAAACATCCGAGTTAGCTAAATTCAGTGGGAATGGGGTACCTGAAAAGTGTTTGCGGCAAAAGATATTACTTATGTGGAAAAATTAATTCTCTTATTCCAACGTTAACTTACATTCTTAACTTATTAGTTGAAGTTAAAAATCTGGGTGAGGTTTTTACGACAAACACAGTGAGTGCATTTACCCAATGCATGGTTAATTGAGAAGTAAATTTCCCGCAATGGTACATGCAAGCTCCTCTATTGAATACCATGTTAATCAAATAAAATACGATTTTTGAGCAGCTAGAATACTTAAACTATGTTTTCAAAAGAATTTTTCCACGTCCACAAGCTATGATGCATTTGCATAGCACCCTCTTTAAAATGTAAAAATGTGTAAATTTTCAGCACTCACTTTCTCGTCGTAGTAATGGGATATAGTCTCGATATCCAGCCGTGGTATAATAATCCTGACGTGTTGAAACTCGGTAAATTGACTAATGCTGTTCTGTCAAAGATTTTAAATCAAAGAGACGTGCAATCGCACACTCAACAATTCAGAATGTTAATATCATCTCCATCTGCGACCTTTTCAGAGCTCCGCCAATTAAGCACTCCTAGTAAAAGTGTCGATTAATGAAATAGCGATGGGGTAATTGCCACGTTATCGCCATACCTTCACCAAATATCTTGTACCGCTTAAAAAAGGCTTCGCTCTTGGGATACTTTTTATTACTTGATACAGATTACTCTTTCATTGCTCCAAAACACACAACCATTTCTTTCCTTCCCAGTCGTGCATTTCATTGTTAACTCTGGCGTAAAGTACGACTCAAATAATTGAAACTTTCTACTCAAGTTAATGCTCTCCCACTTACATGAAGAGTATCGCTTCCTTTTACCTAGTAAATCTCATCGTTTTCTTCTTGCTGTATTTCCCGCACTGATTTCCTAATGTATCAAACTAACTCTGCAACCTTTTGGATGATGGACAATTTAACGCCTCGTCGTCATCGAATCCATTTAACTTTACTTTATTGTCTTCCTAGTTTAATTCCCAAATCTTGCTCTTCCGAAAGACCTATTTTTTCTGCTCTTCGGACGATTCTAGTGGTCCGTATCGGGATCGCAGGGGCTGCGATCCCGATAAGCCATTGGCTTGTGATAAGGTTTTTTTCTTAAAATCTTACAATTTCCTTTACAAAAGCGAGAAAAAGGAAATACGGTAACAAATTATTAATGAAGAAATTTGTTGATATTCCAGAACAACACATTAGATAAACATAACTATAGCATCGCAATAATATCTTGCACAATAGTTCATATATCACAATAAGTTATGTAATATGTGCCACAGCTAATGGTTATTAGTAAATTCTAAAGAAGTAATACAAAAATATTTTGATGTGTGTAACTTCAGGTAAAATATGGGGTTAAGAATTTTTTCAAAAGCTTATGTTGTTATAAAATGAGAATAATAAATTAAATCAAGGTATATCTTACCATTTGCACATTAAGGGTGTAAAATTGCTTGTGAGTTTAATTACAATTTGTGGACATCAGGATTGGCAATGCCTGTCTGAGCAGAGTATTGCCCCTTATTATTCCAGAAGGTTTGCAGCCGGTTGAATGCTGGGTATTGTAATATATTTGCCCATTAATACATAATCAATCTCTGAGTTAAAACAATTGCTGTCCTAACCTTTATCCAGTATAGCTTTCTCCTCATTTGGACAAGGGAATGTGAGCTCTTACGAAATCCCATTCAAAGCAACAGTGTCTTCTTTAATGCATCTAAATGCTAATAGCTGACTTGTAGTAGTCCAGAAATCTCGGCCAAAAACCCACTGCTATGTGCCCTCGGCGAGATACCGCTGCGTGACAAAAACCTATATTAGAAAGATGTAATCTTTCATGTTGGGATTTAGCGGCACAAATTGCGACTTCTAGTTACTCTATGGCCATGATTAACCATAGCAGCAACATAAAAACAGAGGAAAGAGAAAACAAGTGATAAAGACAATCCCACACATGAGAGAAATAGCAGTTCTGAAAGGCACGAAGGGAAGTAGAATATTCGAATTATGTAAAAAGTATTTAATATTGTGATTTTCAATGCGTTATAAAGGGAACATAAATAAATCTTACCACAGAAATGGAATTTACTTTCCGAACTGTATCAGATCTACCAGAGTGGTAGCATATCTACCTATGATGATGTTCCACTGGCCTTCCGTAAACATTATCAATGTTTCATTTCATAATGAAAGACCGTATGCTGGTCCCACAATGTGACCCGACCGTAAGATATTGCCATTGCAGGCGTTTCACGTGTTTTGACGTAGGATTTTGCAGAGCGGCTGCAGTTCCATTTCCAAGAATAAATTTCAGCAGATACAAGGAAATTATATTTGACAGGCAAAATGACGTCATCCCGATAAAAAAATCAGAGTTATGCTCAGTACGAAATTTTTACCATCACCAATACTTTGGAATGGAATTGGGCTCCCGCTCCCGACTGCAGGAAAGTTATGGATGGAGAAGCTGCCGGCAGAATTAAATTTTAGTGTGTCACCACCTAAACTCTTTTTTCACGGAAAATTGATTCCCTTTCAAACAATTTTGTCACTCCATTCTCCACTTTGTTTAACGCACATTGGTCACGGCAAGTTCACTGTGAGGAAATTACGGTTTAGCTGGTTGGTTTTTAATCTTTGGTAATCTTATATTCTCAACAGTGGGTTTAATGTTTATGGCATTTTATTCAATTATCTCTCATTTTTACAGCTTAAAGAAAATTCGAATGTCTAAGGCCGTGAACTACTTATTCCACATTTTACGGCTGTCCTTACCTAAGATTGAATTATTGGGAAGGCTAAAAACCATTCTATCTTTTAAGTAGGTCCCACCGCAAATGTGTGAGCCAAATAAAATATTAGATTCCAATTTTTGTTTAATACGTTTAAAAAAATCCTGATTTAGTTTATGACATGCGTTAGCTATTGAAAACCGAAATTAAGAAACAAAATAAGTAGATTATTCCACGAATGTATTTTAAATAAACACTTTTTATAGCCATAGATTGCTACGCCATTTTTATGGAATTACCAAATTTCGACTTCAATTACTGCAGTAATTAACTACTTACTCAAAAAATAAGGCGATAAGATGCATTTAATTTCTTGTCATCAATATCTTGGGTGTTTTTGCTTCTAATAAGCAATTTTCCGTGAAAATAGTATTTATACTATATGGAAAAATACTATTTTCCCCTTGTTTATCCCATCCTCCCTTTGGATACAATGTAATTCCTAGTTCAATTTGCGAGTAAATATAGCGTGGAAAGGCAACATTTTATTATTTATATCAAATTTTCCAAAAGTATCCAAAATATGAAAAAAATGACAAACCCTTTTGCGGTGGAACCACTTCAAACTCGGCATCTGTATGCAGGGTAACTGAAGGTGGCGACTTTCTTTTGGGGGAAATTAGGGCTGTTGAGCCCTTTCTTACTTTTAACACTAACGCATTAACACCCATGCCCTGACTGGATGACACCCAGGCGAGGAATTAACCCCGCCGCCACCGAGGCCGGTGAATGTGATAAGGTCAATCCATAAATAGTGGTCCAGAGGTGGTTGCTTGATGATTTTTAATATTTTTAATATTTTTACCATACCAACTACCATTTATTGAGAATACAAATATGTCATTATTTTATTTTTGTTAATTTTATTTTCCTGATAGCAAAGAAGACCTGACGCAAGTATCATCCTAGTGGAAAGACAAATTACAGAAAGCGAAGCAACAAAAAACGAAGAAAAACCTTCAGGAAACCACTAGGATTGATAGAAAAACTTCGTAAAAAATCAATGAATGCAAAAGCTGCGATTATCAGCAGACAACTCTTTAGTCCCGAATGGTAATCGACATCAGCCGTTGGTAGCTCTCGCCTGAAGTCAAAAGCGCGCAACCCCTTGTATATTGCGGCGATTGTTGCGGATATTTTACACGATAAACGATGCAAGAAAAATTGGATTAATTTTACCAATTGCAGAACATGGTACCATGAAAATTGTGACAAATTGTGTGACTTGTCAGATACTTAATTAGCCTTTATACTTTTATATGGCAAGTTAATTCTATTCATCAAGCTTACTGTCCTAGTTTATAAACAGTCATTTCTCTTACTTTGCATTAAAAGTTACTTTTTTTTAAATACTCGAAATGGCGTTATTACCTTCACCTATGGAATTAACGCAACTTTGTACCATTCCAAGAGGAATAGATAATTTTCCTTCGATTTCACCAAACACGAGTAATTTCGGCATTATTACAAAAAATGGATAGAAAATATAAAAAGTTCTTTACAACAAAAAAATTGGAATTAAGACAAACTATAAAAAATGCACTATTTTTTTTAATCGCCACCAATTGTTACCAATGGAAGGAAAATCAATTAAGCTCTTTAAAATTATTTAACCATGGTCTTAAGGTTTATTATGGACACCAAACGTTGTCTAGCAATTAACAAAAGTGCAAGCGCTGAACGACCCGTATTTGTGGTCAAATTTTCGTATCTTAGAATGTACTTCAAGGGAAACCAAGCGTCATTGCTTCTTCTTTGAGTGTCCATTTCCTGTCTTATTTTACCAGCACCCCGTCGCGTCTTCGTATCCTGCTTTCTCGGCCCTTAACTTAATCTCTGCCCATTCTCATTTACTCTTAAATGGATCAAAAAATTTGCCACCCTCCTCAACTACCCCATTCTCTTCCTCTTCCCCTTCTTCTGGAAGTCAGTCCTTTAAACCGATTGCGAGCCGTTTGCCAACACCCCCACCTCTTCCTCCCCACCCTCCTTCCCACACCCTCGTCCTCCTACTTCTAAACTAACCGTTTTGCACTCATAAGTGTTTGTGCGTGATCGCGTCGGGATTTGGGCGGAGTGACATTTATAATAGAGATTATGGAAAGGGTTTCGTGTTCACGATCTGCTCTCATTTTTCGATCGCGCTATTTTAAGCTTCCAGTTGATCCTTCAACCCTATCAATTCCTCATTTATTATATCACACCTATTTTTTCATAAAAATTGATAATTTGAGTACGTGTGTTCACATTGTTTTTGTATTGATTTCAAAGTTATTTTTACTCGCTCCATTGATGCAACTCCAGTTTACTCGGTTTATAATAAGTAATTGTGTGACTGGACTTCAATCCTTTTCAAGTTAGTGGAGTCATCCTCGCCTCACTTCTCAGTGAAACTTTTGGTTTATCATTCCTGACTAGTTGGCATCTGACTGGTACCTGGACTGATCTGAAAATTTAATATTTGTTTCTTCCGTTTCCCGTGCAGTCGTACAATTGCAATAAAAATTATAGTTGTGTTTAAGTACTTCGTACTGATACTTTAATACATGCTGTATAATTGCCTCAGTAAGTCATAGAGTACCAAACTGGAAATGATAACGGTGGTTGTATAACATTATCACCTTTGGTTCTTGCTCTTTGGGCTAATGAACTATTGGTTATAAATGACTATAATGAATTGATTTTATCTTCTGCCTATCGTGCTCAATAGTAACAGGTAGTATGCCAAATTCAAATTGTGAAAATTTAAGGAAAACAATTATTACACTATTTCCAGCTGGAATGCACATTTTTGAATGCAATAAATTTTCTAAAATTGAATACATGGAGAAGATATTAAATTCAACGGACGACTTCGCATGAAAGGAATGAATGGAAATGAAAAATTATTGCTCCAATACTGATATTAAAACAAGAAAAATTACATAATTTAAACAGCGTCTCAATTTCACCACAACAAAAATAAAAAATGACTCATGGTAAATAGGATAACTTAATACTAACGTTAATGATAGTTCCTGGAGCTTTATACACGCCATTAGTCTAGCCATTATTTGGGGCATCATCATTTAACAGGGTGTCTGGCCACAAAAATAATCTCAACGACATGGAGAATACTTGCTCAACTAGAAAAATGAAAGAAAATTGAGCAACAATATAACTAAATCTCCAGGGAAGATTTTAAATGAATAATATATGAAAAGCAGTTTGTTATACTTGAAAAACCATTTTCAGTTATTTTAGTTGAGTTATCGCACCTTTCATATAATAACTTCAGTATTTGATAAAAATATAAGTGTCTTAATTCTCCGAAGAGTACCAACCATTGCGAGTTTCTTCTCCGCCAATTTGTCACAGTTTTTTTTTATGAAAGAGAACCAATTATCCATAGTGACATTACTGTTAGTGCCGTAAATCTCTTTGGTGAGTTCCATTTCATACTTTTCCGGGTTAGACAGAAGGATCTCTGATCTGATTTCCTTTGTACAGAATACCACAGCAGATATATAAGGTTCTAAAATGACACATTGTTACAACTTTCAATCCATACTTGTCTGATTTATTTTGTAAATACATTCTAAGTGGACATCTTCCTCTGAAGCTAAGCAAGGTTTCGTCAACTGCCACCTTTTCTGAGGCAGTATATATATATATATATATATATATATATATATATATATATATATATACTTATAGTGTAGCACCTTGCCTCATGCATTTGTTCCCGAAGCTCTTAGAAGGCTGAGAATTAGTCGTGGGCTCTTTTATTTTCGCGGGTCAACTTGCTGTCAAACATCAAATTATTGGCC
Source organism: Pyrrhosoma nymphula (assembly GCA_963573305.1). Classification (NCBI taxonomy): domain Eukaryota; kingdom Metazoa; phylum Arthropoda; class Insecta; order Odonata; family Coenagrionidae; genus Pyrrhosoma; species Pyrrhosoma nymphula. Next base: position 24,705,382 of record OY754336.1, on the reverse strand, counting down.
AAACATTCGAATACATTGTATTTCTGGCAATTTAAGGGCCTCGTTTCTGATGCACTCAACTGTGAACATTTGAGGGCAGCTCTCAGAAAAACCAAACTAATGGATGCTCTGATTTCTAAAACTTTGGTGGGAGGGATATATCTCTGAGCTGTTTAAAATATCTGCGTATTTCTACATATCTTCTCATTTGTATAAAAAACATACTTTTGCACTATTTCTGCAATAATTTACATACTAAATCATTTTTCCTCACAAAATACACATTTTGCAGCTCCTTTTAGTCCATGGAGACGTAAGACGATGATCTTGCCGGGGGTTCTGGAAATTTTTGCTTAAAGTTGGTTCCACCGTAAAATGACTTAAATGTCATTTTATTCATGTTCTGTCTACTTGTAGAAAAATTTGTCCTCTATCTGATATGAACAACAAAATAATACCTTTCTATGCTATTTTATTCTATAATTGAACATGATATTAAATGGTGTTCAATGGGGGAATGAGAGAAACACGGGGGAAATAGTATTTTTCCATAAAATATAAATGCTATTTTTGCGGAAAACTATTTATAAGAAGGAAATAGTCAAGATAAATTGAATAAAAATAAAATACAGGTATCTTACCTACTTATTTTTCTAGTTATTGAAGAATTAATGCCGTGATTGAAGTCAAAATGTGGTAATTCGTAGGAAATGGCGCTGCAGTCGGCTCCTATGGCTGGAAAAAAGTGCTCATTTAAAATACATTCGTGGAATAATCTGCATATGTTGTAACATACTTTTGGGTTTCTGTAGGTAACGCATTGCATCAGTGAAAGCAGGATTTATTTGACAAAATATAAAGAATGAGGAATTTAGTATTTGTTTTGACTCACACAGTCGCGGAGGAACCTCCTCGCGGAGGATTCTGAAAACCATTCGCTCCCATTTTTACTTAAGTATCAGTTTATTGCATTCATATATGGCGGAAGGACTCCTTTCATATTACTCTACCTCACTATTTTCGGCTAAAACTCCCCCAACGTCGTCAGGTGAAATGATGTATTTTTCTCATTAACCATCTCTCGGCCATCACTGCTATCTTCGAATTCTTGACTACAAAGATCTATTCTGATTTTTTCATCATTCGAAAATACTCTCATTGCCACCATCTGTATGGCATCATCCGTTTGAACAGGAAGATACGTAAATCACAACATGGGGTCGTATATTCCACTTACCGTTTTTCAGTCTTGGCTGAATTTTGAGTTAAAAAAATAAATTAATCGATGACAGTCAAACCGAGCTGACACTTGGAAGCGTGGATATGGATATCTATATCCATGCTTGGAAGGAAAGGCAATGAGACGTACGCATTCTCAGAGTGAACGATGAGGGCGCAATCGTCGTTGATATGACAACATGGGTCGGATTAGATGTTGTGGTTTCCGGGTTGGTATAGTTAAAGGAGAGAATGCACATTGTTCTAAATCAAAGGTTTAAGCATTTTTTCCTAAACTTCACGCTACCGTATACTTCCCCATCTCACTACGGACTAACAAGAGACTGAATGCTGCTCATGAAATAACCTTTTTTTAAATACATTCTTTGCATAGAAATATCTCCGTTTCCCATTCCCTTCCCCTGCTATATTAGCGTTCTACCTGCATTTATTTTCGATCATTAACAGATTCTTCATGTATTTTATAGTCGTCGTTGAAAAGCCTAATTCATCCAACGTCGCCAACTTCATTTTTCTAATTGTAAGAGATTTATATTTGCTCATTTGATTCCTTCTTAAAAACAAAAAAAGTTAAGTTGAAAATAGCTGCCATCGCAATTTCTCATCTATTTCTTAAACAAAATCAGCCTTTTATTCTACATTTCTTAAATACCTAATCTTTTATATTATTCAACATTTTTAGGTTAAAACTTCTATGAGAACTACTTATTGTTAAATGTTATCACTTAATGAGACCACAAGTATTTTCTCTAATATCCTTTCGCACCTCACTTTTCAATGCCTGGGAGTGTTTTTCCACACTTCATAGTCTTTTATTGTACACAATTAACTTCTTCTATGTTGCAATTATTTTTACAAAAGAGTGAAAATACGTATTTAAATGCACTAGTAGATGGAGACGTACTGTTTTCAAACTGGACTACCTCTCAACGACTGCTACTACGAAAATGCCTTATATGTATTTTTTAATTTTTGGTGTAATTTTTGATCAATACGATGAATTCATTTCAATTTCCAGCCACCTATAACAAGAATATATTCAATTGAACATGATGAAATAATGCTTGTTAGTCATCATTCTATGAAACATTTTTATTTTAAAGAAAGTTATTTTTGTCGCATATTATAGCAAATAAAATGGGTCACAGTAAATCGTTAAAACCGATTTGCGTGACATGATACTTGTGACACATAAATGTACAATTCCAGGTGTGCACTTGTAATGTATTCCTTGCGTCACTTCTAACTGGAAAGGGACCACACAAGATAAGACAACAAACATGGGTTCCAAAAAATGTACTGTTATTATATCGAGTGATAGCAATCAAGTAGGAATAAAGTAGGTGAGGCATTCTGCAAACTTAAATAATTTGACCGGAGCTGAGTGATCGCTTTGCTGACAGTTTAAGATAACTGTGAGCTTATCTACCGATGTAAATGTAAATGGCACAAAATTTTTCAGTCAAGATGCTTGCGTGTCGAAAAGATATTTCGTCTTTCCCACTCAGAATAATTTAGCGAGGGTAACATTAGTTTCCACAAATTACGTGGAATAACTAATGTTTACAATTTTTTATAAGAGAAGGCATTTATCTAAAGACCTGATTACGGTTAAACTGATATCTGGTAGGCACAAGCCTGGGTTTGAGAAATAATAGAAGATGTTTGGAGATGTATTGAAAATGTTGAGGAATGACGGGGTGGGTTTATATTCTGAAGTCAAAAATTGAGTAAATGTACCTACGAGTAAATAGTTGTACTTAGGTGCTATAGTTGTACTCAAGTTAGCCATGTGGCAAACATCTCAGAAATTTATGGTAGAAGAATCAAATCTTCAACGCACTAAACGTCATTAGTAACACTTCATTGGTCAAATCATCAGGAGGAATCATCATCTTCGGGGCATCACCAGGTGGTGTCATATTGCTTAAAGTACATTTTCTAGATATATTCTTCATGAAGTTCTGGCGAATTTATTGAATCATTTGTTGAACTCGATATTGTTAGGGGTAACTTTGTGAAAACCCATTTTGACAGAAAAAATACAAACTTAGTATATTTCACAAAGATTTCTATTTAATGCAACCGGTTTCATCGCATAGGCAAAGACACCTGAAGATGTCACCTATGAAATGAAACCGGTCGTGTTAATCATAATTCATTGTGAAATATGCAAAGCCTGTATTTATTCTGTTTGAGTAATTTGTTGATAGGTTCTTCCATAGATAACATCAATTCCCATTTTTCAAATGTTTTGCTATACGTAATCATAAAAATCCTGATGCATCGTTAAAAATAAATTTCAAACCATTCATAGTCAATAGCACTCCTGGCAACAAGTTCGCATTATTAATTTAAAATGTTATGAGAAGAGCGAAGAAACGTAAATTTATTTGCTTTGAAAGCAAACAAAATATATATTTTATTAGTTCAGTATAATATTATGCAAGATGTAAAATAACGAAAGAAATTAAATATATGCTTCGTAGTATCGTCGTGTATTTAGAAATGGCGCCCTTCCGGAGGCTCTATACAGTTCTCAACAGAGAAGAAAAAAGGAGAAAATAAACAGAGCGCAGGGACAAAAAATAATCCTCTTTCAGTATGACAACGCTCCTGCGATTTTGTCCCTTGGTTTGACCACTGATAAGATCATGTGGCGGTTTATTCAGCTGCCGTTCGCAAGAAAATGAGTCCACCCCCCCTCTCACTCTCCCGGGCGAAAGAGAGGAACGTCGTAAAGCCGCTGCCGTATAAAAATAAGTACCTTGGACGTAACGCTGTGGGAGACTGCGGTATGCTTTTGCACGGTCTTTGTGTGATACTTAGGACGTGATCTGCCGCAAAACATTTGCGCGTTTAAAACGTGTAAAAAAAAGAATATTTCCAGAATTACCCGTCATTATGTGAACGCAAAATACCGTGGCCAAGGACATGAAATGAAAACATATTTTTAAACATTTTATCAGATCTTTCACATAAATGTTGATTACTTTAACGTACCATTAACTAAAAATACAGCACCCCTCTATAATGTGAATCTGATATTGAAAAAATAATTTCGCTTAGGCATTCATGAAGAAAGTCGGCCAATTTTAAACCTAAAATTAAGAAAATAATGATCGCAGGAATGAAAATATACCTTAAAGCACTTTGTACGAGAAAGACCAGGGACTACACGATTTATTAATTGAACCATTAAAAAAAATCTGTTACAACTTGGCGCTACAAGAGATAATTTTTGTTTAAATAAGGTAAAAAATCCTTTTAAATGATTACAGACAATAGGTCAATTCATTCCACCTCATGTTATTGCATAACTTGAAATTGTGTGTTTAATTACATATACTTGCATGTAAATGCTAAAATAGAAAATAATGTTGCATTACACTGCACGTATAACATTGATATGAGTATTCATGCTTTCAGCTCATTCTTGAGCTTCCCAGTATTTATTATAGATTAATGTAATAGGCTAAACATTTTCGAAGAAAATTGCGCTTGCGGAGAGCTTCCTTCATTTTTGTTTGGCGGGTGATCCTTGCTTTTTGTTGGACCTTAGGCAATCGTGTACATAATCATATATATATATTTAAATAACGTAGACATGGGGAAAACTATTTCCAGCTACTTTATGACAAAAACAGTCTTGTTTGCCTATTCCGAAATGGTTAACAGCTAAAAATTTAATTTTACAGCAAAATTTGACATAGGTAAGTCGTGGAATTAAACCTCAGATGAGTGAGTTGTACCACTTATTACTCGAGCAAAGTACTCTTTAGTGGGAAACATAAATCAAACACACAACCGATAGAGAATTCTGCATGGTCTCTCAGGGTTGAAAAATTCCATCGCTTACAGTGTAATTATTAAAAGGAAATTGAAAATGTATGTACATATTAGGTAAAGGTGTCGTTGCCATATTTTTATATGATGTCGTGGAACCCGCTGACAAGTCCTTGAGACTTAGCGGGGCCTAAAGTGTTTTGTAAATGGCATTAATATGTATTAAATGTAAGATAAGCAATAAAAAGATCACTATGGAAAAAAAATGTTAAATGAAATGCTAAAATTTTCCTATCCCGATATAAAAGTGAACCATGCAAATAGTGGAAAATGCATTGGAAAAATTTACTTCTTATCAATCATTACTCAATTATAATAACTTTTGTAATTTTGCGGGTGAATTCCAAGCAATATAGCATGTAGATTTTTAACTTCTCGAGGGTTTTACGCAAGCAACCCATACGACCTTGGAAACAGTTCAATAGGTTTTTCTTTATCAATGGTTTGCTTGTCTCAGGGACTATTCACGTGGTATGCTTCTGTTTTAACATATTCCGTTCACAGAACTACAAACTCGCTCCTAGTTAAAGATGAGTGTTTCCGTGCTAAAACGGTAGAGTTCTAACTCTTCTGAAATCATTAGAACACAAAAAGTGGTTTTGAAGTTAATTTAAAGACATTTGGAAATGATAAAGGAACAACTGTCTCGCTGTTCAAATGAGCTGTGAAAAATATATCAACACATGCAGAGAGTGAAGGAAAACACAAGGCAGAACTGAAGAACTGCAGGTTCCGCTTCCGCTTTGTTTTTACAGTTTTCTTTCTTGAAGACTTTATGTTCCCTTTTTAACTTTTTCTTCCTGGACTAGGGAAAGTTTTTAAGGGCGGGGGTTGCGTGCGTGTAATTGTGTCTAAGAGTTTCAGTTTATTTAATATGTGTATCTTTTATTTTCATCATGCTCGGGATTTATTTATTTTTATTTTTTTAAATATATATATTTTTGGCATGGTATAACTATTGGTATATTTTTCTATGTTTTTAAAATAATATTGTTATTATTATTATATGCCAATCCCATTTTTTATTTTTTTATTTATTTATTTTTTATATTTTTTCTCAAAACATTGGTATGTTGTGGTGATTGTTCATGAGGTTGTTTAAATTTATATTTACTTTACTGTTAATCTGGTACGGGAGGTTCGAGATACCTTGGTGGTTGATGGGCTTCGGGTTGGTTGGTTGGAGATAGGCGATCAAAATACAAATCCAGGATGTTTAAAAATGAGATCGATGCTGGTCGAAGGGTAATCGGCATTGGTTCAAAAGGATTTTTAAAACTGCATGGACACCCCTCCGACCATCAATCCTCGCTCTAGATGGATGAAACCAATGGAAATCAGTGAGGACATTGTGCTCTCTCGACCATGAGGTCCGGAGGGGGATTGGGGGGTATGGGTTGGGGGAAAGTTTGGTAAAACGGCAGAAGGGGGTTTGGGGCGACAATGAGGGAATGCATTGGGAGGCAAATGATGCTTCGGTAATGAACGCGTCCGGGCGATTATCGTGACTCGCGCTTGATACGCACCAATCCCCTTGTTTCCGGGTGGACCCCAGCCCCCCTTCGCGTCGACCACCGCTTCACATGCTCCATTCACACCCCCTCAATCCGACCCATAAACCCTCGGCTGTGTTATGCCGCCCGACCACCCTCACCATTCGAATCTCCCTTGCCCCACACCCCTGGAACCGCTACCCTCATCCCCCACCTACTCACAGATACACAATCCTTGTCGCTGCGTCCTCCAATTGCTCCTCTTTGCCCAGCATATTCTCGCAGATGCATGACTAATATTACAAAGTCTGATATTGCTAGGAATGAAGATTGCCTTTCTGAAATATTTTCTACGCTATTTCACAATGCCATAATAATCCGTCAACGTAACGCGATGCAATAAATCAGCCTACGCTTCAGGAAACTCGAAATGCAATGGGCAGGTATATACAAAGGGGATGCGAATGTGGTTCGACCAAGTACCGAATGTTTGCTCTGCTCGCTCTTGTAAGAAACTATTCCCGTTACAAACTTTATGAAATTGAATGAAACACTATTGCTGGCATCAAAGGTTATGATCTCATAAAAAATTGCACAGCATTTTAAAAAACTTTGATGTTTAACTTACTGTAACATTTTTGTCACAGTCATACATGTGCTTGCACTGGAAGAGCTCGCTCTTCGTTTGTTCCAGCGTAAGCACATCGCTGTTTTTTTAGACGTTATCAGATGCAAACCGTATGATCACGTGGCATGTAACGTTATCAATACGTATCTCTACTATCCACAGTTTTCGCAAATCAGTACTTTAATCAGCACTCACAGCCACGCCCTGGGTGGTTCCAATGAGCACAAGGGGGAGATTTAATCGCACGCTTTCATTCAGCAGGTGAGGCCATTTATTTGCCGCCAAATATCACAATGACAAAATTTCACTAACTGTTAATTCGTTTCTTAGTGTATTTGCCTCCAAGTATCACAATGACAAAATTTCACTAACTGTTAATTCATTTCTTAGTGTATTTATCCGTAAATGGAACTATCTAAACCACTATAAATACTGGTGGTAAAGATTCTATGAAATAATCAAGACCATGGAAAAATTAATTTGGCTATTTCACGGAAAGGCTGCTGCCTTCCCATTATATTACTCGTTATAATCTATAGCCATGCATGTGAAAATGATTATCTTTTTGTCTCTCATTGGTCATATTCCATTCTTTGACGGACTTCAGCATGTCGGTACAAATAAGCATCTCCGCGAGAATTCCTTAGTGTCCCCTCTGCCCCAAACTACATTCACACATCTTTATCGCATGGTACTGTTTAGGTTCTTGAATGCCGTATCAATGTTTCATCAATCTCTAAGCTGATTATTAAAAGTCAAATTCATATTTTTTTTACCGAATTGCCACCCACTAGTTTCGCAGCCGGACTAAATTTTACTAAATCTATTTTAAATTTATCGTAATACCTTATTGCTTATCCCACGTCAGTTAAAACCTTTTGTTTTCTTGATGCGGCTATTTTACTAAATTTATCAATTTTGATTCCACTGTATCAAGAAATATTCATTTCCTTTTAACGCTAAAAAAATATTGTTTGAGCTTTTATGAAAAAATGATGATTTTTTACTTTTGTTCACTTCTGGATGAATGTAGAGTTTTAATGCATCCTTGGTTGAAAATCTACTTAAAAGCACTTTTCAACTAATCATTGATAACTCATTTACAAAAACAGTTATTCAGGAAAAACAGTAATATGCATCAGATGATGCCTCCTCTTCCTTTAGCTTTTCTTTGTCTGTCCATTTTTTCCTCAATCATCACGGAGTCGAGGCTACAGTTGAATCGTTTTCTTACCCGGTGAAAGATGCCAATTTAGTCTCGTCAAGTTTTATATCGGGTCAAAAAGTATCTCCTGTTACGCAGTGAGTAGAATCTGGTGGGAAATCAGGGAAGACTTTATCAAATGCAATAGAATCTTTTGAGGGCATGCTGAAAGAGTCAAATGTGTAATGCTGTTAATCTAGTGTATTTTGTATTATTTTCAACATCTATGTAAAAAAGAAGAAATCAACAAAAATATTATTGTTTTAGCATGAGCGAAATCCAATTACACACAGAAATTTTAAATATTATTTTTCCAAATCCATTCAGACAGAATAATTCCAAATCTCACACGCCCACTACTATTGTCCTCCATCACTTCTTTTCCCTTTCCTCCCATCTTGGTAATCTCTACATCTTCTCTTCGCAGCTTCCAGCGTTTCCCTCCGTGCCACACCCCATTGTGTCGTCCACCCCTTTGCCATCACACATCGGGGGCCGCAAAAGCCGGGGGCGCAGTCGGAGCGGCGTTCGCCACCCCCCAAAGTCCTCCTCATTATGCGACCTCTTGTCGCCCGGAAGCTCTCCGTGATTGATTGCACCGACGATTTCGCCTCACGCGCAACAAATCCCCATCCGCACCCACACACTCTTCCACACCACAATCCTAAAACACATGCACCCACACATACACAGAAAACTCACACTTTTGCACGATAGCGCGCGGAGGCCATCATTCGCACATGGGGTCATCCCGCGGGATCTATACGTGGTTCCGACCGATACGAAGGGGGGAGAATGGGGGTGGGATGAGGGATTGAATGGTTTGAGGGGGGTGGTTGTGAAGGGGAGGTAGACGGTGGGAGGAGTGATGTTTTTTGGAAGCGGATGCAATAGCGAGCAGTTGGATACTAGCGCCCGCACCAATAGGATGTGTGTCGAAGGGTGTGGGGATGCAGTGGGAGGCTTGGTCCGTGTGCAAAGGAGATAATTGGAAGGGTTTGAAAGGATGTTTGGAGTGTGAGCTTGAATACCAGGGAATGGGATGCGAGTAGAAAGAGAGGGGTGAGAGTGAATATAAATAATTTCTGGTGTGGGAAGGGATTTTCATTCACGGAGCAAATTGGACAGAAAAATAAAATTACGCGGTGTCAAGATAAACTACTTTGAATTGAAGCCGTGTGGGTGGATGTGATTCCATTGCGCATGCGTGGAAAAGTAAGTTAGAAAGGGATGGAGGAAAAATGACAGTGTTGTGCTGGAGGGAGAGGGGGAGAGTGAGAGTCGTTTGGGGGGGAGGAAAGGTTCGGGAGGTGTGGGGTAGGCTGGCGTTTTGGGATTGATTGATAATCTGACAAAGCGCCGATGCGATACGTGAGGTTGGCCCTCGCCCGCTCCCCTGCGGGCATAAACGCTGCTTTCCGGAACCTAGCATCCCATATTGCTCAGCTCTTCTCACGTCTTCGATTAATCGTATGACTCATACAAAAGTACTCCAGCTTGTTGGTGAACTATCGCATTAATTTCGGCACACAACTCTTCTTTAACTGTCTAAAGCATCACAGTTTTCCGTTTAGAAAATGTAACTGGCAGTCTTCTACCGTTTACAAGGTATACCTCAGACGTTTTTTGCACTAATAACTGATATGGTATCGAACATGTTATGTTGGGACTGTTCCTTATACGTGGATGAAGACAACATATTTCCACAAACATTATAATGAATGACTCATGAAAATGATGAAATCATAGAATTATTTGTGAAATAAAATAAAATACTTTATTTAGAAAGGTGATAACCCTATTAATAATTATAATGATGACGCATTTATACAGGGTCTTTTAATGTCAGGTAATAATATTTTCTCGAAGTAATGGCTTATTTGAATGACCTCTCTCATAAATACCGCTTAAATTGACTTCTAGATAGACTGACCCACTGTACTGAACCCTGAAGTAGGCGTAACTCACTTGGTGACGTAAGTGGTGGGGTCTTCTAATACCCTGTTTGGAATTGTGTATATCTTGGCCACTTTTATTTGCATTACGTTGTATTTTTTAATAATAGGTGTTTGAAGCTGTGTAAATAAATATATGCATCCTTAATTTTTTTTATGTGTTTTGCTACAAAATATAATTTCATTTCTTCTATTTGCTAATTTCACCAGATAAGGATGCACAAGTCATGTTTTTTTGTTATTTGTAAATTATTTAAACGGTTACAAACTATTTGGCGTAATAGATTGAATTTTGCAAACCTTATTGGAATAATATTTATTCAAAGAAATAATTTATTTAATTATTTAGAGGAATTATTTATGTCGCATTATGTTCAAATTTTTTCAGAATATTACACTGCTAAGTACAAAGAATAGTTCATCATCGATTAAACATCAGTTTCAATAAAATATCAATAATATTTAAGTATATAGTAAATTATATTTGCCTTTTCTTTACATGCATATAACTTGTTTTAAAAATCCCAGATTATAGAGGCACATCTATGATAATGATATGTCACTCATATTGAGGAATACAGTAATGTTAAAAAACAAAGGGAGGTCAAAGTAATTCATACTTATTAAGATTCATTAAAATGGTCAAAACAATGAGGGCATATAGTTTTCATGTTATTTTAACACATTTTTTTAGAACAGTGGCTGCAAAACTAGTTTTTTGTCCTAATTTCTAGGGCAAATAGTGCACCTAGCTCTTAATTTCAGATCAAACTAATTCTGCCCCAAAGATGTTGACCCCGAAATGCTTGCTGCTTTTTTTTAAATCTGCCCGTGAACGAATTCCACACCAATTTATTTCGGGAAATAACCGCAGAACTAGATTACTTCCTGGATTATCCCACAAATAAATTACTTGCGCGTTGATGCATCCTATATTTATAATCCTAAAAAACATGAATAATGGCTAACGTTTGCAACGTCATGCGGTACTGTATGTCCCACACATTTCGTTGACAGTGTCTTCTCCTGACTTTGTGAAATTATAGTCACTGATAATTTCAGGCTTACGCATTTCTCACGATCTGTCATCAATTGCAGCATCGTGATGCATAGACGAAACCATATTGAAACTTCGGTTTTTCTTAGGAACGTAAGATAAGGGCGTCAAGTTTTTCTGAAAGACAAAGATGCTAGTTCCGAAAGCTCTATGCTTAGAATTAGATAATTCGGGTGGAATTTAAATTTTGTTTTACCTCAGAGTGCCTAAGTATGTTGTCCTATTCTCTAGACTCTTATTCTGAACCAATTGTCAGATGTGATGTTTCGTGCTATTGTTTTCGCTAAACGCAACACAATATCGCATGGTCGATTGGACAGGCTGAAAGGTCCTTCTGGCTGGGTTCCAAGATAAACTTCAGTATTTTTCGTGTACATCATTTTAGCGTCAGTCAAAGTGAAAACTTTAATCCCGTATTTTTCTGGATTGCTTGGAATGAACTGACGAAAGGAACATTTACCTCGAAAAGGTACCAATTGTTCATCAATTGTTGTTAGCTCACCTAAATTGTAATGTTTTTCCCAGTTAGTGGTGAACATTTTGAATACATCTCGAAAAGCAGTGAATTTGTTGAGTTCGCGTTCTTGGGGTCTGTCTGTTAAGTCATTGAAGCGAATGCAGCGCCAGAGTAATAACCTTTTCATACTCATTGTTGTAAAAAGTATTTCGATTCTAAACCCGTTTCTATCCCATAGATCACGGGCATTTTATGTCTTGAACGAATAAAACCTGACAGAATAAGAAAATCAAAGAAGGACTTCATCTCCTCTTCATCATTCAATTTCACGTCTCCATCTCTTCTGAAGAGTGAAACAATTCAGGAAATGTAAATATTTGTACATGTAGTAACAATTATAACAGTATAGCTTATAAACTTCAATGGGGGTTTTTGCTCTTTTTGTCTTTAGTAACGGTCTTGACGAACTGGAAACAATGTTACTATGTGTGGTCCTATCTCTGCTTGATGGTGGAAACCTTTTACAACGCGAGACCTTGTCTTTTCCGATAAAATCTAATGAGGATGACCCTATGGAAGAGTCGCCGTTGACTCCAAATGCGTCGTTATCGGATGCACCACTCCACTCTGTCTCCGTGTCATGTTCCGGCTCACTTTGATGATCTTCTTCCTCCGAAGCAGATGAATCTCCTTCATCCTCAGAGGATACATCCCGAAGAAGCTCTATGATACGGTTTCTTTCTCTTTCTTCTCTCGTTCAGTCATCTCGTCCACGAAAGAGAAACTATCTCTCGAATATAAGGTCCAATTTGATGTAGGTATGAAAGTGAATACAAATAAATAAAAAATATGAAAATAAGAAGACCCTAATAATAACAGCATACATAAATAAATGCTTCATATACATACCCAGAGTTTAAGAAGAGAATTCAGAGTTTTCCCTCGTTATTCCTTGGGTACTTCAAGTAGATTCAAATAGTGCTTGTTCTATTCACTCAATAAAGTATTCAGCTTCAAGGCAAAAGGCTCTCTACACAGTGAGAGAGGAAGTCAATATGGGTTCGTGCATTACTACGTTACCAATTTATAAGGGGGATGGAGTCGTCTAAAAACCTACGGTTGGAATCGAAGGGCAGGGGGTGGGGTGTTTCACTCAAATTAACGTAATTTCTACAATTCGCCTGTTTACTTTCTTACTCGTCAACATCGCTTCGTAAATACTACATTGTTTAACACGAGAAAAGGCGCGCAGTGTGCTCCTAGCACTCCAAGCTTTTACTTGAGCAAAATGTAGCTGAACGACTGCCTCTACATTGTTGCACGTCTTCATAAGTTCAAATCGCTTACATTTTCACTCAATATTAACCCCCTCGTGGGTTAAAAAATGAAGAATAGAGAAAAAGCTAAAAGAACGCAGAAGCTGGCGTCCCCGGGGACTCAATTCGTCACGTAAGTAGGCGCGTGGGATTTTAAAATACCCGAGCGCTCAAAAACATTTTTTACGTGAAATTTATCCATTGAAAAATCGTAATTTTTTATTTATCAGCTGCATATAAATTTTATTGTAGGGTACTGAAAAATTCAACGTCCAATGCGCCTTCTGGAATAAATAATTGCGTTTGCAAAACCCATGGGGTCGTTAAAGACCCCACACGCCTACTTAAGGGTTGAAGTAACCAAAACCATCAAATAGCTCGATATTAAAGGAAAATGTACTCTGTCAAGGTAATCAAGGCATTATGAAAGCGGGACTTAGTCTTCCTCAAGAGGGTAAACACTCAATGATCAAATCGAGGAAAGTACTTTTTTTATTCAGTGTCCAAATTATGCCATTTCATTCATGACCATTGATATATAGAAAATTATATTCTTGCTAAGATCGGAATGAAATAATCTTGCTGTCGTTAGCATTGAAATCGAAGCGCTTTGTTAGTATTCCCCGAGAAAATGCCGTCTTTAAATGAATACCTTTTTATACATTCTTGCCTTGAGTCAACTTTACTATTGCGGGTAAAGATCTAGTAAAAGAAAGAAATTTTAAAACAAATACTATGGTGTGAAAATTGGCGAATCAGATAATTATAGAAAATTAATGAGCACTTTAGATCTATCATGCTTGATCGATGAGCAAAATAAATCAGTAGGTCAACTGCTATGTTCGTTGACCATGTTTAAGTTAGATTTTTCAACGAATATAAGTTCGAATTTAATCCTAAGGTGCCATTCATCTAGAAGCAAATGTTTGAAGGAAATATCTTTATCGATACAGTACCTATAAAACAGTGAAAAATTATCTGCTCGAGTTAAAGAACTAAATATGAAGCCATCCCAAATAAAGCCATAGATAACGGATTCATTATTAAGAAAACGTGGAAGTAGGAACTTTTTGCTTCGGAAATATAAAATGCAGCCTGAAAATGCTGGTAAGGGAAGTGTTTCTAGAACTGAAAGTAGGTTACGCATGGAATTGAGAGAGACGTTCCGTTACTATTATCATAAATTATTTGAGAAGTTCAATGGAAATATTAGGGCACAATGGCGTGTGTTAAAAATTAATAAAATATAAGTGCTCGAAATTAATTTCTCCGTTATCACTGATCCGACTCATCTAGCTTGTGTATTCAATTAGTACTTTACTAGCACATTTAAGTCTGCCTACAAGGTCAAATTCTTACACTATTTTAAACAATTAATCTCAGTTCGAAAATGAGCACCGACCTAATTCAACGTTTTTGAACCAGTGACCTCCGTGGAGGTTTTGAAGTTGTCTCCCTTACATACAGAAAAATCATCAGGAGTTGATGGAATAAGAGCCAATCTAATGAAATCAATATCTGATTATGTATCCAATACATATTAAATTTTTAAGTTTAGAGGAGGGTGAATTTCCTTATTAACTTAAAAGAGCTGTTTTGGTACCGTGTTTAAAAAGGGAGACAGATGTAAAACTCATTACTAGAGGCTTATGCAATTGCTATCTGTTTTCTAAAAATGCTAGAAAAAACGAGCATATGAGAAAGCCACAGAATGTGGAATTTGTGGACTTGGAGAAATTTTTCGACAACGTTGAATGGAAAAAGATATTCGGACTGTTAGGAAAATTCTGAACGGATTGAAGAAGTTAAAACTAACAAATGAATCAGACAAGGATATATCCTCTCACCAGCTATGTTCAGCATATACTTAGAGTATGCAATAAGAGAAGCACATGGAAAAAGATTGAACATCATTGAGATTAACGTAGAATCAATACACATGCTCCGCTTCGCAGACGATATTGGCAGCCATAGCAGGAAATCATGATGATCTTCAAAGATCGCTGAACAAGCACAATGGACCAAGTTCTTCAAGAGTATAACGTGAAAATAAATACGAAGAGGACCAAGGTCCTAGTATGCGGAAGATGTCACGCTAAGAGGAGAGAAATTAGAGCAAGTGTATTCCTTCACTTATATCGGAAGTACCATCTAGTGGGACGGAAGAAGTACAATGGAGGTCAACCGTAGACTAGCCCTAAGACTAAACGAAATATATGTGATATGAATTGTGTAATTGCTATTTAATAAAATGGATTAAAATATATCACACCCCTTGCTGTTATAAGATATTATGTAAACACTGTTTAGATATAATAAGCGTTTATCAATATTACATATATAAGTACATAAGGGGAGCGTGGTGGCCTAGTGGGTAGAGCGCTTGGCTACTGATCGAAGGGTCCCGGGTTCAAATCCGGGTGAAGCCTTTGAACGCCCCCGAACAAAAATCCTCGGAGTGCGAGGTGGCCCAGGGAAAGGAACTGGGCCCCCTACCCTGAATGTGTGAAATTCACACGCCTGTGGCTTAGTCCGGGTTGAGCTCTACCATCAACTATCCAAACCAACCTTCGGGTAGAATCACTGAGTCAAGTACCAAAGAGTTACGATTGACGGCATTAAAACGATATGAAATTAACAAATACAATGAGCATACAAAAAATGTTACTTAATCATTTAAATACAGTCCATTTCCACAGTGATTTCCTAAAAGGGTATAATCACTGGTAAAAATAGATATGATCCCTCATTCCAAATGTTCCAACAGCACAAGATCCTTCCCTTAAATCTGACATCCCCAAAGTATACATAGTATGTAAAAAGAATCGCGGATTTGTTTTACCAAAGAAAAAATGCTGGTTTCCTTTCTACCGATAAATAATATGAGCTTAATAAGAACTAGGAAATAACAATTTTCCACAGATAAAGTTTTAATCGACCCGGGTTTCGATGCACTGCATCATCATCAGGTACATATATTTTTCATCTTCCCCACCAAACCCTGTGTTCGTCCTTTTATGTGTTCCTATCCATTTCCTATGTCTGTATGAATTTATTCGCGCCTTTGGGCGTCATGTTTTCGAATGAATGGAAATCAAGGTATATATACAAGAGAAGGTGGGTGATATTTGATTATTGATATTTCATTATTTCATCGAAGGTACAAAAGGACTAAAAAGTCCTGCGAGAGTACCATTAACAAATTCAATTAATACAAATACAATGTCATTTTAGTCCATCTCACAAGAGATAGAACGCGCATACATTATCAAATAAACAAATGAATTGTGACAAATTAACAAACAAAAATATATAAATAAATAAACTTACAAGTGAGCAGTAATGCCATGCTGTAATTTAGTAAAGTAGTCACGTAAACGGGATTTAAAAAGGTTATAATTGTTTATCGTGCATATGGTTTCAGGTAGAGTATTCCATATTATAGGAGCAATTATCCAAAATGCCCCTCTAAACTTATCTGTACGATGTAATGGTACACGGAGCATGGAGTTACTAGCTCTTAGATTACGATTACGGATGGTATTGGAAAGGCGGTGTTTGGTAGAGATATATTCAGGGGAGTTCGTTAGAAGTATTTTTTTAAGAAGTAATATAGCCGAATGTTTGCGTCTGTTGTCAATATGTAGCCAAGATAAAGCTTTAATGTATTCCGAGATGTGAGAGTCCTTACTTAGATCAAAGACAAACCTTGCACAAGCGTTCTGGATTTGCCTCGGAGCTGATGTCGCTTAAATGAATCATGATAAGCAAAAACGCACTAATATCTTTCTTCCGCTAACTTTTGTATTTATAGGAAAGGCATTCATACCCAGTTTCATCATCTCTGCTAAATTAATATCCCGATTTGCAAATCGAAGATAATACTTTATTAACGATAACGTTTACGTCGAATAACCGTCAGTCTGACGTTTTATACAAAGCCAACGCTCTCAGTTTACTTCAAGTTTACGGTAAAACAACGTCATCTTGTCGTTACTATAAAGCAGACATTATAAAACAGGGTCTTTCTGTTTCAGCGTAAAATATGGAATTTATCGCTCACTGTTGGGTAATCATTTAAATATCACTTCGGATGTAACGTTTGGTGCATCTGGTGCTAATAACTACATGTTACGCGCAGGAAGTTGCCTCGTTCCAAATCAATTTTAGTTGGTCTCTGTCATCCATTACTTCGTCCTTGAGATCTTGTTTTACTCGCTAATTCATTTTTGAACGCAGCTTCGAAATGCGGAATGTCGTTAGGCGATTGTCAAAATCTCGTGGGGAATGTGACTCAAGTAGAGCATCATCTACGCAATTAGGCTCGTCGTCATCACGCGACTGTCACGACAATGGTTCTCATTCAGAGTGGGTGGTTGAAGTCATCAGAAAATGCCCGAGACTGTGTGCACGGTTGAATCGTTGCCGCCAGAGCCTTCTTCACGGGGCTCATCTTCCCGCACTCATTACCTCACTAATCTATTAGCACGCTCTTTTTCCGTCATTTTGGGGTACAGTATCCAAACTCCTTACTTTTTGTCCTTGGGGCAAGAGGAGGAACAAAAGAAGAGGGATGGTATTCTATTATCAAAAGCGAGAACTTTGGAAGGATTCTTTTTCCCCTCACGATCTTGTTGATGATACTTAAGGGGTGGCGGCGGGGGAAGGAAATGCGGGGGGCCGGGGTTGAAAAGGGAGGGATCCGGCAGAAGGGCCCCTTTAAGGTTTTTCAAGTGTTGGCTCTAGGAGATTGGAGCATCGAGGCTCGTGTGGCGAGAGGTTTTTCTCGGTTGAATGGCTGGAGAGGACGAGAAATTCTGAAGCAATTAGCGGAGGTAATTGAGGCTAAGCGGAAATTTTGCTATCGTAAAAGGACCAACACGCAAACCCATTGTCAACAGACATTCTCATTGACGAAACTCGAGTTGTCCATGTTGACTACCTTGTTGAAGTTCTGTCGCCGTTACCTCTTCATAACAATATTTTAAAGTGTTGAATTTTTTATTTCTCCTTAATGGTGTTTATTTTCTTTTCCATAGTTGGAAAAAAGTAAATGTTTCTAGTTTAATATCTAGTCTTCGATGTTTTGGTTTATTTACATAGTAACAGCGCGTAGAGATGGAGTTATGCATTACAGCAAAAGGAAGTTGATAAAAAACAATTAGGTTTATTCTTTATTCACTAAAAAATATCATTCTTCCTTTACTTGTCCTGGCTACCTCACTGAAAAGAACTTGCAAAAAACTGAGATAGGTAATCGGAAGCCAAAATGATGGTTTAAGTTCTATTTTAAAATATTTTATTATTATTGTATGACTATGGGAATTTGAAAGTATACTTCCCATTGGAAAACAAAAAAAATATATCAATCAGTATTATATAAATAAGAATATTTAATAAGGATATTTTTAATTGTGTTTGTATTGACTTACGAGTATAATCACTTGATTTAATATCTGGATTGATCCCTGCAAATATAAAAATCTAGACGATTTCTATTTCCATTTCATTTAAAATTACCTTAAGCAGAAGGTTATCTTAATAATTATTAATAAAATGCTAAACGGATCCATTTTTAAATTTTTGAAAGCTGTAACTTGGACTGCCAGATGCATTGGCACCTAAAGGAATCAATAATGTGCCTATTTGTTATAGTACTTTTGATAATAGTACTTGATGTTGATCATAGCGTTAAATCATTAAAATAGGTATCTATTGTAGCACATGGGTCATTCCTATCTGATTCTCTATTGGTCTCGATAATCAGCTGATTATTAGACAGTGGGTCATCGCACTGATCAAATTCTGTCTCGATTCCACCCCTCTCAGGAAGAAATTCTGTTCGGCCAATATCCGCATTAAGTTTCAGCTCGCGAAAGAACTCGCACATTCCGTTGAGTTGACTCATACCAGATTTTTCACTTCATCATTCACGATCCGTATCACATAATGAATCCTTATGGGTGAAGTCCTTTGAAATGATGCTGATGAGCAGTTGAATACTTTTTTTTTCAATTTAGAGCACTTGTATTCGTGGGCATTCCAACTCCCTGGGATATTGAAGGCCTTTGACATATTTCACATTACTGTCTTACAAATTTGCACATTTGACGGGAGGGGAATATACTAAGATAGATGATAAGAATGGATAATAGACTGAAGGCAAACAGCGAAGAGACAATTTTATCTTCTCATTTGACGGAAGGAACGTTGTTCTAGAAGTGCTCTTTGCATAGTACCCTCGAAGAGCTCGGGTTGTCGGATTTTTGCCGAGATTTGAACCCGGCCCCTCCAGGTGGGAGCCAGTGGTCGGGCAACCGTGCCAATCCGAGCGTTACTGCTATTCAGGGGTTTGTTTGCGTTGTGTCCCACTACGCATTGTTTTATGTTTATTTAGCACTCTGGATAATATGGGGGCCGATGGTTCCGGGAAAACGTTTTCTACAACCATATACAAATGGCCACGGGGCCACTCCACATGGGGTCCCGGAAGGAGGAGTAGTGAAAGATGGCCTTCCGGACGCGTGCACATGTGAATCCGACCGACTATCCTCGCCGAAGGGGAGTGAGTTAGGAGTGGACATGCGACGACGGTTCGGGGAGCGGACGGCGCGGCGGGTTTAAAAAAAAGAGTATTGTTTAATGGGGCGCGCTCCGACACCATCCATTAGAGGAAGACTTTACGCTTACCCGGCGCGCCATCGCGTGCCTCTCGATTATTCATTGAATAAATCCACACGCCCGAAATATTCCCCGAACTGAAGCCATCCGATAAACCAGTCGTTCCTTCCACCACACATGCTCAACCCAATGCATTTCCCATACGCACATAGACACGTGAGCCAATCCGGTGCCAATGTACTCTCCCCTTTTTAACGTCCTCCCTCTCCAACCCTTCTTAATTCCTCTTCCCTTCACTCAGCGAAACGATGGCGGGCGGCGGCGACCAAACTCAACTACACTGCGATTCCCGACTCAAAGCGTCTCAATACCAAACCACGTCTCCATCACCTAAGGCGTGTCCCGTTCTTTTCCTCTCATCTGCATGTGCGGTTTACCCTGAGAGCGAGGGGGTGGGGAACATCAGCCAGAAGAAAGGAAAGAGAATAAGGAAACGAAATAAGAGGAGCGAAGGATTGAAGAGAGAAACGTGGTTTGATGGGTTACATTCATAGAAGCACCATAAAAACAGCTGTCAAATTAAATAAATTACACCGTGATTTGAGGCACATCTGCATTCTTCTGACTACGAGCCGCCGCGCCATAAGATCGTGTGGCAGGAGATGTTAGGACACCGGCCAATATGGGAGGGAATACTGATAAAGGAATTTGGAAGGAGAAAAGGGTGAAGAATGAGATGCTCCTTAACGGTTGGTGCATCGCTCTGTATTTGCTGAACTGCTGAATTGGGAAGAAAGAATTGTGCAACATACCTCACTGTTCGGCAGAATATTTCTCTCTTTCATATTCTGTCATTTTTTTCAGTTCCAGAGATGAAGTGTGGAGCTAAACTTATATAACTAGTCTCACACTGAAACCCGCGGGATTCCAAATCTCAAGTAATCCTTCCCTTAGTTTGTATCCTTTGAGTCCCAAGTGGGTCAAAGTGTACTTAGCCCTTTCACCAGTAGGGTTAAAATATATGCTCTCCCGAAGCAGTTTTGATGAAAGCGTGAATACTTAGTTCCAATATGCACCCCCTGCCAATATCCTCACTACTTTTAAAAACCTCCCCCTGCGATAAAAAAAACTCGACTCTTCCTGCTTTTTATTCCGATCCACCGCTGCCAACCCACACCACAGCACCGCTTCTCTCTCTCTCCTCTGCTCAGCACCCTCGTCACTCCGCACCTTTTATAAGCTCGCCGCGCCTGTACGGCGAGCGCCGAAGCGTGGACAAACATAATGCTCGATAGCAGTCTTTCCCCTCCACACAAGAACTCCCCCAACCGTCTCCATTCCAAAATCAGAGTCTGCCTTTATTTATTTTTTTGCCTTCCTCAGCTTTCCTCCCCTCGGATTATTAATCATCCATTCTCGCTCGGGAGAGTTCTCTTTCATCGGTTTCGAATGAAATTTGCGCTCAGAGTAAACGGGCACCGCTTTCCAATCCACCGATTCCCTGGAGCCAACGCTCCCGTCGTTGTTTTTAATGCTAATATTACTTTTTTCCTTGCGATGGAAGTTCTGCGCAGCCGAATTATGATTTGATTTAGCTAGTTCTTATGCTAGTTCTTTAAACGCGTCAAACTTCTTTATTATATTAAATATAACACTTTTTGCTAAAGGATACGATACATTGTCCCAAATATCCCGTGCTTTTTTGGTATTTTAGATAATTAGCTGATTTTTCTCATATGCATCTTCTCTAAAATCATGTTATGCTTGAGTGCATAGCACGGACAAGTAAAGCAATGGTAGTGGGATTGTAGAAACTGTTTGTCAGTCGCAGAAAATTAATTAATATTATCGAATTGTTGTTGCTTCTAACCTGTATTCAATTGCTATTCAATATTTAATTGAAATGCAACAAGATGGAGTGTGTAAGTTTCAAAGTTTTTCACTCATTTGATCATAATTTGGTTCTCCTTAAGAATTTTTCAAAATATGCAACAATAAAAGACAATATGAGATATTGTCTAAAACTACCTTCAGACACTTCACGCTATTATTATGGTATTAGCATGTTAATGCTTCTCACATTCAATTATGAATTTTTAATTTGATTAAGAGCAAGATAATATTTTGCCACCGTCTAAGTTTTAAGCTTCGTGTTGAAGTTCTCTAATTGTGCAAAAATACCTTGTAATGAAGACATATATATATATATATATATATATATATATATATATATATATATATATATTACCTCTGACGTAAAATGAAAGATTTATTTAAAGATATTTTCTGGGCATGGACTGATATTGAAAATTTTGATAGAGGTAACAGATTTATATCTGAAAAAAACAATCCACATTTCTTAGTGATGGATGGATGATTAAAGGATTTTGCTGCCGACATTTTCTTACACCAACGCTGATAATTATCTACCACATCAATATAAACTTATGCTTAGAAAATTATCTTATCTTCAATACCATTATCCTAGGTTTATTGGCCTTTACCAAAGTTTACTTCTACCAAAGTTTACTTCATTTCGTTTCTTCTCGTTCCCAGTTACTTTGCATTCCGTCCTTTTCTATGGTTTGTTTTCGCGGCGTGTTGTGGGGTTGTACGCAGGTGTAGAGGAGTAAAAAACAATCATAAATGTTCATAAATTATAAATTCATGCGACCAGTCGCATGTTCATTGAAATTATTCTGAATAATATGGTGTAAGCTCTTAATAATATGAACTTTAGATTAGTATTCCCACCATCATACCATTCATTTCCGTTTCAAAAAATGCATATTTATTCGCTTTTAACGATTCAACGCACCTAAAATCAGACATCTACAATTAGTTATGAAGTATGGTGAAAAATGGTGAGTTATGAACTTTCAGGAAAAATCTGTTTCTCTCTCATATGAATCTTTTTCCCTCTATTCTTTACGTGTTTTTGAAGTTCTGCGAAACGAATTTACGATTCAATTTTTTAAATTCCTTTCTTGAGTTTACTGAGAGTAATTGATTACACATTATTCACAGAGGACTTTACCTGGGCAATTTTTTTTACCAAATTTGAAGGATGAGTAAGACAGAAATAGACCTTGTTCAAGAACTTTTCGGAGAAAGATGAGATGAAAAACAAAGCTCTTTTCAGAACTGCGCCATTGGTATTCGTCTCGAGCTCGGCTCCCCGCTCTTTCTTAGCTCTTATTCACTAATAAAAGTTCTTCAATAAGAAGTGCACCTTTGAAATAGTTTCCATGGTCTGATTATGTGAGCCAAAAACACTTAATCCGTGAGTTGAATCCGGCCAACTTTTTAATCCACCGACACTCTTTCTTGCTTGCGAATGCTTTTAAAATTTCAAATGTAATTAGTGAGTGTCATCCTTCTGAGTAGAAATATGGGATCGTCACCAGGATTAATATTTGGGAGAAAAAGTTTTCCCTAGGCCGAGCTCTGTTTATCTCCAAGACAGCATTAGAAAAAGTGAGGCCTTGAGTATAGTCGAATATTTTGCGATGGAAATGTGCAATGTCAATCGAAACGAATTAAGATGCGCACAAAAATGCATTTTTATTCTTTTCTTACATTCCGAGCCATTAAATCATACATTACATTATATTACGTGGTAGAAGTACATTTTAAGTGGCATATTTTTCGATTTAATGAAAAGTGAATGATTTTTTTACATTGAGTAATACATTTTGCAGCTAACGTATGAATTTAAAGCTTTGGCACAAGTTAAAATGTAGCTCACTTTTCTTAACCGTGAGTGTGAGTGCTTGTGAAAATTGACTTTAAGTACACACAAAAATACCACTTAAAAATATGTTAATATTAATTTATTATTAAAATTAAAATCTGATTATTCAATGATTCTTCGTTATCAAATTTACCCACTTAATACTGTTCCCCCAATTTCACTTTTAATGTGTCAATGAATTCCTCGTGATCGGTCGAGTTTGGCTTCGCAAGCCCAAAAAAATATTTATCCTATCTGGATGTCCAATACTGCCATGGATAACGTAGGAAACACATGGCATCGATGGAACAAGAGGAGGGTGTGGAACAAGGAGATATGGCAAAGGAGATGAAGAAGATAATGAAATTGGGAGTACCTTCGGAACAGAATTTGATCCATATCTACCAATTTGGAGAGTCAGATTTCCGGAGGAGGCGGAATCCAGAAAAAGGGCACATAAACTTATACACATGAAATTAATGAAAAAATGAAATCAAATAATTAAATTGATGGCGCCATCAATAAAAAAATTAAAATACACCCCACGACTTCAGGCTTCACTTCGTGGAAGTATTTAGTATCCATGCTAAATAATAAAATCTTTTCCACAGAATTTTAACTCGGTACAACGGGTTTCACATATTTGCGGAAATAATGACGTACCTAATGATTTTGCAAGACGGTGAAAGGCGCTGTACCAAGTTAAAATATTTTTTTGGGAAAGTACAAGATTTTATTCTTTAGAATGGATACTCAAAGAAGGAAAACTGGAATTCATGCTCATGAAAGAGGTTTAAAAATGTTAGAGCGAAGGTTTCCGCGGTGATGGTGGTTTGATCTCTGCATTTTCCGGGTTATTTCTTATAAGGTGACTTTCGACCAGAAGACGCTGGCAGGATTGCCAGCGAAACTGTTGTCATCATAGCCAACTGACGCGGAAGATAATCCGGAAAATGCAGATATCGAGGTTTAAAAATGTTTGATTTGCAGCTATAGCCCTTATAATTGTTCATTCTAATGATTGCAATAAATTTTTCAACACAATAATGTTTGTCATAAAATCATAAACTAAATCCTCTCAAAGTTCCACTTGCAAATGATTGATAAATCATGAGTAACCACTTTTATCAAAATTTATCAATTTTCGGACTGTATTCTGCTTACTTTTCCAGATTGACATTTGTCTTTTAACTCATAGTTGTAGTATTTTTGTTTAACGTGCTTCAACGTCTAACGTTATTTCTCACATACTGTCTGCCACGTGCAGACAGTGGCAACAGCACACGGACGAATCTTTTAACTCAAACGGCCACGTACTTGCTAAGAATGTGCGTTGAGATTCACCTCATTAGAATAAGTGGGCTTCCTATTCCTTACATATACCCGGAAATCTATTGCTCGTGATTTAGAGAAATCTTTACAGCGGAACGTAAACTAGCTTTATTGAACTCCTTTGCTAAACATTCTACCCTATACTCATAATGTTACTTCACGCGTGAACCCTTTTTCCGCGTTCCAGCCCTTCGCCTTAAATCCCTCGACCAACTTTAACTTCTCACTCTCACTTTCGTATTTTGAGAATCCCGTTCCGTTCCGAACGCGACAACTTGCCTTGCCAACAACTTAAAAATTCAACGCTGAAAAGGATGAATATTTCATGATTAAGATTTCCATAATATTTATGCAGCTGATGCTGAATGACTGCCATCGAATGTTCTAGATGGAATGCTCGTTTCGTATCGAGGGGGGATGAAAGTGGCGCTCCAAAGCCCCCGTGAATTTGCTGTTTGCGCTCATATAAATGAGTAGGAGGAGTAGAGGATACTCTTTGCCATGCAGCGCTAAAAAATGATAGCGGGAAATTCAATAAATGACGTTGGAATAACACCCGTTTAGCGATTAAATTACTGTATATATTCTGCGTTTATTTTCCTCGGCTTATACCACTTAATAACCAAAGTATCTAGATTTGCAATTCTGTAGTTATCAGGGACATTTTCAATACTGCATTTTCATTATAATTGCAATGTCTCAGCCAATCATGCTTTTTACTGGCAATGGAAAGTTATAAAAAAATGCATTTTACGTAATAAATATCGACTGGTAAAGGTGTTTACGATTGAATGGGTTCCCCTCCAAGTATCTAGCGACAAGAATATTTTGCTGTGTTAAAATATCTTCTGTTAAAGAGGACAAAAGTGGAAAATTCAAATATTACGATAGTCTCTCACTTAAAAGAACAACGTAATAAAAATAATTCATTGCACGGCCTTCTGCAGCGACTGAGACATCATTTCAGCATGGAAGTCTTCCGAATTCTTCTTCAGCGGAATAGTTACGCTGATCTAATTTGTAATGGTAGTAGAATCATCTTCTTGAAAATTCTTCCTAAAATGCACTATTTCACTTAAAGTGTCTGTTCACCAGTGGTGCATTAATCATCACCAGGGTCGGATGGGGGCGGCCGCCTCCATATATCCTCGTTCAATAGGAAACTGGTGGTCATAAGGTATTCCATACACCCCAGAACTCCGTAAACTAAACTACAGACTTTGACTACAGTAATTACAGCGCTACCAAAAATCACAAGCGATAAAGTCCGATCAGTTCAATTCCTTAAGTTATTTATAAAACGTAAACCGTGATATTCGACGAACATGGATTCCGTTACGTAATTTGAATCCCCCTTTTAATTTCTGATGCTGTAGCTGATAATGGATGTAGCTGATAAGGGGAAATCTAAGAAAAGATATGTTCAACCTATAATGTGAAGTTAAGGAGGTTAGAATACTTCTTGACGACGGATGGAGAACGAGTTTAGATTGCAGACTTCTGATATGTGTATGGGGTGATGGACGAAATAGGCGAGCTGGGTGCAGAATAAGACGAATGAGGGAATGTAAGTCATGGTATGGGAGGAGAGGAGGAATTTGAGAAATTTCTCAAATTCCTCAAAATTCCTCAAAATTTGAAAAATTTTGAGAGAAATTTTGATTTGAGAAATTCGAAAGATTCGGCAAAGATGGATGGATGGAAGACGTTTACTGATTGGTAACGTTCTGTAAAAGATGGTGAAATATTGATGAATGTTTATGACTAAAGGTGACAAAACTATATGTACGAGAGGGTAAATGTAAGAAGGCACAATTTTCAACTGAAGTAATCACTTCAATTGAGGTATTCCTATCATATTACTCATTCCTTACCTACCCTATATCTACTACTGTTACCGAAAACTGTAAAAATACACTACGAAATTGTCATATGGCATATTTGTACATATTTTTGTTTTGTATTAATAGTATATGCATCGTCTTGTTTTCATAATAAGTTGCTATATCATATTTTTAAATGTTTTCATTACCTTTAAAAAACTATTATTTACTAAAATATGAATACCCGCTTAGTATTGTAAATGTATGCACTATGCGGACGATTATGCTCATGTTAATGTATTGAATGCTCATATGAGGATGTGTAGTCTCATTGTTAATTTTCAATTTTGTTAAAAAAGTTTATTGTAAATATGAAATAAAATATTTTCTCTCTTTCTCTCAAACACTTCTCAAATATCTCAAGCCCACTGCGTTTAACCTAATAGATTACTAATCCATGGGCACTCATGTATGAACGTGAATAAGGACGAAATTATCACATTAGTGCCTAATACGTGATGTTGGCAAGACTATAATAGTGAGTGTGGTGCCCAGATTATATGTTTTCTATGTCTCCTTTCGCCTCCTTTCTTTACGTTTCGCCTCTCGCACGTGTGTTCTCACCACTCCTCTCCCTCCACTCCATCCCCCTCCCCTCCCTCCTCCCCTCCAAACACCCCTTCCCCCTGCCATTCGCATATAACCCTTTACTTCCAACCCGGTGCACTCTTGCATGAATTTACATGCGACTCGCTTCGGCTTTGCTTCCTCGGGAAACCATTCGTGTGTTCAAGGGATACACACTCCCTTGCCCGCGCGTGTCGGCTCCTGCGTTTGTCTGCGTGCCTGGGCTTGGTGGTGGTGGGGTGGGGGGGAGGCGGGAGGGCTTGGTGGTGGGGGGAGGCGAATATTGTCTCGTCTGCTGATGTGCAACGCCCGCTCGTCCTGCCCTTTCAACGCACACACACGCCACCTATCCCCTTCTCACGGAATTACGTTTTGTTTGGCGAGAGGGAAAACGAAAGAGACCAACAAGCAAATTAATTACATCATGATTGCCTTTGATATTGTTTATTCGTTGCCGTGCAGACTGGGGAGGGGATGTTGGATTGGAGTAGGCATGGGGCCGTGGGTGTTATTTTTCGTTTTAGGTTAAACGAGGGGAGAGTGGCCGGGAAGCAAACAGGAAAGTTGTGGACTGTATGGAAGATTTTGAGGGACTGACAGGAATATGCTCTGTGTTTCAGCAGGAATCTGTTGTGTCTTCTGAAAGTCATGGAGGATGTGATTTAAAGTATTTATCGTCCAATTGACATGGTGTCGCAAATTCTTACTTACGGTGTTTGCCAGTACTTACTACAGTTTGCGGTACTTACTTATGGTAGCGTAAATATACCATCGACCATGTTTTGCAGTTGTCATGATAACACCCATAAAAGGTTTAACATACCAACTGAAGAAATCTGAAACCTGCCTGTGAGATTCAAGAGGTATGTATCGTTCTTTTAACGTTGTCACCTTTGCTATTGGTAGCTTATTTTCAAGATGTCACCCAAATATTCAGTTTATTTAACGGCAGCCACAAAAATTTATGGATAAAATTCTTGAACTCGCGCCCCTCATCGCCTCGAGAAGTTGTTCATCATTTTTCTCAAACACCCTGCATATACGGAGGATATTGAATTTTTGGAGGGTGTCAAGATGGCTGAGCTGATGGCTGAGATGATTTCAAGTACCAAGGTACCTGAGCCTGGATATAGAGTGAAAACATGTGAACAACTTAAAATAAATTTTACCCCGAAAGGTATTTGATTAGAATACGACACAGCGTCCTTGTGAATACCATAAATTTCAACTTGCATAGATTGACGAAGAGCCATGGCAACGGCAGTAAATATTTGTTTTCTTTGTGAGGTTTTAGATGCAACATACTGCAACTTGCTAGAACTGGATATGTGAAATCGGTGAGGTGGGCGGATTGCTACTAGCTTCACATCCCACGGGCCTAGATTTCAAATCCCGGCAGCGGCCACGTTTTTCTCAGATGGTAACCCAATCCTTTCTTGGGTGGTGTGTGTAGATAGTACTTTGTCCGTCAGATGATGACGAAGAAAAGCTTTTGAGTAGATGACGTCATAAATTCATCACTAATGGCGATTACGGGGTTAGGGGAGGTAGGACAAAGTTGAGCGTTGATATAGAGATGTGACGTAATCAAACAAGTGCGCGCCGGAAAACGATATATTTTGAGTCCTTACAATAAAAATGTCAGTGCATTTAGAAGTTTTCTCTTGAGAATTTACGACAGAATAAATGTGCCCCATAGAAAGCGGAAAAAGCTAATACAGGTGAGATAAGAGTCAAGTCAACTGCCCGGATCGTTGATTTTGTTTTATATTTAATGAAATACAAATTACTGGTCGATACAAATGATAATTTTGCTGATGCAATACATTTACATAGTTTTCAGCGTTCCTACTGCACGTAAATGGGTATTTTTCCAAAAGACAGTTGTTTGGTAACACTGTTTTTACAGTGACTAAAGTTACACTAATTAATGGAAATTGAATCGCAGCATATGATTTTTATCAGTAGTAAATTCAGTGAGAATTTTTTAGGGTTGAAACTCTCCCGATTGGGAAAAATGTTTTAAGTTATAAATCTGCCAAATCATAGATGCTCAATAAAAAATCTTACGATATAAACTCGAATAAACTCAAACAGAACGTTAATACCATATTCTTACGTTGAGATTGAATTCCCATATTCTAGTGTTTCATTGCGGTTTCCTCAAAATCTGCTGTTTTCTTGGTAAGTTTGTAGAGGAGTGGCACACGGGGGATTTTTTCACCCAATATATTTTAAGTGAATTTCATTAATTCTATTTTTTTAAATTTAAATTTAATTGATTCTCTTTTATACATTATTTTACCAGATGATAAGCCATATTTGCACAGCCCACAACAAATTCTTGAAGATCGCTTGATATCTATAAATATTGGGTGAAAATAATTTTCTCCCATGCCTCCCACTTCAACATATTTTGTTTTCTATATGTGCACCAACAATTCGATTGAATATCTCCCATCGATTCAAATTCTTAAGACATTGTTAGAAGTGGAAATATCACAACCCTTTTGTGTACCGGGCATTTCACTAAAAAAATGTAAGTATAAATTAATGGTTACCTTCATAGGCTAGCATATATACTTTAAATGAAGTTAAAATTGCATCGATGAGTACTGAGGAACAACGCCTTCCACATAGTTTTGAATACGAGGAGCACTTTGGGTTTCTCGCCCAGCAGCCATAATTACGGCGTACAATTAACGTATGTCGTCATTTTCATCTTCTTCGCTAGTAGGTGCATGGCACGGAGTTTATTATCATATCAACTAACTCTTCAACTTCATCAGTATCAGAAAGGCAATTGGCTTCCAACTGAGCTCTTTACTGAAAATCCATGGCAGGTACAACTATTGGTGCGCTCGGCGTCGTCTGTATTCATATAGGCACTCACGATAGTTCCAAATTGACAGCGCTCTCAGCGGGAAAAAGACATTTATGGACGGTAGTAAACGCTCTCAGCGGTGTCAACGTGATTATAGGAACGCAGCCTCAGAATTCAGAAAGGCGGCACAAAAATACCGCAAAAATATAAATGTAAGAACCATAAAAAAATCCTGGTAAATAAAAAAGTACAAATATTTTTTTATTTAACCGCGAAGTTAGCGGTGAATCAAAAAGTACGTTTTTTGCTTTCATCTGCCTTTAGAACAAAAAATAGCACGAATCATGATAGATACAATATTGAGCATTATGGTGCTATTTGTAAACAACAACTTAAAAAAGCACAGGGAGAGACAGATTTATTAACATGCACCGAACCTTTCGTCCCTTCCATTCCCTAATTCTCGCTGAGCTATAACCAGGTGTGGATTGCCAAAGTAGGTTAGGAAAGGGAAGGTTTAAAGTTGATACGAAAATGAAGTTTTCCTGCGTGGCAAATATTTCTGAACTGTCATTATGGGGTACGCCAAATAGCAAACTCAAGCTGTATAATTTCATAAGAAATAAAACAATGCCTATACATTCAAAACCAGGGCACGAGAATACGAAAAATGAAGTTATAAACGATTCCTTCAGTTTATAATTAATGGCGAGAGCATTTAAATTTTCGGAAACAGTAATACATGCGATATTCCACAGAGGAAAAATCATTCTCATTGTGGAATATCGCATTTATGTGCACTTGCGAGTGACTCCATAAATATAACTCCCGTGGCTAGTCCCAGTATCCTCAAAATTGTTCAGTAATGCACATGTCTGCCAGGGAAATCGCAGCATGTTTTATTTAAAAGCATTAAGTATATTTGCCCTGTGGAAAGAGAGTTGTTTGCGGAGTTATGGCAACAGAAAAATACACTAATGATGTGTACAGCAGTTTGAAATTCTGCATCCTCATGATGAAATAGCTGTATCCTGGGTGCACTTTGAAGGCAGAAGCACGTTGCAGCCAAAGGAACAGAAATTATTATGTCATTTCCTTCTTTGAATCTTTTGGAGCCCAGAATAAATTAACTACAGAACTAAGAAACTCATTTTATGGTTTAGATAAGTGAAAATTGCACTAGCTAATTTGTTTAATGGAAAATTAGAAATCAGCAAATATTCACGCAATGTAAATACCTTGTAATCCTTAGAAAATCGCGATACATTTTTTTTATTGAACTATGATAGCGCTCTTGAACTATGATATTGGCTAAAATCTTAACTTGCAAACAAATGAGGCAAATAAAAAAAGAATTTACGGAGAAAATGAAGTAGATATTGTCATATGATTACGCAAAGTCAAATATTATGCGTGCTAGGATTTGTGTGTTATAGTTTATGCGTGATAGGTGGTGGAAACATTTTGGAATATTCAATAGAAAGACTTTCTTGAAAAGTGACAGAGTTAGTTATAACCCTATGTTGCAGAAAAGGGTCATACAAGGCTATTAGGTAAATAATATTCATAGAGATTACATTCGCGATTAGTCATGGAAATTTTTAATATGCAATCTTCTTATAAATAAAAATGGATTGCGCATTTTGTTGGTAAGCGGTTAACTTGGATAATGGCTGGACCGATTTCGCTGAAATCTTCAGATTTGTTCATCCCCGTTCCGGGACGATAAACGGGTTATAATATATAGTGTAGGAACAATACATGAATTTTAAATTACATTTACAATTTTTCCCATAAGATTACACGGAGTTTTACATTTTTCCCGTGCAGTGCTTTCATATTTCGTTTATTAAAATACTTGAATTTGTACCGATCGCTTTCATTTTTCCTTCATCGGAATGTCGAAACTCTGAACTATCTTATTCTATCGATGTTTTTATTTTAAAGCATCCAGTTAACAATTAATTGTGCAATTTAAACGATTTTTGTAGCTCTTTAAATGGGTCTTTCATTGTTGTCTCCGATGCAAACAAACACCGCATTTCGTGCTAGAGGGCTATAAATAATGATTATTTTATTATTGTTGTGGCAACCAAGAATTTGGAGATTTAAAAAAGTGCACGGGACCCTTAATCGCATTGAAATGACCCCAATAAGGACTAAGATTTATAGTCGCAGACATCGCAGTGTATTCTCGCAATTTCGATCGCAGAATGAAATTGCACTTGCACTTGCTTCATCAGGAATTGCTGCTACGTTGTTGGAAGGCGGTCGAACAGCTCATTCAGCACTCAAGTTACCATTGAATATACATATCAATGAAACTCCAACGTGCAGCCTTTCAAAGAACTGTGCAATTGCCAAAGTTTTGCATCAATGCAAATTGATCGTTTGGGATGAATGTACGATGGCACATAAAAAATCTTTAGAGGCATTAGACCGAACGATGCAAGATCTAAGAAACAACCGAAGTCTGTTTGGTGGTGCGATGATTCTGTTGTCAGGTGACTTTCGCCAAACATTGCCAGTGATTCCACGGTCAACGCCAGCCGGTGAACTAAATGGATGTTTGAAGTCGTCCGTTTTGTGGAAACACGTCAAGACTCTCAAATTAGGCACAAACATGCGTGTCGAGTTGCAGAAAGACGAATCTGGAGAGGTATTTGCTGAACAATTGCTGGACATTGGAAATGGAAAAATACTCATTGACACTCCCACTGGCTGCATTACGTTCCCCATCGATTTTTGCCAGTTCACCGAATCAAAGACCGAACTCATCCGAAAAGTGTTCCCAAACATTGCTCAAAATTACAAAAATCATGTTTGGTTGAGCGAACGTGATATATTGGCTGCGAAAAACATTGATGTAGACGAATTGAATTTCAATGAAATTCCTTGCGAAATTCCTTGCGAATTGATGACGTACAAATTGGTGGATTCCGTTACTACCCAAGATGATGTCGTCGACTATCCAACCGAATTTTTAAACTCACTGGAATTTCCCGGGTTGCCACCTCACAATCTCCAATTAAAAATTCGGATCGGTAATCATAATGTTGCGGAATATCAACCAACCACGTATTTTTAATGGCACCCGGCTTGCGGTGAAAAAACTGTCTAGCAACGTCTTCGAAGCAACAATTCTTAAAGGAAAATACAAAGGAGAAGACGTTTTGATACCACGCATCCCAATGAATCCAACCAACATGCCATTCGACTTCAAACGCTTGCAGTCATTTAGTGTTTGCGGCATTAACCTTGAAAATCCATGCTTCTCGCATGGTCAATTGTATGTCGCCTGTTCCCGTGTCGGAAAATCATCAGCTTTGTTTGTTTACGTGCCAAACAACAAAACAAAAAATGTCGTGTATCATACAGCGTTGCATTAACAAAAAATATTGATGCCACAGCAAAGAAATAGGACCAAGGCATTTCTTTTCTTTGACTATACTTAAACATCGATCTTGCAATCGAAATCGAAATGCACATATAACACCTTGAGATTCGTGTGATTTCAAATTTAATGGGAGAAAATAAGTCATTTGGTTGACATTAAATTCTGACTTTTTTATATTTATATCTATCTTAAAATATTAAAAACGAGTGATTTCCCTTTTCTTTATTTTCCATTTAATCAGACTGTGCCACCGGAACGCGTGGACAGGTACAGCTATTAATAATAATATATATATATATATATATATATATATATATATATATATATATATATATATATATATATATATATATAAATAAACTATGCCACAGGTGGGGCGGAATTAAATATAAACACATAAAAAAGAACACTCACACTATAAGTTGATATTTCGGTTGCTCTAGAACCTTTCTCAAAGATAGACGGATACAGAATCCGTCTGTATCCGTATCTGTATCTGTATCCGTCTATCTTTGAGAAAGGTTCTAGAGCAACCGAAATATCAACTTATAGTGTGAGTGTTCTTTTTTATGTGTTTATATTTAATTCCGCCCCACCTGTGGCATAGTTTATTTATATTATCGCGTGTGTGATTTTCCACGAACTCGTATATATATATATATATATATATCAATTGGCAATGGGAAATTTAAAAATAGGGCATTGAAAATGATGAAAAACTTCAATTTAAACATTTACCCATGATAAATAACTATGCATAACTGTTATTATTATGCTGATTGAGTAACTATCCATGTCAAGTGTATATATTTTGAAATGACCTCGAGCGAAGCTGGGGGCATTTCAAGTACAGTACACCGTCTGTCGGATGAGACGTTAAACTGTGGACCCCTTGGCGCCCTTCGCAAGAGTAGGCTAATGCCGACGCCAGGTGTCCCTCCATCCTTCTCTGTACAGTTTCCCTTGGCGAAAATGACCTTAGTTGTCGGTCGCCGGCTTTAAAATACTACTACTACTAGCGAAGCCTGGCATTTTCGCTAGATTTATATAGAATCCGCCCACGTCGCGTCGGAAGAGAATGTTGAGCGATTGAGAAAGTCATGTATACGAAGTCCTAAGATGTCCATTTCTCGACGCAGTTTGGAACTTGGCATTGTTAAAATAACTATTCAAAATTATATATGAAGTCTTAAATTGCATGCTTACAATATTCAACTGAGGCATGAAATCAAACCAACGGATAGGCCTACATTTGTTGAATTGTCTGTAAAAATGCTGGTTGACATGCTGAAGTGACTTCAACATCAACACTGACATCAAATCTCGGACAAGTGCTGCTCAATCATGCATTAATTTCATATTGATGCCTCGATAATATTTATTTCTCGAGTAATTGACAAATGAAATCACGAACAACGTTTTCGATGACTCTGTATAAAGATGAAATAAATATACACTGACTGGACAAAGTCTGCCGGGTTCAGCTAGTTAGTTATAAAAATGGCTTTGTGTGTAAAAAAGATGTCACGCACTCCGTCATACAGGAAATAACTGTTTTCTTACTTGCTACAAAAGCGCTCGTCAATTACCGTCACATAGATCTCAAGAAAATGGCACAACTTCCTACGGCATGATATTTTTGCAGTTTTTACCAGGTATTAAAATAAATATCTGTAATTTTTGTTTTACTTAAAACTCGTATAGTGAATATTAATAGTTACTAAAAGTTATAATAATTTTAAACCTCCAACATTCTATCAAAGGAAATTTTTACCACGGGATTTCAAGTTGCACCAAATTTGAACTAGTTACTCAAAAGAAATAGTAGCTACACGAGCCTGCCCAGTGGATGAGTGATATTGATGAGGGGATAATAACAGCCATACCACTACGCAATCACATGGTGGCATCATTGACGTTCCCTTGGACCCAAAGGAAATTGATTCACCATTCGATTAACACTTTCACGATAATAAGGCCGATCCTCCGATATTTCATCACACCCTTGAGAACCACACCCTTCAAACCATCAACTGGTGACCATGGAAGGTGTTTCATTTACAAAGGAATGAGCCACTTATCTTTCCTTAGAGCTTTAAATTACCATTTTCTGAGTAATAATTCAATGATCAGTTTTGGCTCAACCAGTACTCTAGTCAACATCATAAACGATAGAGATAAAGTGCATACAAAGTGGAGATTGAATTAAGGTAAAAGAGCATTTTATGCATGGAATGCCATATTTAATTCCCGCTTGAAAGCTTTGCCACATTTCATCCATAGTTCAAAGTTAAACACCGACAGTAAACTCTTGGCAATGTGCATGATTTACATTTCATTTTATGAAAAATAAATGTAGCAATTTCTTGAAATATTCAAGCGTTAAGCACCTGCGCATCTTATGTAGTTACTACCCACAGATTTTGCCTTTATTTTTATTTCATTGCACGCTACTCGCGTGAGGTGAATTCTTAATGTTATCTCTTAAGCCGAATACAACAAAATCCTGAAAATATTCTATAGAGTGAAATACAGAGTGCGGTACACGTTTATCTTTATCTGGATGCTACATTGAGCAATTGCCTTTTTTAGTTTATAAACTATAACGAAAGACACTCCTAACTTTATAGGCCAAAGCGTCAGCAAAAATAGAGTTGGTGGAATACAAGAAAATAATAGACACATCAATATCTTAAAAGTCCTCGCCGAAATATGAACGCAAATTTTCATTGTGTCCAATAAATTTCTTAAAAAATATTCATTCGTATAATATGCATAATTAAATCTAGCATGTATATACATTTAACTACGTTTCATCCTAATTTTGTCCCATTATATTGAACCATAAGGCATAAATTTTTTATTCCTACTTAAAAATGTTGACTTGTGGGACATGCTTTTACCTCATTAAAGCCGTCTCATCCTTGGAGGTGGGTGAGTAAGTGGTGCATCTTAACGCCGGTGGAGATGGAAGAGCTGGCACGGAGTGCTACTCGATCTATCGATCTACTCGATTATTTACTCATCTTCAAATTTTACCTTGTTGGAGTTACGAAATAGATTGATTGGTAACCTAAAGACGGTTTTTGCTCTTATTAAAAAAAAAACAATGCATTCCTACTACCATATCTGAAGGACTTACCAAAGTGCGTAGGTATTAATTCATGATTGACGAATAAGCAACGAGTACGAAAATTTGTCTTTCAATCGCCTGATCACACTCTACTTTGGCATACCTCCCATTGTATAACGTGAAACAACAATTAACTCCTACATTATTCTTGATTCGCCGTGAATCTGAAAAGGGGAGCAGACGTTTTTTCGAACTCGCTTCGAGAGCACTGCGAAGTTTGCGTTCCCTGTGACAGCGTTTTGGCGCGAGGAGCTGGTCCCTTAAATCACACCGCGTAGATGTGGGGCGATTGGGGCCGCTCATATTTTACCCTCTGACAGAACGAATTTCGTTGTTCTGGAACGGGCCCCTGCGGAGTTTAAAACGGGACGGAGTACTCGAGAGCGGGTTGGCAGAGGAGATGCAGTGGAGGCGGGAGGAGTCCTTCCTCTCCACCTTATCGGACTCTATTGGCTTCATTTTATCCGAGTGTCGACCCGTTCTGTTATTTATGAGAATGATACATTTTGTCTCGTGTGAATCTTTGCTAACTTGGACTCTTTGTGCCCATTTGTGAAAGAGCTAGTCTTTGGTTTTAACGCCATCTCTCAGCAAAGTACGCAAGCGTTTACACTGTTTGCTGCCATTTGCTGCATAAGCACCCTCCAGGGATTGTAAGGGCATCCACTTCCATTTCGGTGTGTTTTCGAATGAAAAAGATTGTTTCATTCATACATTATTATGCTGCATTTTGACTGCTATGCTCTCGTGCCGTGTTCCTGTTTTGCCCAGGAATTGCTTAAAAGAGAGAGAGGGGTATTTAAAAAAAATCCCTCTTAGTTTGTTAATAATGCAGTGTGGTAGCCTAAGCACCTCGTTAGTGTTAGAACCAAACCCATATGCTATGTATCTTTCAAGGTGTCTCAACATCCCTTTTTTTTCTTTGTTTTTTTTTTTTTAAGGAATGCCCTGTTCCCATAACTTGGTTTCACTTTCTTTTTCATGACACTTTTTTTTTCAAATATGATTATCTTCTTCGAGCTTCATCTAATTCCTAAATCACCTCATTCAATGATTATTCTCAAACGCTTGCTGTTTATCCAACGTAAAACAATGCTAACTCATTCTAAGTGAAACATTAATGACAGCGTTTTCGGGTCCCGAAATAATCTAGAAAACCTTTTTTGCTCAGGAAACGCCTTGTATAAATAGCTCTAGCCTCAATATACTTAAGTAGTTTGTAAATTACTGTTGGTTTTTACTGTGACCTCCAACTAATAGAGATTCAACACTTAGATGCTGAGTGAATACGTTAAGAATAAATAGCGGTGTTTGGCCTCAAACTTGAAATAGTTTCATAATGTGTCTCTATTTCGAGTCGTAAAATTGTGTGATATAGGGGAATCATTGTCTTCTTTTATTTAACCGCATCCACAGTAGGTACATTGGTAGGATATTTTTCCAAACATAGTGGAAGAGGGAGTCAATGGCGATGGCGAAATTACAAGTCAATGGATTACATGTGCCACCAATTAATGCAGCTTTTTTTATACACACCGTAACTATGCAGAACGGTATCTTATTAACGAAAATTTGTATTTTACTAATTATCTACGTCACAGCGGCCACTCACAATACGAGCTTATATTTACCGTCAATAATTGGCAATCACACTCTAAATAACCAAAGAAGAACACCACATCATCACTTTAACAAAACCGAGCAGAAATCCCATACTAAGGCCGTTTTTGAGCTTGTCAATTCTTGCTATCTTCCCTTCGTATCTAGAGCGCATTGGATTGGAGTGTGACAACTCTCTACATGCAGAGTGAGCAGACCGAGTGAACGAAAAAGCAGTCCTTCTTATGCCCACTGTATATGTAAGAAGGTTTGGATGTGTTAATGTGGGCATATATGCAAATAGAGTTGAAGAAACTTTCAAATAAAATTGCTTTATTATTAATACATAGAATTATTTGATATTTGCACATTTTTTGTAGAAAAAATGATAAACACGTATTTTTAGAGGGTTTTTAGAGTGATCTATTGCTGAAATATGGTAGGAGGAGTAGAGAAAATGTTCTAATATACGCGTGTTGAAGTGATTGTTAGCTAATAGTTTTGTGAATAACATAGCTATTGTAGATATTACGTACTTGTTTGCTTTACTCAAACCACTAAATCTATTTTCCTTGCCCTGGAAGGAAAATACACCCATACACCATAAGAAATTTGGTGCAATGAAAGATACTCATAGTTTGGCATAATTTTTGCAGCATCAGTTGCAAATAATGAACATTAATTTTTTTATAACTCTAGGCTTGGGAAAAGCTATTAGATAAACCATAGACTGAACAAATTAACCTTTAATGTAAAATACAATTCATTTTCATAATGATATTGCCAATCATGTAATTGACCAGTCAACAGGTGAGAAATCATAGGTTGCTCGTTCACAGTGTAATAATATATCCGTAACGAGTTTTTGCCAAATGCCGTTTTTTTGCATTAAGACTTCATTGGCTATAAATCCATGGTGGAAGACAGTGGGAATCTATATGTTTTCCACTTTAGTAGTCCCTTGCAATGAAAACAATCATTAATTCGTCATATTATGATATTGATGAACTGTTTAATTATTTTGCAGATAGGCTTTGTAAATAATATTGGCTTCTAAATTGGCTTATGAGAATGGGAAGTATTTTAGAGATGTTATTGACTATAATCATCCACCAAAGCTATGGTTGTGGATGTTGCTTTTCGTATGTTTAACGAGATAATGTCCGCATGATATTTGATGTCCGACGTTGAACGGCTCCAAAAGTGTCCAGCAAAGATTCAATTCGGTATCAAGATAACTTGAATGGCAGTGAACTATGCATTTGAAAAGTTCGAAAACGACCTAATAATACGCATTGTCCAACAGATGAAAACTTTCGGGAAGTCAAGCTAAGAGTCCGTTCGTCCCTGATTTGCAAATACACATGCCGTTGAGCACTACTTGGTGAGCTGTATATAAAAATATCACGTTTCTTTGTATTCTCTTCCATATAATAGATTAGTTTGCCTTCGTCTGAAGGAAAACCTTTACGGGTTCCAATTTTGAGCAACAAAGAATCATAAAACCAACCATTATATATAATTAACCTAAAATATATGCGTCAAACAGAACAATTAATAGTGCCGGTAAAATGTTTCTCTTGTCTCCAAACCAGCTTTCACAAAAGAATTTTCATGTGTTTCGTATAGCATTTAATACCATAACTATCATCTTGAAATGTCTGATCACTATCTTGTTAAAATGAGAGAAACAAATGGTGGTTCAAATTAGCGCTAGTAAGAGTACTGCTCGGCAAGAAAAATATTTGGCTGTAAAATTTCAGATACCTGATACTCTGTTACATACTCACATATCTAGTGACCTAATATTCCTTGCCATGAAATTTTTGGGCGGCACTGAGGATGCCCTGAAATATGCATAAGATATTTCATAAGCACACGCACGTCTATAAATGTGCGGCTGTAGCTGGTATTATTTTTTTGGCAACATCGTCACCGAATATTTTTGGGCTTTAACCATCATTCAAAAAAGTCGCAAGTAACCCTCGCGTTAAATAACACGGAAATCAACACTATGATTCCATACCACGACGATATCTACCCATGGGACGACTCTGCAACGTTTGGCTCAGTCTGTAGTTATGCGGAAATTGAACTTAATTCGCCGGGAACAGTAAAACTTGCACGTGCAATGTTGGGAGTGAGGTTTTGGTCGTGGGTGAGCATTGAGGGTGAAAGAGGTGAGGATGGAGAGGCGGCTGAGATCTCTAAGATGTGCGAATGTGCTTCAGAGTGTGTGTTTTTCCACGACAGTTAGCGACAAGACCAGTGCAGGGCGAGAGAAGAAGAGGGCCTACGTGGAGGGGGAGGAAGGATTGTTGATGGGGTGAGTGGGGGGCGCTGCTGTGCTGCGGGGATTGTTTGAGCGGGGTTGGGGTGCGTGAAAGACGATGCGGAAAAGTCGTCGTCACCGTTTGTAGAGTGTAGGGGGGGGGGTGGAGGGGCGGGAGGGGGGTGATGAGGGAGCAGTCGTTCGAGACGCGTGCCTACCAAACACACCCACACACTGTTCCGACGCCGGCGAACGCTTTTTCGACTCCCTGCCCCGTATACGTGTGCCTACCCGCAACACTTTCACCCCCCATCCTGAAGCCGCCCCCTTGCGAACGCAGCAAAACCACCCTTATACTGTCGTACCCTTCCTTCCACTTACTGCCGGCTCGCACCCCGTCTTGCCGTTCGTGACAGATGCGCCGTTGAGGGGGCGGTGGTTGTATTTGGCGTGGGTGGGTTTTGCGAAGGGAAAGAAGAGACCTTGGTGGTCTGAATGAGCACTCGAAAGAGGGCCATTCATCGCCGAGGGAGAAGGCCTCCGGTGGCAGGTTTATTGCCCAAGGCCCCGCGCCACCCTCCCCCCCTCCAGCCTCCTCCTTCCCTCCGTCGCAGGCGCCAGGGGGCGTGTTCGCTGGCGACGACGTTCGTTCTTCCCTTCTAGTCAGCCGCCTGCTCGCCATCCACCCACCCAACCACCCTCGACACACACCCTATCTCACCCCCCGTCCCCTACTCTAGCGACGCCGACACCCCTCCTCTCTCTCTCATCTGCACCTCACCCTCCTGCTCCCTCCCTCAAGTAAACGATCTGAAGATCCCTGCCACGTGCAAAGCAACAACCTTTCTCAATTTCTCTTTCGGGGAGGAGCCCTCTTTGCACTCTTTGCTCCTCAAAACAATACTAGCATGATATCTTGCAAAATAAAAATATGTGGTCACTGTACCCATTATCCATTTCGAGGAAAGCTTATCTAGAAGTGAAATAATCCACTGAAGGCCGAGGAAACTTCTATTGTGGACTACCATGGAGGTACGATGATATGCGAATGAAACAGACAGAGGGGGTTTATTTTTTAGGCTTAGTAACGATCGTCAATGACAATTAATTTTTTTTTTCGTGCCAATCGTTTCTCAGGGTAAAAATCAAAATCTACGTCGCGGACGATCGTCATGTTCAAGCGATGTGCTATTTTGTAAATATCTAGGGTTAA
Organism: Pyrrhosoma nymphula; assembly: GCA_963573305.1. NCBI lineage: Eukaryota > Metazoa > Arthropoda > Insecta > Odonata > Coenagrionidae > Pyrrhosoma > Pyrrhosoma nymphula. The sequence goes on along the minus strand of OY754336.1, from coordinate 24,663,634 downwards.
TTTTTCCACTATTTCCACCCGAATTTATGAAATCATTTCATTAGCAACCATATCCATTCTTCGATTTAGTTCCAAAGAAGTACAAAACAACCCAATGACTCTATAATTTTGGTTTTATATCAATTAGGGGAAATCCTGGCTTTTTAATAGAGGCAAATTTACGGAATAATCATCTTGGAAGAAAACAGTCCTCAATGATGCACATGCACAGACATTATCATGTATTTATACATATATATCAGATCATTGAAAATTAACACGTGGTGAAAATATATATTCCACAAGACGTCGCAGGTGTGACAAGCAAAAACACAAGCACGAGGGAAAAGAAACTAGCATGCCAGTTTCTTGAAATTTTGGCAGCACAACTGCCTTCTTCCGAACAATAGAGAGTGATGACTGAAGGGACGGGTTAGGGGAGAAGAAAGAAGGGAGAAAGCAGGGAGGGGAAATGGGGAATTGAGTGTAATGAAATACATTGATGCCCGGAAAATGTAAGTCTTTGTATAACCAAATGTAAGATAGTTCCACCGATTTAATGGCCCAATTGACCAATGGTCACAATAGATGTCACCTCCTTTTACAATAGCATTCCACACCCTGAGGTTTTGTTTTCCCTCCGGGTTTTCCTCTCCAAACGCCCTATTCCATCTATCCCTAGCACTGATTTTCTTGTGGATACCACGAATATCATCCTCACCCAAAATTCCTTCCCCTTCAATAAAAAAATCTTTCTATAAACCAAGGGTTGTGCCAAGCTTTAGTCCCTCCTATTCAGAACTGTCGTGGCTGTATAGAACAATCCTTTCTATCAAAATATCTATTGAAACCCCTTTTGTGGCTCCACTACATAGACAAAATATTTCTCCTCTGGCCTCATGTTACTGATTCCCTAAATACGTTCATTTCTGCCCTCAGTACCTCTGCCTCCGTCTCCTTTACCTCCACGATTTCCAACTCCCAAATCACCTTCCTTGACGTCAACATCTCCTTATAAGGCTCGAAGATCCACACCTCCGTTCTCATCAAACGATCTAATAAGCCACAATACCTTCACTACAGCAGCTGCCACCCCTCCTATACCAAACGCTCCCTTCCCTACCCACTATCTATCCGTGTCCACCACATTTTCGGAAGAAGACGAAAAGTTAAAAAAACTGACGTGTGAATTTGTTTTAATTGTGTGTGTTAATGCTTGTCACAAGGTAATAAAATATTTGAAAGCTCGCAAGCGTTTCGCTTTCATGTACTAGACTACTGAATGTGTCATGAACGTTCAAACATTCTCTCTTCGTAATTTCCGGAAAATGAAGGTAAAGTGGTAACTGGAAATTTCACCGGAATGTTATCTTGTCCAGTTGAACGCCATTAGTCAGGATTGGCGTCATCTCAAAGACCGTGAAGAATAAATTGGGCATGAGCCGAGAATTCAAAGTATAGCTCTTCAAACTGTTTCCTTTCAGCTGATTCAGATGCACTGTATTCTTATAATAATTCAATTTCTGATTAAAAACCTCGAAGGCTTCCCAACAATCTTCAAATTTTTTATTGCGTACTCTGAGTTGAATGACATCAGTGCTTTCAGGAAAGATGTCTAATAAATTGCTGAATTTAGTCAATTTAGCCTTAACCTGACCACGTTTTGCCGTTCATTCCCTTAATTTTTCCATTAAATTAGGTATTACAGAAGCTGATAGGCTCTTGTAATGTGTTTAGCTTCAATTGTTACACCAATTGGGTACAAACCCTCTAGTAAAATGGCCAAAATTGCATGCTTTAACGAATATATGATGAATCTAAAACGGAAAGGAGATAACAATTTGGAAATGCTGCCATGCTGTCAGGGACAAATGTCAGAATGCTTGCTTACCAGATGACGCGTAGACCGCTCCGTTTTATTTTCGGCCTTGAATAGCCCCGAAGTATGTCCGACACTGGTGGACTGAAGCGATGAATGTAGAATCGATGAATTCAACTTATGAAACCCAAAATGATTTAAATTTTATTTATATTTTGGTATGTTTTGCTTATGATAGCCTTCTGAAGAATAATATTAGCATCGTAATGGTGTCCTTTCTATTAATAATGAAAACGTGTTTCCGAGTAGCATTATGAATGTTTCAAATTATACGAGTAATTTAGCTAAACTTTTGCCTGACTTTGCCGGAGATTAATAGATTCATGCTAAACAACAAAGTCAGTGTATTACAACTTCCTGAATACATTCTTAGTTAGGTTACTGCAATAGCACACCATAATGTTATGAGAAAAATATACTACTTGCATTTCATTATGTAATATGAGTATTTTTACAATGTACAGCATTATTTACTATATTCATGAAAATGTTGGCCGAGTTTATTCACATGACGTGATTTCTTTCAGAGCAATGCGATTTATTACTGGACTACTTTTCACTATTACTTTTCACACTTAAATGCTGCTTAAATACTTCATCCAAAAATGTCATTCAGAATATTGCTGATCAAAATTCCCTCCCAGTAAAATGCCTATTCATTTATAAGCGTGCCTTAACTGGGACTAGGCGCTGCTTAATAGCATTTGGATGCAAATGAGATTATAATGACTCTTAACGAGAGGAATGAACAATTGCACTAATACTGTCAAGATTGATGGGTTTTTACTGAAATGGCAATCCTCGTTCTGAATTGGGAGCTACCATCTGGGTAATTTAAGTACCACTTCGTTCGATAGCGGCGATAAAAGACAGGATTTTCGCAGATATCGCAAAAATTGATAATGTTGGCCTACCTATGGTCTGGAAGATTGGATTGCATTAAGGGCTGACCTTTCTAGTTGTCGCTTAATCGGCGGATCGATTAGAGACATGGAATGGGTGGTAAACCGCATTCCTCAAGGAGTAGACAGACGTACAAGAGCGATGACAGATTATTGTTGAAGACCAGGAATATTCCTCCCCTCCTCAAATAATAATCTGTCATGAGCCCTGGCAGGAACAGAGGTGGGTTGGAGAAAAGAGCTTGTGCAGGAGAAGAAGAGCTGAGGATGCAAAACGTGCGGAGAGGAAAGGAAGGAATAGGAAGAAATGACTGAAAACGGAATTGTGAGAGCACGTGAAAGGATTGCCAACTATCGCTTTTTCTTCCTGATGAAAGAGGAAATGTTCTGGGGAAATTTGAGACATTATATCCCTCTCGTGATAAGATGTATCTCAACCAATGAATTCCAGTTGCTAATTTTCTAACATTGGAATATTTCAATCCTAGATGTTGAAGTTAGTGCAGACCTAAGCAAATCGGGTTACTTCCGTACGCACGAACGACGACGAATGGAAATACGTGGGCAGGTGAAACGTTCGATAACCTGGCGGTAGATGGTCGGTAGCTTTCCATAAGTTCACATTAGTCGCGGTCAAATGTTTTGTGTGTAGCAAACAAATTAATTCCGACTAAATCCTTAAAACCGTGAGCTTCGAAACTCGCAGTTTTAAAATATATTTTAGTATCCATGTTTGACGGCTTTACTGGGAATCATAAAAATAAAAATTCGATTATCGGAGTTCTTTTGTTCTCGACGAGTGGACGTCAACTCTCAATCTGTTTTGAAGTGCGCTGTCCAATAGTGCGCCGCCACTGAGTCACAAATGGAAAGTCACTCGGCTGTTGTGTTTCGAATTTAGCATCGCTCTAAAGGGAATGGTAATCATGCAATGTCGTTGGGTCGAGATGGTTTGTCTGTAAAGGTAGGCTCCTATAGATCAGATGCTTTGGAATGATATTCAAGGTGGTTTCTCGTCACCTTCCTCAAAAGTGTTTTCTTTGACGTGACACCATCACTTGAGAGGCCACCCCACTGAAGTCATGCAAACTTCTGAAGTCGTCTCACTGAGGTGCAGACGCTGCGCAGACTGCCATTTGTATCTCCCATAGCAAATTTCCTACCACGTCAAGTTACAGTTCGTGGCAAGGGTTTAATATGATATTGGCGAACTGTTCATTGCAACCACGACCATGGTCCTATACATTGCTTCATTTCTTCAGAATGTAATGAATATATTTGCTCTTAAGTGCCACAACGTGAAAGCAGACATTATGCATAATAACTTTGTATCAAGCAAAACTGCCTGACTAAATTTACTGATTTCAAAATAGATTTTCCGTAGATCATCAAAACTTCTTGTAAATCTATCGGGAGTCCTGAAGTGACTGACTGAGTTGACCGAATCGTGGAGAATAGCGGTATTTTGGAAAGGCGGCGACCCTGTAGCGGGAGACCAGCAAGAAAATTTGAGGCTGAAACTGAATTCTAAAATTTACCGCAGATGGTAAAGGCTTGTAAGTATTTTTACAAATGAGTTAGTCGTGACTTAAGATGGTTTGATTAGGGTGTAATTTTGGATGGAGTGGTTTATAGGCATCATGAAGCAATTTTTATTAAGATTTTGTGAGTCAAAAAGAACGAGGAATCCCGTATTTTCCTTTTAATGTTTAAAATAACCTTGTTATGATAAATGGGTTGCATTACCTACTGTAAATGAAATTTAATATGAAAAATATGCAGATTAATCTACCAATTATTTTGTGAGGGTTACTTTTTCAAGCTCGTGGATTCCTCTGCAACGCCGTTTCTAACGACCGCGTTTTTAGTCCAATAATTGCTGTTATATGCTAGTAGTATAAAACCTTCTATGGTTAGGCGGGAAAAAGTTGTATTTGTTCCCATAATTAATTAATTCATGCTTTAAAACCTGGCATGCACTTAAGAATTTTATTTGTGGATACAAATGTAAAAACGTACTAATATGTTGGAACTCTTAGATAGACGACCACTTTTTTATGGAGAAGATGGATATGAAAATTTTTAAATCAAGTAAAACTTAATTTTAATCAAATTACGTTAATTTCATCTTAAAGGCCACCTTGAGTGTTGAAGATGGATGTGGAATAAAAGGGATTGCAAATTTGAAGGGAACGTTGGGATTGCAGAAGAGACCACACGTAGGTACTACCCCTCCCAAGCGATAAAGAGACTGTGTAGGGAAAGGTAGTCCATTTGTGTAGTTGCAAAATACATATATATTAACGGTCCCCCTCCTTTGCGATAATATCTGTAGTGAGTGCATGCTTGTGAGGCTTCGTCTCGTGACAGGCGTTTGCGATTTATACTAATGCATAATTAGTCGTAGTTACAATAACTTTAGGGTATAGTGTATGGCATGTTGGTGAATACTCACCTCCTGCCAAACACCCCTGAGATGGCTTGCACTGTATCTTGTAGATGTAGTGACAGCTGGAGACCCAAAATTCAAAGGAAGATGAGGAATATGAAAGAGAAAGTATTATTATTATAATTAATTATGGACCATGCCCTGTATCGTGTAAATCGTTCATAATTTCATTCGTGGCAATAAACAGGCGGAATGATTGAATCTCACAGTTGTTCACGTATAATTTGCTCGTTAAAAGGAGACATTAATTGTAGTTACTTATCAAAGAACGATAACCTTTCATCAAAAATAAAAACATAAATTACTCGTGTGGTCATGCACCGTGGAAAAATGTTGTACTCTTGTCTTTAAGAAATTCCCATTGATTAGAGATTTTTGATTTTCAAGTGGAATAGAATTTCACATCTCAGAAGAGCTTACCTTTTGAAAATGAATTATTTTTTACGTTTTAATTTGGCAACAGAAAAATTATAATAATGATGGATTACTTCTAGTAGTAGTGCTTGGCGAAGCTGGTACAGCTTTAAACACATATTTACATGCAGATAACCATTTGATTTTTATATTACCTGGAGAATTATGGCAAAGGCAAAACAGGCAGCATTCGTATGCGGAAAATTTTTTTAATCTTTGCAACGCGGTATTTACAGCATCAGCCATAGCATTAAAACTAGAAAACAACTTTAAGAAGAAGAAGCCGGTCACGGTAGCCTGGCTGGAAAAGCAATGGACAGGCAGTTCAAGGGTAGCGAGTATGAATCCCACATCGGGGATAAATGTTGTTTTTCAAGTCATTTAGGTCTTATGTTCGACGATGCGATAGAATCTCAGAAGTTGGAGGACTTGAAGACCCTAGTCGTACATACTACTACTACTCAAGAAAAGATAAGAGAAGGAGAAGGAGTGAAGCTCTAGCTCGATACTACAATTAACCGCAGTGGATGACAGGTTTGCTAGTTGTGTAAACGCGTTAATCGTGGCCTAAGAAGGTTTGGAGAGGAGGGTGTTATTGCGGGGGGTGGGGGAGGGTTAATGGATCCTTAAAGACGTATTCGGGTGCGGGAGGGGGTGGGGTGGCTGATGTCGCCGTGGGAAGGAGTCGAGGATAGAAAAGGAGAGAGAGAGAGGGAAAATGCACCGAGTCAGCTCTTAGCGTATTCCGAGTTTGTCTCTTGGCGGAGAAGAGGGGGGCCGTCGTAATGCGCGCCGCCCTCTCATCAGCCGCCCCCGCACTCCCGTGGGCCCCTCTCGGAAAATTGAGTTCCGTCGTTTCGGGGGTGACGTGGGGAACGTTAATTATCAACCCCCCCACCCCGCTCCCTTTCCAGCTTTCTCCATCTCCCGTGGATCTCCACCCCCTCCTCGTTCTCTTTCTTCTCCCCTCCTCCGCTCACCCACTCTCACAATCCATCTCGTGTCCCATCACTCTCTCTCTCTCCATCGTCACATCATCCACCTTCTTACGTCCCAACTTTCCTCGCCTCTCTCTCTCTCTGTCTTTCCCCCAGAAAGCCTCCATTGCATCCCTGTCGCCCAATATTACACACCAACTCATCAGGACGTCGAAGGCCACGATTCTCACCCCAACGACCAATTGTTCACATTGTTTATAGTTTTACAATTTTGTGCTATGAAGGTGATTCTGGGTTAATATCTGGGGATGATGGTGACCTCAAGAAGCAGCTTCATCTCTTAGACTGTACGTTGAAGTTAATACGATACGATATACGAAATTGTTAATTTCATGCTTTATAATATTCATTTTCAATATTTTTATTTTCACTTATTATGTTTTTTAAACAAAATATTAAGCTTGGTTTTCCATTTTGCTTTGTTTTTTATGTTGACTTTGTTACTAAGAGGAAAAGAGTTTGCTTTTGTGTTACCATTGTCGCAGTAAATATTTTAATCCTTTGAGGTACTAAATTTATGATTGAAAACTTTTATCTTTGTAGTATTATAATTAATACCAACTGTATTCCTTGAATTGTACTGTAGCCCTAAAGAAGCATTAATATAAAGGCGAAACGTTGGCGAAAAAAGAAAGTTGAATTTATTAAAAAAGACATGACCAAACCTATCTATAACCTATACATAAATTAACCAATATGTACTATGAAGGCATTCAACGAGATAATATTTGCCTCAAAAACAAATTGCATGAGAATATACCCCTCGAGTGTTAATTGGCAGAATATGAGGCGAATAATAAATTAATAAATGACATTCCAATACCTAGAAGTAGAAATATCTCGGCTTGTTGATGCAAAAGATGAGGTGAGACAGCAAACAACTAAATCTTTTAGATTAACTCCCTATTTTTACGCTACATTACGGAAAAGAGGACATACAGGGATTGAGAATAAATCAAGGGAATATGAAATCCCTGCATATGCATGCAATAAGGCCAAAAATGACGTATGATGCTGACTCTGGAAGATGAGAATATTGCGAATGATAAGTGGAAAAACGTTATCAGACCAGGTTAGGAGCGAAGAAATAAAAGGATGTCCCTATGTTTTTTGTACCACTAGTCTTTGAAGATGATACAGTGTAGCGAAACTGGTCGACGATTAAAGTAAATTTGTAGAATAAGCAAAGTATTTCAATTTCCTTCTTTAGAATGGATTTCTACAATGTAAAGGCCTCAACCATTAAGTGTATGAAATAAAAGGAATTTAAAAAATAGAAATCAGCATGTGAGTTCCAAACGTTGAAAAATGAGTTGAACAATAACATCAGTCGAAACTATGTGAGCATTTATACAAGTATATAAAAGATGCTAGAGACAAGTTACCAACCGTATCAGCCGTTGACATGTTGTGTGTTATGAACTGTGTAACACAAACTTCCTTCAGTGCGTAACAAATAACCCCTCCTGATCTATAAGAATCCTTACAATGGGCAAAAATGTTATAGTTGGGTATATTATAGAGTTTTAATTCATCTGATCCTATCCACACTTCACTTAGGACAATAAAAGTAAATATTTGATTAATTTGTGCAAGCTCAAGCAAAAAATTGGTGAAATGTTGCCTCGTGCTCCATATGTTGCAGTAGATTAAACTAAAAACATTGTCATTAGTATGAGTGGTCACAAAAAGCTTTGTAAATTACTTTTACATATATTATTGTAATTGATTGCGAATAGTATAGGGATTGCGAAAGGGAATACCTTTGAAAGAAAGTACCATATACACCTTAAGCTATGCAGACGACCAAGTTATTCTATCACAAGATTATGAAGATTTAGAATATATGACCAGAAAAATAATAGAAGAATGCAAAAATTGGGGTCTTGATATCAGTATCGACAAAACAAAATATATGTGTATGGGAGGAATGCAACAGAATCTTATTTTAGAAAGTGGGCAACAAATAGGACACTGTAAAGAGTATAAATATCTAGGGATGCATATTGCAGAAAGTAAAACAATGGAGGTAGCCATTAGGGATAGATGCAATAAAGGCAAAAAAGCAATAACACTATTAAATAGCTTATTGTGGGACAATACAATATCCATTGAAAACAAAAAGAGAATTTATAATACCATAGTAAAGAGCATAGTAACCTACAGCTGTGAAATATGGCCACTAACGGAGAAATCAGAAAAACTGTTACTGACGACTGAAATGGACTTCTGGCGAAGAGCAGCCGGTAAATCAAAAAGAGAAAGAGTAAGGAATGAAAGAATTAGAGAAATAATGAATGTCAATGATACCATAATAGATGAGATAATAACGCAGCAGTTGAGGTGGTATGGACACGTAAAACGAATGGGAAATGAAAGACTCCCGAAACAAATGCTGCTGTGGAACCCGGAAGGAAGAAGGAGGAGAGGCAGACCGAGGAAAAGTTGGATACAAGGGATAGAGAAAGAAATGAGAGAAAGAGGATTAGATGAACTCTGGAATGATCGGGAGGCATGGAAATTGGGAATCGGAAGACGTAGAACGTCGTAAACCGAGATATATATATATATATATATATATATATATATATATATATATATATATATTGCGAATAGTTGTTTAGCTGACAAACCAAAAAGCTAAATTAAATTTGACTAACGTATTATCATCGTAAGGTGGGGATTCGCTCAACGTTAAAAGTAATGTAGTAAAAGATACTGAAACTGTCCATATTCACTTTTGAGGAGTTAGAAAGCTTTTGGTGCCTTCTATGTCTTATAATTCATAAAAATTAACTCTAATGACCCAATCGAGTCGCTGGCATACTCGCGGTCAGAAAGGTCTCTGGAGGAAATAATCAGTGAGGATTTATAGCTATGCACCGGACATGTTGCTATATAACGCAGAGGGTAATCGCTCAGAATTTATCTAAAATTTTAATTCAGCGTATCAATGATACCGTTAAAAATTAATCCCATTTTTCTAAGTGATTCATTTTTCATCACCCATGAGGATCATTTTTCATCTTGATGGTGAAAAAGTTACATTACCTGGTATTACTACGTAATTGTTTCTGATTCCGATCTTGGTTTCGGAACCAAGGAACATATACGCGCCTTAATGAATTTATGAAAGAAATAAGATGTTAGAACTGCGCCAAGGTAATTCAAATTTTGAAATTTTGATTTTTTGAGTGAATGAAAAAACATATTTCAACGAGTAAAGCCTGAATCCATTTCCTGAAATGCTACTTTAAAAATAAATGTAATTGTGATAAAATGGTATATATATGCTAGAGATAATTATAACTTTGCATCATTTAATATATTTTTAACTATTATGGCTAATTTATTTCAATGGTTATTGACCACATATTAATAATTTGTTAATTTATGGAGGTTAGGTCATGTCTTTTATATAAAACTCAACTTCCTTTTTCCGCCAACGTTTCGCCTTATTATTAAGGCTTCTTCAGGGCTAGAGTACAATGTAAGGAATACAGTTCGTATAAATTATAACACTACAAAGATAAAAATGTTTTCAAACATAAATGTAGTGCCTCAAAAGATTAACTTTCTTACTGCGACAATGGTAACACAAAAACAAACTCTTCCTCTTATTAACAAAATCAACATAAAAAACAAAACCAAAATGGAAGACCAAGCTAAAATTTTGTTTAAAAATTATAATAAGTGAAAATAAAAACATTTAAAATGAAAAGTATAAAGCCTGAAAGTAACAATTACATGTACCGTAACTTCAAATTTCGAATGTATATTACATATTTTACGAATAAAAAAAAACATATTTGTATTGAAGAAAGTTGAGTTTTTTAAAAAGACATGACCTACCTCTATAAATTAACAAATTATGGCTAATAGAGTAATCAAACAAAAATTACGCAGCAAAACTAATCAGAGCTAAAACTGCATCAAGTACGTGACAGGCGCCAATTTGTCTGAACTACCCTTCCTTACTCCTCGAGTATACTTTGTTTGCACTTTCCTTAAATTGTGTGTAACACAAATACTGCGTCTAGCGTGGGACTGCAGCTTAATGTACGCAAAGTATTCAGCGCCTTCACATTCCTCTTGGACCAGCTCTCACAATTCTCTCTCTCACTCTCTCTCCTCTCTTCACCCTTCTTGGAGTGACTGACTGCTCCTCGTCTTTCTCACTTCACCCACACACACACTTTCTCCCTCCCTCCCTCTCTCCTCTCCGCGCCTAATTAAAAAGGGAGGGGCGGTGAAAGCAGACAGGGGTTGGTACCCCTTGCCCCCCCCCCCCCAACCCTCTAATTATTCCTTAGGCTTCCTCTTTGATCCCTTATAATTAATGCTTGTGGAGTGCAGAGCACGTCGTATTGATGCCGCCAGCATAACATCCTATGCTATAAAACAGTATTTTATGCATGGGAGCTCTTCTCCAAATGATAAACGCTCATAAGAACACTTTAAAGGGCCACCGTGACTTAGTAGATAATTTACTCTCCAATAAAAAGGAGATCCCGCAATAACGAGTTGAATTCAAGCTTGAGATGAGAAGACGGTGGTGGTGAAGGAAAGGACGGGACGGAGTTTCTCTTAAGCCTTCCAACGAGCTTTCGATCGATCGAACTTTTATTTCATGTGAAACTTCGGTAAAATAATTTCAATTTTTTAACTGCTAAATTACGTCTTTATGGTCTTAAGTAATGATGTATATGAACCATAAATAAAGTGGTGGAGATTCTCCTTGATAAAACTTGCCGTAAATATTTGCTTTTTAGGTTTGAATAGGGATGCTAATATTGTGAGACTTCGCCACTATTTAGAAGAAATTAGGACTTTTCTCTTGTTTCCTTATTATTTTTGGAATCTATTGATTATTTTATTTTATTCTCTCTTTCTATTCATTTTTCCGTGTCTTAGTTAGGACATTTATTTCTACGCAAAAATACTTTTCTGTCCAATAGAAATATATGAAGTCCCACTAGTGATACTACTCACCGCTTTTAAACTTCTAAAGAGCTGTCTACAAGGATTACTAGATACTCCAGACCTCAGAACTTTTATATGGTTGCGGTGTTTTCGATAAGTATATCAAATGGACATCCTCCATGATAATGTCCGTTTACATTTCACTGAAACTTTTCCTGTGTGTTCTTTGCATCCATTTTAGTTTCGCCTGTCAAGTTGAATACAAATGACGGCCTCCACTCTTCTCCACGAAGAATTCGCGAGGTTTCATTTGCCCCATCTGGTTGGCCTTTTGATTCTTATTCTTTAGTATCAATATTTTCATACACCCGTTTGGCCTTGGCAGAGCGCAATACAGAATTCAGTTGCATTTCAAAATCTAAAGCATACTAAGAAATAATTCCGTGTTTAAAACACTTATAGGAATAATATGTAATAATATGTGCTCACAGGCAAAGTTAATGACTAAATTGTTTGCTCGTGAAATTTATTTTCATAACCCTAAAATGGCCACACGTTGAACTTGATGTAATAAATTACTAATTATTGTGTTGGTAATCATTTTGGGAAAATTGCATGGCAGTGTTACATGTTGAAGGCTTAATTAATTTATATGTAATAAGCCATCGGATCTCTTATATACGATTTGTTGTGTGCGTAAACTAGGGTCGATTGAATATGTAAATTAACATAATAATTGCATAAAACGAGATACTGATTGTCCATTGACATAATTCTCCTCTCATATACATGAATACACATAAGCATATACATCATATTCAAGGAAAACGATTAAGGCAAATTTTGCACAAAAATATATTTCGTTTGCCTGTATTTTTGAACTAAATTTTCGTGTATACGCATACATGCAATGTTCTACACCTTCTTTGGTTTGCTGGTAACCTCCATACGTTTCAATAGTCATTGCCACATTAAACGCTTTTTTGAATTCATTTATATTTCTGCCAGCATTAATTATTCTTCCAATTTGTGCATTTCTTTCTTCCTCATTTTTAGATATCTATTACATTTTTAGGACTCCACCTCTATACATTTTAAATAAAATTGGAGTGCGGGAGTATCTTTGTCCGATTCTCTCACCTTATTTTACTGCGCCACTACACCCACCGTAAAGAGATCTAAATGCTCTTCTGTACACTGGAATATCCCAGGCAAACCAGAACTTATTTGATATTACGGAGTTGTATCCTTTTTTAAAATCCATGAAAATAAAATTTAATGGTGTTCCTCGTTCTACTGGTTTTTCCATCTGGTGTTTAGTTGTAATCTACGCACGACCGTTCATCCCTGTAACTATCCTGTTCCTCTCATTCTATCACTTTATCTTGATATGGTTTTACACCCGGCCTTAAAGCTTTCCTCCTATACAAAATATGTGCACTAACTTCTCCATATTTTCTGCAGTCCTGCTCACTATCTTTTTTTATGAATTTATATGATGGCTATTTTCCATTCTGCTGGTGATCTCTGCCCGGTTAAACACTCAATGAACTTTTCGTCAGTATTTCTGTTAATATATCTTGGTTGCTTATACAAGCTCATTAATAATGTCCCTTGGCATTTTTCATTTTGTAGAGCCTATCACTTACTTCTGGCATTTTTACTATGATTTATACTGATTAATGTTGCATGAATCAGAGGCATTTTGCATGAGGAAAGGCAAGACTTATTACATCAGTCTTACTCTGCTGTCTTACTAGCTGAGCTCAAGAAAACTTTAGAGTCGCATTAAATTTTTTCCAAGGATAAGCTTTAATTATAGAGTGTAACACCAAGGTCAATTTAAATAACACTAGGCGCCTCATACCTAAGAACTAGATATCCGGGATGAAGGAAACTATCCTATCTTAGTACTTTTAAAATTCTATACAAAATATATAATACTTTAACAAATGAACACACTACTACTATCATCACTTAACGGAATAACGGTTGCTCACCATGTTAAATATTTTCCAAAACTAAGGTTAGCTTCAAGCAACTACAGGCAAATATTTCTAAAGATATTACAATTTTGATTTAACTAATTACCTAAGTTCCTGCGTGCCGGCCGCTTATCAGTTGAACATATCGTACCGAGAGAAAATCGTATTAATAAAATTGATGCAACCATTGAAGATAGTTAATTTTGTATTATTTAGTTTTCGATGTATTCCATAGTACCACTTGCAAAATATATTAGCTCCTGTTTTCACGGATGAGAAGACAAAAATTATTATCCAGAACCCCTTCAGCCTTATAACTCCTATCGAAATAAAAGACGCCACATTCGTTCAGTAAGATAAATTCATCGCGAGGAACTCTAATGTACACATGTAATCGCTTAGAAGCATGTTCTGTTTGCTTTTTCCCTCATTCAAATGTCTCCTTATCCCCACATCAGCTGTTTATCTTCGTCGCATTCCCTTTCAGGTGTGCTCTTCCAAACAGAGCTTCTTCTACAGTGCCGTATTCATCTCCCCCCTCCCAACCTCTCCCCCTTCGCCCCCCCCCCGTTTTAATTTGTTCCTCATCCATTCCAATAACTCCTCCATCTCTCCCCGCCTCTCTTTCTCTCTCTCTGCATTTATCTCCTCTCTCTCTCTCTTCCCATCCGTGCACCCCCCTCCATACACCAATCCCTCCCTCCCTCCATCCGCATCCACGCTCCAATCTCTCCATCCTTCTTCTCTGCTTCCCTCGGGCGATTTTCCGCTTTCGGAAATGGCGCGTCAATATTCCCGACAACTCTTTTCCCTCACCCTCCCAACCCCCCCCCCCCATTCCCCCCTCCCACCTCCTCCTCCTTAGCGTGGAGCAGCAGAAGAGGCAGCTTCAGCCACCCTCGCCTTTTTTTCTCATCTTCCAATCTTCCTCCTCCCGCACACTTGCCCGCTACCCACTCATCCCCCGTCGAAATGTTTCCCAGCAGTCCTATCCCTTGCTTATATCCTGCACGCTCCCTTCGACATGTTGCCGGACGAGCACTGGACTCCTCGCGATACAACCAATTCTGTGCAGGAAAATGGAGAGCATGTGAGCAGCGAAGATGAAATATTGACGCTCGTCCGAAGGATTTCATTTAATATTTATTTCTCAGTTATATGATACCTCTACTTTTACAGCACACACACAAAAAATAAATATACTTTTAAAAACACAGGTACACAAAAATAACTTAAAGGACACTCGCAAAAACTATGTGGACGTTTCGGTGGTCATGCCACCATAGTCAGCAATCTACGTCATATCTCGCGATTTACGGAAGGCTGTGACAGAGGAGAAGATATTAGGTAAGCGGACGGTAAAAGCATGCAAACCACCACTACCGCCCAAAGGATGGAACGAAGGGGGATTGAGACGTACGTCGAGCTGAAGAAGGAAGGTTTAATCAACACATGAATACTACCCGGCGAGACATCGGCAGGGGGTGCTTTGATACCACCCACAAAAGGGGAGAGGATAGGCAAAGGAAATTGCAGCCCGAATGGTAGAAATGTGGAATTCAAGAAATAGAGGCTAATATCTACTCTTGGCTCTGGAAGCGGATGATGAGCGTCAAGTACTAATAAGACCAAAAAAAGAAGTTTATGGAAAAAAAGATAAGTGGAAAAAAACATAAAACGGGTTGTGATGATTAGGCCACACTTTGAGACACAACTAATTTTTAAGGAGGATTACAGGTGGAAAATTCCCACGTTGAAGAACGAGGGACAAATATAGGTGTAGCGAAACTTGGTGCCACTCGCTTGTTAAGATTATGACGCAAGGTAGAGGAAAGCATGCAAGTGATGTGGGATAAAGTGGCCGAGTCTTCCTCCAGATGTCACTCCGGGAGTCCTTCGGTACCTTTGCTCGCTCATCAACGCTTGATTTTCCCTCAGTGATCTCTGATTCTCCGCTGGTGAGTGCCACCAAGTTTCGCTATACCTAAACGAGATGTGAAACAGGAGAGCTGCGACGGCCGGGAGTTATCAGGGACTCAGTGTACCTATCTGAACGGCTAATGGTGATGAAAGGTTGATGTATTAGGTCTGCATGGGCGCATTAGTGTGTCGATCTCTTTTTGTTTTTACGTAAATTACGAGGGAGGAAGTAATTCTTATGTGTCATCTCCAGCAATTCTTGGGTTACTATGGAAGAAAAAAGGGATATAAAAATGTGTATGATTCCGTAATTGGACACATATAATACCTTTTCATAGTATCGCTTTGGCAAATGTTCATGCATCAAAGTTACAGAAATTGTGCCAAATTTACGGTAATTCCTTTAAAAATACTATATCTAATTTTCACGCGTTTTATGAGTATTTTCTGCTAACTTTTTCTCCGTGAATCTATATGCTTTAAAATATTAAATCCTTTTTTAAATCATGAAATCCTTTTTTAAATCATTAAATCTTCTACCTCCATTCATTTAGTCTATTATTTCTTTTTTTACACTTCCTTTGTAACGAATATCCATCTTTCTCCCCACCAGAAACCTCTTGAGCATGTCACTACCACTCACTGGGTCCTCCAGCGTCCTATGCTGCCACCATCGAATTTCTTGCACCAGCCTCCTTTCCTCCTCCACCATAGCTAATTATTTCCCACTTTACTCTCCAAATAGCTCACCTTCGCCGTCTTTCTATTTCAGAATGGGATATTCGTGGCTTAACCTGTACGAGTACTGTTAATACTGGGTGTACTACATATGCAAAACAAGAGACGATATTATATCTATACATAATAGGTGTGATGTTGGTTCATAATAAGTAATGCCAGCAGAAAAAGGTGTAGGCCCCTGAGTTTATGCGAGTACTTGTGGAGGGTGGGTATATGTGTATGTGGGATTGCCAAATGGGTGAAGAAGACGAGTTTTTCATAAGGGCATTAAGAGGCCTGTCAGCGAAACTTCCCGCGAGAATGCATGTACGCCGCGCGCATTCCTTCCTCTGCCCTCCTCCGTCGGCAGGCAATTTATTTATTCCCACCACCCCCCCCAAATGGAATCCATCTCAATCGCCCCCCACGCCTTCCCTTCGCCGTTTCTTATTTTATGTTCTCCTCCCTCTCCCCCTCACTTGCTCCTCTCCTCTTCCTCCAAAAACTTCTTCCTCCTCTCCTTCCATCTCTCCACCCAGCTCCTCCCCCCCTCAACCCCTTCTGAAAATGCACCTGTGCAGTTTCCCACACGGAAGGGGGTGAAGTTGAGATGGATGGAGGGGCCAGGGGGGGGCAGGGGTGGTAAGAGGAGCGGCGGTGGGTGGAGATTTAGCTGCCGAGAATTTCGTTAAAGCCTCTTTAAGCTCGAGGATTCTTTTACAGGCACAGTTTCCTTATCCCCTCCGGCCCTACAGTTTTACTTTCTTACCTCCCTCTCTTCCGCCCTCTCAATTCCACCTCCCGCCCTCTCCTCACCTTACGTCTTGCGATCCTCGCTAAATTTTTAGGCAATTAATTTTTACCTCCACCGCTTCCAATTTCTCGTTTCAGCCCACCCCTATGTTATCTCTCGGCCCCTACTTTTTCCTCTTCCCTTCCTCCGTCTCTAAACAAACTACGATGGATAATTGAGTCTCCATGAAGACCTACCACCCCCGCTCCTGCCTACCAGCTCCTCCGAAGAAAAGCAAACCTTGGGGATATAAAAAAATAAATAGTGCTCGGATTGGGGAAAAAACGCGCCGATTTCCGAATTAATTGGTCATTAAGATGAAGTTCCACTCTCTTACCAAAATTTTTGTTCCGGCTGGAAACTTTTCTTCATCTTTACCTGTTTTAAATTTCTTTAAACTGTGCATACATTTGAATATAGAAATTCATAAGGGATAATCCCTCTCGTGAGTTTGATGGTGGATAATTGCTTTTTCATACCAAGTGGTAGTTGTGCGACAGTTTTATGTTTTTTTGTGAGCAGATTTTCCTAGATATCCTATTAAAATTTTCTTTTCAAAATTTTCTTTGTATTGTTCAAGTCAGCTCAGGGAGGCTGGTACCAAATTCCCCAATAATTTCTTCTAAGAAAAATATTTTGATGCCAAGTGTTGAAGGAAACCAAATAATTTGCCAAATAGGCATCAAGTTCGGTTCTGCACACAATTAATGATCAGATATCGTTGAGAAATGCGACTTCAATTAAAAGTAAATGCTTAATTATTAATTTACTTATACTTAATACGATTAATACAGAATAATAATACAGAAATAAGGAATGAATATAGCGGTATAATTCCCAGCATCCGACTGTCACCGCATAACTACGATTTATGAAGCATGCTTTTATTCCATTTGGTGATAACAAATGTCATTTATAAAGTAAATTACCTCTCATGTGTAAATTTTGTAGTGCATGAAGATTAACAACTTCAAACCTATTAGAGTATTTTTCAAAAAAGTAGTTTAATTTTATGGCTATCTATTAGTGATTAGGTAGGCATCTAAAACCTGACTCATATAATAAAGCGTAAATTAGAGAAAATTTCATATCCTCTTTCAAGGCAAAGACTAAATCTGATTATTACCTGGAATGAGCATTCAATGGCATGCCTTCTTTAAAATGCAGCTTTAACCTTCCGGCAGGCACGCATTTTTCAATCACACGAGCGTACATGTGTACGCAGTACACACAGACGACAATAAAGAATAAATTAGGTGTTTTGCCATATAATGGTTAATTGGTCATTGGTTAGCTATATATATTTATATATACAATTAAATTTTCATATTTCATGTGCTAATTTTTTATTATCACATATTTTAATAGTTGTATAGCTTGTCGAAGAAACTGGTTCCTCGGCGTCTTATAGGCACAAAAGGTAAGTGACAAATACTCATTAATGTTTTTGCTAACGTATTTATCACATGCAATATCACAGTAGAAGCGTTATTTTCGCATAGTTTACATCTCCCTCTTTTCGCAAAATTCGCGTGAGAAGTAGTTTTTACTTGAGAGTGGATGTGGCTTCCAATCGGACGGCGGAGTCAAAGCCGTCGATTTTGACACACGTATTCCTTCTGCTTCACAATAGGAACCATCATTGTCGACGGCACCATCTTCCTTTTTCTCTTCGTCGGAGTCCAACAGAAGCCTCGAGTTGATAGTTCCTCGGCTTCAATTTGGAACACTAATCATTTCGAAATTAGTTTCACTAATGTAAATTGTATAGATGCATAATTACATCATTTTTATGCAATAAAAAGTGACTCCTTCTCTGATATAAATGTAAGGAATACAGGTAAATATACTTACGCAGATATTGTTTTCATGATCACAGCAGGTCTCTACAACACACGCAATATTTTGTTTCAGGCGAAAATTATTTCCATATAAAAATATGAATAGATAATCAGTAACTTGAAATATTTGTCGCCAACTATTGTTAACAGTAAAAAAGTAAATATCTTATAGAATAACAAAAAATATACGAACATACCTCGATTTTTCATTGATTCAACGCACAAAGTACGGACTTCACGACGCGTTTCGCTTTCTTTCTTTCCTCAAAAAAATGCTTCTAAGAAAATAATCTCTGCACACTACAAAGGCTATTTGTACAAATGAGGAATAGAAAAGGGTCCCAAGTTGGCCCCATTACGGTAAAATGGATTAAAACGCCGAAAACCGACCCCCGTGTACTCAGTACACGTACGCGCCCACGGGATGGTTAATTTGACATCCGGATCTAATACGTGAACATCGTGTTATTTTTTCCAGATTTCTGAAATATGGCAATACCTGATCGAAATAAATTATAATTTTACATAGTTTCCATAATGATAACAATCATCAATTCATTAAACCTGTCCCCCGGCCATATGCCAGGTACCTACATCTCTAATAAGCGAATGTTTTACATTTCATAGGCTGAACTTTGAGTTATTTTACATCTTTGATTTGTCCATACATGTAATTTTCCATGAGAAGAAATCAACAAAGGACTTTGTTGGTAAAGATTGGATGTAAAATTTTCTGATGAAAAAAACTTCCAAGCAGCCATTCCTTTCTGTAAATATGGATCAGAGGAATCGAGTCACTCAGTTCTCAAAAATCATTCATTCTAAGAATTTCCAATAGACACATAAATGAAAAAGATAGGTAAAGATAGACATGCGGGCGTAAAAAAGGATCAACAAAGACGAAAAGTGAATGATCAGTAAATCTAGTGATGGAATAATTGGACGACTAACAGATATATCAAGCAAACTTGATGACCAGGTTACTATCCAATGTGTATTTTTTTTATAAAATTCATTGGGATGTTTTTAAGAAATTATTTAAAAAATTTAATTGATTGTAAGGTCTAAGCTACAAGCAACAGGACTTTGGCTTAGGAAACTGTTCTTGGCAACATCTACTGGCCCATTTACAAACTTCACTCTACAGTTTCATATAAATAAGGTTCTAAAAAAACACGCACTATGCAAAGGCTATATTCTCCCCTTTTGCTATCACGGCATAAGGATTACATTACAGTGATAGCATTAAAATAATCCCTACAGTGCGAGGGAGAACCTAAATTTCCAGTCCCTTTCAAAAGGGTTTTCGGGGGTAAATTCGCAATTCTCTAAATTGCGTCTCCTGTGAAGTTCGATTACTCCCATTTTAGAGCCGCCGTAATCTTATTTCTCACGCACCCACTAGCCCATTCTCTGTCTCCCTCCCAACCCACCCACCCCCTCCCACTACCCCCCTCCAAGGGCTTCGTTCGGCCGTTGGTGGTACCCAACTCCTCCTTTCCTCGCTCGGAGAGCAGTAGTGCGTCTGGCGGTGGTTATGAAGGCATAATGGCCATTCTCTCTCCCTTTCACCTACTCCCTTATCGCCGCGCTGCCAACTTCACCCTCACTCCTCCTTCCCCCCCCGCTACACGTGTTAAACCGCCTTTCACGCCTCCACGGGCCTTCCATAGGAGACTCGTCGCATTCCCCTGATTATGCAGATGACTACTCACGCTACTCCTGCGAAATGCGCCCATTGTCGGGCCGATTGCACGTGTAGATGAACACACGATGGGAAATCGCACCAGATGATTAGCCTGGGTCACAGATTAGGGCAAATGCATGCTCTCTGCTTCGCGAGGAGCCTGGGGGGGGGGGGCGGCAGTAGGGGAGCAGGGGGGGGGGGGGCCGCTCCCGAAGGCGGTGTAGGCGCGGTACCCGGCAGTCCCGAATGTGTTTCATTCCGCGGTGTGAATGGATCTTTGGCGTGTGAGGCCGCGGGTGGAGAACAATTCGATTTCGCCATGCTGTACGTGCTGAGAAAAACACTTTATGGCCTGGAGCGCTTGTGAATGCTCCTTAATATTACGCGTAAAGAATCCGTAGATTAAAATCCTCCAATGATAGTTATTGATGAAACACGTGTATTCCGAACTATTCATTCGTAAATTGTAGTATTAGCATAAATCATATTTTTTATTTATATTTCAATGCAGTAGTGTATATGTATCATCTACCTGCGCTTTAATGAGTCTTTTCAAATATATTCTTACATATAAGAAGCCATATTTCTGAATCAAGAATTTGCATGACAATCTGCTTTTAAAATCAGTTACATGTGCCTTTATATATGTTAGCTCCTTGAAACATTATTTCAGAGTTAACCGACATTTCCCCTCCACTATTTATCTTATATTGACGACATTTTTGGTACTCTATCGCCATTTTCTAAATTTTAAAATCCAATGGTATACTAGTTTTCACTCATAGAGTTTTATAGGAATTTTTGCCGACACATTGGAATATAAAACAAGTCTTGTCAGCATTTTGAGCCACATACACCAACGAATTACATTCCTGACCTTTGTATGGACGCAACACCAACGAATACTTCAACGGTGTGTCGTACCTGAGTGATTTCAAGGATTTGGATTTCTTCAAGAGCCTAAACAAGCTTACTTTTTGTATTGGTGGTTAAAATATGAACAATTCAAGTATTCCATGTACAAGTTTGGACTCAGCTAAGAATGCAAGGACTACTTGCTTTGTTTTTCAGCGGAATATTCAATGCAATTATTTACTCATGCTGTTAAAATTTTAAAATTTTACAAGAGAACATTATGCTATGGCGTACTTAAGTTGTGAGTAGGAGTACAACACCAAAACTCTTCAAAATGAACTATGGACTTAGCTTGATCATGCTAAGAAGATTTCATGACATAATGATCAAAATATTTTATAGAGATACTTTGCTCTAAGTCTGTGACCTCTTAGTTTTTCTAAAATTTTATTGTTTAAAAAAAATTACAATCCAGAATGACAGTTCCAATGGGTAAAAATGGTTTTTAATGAGTACAAAGTTCCACTTGAAAAAAAAGTCCATTTACAATTGTGATTACATGAGATTACTTTTCTGAGCAAAAATGTTTTTTCTTCAGCTGAATGGGTATGCATTTTTATTTCCGTAAAAATTTGGATATTTATTCATTTCTATTTAAGCCAACGTTACATGAAAATGTTCATCCGCAAAATATGACGCTTCAGTTAAGTCCAAATAAAAAATAATAGAATATGTATATGCTTGTCGAGGTAATTACTGTACAGTTAATTTTTAGGAACTGTGGCAATTCATGGAGTAAAATACTTATGGGATGAACCGCAACATTATTTTTTTTGCGTAGTTACCCACAACAACACTGTTACCATAAACATTGTGCTGCTTAATGAGGCACAGGCTAGATGCTTAGAGCTCCTTTCACCTGAGGGTAGAAATTTGTAGCTATAAAAAAATGCAGACCTGCTCCTGGAGACTTACAAGAGATAACGGATATCGAGGATGAGCACCAATCCTTTTTGAACTACATAAATATTTTCTCAGAGACCGGAAAATGGATTTATTACGCCATTCAAGAATTGAAAAGTAGGCCGAAGTTGACCGCTTTTACAATTTTACACTCATGCCAAGTGTTAATTCTCCAGCGGTTGGTGAGGCTTGAAACAGGATGTCCAATCAGATGAGTACAGTTTCTACAGCTGCTACAGTTTCCGATCGATTTGCACCACCGAAACGTGCACAAATGACATGTGATAAGGACTGAAGAGGGGAAATATAATTTCCATTTTACTTGTTTCCGTATTCATTGTAAATCTTCACCTCGTGAGCTTTCAGATAATTATCTAAAGAAACGGACATACAGAATGACTAAGCTTTTGTATAATTCGCAACGAAAGAATCACTGGTCTGGACTGGTTTTCAAAACCATATCCTCCGCAATTCGCACCAATG
This sequence comes from Pyrrhosoma nymphula, assembly GCA_963573305.1. Classification (NCBI taxonomy): domain Eukaryota; kingdom Metazoa; phylum Arthropoda; class Insecta; order Odonata; family Coenagrionidae; genus Pyrrhosoma; species Pyrrhosoma nymphula. Next base: position 24,640,843 of record OY754336.1, on the reverse strand, counting down.
GTTTCAACTAATGAAGGCGTATTCTTGCGATGTGCATATCTTTGGGTTGTTAAGCAGTGTTTATCAACAATTTTATCTCCATTCCCCCTTTCTAAATGCTTCATAATTCTATTACCCCCTTTCAAGGAATTTTCCGAGCAAAGCGCATCACAACCCTAGTTCCCGCAGTGGGAATTCCCCACTGGTTTAGAACCCCTGCTTTAGGGAAACTAGATGTTCTCACGAAGTGTCATGTATATAATGCCACGAAGTTCTTTCAACCGTACGTAAAGTGCAAAAATCGAGGTTTAAATGGTAAAAAATGCAGTTTAGAAAATATTCAAAATTACAGCCCTGCTGCTATCAAACGAGTACTAACTTTTCTGATTCAAACCGGGATGTTTAAGTCTTTATAGACGCTTAGTATTTAATGATACAACAAAGCTAGGATGGTTTTGAAATACTTTATTCTTAAAATGATTTATTTTCCATCAAGTTACTGCTGACTCTCAAATGTAAAGCCATTGATTAGTTGTGCATCGTGCAAAGGAACATAGCCGCTGGTGTACCTAGCGTGCGAAATCCAATATCACTTTCTTTACAATAATTAATGCTTCCCAAAAGAATCTATCCTATGACTCTATAAAAATTCACGCGGGAGCAGTGAGATTGCAGGACTGTTACGCTGGGATGCGTGGCTGCCTGCCCGTGGGAATCACATGGAAGAGGAAAAAAAAGCGAGGGATGATTTACATTCCCATATCCTTCTTCCGTGTCACCGGAAAGCGACAGACACGTGTACCGACCGTGTGTGGCAAGGGAGCTTCAGGGCCTCCGGTGTCCGATTAGCGTCGAATGATGAAGCGAACACGTGATATCGGGGCGGTCATCCTTCACTCCACCACTACCGTCCGCCATCTCTCTTCCTCCCTCCCCCCCCCCTCCTCCCCCACCCACTTCACTTCGGACGGTCACATCCGAGGCTCGCAAATGACCGAGTGACCCCATGAACCGCCTCCTCTAATCCACGCGCAGCTCATAAATATTTCTCTGGTGCGTCTCTTCGGCGAGTTCGATGTCCTCCCATATGAATTCCGACTGAATGAGACCACTTAAGTTTTTCTCCTCTGAAGAGACGTCTCTAGCCGTTCGCTCGTGGAGCAAGAAGCTTCAAGCCAGCGTGGGGAATATATTTGGAAGACATTCCGCAAGCAAAGTAAAGCTCAAGTAGAAGTATTAATCAGCAAAGAGGTAGATCCTGACTTTTATTTTGTGCTAAAATAGCCAACTGACTAGCAGCCCAAGTAGCTTCAGATTTCACAGGGTAAGGTATGCATTTTTCAAAGTTTTAGATGGTTTATCAAAATATCAATATAATTAACTTTGTCCCACATCACGGATATTACCAACGGGCAGTTGCGACTGCTTAATTTTCAGTTTCCTTTATTTTGGAAACGTACAGACCTAACTGAATTAATTTTATAATGTCACCAAATAGTTGATAAAATGTATTCATGCAATTAACCGATTGGCTATCGTAGGTTATTATAGTAACAATTCTTCCCAATTTTAATGAAAAATAATTAATTGAAAAATAAAACTCATTCAGAAAGCATTTCATGAAACGCCACTGGTAATACTTCAGCCCTCTTGCATTTTAAGATGCTCTGTAGATGTTCTTTTGCAAGTAATCTATTAAAAGCGTAAAGCATTTCTGTCGAATAAGACTCATCCAAAGAATGATATCTTTCATTGGAAAACCTAATGTGACCAAGAAGGACCTGCGGGTAGACCTCTTTCAAGCAATGCAGTTCTTGAAGGTAAGCACCGTCCTCGTATTCGATTGGGAAGAGTTTGATTTGCAGCAAAAAGTATTAATTTCGCTGTCCGATTTTTTTGTTTATAATATAGTGGGCATGGGATCAAGTCACCCCTGAAAATATCGCTAACTGCTACCGAAAGGCAGGCTTCCGTGCCGTTCTGCCCGGGTAAGTCAGGCAGGCTGGTCCATCAGCATTTTCCCGAAGGCCTAGCAGCCGCTTTGAGTGTGTTCCAGAAGAAGACAACATCAGCGACCTGGCGGAAACAGAGGACAACGAAGACTCTTCATTTGAAGTGGGTGTAGAGAACCCTGCGGGAGACGTCGAAGGAAATGACAACATTGCACTCGTTTCCACTAGCGACAGAGACAGCATCAGTTTTGAAAATGAGGAAATGGACGTGGTGGACATCATTGACCTGCCCGTAGATGCTACTATTGAAGACAGGTAGGGAGTATATTGAGTAGGGTCGGTGTACCACGAAACTTTAGCCGGCACATTGTTAACTTTCACGTTTTTCAGGTGGAGTGAGTTGTGTGAGATGCTGGGCGTCGAAGGCGAAATCTCATTTGCGACTTATGTTTCCACTGATGACAACCTGCCAGTCATTGAGGCTTTCAGTGTAGAGAAGTTTGCCGAAAATGAGATAGGACCAATGGCAATGGAAATCCCAGACGGCGGTAGCGACGAGGAGTCTGAGGCAGAGGAGGAAGAGGCCCTACCAATACGTATCCCAATGGAGAGGGTCTGGCGGCACTTGACTTAGTTCGAAAGTACGTCCATCAGCAGGAGCTCCCAAATGAGGAGATTCCTAGTCTGTTAATGAAACTTGAGACTTTCATGTTGACAGCTATCAGAAAGAAAAAAACCATAATTGATTCTTTCTTTAAACCTGTATAAAAATAAAGATTTTTCCACATGAAACCTGACTACTTCAAAACTTATTCTTATACCATCAGATGAAACGTTTATCATGAGATTATGCTCTTAAAGTACTTAAAATTAATTTTTTATGCAAAACCTCTTTTATCCCATGTAACCCAAAAGTACTGGGCTTCCGTTCATACCCGCATATAAAGTTTCCCGCTTATAACGTTGGTCCGGGGCAACAACCAAGGCTGACGCTATATCGGGGTTACACTGTAGTTTCTAAAGTACGTAATCATCTGAAATTCTAGGATTGCTCATTTTAATGGCTAGTAACCTCATTTAACCATGTTACAAAATTACAGGGTCATTAGAGATTGATCCATTACAAAAGTAAAACATAAAAACTGATATTTAGCAAGGAGTACTGGGAATAAAAAGCTAATTAAATAACCTTTAAAAATCACCTACATTACTCTTCCACATATTTCAGATTGATGAGAAGGCTATCTGTTGTGCGACGCGGCAATTTAGATTTTTCGCCTTGGGCGGCGGAACTTGCTGCGGAAAAGTCTCCTCGACACGGAACGTGCAGCAGCGGCAATCAGAGATTGATTTTCCTCGCATTCGCACTGACAGCCACCACCGAGAAGTGGAAAATGATAAGACGCATGGGGGGAAAAGAGCACTCAGAGAGAGAGAGGAAAAACTAATTATAAGGCAGGCATCGTAAAGAAACTTTCCATGGAAACTGCAGAGAGGTCAATAGTCTTTGAAAATATTGACCTGTAGTTTGACAAGCATTTCAAACCCTAGTTTTACTTGTTTCAAGTTTTACCGAGCAGTTCTCATTCTGGAAAAGCAAATCATAAAAGAAGTCACTAATTTTGCGGGAACAAATGAACATGCCTTCGAAATAATGCCAGATTTTACCGGTTACTTGACATCCACTCTCTAAAATTTTCCCATTCATCGTCAAAGGACTTTCAATATCTGGCATAAAAGCAGTTGCTATGTTCACAAGTTTCGTTTAAAAGACAGACAGAAATGACAGTTGCTAACAACACTGCACCCAAGAGAAACAAAAAGGTTTCATGCACAAGATGAACAGCGGTGTGGGTTTGTGTAGGAATATCATTGCGCCCTACGTTATTTTGACTATAACATTGTGATACATTACACTGGTTTCATTCAATACCATAAATAGATAATAGAATAGGCAATGCTGCTTAAGAGCTTTAGATTTTATGACGTGATGGGAATTAAGAAGAGAAGCGCTATTATACATGATCGTCTATAGCAAAACACCCATGGTTCACAGCGAAACCATGGTTACTCGTTATTTTATAATTAACAACTTATTCCGATGTACTTGATGCATGTTTTTATTCATAGAAAGAATACGTCAGGGCGATGATATGCCTCAGTTCTAATTACTAAAATGAATAGAAAACATTTTTATTGCGATCTCGCGGGATTGATTACTTTAAAAAATACTAATTCGATAATGTATATATACTGTGTTAATGTTCAATATTTATTCATTGGTGATTCAATACTAAGGTTGGTTGACTGCACCCTTCCTACATGATTCCAATTCCCTTGCTCCCTAATAGTTCCACTTTTGTATTTTCCTCTTTCTTTGGTCTATGCATTTACCTTCCTTTCGGGACTTACATTACATCCCTCTATTGTTCTTCAAATATTCCTTACAAACCCGTTGTGGCTCCAAAAGTGCTCAACCCACCTGGTTCTTCTTTTCTGAATAGTATTCCATATTATTATTTCCACTTCTATTTTTCTAAATACTTCTTCACTTCTTATTTTATCGCTCCATTTCATCTTCAGCAACCGCCTCTAACACCAGGTTTCGAAATCTCCTCATCTCTTCCAATGGTCCATGTTTCCGATTCATAGAGTGCCACACTCCACACAAATGTTTTCACGCATTGTTTCCTCGTTTGAAATCCAATCTTATTTGTACGTAGAAGTTGCCTTTTTACCATGAACGTATTCTTAGCTTGGGTTATTCTGCACTTGACGCCCGTCGTACTTCTTCTGTTCCGCATGATTGTGCTTCCAAGTTAGGCGAAGGATTCCAATTTCACTAATATCTCTCCTCCTCGTGTTACTTCTGCCTTTTCTCCACCGCGTACTAGAATTTTAGTACTAATACTACTCTTTTCATTTTATATTATTTAAGTATTTGACCCATAGTGTTCAGTGATCTTTGAAGATAATCACTATTTCCTACTAACAGCGAGTTCATCTGAAAATCGGAGCATGCTTATTTCTATACCGTTAATCTTAATTGCTTTCTTTCCCATTTATGGTGCTTTTCTTATTTACACCTCCAAGTTTATGTTGAAAATGCATGTAACTTGCATAAATTATATAATTATGTTGTATAAATGGGGTTACAATATTCATTTCAGTGTCATATATTCTCACCAGGCTAAATTACAGGTCCACTGATTCCCTCTCCTTCTTCTTGACTTAGTATAAACCTTTTTAAAATAACTTTCGCTAAAAAAGAGGTAAAATATTTGGAAGCTCTTATAAAAAACTGATTAGATAGGCATTCATTGGATATGAGCATATATTTATTGAAAAGCAAACTATTCTTCCTGATGTCAATTTTTGAATAATTGACGTGAGAATATCCGCAATGATACCCTGATTCACGTCATGATACACTTTTTAAACTATTAGCAACTTGCAGAGATATGGTGGTAAAGAGGGGCATTCCTTTATTTTAATCTTTCAGACGAAATTCATTGAAAATATTTTCCGCTAGTCATCCCGCATCAAATTCAATTAACGGCTCCTTCATAATGATCAACTCGGATTGAGTTGACGGAACCATTTCCCTCCCTTCATTAAAATATGTCAATAAGAGAATTTAATTCACAGTATAGGTAATGGAATGACATTATTTGTAGATACATCGGTTGTATCAAAGATTCATTTGGGTGTCACGAGACAATTCTCCGTGCTTAATATGCTGAGTCCCTTTCGTTGGTGAAACTGTGAACCCATTTCTGCCTTTCGTCAAGAGAAGGCCTCGTGAACTATTTTCGCGTAATATCCACGTCAATCTACTTCACTATCCAAAATGACACTAATGGCCTCATATATTGGTCCCCTCCCATATTAAATACTATCCCTACTACCAACTCCAAGTAAAGTTTTTTGTTTTTATGTTTTACTTGTATTTTGCTGAGGAAAGTGTGATCAAAATTCCAGTTTGACAATTTTCTAGTTCCGGTACTTCATCTCACTAAGAATAAACTGCGTGCTCATGCATCAAAGGAAAAATTAATACTGAGTCTCTAGAAAGAAAACATCGGAAAGTGATGAACTATGGGAAGCGACACTTTTATTTACTCCTCCCTCGTAGAACACGCCAGAGTCTTAATATCGCAGCTTGGGGAGCGTCTCGAGCAGAACAACCAACTGGTTTAACGTGCGCCCATAAATAAGCGATTGACGACTGCGAGCACAAGTTTCAATAACAGGATTCATATATCCTCGGAAAAATATAAGAGTTTCATATGGCTGCTGTTCCGATACCCTGTACTCGCACTCTAATATCAAGTCTGATATCAAAGTATCCCTTCATAGATGTGATACATAAACGAATACGGAAGTAGGAGGAAACGAGGATTCTCTGAGGAATATTTTAATCGTTTTATATCCTTCAAATCAAATTATAGACTCAGTTATAACTTTCTAAAGCTTGAATTTGTTGACCAATAGATTTCAAACTATATTGTTTCGTTCTTAAGGTTAATTAGAATTGGGTACTAGTAACTTGATACTCAGCAACGACTCAACAACGAATATAAGGGACTTCAAAAACGTTTCACAGTTCCTTTCAGCCATGGGAATGACGCTCATCATCAGCAGTCACCAGTCCGGAGATTAGTTGATTTCCGCTCTACACTCCATTCCCCTCTCACCTTCATCCATTGTTAAGTCTTCATTTCAACGTCCTTCACAATTTCCCCGAGTTATTATCCCATCTATTCTTTGTCTCTTTCGGAAATTATTACCACTCGCTTTTCCATCCGTTAGTGTTTTCAAGTGTGCGGGCTAATCTACTCACCATTTCTTTCCTCATTTTTCCATCACAGTTGCTCCTAATTCCCAGGCAGTGAACTTCCTCCAGTTGCGCAAGTATTTCCTGTTCGAGTCTGATGGTAGCTTCTTGTAACTCCATAAACCATGATTTTTATTTACTCTACATCAATCGTCAATCATTTGGTCCATGATTTTCACCATTTTCGTCATTCGGTTCTCAGTTCTTCATTTACATTTTATGACTATTGCAACTAATCTCCTCTGATCTGTAGTGTTTATCGTCCAAACAAATAGCTGTATAAACGGTGAATATGAAATATTTCATAACTTTTAAAATCGCTTGCAGAGAGAATGATCCTGTGAGTACTGAAATCGATTGATCAATTAAAGTAGCGTGTACTTTCAGTGTTTCTTTTGAATCAAGCGACTATAAATAAGCTTACACTCTCAAGCCATGTGGTATGATGGAGTGAAAGAGACGAAGGCACTGGAACTCAGCTGTCTCCAGTCGCAATCAGTCGTGATATATTTGCGTCGCGACGTTGTAGAATAAGTTATTTATCTATCGTCTGTCCGATCTCGATAAAAAAATAGGGTCAATGGCGGAGAATTCGAGATGGCGGTGGAATCCGCCGTGTCGTTTTATTGGACTTACATCAGTCCCCTCCCCCTTTTTCTGCTCTTATGCCTTCACTATGGCAAACTCTTTTGAATTTATGGCGTGTACTTAACTCGCCTACAGGATTTCTAAATGGTTTGTTAGCCAATGCATCAGATGGAAAAGATTTTTATTTCCTCCCTCCTATACTATGAAGTGAATGGAGCCAGAGAAATATACAGTAGTTCCCTGTAGAATGCTTGGTCTTATGTTCATGAAAACATATGAAAGTAATTACTTTGAAAAATGATCCTTTCTGCCATGTGAGTTCTTATATCCTCAAAACGCCACTTGAGATAAAGCGGATGCAGCCCCTTCTGTATTTTGAAATACTGTGGGCCATTATTTTCCGTCTACTATCTCAATAGCCTTGAATATATTTGAGAGCACAGAACATCAAATTTATGTGCTACTCTATCACGTCATTTATTTTTATATAGAACGAACTTAAGATAAAATATTTAACCTCCGTTTGCATCACGTTTATCACTAATTTTTGGAGCAGATGCAACGGGTAATACCGTAATAGAAATAGTTACAGGGCAAACCATGTTTAAATCCACAGAGTATTTTATTGGTACAACTAGTTTCAACGCTACGGCGTCATCATCATAGTACCTTCGCCGTAGCGTTAAAACTAGCTGTACCAATAAAATACACTGTGGATTTAAACATAGTTGGCCTTGTCATTATTTGTAAATGGACTTCCACAAAGTTAAGCCAGAACGAATTGAATTCACCGTAATGGAGATATGAGCGGCTCTTATTAAAATATTTCCTGAGTTTAATCAATTTAGACACTCATCTCTAAAAACTGACAATGTAAATATTGTTTAATAATAATTAGCCATGGTATCTGAGCGAACTCCTAATGTTGATCTTACATTGCCAAATAATATGCATTCAAGCCAATTCTTTATTCTCGACCGTAACTAACTTTCAAGCACACTATAAGGGTAGGATTTACCATTTCAAATTGTTTGTTTAATTTATGCTCTGGGCTATGAAACAGAGATTGAGTGTAATTTTAAGAATGAGTGTTAAACCCAATACTGTGTAAAAAGATACATACTCTTGTTAAACCAAGATAAAAACTCTCCACAATCAATTTGTAATAACATATGACTTTGACAACATATGAATTGGTTGTCACAAATTTTACCTTAGAATACGGATGTATGCCGTTAGGTAATTTTAAAAATCATTCCATAATACATGATTGAGTCAACACAAACACGAAATGAAAACTAAGCCACTCTCTGTGCTTATTCATTTGATATCTCTAAGTGGTATGGAAATAGTTCAACAAGGTGTCAATTGAGGGGGCAAGTAAACTATTAATTACTGACCTTAACATATGACATTAGTATTCCAGAGAAATATTTTTTGCATAATGAAAAGCAAAAATAATAAAATTATCAACAGTCATAGTCAATTTGTTTAATTGAAAGTGGTGATAAGGACTGTATGAGAGTGACTATCCCAGATCTTTTTCAAAAATAGATAATGCCTTGATCCATAGATTGTGTTTTTGATGTGGAATTCTTTGGCATAATCACAAGCTTGATGTTTGTCAATACGCTTTAAAAAACATGGGCAGGTCAATTGTCGATAAACAGGACAATATTCCTCTTCTTCCTCCTTAAACGAGCATCCCACTGGCCAAGGTATCTCTTGAACCCATCGGTAGTCATCCATGCATTGGATTGGCTTGCGTATGTGCATGGCAGGCTGCTCATGTTCAGACCTGCTAAACATCGCGGCTTTTTTGATTTCCCTATGATCAGCGGCTTCAGTTTGTCTGAACCATCGGCGTTACTGCCAATGAGACAGGTGACGCGCACCTTGATTTGCTTATTGCCCACATTTTGCTCTTTTTCTTTGGCAGAGCACATTTTTTGTCCGGCAGCAGATTGATGAAAAGCCCAAACTCATCAACGATGTAGAGATCCGTCAATTTATACCCTTGGAGGTGGTGCGGGAGATGGTGGCTTTTCCAGATATCCACTGTTTTATTGCCAGCATCGGTGGTCTCTCCAGATACTTTTCGGAAAATTATTTGATGCATTTTCTTAAAGCGGTTTAGCAACCCATTTGAAGCACTGAAGTTAGCTAGTCCTTATTTTTTGAGCGATCTTCTTAGTTTGGACCTTCAGGATTTCGCCCGAAAGGGGAATTTTCACTGATAGGGAGCGGGCTTGTTCTATCCATTTCACTAAAGCTGATTCCACTGATGTGTAATTGGATTTCTTTATCTTCTGCCGTTTTTGACTTCCTTCAAGTCCTGCCTCTTCAATTTTACTGCGACCTTTGATTATCCGTTTTAGAGTAGTGACTGGGATGACGAGTTGCTTGGCCAGATGTTCACGTGAAACGGCGGGATTCTTGTCCACTTCATCTAGAATTTTCAACTTGGCAGAGATGGTGAAGGATGAGCGCTTTCCGGGAAATTTATGCTCTCTTATTTGAGAACCCGGCGGTGCCATGATGGAAAAATTCACTCAACTCAATGACCACTGAGCTATAGTGCAAAAGACTCAACACTCGCGACTATGACCAACCGACTACCAAAACATGGCCCAGCACACTCCGCCCCAGTGGCCACTACCCTGAGCGATAACAGGAATCGCTTGCTGTCGCCGCGAGAATTCAAAATATATTTTCTACTTCGCATCAACGATGAGGGGATGAAATACTTTGCATCATTTTACACTTCCATTAGCAAACTGCATTTTTTGTTTGTGCAGACAAGCATGAAATGATAAATACGAAGGCTCTTTCGCTGTAAGTGTTAACCGTTTCGCACTGGCGCACTTGAAAATTTTCTCAGTGTACGGAGCTCCTTCGGAGAGAGTGTGCAGCCCTATGCGGGGACCTTACGAAGGGAAAACCCGTATGGAGAGGCGACGTCACCCTTCCGTCCTCCCTCTCAGAAACTTCTGTCCATTTCCTGGGAAAAGGATCTCGACATCTCGAGTCATAAACTGATCCTTTCTCAGCATGTGCATGCGGTCAATTAATTGTAGTCAGAGTTGTCATTTTTAAACAATCATTTATGGCAAACTTGAAAGAATTTTGAGTAAGAAAATCTCCGGCTACCATAGTATATGCAGTATATAGTAGACGCTCGGTTCGAGACAGTTAGTTCTTGTCTACTCAGTATCCTCAATCTGGTTATCCCATACCTTGTGGGTACCCTCATTTTAGCAAAAAAAAAACTCTGAATAAGGCAGCAAAAACTACGAATCTGCCAAAAATCTTCGATATTTTTGCTGAAAACGTTACAAAACGAACCTTGAAATAATGTCAAACGGACCTTATTAGCGGAAAAACTTTATAAGCGGGGATGTTATACGCGGGATTTTTAGCAAAGAAAAGGTTGAGATATTTTTGGGAAAACTGGTGACCAACCTTATATGCGGGGAAACGTTATATCGGGTGGACCTTATATCGGGGTTATGCTGTACTACTTAGGCTATGAGTTTATTATATTCAGAAATATAATATGACACTTAGAAGATGACATCTAAAGGAGTATTAACTTTCGTATAGCTAGATATTTTAAAAATGACCAAACTTTTTATCATAAATTCCTACGCCTTCATCCATTAGCCTTTTTGACTACCACAGAATTAATTTTTGGTGTGTGAATATATAAGTCGCATATGAGCTTCAATATAACTCATAGAATATCTCATGTACCTGATGCTAGTTATGGCACTAAAGCAGAAATTAACTATTACTCCTTGGAATTTTCTCGTAAACAGAAGAAAATATTCAATGAAGGTACTGCTATCCTAAGAGCTTGATGTTTTCTGTGATCCTGCAATTATGCAATGATGAAAAAGATTTAAAATACACTAACAAACGCAAAACAGCATCGGTATAAAATTGAACCTTTCTTCAAAAAGAAAAAAAAACTAAATAAGTAGCAAATTTCCATGAAAAGTTCATCAAATGTGTCCAGACATCAATCCTCATAATACTGACAGTACTTCTGACAGCAATCATCCTGACAGTACTTAATGTTTTGCTGCTTATGAAGCAATAGTACCAAAAATTTATCTGTACAATATGTATAATCATGAAAGTTTATGGATCAGAATCACTGATACATCTGTCAGCTGACAGCTTTGAGGGAGATGAGAAAGTAATTTCTTTAACTAATATTATGTATCTCCATTCATAATTTACTTCATAAAGTGAAATTTTTTTTTTGTAAAGAGAGGAAGAAATGCTGATGAGCGCAGTTTTTTCAGCCTAATACGTGAATCTTTAAAAATGTATTGATTTAAGTTCAGAATTATGAACTTATTTACTGTGATATGCTGCAACATAATATGCCTTTGGCGTGTATAAAATTTTTTCAAAAGACGTGATATGCTTTTATGTGTACATGAGCGTACATTTGTTTTACCTATTCATCGCATAAACAGATGAATAGACTGTATAAAATAAAATAAATTAACTCTCACGCGGAAATTCGCGCATACCTTCGGCTAGAACTTCATGGGCGAGGCTGACAAAGCACAAAAGCTACCTAATCCGAGCGAAGATTGGCATTTAAAGGCAACCAGTGTCCATTATAAATTTTAACAATCGAGGACCACCTTGCTTTTCCCCTCCACTTAATCCCTCGCAATTTTCCCACCCAATTCAATTACGAGAGGGAGAAAGGCCGAGGGGAAAGAGGTCGAAACATAGAAAATTTGACTTTCAGACTCCCGTGCGTGAGACTAACTGACTGGTGGGATGGGAGGGAGGGACTCCACCTAGCAAGCCATGAAGAGGGCACGACACGTAAACAGAAAATCCGCGATGGCCTTTTCATCCGCCTCAAACTACGGCGGGAAGTCTCGGCGGGTAGAGAGAATTGAAAGGGCAGAGAATAGACGAAGGAAGTTGGGTGGGGATTGGAAGGAAGGTCGAGAAGAGGAGGAAGGGAAGTGGGAGGTGGAGGAAAGGGAGGGATGGAAGTCTACTTCCGTTATCAAGCTGCTCACCTCCCTCCACTCACCTTAATTGGAATCCGTTGGCGCCTTTCTGTTTTCGTCAGCGTCCCTCTTCGTCAAAAAACCCTTCGCCCTCGTTCTTCTCCTCTTTTCCACTCCTTCTCTCGCCTTGTCCTTCATTTCCCCACCGCACTCTCCCTATCCTTCACGCCTTCCCTTGCTAAAATATTAGAGCATGTTTTCTCGTTTTCCACCTGTTTGGTGCATGGAAATGGTTTGGAATTTCTGTGAATATCGTGGCGGGAAAAATGACTTTTAATGCTGAACCAAGAGGGTTTATCCATGCAACTACTATAAAAGCTACTTCTTTCTACTGGAAACTCGGTGATCCTCAAAACTGGAGCTGTAATTATGTCAACAGTCCACTTGTAAAGCCTAATTTTATAGGTTCAAGGGGTCTTAGACGCTGGAAGCAGATTGCCAGAAACCTACTGCTCCGAGAGTAGTCCTATTTACCATAAATATTCTCAGCATCATGCATAAAATTCAAGCACATATTTCTTAGAGCATTAATTTTTTATTTAAGCCTTATTGCACACAAACCCTACAGGCTCCATTCCTGTCCCGTCACCTACATCAGTGATCGCTATCATTTTACTTTGTTCCCCAAAATAAAATCAAGATTGTTCTATTTTTTTCACCTCTCTCGAGCATGATAATGATTTTTCGATGCATTAAACGACGTTTACCTGGCAGAAAAGGCGACCCATTCCATTGTTTTTATTGGGCTTTTATCAGGTTTTATTATCATTTTTTTGAGGCTTTGGTTTTTCTCATTATTCCATTCTATATGGCTTCTAGTGCTTATGTTTATAATATTTTCTATTCAAATCTAGATTTTCATGCATGTGCACACATTATAACTAATTTTTGCTTTCTTTTTCTCTCCAACATATACCAGTCACCAGTGTCCTGGAAATTATTATAAAACTTGGGTAAAAAGGTGTACAATAGTACTCACATGCAAAGTTAATCAACTTATTCCGCACACAGTTATGTGTTCGGTTAATAAGATTTAACCCCAAGGAAAAAAATTGAAATAAAAAGTATTCGATTTCTCTATGATTCACTCTGGAATCATCGTAAGTCCGATGTGATAGTCAATTATCCAAGGACTGCACACAGGAGCATTAGCATAAACTTTTTAAAAGATATTTTTTTAGTTATGAAGTTAAGGGTAAATTTTGGATTTATCCTCATGCCGCTGCCTGATGGTTGGATTCGTCTCCTGCGTTGCAGTGGATATTGAAGTCAAGAAAGTCTTGTATGAATAAACTCCCTCGAGATATTACAGTGCATTAGGATGACATAGTGGAGTAACTGATTAATGCACCTTAATGGCAGTTGAGATCTGGGTTCAATTCACATTCGAGTCACTTCTTATGTACGGATGAAATACCATACTAAGCACAATAAAAGTTAATATTACCATTACTTTGAGAATCAACTTATGAGAAAATCATATTCAATTAATTGTGAATTGTTTTGAAGAGATTGATAAATTTATAGAGAAGGTATAAAAAGCAAAAAGTGGAGTTCCTACAAAAAGTTGTCAGTGAGGAAGCAATAAACAACGGGCTGTTTTGAGTTGAAAATATATTTCTTTTTTTTTCCTCAAGTTGCTCCTATTCTTTTTTTCCTCGTCAGCGCTTGTGTAGCAAATCCATCATCTATCCCCCTCTTCACCCTATGCACACTTCCTTCATCCCCTTTATGAATGCGTCCTTACCCAATGCCATTCTACACCTAATGTCCTTGTTTTCCTTCTTAACAGTAGGTACTTATTTTCTATAATTTAAAAATATAAGTTGCAATGACATGACACGATTGCTGATTTTTAGGAACATCCTTGCCATATTGTGCCCTGCATGTTTGTAATAAATAGATAGAGATCAAATGTAAAGGTAATAGGCTCAATAACACCTCAACATGAACAGTTTAAAATATTAATTAAAATTTCCAAATATTGCATTTACAGATGATGAATTTACATAGAAAACTAACTATTTTGTTTCTTTCCTTTGCGATTGGTAGTGGCTACTAGAGAACCATGATGAAAGAGGAAAAGAAATGGGATGAATAAATGTGTTGGGTAATAGAAATGATATTGTATACATATAGCAATTGAGGGACGGTCATTCGAGGAACGGTGGTGAAGCAGTCGGTTTAATAAACTTTTGAGCAGAGAGCTGCAACGGCCAAGTATAGGAATGAAGACCTCCAATTATGTTTGGTAGGCATTATAAGTATATGGCAAGGTGTTTTTGGAAATTGGGAAATCAGGAGCAGAAATTTGTATGATTTGCTCTGAAGCTCCCGTAGAACCATAACACCTTTAACATTCAAGCATTATTTCATAAATTGTGTGCAAAGAGTAAGTATGCCACTGGTTATCTGGATTTAGCCCCATAAGGTTGCCTATAATATATTGCCATATAATTACTACGCAAAAACTGTCCAATTCCTCAATTTACATGATCCGCAAATAATGATAACATATCGTTAAGATCCTATAATTTCTGGAGTTTTGAAAAGCAGTCAAATATAACCAAACCCAACCAAAGGTAGATGGAATCCCAAATAAATAAGTGTGCACAAACATATATGAATAAATAAAATTCATGAAATTTGTAACTAAAATATTGTGAATATATATGTAGCAAAGTCCATTGAGACAAATGCAATATTTCAGCCTAACCAAATGTAAAAAAATACAAATAATAAAACCCAAACAAAAGTCCAATTTAACCCAGTTTTTGCAGGGCCTCATTGGGTTTTATGAGTTTTGTTTCATCTGGGTGTTTTTAAGGGCGAGTAAAATTACAAAAACAGAATTTCACACTGCCATTTTATGTTTCACCTTAATCGAGGTGATTTATAGACTTGGCGCTAAAACCTATTTGCTCAACTGAATATTTTTATTTGCCGTATCTCTTGGTTGTGGAAACAGTAATGGAACACTACCGAAGGGATGGGAGAACATTACCGAAGGCCATTTTCTTTGGTCGAATTTGTCAACCGATTTTGAAAAACATAAATTATTTCTTTCCGATTATTGTGCAGATATATCTTATTTACCTTGTGAAAACCATTATTTTTCTATAGTGCTGTAGCAAAACTATTTATAAATAAAGTAATTATTAAATACAAATAATTTATCGTCTAGTGATAAATATTCTTGGTAAATTTGCAAATTCTGAAAAGGTTTTTAAAAATTAGCAATTCAGCGTGGAAAATATTCTACGAATCAGGTTGCAAAAGCACGGAAGTGCCAGCAGAGGCTCATAGCAGTAGCTTTAGTACTTTGCCATTCCTTAAATTCAATATTTTTCATAAAAAATAATTAAACTTTATTTCCCAGAAATCCATAATAACAGGAACAGTTAAAAACTATTTTCCTAAGTCATTTCATTTGTAAACAATCATTTTCGTCACTCTTCCACGGCAGTTCATTTGTTAAAAGATCCCATGCAGTCCTGGTTCTGAATTCACCAGAGGTAGCATTTATATTACGTGTTCGGATGAAGTGAAACGAATAACGATGAACTGATTCGGACCACTGCGTGCATTGCATCCGGACGAAAAATTAAATTAGTTGTCATTTTTATCTGCTAATATAAATTAGGCAGCGTTGAAATATTTCACGGAACATATTGCAGAGTAAAAACCTATCAATCAAAAAATTAAAACCTTATTTATCCTGTCTCTGGCTGTCCGCGTAACAAAGCGGGTGTCCGGCGGAAATGACGACCGCTGGGGACGGAAAAACAAACAAAAAAAGATGAAAAAATCAATTGTTTTAATTTCATAAAAGCTCCTAATGCGCACGTCATTTCATGAATTATTTGCAGCTGGGACGTATGAGGATCGGAATGATGAAGTGAAAGTTTGGAAAATATTTCATCTTTTGTGAATTCCGGAACCGGTTTTTTTTTTACCTACTATCATCGAAAAATCAAATCACTCTTGTCCTTGCTCTGCTTGGTATCATCACTTATTTGCTCGTATATTAAATCATTGCTCCAAACACACCACGTAACGGCAATTTTTCCTCGTGAATGTGAATAATTAGCGAGAAACTACACAAATACGATTTTCTCGGAATTGCCATAGTGACTCATATTTTGTGAGTTTTATTGGTGAAAATGTACGAGTGTTTCTGCATATATTAATCGTGTATGATATTTTATTTAAGCTTAACTGTGGGAGCAAACGGCGTTTGGTATTAAACTGCATTTTTATTGCATATGGGTAAGTCTAAAAGTGCTGTAGGATTGGAGTCAATAATTTGTTTATTAATGAATACTAGAATAAAAGCATAAACATAACACAAATTTTTAATTTTTAGAAGAGAATAGTTTCTTTTCATTCTTATCTCGTAAATAGTTTGGGCGATAGGTGTTGGCTAGTCAGAGTGTAGCTTCGTGTAATCAGACTTGATAATAAGTAAAAATGTGTATTGAATCGGTGGGGTATGTGTGAGGGAAATATTTTTAGCAATTTTAGTCTATTATAATCCAACTGATCCAACGTTTATTTCTCTGATATTCTCCAAATTTGGTTTCAAATGTGATAATATCAAATAAGTTATCAAGATCACAATTCTGACTAGGTAACTATTATTTTTTTATAGACCGACATTTAATAGTTTGAAGGATGGCATCACGAATGATTCAAAATTTAATTTTATGATGAATTTTAGCATTTCGTTATATAATTGAACGCCTGCTGTCGAAATAAAAAAAATTATTTTATATAATAAATATGTTCTAACAAGCAAAAGCCTCGTTGTGAAGAACTGGCTCAGTAAACAAATCCTTATGGTCAATGAATATAAGAAACGGTTTCGAGCATAGCTTTGTGGAAGTCTTTAATAGTAGGAGTTAATCTACCTTTCCTACCAGTAAATGAACAAATTATATGAAAAAGACTGTAGTCCCATTATGTAAGAAAATTGGAAAAATTTAACTGCTGAATGCAACTCAGTTGATACCTATTGTTTTCTTCACGAGGTGATTCAATTGAGAATGTCTTAGTCACAATTTTAACAAATGTATCCGTCATCTAGCCTAAAGCGTTGTCCAGTTATTAGACTATCTGTTAATTTTACGATTTATTTTTGGTTTCAAGAAGGATCCTTCCATTCAGAACATGTTGGACACCCTTGAAATTTTAATTGGTTTTAACATAAGCGGCCAAAGCTTTCCTTCAACTAACTCAAACCAACTGATTTATTCGCGATTACTAGGTGAAACATTCTTTTAAATGAACGTCGTCTTGAGGGTTAATACAAGCGTTGTTAGATTAAATAACTGTTATCTTCCTTTTGTTGTCAAAATTGACCTTTTACGGGTAGCCCGATGAGATGAATAGTTGTTAGCTTTCGGATAGGGTAAATATTTACCGCAGGAAATAGATGTAATATGGCTTGTAAAGGGATCGGAAAAAAGAGTGCTTATAGTTAGGGAGGGAGGGAGAGAAAAGGGTGGGGGAGGAAGAGGGGGACTGCAAGGGGGTGGATGAGGGCAGAGGCAAGTTGAAAATAAAGGCAAGCGAAGGAAGAGTATCATTCCTCCTTGGGAGCGAGCAGGCATCCAGAGGAAAGGCCTTTCATCCACGTATTACTTTCTTGTGCTTGCCCCGGCCTTTTCATTTTTTACTCTTCCATATTCTTTCTTTTTTTCCTCGAGAGTAATCTTCCTCTCGTCTTTATTCCGAAAGAGAAGCCTTGAGGTGGGCCGTGTGTGTGAGGTGGAAAGGGGAGGCGGTGGGGGGAAGGGCGATGAGGTCGGGATTACGAAAAGGGGTGAGATAGACGGAGGGGAGGGGTGTGATGGGGAATTGAAGGGATGAGGGGCGAGTGGCAGGGGGTTGGAGGCGGACAAGGGGAGGAGGTGGCATTAATGAGAGAGAAGGTTGGGTCCTCTCGAATGGCTTAAGGGAGGCAAGGATACGCCACCCAACACTCATCAATCTTTCACATCTCACTTGTGGACTCCTTCTGCTTTTTCCCTTTCTTCGTTGCTCGCCACCCTCTCGCCTTCTTCCCTCCCACCCTCTATCCTCTGCATCCTGCTTAACGGAACAACGAAACGTCCTATTTGTTCCGCCTATTTAAATCTGAGCCTAATTCGAGGAAAATTATCGTAAGGAATAATCTTTCATTGCAGTACACTATTGGCCAACTATCCACTAAACTTAGTTATTAAAGTGTCGTAAACTTGTCAAACATGTGGAGTACGCGGCCACGTTTTACTAAAAATGTTAAACCACTTTGGTATATCAAAATTCATGCCTACTGCTCCTCCTAAAGGTAAGACCACTTTTTATGCACTATATTCGATATTTAATTGCAAATTACTCTGAAATTTTTATTGTAGTCTAAGTATGTTTCAATTTCTCTGGATAATATTTAATTAGACATTCATAAAGCCTGCTTATCACATTGAAAAAAGTATTTATTAGTGCAATTCTTTCTTGGTTCTTTTGGTCAAGCAACCGACAGCTGAAGTAATTTGCCCAACGAGGGTAGGTTTAGGTTGGTAGAGAAATGGTTATCCGGGTATTGGAGGAAATGTGGAAAGAATCCCGTCGTCGGAATTAGACTTCTCTTAAAGAAAGGCTCCACGAACACTACTGTTTAACATCTCATCCGAAGGATTGAATTCTTGAGTTGCTCTCCTCATCGCATTCAATTATGGATCGGGATTCAACTAAAAATCTCAACCGCTGCTGGGATTAGAGCCTGGGCCCCCGGGGTGGAAGTTAGTAGACACTCAAATCACCACACCAACCCGAACCCTGCCCCCATTGGCATCTCAAAGTTTAACTGCAATGAGAATGCAGTGAAATGACTGCTTTTAAATCCACTAGTTGGACTTCAGCTCTTCATCTACATCTACATACTACCCCGCAAGCCGCCTCTTATTGAAAACTGATTATATAGGCATTCATTGGATATGAGCATATATTTATTGAAAAGCAAACTATTCTTCCTGATGTCAAATTTTGAATAATTGACGTGATAATATCCGCAATGATACCCTGATTCACGTCATGATACACTTTTAAAAAACTATTAGTAACTTGCAGAGATATGGTGGGAAAGAGGGGCATTCCTTTATTTTAATCTTTCAGACGAAATTCATTGAAAATATTTTCCACTAGTCATCCCGCATCAAATTCAATTAACGGCTCCTTCATAATGATCAATTCGGATTGCGTTCATCTACATACTACCCCGCAAGCCGCCTCAATAGGCGTGTGGCGGGGGGTGTTAGGACACCAGCCGTTTACATATAAAAAGGAAAAGCTCTAATGAAATTACGCCATGCATTTATTATAGTCCCTTATTGTTCGGGGGAAAAACGAATTCCCATACCTATCCGTTCGGCAAAATATATCTCATAATTTATCGTTTCTGTCGGACCTGGAAATAAAGTGGGGTTCTAATATGATGTTCTCCGTGTCGCTCTGAAAGATAGTTATTCTCAATTGTTCATGCAATCTAAGCCTAGCGCGCAGCCTCCGAGTCTCTAGCGGCTTCCAGCCTAATTCGTTTAACATTTGTGTAACGCTGTCTGTACGCCCGTAGCAGCTTTTGATTCTTGCGGAGATGCAAGAGCAACTTAAGTACAAGATGCGATTGATAGGTCCTCGCGTGACAATTCAACAGTTGTAGTCCCACGAGGGTGGATTTATCACAAAAAATCCGATAATTATTTCTCTCCACACGATAATTAATTGGGGATATGAATTCCCGCTTAAAAATCCTCTTTCAGGATGTGCACTCGTGTTTTCGGGATGGGAAGGCAGTAATTAGCCACCACGCTAACTCTATCCCTCCACTGCAATCAATTTTGACTTTTATTTATCATTTAATTTCTCATTGTTACCCCTAGTTGGAATAAAAACTGTTGGGTTCGTTCACTTTTGTCTATGAAAATATTGTTTCTAGCCGTGATGAATTTCGTAAATGCACAAGAATCGTTGGAAAAGTAAATGTTTTTCAATTTTATGTGGACAAAGATCTCAATAAGCGTAAAAATTTAAATATGAATTCTATTCTTTCTTTCCTTTCCTTCCATTTTCCTCTCATAGTTGTTTTAATTTTTGTTTCCTTCCCACTCCTTCATTTTTACTCCTCTTTACCTCCCGATGCACCCACCCACAAACTGTTCCTCACACTCCGAGCGCATCTTCCAAGCTCAACTGTCTTCTTATACTTCTTCCTCCATTCCCGACTCGTCTTCATCAATCCTCCCTGTCTCTCCTTTGACCCTCTTTAACCCAACATTTCTTTTTTTTTTCTCCCTTTCCCCTTTTTGCCATCCGTGCACGTTGCTCCCACACTCTTTTCTCTTCCGTGATTCCAATCCGTCTTCTTCCCATCCTCCGCGTGCCATGCATTTCCTCATCCACTGATGCGCGCTTATTCCATCTCTCTTCGTAGCCAACCCCCCTTTCGGACATTTCTCCTCACCCCGCCCTGCCACGCACCACTGACGTGCACCGCTCTTTTGCCTCTGCCTCACCTTACTAGCGTAAAACTTAAATAATCTGATTTTCTAATCATATCTTTAGTAACTGCTGAAATTATGAGAAATATATTTATAAACTCGTCTCGGTTTAAAGTATTCAACGTTGCAAACGTTCGTGAGAAACATTGTCTTCGCGGTCTAGTATCCTCGAGATCTGGTTGGATACTTTTAGGATGAAGGGGAGACAGGCTCTGCTTCTTGGTTCGGTCTGTATCTCTCTCTTCATATGAGTGATGGCCCTTTTTAGGGCCAATTTGATCTCCCTGTCTGTGTATCCATTGGTACGAAAGGTCTTCTTCAGGTGCTCAATTTCAGCGTTTTGGTTCCCCTCATCCGACGAGGATACTAGCCAAGCACGAGATAGAGAAGACCCACAGACCAACGGCAAAACCTTAAAACATGCCAGGAACCGCTAAAGACAACCTACCGTTGAAGACACCTGGAGTATACAGCATCCCTTGTGAATGCGGAAAGGTGTACATCGGTGAGACTGGACGCACCGTAGAAACACGCCTGAAGGAACACGAAAGGTGCATCAGGCTCTTCCATCCGGAAAAATCGGTGGTGGCGGAATACAGCCTGGAAAATGGCCATAGGATCGACTTTGCCAACACCAAAGTGCTTTGCAAAACAAAGGACTATTGGGATCGCATTGTGAAAGAAGCTGTGAAGATTAGGCTGGAAAGTAAAACCTTGAACCAAGACAAAGGTATCCAACTCAGCAGTGCTTGGTAACCTACTCTGAGAATGCTAAAAGAAAGGCGGGAAAAAACTGACAAATCAGGTTAAACCTAATCAAAATGTTACACTATAATGTACATGACAATTTTGCCAGAAATCATTAACCTTGAAGACCATGGCAGACTACGCCATTGAAACGTCGGTGCAGTTTAACACCATAACCCGGCTGGAAACCAGAGAACTATTCATCCTAAGCATTCGCCGGGAAAGACTTAAATCCTACATTATGCCCTTGGTTTTCTATACTGCTCTTTCCATATGCTTTTTACTAGTTAGCTACAAATAATTACCCATATCGTAATTATTTCGTAATATTGGCATTTCGGCAACGCCCACGGCGAGGTTTGTTTGCAGGAAGAATTTTGATTCTCACACGTCTGCATCTGTGAAAAGGTCCGTATAGGAGCTAAAATTATTAGAACAGCGATCGCATTGTTCATGAATAAGTTGCTCAGTATGGAATTTTACTTTAATTATATTCTCCTTTATCTCTCAATACCAAAAAATGACTAAACTGCTCTAGCTCTTTTTTATTCAGCCAATTTATCATATTGCGATAAACAGATTCTTTGTATCATCAATTTACTTTCTCCACTATTTCACTTGCTCACCATATCTTCTTCCTCTATCTTTTTTCGAGATATTTATTCGAAATCTGCTCCCATTCTTCCTCTCAAGGTATTCTCTTCAATTCTTTTCTGCTAGCTCTTAAGCTCATATTCATTAAGAGCTGCTAAACGAAGCCTTCCATTTCGAAAAATCTCATTTTACAGCCTCTCCATCATTTTCTAACATGACTTACGCCTTATTCTCCAGAATTTTCCTCAGTTTCCCCTAATTTTCCACGAAGTAACTTCCCCTGAATTCTCTCCAAATTTTCCTCGTGTTTTCGAAGGATTGTCCAAAGGAAACCAATTTACACAATTAGCGCGAAGTTCGTTATTCTTTGAAAGGAAAAGTTCGACGTATCAATGAGTTATACTTGTCATTTTAAGACGGATCGTCATTTGTCAATGATTATCATCCCGTAATTTTGATGCAAGTCTGTGTATAAGAGCCTTTTATGCACGTTGTTACCCTTCGTTATGCGAGTAAAATTCTTGTGATCCTTCTCCTTACTCCATTCAACTTTTAAATCTTTCCAACTTATAGCTAATTTAGTTTGTATTTTTTGTTGCAGGGTGGGGATAGATACCATTATATCATCTTCCCCTCGTCTTTACGCTAGGAGTATGCTCTCTGGCTCATCTCTTCTTCAGTCTTCTGTTCCTCAACTCAGTTCCGACTCTTTTCCCGCCTCCTCTCTTTGCTTTAAGAGTTCCGGTCGCTTGCCTCCTCCAATCACCCTTCTCACAACTCCTCCTTCCTCCCTTTCCTTTCAAGGCTGATTCACGCCAAACATAGGAACGCAACTTAAAAAAAGTACATTGTATGTAATATGATTAGGATGTATGCTCCAGATAGACATAATCCGAATCAAAGTGGAAGCTCCGACCAATGGTTCGCATCAGAAATTTAACAGTGTGTGGAACATGTTTTCTCAATGTTTCTAAACAAATTTATTGCTCACTGTAATACCCATTATTAAATAGCAAAAACATGCTGTAATTAGAAGCATTTTTAACGTACAGCATGCAACGATTAGGTCAGGTTAAAGTCTCATATCTGTGTGTAAAGTTTATTACGGAGTACAGCCAAAAAGCAATGTGAATAGTACGAGTATGCTTCTTAAAGCTGTTTATTTTGTAAAATTAGAATATCATCTCTATATTAGCTAAAGAATTATATTGCTGAAACTATCCAGTTACCCCCATCTTTGTCTTTACGCTCGGAATATAATGTCTTGTTAATTTCTTCTTCCCTTCCTCAGTTCCGGCTCGGTCTCAACTCTTTCTTTGCATGAAAAGTTCCTTTTCCCAGGACTCTTCTTCCACCCTCCCCCCCCTCTTACCCTACCAGCCTCTCCCACCCCCAATCCTCCCTCATCACACCCCCTCCCTCTAGCCACGAGGGGAGCAACCTGGGCCCCCCTTGCCATCATTTCCAAGTTTCCGCTCTTCAATCAACGCCGAACCGATTTTCAGAGGAGTCGAGTTTCGATTAGACTCGAGTTTCGTGGAGACAGAAGATTGATCTTTTCGTGAAGCATAAAAACACGGATCCTTGTCTCACGGCGAAGGTGTCGGCTTTAAAATCCATTTCTCTCCCCTGACATCCCCTCCTCCCTTTCTCTATCTCCTCCTCAATCTCCTACATCACTCTTCCTCCTTTTTTCCCTCTCTCTCTCCTGTGTTTTTTCCTCCTTAACGAATCCAAGGGTGCCGCCTCTCCTGGATCTTTGGAAAGGTAACACTAACTTCCCAACCCTCGGCCTCTCGTTGGAGCGCTTTAGGGTGAGAGAAGGTAGGTTAAGTGCGGGACTAAGGGACGGATAATAAAAAGTGCGGTGTCGTTTAGTGTGTGAGAGGATAGAGTTAGCTGAGAGAGTGTGAGGGGGATAATTTAGCAGGACGGTAAATGAGAGAGTGGAGAGGTTTTAGAATTGAGTGATATGGCAGAGATTTGAAGCTTAAAGACAACTTTTCTCACCCACCAATTCAGCTTGAGGCTTTTTGCTACTATCCTAAGCTAATTTTACCCTAAGTAACCATACCGTTACCATGAAAACCAAATCCACTCGTGCATTGCAAATTCTAATGTCCTTCCTCATTACTCTCCGACATGAAGGAAAAAAATGCTGGGATTCTCACTCGCAACACCTTAAATAGTGGTAATGGATTGTTGGGGTTTGCCTGAATAATTTGAGGAGCGTACGATAGTGATAAAAAAGAGCGACCAGAGCCAACTCAATTGAGAGCATTTTAGGAGTACTTTTTATAGTCTGAGGAGGAGAAGCATAAACGTGAATGCTTCTGCAACGAATTTTAGTCTGATAGCAATAATATCATGGGAATAATTTTTCTGAAGCTATCGTGCAACACCAAAATAGATGACGATAGTCCATAGAAAAATAGTGTATTGCTCCTTTATGACTGTTAAACTACTACCGTAAGCGAGCTGTTTCCGTAAGATTGTCATTGTCTTTGAAGGAATCGTGAGGCCTTCATCATCAGTAGTCATCAACCCGAAGGTTCACTTGTCTCCATACCACTCTCCTCTCTGTTAACCGCTTCTTATCTTCGTAATTATTTACTTTGACATCCCTCACGATTTCCCTGATGTATTCAATTCTTGGTCTTCCTTTTCAATTATTCCCATTTATTTTTCCTTCCAATATAATGGTCATTAAGCTGGTGTGTCGCAAAATGTGTTCTTTTGTTCTTCTTTGCTTGGGAAATTCTTAATCTTAATCCTTCGCTGGTGATCTTGCTTCTCAGATAACAATATTCTTTCACTCCTGTAAGTTTTTGCTGCCCAAAGTTTGCGGTGAATCTGTCTTCTCAAGTTCTTCCACAAATCATAACTTTCGTTTTTTTAAAATAATAATTCAAGTTGTTTTTCTTCAGAGCTTTGTCCATACAGTTAAGCATCTTCATCACATCGTCCCTCTCCTCTGCAAGAATTGCTATGCCATCATCAAAGCGCATAATGTTCCATTTTTCTCCATGCACTTGTACTCCTGTTTTATATTTTTCCTTCATTTAATTCATGACTTTTTCAATGTTTCAATTAATGATCACGGGCGGGAAAAACGTATATGTGTCATACTCTTTTCCCTACCACTGCTTCCTCCGCATTATCAAAACATTTAATCGACTTCCATCATCTCTTCATACCCCCTGCACATTGCCCCTCTGTCATTTAATGACAATCCTATGCTCTTCAAAGTTGTCAACACTCTATTACAATCCACATTTTCAAGTGCTTTATCTAAGCCGATTAAGCAAATATGCGTGGGCTTGTCCTTTTGAATCGTGAGGTGAAAAAGCAATAAATATTTTCCGAGCCAATTAAAGCAAAATAATTCATAAATGAATTGAACATAAGAAAGCGTGGCCACATATCTCGTTGAGGTTCGAGTGACATATATGCTGGCAAAGAAATTTCGAAAAGTAAGTAAGTAACTAAGTTTGAGAGCTGAGAATTGTCTTTTCGCTCTAAACCAAGTCATTATCAAATATGAAGTGCAACTACCTTTTATCTTTATCACCACTTTACGAACATGTCACCTATCTGAGGCTTTCTTGGCGTGTGATGTTATGAAGCTCTATTCGGAAAGATCACCGGGTGAGAGACTCCATAAGTGCCGACGTTTCGATGGCCGAGTCGTCCATCTTAATTCTACCCTGAAGAAGATGGACGACTCGGCCATAGAAACGTCAGCACTTATGGAGTCTCTCACCCGGTGGACTTCCCGAATGGAGCTTCTTAATGCCACCTATCCCTGCCATATAACCTATCTATCCCTTAGGTTCTAGAGCAACAACTTTTTTTTTCCTAGAGAAAATTGTTGTAGATCAGCAAAAGTCCTAAGAGTGATCTACATTCTAATACATGCTCTGAGGAGACTATGAACACTATTTCATCTGCTTATCCTCCTACCCTTACGTAATGATGCAGCCTAAATACATATTTCGAGTTGTATTTTAGCATGAGAGTGTGTATTCGTTCATTCGAGTTGTGCTTTCCCCGACTCAGCAGCTATAGCTTTCAGGGATAATCTTTCGTAACTTATAACCTAAGGAATTACAAGGTGACGGCAATTGACGTGTGGAAAGCCCTTAAAGACCGATTCATAAAGAAGACGGCTACAAGGATCACACTGTCCAAGGAATTGTAGCATCTCAAGTAGGTACAAGTTGAAGAAAGAAACCTTCCAAAAGTTCTGTTTAAAAATTGACTAAATTATCTTTGAGTAGCGGCAGGCTGGTGAACTTGTTAATGAGGATGGAACTGTTATTAAATGTCTTATGTCCATGCTGGAGGAGTATGAACACTGCGTCAGCATCCAGGCTTCGGTTGGTCAGGATGTATCAATGGATTTTATGCGAGTAAAAATTTAAAGAGCATGAGGAAGGTAAGAAGTATCGCGGCAATCTGGCAGGAAGTTTCCTAGTGCTTCTTTCATGGGTCAGGAGGTGAAGACTGAAAACAAAGATTTCCAGTTCAAGTGTCATAACTGTGGACATAAGGGGCATCGTAAGGTGCGATGCTGGTTGCCTGGTGGAGTTGCCTATCGTCAGGACTATCATGGTCGCGGCCGAGGCCGTGGTGGTGGCAGTAGCCGCGGTGGCAGTAGCCGTGTTGGCAGCCGGTTTTTAGGACGCAGCCAAGGCAGCAAGGAGCTGTTGGAGTCATGCACAAGGCTCCCCCTCTACGTTTCGATGAAGCCATGACGGAGGTGCTGCCTCCGAGCCGGTGGAGCCGATGGGGCTACAATAGCCACCCTCGCAGGGGTAAATTGTCCTGTGTACTGCTTCGGAAAACATCTAGGTGGTCAGTTTATTGAAAAGTCTTTAAAACTTATTAATGATTTGCCTGATGAAGTTGTAAGGGGGGCTCATTGCTTCCAAGAGTTTTCGTGTTTCCAACTCCAACATGACCAAACAATTATTGAAATAAATGAGTTATGCTTGTGGACTCGGTTCATATGATTAGAAGTTACATTCATGTAACAAATAAAAGATAACTGAAGCATTCTATTAAAATAAATGTGGCTAGAGGAGGATTTGCCATGTTGGGGCATGAAGTTGGAAACATAAATTTCCTCACTGAAGTTCAGCAGGTGGTGCAGGCACATCTTTCAAATGTTTTTATTGTTAACGATCTAAAATGCAATTTGATCTCTGTTTTCAGGTTGGAGAACAAGGGAAGAGACGGCTGGTCAATAATGGAAAGTGCTCTATATTTTTGAATGGAGATATTATGACCCTCATGGTTCAAGGTATGGAACAAGATACTCTCCAAATAAAGCCATTGAAATGAATGAAACTGATGTTTTACTCTCAGCAATACCCTCATCTGTATGGCATAAAAGGTTGGGTCATTTCAACCAGCAAAGTTTGCTGCAACTGACCAAGTTGGTTGAAAGCATAAGCCTAGTATAGGCACTGAATGATTGAAGCACGAAAATATGCGAAGTGTGTGTACATGCCAAAAAAACAAGAAATCTTTCGAGGGTAAAATAGCTCCAACAACGAGACCTCTAGAAAGAATTCATAGCGATTTATGTGGGCCTATTAATTCTATTTCCTATGATGGTACTAAATATATCAAGAATTTCATTGATGATTGTTCTTATTTTTGTGTTGTGTATGAACTACAGCATAAGTCTAAAGTGTATGAATATTTTTTTAAATATGAGGCCATGGTAACAAATGGGTTCAATCGTTCAATCTTAAAGTGTTTACTTTCTTCTGTGACAATGGAACTGAGCAGAGTGAATAATGAGGTGAGAGAACTTTTGGAGGAGAAAGGAATACAATATAAGTAGACTCGGCCAGGTAAGCCAGAAAATAATGGAGTGATAGAAAGGATAGACAAAACTATTCTACACAAGAGTAGGTGTATGTAGATTGGTAGTAAACTTAAAAGGACATTCAGGATTGAGGCTGTGTTGATGGGAGTGTACTTCTTAAACAAGAATCCTACTCTTTCCCTGTAATTTGGAAAGGTACCTGCAGATATTTGGTATGGTACAACACCTAGCCTGGAAAACTGAAAGTATTTGGTTGTGTGGCATATTGGTATATATCAAAGGAAAAACAAATTCGGAAGTTCCACTAAAGGAGTCAAAAATACGATACATGGATATTGAGGCAGTGACTACAGGCCATGAGGTATCTCGGGCGTAATTTAATATTTGATGAAAATCAAAATGACTGGCCAAAGAAAAGTTTTTTTTAGGACCAGCAGGGGAAAGTTTCTCAGGAAAACTTATAAATAGAAAGTATCCCTGAGATAGAGCTTGAAAAGACTGAATTTATTTTTGAAAAGAGCTGCAAAAGACGTAAGTGTAACTGATGAGCAATTTGAAATGGTTGAATGCAAATAAATCACAACTCCAGTAAGCAAAACTTATCGCATTAAAATGAAAACAACTTATTAAAAGAGTTATACAGTGATGGCACATTTAGAAAAGTTTTCCGTTGAGGTCAATAAAACAAAAATGAAAAAAATAAAGGGAGCCACGTGATTTAAAAGGAAATAAAGAATATGACTTGGAGATTGCTCTTGAGTGCAATTGATTATTCCGAGGAAGTTCCTGAACTATATGATGAATTAAAAGACAGACAAGACAAAGATTTCTGGTTAAGTGCAATAAATTAAAGAAGAGATTCCTGCTAGAGAACAAAATCTGGAATTTTGCTTCAGTGCCTCCAAGGAAGTTACCCTTTAAAAATCATGAGAGCATTTACAACCAAGCATCACAGTGAAGGCAATATTCAGAGGCATAAAGTGAGACCCAGTTCCCAGAGAAAAGCAATAGATATTTTGGGGACAAATACACCTGTAGCTCGCTAATCAACCTTGTGAACATTGTTAAATATTGTGAACAAAAAAAGAATTACTATGTATCAATAGGATGTTAGGTATGCATTACTAAATGGAATACTCAAAGAAGAAATATTTTTATATATCCACCATATGATACAAAGCACAAGAAAATCCACAAAGCAAAATTATGTTTGTTGTTCAAATAAAACACTTTAAGGTTTGAAGCAAGTCACTGATGAGTTGAACAAGAGATTTAATATTTTTGTAAAATATATAAGCTTCAGTCATTGTCACGCGGTCAAATGCCTATATGTTCTTCCACAAGGAAACACGTATACCTTCTACTGTATGTAAATGATTTTTTCATTGGAGGCAATAATACATATGTTCTGATCAACCTGAAGGACAGATTAGTGAAAGAATTCTAAATAAGAGATCTTTTAAATGTAAGTTACCTATTTCCTGGAAATAAAAATTACCAGATATGGTAACAAAATGTTTCTTAGTCAGACAAGCTGCTAAAAAACATACTGTGAAATTTTATGTGGACAGATGTACCTGTTCTGACTCAATCTGTGATGACACCTTCTCAGGATGCTGAAAACCAAAAAAGGAGCGAATTAGCATTCTGGCGAATTGGTTTTCTTGTAAAATATCTTCAACCAATTTATTTCCTGCGAAACTATTTTTCACTCAAATTTTGCGCCCTAAATTTGAGAGTTAGTGCTTTATTAATTTTTACTATAGAGGGTGGCTGTATTGAAAATTTAAGTATCTATAAGCGTTATGACTTTTCTTCCGCCAGTCTATTCCGCCTTTTCTTCAGTATATTACTATCATGCCGTCAGGATTTCTTCTTGTAAAAATGTCAAGAAAAGAGAGTTTGTTATTAGTCTAATATTCTACTGTAAATTGTATTTTGGATGAAAATTAAGGTGATTTTATTTGGCTATTGCTAGTATTGGAGTCAGTTCTCATACTCAAGGACTAAAATTTTAGCTATTCAAAGAAGGACTGACAAAGTTCACGGGTAAAAATAACGAGAAAAATGTGAGGTTAAAGAATGGTATGAGGCAAAGTGATGAAATATAATTGTTTATTCGGTGAAAATAGAACGTCGTTTCGAGGTAGTTCCATGGTTGGTTCAAAAATTTATATCAGAGCTAGGGAAAGTATGAGGAAAAACAAATAGTCCATGACATAACCGTCAGAAAAATCAACAAAATTTGAAAAAAAATTGAAGCATTGTATTGAAATCAAATTGAGGAGATTTTGGTATCAGCTCAGACGTTTGAATCTGCACAGATATGTTAGTGGAGAGAAGGACAATCAAATTGATGGAAATGGTTTGGAATGAAAAAAGAGGAATAGGGACATACGGAGTTGATTTATGAAGTTAATAACGAAGCAATGTAAGTAACTGCCGCCGATTAGGTAATAACTATTTTATTATTATTTCCCATAATTCAGATGGAAAAGCGGACTCTCATATTCAGTTGAATATAAACCTTTAGTGCTGGTATTAGTATCTAAACATCTGTATGGAGCTAAAATATCTAAATTGTATGTATTGAGAGTGTATCCAAAACCATCATTTCGATTAAAAAGAAAGTTGGTACTCTATTTTTTCTAAAACAAAAGAAGTAAACTAAACTTCAGAGTTGTGAAAATATCCATGCACTATGATTTAGCAAAAATATACTTCAGAGTTTTGAAAATATCTATACACTGATATAACAGTTATTTGTATAGCAGCAAGTAATTTCTTCCATGGTTTGCATAATTTAAAGCCAGTTTTCTGAAGACGCAAATGGTCCTTTATAGTTTATCAATGGTAAAGTTCAAGAATGAAACGCTTTAAATAACGAAGAAATTCACAAGAAGGTGCCAAGTAAAATTTTAAAAGAAGATATGTTTTACTCCGAAACACGATATTATAGGTAGCGTTCAATGGCACAATATGAGAATCTTGATTTAGGAGGTTAATTAATCATTGCCCTTGATTATTGTGGCAAAGAGCCAAAAGCTGATATGTCCAAAATCACAACTTTACAGGGTGACCATTTGAAGTTTTGGTTGAATTAACGTATTATGATATGTCATGTTTGGTCAAAGTGAATTAGAGAGTCAAGGTGAATGGCATTATGTATGGTAGCATGTCAGCTTTTGATCATTAAAAAATATATCATTAATCATCATATATCAATCAACACCTAATAAACGCATATTTTTGACATATCAGCTGTTGGCTCTTTGCCAGTTTTACTCTCATAAAATACTCAGTCGAAGCTCAGAAATAGACACCTATATTTCAAGCAATCAACCGCTCCATTTTTTGTAACTTGTGATTTTTTGTAGCATTTTTGACATTTTCATGTTTCTCTGTGGCAAACACTATCACGAAAGTAATATCCAGGAGTTGATATGGTGATAAATCCTACCTTTTAGACTTTCTGCTTTTGATACCTAATTTATCTATTCCTCATTCCTATCTATCGTGGCTGCAGCGGATCGTTATTCTAAAGGTTGATTCCACTTAGCATGCGCGAACCCATATGCATGCGATTCGACCTTCCCTAATCTTTCCCTCCCCGGGATTGGTCGCTAAGCTACTTATCACGCGAGCGGTCTCGTGTGAGACCTTTTCTCACACTCAGATGTACCATTGATTATCTATCATAGAGCGTTTATTGGCAATATTTTACAGTATATTTTGATTTAATTTATTTCTTTAAATGTTCATTTGAAACGATGATTTCCACATGTACACAATTACTGATACAATTACGTAATT
This sequence comes from Pyrrhosoma nymphula, assembly GCA_963573305.1. Classification (NCBI taxonomy): domain Eukaryota; kingdom Metazoa; phylum Arthropoda; class Insecta; order Odonata; family Coenagrionidae; genus Pyrrhosoma; species Pyrrhosoma nymphula. The sequence goes on along the minus strand of OY754336.1, from coordinate 24,608,912 downwards.
ATTTCTAATTTTACCGGCGAAGATACAATTAGGTATTAATGAAGAAAATTACCCTTCTCAAGAAGAAATATTTAATTATGAGGACATACTTTCTCATGACTCATAAATTTGCATTAACATATCTGCTCTCAACGAAATGAATCAACACTGCCCGCATGTTGCGAAAGTGTAACGCAGCTGAGTGATGCAAAAACACCAACGTCAGTGGTCGCACGATGAGGAAATGTCTCACACCTTATAGCTGACGGTATCAGACATATTATTACACAGCTGCGGACGCTTCATTTATACTTTTTGAGACGGTCGGTCGATAGAAAGAGATAAAAAATCAGCTAGAAGGAAAGGAAACTCATTCTAAATCATGATAACAAAGTGAGCACAAGTTTAAATTTGGCGTGAGAGAAAATCTCATAGAGCGAACCAATGGCGGGTTAAGTCGCCAAAATTTCCCCATTTATCGGGCTCGATTATTCGCCCTCGCTATAAAAAAACGACTCTAGTGTAGCATAAAAATGAGAAAAAGAACAAGAGAGAGAGAGAATATAATCTGCATATGAACTCTGGAGGGCCGTATTGTCGACGGAGCCGCCTTCTGGGGGACGAAGTGCTGCTGCGATGGGGGACACGGAAAGGAAAAACAATTGACTAACGCGGAGCGTTCGCCTTCACCTGGGCGTGGGGTCCTGGTAGCCACGAACACGCCCGTCGTAACTTCCCGGCAGCGGAGATTTTTGCACATTGATACTCAGCGCTACAATGATCCGCAACGCAACAATGTAACACCCAAACCTGAAGGCAAGTTTGCTTTCATTACTTGCTTTTCTTCCCCTATCACTCTATTTCTACCGTCCTTTGTTCCATCGTTCAACGTATTGCTTCGCAAAATCTTAGCCTTTCAATCATTTTTATAATACTTATTCAATGTATCATATCTAGTTGAATTTTAGGTATTGTAATATACAAACATTTTACCTCGCCGTTGATGTCACGCACTATCGATCCTAACACACGGATACGTTCTTCCCAAAGCCGTTGGCATTTCTTATTTCTTGCTTTTTTTATCCTCAAAGTCCAATCGTTTTGTAGTACAAAATGTTTCTTCGCTTAAAATTCGTTCTCCGGTACTATAAGATCATTCCACTTTTTATTATGGCTTTTAACCATTACATGTAGCACATATTACAATGTAATGTAAATGATGTGACTGACGTTTTCAATTTAGTCAATTCAATATTTTTTCTGGAATTTATACCGATTCAATTCGATGATTCAAATACTAGTTTTCTTTTTATTTCTCTGCGATAAATTGGATTGCACGAGCATGATATTTTTCGAAACCATAGCTCTACGGAAACTACTGATGCATATTAATGCTCAGTAACAGGACAATCAATTTTCCTACGGAGTTCAGGTTTATTTTACTTTAATATTTCAGGTATTAATGCGCATAGGTTGATATAACATTGTGTAAGTGAATATTCTGGTGAGGGGAATCCCTTACAATTGCATTTCCAGCAGTGTTATGTAATAGGGGTTTGGTCATAAACGTAAACCATATTCCTCTTCGTCAACCACTTCGTGGCTTAAAGGTCATTTTATGAGACATCGTTATGGCCAGTGATATAAATGGAGCATAAAATTGGGCTCTCAATATTTCACGAGTCACTGCCAAGACGCCGTCACGAATATAAACGGCCATTTGCAGAAGAACCGAATCGAAACAACATTCCTGTCCCTTAATAGGACAGGATATAAGGGTCTCACCATTAAGAAACGCCTCACTCTTAAGGGCTGATTTGATAGGTGGTGGTGCAGTCGACCTCGCTCCAAGCCGTATAGGGTGTCATGGTCACATAGTATTATGTGAACAGAGTGGGCGATTTCCTTTCTTTGTCTGTGGTGTTGTACTAAGAGTTGACGGTATAGGTACCAACCGCAGGATATAATGTGGGAGTAGTCTTGAGGGCCATATCCGGTTGTAAACGTGGACCCTATTCTCATAAGACTACCTCCACAGTCTATCTACCCCTCAGTGTAAATAATTTCTACACCATCAAGAGATAAAAAACCAAAATATCTTAATATCAGCCACTGAATGCAAGAAAATGCAAATATTGTAATTTAAAACTGAAGTGCTTTTCTTAGCTAAGTTAACTCTCCACTGAGAATAATGAATTTAAAAGAAAACGTGAAAAAATATTTATTTCACTAAAAAGTACCCATTATCTTCCATTTAGTGGAAAACTGAGAAAGCTTCGTTGACAGTTTTTCGTCTATAGCGATTTTCTTTCTTGTTTCAACATGACCACCTTGTTGAAAAAACGCTTAAAAATAAGTTTATTCCATTTAACTGCAAGTTGCAGCAATTAATCTACCCAGTTAGGGTCCAGTGTTTACGATCCTCGGGTAATAATAAAAGCATAGTAAACTGAATGTGAAAGAAATGCTCTTTGTTCTGTTTATAATATTCTTCCAGCATGGTGCAATAAATTTCCGTAGAGCAACAGCAATTGGCAGGATATTTCAAATTTTACTTGCTAAAAATGGGCTATTTGTAAATGAATTCAAATCAAAATCTCTTTGTAGTTTTCCTCGTAAACATTTACATGAATCCACATCAGTCTTATTTATTTTTGGCATTTATTGCTACCTTCTTCTACCTTCTATGAAAATTATGATAATTTAACAGATGATAAAACATGTGAATGGTAAGGTGAAGTCCATATTTTCTTCAAACATTATGGCGTATTCATTCAACAATGAGTGAGTTAGCAAATCTGTTATATCTGCGTAGTACTCAGCTAATAATATTTGGTGAAAAACTTTGATCGACATTATTCCAATGAAAAAATTCGATCTTTAGAATCGCCATGAACTATCTTAGGAGCTCCTCATTAGCTGTATCTTGTACAAAATAGAACCTACAATTTTATCATACGATTCTTCTATGACTTAATTTTATTATTATTAATTGATATGGAGATATGTTTTTTAAACGCTTGCTAAATGGTTTATTAAAGAGAAAATTGACCTTTAGCTAAAGATTAACATAGGGAAAATTGATGTGATACACCAATTTTATGTTGTGACCTGGAAATCGGTAGGCGAGTTTCTATGTATTTTTGTGACTGTTATTTTCCAGTTTTCTATTGAATGCATTAGCTTGGTATTTCCTTGTGTATTTCTGTACAATTTTAAGAACAGCTCAGAATAGCCAAGTGAAACTATCCCTCTCGGGAGTGTGACCTTTCACTTTTCCCAACGTCAATACCTTCCTGTTTCCCATCCTCCCCAAATCTGTTGTCACCTCGCCGAAAACATTCTTGTCTCGGCTAGTCCTATATAATGGCACGGAGAGATACGCAAAAGGAGCATTCGGTCAGTGGAGCATTTGAGCAGTTGGTCAATCATGTAGCCGAAACTGGAGTCAAGGCGCGGGCCATGCGGTCCGTGCACTTGCAGACGCAGCGCCATCCATCCGTGCCATATCTAGAGCTTCTCTCCTTCCCGAGCCGTGGTAATATACTTGTTGGGCTATTCTGACGCACATGTTGGTTCTTGTGTACTGTTTTATTCTTGCCTTCAATAGATTTGAAATACATTAAATCATTTTCCTCTCAAGTACTTGATTTTGAATTGAATAACATTCCCCTCAATACCTATGGATGACTATTCGTTTCTCGACAGCCAAGGGCAAGGACCCACAGTCCGTGATCGGGTTCCCGTGAAAAACCACGGGGCCATCGAGCGCGAGACAACATTTAGATTAAATTTTTGTATGAAACAATTCCTGTTTAAAAGCATTGCCAAATTCACAATCACATAATTTTTCTTGAAATTGTCTTGAATGTATCAATTCATTATCCACTTTCAGTTAGTTTGATTGGCGACGATTATGCGATAACATTAGCTTATATGTAAAAAAACCATCTTTGCCAAAACTGGATAATTACAGGATACCAAAATGTATGAAAAAAAAGCCAAGCTAATTATATTGGTATGTATCAAAATCAAAGTTAGGAAAAAAGTTTTTTCTTACATTATATTTTTTAAGGAGGAGCAGAAAAGTTCTTTTATAAATCGGATAAAACTACATGAGGCCACATAAATTGGATGCGTTTCACGATCAAAGCACGTAAGACCTCAGAAAATTGACGAGTAATTCCACTTTTGCCCTTTTGACTCCATTCAACAGCCGTACGAAATAGAAAAGAGAGAAAAAAACTCCTCTCAAGGCAGTCATGCAATTCGAACATTGATTCAGGCTCCGTCCATAAAACCTCCCTCTCCCCCCTCGCTGAATCTCATCAAAACCTTTCACACGTCTATCTACTCCCTTGAGGATACCTTTCAATTTTTTCCTTTTAAATTCCGCACACACTTTTCCGTTTGCTAAGCCTCTCTATCCATCACGTATTTATTTCTTCTTGTTTGCACCATCTTTCTTTTCCTTCAGCCTCTCCTACAGCGCTCCCTCCTGAGTACTTCCTGCGCCATCTCTGCACCTCTGCCAGCCGCGCGTAGCGCACCAAACGACCAAGCTGAGCACTTATCATTCCGCATTTCCTTTGTTTTTTTCATTTTCGAATCTCAATTCCCCACGTCCTCATCCCTTTTTATTTCTTCTTGCTCGCCCACGTTCATCTGGGTCGCGTCGCGACGGCGGCGTGAAGCCAAAATAAATGAAAAAAAACTGAGGGACGCTGGATCTGAAAAACTTTGCCTAATTAAATTCACGGGAGGAGGCGGTTGCCTGCCTGCCTTTTCCCTTCCTCTCTCGCCCTGACCCTGACTCCGTCGTCCGAGAGAGAAGGAAGGAGTGTGTGAAGGGGAGCACGTGGTACATATATATATATATATGTCTTGGAACTTGCGAAATGGGTAGGAGGAAAAATTTCGGAGATTGCTCGGCAACTTTTATTTCATCGATGTAAAACTTTTTTCCCGAGTTCTCTTGAACATTTAGTTTCCCCCCACCCTCCCCCCCTCCCCCCCAGATATCCTTCTTTCGCTGACGAGGACAAACGCGCCTGCTGTGGCTTTTTTTAAATCAATTTTCGGGGTTTTTCGAGTTCATTTTTTTACATTCACGATCTAACCTATTTCTTCCTTCCGTCTCCATGGTCACGTTCGGGGTATTACTTGAATGTTGCAACCCAGAAGCCGCAAACAGGAAGTCACTTATTTCTAGAGATGGTTCCACGTTTCAGAGTAATTATAAAATTCTTGACAGTTGAGAATGACAAACGATGTTGCGTGACCAAAATTAATCGTTATACGGAACATGCTAGACTCTAATAATATTCATTTCTATTCAGAGTAAACTTATTCATAAGCCTTTGCCTTCATACAGAATATGAGCATGCTATACAGTGTTTTATTTTAATACCGTGGCTTAGAAAATACATTTATGTATTCCTAAATTGTTTACAATTATTTTCACAATTGGTATATCTGAAAAAAATGTATTTTCGATCGAATATGTACGGTTTCTGTTTTTCGTGAAGTTAAAACTTTTTATGAGTGCTTAAAACACTGCTTAAGTTAATAAGAGATTATAAATTTTTTGCTCAATAGTTCCTTTACATTTGAGTTCCAAATTTAAAGTAATTCTACAATTTTAAGAAATGATACTAACTCAGCTGCATTAGTGCACGATTAAAGTAGGGTTCCTAACCTTCGCAAACCTAATTGGAAAGCTCAATGAAAAAGTAGTTTTGCTATATAATGACCATGGATAAATGAATGTTTGCTGATATTTGATCAGGGCGAAAACTTATTTCCAAGGCATGGAGTTTTTCATTGATTATTTTCATAGGACAATACTCATTGTAGAATTGCATCTCCATATTTCCCGCGTTAACAAAATACTATTAAAGCTTCCAGCTTCACGGGTTGGAAAATTTAAAAATTAAATGGTATATCCATGCAGCAAGCTTCATATCCAATCTGATTATGTTTCGTAATTGATTTTCACGGGTAATCGAATAATATAAATATTGACACGCCCTCACTGATAATGAATCAGTTATGAAAATGAATTGCATGCATGTATGAAAAAGTTTCTGTTACATGCTTCGCGTAAAATTAGTCCCACCCTTCCATTTACTAATATAAATATTAAGGTGTAGGGTCCATTTGAAAAATAAATTTCAGCGCTACAAAATGTAATGGAACCGATACAGACAAGTTTGTCCCAATGGTCATATTTCAACATCGAAGTTTGATTATTGCATGCCGGATTTTGTTACGAATAGGACGTGTACACATTCCGGGAGCTGGAGCCGGTAGACTTTTAATTGAGAATGCTGCAAATTCACACTTCATGACATAAAGCCCAGCATACTTATATTGATATATCATACATTAAAACGCTTATATTTGATATATTATTGCGTAAGAACGAAATTATTTTAAATAACTTTATGATTATTCTCAATCAAAATTCATTCTGCGTAGATTGAAATTCGTTCCTCGTGCCGATCAGGACTCCGTCCTAAAACCAATAAGACTCGAGAGACGTTCGCCCTCCTCTCCTCGACGAAATAACTCAACTACAACTGCCCCTCCCGCCTCGTAGGCACACCCCCTCTCTCCACACCCTTCAGACGGCGTGGCGCGATGAGCAAGTAAAGCTCTTGATTTTAAAGTACGGTCAACGTTTGATCTTGGCAAATGCCGACAATCGAGGCTGCTGATTTGTTCCCTACATTTTTGGCCTATGCGGGTGTTTTTCTAGCGTCAGATGCCCGTAAGAAAGCATTGGAGTGGTTGTGTTTTTCGTGAAGCAGCGTAGCGTTTTTTTTTATATTTGGTTGTCAATATGCCTCAGTGTTGTGCAGTTGGTTGTTCAACGCAGGCGAAGAAAGGAACGAAGTTATATCTTATCCCTTCGGGAGCAGGGAATGAAGTAAGAAGAAGAAAATGGCTGCAAATGATATCCAGAGCACACTCGATTCCAGGGAATGATGCCCGTCTTTGTGAGGTAAGTTCAGAATTGTTAACAATGTTATTGTGAACGAAAGCGCTAGAACATTATGCCTTTTTATAACTTATATGTTTTTCGTGCAGTGATTTGGATTTATTGATAAACATAATTTTTTCAGAATCGTGCAAATGCAAACCACGTGAGCAATTAATAGGTATTGTTTTATTTTTGCATAGTTGTTGATAGAATTGTGTGCCTTTATTTTTCTCACGCGTGAATAATACAGTGAATGAATGTTACTATTATTAATACACACCATTTGTGGATAAAAGTGAATTTACAAACCGCGTGCTTAATTATGAGGTGTCGTCTATGTGGTGAGTGTAATCAATCCATTAAAAATTGATTTGCTTGCGAAAATATGCCTCCTTATTACACACGAATCCCTACATAATCGGCTCCTTATTGCGAACCAGGAGTTGAACATTTCCAGAGCATTGTTATTTTTATTGTCTTACACCTTGACACATTTCCTCATGAGCCTTAGTTCTGTAACGCCAACTAATCTTAATAAGATCACAATGAGAAACGATTGTCTATGAACGGACGTTGTAATATTTCAATAGGCATCGGGGGAGTGGGTTTTTTATCATGTCCACAAAAGCATCACTTTTCATATGTCTACTGCTGCTTTCATGCAGTTAAGTGCAAATTGATTTTTCCTGGATAATTTGTTTATCTCAGTCGCTATATATGTTTAGCTCCTAAAACGTTTCCACTCTAGATCTTCACAATGATGTAAATGCAGAGGAGTTACTGGGAGAACAAGCTGATGCAAGCATATCAGCTGCAGCAGGAGTGGATATATCCCTGGGATGCAGTGATCAGGTGATGCACTCCACCCCTGCTAAGGAGAATGTCACAGAGGAAATTGAGGAACTAAGGAGGGAACTTATGTCATTGAAGAGGGAGATCCGTAAATTTGTGTGCTTGTTGTGTTGTGTGTTGTAAACACATTGTGTGATTCACTATAAAGGATTGCGTGCCATGTTTTCTGTGCTAATGACATTGTGTGCCCCTCACTACATTGCGTCACATAGCAAGTGCTATTGAAAACAAGCTCAAACATAATGAAATTATGGCAATGTTGACTGATTCGTCCAGATGCTGTGATAATGTTCATCGATACCATTCAGGTTCTCAAATTAATACCAAGGCAATTAGAGCTAGCTAATGACCATCTTCAAAGAAAGACCATCCGATAACTAGTAAGTGTGTAAACTATTAACCGAGCATTAACCCTTCTTCGCCTACATTCATTTTTGTTGTGTTTACTGATTAGTATGGAATTAAATTATGGAATGGTATTAAAAGTGTGAAAAATGCGTAGTAAGTGTTGGAGAAGACATAACAGCAATTAGTTCATTGTTTCTACTATTGACAAAATTAAAATGTGAAATATATGTGAATTGAAGTGAAGTTAGTGACTAGTGAATTACTCTTGTCTTGAAAGTGTGGTTGTTTACGTCCCAGTGAAGGGATAAACAGTGTAGTGTTTTATTATTCTTCATTCATTGAATGTTGCCACCACAAGTGCCATCTTTTTATTTCATTGAATTGTTGTGGCCAATGTGATTTTGTTGAAATAATTAATCCGTTTGCGTTTAAGGCAGGTAATGACTAATTAGCAATAGGCAATTGAATTTGTCCATGGCAGGGATTATTGTTTTAATTTATAGTATCATAAATTGTGAGTGTGGAGTCCAAGTGAAAGGGTGATGATTTTTTTCTACTTATGCAATGTAAGTTGTTTCATTATGCTTCATTCATTAAATTTTACCATCTCAAAAGTTATCTTTTCATATACTCGACTTGATGTCATTACCAAGTATTGTTCCTTTATATTTAGTGCCGCTGTACTTGAGTCTCTGGAGATAAAGTGGAAATGATTAATCGCTGCCATATATATATACCTCACGGTACGTTATCATATTATTTTATATTAGATAATTATACTACATATATTTTATATTATTTGTACTGACCTGACCTGATGTGCCTCATGGTCAGTTCCTCAGTTAAACATGGAGTGCTGTTCGTATAAATCCTGTCAAAATGCTCACTTGACTTGACAATGACAATGCAGAACGTAAATTAGATAGTAGCATGTTAAATTTAGCCGCCGTTAACAGTCTCGTTCCGGTGCGGAGTACGATCCGTAACGAAGCCAAGGGATCTCAAAATTTATTCCTCTCACAATTATTGTCGCCCGTGTGATAAGTATGTCCGCTCGCTGTAGATGAAGTGCCAGGGAATCAAAGGGAGTTTTGGACGTGAAATTAACCTTAATTGAGAATGATTAAGATTCCAGTGACAATACAGGGTTGGTCACTGTCTGTTCTCTATGAGGATTCACTTCATGGTCGAGGAATTGACTTGACATTTTACTCCTATTACAGAGAAATATTCTATACCTAGTCGATTTTGATACCTAATTGACAAGTAAGCTAATATTTCTGTTGTATTATAAAATTTTAAATGCCATGCCGCCTGTTATCAACGAGAAGTCATGTTACGAGCGGGGAAAATATCGCGACGTTCCACTCATATTGCAGACGGCGTCGTCTGCTGCCGTTTGAGGCGTCTGCTGGGCTCGTATTATACAGGCCGACTCCCGCATTTTGGAGGATAAACTTGATATGAAAATGATGTAGTATTATAGGCAATTTAATCATTCACAAGTTATCATGGCTCAAATTAGATGAAATATAGTTAATTAATTTTTATCTCGTGAAAATATGTTTAGTTCCTATCTCTCCCATGTAAAAAAAGGTCTAGCATGCCTAGATGCGCAAGGTTGACCAAACTTTAAGATCAAGCGCTTTATGAGCAAGGTTAGGGCAGCGTCCTCTGGATTGCCGATAATAAACTACATAGTTGTTGATAATAGAGAAACCTATAAGGGAGTAGTGCTGAAAACGGCCATCCAGAGGACTCTGAGTTAGGGGAAGGACAAGGAGGGAGATTCGAATGCACAAAAAAACGAGTGCGCATCGGCGCAAACATCCCGCCCCCCGTGAATTTCCAATGAAATTAACATTATAAATAATATTTAATGAGTATTAGCCAGTTGAAGAGGTGAAACACGCGGGAGAATAGAAACGTCAAACTATAAATGGTTGCTACAAAAATAATAATGACAATCATCTGACCGCATTGAGTCACCCTCTGAATATGGAAATCGACAGTGAATAAGCGGGTCTTCCGCGCAGGGGTCCACCCTTCGCCCCCGGTCTGCGAGCCTTCGCTCATCACCGAGGGCTAGGAAGGGCTGCGGGAATAGGAAGGTAAAAGGATAGGTGAAAGGGTTTTGGGAGAGGGCAGCTTCCGGCCCCAGAGTCATAATTAGACTAAGGGGTAGAAAACGGAACGCGAAACAACATATAATCTCCAGCGTTGGCCGAGGTGATTTCTATAAATAAGAAAACACCGCATCAGCAACCGTCCTAGCCCGGTCCGCTAGATTATGAAAATCGACACTGAACAACGGTGAGGGAAAGGAATTAAACTAATATCTTCACTTTTAGAGGCCCGTCAGAGAGACTAAATGGGGAACAAGGCTTGGCCATGGTAAGGTCAATAAGGAGGAGAAAGGAAGAAAAAACGTTCCATCTTAAACACAACAGCGAGAGTGGCCCAATCAAAAAGATTTAACAAAAAAATAACTTAGTTTGAAGTTGGAAACGGTACCAACTTCACGACTGACATGTCAATGTATCCGAAGGTGTTTTTAAGTACACAACCCTAATTACGCCTGTCGATTCCGGAAATAGTTGTACGATTCGCCCAATTTTCCTCAGCGCAGGTTGAAGAGTTGAGCCCCACTCACCCTTGAAAGCATTTAAGAATCTATAAATATAAGCCGTCACTTTTACCAAACGAACAAAAGAGGAAATGTTTTTCAACGACGCAACGGAGGATTCATCCAGTTGTGTCAACCTCATGACAATTGAAGCCCCTTTCCGCTCTGGTAGCTCATCTGTGGCAACAGGTACAAAATCAGAGTTGGGCCAATGTGCTTCACTTAGATGAATGAAAGGAGGACCGTACCAATACGACTGGAAATTGAGAAGTTGCTTGGGTAGTAGGCCTCTGGAAATGCAATCGGCGGGATTCTCATCGGAGGCTACGTCTCTCCACAAATTAGAAGACATTTTTTCAGTTATCTCAGATACACGGTTAGCCACAAAAATTTTTAATAGATGAGGTAGTGTCGCTAACCAGGATAAAACTATCCGAGAATCTGTCCATGCAAAAAGTTTGTGAACAAAAATTCTATCCCGAAACGTATAACTAATATTAGGGAGCAGTCGTGAAAGCAATAGCGAGGCTGGCAATTCAAGTTTAGGGATTGTGACGGTCTTTAATGGAGCGATCCTCGATTTAGCTGCCAGAAAATAAATTTTGATTTCTCCCGATGGAGAAATGACACGCAGGTATACCACAGCCCCATAACCGGCTTCAGAAGCATCAGAAAATCCCAGGAGCTGATGCTCAGTAGACATAGATGGGCCGATATAGCGCGGAATACGCATTTGGTAAATCAAATGACTCTGAGAGGAAAATTCATGCCAAAGATAGGCTGCTGATAATGGTAAAGAATCATCCCAACCTAATTTGAGGACCCAGAGTGATTGAATTAGACGCTTAATCTTAAGAACTATAGGAGACAAACACCCCAATGGGTCGAAAATTCGCGTGATATTGATAGAACGGCACGCTTTGTGTTAACTGAATGATCCAACGTAACACGATAGAAAATTTTAAGAAAACTTGCGGTTTCAGGGTGTATTACGTGTAATTTTTCCATGTTAGGAATGATAAAAATTATGCGAATTTCACAATAGATAGTTTATTCACGACCCGGGTTTCATCACATTATGTCATATCCTGGAGTTGACATAATTTGTTGAAACCCGGGTCGTGAATAAACTATCTATTGTGAAATTCGCAATAATTTTTATCATTCCTAACGATAGGAAATACATCGTGATAAGTATCCCAATAAAAACCTAAAACCTTCACACATGAATGGTCAGGCGCATCAAAGTGAAATGTAGACTCTCGTTCATCTAGGGGAGATCGAGCCAAAAATTGAGAAGAATTACTCGCTCACTTCTTCAAAGGAGCTAATAATTCAATCAGTTGACCCTTTAATGCAAGCGCTTCGTTGAGAGAAGAGGCTCCCGTTGCGATGTCATCGGCGTAAGTGTCGCGTTAAATCACCGCGGAAGCAAGGGGATAATCTTTTCCCTCGTCTCTGACTAATTGATCAAGGACACGGATTGCAATAAATGGGGAAGAAACGTTACCGTATTCAGCTAGAAAAAATTTAATTCCTCAGTCGTATTTTCTTGCCATAAAATATGCTGAAATTTGCGGTGGTTTTCCGAAAGGAAAATCTGCCTATACATTTTGACAAGGTCCACGGTGAAAGTTATTGCGGGGAAGCGAAATCCTAATAATACCTTGAAAATGTCCTTCTGAAGTTTAGGACCAGACATCAGCAAATTATTCAAGGACTGAACTCCCTGAACTTCCTTGGAGGACGCGTCGAAAACCACTCTCAATTTAGATCCTGATGGAGTAATTTTCATCACGGCATGATTGGGAATGAAAAAGGCACCAGAACGCGTTGAAAGGGACATATGCCCAAGGTTTAAATACTCCTTGAGGAATTGGTCATACAGTTCTTTCACTAGCGGTTTGCGAATCAAACGTTGCTCTAGACCATGGATTGGCTGCTTGATTGTAAGATCCAGCTAAAGCCGCAAAATCCTCTTTGAAAGGGAGTGAAAATTTATACCGTTCCGTTTCATCTCGTGAAACGGATTCTAAAAAGTATTTCACGCATTGCTCATTCTATGGACAAGGGACGTCTAATAGTGGGTTCCTCTAATTCCCAAAATGATTATAGTTGCTTGACCAGCGAAATTTCCTCCGCCACGCATAAAGAAGTTTTACGTGTAGGAATTTTCAAAGAACTATCCAAAATGTTTCTCATTAAAATCTATCCAAAAAGGGAATCAATTAGAATTAGATAACAAATATCGAAAGTTTTCTTTCCCAAAGGAAGATATTGGTGAATTAGTCCATTCCAAAGATAATATCCACCGAATCTGGCTTATCAAATCCCGGATCGGCCAAACGAAGGTGAGAAATACTTTCTCCAATATAGGTGGAAGCGGGACTGGTGGTAGTTTGGAGGTCATGTGAGGAAGGACTACCGCCTTGGTATTTAACACCAACAATGAATCATGAATCGGTGACAGCGACAAAGTGATACAACCCTCCGGGCGCCTTAGAGGGGTTTGAGACAACCCAACAAGAGAACCATGATAAGGAGACACGAGGATCTGCAACCACCAAGCAGCTGCCACGGAAATAGCAGACACTTGACTACCAGAATCGGTAACTATACGAAGGGGCACAGTACATACCATCTCGCACATGAACTAACGCAGTTCCGAGGACAATCAAGTGTGCAGGCTCACAATGCACACAAGACGAAAGGGCAGTCGTAGAAATTTTCGATTGCGAACGCCCTGGAGACCCGGACGCCCGACTAGCGACGCTAATGCTTAGAGTTCAGTTCACAATGCAACGTGGTGTTATGATATCTTTTGGAAATATTTACAACATATGCCCCTCTGCTGACACCTAGGAGCCCAATGACCTGGCTTCAGACAATTAAAGCAAAGCCTTTTGGAGCGTACGAAACACGCACGATCCGTAACACTCATTTCAATATATTTCGGGCCCTTCACTAGAGAATGAGGAAGCCCACACAAAGGACAAGTACTGACTCGTTCGCCTTTCTCCTTAACCGGGTGGGTATTGTCTGCGGAAATCGGCATGACGTCCTTTGCAGTGAGCGTGGATTTGTGGCGAGAGACTGAATCTTTCACATTAGGACCAAATGAGGTTTGTAAAACCTTGATCCTTTTTTTCACGAAGCTCAAAAGTTGACTAACAGAGGGAAATGGCTCATTATTCAAGGTCTCCTCGAAAAGAGCCAGAGTTTCTGGATCATCGACACGTGCTGCTAATCGGAACAAAATAAATTCCCCCAAATTAGGAATTTTTAACGTACCCAAGGCAGCGTGAATTTCGCAAAACGTGTACACAAATAATTGCATGGAAGACAATGATCCTGTAGATGAGACGGGATATTCCAGGATTATAACAAGATAATCAAATCCAAGGATTCTAGGATTGTCATAATGCTCACTTAACTCCCTCCAAGCCGAATCATAATGAGCTTCGCCAAGTGGGACGGAAGCGATAAGCGCTGAGGCTTTACCTTGAAGAGCCGCCTTAAAATAGGTGAATTTCTCAACTGAGAAAATATCCGTTCTATCATGCAAAACAGACCAAAATAAATCGCAGAACCCTACCCAATCGGAAAATGCCCCAGTAAAACGGGGTAATTCAATGGTAGGAAGACGAGACCTTTTACCCTGAAAGGTTTCATTAACCAAATGAGCAGACTCATTGACGGTGGGAGGATTCGATAATTGACGAAAAATGAAAAGAATAAAATAATACTTCTCTTCCACTTCCCCACCAAGGATCCTATCCACCAGACATGCATCGCTTTGATTGCATTCATGGCAGTACTCAAACATGTCGGTCTGAGCGTCATAAAATGCTGAATATACAACCTCCGATTGAGAACATCGTGCAAGAAATATTTGCAACTTGGAATGGCTGAAAATCTCCAACCCGAAGTATTGAGATCCTCAGAAAGCTAAAATGCGGCACTTGTTTTATTTTTAAATTGATCACATTAAAAACGAAATAAATTTATAAGCGAGTAAAATTGCCGGCAATTTACCTTTCGCCCCTTCAACTGGCATTGTAAGAACGAAAGGAAAAAACTACACACAAAACGAAATGAACTCCCTCGAAAACCTCCAAGAGGAATCCCGGGTTTCGGCACCAAAAACGTTGTAGGCACGCGTGGCTGGGAAAAGCCGTGACGCGTGACCCACGAGAATTAATGAAATAAATAAAAAAAGGAAGGAGGTAAGAGCAGGGAATGGGTAGAAAGCTCAACGGCCGTTGAAAAACCATCCCCTATCAGGACTCCTTCATCGGCGCAAACAAGAATTAATCTAGACTTTGAATTAATTCTTCACCATTTTCACATTTATTGAACGAACAGGCCGCACCATTTAGCAATGTCCTGTATAGGCATTGTACCTCATGTATGTATACCTGAAACGCATTGGTCGGTGTCCTTCATTCATGAACGTTAAGTTACTGAAAAGTTGAGCGTAAAAAGCTAATACATAAAGATAGAAATGATATGCATGTGAGAAACTCCTTATCGATGCACGATATCGTGTAATAAAAATTAATTTTACGGAGAACACCGATAATACTGATGATTAGAAAAATTTACGCTATAGATTTTAATTGAGAATTTTTACGTGACTGAAGCTTGCTACTAGGTAATGTGGAAGCGGTCGGATTCTTCTCTTGAATCTTTCACGTTTAATGAATGAAAAACACCGGTCGAGAAAGTATGTGGCATGAAGCGAAGTGACGGATGAAAATGCAATTTAGAGAGTACTTGATGGCAAGAGTAAACGAGAAAAGCAATCAAGAGTTAGGGTTTGGAATTCTATCGTGGAAGGGGTTAGTGGTTTGGGGAACAGCGATAAGCGCTTTAAAAAATATCTTCAAAGCATGATTCCCCCGAAAAAAAGCTCATCTCGTGGTGCACGAGGGCACCGAATGATTGCAGTGTCGCGAGTATTCTCCCTTCCACCGTTTCCTTCGTCCTCACCCTGTCTCCCCTCCCCCCCGTACACATAACTCCCCCCCGAGAAATTTTGTTACCCCACCATCCGCTTTAATTGTAACCCGCTCTCAACCTCATTTCACGGAGTAACACGGCATCAAGGGCTTGAGTGCTCTGGTGATACCCAGGACGAGCTGTCTCCGTCTCTCTGGGATGGGGATCTGTAGGGGGAGGCGTTTGAGGGGGGGGATGGCGGTGGTAAAGAGTGCCATCTTTGGACCAGCCGCGCAAAGCTGTGTGCCACTTAACCTCCTTTGCCACCTACTCCACTCGCTCGATCCCCCCCCACGCCACCCCCCTTTGCCATTATTTGAACTCCGACTGCAACCCTTTCGACAATGACTCAATCCCTCCAACCCAGCCACCACCCTCTTCGAATCTATTCCTCCGCGCGCCAATTTTCCCATCTCCTTGTTACACCCTCCCACATTCACCCTCAAAGTCGATTTTAACACTATTGGTCCCGGTTTTATATCCTCTGGTTAAATAATTTCTCGGTATTATATAATAATTCTCCCAATAACAACGCTGAAGTCAGCTAACTGGCTTTCAGAAGTAATAAACTAAACCCAAACTCTCAATTAGCATCAAATCAACAAAAAATCTGCATTTTCTCTGTGGGTTACGTCAACTAAATATTATAAAACCGGGCCTTAGTTCTAATTCCGGTAATATATTAAACCACCAACCCCTTTCCGAAATCCTTCTAACACTTTTTGCAAATCCATTGGTGGTTCACCTCCTACCAACCAAATTATTTTAATGGAATCAGGCGGCATTTCTTTGTGGAAAATCACAACGTTAATCATGATGAAAATAAAACTTTTCACAAGTCCGTACTAATTTTTATTGACCCTGACAATTTTGATGACTATTGCGCCATTATCAAGGTAAATTTGGCATTAAAAAATGTTCATATGCCTCATAAACAATAGATGTGACATAGAGTGAGGGAAGAATTAAACGTTTGCGATGGAGGGTTTGTTAGGAATTAGGCGTTGATCGAGAGGAAGTAAGAATAAACGTTTTCAGGGTGTGCTATTGATCTTGGAGGATGGGATAGTGGGCTCTGAGGGATGATGTGAGTCTTAAGGTGGTTTCATTTTATTCATATTCAGTCTACTTGTAGAAAAATTTGTCCTATATCTGATATGAAGAACAAAATAACACCTTTCTACGCTATTTTATTATATCATTGAATTTGAAATTACATGGTGTTCACTGGGGGAATGAGAGAAACACGGGGAAAAATAGTATTTTTCCATAAAATAGAAATTCCATTTTCGTGTAAAACTGTCTCTAATAAGGAAATAACCCAGAGAAATTGAATAAAAAAATATTCAGGCATCTTATCACCTTATTTTTCTAGTTATTGAAGAATTAATGCCGTAATTGAAGTCAAATTGCGGTAATTCGTAGGAAATGGCGCTGAAGTCGGCTCCTATGGCTAGAAAAAAGTGCTCATTTAAAATACATGCGTGGTATAATCTGCATATTTTAGGTTTCTCACCTCATTTTTGGGTTTCTATAGGTAACGCATTGCATCAGTGAAATCAGGATTCTTTTGACAAAATATGAAAAATGTGGAATTTAGTATTTGTTTTGACTCACACAGCTGCGGCGGAACCTCCTTAATACGGCTATTGGCAACGGCGTCTGATTGCATTATGCTCAATCATTTAAAATTACAACATTAACTGTCAAAATTTATTGCCATGTTATTTCAAAAATTTCCAAAAGAAAATCCAGTTTTCTATATGGTTTAAATATCTTATGCACTCGTTAATTCTTACTTTCAATTTCCTCTCCTTCCGTCCCACATACACACACACCATCACATTTTTAATATATGCACCACTATCTTCCAAGCAGCCAGCATCTACGCCACCTCCATTCCCCCCCTCCCCACTCACCAGCCTTTCGCTTTCCCAACGGACTCAACTCAACTTTCGCTTCCCCAACGAACCCATCGCCCTCTTTCGTCCACCAGCGAACCATCTACACCCAGGGTGCTGCCTCGCACAAGCAACACAAGTTCGTTCAACCCGCCCCTAACTAGCCACCCCTCACGAACGTCCACCCCTCGCTTCCGTCTCTTCTACATGAATGCGTATTTGTTTACTCTTTTTTTTTTCAAGAGGCGATATATTTCGCACCAAAGTCACTCAGCCACCCATTACCCGACGCTTTCCAACTCTTTCCCTCGCACGCTCCTTTGTCCCGAGAGTTGTTTCAGCTCTCGTTCTGCTTTATATCGAGAAATTTCCTTTCTATTGACCGGGAAGAAAGCACACTTCCCCTCGGGTGAAAGACAACGTTTCACCAGGAGATGGAGGAAAACGGTTGCACGGAGGGAACGAAAGCATTACATTGTGTAAGCGGTGGAGCATTCCAACAAGTAAATTAAAACCGTGATAAAAAGCATGGTTTCACCCACCTTTTTCTGATGTTAGTTGGACGAGCCGAATAAAATCCTCTTATTGTGTACATACTTCATTTAAGGAGTTTTAAACTTCATCGTTTCGATAAATAATTGAGTAGGATTAACAGAGTGTCCAACTGTCTGAATTCTTTAGTATATGGATCCTTAGCCAACTACTACACCCAGATGAGAAATTTCAACCGGAATTATCTTTATTGCTAGTAAGGGAAAGTTATACGTTATGGATAAAGGGACTGAAATGTCATAATTATTACCAAAATGCTTTTCTGATAGTCGTTAATATAGCCATCCAACACCTACCAAATGAACAACGTATTCATTAACTATTGCGTTAGAGTTCTGCGTGTCTAGATTATTTATATGATGTGTCGTACAGTAATCAAGAGTATGATTATCGACCTCATCACCTTAACCTTAATATCCATCAAATGAGTTTTAGCGAGAAGGTTCATTGTGATAATGAACGTGTTGATTATGGAGGACAATCAAAACGGCCTTAAACATGCAACAACCAACGCTATGGTCGTGTGTATCCGGGGAAAAATCATCATCTTATGACCACAATACAACATCCAGTAACTGTATTGAATGAATATTATTAACTGCAATGAACTTTTTCAGTTATAAAAAGTTTAAAAATTAGGAAACGGATTGGATAGTTATTTAATTGCGTACATTATTAATTCGTACGTCGCCTGAATTAAAACGGAGGCAAATAATTATCACTTGGCAGAAACTCTTTCTGTCCAGAGTGGATGGAAAAATACTTGGGCTCGGTCTGCTTACAAAGATAGTATCTAAAACTTAGTTATTCCTTGTTAATTCCTAGTTAATACAGCATTACCATTTTGTCACTGTTAATACCTCAGTTTAGGAAAGTAATTTGGTTGTCTAATGTTCTGGAGATTTTTTAAATATTTCCACTCCCTTAAACGGAGAGAATTCTGAATAGAGCAAGTGCACTTGACGTATCGGTATGCGGTGAAACTCTAAGGGACGATGAATGTGATCATCGTATAAGAGAGGAATAAAATATGAATAATAGAGCGTGAACGCCATTTTGAAGTGTATTAAGGTTCTGCTTAAATTCAGAGTTGATGGTAGCACTAGTTTTGACAGTAAAGTTACTGAATCTATGGATGTTATTTAACCCAGTACTCTGAATTTGTATCCTAGTTAACGTATTTGGTTAACACTAGAATTAGCTTTAGAAATCTTAAAAATTAGTATGCATTTTATAAAAAGATCTTAGGCTTTCCCGGCGAATAATATTTATAAAATCTTCTCGGGCCAGCTATAAAACCCAGCATGGACCAAACTCGGCAATCAACCTCAGCCCTGATGACGATGAGAGAGTCTCTAATCGAAACGTTGGCCTTTAAAAGCCTTACCTGTTGCCAAAACTGATAAGATTTTATAAATATGTATTTTATTATTGATTTTCACAATACTTGTGTAAGGTACCTTATTTAACTATAGTTCCACATTGTAATTCATTGCTTAAGTTTTGGTTATCGTTTATGGTTCAATTGTAAAACCGAAACATATACGGTACTAAGTCAAGTTATGGATAATTTACAAATTCACGAGCATGTCTTTTATTATGAATGAACATAAGATTTCGAATAGATTTTCTATTTCAATTCGAATACAATTTTAAACCGCCGTTAGATTTAAAAAATACATTTACTAGGCGTTATAATTGTAGGCTGCTTTTTTCCTTGTCTGATCGAACCTTGTCACCCCTCCAAGCCCTCTGCACGTGGGTACATAACGTCCCCGCCTCCAGGCGTCTCTCTCTCATTTCCCCTTCCCTCTCTCGACTGCGAGAGGGAGAGGGTTTATACCCTCAGGACACACATCCCATCGCCCATCTCGTTCGCGAGGGCCACGCCCAGAGCACCCATGCACCATTCCTCACCTCTCAAATCCCCGCGACGCGTGTCTAGCCGTGACCACGCACCCCGGCCTGTGAGCACGCGAGTCGCTCTCCCCGGATGGTTAGAGAGAGGCGCGAGGGTCGGGCGGACTGATTCCTCCGACACGCAATCCCGTCACCGTATGCCATCCTCGCCCGGGGACTCTCACGCGACTCCCATGAGTGATGGAAAGACGGGCCGTCGCTGCTGCTGCTCTCATACGTCCCCTTTCCCCATCCTCTCTCTCACTCTACCCTCCCCTCCCACCCCCGGCCCCCGTGGGACCCAAAGCAAAGATCTACCCATTATCTTCTGCCCCTAAATCTTGATGAGAGAAAAGAGGAGTGAAAAGAAGTTTCTTTTTTTCATAAATTATACAAAGCACCTGATAATTGTAATTACAAGCCATAGTGATTAATAAACGTGACGAAATGGCTGAATTACGTTAAAGATTTTTGATACATTTATATACATGTATCGCTTTTTGCTGGCAAACTTTTTCGAAGAGAAAGGTGGGCGGAAGAAAAATTGTGTTTTTTCTCTAGGATCTACTAAATGGTAACACGCTATGCTTAACCCACCTTCTCATTCTGGAAACTACTGGAATCGTCGTCGGAACTGACACGATCAAAACAGCATATGCCAATCCGGTATTATATATATTTTTCTCTCTCGAACGATTATGGTGGTCCATATACCCCTGCGATCCCGATAAGTCATTGGCTTGTTTTCAGTTTTCTCGCAATCAGGGGCCAAACCGAGAGAACTTGATAGAAACACCTTGTCCTGGATTTTCGCATGCGAAAATCCGACCCAGGCGGGACTTCAACCCGCTACCCTCTGATTAGCAGGCTTTACCCTGCCACCACAGGGGCCGGCTTTTAATAAAATGATTGCCTTTCTGTTTTTATACTTCATGAAGAATGATTCCACTGTCACAAAGTAATATTGTCTCTCAACGGTCAAGGATGGGTCAGGTGGGGACCGAGTTGATTTGGTGGCTAGAGTTCTGGCTTCCCAAACCAAGATCCCAGATTCGAGTCCTGAGAGTGGCAGAGATTTTTCAGTGGCAATGTGGAAACCATTTCAGGTTCATTACTGCGCCCTCCGCATGGGACGTTAGCTGTTTTAAGAGAAGAAAAATGAACAAACCACCAAAAACGAACGAGCAAACGAACCACGACGATGAAATATCCGTATAGCCTAAATATTGCTTTTAAAAATGAATAACAGAAATAACGATTACAACTAAATAAATAAAATGAAACCCATTTCCAATTTTTTAGAGGTAAAAAACAATTAAATGCTGTTATTTCTTTATTATGAGATATCAGTTCCTAGTTACGAGTAAAATAAATTAAATTTTAATTTTCAGTTCTCTGCAGTGTTTCCGGATTAACGAAAATATTTTAATTTTAGACTCAAACTGAATATTGGCTGTTCCTGTTATAGAGCAGTAGTTCCCTCTGCACTGGAAAGTAGGTCTTGATTCTTCTCTTGGATCGTTATTTTGCGAATGAAAACTTCGTCTCCAAAAATTGTAATTTTTCTAGAACGAACTAGAAGCTTTTTATCCCTAGAGGCCAGCTTTCTGTGCCGGAATTCTAGGAGATCACTGAAGTTCCGTGTTTCGAAATATATTCCAAATCCTTGCTTGGCCATTATCTGGAGAAGAGTCACAGAGCTGCAAAAATTAACCCATGTCCCAGTTCGTCAAATCTCTGTTCTTTTATGATAAGTACTTCACCGAAATGAAAAATAAAATGATTACCAATGTGATCCCGACTCATTGCTCATTAAGTTACTTTTATATACTGTCGAGTGAAATTTTACGAGAAATATGTTTCCGAAACTCATAATTAAAAAAATTATTTAATTAATATCATTGTCCATGATCTGTTGAGGAACTATACCACCTCAGCTTGCGATACAAACATAGAAATAAACCCCATATTGCGATACAATAACACCTGAATTATCAATATTTCTTTCCTAAAAACAGTCATTCATTCCCTATATGATTTCTTCTAAGAACCGTTTTCGTCGGCATACATTCAATTGAACATCTTCTTTCATTATCAATTGGAAACAGGTCGATCTCGTTGATTCGATGATTAGAGTCGTGTTGCATACTCAAAGTGGGAAGAAGACATTATCACTTCCGAGAATCCAAGAGCCAAAGTAAAAGCGAGAGGAAGAAACGGGAAGCGGTGGGAAGAAGTAAATGAGAGGAAAAGCGTAAGAATGATCGTCCTCGGATGTCTCGATCTCGCTCGGTGCAAATGCAAGGGTAGTTGCTGATAAACTGCGACTTTTGCGGGGTCTAATCAGACAATAGTATTTCCGTGAAACAATGGCTCTCTGCTTTGGTGAACAAAGGGGAAGATGTGGGCCATCTAGAGACGAGGAAATAAAGGTTAGCGTCTTAAAGGAGTCTATTCTTCCCCGAGATAAATGATCTCGTTAAAACTCGTCTCCTCTGGCTCCGCCTCCCCTCTGTATCAGCCTTCATCCATTACTGGCTAAAGTTTCAACCAATTTCTTATGCTCTGTCGAAGAGAAGGTAAAAACTGCCTCCCGTTAATGCCGTAGCTCCTTATAATGAGCCCGAAGCGAACGTTCTTCACCGCTACAACCCAAAACTTCTCAAACAAAAGAGGTTTTTCCACTTTAATGGGCTATCGATCAATAGTAAATAAGTATAATTCAGTTTTAATTGCATTGGAATGAAGTCACACT
Organism: Pyrrhosoma nymphula; assembly: GCA_963573305.1. NCBI lineage: Eukaryota > Metazoa > Arthropoda > Insecta > Odonata > Coenagrionidae > Pyrrhosoma > Pyrrhosoma nymphula. The sequence goes on along the minus strand of OY754336.1, from coordinate 24,586,014 downwards.
CCTCTCATCCTCGTAACTTAAAGAAAATTCACTACTCGGATGAAATTGTCTTTAAAATGAATTTCCTCGGGAAGCATAGATGCTACCATGTCATTGAAATACTAAGGAAGATGCATGGAATTGTTTTTGTTTCCTTTACAGCTGTCCCTGAGAACATCTGTATCTGCATCTGCTAAATTTCGTGTGTAAAGGATGAACTAGTTTCCCTTTATATCTAGTTGCGTTTGCTTCATTGAACAAAGCATTCGAAAAAAAAGATTAATTGAAACTTATAATATAGCGGGACGTCTTTGGATTCAGTGATAAATCTTTTGGAGGGATACTTTGTGGGAACATTCAACTTTTCCCATCCTAATCACAATAAAGCGTAGTAAAGTGTATTAGTGCCTTCAAAGTGCAGTTGTTTCACTCTTGATTGAGAGAGAGAGCACTCGAAAACATTCACATGGGCCCAGCAAATTCTGTGGGATGAAGCAAAAGATATTTGTTACAAATTCATACTATATATCCCTTCATCTTAAGCGGTAAAATTAATGCATAACGCATGTGATGACAATTTTTTAGTCCAACTAAATCCTTGCGCTGGCATACACATAGTTAGGTAAGTGACAATCGTTACCGTGATTTTAGGCCGACTCTGGAGAAGGAAGAAGCTTCCTTAAATTAACCTTGTCAAGAATTATGCCAAATTTTCAAAATCTGCTCAATTGGTAACAAATTCACTCTCGATAAAGAGGAATTATGTGGATAAGGATTAATGTTTAGCGACGTTGTTTAGAACTATGAGTGAAGCAATTTAATTCCAAGTGAAAGAAATTTGATATCCTATTTTCTTATAGAAAATAAGACACAAAACATCATATTTACAGCTAGTTGTTTACTTAATTACATAAGGGGTTGTAAAAATTAAGGGAATAATATTAGGAGTCTGTAATTATTCCAGTGAACACAATGGAAATAATTATTATGGAAGTGAATTTTGATGAGCATCATTTCAGTAAAAAAATTCCTACGGAAGTTATCTCAGAAGATTCATTATCAATATCGTTTGTGAAGTTTAGAAGAAAATGTTTTAGATGAGAGAAAGATTTCCAGGAAGAACTACAGTTTCGGCCAGCCAAATCAAGCAGAATCTCGCAAAATTAATGCTTTTAAATGGACAGCACCTTCTCAGTACCAGAACCATCTTGTAAAACTTACTGGTTGCTTGAAGCGATTAAAGTTAGTATGATGATAGAATGGACCCCTTTACGTTTTAAGTGTACTTGGATAAAATTGGATCTATAATTATATAGCTAGGTATTTTATTCATTTATTATATTAGAGCGGCTTTAATGCCATTTTGTTTGCCAAGAATGTAGGTCAAATCTCTTGAAAATCCAAAACAGTCTAAATAATTACCTTTGCAGCAGATATAAATTCAAGTGGTAGTTGTTTTGAAAAATGAGTTCACTTACCAAGGATCTCAAGCCTGAAGAACGACATCCAGGATATCGCTTTGATCTGGGTAAATAGGCCTTTTTTTAATAGTAAAAAAAAATAATTTCCAAGGTTACATCCATGCGTTCGAATTCATTTTACGCTCATTCCCTAAGCATATATCACGAGTAAATTTTTCAGCGTTTGAAGAAATTAATATAAATAAAAAGGTGTCTCAGACAAAGAAATTTTAATTAAAATATTTGATTAAATAATCAATTATCATTATTATGATATATTCTATATATATACCCACACACAACTAATTAATTCCAAGAAAAGTTGGAAGCTGCTAACTTAGTGAAATGTATCAGTACTCGTTGCAGTGGAGACAGCGGCGAGGTACTTAGTGTATGTGATTCGGAAGTACAATTAATGTTAGCCCGTGGAGCTTCTCACAAGGAGACATCTCGTGACTTAGCTTCGGGATCCAAACGAGGCAATTATTTTCTGAAAATATAGAGAGAATTCGGGAAAAGTGCCACGGCTTTCTTCCACACAGCCCCAGATTCGAGAAAAAAACGCTATTAAAGAATCTTCCTCCGTATAAATCCATTACAGTTCACGCCTCTCTCAGCAGAGATCGTAGCCCAGTGGTTTGAAGTACTAAGCCGGTTATCCTCATATGGTGGCTGGAGTTTGCTCACAGGTGGCGGAATTTTTTTTATTTCGAATATTTTACGGAACTACTGTAAATTGCCATACATTTACGGTAATAGCAACAATGTTTTTTTATAATTTTCAGCCTATTTGCTGGATTTATTTCTGCTGGAGACTTTCGAAGCTAATTTCAGGATTCTTGTTCAGTCGAAAAGAGGCTGACTGCTCTAGCATGTTTATACTTTTATAATACAAGGATACTTAAGTGAATAGGATGGGCATTGATTGGTCGTGGGTCTTTCTCAAGGCCGTAAACAATGAACTGATTATTACTTTTTAATTAGCAACGATGTTATTTCATTCAAATATTCTACCAGCTGATTGGTAGGTTCTTGGAAAGTCCCCATTCTGCATCCCAACCTCATAGACATTGTCTCGCTTTCCCTCCTCAGGATGGCCCGTTATTAGATCCCTCTTCAATCCTTCATATCTTCTACCTCCTCTTATTTCGTCCAGAATTCCTATCCTCTCCCTTCCCCTTCCACGCTTCCCCAGTGTTCTCCCCTCTATCACTCTCTTCAACATGCTCTCTCCTCTCAAAACCTCCTCCATCCATCTCTTCTGCCTTCTCCGAACCTCTGCCACAAACTTCCTCTTTCTTCTCCAACCATATCCAATACCTCCTCGTATGTCTTCCTCGCCATCCAGCTAACCTTCTCCATCTTTCTCCAAACCAATATCTCAAACGCCTCAAGTCTACGCGCATCCTCTCTTCGCAATGACCAAGTTTCCGACCTCCTCATTAAAGTTTTCACCAGCCTCTTCTTTACGTCTCTTCTCAGACCCACCCTCATCAATTCCCTTCTCTTTTAAAATGCTTCTTTAGCGAGCGCAATTCTGCATCTGATGTCCTTACCACTAAACCCATTCTCCTCCAAAACACTACCCAGGTACGTAAACTGCTTGACCTCCTCTATCTTCTGCCCTCCCACCCTTATATTCAGCCCCGCCTTCTTACTTCTAGAAAATCTCATTACTTTCGTTTACTTGTGATTGATCTTCATCCCATACTTTTCGCACTGCACTTCAATTGCATTCACCATTGACTGTAACTCCTTGGCCGACTGACTAACCAATTCTTGATCAACTGCAAATCTCACTGATTTTATCAGCTCCCCTCCTACCTTTATTCCCACCTTCTCCTCCCCCCCACGCCTCACTTACCATTTCTTCTGAATACACGTTAAAAATCAACGGCAATAGTAGGCACCCCTGCCGCACTCCCCTTCCTATTGTGGCCCATCCAGATTCTCCATTGGCTACCCTAACCTGCTCCGTCTGGTTTATATACAAATTCCGAATCAGACGCCTGTCCCTCCAATCGACCCCTAATTTCTTCAAAACTCCCATTAATTTCATCCATTTCACCCAAACAAATGCCATCTCGAAATCTACGAAGCATGCAAAAACATCCTGCCCATACTCTAGGTTTCTTCCTACTAGCGTCCTCATCACCGCCATAGCGTCTCGCGTTCCCATCCCTCTCCTAAATCCGAACTGATCGTCACCCAGGTATTCATTTGCCTTCTTCTCTAGCCTTCTATTTATAATTCTCAGAATTACTTTGGCCGTGTGGGATATTAAGCTTATTGTTTAATATTCTTCGCACGTTTTTGCCTTACTCTTCTTTGGTATAGGAACTAGTACAGTCTTCGCGAAGTCTTCCGGCCACACTCCATCCTCATAAATCCTACGAATAAGCGCAAAACGTTTTCCTCTTCCGTTCTTCCCCATGCTCTTTAAAAACTCTGCAGGTATGTCAACTATTCCCACCACCTTATTCCTTTTCATGTCTTGTTCAATTTCGCTATCTAGGATATTTCTATTTTCGAGTATTTCGCTATCCGATGCCATCTCTGTTGATATCGTCTTCCCATTCTATATCTAACCTATTGGGCCTTATTTCATTGCCATACAGCTCTGAACACATTCTCCTTCCACCTCTCTTGGATCTCTCTCGGTTCTACGATCACCCTTCCCGTCTTGTCTCTCATCGTTGTAATTCCCCTTCCCTTATTACCACCCGTTAGTTCCTTTACTTTCCTATATAATGCATCTGCTCTTCCATCTTTTTGGTATTTCTCTAACGAGTCCATCTATTATCTCCACCACGCCTCTCTTGCTTTCTTTTTTTCTCTTATAAGCCTGTTATTTAATTCTCGGTATTTTCTCTTACCTAGCTCTGAGTTTACGCTCTTCCAGTTCCTTCTCTCTTCCATCTCCCTTATCATTTCCTCCGTGATCCACGGTTTTCTAATTTTAGTTACACTCACTACGCCTACCGTTGCTTTCGCCGCTTCTACAATTCCATTTTTCAAACTTCCCCATTCATCCTACACTGATCTAACTCCATGATCCTCACCCATTATCTCATCCACCTTCTCTCGATACTTCTTCTTCATTGCCCCAGTTAATGCCTCCGTATTCCACGTTCGTACCCTCCGTCCCATTCTTATCTTTTTCAGTTTTACCCGACATTTCATGACTAATAAGTTGTGGTCTGTGTCTGCATCAGCTCCTGGATAAGTATTCTAGTTTTTAACAGCATTCATGTATCTGTGACGAACCATTATATAATCTATCTGGAACCTATCTGTGTCTCCCGGCTTCTTCCAAGTGTACCTACGTCGAGGATGATGTCTGAACAATGTATTTGTAATTACAGTGAAAACTGTCTATAACGGACCCTGTATACAGCGGAAACTTGTCCATAGCGGAAAATTTTCTTGCTCCCGACCTGTGACATACGAATTCCCATATAAGTGAACCTGCATTTAACGGAACCTGCTCAACGCGGCAACGGAATGATTTTTGTTCAAAGTCGTGAGTTTTTCACCTGTGTATTACGGAATTGCAATTTGTACTCGAACACACGGATTGCCATGTTAAAGTCTTCCCGGAATTGAATTTTCGACTAGGTTATTATCTAGGAATCTGTACTAGGTTATTTCTACAGCAAAACCCCACAGCTTTCTCGCCCCGATCGTTTCTCCTTCCTAGCCCGTAATCTTCCACCTCCCGCCCATCTCTTCCTTCACCAACCTCTGCGTTCCAATCCCCCATTACTACTAAGTGGTTACTCCCAGGTATCCTACCAAATATTTTCTCTAGCTCATCGTATACTCCATCTACCTCCTCCACTTTATGATTAGAGGTAGGCATATAGACCTCGATTATAACTAAATTCGTTGGATCTGCCTTTAGTTCCACGACTATTATTCTATCACTCACCTGTTCTACATACACTACTTTTCTACCTAGTTTCCTATTTATTACGAATGCAACCCCGCGCTGAATTTCATTTCCTCCACTATAAATTACTCTGTAGTCATCGCTCCAGTAGTCCCCGTCATCCTTCTATCTTACTTCACCCAGACCCATGATGTCTACACCCACCCTCTCCATTTCTTGCTTTACATTCTCTACCTTACCCGCCCTCAGCATAGTCCTAACATTCCACGTGCCTATTCTGATTGTTTCGTTCCTGCTCTTTATCTTCTTTTCCTCTGCTGCTGTTACGTCTGAGCAAGGATTTCGTGTGATGACGACCGCAGGGGCCTTGCTCTCACCGCTGCCGGGCACGACACCCGTCATGTAGGGGTCTTTGGAGCAAGCAAGCCCTTCCACCACGACAAGGTTAGAGTCCAAGAAATTCACTTAAAATTTCCCCGGAGCCGCGTCCGTGTAATGACTTCTGTAACTCTATTTCTTGTTCAATAGTGAACATGATATAGGTAAAAAAGAAATGGTAACTCTTTCCGAGGTTATGTAAAAAACGTTTGCTATGACCTTTTTGCGGAGTAACATATCATATCGAAGCGAAGCCTGTATCGTGGGGGAGAGGAAGATATTCCAGCACAAAATAATATATCACGTAATGATAACACTATTTCTTTTCCCACCTCATGTTTATTTCAATTGAAGAAATTTAACTTTTCATTTATCGCGTGGAATTGCGTACTTTTGGGTGACAAATGTCATTACTCGAGCGAGGCTCCTGGGAAATTTTGAGTACATCGTTGATAATTAAAAAGTAATAATCCGTTCATAGTTTACGGCCTTCAGAAAGACCCACGACCAATCGAATCCCATCCTATTCACGGAAGTATCCTTGTGTCTACAAAATCTAAACTTATTAGGTCTGTTAGTATGCGTGGCCTCTTTTTGGCCAATCAATAATCCCGATTATTAGCTTCGAAAGTCTCCCAAGTGGATTGATTGAAAATCCAGCAAATAGGCTGACTATTTAAAAAAATGCTGCTACTGCTGTAAATGTATGGGACTGGACAATTCAAAGTAATTCCGTAAAATATTCGAAAGAAAAAAAGTGCCGCTACCTGGGAACGAACCCCAGCCACCAAATGAGGATAACCGGCTCAGCGCCTCAACCCATTGGGCTACGACCTCTGTGGATAGGGGCTGAACTGTAAAGGATTTATACAGAGTAAGATTCTTTAATAGCGTTTTTCTCTCCAACCCGGGCATATGTTGAAGAAAGCCGAGACAAACTTTCCGCATTCTCTCTGTAGTTTCGGAAAATAATAGCCTCGTTTGGGTCCCGAACATAATTCACGCGATGTCTCAGTAGGCATGCTAAATCTAGCGATACTTGTGCTCATGAGCGATACGTGTTGCACCTGGAGTGTTTACTTCTGGTCTAAAATGGCTACCTTTGAGGCCACAGTATCACAGCGAATTAAAGTGAGGAGAAATATCGAGTTGTTGGGCATAGCTGAGAGAATTAATGTACCCGAATATAAAATAAACTTATCCACTGCCTTACAATAAATCAGAAAAATACAAGGTAAGCATTAAACTTTACCAAATTAATTTTCGTGATTCATGCTCTGCAATTAACCATAGGTTGTGTTGCATTTTTCCAACTTGTAAGTAATTCTTTTATAGGTAATTTAATTCTTAGGTAAGTAAGGCAAAGGATGCAACATATTTTCTTTTATGGGCGTCGAAAACTGAATTTCAATTTTCAGAACTTATACGTTAGGTTCAATGGAGACGAATGAGACTATTTTGTAGAAATTAAAATATTTAAATTCACATTTTAATATTAAAGCCAGTCTTTGGTACAATCAGTATGTTATTCCAAGTAGCTTGAAAATAATTAAACTTAAGCTAACACCAAACGAGCAGTTTTTCCCTACGCTTTATTCTGCATGGAACTCTTGAGTTCGAACTCGGGATATCCAGGACGTTTAACTGCAAGGAAATCATGCATTTTTTTATAGAAATGGTGCAAAAATTCTTTATTAATTCCTTAATTATTTATTTAAAAAGTTTTTTATTCAAAATGGATACACATCACTTTCACGAAGTCAAGCCTGAAACAATCAAATCTATAATATACCCGGTGGGGCAAGGGCCTAGCCACGTTGAAACACCGGTTCCCATCAGAACACCGAAGTTAAGCAACGTTGGGCCCGGACAGTGGTTGGATGGGTGACCCTCCTCCATGCCTCAACCAGGCATGGATGGAGAGATGATACTCCCTCCATACCTATACCGGCAGGCCTGAGGGGCCAGGCCAGGCCAAACCGGGCCGGTTGGAGGGAGGACATCCTCTATACCTGGTACTGGGGTGAGGCAGGGGGAGGCCAATCCTCCATACCTCTACCGAGGTGCTCTTGTCCCCTGTCTGCAAGTGGCAGACAGGCATGGGGTTGGCACAATGGACCAAGAAAGGTCTAAGTGCCCGGGCTCCTGACGAAGGCCCCCCCAATTACTATCTATCTATCTAATATACCCGGTTGTCTCAACGGAAATGCAGGTACGAAATTTATTCGAAGAAATTGTATGGTGTGGAAATTTAAGAGACAACTCTTTTTAATTCAGAGAATCTGCGCAGATGTCAATTGCGGCCGTGATTAAAACAGGACTGTTTTTGCGTGCGGTAGCAAATTTATCTCTAAGCTAAAGTTATCTAGAGCCTAAGGCGGCCAAAAGAGCGATAAATCGCACTTCTGTTTAAGGTGTATAATTATTTCGGAAAATTATTCAAAGAAAAATTTCACTTATTTGGAAAACTACGATACCTTAATGCTTTTAAATATTAAGACTGAGCAGTTTGCCAGTCACTTAAGAGGAACGCCAAAAGAATGCTTAGATAACAGCGGGCTTAGGAATTGGTTTACGGGGTCTGGAAATAAAAAGGTAGTCCTTATTCTTTATAACAACAGAAAATTTCTTTTAAAAAGCTTAAATTGTCGTTTCTGCCTACCAATGCAACATCAATACCTACTTCATAGGAAAGAAAAGAAATTAGAAAACTTTGCACTGTAGAAAATAATTTGTTTGCTGTCTAGATTCCATCAAATGAAATTTACGTACATCGTTGTGTGACTGAATTGTTGAACATTCAACAAATGGTATAGTTTACGGTTGATATCTGGCAAGAAAGTAGCAGTAAAACGATTCATACCGGATTTTCTCAGTGGTGTTAAAAATTGAAACGAAAAATGTTGGAGTTGATAGGAAATGAATTTACAGGTTATCTGGGAAGCAGTATCACCAGCGATGGAAGATGCAAGACGGACATTGTGAGCATCATAGCCCAAGCAAGGACATTCTACCAGAATCTGTAATCTGGCAACACAAGCGAGGAAGTTAGGAAGCACTACATATGAAAATACATATGTATTTCGAGCATGTTCATCTATGGCAGTAAATCCTGGAAATAACAGTTCAAGGAGATTGGAAGCATGTGGTGTTACAGAAGAATGATGAAGATTAAATGAAAGGAGAGAATCACTAACAAAGAAGTCATACGAAGAGCTGTAGAGAGGAATAAGTATAGTGAACACTGCCCAAATATGGAGAGATAAAATTATTGGACACATTTTGTGATAAAACAGCCTAATGAAAACCACATTAGATAGAAAATGAATGGAAAGAATTATAGATTAAGACTAAGAATGTAGTGCACCAAGCAACTCATGAAGGATGTTAGAGTAAATAATTATGTAGAAATGAAGCGGTTGGCAGAGAGGACAGCTGCTGCAAACCAATCATCTGATTGATGACTATTAATGAAACAAAAGTTTGAATATCTGAATCATAAACTTAACCATATTAATCATTTTTCTTAGAAAAAAGCATAATTTGAAATTTTCTTCGGCTATTAACGAGTATGTAGTGTAAGCGTGTTCAATTTATCATTCATCGATTATTTATGCATGACGGCCGAAATATTTATGGCTGGAGACTGGAGAGCAGCAATAACTGTCAGTGGGTCTGGATGCGGCGAAAATTTGATTTTGTTAACTAATTCCCATCTCGAATTCAATTCTATTTGTATGTTAAGTGGAATAATTATGTCATAATCCAGAAAAATAGCGGGGTATTCCGAAGATAATACTCATTATTTCACTAACGATCATTAAACAGTGAATATATTAAAATTCTAATAATACAATTAAGTGGCAAAGGCACTGGAGTCCTTAATGCTGCGCGAAAATGTTCATGTATAACTTTGCCTAAGTTTTTTTAGGAAAGAAATGCAGATGCATGATGTCCCCTCATCTTCCCCCATCCCTCCGCCTCCTCCCCTCTTATTTCAACCTTCTCCCTCTCCTCAGGCGTCTTCGCCCCTCAATTCGCATGTTTTTCTGTGTATTTTGTGTCTCTCCGGTGTCATCGCCCTAATTTTCTTCTCGTGAGGAGTTTTGAGGACCCCCGCCCCGCTCACTGCTTCCTTCCGCCTCAACAGAACTCAAACCGATCGTCACGCAACGCCCTCTTCCCCCCTCTCTCTCTCTTCGTTCCTCTCCTTATTTATCACCGTTTCGCTTTCTCTCTCCTTCTCCCATTGCTCCTCCTCCTATTATGCTAAACCCCCCCCACATAAAATCTAATTAAACGACTCATTTTCACTCCTTCTATTCCCCGCTATTCCTATAAAAATCCTTGTCCCGCTAAATTGCAATGATTACTATCGACATGATAACAGAGTGTACTCTCTTCCCTTCTCTAGTTAATTGGTAAAGGCCTCGATGTGGTATGTCGTCTTGTAAAGCGGCTAGAACGCCACGAAATAACCAAGATTGTCGAATCCCAAATATGAAGAGACAGTAGCTTCCTTGACTGCGTTCTTCATTTTTACTTCTTAGAATTTTTTTTGTTTTTGTATAAATGGTGGTTTATGTCGGTCTTGCATTCTAAAAGTATGAAAGACGATTAATTATACCATGAAGAAAATTTGAAGGGGTAAAATATTTCAATGTTGGTCTCCATGCTTTTGCCGTCTCTTTATAATTTTCCACGCACAATCTAACGCTCCCTCTCTTCCTCTCCATTCCATCCACCTCTCACGCCCTCCTCCTCGTTAAGGTGGCTGGAGCGGTAATCGTGAGTCGTTGAAGGAACATTCTAATAACTTTTCAAGCAAGTCGAAAAAAATATTCTTAGACCACATTTCACTCAAGTGCACCTGTTTATACGTTGGAAGTCATCATAAATGCAGTAATTTATAAGATGCAAGAGATATTTCAATTTTTCGCCTTAATTAAAGCATTGTTTTGACTTGGAGTTTTGGCGCGAAATTCGAAATTTCCGGGAAAATCATATATAAATACGCTTTTCTTACTCGGCATGATACCTTGATATTTGTTAGCAGCTATCATAATAATATGACACGTAGTATTTCGCATTTAGGAGAAAATCTGTACATAAGTAATCGAATTATTTCAAAATATATGTCGTGTACCATAAGAGTACTTGTTAAAATATCATTGAATTGCCTGGAAACAAAATCGGTAGCATGCAGTTTTTTCACTTTTATCGATAGATATTACTAATAAGGACACGCATGCAAAGTTTCACGCAAATCTGTACATAAACAAAAATCGCTCCAGCCACCTTAAGCTGCTTCCTCTCCCACTACCTCCAATCCTCGGTTCCATTCTCCCACGGTACCTCTGTGGAAGGATTTTTGAGTGTTGCTCGTTGACGTTTTTTCGATATTTCCGTGGTTAAGGTATTGTTTGCGATCTTTCGAAGTCTCCGCCCCAGATCCATCCGTCCTCCGTCCATTTTTATTTTTTTCATATTTTTCGGCGAGATTTCTTTACAAGCGGTTATTAGCCGTGAGGCGAAAGACACGCACGCGAAGTGGCCAGTGGGATTTCGGCGAACGCCGGATGACTCCCTAATTATGGAAAAGTCTCGGGTTGTTGGAAACAAGGCGTACTCAAGTTTTTATGCGATAATTCACCAGTTAGAGGACTGGTCGTTAAGCAATTAAAAGTGAAAAAAATATATGTGCATGGTATTCTCCGCTATAAAATATTTCTGCCCCTCTGGGCATTCCCATTGATAAGGATTCTCCTGGTTTTTTTTAAACTTTTATCGTTGGAACTATTTTAGTGCTAAAATAAAAATGGCAAGTGACGGCGACAACTGATCGGTTACTTTGCGAGTATTATTTTGTGCAAGTGTTAAAGCCCTTGGCTGTTATTTGTTCAATGTTAAGTTGTTTTACTCAGCATTTGCCCCCAAATGTTTCAAAGCACTAAATTTATTAAAATATTTCCACAAATTTATAAAAATATCTTCCAATTAAAATCAATGGAAAGGATAAATGGTGCTTTTCAATACGTTCAGTGGCTTTGAGTGATATAATTCTAGAATCTTATATCAAATTTACTTCAGCACTCACAAATAACTAAAGGAAACAATAATTCTATCGTTCTTCTTGAGTTAAGAGTGATCTACTGCCTAGTCCAGATTTTTATAACACCCATTACAGAGAAATCAATTTTCCTTGATTTTTTTATCTGGCGTTAACACCCCCGAAATCTCTATCAAAAGATGTCAAAGTTAAATTGTGTCTAGTGATAAGTGTAGCTTTCCCGTTCAATACAACAACATTCTATGCTGATAGATGTGGTTAATCGTTGCATCTAAAAATATACAGAATCGATTGGTGGGTACAATAGAAGTACCGCTTACCGAAAACTGTAGAATAGTCGAGCGAAATAGGTAAGTATTACTGTTTATAAATACTATGATGAATAAATTATGTAATATTCATTGCAAGATATGGAGCCAGTAGAAATATTATCGGTGACTAGTCATTTTTTATGCTCCTCATTATTCTTCAATTCATTGTGTCTTAAGTAGATACATACTTAGGGTGGATTCATGTACCCACAGTGCTCAAATATTTTATTATTTTTGGCTTCCTGCAAGAAAAACATTTATTTACCATTAAACATCTTCCAATGAATCAGCCGGAAAAAGTAATGAATTTTGACCAAATCCATTGAATTATCGTGACATAAATTCGAATTCGTCGAGATTGAAGTTCAATTTAAACGTTCAATTAAAATATTGATATCATATAACTACATATATCAGTAATAGAGAAATATTTATTCAGAATAAAATGTGAGGAATGTTTTTTTCTGTACAGGTTATTAAAATATATCACGGTAGCGCATTCTCAGATATTCAACCCTAATCGGAGTTCCAATGAGCACATATAATTTCATACGTTTTTATTTGCTATGCATGGTCAACTGCATCAACTGCATGGTCCTGCTATAACCGGTTTCATTACCTATTGAAAAAGATGCAAGAAGATTAAGTGTTTTTTTACGAAATTTCTCAAAAATTTAGACAATGAAATGAGTAAAAGAGAAAAGAAGTAGGAAAGAGTAAAAAGAATTTATTTTGTTATTACAAATAATACATTGAAATGCGTGGTTACACCAGAATTAACTAAAAATTAAGTAAAATAAATAAGCGGTTCCTTCCCTTAAGACAGGGAACGAATGCCTTTGAGAGATAATCGTGCTCCTGGGGAGGATTAATAATCTAAAGACATTCAGAGCTATTCAAAAAAAATATTACATCCGTGCATTACATACCCGCCTCCACGGTCACTACACCCCACGAAGATGTTAGCCGCAAATGCAGTCATTCATATACCTGTACTATCTATCAAATCTTACTCTTCTCTCGCTTGCCACCGGTTTGACGTTAGGGAGCGCGGTTAGCGCTGGACGAAGAAAAAAACACAATCCCTAGCGCGGGGAATAAATCTCCTCCCGTCAGCCGTCTGTAACACCCACCGCGAAGGGCGAGTGTGTTTTGTTTTCCCCCTCCCTCCCTCCCGGGTCTCCACAAGGGAACCCGCCAGAAATTTACGCTCCGCCTCCCCCGCCCCCAAAAACTTTCGTTCATTCTCTTTGGCCCCGCACACAACGTATTCTCTTTTCCCCCCCACACCCACTCCCACACCCCCCCCTTGGCAACGGCTCACCATTCCAAACTAACCTTCCCAATGGCCGTGTACGTCGTTACAAAACGTCTATCAGCATCATTTCTCCCTCCGCTATCACATGAGGATGAACTACGCTTTTAACTCCATGCACTCGAGTCGCTTTTACGGTCCGGTTGGTTCACCGTTAGAAAAACATCCCACACAGTTGATTCAGTGCCGTGTCTATCTAGTCGAGGGTGTAGGTCTTCTGTGAAATTGTATTTTATCACTACTTGGTTCATGTACTAAATTTTCAGTGGCGGAATCGAAAAATAAAGCAACGGTCACATCCATTTGCAAAGAGTTGCATTAAGCACAACATTGGGCAGTATCAACGCATATATATCATCAATGTTTCATTGATTTAAATCCAATACTCGCAAATAAATAGTGCAAAAACAATATGGATAGTATGTCGGTTTCGGTTAATTTTATTACTTGAGGAGACCATTGAAAACAGAGGTTCTTTGCGCCATAAGCAATATCTATGTAGGAATGGTATCTTTGGGACGGTAGGCGAAGAGTGACATTGAGGAGAATTGAGGTATTGTTGAGTGGAACTCGGCGTTTGCATTCATATTCTTTCAATGGAATGTGCCAATGGGGACACCACTTTTACGTCCCACCCGAGGAATTGGATTATTTCGGTAGAAATGTACCCATGCAAGGATCAAATAGGAACCCATAAAATGAAAATCCACTGAAAAACCCGACACTACCGGCGATTCAGGGCTTCAAAAGCTCTACCATGGTGGTATTAAAGGGCTTGGATACTTAAAACTGCATTTTATATCATTATTTCCCCACATTTGGATATTTATGGGAACGCTAAACACAAATTAGAAGGCTTTTTGAATAATATAAAATTCTGTTTGCTCGGATTGTTGCTTGGGATTTGTTCAACAAAGACAAGAAAGTATTTCTAAATAATCTGCTATCATACATATGCCTGCCAAGATCTTAGATCTAGTAACGAGAATTAGGCACAAGATAGCCTGAGTTAGTAAATTCAAATTTTGCTCTAAATGAAGGCAAACTGAAAAGTCAACCTTCGCGGAGCAAAGGCTAGGATTAAGGCCCATTCCATATATATCAACGGAGCTAAAATATTTTACCGCTCTAATGAATATGGTGATAGTATAAATGCTTTTGTCCAAAGATAAGCGAAAATATTGTTGCTAAAAGAGAAAGCCGATGCGTACTAGTTATTAATATCTGTTTTTGGATTATCTAAAAAAAAAGTTTTTCACTTTTGTCTTATGTTTCGGGGTATAAGTTCTTTGTCTTGTTTAAAACTATTTTTTTTAGTTCGCATGTGGCAAAGTTTGAAAGGTTTTCATTTACAGGTCTCCTTTGTCAAATACATACGCACCCAATATATCTCCATATTTCAATGTATGCATAAATATGGTATCTTACTGTATAATACTTCTGGAGAAATAAATTTCAATATTTCAATAATTTCAATATCAGAATCCACCGATCTCAGAGTATACTGAAATGAGCCTAGAAAATAAAGAATGTATGATTAATAAATAATAAAAAAGACACTGATTACAAATGGCCAACCGACTATGGAAACATAAACCAAACTAATAAGGTACAAAGTAAACCAAAAGAAAGAGAAAAGGTCGCCATCGAATCAGAGGCCACCTTGATGGTGGTGGAAGAGAGTTATAAATCGGAAAATCTTTGACTCGGCTCTCAGTTTCGCCTTGAGGACGGGGAGACCGTTGAGACCGTTGAGGACGTTGGATATGGAAAGCGTGATCAATGCCACAGCCGAGAGAACTTCGCTTACGGTCCTTTAATGCAAACTGACGTTTCTAAAACAGTATAATAAATGAGGCAGAAGAGACGGACTGATCACTTGAGTGCATTGCTTAGCGACGGCATAACAATAGCGCGTGCTCTGGAGTACCTACCACTTACTTCTCACACCCCAGAGTAATAAATATGTAGTAGGTACTCGCTCACTTCAATACATTTTTCGGACAACGTTTTGGAGGTACTCCACTACCACTACTGATCTTCCGTCGGAGGCGGCTCCTGTAACCCCCCCTTCCGACATTCCCATCTCACCCCCTTCGACCCAGTCGCCTATCTGCCCCCCTCCCGGACCCCCGACTCGCCCCACATCCGCCTCTCTGGCCCTTCGCCCCGCTCCCGTCGTTACTACGGGAAGCGCTCTGGAGAGCGCGATAGCCGCAGCGGGGCCAAGGGTATTCCTCCCGTGCCTCCGCCGCGGGGGACTGCCGGGGCGGGGGATGAAGTAGGAGGGGGCGTTACATGTCCGTTCTCCTCTTCCCCCCCAAGGGATGAAGGGTTTGGAAATTTTATTTATTATTCCTGCTGGTAAAGGGCCTTCATGTGTACCATGCCAAGTTTTTAACGTTCAAAAAAATAAATCTCCGTTTAGACGGCGCAGGAGATGCCTTCAGTAAATAAATAAGTAAATAAATATTCATGTCTGTGTTCGTGCGTGTGTGTGCTTGTCCGCCTTGTGTGTGTGCGCCTTGTTTATTTACTCAAGAGGGAGAGAGAGAGACATCTACCGATTGACTTTAGGTGTGCTTTTGAGTGGAGATCACCGCATGAAAGTTATATAATACGTGCGCTGTTCTTCTGTGGCAGTTGAATGAAAGTATTCCATTTTGTCGTCGCGGCAAGAGCGCTTGGAAATAGGGGTGATTCCAGCATTTAAAATATTCATCATTTCACTAGTCCCTCTTTGTTCTGTTTTGTTTCTGGGTATGCCCTTGGTTAAAACGGTTTGCTTGGATACCACAAGGCTCAATTTACTAAATGAATACAGAAGAAATGTTAATAGAGCGACAAACGTTATGCATGAACTAAATTTAATGTCAATCTGCTATAATTAGATCGTTCAATAGCTTTAGCTATTACCTCAAAGTTTTAGTAATGTGCCATTACTAGTTCTAATAAATCATCAGAAAAACGGATTTACTATCGTGATTTTTCCTCTTAGTGGACACCCGTGGACACCTAAGTGTAAAAACGGTAATAAATAAATGGTATCTTTTTTCAATTAAGCACATAGAACCATTTGGCTTAGGAGTTGAAAGGAGTTGACTTTAGGTGTGCTTTTGAGTGGAGATCATCCCATGAAAGTTATATAATACGTCCGCTGCTCTTCTGTGGCAGTTGAATGAAAGTATTCCATTTTGTCGTAGCGGCAAGAGTTCAAGATAATCATTTTAGTCTCTATGTTAATTGGCGTAGAGAAATAGGTACGTAAATCCATGAGCTAGGCATTCCGCTGAATTTTAAACTTTAAAAAGTTGTACCTGTAGACTTTAAACTTTGAAAATATTGTAAATTTAAATATTACTATTTTTGTAAATTTAACGCGAATATTCCTGTATTTTTTTCCTAATATATATCAATAGAATAACGTATATAAAAGAGAATAATGGATTCGACTTTTCCTAAAGCAAAATTTTAATTCTTGTTTTCGCGGAATAACTGCATACAAATTTTTATCTCTTATAATTTTCTGTCTTTGTATTTGTTCTCCTGCTACAATATTCAAAATTATATTCTAAATATCACGGGTCACGTCCTTTTACGGGAGGATAGTTCTTTTAATCGGAGCATATGCAATGCACTTTTCTCCAAGCATTGAAGAAGTATTCTCTGGGCTAGTTCAGCGTATATACAGAAAACACTTATACACCCCCACTGCAAAGAAATCAAATCTTCTGAGAATTCAGCTCTTAAAACAACTAGTCTGGCGGAGAGAAAATGGACGTCGAAGTGTACCTACTGGAGGGTTTTGCTGAGTTAGAGAAATAGTCACTCAAAGGACCAGTAAAATGATATGTTTACGATATAGTAAAGGCTTTCTTTTCTACAAACAGTGACATCAAAACGAATAACTAATTTACCATTTCTATAATGCTTTATCATTTAAATTTAATTGATTACTTTTAATGTATTTACATTAAATTTGATTGATTGACAAATAGTTTACTTTGAGTGTGATTATTTTCTTGTTCTGACCAGGTCTGTCGGAGTTGTTGTTATTGCATAATCATGCTTCAAAGGAAATCTTATCAAATAAAGCTTAACTTATCTATCTTTTCTTAAATTTAAGAATCTTTTCTATTTATCGTTCAGTTCAGTCAACACAGTGAGTGATAATATAAAAGTTAATTAACGAAAAATCTATATTAACTTTATCTAGGGTAACTTTTTGTTATATCATTGTAATATTAAAATAATTTTACCTATACAAATAACTTTTTTTCATTTAATAACATACACGATCCGGTTTTCAATGAGTAGTAATCAGCAGGTGTTTGTATTTATGTTTGTACGAAACATTAATTATCTTTAGTGAGAGCCACTGATAAGGATGACTCACCATGATCACTCCACCCGATTTAGAGTTGTTAGCTCTCCTCCACCCACCGGAAGGGGAAGAGTAATGAAAATACGCAACGTCAGATCGGAGACGACCCGACTCTTGTGGCATTTGCTTCTCGGCAATCACGGGATCAATTC
The DNA here is from genome assembly GCA_963573305.1 of Pyrrhosoma nymphula. Classification (NCBI taxonomy): domain Eukaryota; kingdom Metazoa; phylum Arthropoda; class Insecta; order Odonata; family Coenagrionidae; genus Pyrrhosoma; species Pyrrhosoma nymphula. The sequence goes on along the minus strand of OY754336.1, from coordinate 24,568,073 downwards.
CGCCCTAAATCAAGAAAGGTTGTTTTATCCGTTGGACTCGGCAACTTGAGTCAGAGTGATTGACTGCCCCCTATCCATGAGGAGATAAAGATGTTAAACATCAAGCATCAATTGGAACTCAATGGAGGCTGATATGGTAGTTTTTCTAACACAGGTGATCATCTTACAATTAACGTCATGTCATTGATTACTTTCCGGCCACTTACGAAGGCTTGTCATCTCAAGACACAGCCCGATCTTGATTCGTCAGCTTTCGAGCCGGTGTGGGTGGGAGGGAAAGAGAAGACCTTGGGATTACACGGAGATAAGGATTGGTAGAACGTTAATCGACTATTACATCTCCAGTTCCGCCCATTTTAAAAAGTTTACTCTTAGGTTCGCATCTTTTCATAAGGAGATATGAGCAACTTCCCGAAGTCATATCAAACGCTCCTTTATAAAAAACTTGGAACTCCATCTTTTTTTCGGAATTTTCTAATCCTAGTTTCTTATTTTTCTCCCACTCAAGTATTCATCCTCTGAGCAGTTTTATTCCTTCGGACGCTATATTATCCACAGAACAATTCTCTTTTATTGCTCACCCTCGTGAGCAATGGAAAACCTTTCTAGAAACATAGGCAGCCCAAATGAGGCATGATTTTTTTTAATATTTGTTACAGTAGACCACAGAAAAACTAGTAAAGAAATTATTCGATGTACCTAGCAATATTCACAAGGTACAAGGTTGTAAAATCCTTCTACGTGACCGTAAATTTGGAATAAATGTCCTGAAAATCTCATTAGTAATTGGCTTATCCTTTGATTCTTATCTCAGAAGGCCTGTCAAACCATATTATTCGGGGATATAAGCTTTTCGCCTTAAAGAGTGCAGCTCGCGTATTCACAATGTCTTGATCTTATGTTTGGGCTTATGAAATAATACACATGGCCAACCAAGATTGTTAGCTGGGGTCAGCGAAAGTGGAATTTAAACTAAGCCTTGCCTTCAAACAGTCTTCAGTTATTGGAGCAGCTTTCGGGCGTTCCTTCGCGTGATGACTATTGTACTGACAACACGCGGAGGAACGCCTAAAAGCTGCTCCAATAATCATACCACGCGGAAAATTTCGTACCAATGCCTTCAGTTATCCTTGCCAGCCGAAATGTAGCTGGTCGAAAAAGGCTATGGAACTGCGTTACAGCTTCATGCATAACTTTGTGGAAACGCGACACATGACATAATTTGTCGCTTTGTACATTTCACACTTTTTTATTTTGACCAACCATGGTTTCAACATACAATGTCATTTTTAAGGTGCATATCTCTTATTTCAGCGTCCATATGTAATTAAACCGGGCGTGGTGGGGGGGAAGTGAAATAGAGAGGAAGGGGAAAGGAGGGTTCGTTTAGGAGGGAAGGAGGGAAGGAGGTTTAGGAGGGAAGGAGGAGGGAAGTGGAGGTCATTCTATGCTTTGGGGAGGTTGGTGTTTCAAGGAATTCTTAATGCCGTGCTTTGGTTTGAAACCCGAATACTTTCTTAACAAAGTATTTAGTTTAGTGGATAATTTATGACAGGGCGCCGTGACATGCGGCACCACGAATAGGGAAATCAAACTCACAAAATTGGCCTTTTGTAATCCTGTGACAACAAGTAAAAGTTTATTTAATGCCTACTAAAAATAAATTTGATCATCTTGATAAGAGTGGAGTCTATGCTTTAAATTGTAACTCATGCAATATTAGGTACGTTGGCCAAACTGGTCGCAAATTTGTTACTAGAATTAAGGAACATAAAAAGTGTTTCATAACCAGAGATGTTTCTTCCAGGTTTGCTAACCATCTACTGAAGCGTGACAATTCAAGTAACTTTGAACCAAAAATTTTACATATACAGGGTAAAGGTAAAAAGTTGGATTTTTTAGAGCAGTATGAGACAATTTATGCTAGAAAAATGATTATCTTGTTAACGATCTTACTTTTGACTATCATTCACCATTGATGTCAATAACATTTAAGTTTGTCACCCGATAAGTTTACGTGATAATATCCTTGTCATGGTGTATGTTTCTTCTCTTCCCCCCCTCCAGTCATTCACCTCTTGAAACACCAACCTTCCCAAAGCATAGAATGACCTCCACTTTCCTCCCAACCAACCCCCCACCCCCTCCTTCCCCTTACCCTCTATTTCACTTCCCCTCACCCACCCCCGGTTTGAGTGTATATGGACACTGAAATAAGAGATATGTACCTTAAAAATGACGTTGTATGTCGAAACCATGGTCGGTAAAAATAAAAGAGTATTGAATGATCAAAGCGAAAAATTACATCTATGGAATAAGGATGCGTGCGAGAAGGTCCAAAGGAGACCAACAGTCATCATAGACTCTTCTGAAACCAAGTTCCCATCTGTGTATTTCCATCCAAGTAAAACATCTCTACGTAATTTCGAAAATTAATAGCGGAAAACTGGTTATTTCATTATATGTACGTCAAGAATACGATATACTCAAGATTGATTACTTTTTACCTAATACTTAGCTTATTAATTGGTCATGAAGGTTAAGCAATTGGGGCGTATAAGGAACCAGCTCGTAGGGAGACATTCAAACGATAGGTTAAAAATAGGTAAAAATACTAAAAATATTTTTCACATATTTTCTGAGCTCTTATCTCACGATGACTAGATCAAGATATTACGGATGCATTCCTAATATAGTTCTTATCACTTTCAACGCGGCGGTAATTTTTTTATTTTTTGCCGGTGACTGAATTCTTTTTTTTTTCGTTATTAGTTTAATTCATATTCATTCAATAATTGATTGTTAAAAAATTGGGAAAAAAATATTTATTGCAAAATGGCAATTTTAAATTTTGACGTCGATCGACTACGTCTCGTTTTCCGTCTCGTTTTTGAGATGAGACCCGAGATGTGACTAAGTCTTAAGTCTCGCGGAAACACTAACATTTGGTCACATTCAAAATTTTTCAGTGATAAAACAAATACCTGTTGGCGTAATTTATTGTATAAACCACGTAGAAATAGCATGTGATCAAATAAGAACTAAGACGATGCAATTTTCCACAGATTTTTAATCGATCCAGGTTTCGATGCTCTGCATCGTCATCAGGTCTTGCATTGAAAATTTGCATCGTCTTAGTTCTTATTATGTTCATATTCCACCACATTTTGCCTGATTCCTCCCTTTTTATGTGATAAAATGTTTTCAATATATCCAAAGCTTACGAAGTCAACTCCTATATTTTCCGTAGAAATCAGTTTTACAAATTTCGGCTTTCCAGTTGCTAAATTGCCAAGTTTCTACTGGGCGCAGAAATTACGAAAGAGTAGCAAAAAGATTTTCATGTAAGACATTTCTGAAGTCACCTTCATAATTCGTAAAAGAGGTGACTAGATGATTGCTACATATGAAATCAGCACTCAGCTTATTTATACACCAGTTTCCTATGACTATTTTCTTGGAATAGCAAAAACATGACCAATTAATTAAAATGGCTAGCTCATGCTGGCATGTACAAATGCAATTAAATCTTTGGTCCTTAAAGGAATCATAAAAAAGCAGGTTCTGCAGAAAAACGTACCCGAACTTTTTCTTCCGAACCGATTCACAGTTTACAAGAAACGTCGTTTAGTAATGAATGCATCTCAAAATCAACAACTGAATTAGAGATAAAAAGTAATTCTTCTCCAGCAGGGCTTCATTTGGTCCTTTTTTAGTTTAAGGTTACCAAAGAGTCTAAAAACTATAAAAGTTTCAAAGTATTCCAAAATAAAATAAACACTCGCCCATCTCATTGTTGCTTCCTTGTGAATATTCTGCATTGAAACTCACGAAGTAATTTATTCATATAGTTATTACTTTATGTGCCATTGAATTCCTCCCTGGAATCATTGCGTTCAATATCAATTAGTGTCAAATTCACAGGGATTTTACGGCTTAAATCCTTAGCACAATAGTCGGTGGGGTGGTTGTCGTGGACTAAGTCATGGGTTGAGTTGTTGTCAGGACTAGAATGATTAAATAGGAAAGAGATAATCCAGGGAGAAAAAACTTTCGTCTTCTAATAAATTGTGCTACCATACACATTTGATGTAATTCCATGGAAAATTGTATCGTTATGACCGTATCGTATGTACTTTTCACCCATCAAGGCGTCATTTATATTTTCAATCACTTCCACCTTACTTATACGAGAGGCAACGTATTTACCAATGAGAAAGGGGAGCATGAATCTCAAAGTAGAATCCTCAGATATATATTTTTTACTCCAAACTCACTTGCGCCTCACCATGTTTTGCTGAGTCAATTGTGTTTATAGTTTTCTTAATTAGATTTGTTCCAATCTTTCATCTAAGTCTCTCTCTCAACAATGCTTCGTGTTGTCCTCTAGATATTTACATCCCTGGTTGTCACCATGGCCTGTTCATGACATACCTAAATCTAAATATACAATATCTTCCCCTTCTATATTTTTTAACAAAACAATAAATGAAACAATCCAGCACAAGTACGACAGACCAAGCACAAATACAGCATCTTCCCATTTTACATCTTTTTTAAAAACAATGAATAAAACAATCTATCACAAATATAGCTTACGTTTCACATTTGTTTGGCATTTTGTGAAAGGTATTTCTCCTATCGGCCCCATCATTTGTACCAATCCCGGGAATCGTTTTCCGTGATTGCCCATCCCTCGCAATTACAGTCAAGATTCATCATTCCCTCGGCCACAATATTGACGTCATTACATTCGACGGCAGTGGGCGTGGAAAGGTCTTGCTTTATGCCTTCAGTCCGCCGCGAGGTAACGCATCCACGCTACCTCACCTTCTTCTCTCTAAACCAATTAGTCTAAATCAATATCTCACCGCGTTCATCGGAGAAAGATTTGCGGCTCCAATCGACACCGGTTCCTCTCACAGGGAGGTAGAGAAGAGGGAAAGGAGGAGGACTGGCGATGACGGAATATAGAGGTAGTACCACCTCTCTCCCAAGAGGTGACTCTTATATAGAGGTTTCCTCTCCCACATGTATTCAATGGGTGCTCCCATGTTCCTTCGTTCGCGCGGGGATCGGGAGGTCAAGAGGAAAAATAGGACGGAGTCGATCTTTTTCCGATGATAGCGGGTGGTAGGGATATTGGAAAGGGATATTGGGGTTCCGCGAGAAGGAGAAGGGCACAATCACGACCCCCGAGATCTCGGGGGTCGTGGCACAATCCCTTGAGGTCGGAGGTCGAAATGAAAGTATGGCGCGTGTGTTGTGCGAACGCTTTAAGAATGTGAGCGTACGTGTGGGGCCGCATGTGGTCTCCAGCCTTGGGAGGTAGGGTTTCAAAAGACCTCACTGTCGTTCCGCTGGAGACAGGACAACGGAGGATTTATTTCAGTACACAACTCCGTAGAGAAGACCATGATTACTTTTTCATGCCTTAAGTATCAATTTTCTGATCGAAGAGTGCTCGCTTTCTTAATTCAATATTGTCTCCATCCAGCCAAACCTGATATTTAGATAACGGGTACCACAGCTATAACGGGTGCCACAGGAAAAAATGCACTATAGAACTATATTTACAGGACTATTAATTCCCATACTCCAGTGTAGCGATTTCTGGCTCAGAGTATCATTGAAGCACAAAAACGAAATAATACAGCGGATTTCAGAACATCGAGGTGGAAGTGAATGATGATGGTGAAATGGATGGATAGGTTCAAAATCAAAGAAGTACACAGGAATACAAAAGGAAATAACAACATGGATCACTAAATCAGTAAGACATGGTCCATATGGATGAGCCACCCTTTGAGATTTTTTCTCGGATTTATGAGCGATGAAAGGGTTGTGTTTAAAAGTGCACTCATCTTTCTCGACAAAAATATTTGGCGCTTTGCAATATCTATAACTACGGCTGTTCGTCATCAATGGAGAATGGCTTCTTTTCTGTCAATAAATCGTATTAGGTTCAAAAACAGAGCGGAAGCGTGATACATAAAGCAAAGCATTAGCAAGTTTCTATATCACAAAGCTATAGCTTCTATGTTTTTTAGCTTTGTATCTGACTTATTTACCCTCCTTTATTTGTTCTCGAACTTACACATTTTAACTTATGGAAACTTTGAGTATTTTTTGTTATCATATACAAATGGCTTGAACTTTCACTGTACTATCCGTCAGAACTATTGTTTTAGGAATAGTTTATATCCAGTAGGATTTTAACTTCCAGAAACTTGAAACATCTTTGATTTGCAGACTATTAGAGGACGCAGGATTCTCCCATTCCTTCTGTAAGGACTATAGTGTAAGGAATAGGAATGAGTTCTCCACAAAAGGTTTAGGACATTCTAAAAATATTAAAATGCTTGGAATTTAGAACATTAGAACTGTAATTCTTCGGTGTCACGATATCAAATATAAATTTTTGCTTTAACCTCACAAGATAGCGGGGTGTGTGAAGTCCCGGATTGCTGCAATGCAATCTTCTTCGCACGCACCCGCATGCATTATCTCTCCCTATCGAACCCCTTCTCAAAGGCGAGCGCTCACTCTCCATCTTCGCCACCCTCGATCACACCCTCACCCTCTCCTCAAATCGCTCCCTCGACCCAAAGGCACCCTCCGAGACGACTCATATATTTACTGCCCTTTCAGTTTTCGGCAGCGCTTGATGCATGGCACACGCGGCACGCCTAGAGCGGTGCTGAAAATCTCTTTCCGGTTCGCTCACGCCCTTGTCTTAATCAAAAACTTTTGGTGGTACAAGGATGGAGGGAAGACGGAAAGAATAAGGGGAGTGTTTGTGTTGTTGCTGCGGTAGTTTATTTGCGGGTGAAAATAAATCCACCGTAGAGATCTCATTTATTGCCTCCAGCAAGTTTCGTAGTTGTGGATCTTTATGGCGTTGAATAATGGCCTACGTGTCCTGCTATTGATGAACACATTAAACTGTCAGTTAAAAATATTTCTCTTTCTGGCAAGAGCGTCTTGGCTCTAGAGATATAAGAGGGAAAGAGAGCCACATACCTCATTATATGTATGCTCCATTGAAAATAAATATACTTAAGCATGCGTAAGAATATTTGTGCCACATGAAACTAAATCTAATTACGTTATGTATGATCTGGTGCTTTTCCGGCGTAGTTGATGAATTAATTCTTCTCGGGTTTCCAACAGACTCTCCATGGTGGCCGACGTTTCGATGCCTGACTCGTGAAGTTTTCGTCTTCTAACCGGATTTCTATTGCTTCCTTAACCTGGTGATCCCAATAGCCACGTGAGCGGACCACTATCCTAGCTTCTTCAAAGTGGATGGATTGGCTGTTGGATAAGCAATGTTGGGTAGTTGCTGATTTGCTTTCTTTCCCCAGTCTCATGTGCCGTTTGTGCTCTTTCCGCCTTGTTTACACCGAGCGTGCGTTTCACAGTAGATAATAGGCCATCATGAACAGTCTGACCCGGTTAGAAACCCGAGAAGAGTTCCTTCCAGAAAAATTCGTTTATTTAGAGAGTATTTAATTACTGGAAATATCTGAGAAACAATTGTGTATCATGAATACTAGTCCGAGTACCAGGATGTTTGTTATACAGCTGGTTAAAATTTTTATTTGGCTGCTAATATCATAAAAATTGTATACATTTATCAAGCCTCTTCATCGTTGAAATGATGACCATATATTATGTCCCTAGCTTTTGTCATATTTTTCCAGGAGCTGGAGACAACATTTACCCCAATCCTTCCAGAATGGAGACAAATGTTCCCAAAAAAAAGTTCCATTCCAATAGTTCCAAAACGTTTGGTATTCAAAAATTATACAATTACATTTCTGCGCATAGCAACATGTAAATAACTTTTGACCACGAATTGTTCTTTCTCCTGAAATAAATTTTATAAAGATTTCATTGGGCTGGGTTAGCAAAACCCATGGCATAAAACAAAGCAATATGCTAAAATATGCACCTTAACTTTATGAGTTGTTGGTAATTGAAGCGTTTGATTTGATAGATATTTAAGACAATGGATTGCTGTTACTTCACTCGTTGGTAGGGCAGCAGCATATGCCATTGGCCGCCAAATGACATCGGCGTGTTAAATGATTTGAGTGTAGTAGTTTGAGACAGAGATGAGCGAAGACAGACCGCAATCCAATTCGGATATGAGATAGCGAGCGCTCCGTGATTTATCGCCTCTCTCGTCACTGGGGATCCTTAGTTGCACTGATAATTCTCGATGGTTTACTCTGTTCCTTCTTCAATTGCTTTTTTAAGGACCACGTAGCGTTTAACATTCAGCAGCTAATTTCAGCAAAATGCGAAGAGAATGATGATATATTTCTGCGTACACATTATGAGACTATTTTAGTCATGATAGAGCGACTTTTACCGTCAGCTGGCTAACCAATGGCATTTACGATGGCATGGGGATTTTCAGAGTCACCTACAGATTTGAACCAAGGCTGAATGATCTTCTTGACTTCGCCACTCGCAGCTGAATTTACTTAGCGGATCAGGGTAAGGACTTGTTAAGGACAGCGGACAGGGCAAGGACAAGGTAACTGTGGAGGAGCTTCTTTTCGCCGATTTATTCTATCTTCAGATGTTAGTCTGTTGCCCTTTCTAAATTCCTCTTCAGTATCACGGCAAAAGTCCATTAGCCGCTAATAATGCCTAAATATCATCACACATTTCGCAGTTTTTCAATTTAACTTCATAGAGATCCTATAATCAAACTTCTCTACAACTCATAATGGAGTTTATCTCCATTGTCCTCAACTCTGGACATGCTGTTTCCATAATAAAATAAGTATCTACAGTACTTGCATTGAAATTTTCCCTGTGGAAGTATAGTGAATCATTTTTTTACTTAGCACGCTGTTAATGCTTGTTTATGCATATGTTTCTCTTTGAAAGTATGCAGTCTTCGACTTGTTTTCTATGAGTCTCTTGCTGTAGAGAAGTTTGGAGAAATCATGGTTTCAATTTATCATTTCGTGTTATTTCCTAGCAAGAATTCAAGTGTTTCAAGCTACAAAATTTGTATCTACACTTGGACTCAGTTAAAAAGGCTTCATTTTCTAGAGAACTGCTTTTTTTGTCGCTGCGACATTGGTTTCACCATCGCTCACCACCACTACCACTCACCACCTTCGATCTACCATCGGAATCAGTTAGTTCTGCAAAAAACTCAAATTACTATCGCTCCTTCTACTTCCCTTCCGTCTGTTTTTCTTTGTTTACAATGTGTACATCTGCTTACTGCCATTCAAGCCACCTCCGAATGGGGTGTGTTTCCGGAAATATTAGGACACGGGCCATGAATTCGTATAACGTAGGGAAAATTACTAATGGTGCTTGAAAAAAAATACTTTTTTTTACCTACCTGTTCTGCTGCGTGTCCCTCTTAATTTTTTTCTTTCTATCAGTTCCAGAGATATAATATGGGGTTAAAATATTATTCCCCGTTCTATCCTGGTGCATGCGTGATCTGAGTTTTTTAAGCAATCTAATACTATCTGTAGGCACCGAGTCCTTAGTGGCTTCCAACTTCGTGCTTTGATCAGCTGCGTTTCATTCTCTGTCAGCTCGTAGTTAAATTTAACGAAGAATGGGTTTTTCATTTGTAGTACGCTTATTTTGCACATAAACCCTTTTTGCACAGGTCCTGAATACTCGCGGAACCCTCAGAAAGGTGCCCATTCAGAGCCAGGTAAAATTTCTATTTAATTTTTTATCTATTCTACATGCTAGAAATCACCCATAATGCATCGCCTTTATTGTTTCCTATTTATTTTTTCTCGATAATTTTTAATTCGTGGTGATTCCTTTGTAATTAGCATCACGATTCATAACACATGACCTGTTTCATGATTCATGGATCATAACACATGATCTGTTTATATTCACTACTCCTCTTTAAATTGCTTTATTGTTGGTGTAATATCTTACGAAAGCAGTGTACTGCAGTGCATTTACATTGATTAAGATGGATACCGCACTCAATACACTTCGTATTGCATTCTAATGGAAGGGCCTTTGTTTTTCCACTTTTCTGGCAATTTATCGATAGAGAACCACATCGTTAGCAAATATTCTAATTTTACTACAACCTGTAAAGCCAATATCGCTTTGACATTTAAATTCGTTTCATTTTCACTTCCCATGACCCAATCGAAATTTCTTTTTATGCCATCACCTCATGACGCAGTTCCTTAGCGTGAATGAGAGAGTAGTTTTTACTGGAAAAACAATCCGTTTTGGGTAATACCCCATCATTTTAACGCTGCCTAAAATAGTTCAAATGACACGGCGAGATATATTTTACCATATTTACGACAAAATTATTGATCCTGTGGGCTGACAAATGGCCTTAAAGTTCGAAATTAATTACACTTTTACCAGTTTATAAATAATGCGGGATTTTTTTAAAATTATTCTTATAGTTTCTCATCGCATTTTCTAATGCTAAGTCAACGAATTCGATGATTGCAGCAGGTCGGGGGTGCGCGTCCAAGTGCATATTGTGTTGTATGATTTTAGCTTGAGCGAACGATGAATTGGCAAAAGTGGAAGAGAAACGTTACGAGCCCCCAAGGGAGCATTTATATATTTCTTGGTGGCGGTGTTTTCAGTGCCTTGGAAGGAGTTATCTCTGGTGGTCGTTAGACTCTTTCGCCACAGGGGAAACGGGCCAGCAGGTCGCGGGGGAGGAGACGGGCCAGAAGTAGAAGGCACACAGGACGACAGATAGGTATGCCCTCCTTTCAAACACTCGAGATACACGATTCTTTTTTAAAAACCCCTTCAAGGAGACGCCCTCTTTCCTGCTCCTGCTGAGACTGCTCTCAAGTCCTTATCAACCCCACCCCTTTTCCTTCCTCTGTATGTGCTTTGCTCGTCTCAATCTCTCTCTCTACCCCCCCCCTCTCCCCCTTGAATCCTCATAGCTCTCTCATTCGTAAACTGTTTTTATTTCGGGGATCGGACTAGTAAGGTGCTAGCTTCCAGTACCGAAGTTCTGAATTTGAATCCTAACAGATGTGGATATTTTCGTTTGGAATTATAAACCTATGTCCCTCGTTTTGAATTTGCATATTTTTTTGTGAATGAGCTTATACGAGGAACAAATAAGTAAATTTAGAAAAAAAATTCAATCCCTACTTGGGTATTCATCATAATAAAGTTTGGTACTTTGCTACACTTTTTATTTAAAAAAAAACACTACGCGTTTCACCAATTTTATGGTATCGTCTGGTGTAGTAGTTTTTTTATTTACATATATTATATTGTTGTCGTTGTTAGATACAGAACATTAAATTTGATTTTAAAGAAAAGTATACATTACAAAATTACAAAAAGGAAATTAAACAAAAATTAAAAGGAGGGTAAAAAAATATTAACATGAAAATAATAACATCAAAATTTTACATACAATGCTTGGCAAAAACAATGAAATCAAGGGGTGGTGGTATGAGAAAGGTCAACGTTTTTTAACGAAACTCTTCAAGAAAGTAGCGGGGAGGTATGTGTAAAAAGCTGTTCATTGCATAGATTTGGAGAATGCCTGATAATTTCAATTTGTTCTAACGCATCCATTGAGAAGGAAATGCAAAATTTCAGGGGTAAAGTGACTTTTAAAAACTTTTCTTTAAAATCAAATTTAATGTTCTGTATCTAAAAACGACAACAATATAATATATGTAAACAAACTACTACACCTGACGATGCCATAAAATTGGTGAAACGCGTAGTGTTTTTTTTTTAATAAAAAGTGTAGAAAAGTACAAAACTTTTATAATAATGAATATTAAGAGTTTCTGCAAAGTAGAGCCTGGAGCTGTGAATTTGATCCCTACTTGGGTGCCACGCGGAGAGCTCTTCTCGTTCAGTATATACTCCGTCCGTCGAATTGGAAGTTACTGTGTGCCCCATGGTGATCTAGGCTTATAAAAAAGACAATCACCGACGCCGGGTTCATTATCATTTATTCCCCAAATAATAATTTCCAAACCGAATGACCAACTTGTCCTCGATAGCGCAAATGACCTCGGCTTTCGGTCGACACCCCCAAGTAGCCAACTATTTTAAATCTATTCCACGCAAAAGTAACCTTGTACGCAAGAGCGAAGTAAGGTCACATGTTTTTGCGTAATAGATGCGTATTGACTGTATTTATTTACTTGATTACTTTTCATACTAATTCAGATTTTTATAAGCGCTGTGATAGAACAGGAGCCGAATAATTATATTGGGCATTATTATCTTAGTCCTATTGATCGGAGATTGGAGATCATACGCATCATTTAAAGTGAAAGGTCTGATAAATAGAAGGGAAAGGTTTGGTACATCGGTTTGCAGCGCTGCGTTGATTTATTTATTTATAGAGTGTTATTCCGTGTGCATTCCAGCCTCTCCATAGTCAGGCCTGAATTGTTATCATCGATTATTGATGGCGATAAGGATGCATGCCGATATATTTGACCAATCAAGGTTGTTTTCGCGGTACAGTGACCGACCAGAAATTGTTGCCGGCTATGTTCGCTGGAAAACATTTTCATTAGCCAAACAGGGCGCAACTACCCACAGGGTTAAACATTTTTGAATGCTATATTAATTCCACAGCCTCCAGAGTCAGTAGTGATTGATTGTCCTGAGCCAGACTCATAGGTTTTTGATAGGTAATGTATGGGATTTATATTTCATTCATTTCTACTAGAAATTCGATAATGATATCTGCAGTGAATCCATAGCGTCCAATCAATGCCAAATCAACCTTTAACAATAACCCGGAAAACAAGTGTCTTCGAAAATATTTATTCATGATATATTTAAATATAAAAATGTTAATTTTTAAAATTTTTATATATTTTTCATTAAATTTCAAGCATATTAATTATAAGTTATACCAATTCTAAATTTGGGGAAAATCGTTTACTAAATTTACATCTACATAATACCCTGCAAGTCTCCTCAAGGGTGTGTGGTACATCACTCTTCACACCAAGTATGCCCTAAACATCAAACATATTGTCACTCAGTTATCAGCTATTGTAATAAACATATGTTTCATTCTAAATAGACCGTGAACACAAACTGAACTAAATTAACATTGAACTAAAATCACTGCATATGGACTGCTATACACCATCGAGACGGGTCTCTCTTCTAACTCTTTAGTGTATTGCGAGTGCATTAGTATTTTCAACAGACACATTTATCAAATAGCTCCTCTTTTTTAATCACTTCTCGTCATCACCACTCTCCTCCTCTATTCAACTTAACCCAACTTTGTAAATATTCTTCTCCCCTGCACATTCCTTATTGCACCCTCCGGTTTTTACGACCTCCTCTCCTTCGCCCGAGCACCATTCGTTCTCCCGTACTCGTCTCCTCATTTAACTGCCCCCACCCCTCACCACCAGTACTTAGGGCAGGTACCTCTTTGGCTTGGCTTAATGGTCTACTAGAAAGAAACGGTTGCCCTCCAGTGATGAGAGAAGATATGAGAAAGGAGGTGAGGTCCTTGAGGAGAGGATAGGAGATGGCGGAGGAGTGGAAAGAAGAGATACGAGTATTAAGGAACGGGAGGACTGGGTGGTGGAATACTTGGCGTAGAACACGGGAGACGGGGAGCTTCGGAGCCAGAGTGGAGGACGACACGAATATTCGCTCCGAGAGGAATACCGGGCAACTTTACGACAACCTTCCAACCCTCCCTCCCCCCCTTCTCCCATCCCTTTATACCCTCTTCTTCTTTTCGTTCCTTGCTCTCTAACCCTCACCAAACCCCTCCTCTAACCCCTCATCCCTTGACCTCACCCTTTTATTCTCTTTCATTTGAAACTGTCCTCCAGGCTCAGATTACGGGTGCAAGGGGGAAGATGATGAGGAGGACGGTTGGGGGAGTGTTTCGGGGGAGGTGATGAATGCTCCTGAGGTTAAGGAAGGAGAAGAAAGAGAGTTCGGGGAGGCTCGTTCGTTTCCAGGACCCTCGGCCCATTTTCACCCGCAAGGTGGCAGAAGGGTTTGAAGAAAGGTTTGAGGATGCTCCCGGTCGGAGAAATGAAAAGGGAAAGGGTGGCATTAAAAAAAGGGGAGGTACACTCGTTGAAGGAGTTTATTTCTAAAGGGGGACTTGAGGAGGCGATTAAATGGTGAAGAGGGACGTCTTGCGAATCGGAGGGATCTCTCGAGATTTGAATTTGAAAGCGTCCAGTCACACGGAGTGAAATCAAAATGTCCAGGATGTGATGATGATCCAAGATGAGAGCGAACGTACCTCAAGAATGTCTCTGGAACCAGGAAAAGAGGAGGAAAAAAGGTTTGTGCGATTCTCAATAAAATACATATTTTACACAATCTGATCCACGAATTTTACTTTCGGGTCATCGAACATTTTCCTGCTGTGCGCTTTTAGTCACGGAACAGAGTCAAATCGGATGAAGTCTTCTTGGGTGTGGCACTGGGTTTCAGTAGCCTACTTAGACTTTTAAATGCCTTACCCGGTGTCACACATGAGACCACTTCATCCACCGGGAGAGCCTACGATATTTCATCATACAGCCATATCCTAAAATTCTTAGGCAATAAGATTATTTTTCATATTTTTGTTTATATCATATCCACTATCATGCCAGATTTATATTGCCTTAATGTTATTCCAAGTAGATATATTATTAATGCAATGCGACTTCTTTCCCGATCGTAAATATTTCCACTGACAAAGTGAAAGCGGCTGATCTCGACTCCTTATTTTGTAAACTTGGTAGCATTTTCTTTTGTTTTAACATTTTGTCTTGTTTTATGGTAAATATGAATTAATCTACCATTGCAATCTACCATCTCGTATGCAAAGGGCGATAAATGGAAGAGGGACACCTGAGTTCCGTACCTGCCCCACTGAATAGTCATTTATCTATCAATCTATCATTTAGGGGGCGCGGGCGAAAGTTGACTCCCGGAAATTGAGGGCTTAAGCAGTGTAAACGTTTGCTATGCATAAAATTGCAAACTCGTTTTCAAACCTATTCTAAATAGAGAATAATAGAAATATTACCATGAATGCCTTACGTCTCTCCATGCAAAGGGCAAAACAGGTGTAGCATATGCAACCATGGGGATATAGAAAAAAACAGCCCTAATGCTTTGTATTATTCCTCAGTGAAAAAATAGAATTGGGGAAGAGGTCCGTTTTACATATGTTGCTATTAGCCTTTCTAAATTTCAAAAGCAGAATGGGAAATCAACGAAGAAACCTTAGCTGAAGAAAGAAACTAGTAGTCAAAATAAGCTTTTATTTCATTTGTTTTTATGTTTCTATCCTTCACAAAAGGAACACACGTTAAATAAAAACGTACTTTGACTCATAAGTTATGGCATATTCATTTGTTTTGGCCGCACCAGCCAGTTTGTTAATTTAAGAGGTGGCAACCCCAACACTGGTCCTTACCACAGGGGTGCCTATATTCCACCTTGTAAACTATGCTGTTCAAATTTCATGTACCAAATGTGGAATAAAAATATATTATTATTATTTCTAAATTTTAGGATCACACAAGATGATTCCCAACCAATCTCAAAACCTCTATGGTTTTTCTTCTATGGTAGAACTTTATTTTCTTTATAGTAGTCTACAAAACAACTCAGTAATTTTTCATTTATTGCATTCCGTGAACGATGCGTATATGTTTCATTTTTGCTGGTGTTTCCCACAAACTCGTGCCTTTTTCCTTTTAACTTCATAATTTTACATTAAGTCTACCATTTCATCTTGTCATTTTTCGGAACTTCAGAAATTATACTTCTTCTCACTTAGCTGCAGGCCATGTTATGTAGCTTTTGGAGAGCGGAAAATTCATTCGTGTTTTAAAATCCTAGATTATAGAATCCAACTCTCATAATAATCAGTGCCATTTATTTATAGAAAGCCGTCTCTGCAACGGAAATTTCGCTGTACAACTCCATTTATTTTAACAATCACAGAATTTAACTCTCTTAAATACAATATTTTTTGGGACACACCAATGTAACTATATTAAAATTTATTTTAAAATTGATTCCGAGGATTAAGCTCCATGCGTTTTGTATACTAATTAATTGATGGGCTAAGCCCTGTTCTTTAGTTATTACTGCCCCATCTGCGATCAGTTTTTTTTATTGAAATAGGTACCTCAATTCTCGGATTTTACGTTTTTAGATCCAAAATTAAACTTCTTCATTAAAAATAAATCATTACGTCCAATTAATCTAACCTCTTTTTGTTTTAAAACCTCGATTATGTCCTATTATCTTGATTTAAATTTCAATGATCGTTCATCTAGTCTCACGTTTGAGTAACAAATATAATTGAAAATCACGAGCAAACTCCGAGCAAGCCAGGTCAGCTTTTTTCCGGATTAGCGTATTTTAACACTTGTGGCCCTCATGAAAATAGCATTACGCTAAAGCTTCTGGACAAACGAGAAAATTAAATCTTTTACACACGGATGAGAGGTTGCACTGAAAATTACGTCAGAAAATATGAAACAAGATGCGTACTGTAATTTTGCTCCAAGTATCTTTCCTTCAGGCAGACCATTGCATCATAACCAATGCATCATATCACACCTTCCCAAGTAATTAACACTTCATATTTTCCAATTAAAAATAAATTAAAATTATAAAGTGTAAAATATTCCATCATTAAATCAATGGCAAAAAAATTAAAAAATAAACAAAGGCAAAAAACATGCTTTGTGCATGTGAACTGCCACATGGCAGGTTCAAAAATATTCCATAGGCAAAAGAAAATTAATGACATTATTTTTCCTTTTTCGAGAAATAAAAACTATTTTTGAAAAATGTTTTGAAAGTGACTATTTTTACCAGCAATTATAGCACTAAAATTACTACTTGTAAATAGTGCAACTCAATGTCAACTAGTCGGTAACGTTCATCAGACGTCAATATATGCTCTATATAACTTATCATCTTAGTCTGCTCAAACACATAATCCTAAAAACTGCGGATCTGGCCGCACATAAAATTTAACGGTGTCACTCGCTAATGGTAGTATCTAGATGTAGGTAGGATAATCGGTATTGGTAGTGTTTGCTGGCAAATTATGAATTTAGGAATTATGTTCAGTCCCATTGTGTGAAATTCAGAGCGAAAAACTTATCCGCATGGATTGGGATCCCAATCCAGGCAAATGAGTTTTTCACACTGAATTTCTCACACATGTAATACACATAATTGATAAATTTATAATTGACCAGACCAACTACCGATACTGACCTATACATAACACATTTTTATCCCAGGTAGATTATTCCGTGAAGAGGGCAAAAAGAGTGCAGCGCATTGAGATAATTTAGAACTAATAATAATACATTTATTATGAAGAGGTGAGGAAAGTGTTGAGGAGAAAAGTGGGGGAATGTTTTAATCCTCCATAAAAAAATAAAGACGATGAATGAATTGCGTGTGAGGAAGGAAAGAGATGGCGGAATAAAGGTGTACAGGCAAATAAGTATGCAAGTAAGCCCAGGCAGGGAGAGTATGGAGGAGAGGGGAAATAAAAGCGGGACTTTTTAAATCTTTAAGATTTGAGTTGGACTAAGGATATGAAGAAAGGTACGGTAAATGGTTCTATGGAGGGAATAAAAGAGGTAATAGGGCTTTGTAGTAGAAGAAATTGATGGTTGGTTTCATTAGGGAATCAGCGATATCTCAACGTAACTACGTCAAAAATGAAGACTTGAAAGCGGAGAATGTGTCCAAGTGAGACGGACGAACGAATGGAGGAATCATCCAAGTCGTAATTTAGACATACACTTCATTTTAAATGAAGAACTCATAAAACGTATGTTACCTAAGTAGATGATTCATTTCAGAGCGAGATGAGTACTAAAATCATGATTTCCTAATTCATAATGTGATCATACGCATGTAATCAAATAAATATCTCCGAAAACAAATGCTACCCTCTTGTAAATATGTATGTGATCGTTTCACTATCATATCATATGTAAAATTCATATATGATCGCTCGAAGGAGGATTGGATGTCAGGCCCCAAGAAAACTGCGCGACATTGAGAAGACTGATTGCTGGTGATATATATTTTTCCCGAACATACTCCTCTCGTTTTGGGGCCGCGGGCTTCCGCGAATTGTATTTGAAGGGACGAGGTGGAGTAGGCGCGAAATACTGGTTCCGATGAAGAAAAGCCGAGTGCGGTGTGGGAGGAGGAGATACCGAGGGGTGAGATGCGAGGAAGGAAACGATGGGTTTATGTTTAATGAGCGAGGGGGAGATAAGAAGGACTAATTGGATGATGAAATCGTGCTAGAGTAAAAGCTCGCGAAGTGATTATGATAACAGGAAAATTGACGGGAGTTGAATGCATAAACGCAAACGACTCTGCTTCCAATGACATTTGAGCTTAGTCCTGTTAGTTTAAGGAGAAAGTAAATGTAATATTAAAAATTCCAAGGTGAAATTCAATGCAGAAATATCTTAAATACAGTTAAAATTGCCGTGTATTAGATTTATCAGTGCTAGATGAACAACTTTCTGGGATAGCTTACACCGTTGCTACCATTAGTAATCAATAATAATTTAGATTTCCTTTTTAATAGTAACATATTCCTAAATATAACATTAAGTGAGGTTTTTTCAGAAAGGTTTTAAACCTAATGTAATGGGAGTGAAAGACAAAAGTGGAGTGATAACGACTGAACCAGCAGGAGTCTTGAGAGTCTAGAAAGAATACTTCTCCGACCTTTTAAACGGGGATACAATCGAGGGAAATGAAAATGAAGTGGTATAACAAGAAGAGCTTAGTTGTAGAGCAGGTGAAAACGTTTTATTTATGAAACCAACAATAGAAGAAATAAAATCTGCATTGAAGACCTTTAAAAATGGCAAAGCGCCAGGTTAAGGACGGAATACCGATAGATAATTAATAGCAAATGCAGGCGAGGAAGTGATCTCGTTCCTATACAGATTTATAATAAAAGTGTGGAGAATTGAAAAAATTCCCAGAGAGTTGTGTGAAGCAGTTATTGTACCGTTGCATAAGAAAGGAGATAAATTAGATTGAAAAAACTACAGAGTCATATCATTAATCAATACAACATATAAAATACATTCTAAACTGGTGCTAAACAGACTTAGGGAACAAGCAGAGGAGATGATAGGAGACCACCAGGCGGGATTCAGGAAAGAGAGATCAACGACAGACTAAATGTTTATTCTGAAAGAGCTGGCCTCAAAATATTGGGAATATAATAAGGATCTGTTCCTTATGTTTATAGACTTGAGCAAAGCCTATGACTCGATAAATAGAGAAAAACTTTGGGCAATAATGAAGAATTGTGGATTTCCTGAAAAAGTTATTGGATTGACAAAAATGTGTGTGAGTGAGTCTAAAGAAAAAGTCAAGGTTGGAAAAGAGTATACTGATACGTTTGAAAGAAGCACAGGAGTGAGACAGGGCGATGGCTTGTCACCCCTCCTCTTTTACATAGCATTGGAAGAGGCGCTAAAGAGGACCAGAAATGGTCCAGGAGGAGCCAGGATTCCAGAAAAAAATTTATCTGTTGGCCTTTGCAGACGATGTAGTGATTGTGGCCGAAAATAATGAAGAGCTTAAAGAACTAAATACTATACTTTTAATGGAAGCCAAGAAAGTGGGCCTACAAGTAAATGAAGGCAAAATCAGCTACATGAAAATAAGCAGATGTGAAGAGGAAGAGGAATTTTTAGAAATACTCAGTTAAAAGTTCAAAAAAAAAACAAATCAGTTCAAGTACTTAGAGGTAACAATAACAAGTAACAACAAAGAGGAAACCGAAACTCTCACCCGACTTGCAGCAGCTGAGAGAACCTACTGGAGCCTAGTAAAACCTTTGAAGAGCAAACTCCTATCATGAAACACAAAATGTACGTATCTATAAAACGATTGTCCAACCAGTACTACTGTATGGTTCAGAAATATGGTCGCTTACAAATAGATTACAAAAAAACTGATAACGTTTGAAAATAAAGTGTTGAGACGAATATTCGGCCCCATTAAAGAGGGAGAGACATGGAGGATAAGGAAAAACAAAGAGTTGAGGGAATAGTGCAATGAACCAGATATTGTGGGTATAGTCAGAAGCAGACGACTTAGATGGCTAGGCCATGTCCACAGAAGAAGTGACAACGTAATGGTAAAAATGATATGGAAAGGAAAACCGGAAGGCACCAGACCACCAGGGAGACCAAGAATTCGGTGGAGCGACGAAGTAAAGAAGGACCTGGAAAAATGGGAGCCCAACTCGACACAGCAGAAGACATGTGGGAATTGAGGCGAGTGGTTGTCGAGGCCAAGGACCATTTAGGTTTCCAATGGCCACAGGAGTCAGTAAGTGACATATTCCAAATGTTTGATCTAAAGTTAATTGGCTATTCGATGTTGAATATAATATTGTGCGCATTTAGAAGAAGCGGTGTTTGGTCTCCATTCATCATCAAGTTGCACTCATTGACTTTCTCAATTGTGCAAAATGTACACACCGAATTTGCCAAATTCAAGGTCTTCTAATAATATAATGTCATCATACATTCGCTGGAATACCGTTTTTAAATGCCACACGCTTAATTATCACTTGTCCCTCTCATTTCCTGGTATATGGGCCACGAGTGACTTCATTGGTTGAAACAGGCCCGAGCATGCTGGAAACAATTTCGACGCTTTTCTAAGGGCATTTCAATGGAAGAAGCCTTTCAGATTAGATTTGTGCAAGTTTAAAACGCTCCAAAGAAACAATAAAAATATGAATAAAAGTTTGAACTTCAACTTTTCGTTAACGTTCGGTCAATGTATGTTCAATTAAGTGTGAACGCAGCCACGTTCGAGTCAATGCAGCTGCCGAGGTAGCTAGTACAATAGAGAACTCTTAAAGACTATTATTTTCCCGTCAACAGCTGATTTTGCTTCGAATAGAGAATATCAAGATAAATCGTGAGACATTATTTGCTAAATCAAGTGTTCCTCATTACACTTACGCTCGTTTAACCAAACTAAATCTTAATTTGCTTTGTACTCCCTTAAAAATCCTTCAATAATTCAATGATACTCACTGTTCGTCAAGAACTTTGTTTTTACTGAACAGCATCAAAATGAACTGTGTATGAAAAATAACGGTTTAGCACACCTCTTATTTGAACTACTCTTGCTACAACTAGCATTTCGAGTCCTATCCTTGACCTCCCAACCACCCAGCCATAAGAACATGATCTAATAATTTTCGTTTTTTTCTTTCTTCTTTATTTTAATTTAATTTATTGGCTTTTTCGTTTCATATTCTGGTTGGATCTTCCTATTTAACAATCAATATCGAATAATTTGGCCTCTTTTTATTGTACCCCAAACTTTTTTGGATGACATTGTCACTCTTCGCCAGCCTTTCAACTAACTCTGTGAGTGTTGGCAATTTTACAAGTACACCCTATGAAAGAACGTTAGACAGACCATTTACACAAGACATTCAACCACCTGTTTGCGGTGAACCCCGGGTAGTTCAAATTGACTAGCAAAGAGTTAAATATTACCAATGAAATCATAGGAGAGCTGTTAGAAGATTTAGTAGATAGAAAAGATATCATGTATCGTAAGATATCAGAAAAGAGACGGTATGAAGCCGAAATAAAGTGTGAAATATTTTAACAGCATGCGTAACCTACGAAAGAAACGGGAATTCGTCGAGCTTTATTTCATAAAATATTTAAGGAGTTTGGCCGTGCCTATGCGCAGACTGAAGATGTACTTTTTATTGTACTTTTTTTTAGATTTTCCTTCCTCTACAACGGATTAAGAGTGTTGGTAACGGCCTTTCTACAACTTACATAACTATATTTAACAAATTGGGAAATTTAGGTTTTTGACTGAAAAATCATACTTTTAGGCCTTATCCGCATACCAAAGATGCGAATAGACGAATGAAAAACTATTTTGACAATAGTTTTTCATTCGTCTAACATGCATTTACATTTTTTTGCTGGTAATCGGTTTTTCTACAGTTTAGAGACATTTCTTCGTTTTATTAAAAGTTTTTTTCGCTAAAATTCAAATTTGTCGTCCAAATGCCATCACAAAAGATTTATAGTTAAACTATTATTACATTTCATGTTTTCTAGATAAAATAATTAACGTATTTCTTCGCACACCGGTAAGAGGTTTGGATCGGTTAAAGTTGGATTTTGTCGTACCACCCTATTGCATAATAATGAACATATGCTGGACTTACTCGAAAACGTTGAAGCGAGACACCTGCATGAGAAACTTCTATTATAGTTCTCCGTTCCTTGAACCTTTATCTCCAACTTCTCGCGAGTTGCCTCGAATTGATTGAGCCTCCAAAACGTAGCAACTCACAGGAGTTTTCTCCACAGCCAACTGCATTTGAAGAGAGTTCCTTTGAGGTATCATACGTTTGCTCTCTACGGCTTCAGAGAATTATACGGATGATGATGCCTTTGTAATGCCTTAGTAGATGAACAACTAAGTGATGGGCGAAATGTGAAATCCAGAAAATGGGTAGAGGGTAGAGAGATTAATGAAACGGGTATAATTTTTATAACTGACCAAAAATGATGAACGGGCTTTAATAATGAACCTACTGTAAAAAGTAAATGGACGAGCATTATGACCAAAGTAGGGATGGCAATAGTCATTAAGGAAAAATACTTGTGTTGGGAAATCGTTATTGAACGATCACTCCGTAGATACATGACCTATGTGGAATAGGACTTTTCACATGCATTAAAAATAAAACATGGTGGAAAAACCTGAATACCCTCTAATCACTAATTCATTGCATTCGTTGAGATAAAGAGTTTTTTGTTTTCGCATTTTCATCCATTTTCGTGTTACGACCTTTGATGATGGTGATCAAACATGCGAGATATAATTGAATTATTATGGAGAAGAAGCTGTCAGGTAAAGGCAAATGAATTCTAACGAAGACTAAGGTCAGGCTTAACAGAACACTAAAATTAGAAATTCGATGTAACTCACGACTTTAAGTGCAAGGACAATCAAATAAAGCTGACAGTAATCAAGGATAAAACTGTATGGGAATTCAGATGTGACTTGGACGTGCCAACGGGTCTATGAATACCATTATATCCCAGTTGCGACAATTTCGCAGGGTTGCCGGTATCTTCAAAGTGTGTCATTATGTTCTAGTTTTCCTCTGAGAGCCCCTAAGGTGGTGGGGTATGGTAGCGGAGCAGGGAGTGTCGTCAGCCGCAACAGAGCGATATGTATTTCGCACTACTCGGGATCTTATCTCTCATTGTCGACTCCCATCGCTCAAAGCCTCCCCCAGCCCCCTCTCTCCCTCACCCCTCGTTCCCCAATCCGCACCCAAGATCCCTTTTCCCTCTCCTCTCGCTCACCAGCTCCAAAATAGAAAACCCTTCCAATGAAGTAGCCCCGATTGGACCCCCGTGCTCAAAAACAGCCCCCGGGGTTTTCGGACGAGGAGTTCATTACAGAAGGCTTTCAGGGAATAGATTAAGGTGGAGAGATTCGAGGGAGGAGTGGGAGTTGGTATGGGTGGGGCCTGAGAAGAGGTAGGAAGGTTTTCGAAGCTTGGAAAGGAACCAGGGGCATCAGGGGTGGATGATAAGTAAATAAGTGGCGGGTAAGAGAGCAGATTACTCAGGTGGTGTGGCAAGCAAGGGAAGGACTGTATACCTATAGAAATATATACTAAGTAACAACTCAATCATTGACACAACTCCTCAAAAGAGAAATTATGGTCTACTGCAGGATTTTTCGGTGGTATCCGTCCTCTGCTGGTTCCTATGGTGGCAGAAAAGTCTTGATAAAGATAAAAGAGTAAATTTTAGAGGTGCGGCTTCAATTATAGTTTTTTTCACATGTAATCGGCTTCCATCTTCCATATTTAACGCCACCGGCACGTTGACCACTTCAATGTATTTCCTATATCATTATTTTTATTTCAGTTTGAAAGTTAATTTATATAACAAAAGAAATGGAAATAAAAACCTTAATAATTATAGGCTGCTGACATCGTACTGAGGCTGAGGAAGGATATAAAATATGTGGACACTTTCCACTAGAGAATCTATGAGACACCGTCTATTATAGCAAAAGCAAAGCAGGTAGAAGATTTATCAGATAGAATATATGTATCAGGTATCGGAAGATATCAGAAAAGGGACGATATGAAGCCGAAATAAAGTTTGAAATGCTTTTACAGCATGCGTCACCTACGAAAGAAACGGGAATTCTTCGTGCTTTATTTCATATAATATTTAAAGAGTTTGGCCGTGCCTATGCGCAGACTGAAGATGTACTTTTTATTGTATTTTTTTAGATTTTCCTTCCTCTACAACGGATTAAGAGTGTTGGTAACGGCCTTTCTACAACTTACGTAACTATATTTAACAAATTGGGAAATTTTGGTTTTTGCGTGAAAAATCATATTTTTAGGCCTTATCCACATACCAAAGATCCATATTATTTTGGTATATAGTTTTTCGTCCGTCAAACATGTACTTAGAGTGTCTCTGCTGGTAATCGGTATTTCTACAATTTAGAGAAATTTTTTCGTTACCTATATTAAAAGTTTTTTCGCTAAAATTCATTACAGTTGATCTATAAGACACCTTCTTTATATATTAGGATAACCACTCATTGCTAATAGAGTAATAAACTTCCTATTTCAACCTACTTGAAAGCTGATTTTGTTATAAATTGGAAATGTTTCTTTGATTTTCCCCGGAATTAATTTCGGCACAATATACAGAGCAGGCGTTTCGGGGCACGAAAGGCACAAGAAGTAGAAATGAGCCATTCCGGCCATACAACCATTCATTCATTCACTCAAACCGCTCACAGGCGTAAACAATAAATAATTTCGTTCAAACAGAGGGTGAAAGAAAGAGGATGGGAAACACACAAAATTGTGAAGAAGAGAAGATTTTTTCACTGTGAATCGGCCATCATATCATCTTCACACCACCATTGGACTTCACAATGTATTGTCGTGTCCCGGTAATCGGTTCACGGCACAAGGAGCGTAGTCGCTGCGTCCCGAGGATCGGTGCACGGCAGGATCTACGTGATTATGGGTGCGTCGGCTCGAGTGGCAAAGCCGGCACCCTGGGGTTCAGGCACCAAAAAGCAAAAGCTTACGCGTTGGTTGGTAGAATGGCGTTTATTGAGGAATAGCAATCAGACCGGCATGGCCTCCGGCGTACATTGATACTCTGCCCCCGAGGAGAGGGAATTAACAAGTTTATATACTCTCAGAGTCGGAAGTGGGAGGAGCTTCTGAGACTCCCAGCTTTGAGACCAAGGAGCAGTCAAATAGTTAAATGCGCGCACGCCTAAGTTTTATGTGCATCCTAGGAGCACGTGAGCGCATGCATTACCTCTGAAATCTGGGACTATGCCGCTAGAGAGGTCCCACACTAAAAGTGAGAATGAGCTATTGTTTTAGAATTTTAGGATGCAAGTCTCCCGTCGCGGGAAACAATTGGAGACAACACAGAACTCCAAGGCACGCTCCATCTCCCTCTTCCGACTGGACGTGATCGTCCGACACCTTAAGAACAGGAGGAGGGGGGTAGCTTTCGGAAAGAACAAGGAGTAAAGCAGGCATGCATTACACCTCCCTCCTTAAGGAGAGAAAGCATATCGGGTACAGAAATGCTTTCTCGGCAGTTAAACCATCAACGTTTACCATGGTATATAGCCCTCGTAATCATTTTGGGTGATGATGCCGGGGGAATCATCGTCAGACAAATTTCTTCTTCACCTTCGCGACTTAACCTGGGAACATTCTCCTCTGAAGTATGGAGTTTGTTTACAATCTTAGGCTTAAATACAATGGTAGTACATGAATCACTTTCTCTGCAAAATTCAAGTGCCTTTGGCCAGCAAATCTTACAACACTTACAACAATAGCAACTTACAATTAGAAATACTATTACTAACACAACATAGGCCAGAAAAGACAATTTCTTATATTTTTCGGAGTGTCTTTGTTTCCACTCCTGATCGGCAATGAGTTTTTCCACTTCCTCGACTTTATGGCTTGCGTACTTCAAGTCCTCCATCTTTGTCACTACATTTTTCAAAGGTAAGTCCAATTGTAAAGCACTCAGCTTAGTGTTTATACCACTTTCTAGACAACAATTATACTTCAAATTCAAAGGAGGAATAATGTCTTTGTTTGTCACATTGTTCCGTAGCACAGTTTGCGATTGAATCATGACATTGGGTCCATAACCCTTACATCTCTTAATAAATTGTAATTTACCTGTACCTTTCAGTGATACATCAACAGGATCTTGATCCTGGCACAATATTGTGATGGTTTCTGGATTGGGTGCGACAAATAACCATTCGTTACCGTCCAATTGGGTCCAGATCGAATGATTCAATGCGGTAATTCGCTTTGTACAATCAGATGGAATTTTCCTTACGGGTTGAAGCATTTTCGCTTCGCACTCCTCGTGCACATGAGTTGATTTAATCGGATAGCTCTGTTTGCACACCATCCAGAAATCATTAATTACCTTACATTTTCCAATATCATTTTCATCTAGTTTACAGTAATATCTCTTGGCAACATCCATAAATAAGTAATCTTTCTCTGGTTGAATAAACACATATTTCATTTCAATCTCAATTGGGAAGGGAATAACCTTGTACACATTATATTTCATATGATCCGTCAATGGGATTCTTATAACATAAGCTAAGAACTTATCATACATGAATACATCGAAATCAATCAATTTTAGTATTACACTACCGTAAGCCACACTTAGGGGGAAGGGTAAGTGGAGGTCTTTGGGGATTTGCTCCCTACTGTTATCCATGACCTTTATTATTTCAGCGGGCGTCACCACATGTGGTTGTAAAATTCCCTTCTGTGCATTCGTTATGGCACTAAGAATAATTTCATAATCTTGCCTTATTTCTGCCATAGCTCGATCTAATTGAATCAGGTGCTTGTTTACTGTTAACGTTAAAGTTGTATATCCGAAATCCCTTTTAATCTCTCCGTCTTCCTCGCTCAGATGTTCGCGAATTTCTTTTAGGCCTCTTAAAAGGATTTCTTCATTTTCACTCACTTCTTTAATAGTGGAATTAACAGCACCCAAAGTGGATTTTACAACCGTCATCTGCTCCTTCGCTAATTTCAAAATTCCGCCCTGTTCGTCCTCCAACTTATTGATCTTTTCCGTGTAGTATTTCGCATCATCTTCGTCCATTACACCGAACAATATCTTAGTGACTTCCCCTACAAAATCGAACAGACCTCTCTTTGCGCGTAGTGGGCTTTCTTGTTTTCTCACCAATTGTCCTATGAGGAGTTTGGTGTTTTCAATTTCTTTAAGCTTAAGTGGTAGGTAACTTAGCATTGGGAGGCAATCTGTGAGATTGACCCATGAAGATTCGCTGCGCCCATGACATAGCTTTGATGTCGTCTCTACAAACTTATTAATTGAAACAAACTTATTATCTATTTCCTCTAAATTAATATAGGTTACTAGTTTCCATTCAGAATTGTATAGTTGGGCCTCGCCCATATGCTCATAATACAGACCTGGAGTGTCTTCCATATTAGTTAACTTGAAATCTAAACCTCTACTTAAACCTACTCCTACTACTAACATACACATTACGATCCATGGGAATTTCCGCTCCATAGTCCCTGCAAATTAAGAAAAGAACGGTTTCAGTCTATTAGCATGAACTTTAGTAACCTTATTTTTCTTTTTAATCAGCACGTTTACCCCTTCTGAAGCCAGTACCTCAAAGGGTCCTATCCACTGAGAGGATAACTTTTTAGAACGTCCTCTCCTTATGGATTCGTCAAATAGCAATACCTTATCTCCTTCCTCAAAAATCTCTAAATTTGATTTCCTATCGTAAGTCTTCTTGTTTTTCGCCTTTCCATCTTGGAGACTCTCTCTTGCTCTCGCATAGCATGACTGCAACCGCGATTTTAATTCCGCAAGATAGTCGTCGGTGGAATAGTTGACTTCCTTCGGTTTTAACTGCAAGCAACCTGGTATGTTTGCCTTCCGTCCGAACATGAGTTCATGGGGAGTGATTCGAGTCGCTGTATGCGGCGTCGTGTTGAATACGAAGATCGCGTACACGATCCATTCATCCCAGTTGGACTGATCCTCTGCAATGAAGTGTCGAAGGTACTCGGTCAGCGTCCTGTGGCTTCTCTCGAGTGCCCCGTTGCTCTGAGGGTGAAATGCGGTCGTCTGCATCTTCTTTATTCTGAGTATTTTGCAAGTATTGCGAAACATTTCGCTCAAAAAGTTTGCACCTTGATCCGTGAGCAGGGTTTGCGGGACGCCGAATTTCAGCACCATATTTTCCACAAACACCTTCGCGATGGTGACAGCGTCTTGTTTCTCTATCGGGACCGCCACCGTGAACTTGGAAAGCTCGTCTTGGAATGTTAGTAGGTAGCGATTCCCACGGTATGTCACTGGGAGTGGACCAACCACATCCATGCAACATTTCTGAAATACCACGTCAGGGGTAGTGGTAATTTCCATCGGCATACGCACTTTCTTTCGCGTCAGCTTATTCTTTTGACAGGTCTCGCAACGTCTAATGTATCTCTCTACGTCTTCTTTCATGCCGGGCCACGTCACATACAACTTGATTCTTTCTAAAGTTCTTTTCATTCCCTGGTGACCTCCAACCGGCGAGTCATGGAATTCTCGAAATATTTGCTTCTTCCTGTCGTTGCTAATGTTTTCAATTTCATTTCTTTCATTTCCCTTATTCTGACCAGTTTCTCTATCATCTTCTCCATCATCTTCGTCTCCTACCGCTTCATTTTCTTCCTCTTCCTCTTCGTCTTCACTCTCCTTCTCATCTTCTCCATCATCTTGGGACTTCTGTGCTTCCACGGCGTGGATCCTGCTGAGGGCGTCGGCGTTAGAGTTTAACTTTCCCTTTTTATACGCCACCTCGTAATCGTATTCTTCCAGCTTAATCCGCCAACGCAGTAATCGTGAGCTGGGATCCTTTACATTAAATATCCAGGTGAGAGGGCGGTGATCAGTAACAATGAGAAATTTCCTACCATATATGTATGGACGGAAGTATTTTGTCGCCCAAACAATTGCCAAAAGTTCCTTCTCCGTCGTGGAGTATGATTTCTCCGCCTTGTTCAGCGCCCTGCTCGCGTAGGCAATCGGAAGATCCTTCCCTACTTGGCCTTGGGATAGGACACATCCGAGAGCTTCATTACTCGCATCCGTTGTAAGGATGAACCTTTGTGCAAAATCCGGAAATTGCAAAATTGGCTCCGTGGTGAGAGTTTCCTTCAATCTCTCGAACGCCTCCTGCTGCTTGACGCCCCATTCGTATGGCACGTTCTTCTTTAGCAGTGCGTGTAGTGGGCTGGCGATTGAACTGAATTGAGGAATAAATCTCCTATAATATCCTGCCAGTCCCAAAAATCCCTTCAATGCCTTCGTCGTCTTCGGCTGCGGGAAGTCTTGCACTTTCTCAACCTTCTTTGGATCCGGTTTTACACCGTCTTCCGTGATTATGTGCCCAAGGTAGGTCACTTCTCTCCTGAGAAATTCGCATTTATCAGGATGCAGTTTCAGATTGTGATCCCTCAGTCTCTCTAATACCTCTTTCAATTTCTCATTGTGAATGGAGAGAGATTCACCGTGGACGACAATGTCATCCAGGTACACAAAGCATTTAATGCCTTGCAATCCGGAAAGTACAGTATTCATTAATCGCTGAAAGGTAGACGGCGCTCCTTTCAGTCCGAACGGCATAGTGTTATAATGGAAGTGGCCCAAATGATTGCTAAAGGCCGTCTTCTCTTTATCTCCTTCTCTCAATGGAATCTGCTGGAAGCCGCTCGCCATGTCTAGCGTCGAAAAGTACCGCGCCTTTCCTAGTTGGTCCAAAATCTCCGTTATGTTGGGTAAGGGGAAGGCATCCCCTACAGTCACATCGTTCAATTTTCTGAAGTCGACCACAATTCGCCATTTCTTTTGGCCTGAAGCATCAGCCTTTTTCGGTATCACGAGAATGGGCGAATTCCATCCGCTCTTACTTGGAGAAATTATTCCTTCCGCAAGCATCTTTTCCGTTTGGGCCCTCACCTCTTCCTTGTGCGCCTCGGGTAACCTGTACGGCTTCACTCTGATGGACTGCGTAGGATCCAACGTAGGCGTCGGAATACAGTGCTCTGCTGAGGAGGTGCAAGAGAGTGTGTCCCCTGGTAGATAGAATAAATCTCTGTATTCATCTAATATGATTCGAATTTCCCTACTCTCTTCTCTATTTAGGTGACTCAGTCTCAGTAAGGAATAAAGCAATTCTTTCCTGCGGAGCTCTTGCTCTACTTTACATTCGGCGGGACTATCCCTTTTTATTTCCTCATTTGATAACTTCATTACTTGTACTAGTGGGGATTCAATAATTTTTTCCTCCTCATTGGTGTTGACAATACTTGTCACACACACTCCTTGCTCGCTGCAGGTCAAAGATTCTGCCAAGAATATCCCAGGACTTATTTCCTTTTTCTCAATTATTCCTTCACCATCGCCTACTGTCGGGCACCTTACTATCGTTTCGCTTCTGCCGGGCAACTTCAGAAGCCATACCTCGTTTTTAATTTGAGCATCTGCCTTCGAATCAAAGGGAACCACTACATTCCCCATCGCAATTTCCCCATTTTCATAATTAATCAAAGCTCCAGTTGACTTCCAAAAATCCTTCCCGAGGATGCCATCGCACCTAAGGGAAAAACTTTCGTCCACCAAATGGAATTTGTGCGCTCTTTCCTTATCTTTCGCTTCCAACACCAACTCAAGCGTTCCGAGCGCCTTTACAATTTCTTCTGTTACACCCTGAAGTGCGATCTGCTCCTCTAGTGAATACCTCGTCCCCTTTTTTAGGGCGGAGGCCTTAATTAAGCTCACATCCGCGCCCGTGTCAACCAAAAACTTTACATTACCTGTCCTACTATTTCCTACACCCAGCGTTATGGTGTCGGTCCCTTCGCTTCGGACTGTGTTTACCCTTTTTACTTCGGCGTGGGAGGGAAAAGGGTTATTGCCCCTTCTCTCCCACTTCCTGTCTCCGGGCCCCGTCTTCGGAGGCCCTCGACCTTGACCGCTATTCGGTCCCTTTGCGGACGGGCAGTCTCGAGCCATATGCCCTTGCCTCCCGCAATGAAAACACTTTACCCCACTCAGTGCCCTTACACCCTTTGTTTCTTCTCTAACTCCTTTTAAATAGCACTTGGCCGCTAGATGACCCAATTTCCCACAGTTGTCGCACTTTACGGGAATTCTAACGTTTTGCGTCTTTCCCCTCTCAATAGCCGACAAAATGGCACTTTCCTCCTCTAGCGCTACCTCCACCGCTGCTGGCAAAAGCAGGGCTTCTCCTTTACTCCGTACAATGGTTTGGATACGGTCGTTCTCCAATCCTTGCACGAAACACGCCTTTGCTAAGTGATTGACTAAGGCTATTGCCCCAATTTCTTCAACTACGCTAGAAACTCTGCGCGCAGCATCTCGCAGTTCTGTCTGCATGCTATCAATTCGCGACCCCCAAGCAGCGACACTTTCACCCTTTCGCTGCTTCGCGCTAAACATAGCGCACGCATAAAAATCTAATGTTCGCCTCACTGAATAGTTTTCCTCCAGGATAGCCTTGACTTGCGCCCACGTGTGCGTCTGGTCTCTCACAATTAACTTTGATCGGGCTTCTCCCGTGATCCTAGCTTTAACGAATTTTAGTAACCTTTCGTGCTGCGACGGGTTAACTAAATCAAAAACCACATCGACATTATCCAAAAACTCCCTCAATTTACTCTTAGTGCCGTCAAATGGCTGACCAATTATTTTCATCGCCTCCGCGATGCTACAATATTCGCCCTCATTAGAGGAATGTACAGGAGGATCCATATCTACCTCCATATTACACAAATATCAGGGAAAGGAGGGTATTTCAAGGAAAGTGTGGCCTACTCACAATATTCCTTTCTCCCGGTCGTCGACCTCTCTCTCTCTCTCAGGTCCTTCCGCGTTCCGCGTCCTCTTGGTCGGGAACAGTGGCCCTCGTCGCTCCCCTCTCTCAGTGGAAGTTCTCCTCTTGGAAACTCCTCTGCGTCTCGGAGTGGCGACGGTCTCCTGTCGTCTCTGCGCGGCAACGGTCTTCCGTTGGGGGCTCCGCGTCTCAGGAAACAACTCTCGCTCGGCGGCTGCTCTCCTCTCGGCTGGGCTCTCGTGTCTCGATGATCAGCAATCGCTGGATCGCCTTCAACGCTGCGCCACCCACGCCAACTGTCTACTTCTACCAACGCTGTGTCAGACCCCACACCTGACACCAGTTTTTTATGTCGTGTCCCGGTAATCGGTTCACGGCACAAGGAGCGTAGTCGCTGCGTCCCGAGGATCGGTGCACGGCAGGATCTACGTGATTATGGGTGCGTCGGCTCGAGTGGCAAAGCCGGCACCCTGGGGTTCAGGCACCAAAAAGCAAAAGCTTACGCGTTGGTTGGTAGAATGGCGTTTATTGAGGAATAGCAATCAGACCGGCATGGCCTCCGGCGTACATTGATACTCTGCCCCCGAGGAGAGGGAATTAACAAGTTTATATACTCTCAGAGTCGGAAGTGGGAGGAGCTTCTGAGACTCCCAGCTTTGAGACCAAGGAGCAGTCAAATAGTTAAATGCGCGCACGCCTAAGTTTTATGTGCATCCTAGGAGCACGTGAGCGCATGCATTACCTCTGAAATCTGGGACTATGCCGCTAGAGAGGTCCCACACTAAAAGTGAGAATGAGCTATTGTTTTAGAATTTTAGGATGCAAGTCTCCCGTCGCGGGAAACAATTGGAGACAACACAGAACTCCAAGGCACGCTCCATCTCCCTCTTCCGACTGGACGTGATCGTCCGACACCTTAAGAACAGGAGGAGGGGGGTAGCTTTCGGAAAGAACAAGGAGTAAAGCAGGCATGCATTACAGTATGTATACAAGGGAAGCGATGAAGCCGTCAGTACTTCGGAAGACGGCTCAAAAGAACCAGAGGGACGAGGTGACCATCTATCAACTTGTGTGCTATTTAAGTAGCAATGAGTCTGCATGGCCCTATTTTTGGGTTTCCCGTCATGAAAGAGGACCAACGGTAACTCATCTCTCCGTACACCTGGAAAATGGTCAGCGTGTCTACTACTACAAACGCAACGTACAAGATATATTAACAACTCCTTAAATGACCACGCTGACACTATTCTTCAGGATTTGTGGTTTTCTTACAAAATAAGTTCAATTTTTTTTCACAAGCGTTGAATTTAAACGGGTTCCTTCCGCTTTCCACTACGTTTCGATTTAATTATAAACCATCATCTACAGCACACCATAATTCAGATTTCGATTTTTTAACTTTTTTTTTTAGTTTAAAAGCGAATTCATCATATTTTTCTACTTGAAATCATTTCCCTTTTGTATAAACAGCACTACTATATTATTTTCAAGTTTTTTCTCTTCCGTTGAAAATCAACGGGTATTTTCGCTATTAAAATATAAAAAGTTAACTATTGAGCGGTAGTTGAGCCGTAAACTATTAACCTTCAAAATAGTGTATCTAAATTGAAGTTTAACGCTGAAAATGGCATAAATATCCCATATAATTATGCAAGATGAAGAGCACTCTTTATCTATCTGAACCGTATCTGATCAACAACAACCGCGGTATTAAATCGTAAAAACTGGAATCAATTCAATTAATTATTTATGGATAATATCTGATCTGAAAAATGCGAGTGTATGAATTTTCAATACCGTGGAATTATCATATATATATTTTTTTCGGTTGATGTAATAACAAGTAAGGAACATGTGTTGAGAAACGGGAGAATGCATTGAAGAAAGGTTTTTGCGAATGGATGCAGAAATCTTCGAAGGCCTCTATGGAATATGAGGATGCTAAGGGAAATTGCGATAAGAATTTCAACAGGCAATAGTGGAAGAAGGGCTGATATTGATGATCGGGCAATTCGCTCTTCCGCTCGGCAACACTTACGCTGTGATGATATTCAATCCCTTAGCTTACAGATTGATTTGTAAAAGCAGTCGAGTAGTAGCCGCTGACAACAGCTACAAGCTACAAAAGGTTTTGTAGCTGCTACTTGGACAGTTATTACAATAAAAGTTTTTCACTAGTGAAAATAGGAACTGCTACAATAACGCTACCACCCAAACTTGCTTTTTATATTATGTAGGATTGACCCATGATAATACATTCTTGCTCATGCTTCCGTCTAAGCATATAAGCAGCTTGAAATATTTCGTCACAGTTTTCAGAGCAGAGACATGCCTCTTCGTCTCATCGACATGCATCCTTGCCGAGTCACTGGTATTATAAAAACTGCTATTCATTTTCCTAATAGAGAATTCCACAGATCTTCTTTTTCTTGTTTGAGCATCACCAATCCACACGCAGTTAAATTGGCATTGAACGAAATGTCAAGGTTATTTTAGAAAGGCAGTGAGATATCAACATTTTGGACATATCAACATTCTACCCCGCATGTAATGCATTACAATCTCCGGGGAAATTACGATTTTCCTCTCGCGATACCTGGATATTTCAAAAAGATATGCTACGGCTATCCTTTATTTGCACATTTCTTGTTTGAACAAATATTTGGGAAGGGGCGAAATGGACCAGGCCGAGGGGGCGAAGAAGAGGACACGAATGGGGCCCCCGAATTCCCGATGGTGTTCTTTTCGGAAGGTCAGGCGGAGGGGAAGGGGGAGAGAAGTAGTATTTGGGGGAAGGGAGATCTTTTTTTGGAAGTGGGTGGTCTTTTTAGGCAGAGACAGAAGATTGGATTCTTCGGTGGCGTTAACGTGGAGTGGAGTTTCGAGATCAGGGTGAGCTATATTTTCCCCAATTGAAGCGGAGAGACAGAAGCATTACAAGAGGGTGGTTGTTGAGCGTGCCAAACACAAAAAAGACTGAACGTATATATGCAGGATTTAAAGTTTTTGGGGTGGACTATGGAGAGGATGGTCATCACCGTGGTAGCATGAATTGAAAAGGAGAAGAGAGTTCCGGATGGAAGATTTCATATTCAGCAAGTGCTGGAGGGGTGTTTAAAGGAACAGGAAAGTGATGGGGATGCCGGAGAGGGGGCTGAGAAAGACCTTGAAGGACCAGATTTCTTTCCCCTCCCTCACGAGCTCTCGCAGGATCTCAAGGCAGTGGCGCAGTGGGCTGGGTCTATTTCCGAAAAAACTACTGGTCAGCGCAAGTGATTGGGTAGTAGCAGGATTGCCCTTGTTCACTTTTGAATACAATGCGTGTTCCAAGTCAGCCATTTTATCTACAATGCAAATCAAACTTTCGGAGTTATATACATTTTTACTTCCACTCCTCACCTCCTCACACCACCTCCTCTTCCTCCGAAAAGAGCAGACGGAAGGAGTGCAGTAGTCTTAAATCCCTCCATGACGTACAGTTCTCCATCCGCGGTTCACCACCAAATTTTGAGAGACACAAGGCGAGAACGCAACCAAGGGAAAGTGGTGAGCTTGTGTGTATTGTGTGCTTGGAAAGGGAATAGGCTTTCCTGAGAGGAGATATGGCACCAAATTGAAGTTAGCGTGCAACAGGGGAATGAATTTAAAAAAGGAAGAAGTATGGTACGTAACGGAAAGACTGCGTCAGTTTATGAATTCCAAGCCGTGTTTATCAGTCTGCTGGGGAGATTGTCGTGAGCGAGGCATATTTCATTTCCCTACAGCGTTGCTCTAGGACCCACGGTTTTTCCTCGGTTCATATCCAGCGGTGCACGGCTGAAATTCATACACGCACGCACCAGTCTCTTTTATTTCAAGGAGAGGGATTCCGCATATTCCACTGCCCAGCCTCCTCCTTTCCCTCCCCCCTAACGACGCCGCCCCTCCTCCTCCTCCCTCCCCCCCTCCACCGACACACTAGCGTCCCCTCCACTCATTCTTCATGTCCCTCTTATACGGCCGGGCGGAGCACTTCAGATGATGAGACTAGGAAGCCCCCTCTTCTCCTTTCATATTTTTTATCCCTCTTTGGAATCAGGCGAGAGCTCTGGACCACCGCCACTCTCCCTATCCCTACTCTCCTGCCGGTCTCATCTCTTCTTCTTCTTCACTCGCTCGCTGCCCGACGCCCATTTACTTGAGAACGGCTACAGTTACGCTTTCGATTCCACCACCCATCCGAATCTTTCCTAATTTTTGCTCACACTCCTCTCATCATGCTCTCTTCTGCTCACTCCACACCTCCTCACCATGCACTTCACTCCCCAAGTTTATTTTTTCTCTCTCTCCGTAAAAATATAATTTTCTCTAATTTTATGAGAAATTTTCGGGGGCGGGGTGGAGTTTTTATGGTTTGGTGCGTATAACGAGTTTCAATTTTTTCTCCCGAAGAAACTTTATCCCTCTGCGGAAGATTACTTCGAGGAGTTTTTTTTCATGCGTCACAGTGTTATATTTTAATTTATTTTTATTCTGGTTTTCATCCGGCTTCACTTTCTTAAGATGCGAGAAAAAAATTCTAACCGTGTAATGGATGGGAATAAAGATCCTCTTCCTTCCTTTATATACCCCTCGTTCTATATTATTTGCATCTTAGTTTTTTATCAAATTCATGAACCACGCATTTAAATGCACTTCCACAACCTATGCTAAATATAACCTTCTTTCCATAAAAACAGCCATACATTCCGCAGTTTCTTAAGGAATAAGAATTTCTCCGGAGAATATTTATTAAGTCTGAATTCTTAAGCAAGAAATAATTGGTACCTACGGTTACATATCCGGAAAAAATGTTCTTCTCTTATTCATTTTATAAATTTAAGGTCATAAAATATCTAAATAATACATGCAGTTTCTCTCACAATAGCATAGCATGATTAGTGCTCCATAAGAATGAAGCCTTCACGTATTGAAAAACGTTGGTATTTAGGAGCTTCTTCATCCTGATTATATTTTATGTTGAAAGTTTTAAATATTTACTTACTTTTACGTTCTATCAAGCATCAATGATTCAAGGCACGAAGCAGTTACGAAATAACCATTTCGTTTAAATGGTTTTCCTAATGTTTTTCATCATATCTAAACTACTTTTCTACTACATTTTTAATTTAAATTAATGCATAACGTCACGAAATGATGAGTTCATGTTAAATTATAAATAAATACGGTCATATTCAATGAACTAAATAAAAACCTTGATTTTAAAAATCATTAGTTGAAGTCCTGAAAATCAAATGTTGTTGTAAAACTGAGCTGTGCATTGCGCAATCAATTCTTCAATCAAATGTTCTTCAATCAAAATAAATGATTGTGCTGTGAACCAAGTATAAAATAATTTTTATTCGCGAGACAGTGTTCCCATGTCAAAACGTT
Organism: Pyrrhosoma nymphula; assembly: GCA_963573305.1. NCBI lineage: Eukaryota > Metazoa > Arthropoda > Insecta > Odonata > Coenagrionidae > Pyrrhosoma > Pyrrhosoma nymphula. The sequence continues at coordinate 24,530,597 of OY754336.1, read as the reverse complement.
GAATTTCACTATCCGGTCAAGTGTGGCAATTCAGCCCGCCCACTGCCTAATGTAAAGCCTCCCCGATATTTGCGATTCTTCTTTGGGATAACTGGCTTAGTAAAGCCTCTGAACGCATTCTCTACAGTGTGCTAACAGAAGGTTATTTAGAGTGCACTCAATGAATCATCTGCTGTACGGAATGGGAATTGATTTCAAAGGAAAGCTCTATTGTAAACGCAGCCCGAGAGAATGTAGTACCTCTTTCGAAGCGAAATGTTTGACGTTGAGAGACAACACCGTATTGCAGAAGCAATATTCGCGAAAGTATCATGAATTCAATATCGCTGACGCCACAATGTATGTTAAGCTTGTGAGTCAAAATGAATTATCATAATCGAATCCTACATGTAACGAGGTAGCAAAAACTGTGTCTTGCGACAGGATTCAGACGAGAAAACTGATGAATTTTAACTTTCTCCTTGGGTTTCCCTTTAAGCTAGTAGCTCTGTTAATCATCAATATCTCATTAGAACATGGCATTGCTCAAGATGAGAAGTTCTCTCTCTCAATAATTTCTCCTCTCACATGTATGCTAAAGTTTACGAGAGTTTATCGCATAGGTGGCTACAATTGGAGAAGATTTTAATGCACTTTCAAGCCATTGTCTCAATTTGTGCAACTCCTACTCTCTTGTCGAGTTAAACTTTGAATTTAGAAAGCAAGAAATATTATTACCAGCCATTGATTCAGTAGTTTACATATGTGCAGTAAAAGAAAAAGTTCCCATCGTGGGAGGAAATATTTTCTCATTCAAAATGTAGGTATGTATTACTAAAGTAGTAACTGCGAAGGATACTATTATTCTCTGAGCTACATCATAATCATGTGTTACAAGCTGGACTTTGGTAGCTTCCAAGGCATCAATGCACAAGTGGCCATTGAGCGTAAGGAAATGAATATAACGCATGAAATATACGCTCTACTTATCATTTGCCCATAATTCGTTTCTATATTAATTATTTTTTACCGTGAATGGTAACTTTTGTGTCAAAACGAATCCATCGTCAGCTATTTTCTATTTGTGAATGCAGGTGCAGATTAAACAACATTCTTTGAACAAATCCAGTATTTGTACGCCATAGAATCTTAGAAATGAGTGACTTGGATATGAACTGGTTGAGTGTATTGCTTAAATCAAAGTGACTGGAGGATTCCACGTGCTAAAACGTCTGTAGAAAGTACACTTGCTGTAATCAAGGGGGGAAATATGTAAAGATGTTCAAAGAGTGAAAGATGGACCTTTGGAGAAACCCGCGGCGTTTGCACTCCTGCCGACAAGGATATCTAAGTGGGGAGAAACTTGGAGTCGCGTGACCCAGTGACCTGGCCCAGAGGCTTGCCGATGAAAAAGATGAGCCTCGGAGGCGAGCCGTCCCCTCCTCCTCCCCGTGCGATATATATTCTCATTTTTCGCCCCCCCCCACCGCCCCCCAGCACACCCCTAACCCTTTCCACCGAAGTGAAATCCTTGATTTAGCGGAGCGGTCATCCATCTCGCCGATGTGTTCTTTTTCCCTCTCCAAGCAAGACCCACTGCCCCTGCCGCCTCGGCGGATTCTTGCCTTCCACCCGCGTTAGCACGCGAAAGAATTCGGCCACATCAGACGTGGCTCCCCCGACGAGCCTCGCAGACATCCTCTTCATACGCGTCGAAAGACAGGAGGAGAATTTAAACCTGGCAAAGATTATTTTCTTTTCGTATGCGAGTTCTTGGACAGCCATGCTTGTAATCTCTAAGACCGCACTGAGTACTTTCTGACGTTTACACCGCAAAGTTATTGCAGTACACTGAATCCCTCTCAAGGAAGGTTGAGCGGAATTTATGTCTAGTCTATCTCGGAATTTTATTTTAAAATACAAGCAGTTTTAAGAAGCATAATATCCAAACACTAATATTAATGATGAAAAAAACTATTGCATATGAATGAACTTAAAATACAATATTTGAGGCTTAACTTTCCTGGTTATTTATTCATACTACTTTAAAAAGGATATGATATAATAATAAAAAGACGTCTGAGTCCAACTGAGCCACAGGCTCAAAATGCGCTCAATACACACAAAAAATTAGTATCAATATATTAAGTTATATATGTACATATTATACCCATTCATTGATTGGTACAAATTTAAAAGCATCATTGCAGAAAAAATTGCTGTTCGATCACTCATTCAATACAAATAATGTAACCTATTCTTTTGCTTTTAAAAATCATTTTTGGTTTACTGCTTGTAAAATGAGAAATAATTTAAAATCAACTACTTACAACGTAGTAGCCCCATAATTATTATAATATTATATTTCGGTACCATATAATAATCCTTAATTCTCATAACCATTCGATGATATTTTTATAATTTTTAGGTCGTTTCTGAAATAATTTTCAATGATAATTATATATTGCAAATTTTTTTTATTGGTATTGAAGAAACATTTAATACATCTTATTATTTAATTTCCTACACTAATTATATGTGTATCAGTTAACAGTTCGATTTTGTATAGAGATCATTTTTGAAAAGTGCGTTAGCGTAGGGTAATACTATATATGATCAGGTTTTCTACTTAAGCAAGGTAAATGACCTTGCTTGATTTTTGGTCTAGCAGGTGTCAGATATAATCAAATTGAGAACTTAAATCTGTTAATTTGTTGCTAAGTTTTTGAAAATATTTGTTAAATTTATAATTTGTGTCTATTGCCTCGCCAAGATATTGTTGTACTGTGGTACTCTTCTATTTCATCAAATTGGCACGAACCGTCATGAGTATTTGCATGTACGTAAGCACTTATGGCTATGGGTTTTTTAGTATACTGCTTTGTTGTAATTATTCCCTACGGTAATGGGCATAACTTTAGTCGCTTTAACTTTGATGGTTAAGTCACTATCATATATTAAAAAGTATAGGTCCAACACTGAAACCTGCGGAACTCCGTAGTCTGTTAATTTAGGTATACTTGAGCAATTTTAATTTTTACTACAAAATATTTCTTATTTAGATAACTTATAAAATAATTTCAAACTTTCCCTCTAATTCCAAAGCATTAATGACATATGTAAAAATAAACTTCAGAAGAGAATATTTTATTGCGATATTGTGAAAACAGTTCCAGTGAGTTTTAAATTTATTTATAAAATAATTGATAAGACATACAAACCACGAACCTTTAAATTTCTGACATCATCTGTACGTTAGAAATTCCCCATATTTTAATTCGAACAGCCATGCCAAATTCCTTGGAAAACGACTTATAACTGAAATCATTATATCATTAGCAATATGAGATATTTTTCCTTGTTATGAGATAAATATTGTTGAATTTTCTGAGTGGAGAGATCTCGTTAAAGCTACGACAGACTTTGTTATCTCTTGTCCCCCTTCTGTAAGACCATGATTAATTTTTCCTCTGTCTCCTGCTCCCGCGAAAAATCCTTCACTATCATGAGGATCGTGTTGGTGAGATTGCCATAGTTCTGGCTTCCTCTCCGTAGGACTCCGGTTCAGATCCCTTTAGCGATGGAGATTTCCGTGTAATTCCTGTTTGGATGGGGGGCTCTTTAATTGTATTGCTCCATCCATCGGATGGGACGTTAAGCTGTGGACGACTTGGCGCCTTTCGCTACAACCAGGCTGATTCCAGTGCCAATCTTTCGCTCAATCCTTCCTCTGTATCGCTAATAATCCTGCCATAACCAACCCGGCAACCACCTATTCATGATGACACTCTTCAGTGACATTCTTCAAAGAAATCACTCGTGAGCCGCCTACCCAAATAACCAACCACCTCTTCCATCACCCTCACCAACATGTCGTAACCCCTCAAAAAGGCCTCCAGCCATTTTTTTCTCCCTACATTCTCGTATCCGCCTAGTTTTGTTTCATGTTGAATGCAACACTTCCTCATTTCTTTCCTCTTTTTCAAACTTACTTACCCATCCGTCTCAAACTAACATTTGAAAAGTCTCCACAGTACCCCGTAGTTTCTGAACGATTTAGCCAAGGCACCCTTTCAACAATGTACCCAATTTTGAATCAATATATATTTACTCTGGGTTCCCTATATCAATTTCCCTTCATAAATGCTTCCTTTTCTATCGCCATATTTCGCCTTAAGTTATAACTACTACACCCATTCTCATCCAGACTACTCCTCAGGTATGTGGACTGCTGTCTGTTCAATTTTCCACCCTTCGTTTTGATATTTAATATAGGCTTCCTACTTTGGGAGAATTTCATTACCTTTGTCTTTTGATGGGAAATCTTCATGCCGTGTATTTTATAGTGTATCTGACTGGCTCATAATCGATCGCACCCCGTAAGCGGACAAGCTAAATAATACATGTCCGTCCACAAATCTGACAGACTTTATGAGATCCCCTCCTGCAATCACCTCCATTGCTGACGCTTGCCTTCCTTGTATTCGTCAGCTGAAGGAAAATATTATTCCTCAACTTAGTTTGAGTGTGACCCGGGAGCCCAAACGAGACGGCGTCGGAGATATTGGAATGAATTGAGAAGGAGAATAAAAAATGGATTAAGATGCGATGGAAGGCATCCGGGAAGAAGGGCAGAATATAAAATATTTAACCTCAGATCCCGACCAAACTTTTGCAACACGCGCATGCAAGCCTTCCCTCACTCAGGCACCGAGGTCTACGTGAGACGAAGTAAGGCTCGCACATCCACCGACACACACATGCCAACCCGGCTGCTTCTCTCTGCGCGGCGGAGAAAACAGACAGTCAGTCGGTGGCATCTGCCTCTCGGGGCCATAATTGAACTGTCCGTACGTGTTGAAAGCGGGTTTTAAATAAATTACCGGCGGGTTGAGCGGGAGGGAGGAAGAGGGATGGCTCCGGTGTTAAGAGAGGTCAGAGAGCGAGGTGCGAGAAGTAAGAGAACCCGGCCATCGCTCGGTTTCGAAATGGGTAGAAAGAAGAAACACGGGAGGAAAGAAGGCGGGTGCCGAAAGAGATGCGGAAGGAAGAGAGGGATCGGTGGGTGCAGCGCGGAGAGGTTGCCGCTCCCAACCTCCGACGGGGACCTCCCTTTTTGAATGCATATTGGATAATTTCGCCGTCGTCATCCGATATTCCGGCCGTGTGTCTGAACGCACACATGCGCAGCCATTCAAACTACTCGCCCTCCATGTCTCCGATTTCCAGCAGTTCCCTCCACTTCTTCCTCCTGCACTCTCCTCTCGCTTAGTCAGGTGTTCGAGAAAGAAAGAATTGGAGGGAGCACCGACGGCACTTTGCTGAAGAGGGCGAACCCGTGTCAATATGATCTCATGAAAGTTAGGTAAGTTTCTCGGAAAAATGGCGAACATTTTCAAAGGTCGTGAAAGTATAATAAAACTATCATCAGCAATCATTAATCCGAATATTGGTTTGCTACATCCATCCACTCCACTCTACCATAAGCTAACCGTTTTATTTCTTCGTAAGTATTCATTTTAAATTCATTCTTGGTTTGCACCATGTATGACAGAAATAGGACGCATGGCATGATAGTATATATCAGGTGAGATCTCTAGGATTTTTGCATAGCTGGAAGAAAAAGAAGATAGCACAGACAAATAATAATAAATCTATAGCCTACAGCATTTCGAAAAGGGATAGTAATTACCAGCTCCTCCTACCATGGTAAGGAATGAATTGTGAAATAAAATAGATCACATTACATTCCGGTTATTTTCTCCATATAATACTCGTTTCATATTTTGGGAAATTCATCATTATTCATTTGCGTGAATACAGTAGTATTGAGGTCGAATTTGAGCATGAACGAAATATTGCCAAAGTCACAATATTGTGCGCGTTTTATTCATTAGTCTATATTTGAGAAGATGCATGAATTTTCAATGTAAATTGAACATGCACTTCTATTTAAATAATGATTTTAAGTTTATTGTATTATTCTCCCTAGCAAGCATCTTTTCGCCAGCGATACTCAATCGGAAACAAACGGTATAATTTGCGGTGAAAGTACTTTCATTATTGCCTTTAGTCTGGTGTTGTAAGGAAAAATACCAGAGCACTTAGGTCGAAGGACTGATGCGAGAGTACTATGATATTGTTCGCGGTTCTCTTTTTGTCGCCAACAAGGCATTTATTAGCGTTGTGTTTCTAGCATTCTTAATTTTTGAAATTTTTATGCTAGGAAATATTATACACTGGTGTTTCATATACATGACAATATAATTTACGGAATCAATTGGACTTGTTGATACCTTACCTAAATCTTATTTTCTTCGTAATTCTTTTTGCACTAAAATATTTTAGTTGTCACCTAAAATATAAAAGTAGAGTATGTAAATAAACGCTCATAAAGTTCTCAAAGAGTGGCCATAATTATGGTTAAGAATAATATTAAATCTTTATGCTGATTGAGTTTTAATATTATAATGTGTAATATTGCTACTGCTAAAAATACTATACATGCCATGCATTTCCTGTGATGACGGTGGATAATTTTTAGCCGTGGACTTTGGAGATCACTAATTTACTGATAATCAGTTTCGATATAAAGAATTTGGAAAGAAAAATGTATTCTGGATGACAATTGATAATGCATTAGGACTTATTGCAAAGAATTTTGCTAGAAAACTAAGCATTTAAGATAGGATGGAGTGAAATGACTAAAAACATAAAGAAAACATACTATAAAACAGTGATACGTAGCCAAGTTTTACATGGCTCAGAAACTGGGCAAGAAGGAAGAAAGGTGAGAGTAGAATGAAGGATTTTGAGATGTGGGAGCGGAGATGAATGGAGAGAGAAAAAAAGAATAAGGACATATTAGGAATTGCAAGAGAGCAAAGGAAACTCATGGGAGAAACATGAAGGAGAAAGAAAAAAGGAAGGGATTGGGAGATATCGAGACGCTTGAAGTGGTTGATTGAAGGAAGAGCGTTCGCCATGCGTAGAGGAGGAAGGAGAAAGAGTATTGGAATTTCTGAGGAGAGAAAAATGATACGAAGAGTTTTAAACTCTTCGTATCATTTGCCTCTCTTCAGAAATGAATAGTACATTAGAAAAGTATAATTTTGTGAAGTTAACGTCAGAGAGCTGTCGAGAAAATTATAGACCATGGACCTTGGTATAGTGACCCTCTGCTGTGATGATAACATGACATCAAACCCATTGCCTCCTACTCAGCTCGAATCTCTCTGCTCCTCGTTCCAACTCTTCTCTCCTATCTCTTCCACGTGGCGGACGGCGCGATTTTCGCGTGCGCACACGATGTTTCTGTATTTATGGCGTAACGTGACCCGCTGAGGAAGCGATCGTGATCCTCTCAGCGGAGCCCGGCACTCGCCCCCCGTTCTGGGAAGGGAAGGAGGAGTGGGTGGGTGGGGGGAGCTCTTTCTCCCTCACCTCGTCCGGAGCGTTGCCGCCGTGATTCATTATCGGACGCGATGATCGAATATGAAACCTCATCCACTCCTTTATTTGCGCTCGAACCATCATCCTTCGTTCTCATCGCGCTCCTCCATCCATAACCAGCTAGCTCGCCCTCCACTCGAGGGAGGAAAGAACATGCTTCTCTGGAAACAATGCTTCTTCTTCTTTACAATGACTTTCAGAATTTAAAATGACTCATATTTTGAGCATAGTTTGCCCCAACGAGAGTAACATTTTTTCACTTTAAGGAAATATTTCTAAAGTGAATGTTATTTATCATTTCCACTTAGAAAACCATTATCTTAATTAATTTTTCAAGGAAAACGGCTTTACGCCTTTTTCTAAATTAGGAAATATTCGTGACATCGTGGATGAGCATGTATTTTACTAGTCTTTTACTTATTATGCTCGTTACATGATTGATTTCAGAGGAATTAATTGGCTTTTGTATCCCAAATCATGCTTTCGGCGAATGAACCATTTGCATTTGAGTAAACCCTACCGAACGCCTTATTGAGCGGGAATATTTCTGGATTTCCACGAAAACAATTAGAAGTACTATATTAGTAGTTAAACTTGAATCAATTGTCAATTTTAGAAGCTGAAGTGATTCGAAAAATGTTTTCTGGGTATTTTTTATTACAAATTTTATCATCCTATTCTTGGGAATAATTTTGTTCATGAGCTATAACCAATTTGTTATATAAAACGCATATTTTACTTGGCTCCTTGTCTTCACCCCAACTTTTCTCCTTCTCTTTGAAAGAGTGGCATGGCATTCTGAGGCGGAGACATAAGTGACTATGCGCGACTTTTCATCCATGTGTTGTATATTAAATGACTACAGGACACATTTCCATGTGCTCCGAACAGACGTATCAAGAAGTGAAGTCTACTTCATTTCCTTTGCTACTTTTGTTTTGCGTGGCGCTGAATCGCGCATTAACATATACAAGTAGCGCAGGATACTTTCGAGAAAACTGCAAACATTTTCTTTGTGGAAGCTAACCTTTTAATAAATGATTTTTTTTCTCCAGTAACTTAATTCAATTGCACTTATCATAGATAGGTCCATTTTAGAAATCAAATGTATGTGGAAAGAAATATACAGAAATATTCTCTTACTCTCTTGCAAGCTTCCCCGGATTACTTTGTAGGAGACGATAGTTTATTGCAGCAGTCTTTGTATTTACTTTATTTCAAGTAGCATAAATATATTTTCAATCTTTACATGAGAGTTTCGCCTCCTACCTTCCCTCGCAACCTTCATCGCTTCTTGCGATCTTCTTTCTTTTTTACGGAGAGAAGGGAGAGATATATCTTACCAAATTGACTTTCCTGTGACGCGACTCCTCAGCCATGCATTATGTCTATCGACTGACTGGAAGAATCACTGAAACGTATTTCGAGGAGAATTTGTCTCGTACGGAGGATTTTATTTTATTTTCCAATAAAGTATCTTTTACAGTGGAAAATCAGAAATATTCGGCGCATCCCAGACTGACAGATATTATTTGACTTCTTCTCGATCTACGTGCCATGAATGATACAAGACAGTCGCTTACGCTTTTGCATCTCGAAGCATACCTATTTGTTGGATTCCTAGCCACTAAGGCATACCTGGCAATGAGGTAGCCAATTCAGCCTGTCGTACCTGCAGCCACAGTTAGCTCTCTCCGACTCAAAGATTCAGATACTGCCTTCATGTTCTTGCCTCCGCACCAAAAGTGGCAGGAGATAAGGTATTTTGCAAAAAAATAATTTACTTAAGATCAGAAAAAATACCGTAATATCTTGGAGCAGCAGTAATAAAAAAAGAGCCGCTCACGACTCCTTATTGGTCACACAGGACTCACCTCATTCATGTAAACCTTCTCCGAACCCTCCAATTTGTGGATGCTTAGTTGGATGGCATCGTTAGTCACTGCCTTTTGAACTTGGCAAAGATATTAGTTATGCCTTGGACCATGATTGAACCGTTAACACTACAGAATTACTTTTTTCAGTGCAATAACCTTAAAGACATCTGTTTTGGTAAATTTATTTTCGTATACCGCGCTTGTAACCTTTTCTTAAATCAATTGGTGATAGAACATATTGACACGCTAAACGGCATAAATAACTTCAGAGTTGACACGTCATTATGCTGAAAATTCAAATAAATGCGAAGCATATAAAAACTGCCTATGAGTTTCAAATAAAAATCAAGTGGGCAAGTGAGGGATGATGATTGCTGGGCCACTGGCCTTCAATGAATCCAAATTGTTGAAATTGAATCCCATTGATGATGCAAGAGCTGAAGTTAAATGTATAAAGATTAACACCTTTGATTTTTAGGTGGGAATCATGGAGTCATCTCGATGGTATTTCCTTAACATCATTTTTATCATTCAGCGTATACAGATTTCTAATACATATTTCTAATACACTTGAATATTAGTTATGTATACGAAGCACCACATGTTATTCCACATAAATGAGAAAATTTTATAACCATCAGTATAAATTAGGCTAAGCTAACAAAGAGATATGAAAGAGTTTTAATTATTACCCTGCAATGCGTTACTCTTGCCACCTCTGAATAATGAGAAAATTTGGGCCTCAGCTTGATCTGTGTAGTGATATATCTTCTTCGTAAAATTATAAGCAAGGAAGATTTTTTTTAATTTTCTTAACATCAAAAGCTGAACCTTAGCAGTGCCAAATTCTTGACCCAATTCAATTCTCTTCGAATTAAATAATGCGGAAACGCAAGATGAGATTTCGTTTTCCTTATCCTAGATGGGAACGGCTAGATCATTCTCATCTCTTGTAGTTGGAGATCAAGTGAGATACTCTCTCTATCTGCATTGCTACACAAAAAAAATTCTTCTTGCGCCTCGGCTATGGGCTTTAATTGAGATATATCTCTCAGAGTGAACACTTATCCTCCTTGAACCGTACCTTACGTAGCCCGAGCACTTTGGCAGGGTTCCAAAAAGGTAGGAGGTGCCAGACCGATTGGGATTTACGTGAATATACGTTCTTTACACATGTACGTGAGTATACGTTGAAATCACAAAATAATTCAGCGTGCATGGCGCTCAGCACACCGAGTACCGGAATCCTCGGTAACATTTTCTTCGGCGTTATCTAGTGCGCCTTATAAAAATCGACGAGTGCCCAGTATTCTCTGCGGTGCACCATTTGTATTCTCACTCAGCAAGAATAAATTGTTGGCATATAAGTGGACCATAAATGAAATGTATGCCCCACAAATTAAAGGTACCCTATAATTATACTTTATTGAAAAATAATTTTAGGATTCACCATGTACCACTATTTTTCGATATCACTTTGACAAAAGATAGCACTGATAAGCTGTTCATAAATCCTTAATTTTAACGCTGAGTAATATAAATTGCTAGTTTAATCGGCTAGCGTACTTGAAATTTGCTATAAGATTCTTTCATTTGGAATGTGATTTTTAATATATCATTACACCATAGTTAACTAAATATTTGAGTATTTATACTAAAATTTATTTGTGGAAATGAATATAATTTTGGGTAAATGATGATTATGGGAACTGTGTTTAAATACGAAATGAAAATACTAGACGCCTCCTTTAACATTATTATAGACATAATAATAGTTAAACACACGATCTTAGAATATATTTTGAGCTAAAGGCACGATCTTAGAACCAGAAAATCGTGGTTGAAGGAAATAGTTTTGGCAGACCGATCACTGGTGAGATAAAGCTTCAAGATTATTAATTTATAGCAATGTAATTTCTATGACTTAAAACCATGCTGAAAATTATGAAGTTAATTAATAATGAACTAGAGTGTCAAGAGTGAAGATGTAAAGTTATAAGTAGTCACTTATAATGGTCGCAAATCTTCATAATTAGAATTTTTTATTTTATTTCAACTGATTTTGTTCATAGGTAAAAGAAAATTTGTAAATGTTGGGCCCTTTAGCTTAAGTTAAAGATCAGAAGTAGAAGCAAGATATATGACTAATTTATTCTCAAATTATGCAATAGAGACACAGTAGAAACATGCAATAGATACATAATTAGCTGAATTAGAGAAAATCACGCTGAATATGAACATGTACTTTGATAATGTAAATGATTATATTTTAGAATATGTATCTTCATTAGACAAGTTAAAAAAATTGAATCGACATTTAGAGAGGAAAGGAAAGGAGAATGCAAATTAAGCGTATTATAGCAGTATTTTGGCAAAGATAGTTTTATAAGTATTTCCCTTGTTTTCACCATAGTTGAATTTTAACTCTCCCGTTGAAATGTATTAAAGGTGTTATGATAAAAAACTGCATAGGTAAAGTGACTTATTATTTTTACAGGGTTGCTTTACGCATCGAACGTGCCTATATATTGCACCAAACCGTATTAAGTAAAATATATAACTGATTACATTTCCTAGAATGATTCCATTTACTTGTCATCTAAGCCATTTCTGTTTTTCTGAAAAAAAATTTCTTTGCTAATAAGTAAATTATGTCTCTTCTAAGGTTCCTACATAATTATAATCAGAGACTTTTGTAATTATGCCAGTTACCTCTTGGTGCGCAGAGAGCGAAAGAGTATCTCAAATCCCGCATCTGTAAATAGAGTTCTAGATCTTAATTTTGAATTCTGCCCATTTTTTCCTGCGCGTTATCATATAATAGATAATTATAAATAAAATTATTATGAAAATCCTTTCTTATTCTAAGGCATAAAATCTGCCAGCAGCCTGCATGAGAACATTTTTAGCATATTTGCACCGGTATTAAAATGCTCACCCCGTATCATTTATGAACATTGTCGCAGCTGTATTTCGTTTCCTACGCCAACGCTCCCCTTTCGTTCAGTGCGTAGCATAGCCAATATAACTCTGCTTCCTCGTCCTAACTCTCTGAAGCCGCCCACATGGAACATGGGACCGTTCACCACTGGCATCTCATCGTTTCTCTTCGCTTATTCCTCGCTATAGCGTCCTTCCCATCACCAAGTCCTCCCTCTTCTTCTCATCCTTCGCAGCCAACCAAGTCCCCTCGACCATTATCTTCCTTCTCCGTCTCTCAAGTGGCGTCTCCCGGGCCAGCGCCGGCAGGCACCCCTTCCTCACCCATTTAGCATTTTCCCTCCCTCATCCCGACTCGCTTTTCCCATTAACTCGTGTAATAACCCTTCCCAAGCACATCCAGGGCAATCCTAAGTACTTCGCATCCCCTCCTTCCACCCCCCCCCCCGTTGGTTCCACTAACCCCTTTCTCCTCATTGCATTCCTAACCAATTGCTTGCGCTTCTACTTATTCCCCATGGATCTCGCGCCAGTCCCTCCTTCCTTTCCCTAAAACCTCCCTCATTCCCTCTTCGACTGTCCCCTTAAGACATCCTCTGGCCCCTTATATCCCTATACATATGTACAACGTCGTCCAGGACTCCCTTCCCTACGGTCCAAGCACCCTAATGCCACATTTAACTTCCCCTCAATCCAGTACCACTCTCATTTTAAACTTCAGCCCTTCGCCCGATCGACCAAGTCCACCGTTCCGCGCTTCACCCGTCCTTTCCCCCCTCCTCTCCTCTTCCCCGCGATCCGCCGTTCGCTCGCCTTTCTCGCTCCTCGGCCCCGCACCCTCCCTGCCGCACCCTCCCGTTCAAACTGTCCTCCGTTAGCGCTCCTTCCACCCCATTCTCTCCAGATCACGAGGAACCTTACCTCTCCACCACCCCTCTCTCCCCCGCAGCCACTTCCACTTACTTCCGTCCTCGGATAGCCGCTTGTTCGTCCCGCGCTCAACACCCTCCCAACACCGCCACCTCCTCCCTCAATATCCCCCAATACTACATCTGTAGGACAAACAAAAGCGACAAAATGAGATAAATACACCGCTGGAGGTTTTGCCAACTTGTAGCATATTCTTCCTAATAAAAATAATAACTACATTTTAATCACCTTTAACTTAAAAAAAATGAGCACTGTTTAAGTTTTGATCTCAATTGTTAAGTGTGTTGCATTTTTTCATGAAATTCTTGCTTTCGATAACTGATGCAATTATATGGCCTGATAAAGGAGGCAGAAGGTCCTTGCTCTTTCAAAATATTTCAATCAGTAGTTTCCCAATGTAGCAATTTGATAAAAATATAAATACTGTGCAGTTGAAATCAGGGTCCGTGACACCATTGACGACCACAACTAAAACTGAGAAAGAACTTAATTATGCCTAAACACACTTCTCATATCATCCATTTACTCCCTTATTTCTTTTATTAATACCTAAACTTCCTTCGTACGACTGCTGCCCTAAATATCCTTGTAATGCACCCTTTACAACGCTCTAGGGGTGTGAGGGAAGAAATGAAAATTGAACGTTTTATCCGAGAGAATAAATAATTTTTCCCCATGTTATTTGTACCTCATTGCAATTTATTAACGTCCACGTCGTTGATATCCTAGAACCAGTGTACCTTGATTTTCAATACCTCAATACTCCTTGGGAATCAATTCATTGATTGCCTGAAAATTTTTCCACCGAGAACAGGGTCTGTGACGACAATTGATGAACCGTAAATCAATGCTCATTTTAACTTGCCAGCTTATTCATGCGAGTTATGTTAGTATGATGCCTTCTGACCCAGGGGTCGTGAGTTCCATTCCCGCATCAAGCACATAGGTGCCCACAGACGTAGTCTCCCATTCCGCCGCTGCTCCACCACCCTCGTCCAAACAGATTCCCCGCCAGCAACCCATCCCTCCGCTTCCCCCCAGCAACCCGTCCCTCCGACCCCCAATTGCTTCTCCTCTCCCTCCCTCTCTCTCCCTTCGCTCTTGCGACCAATTAGTCTCTCTGCTTTCCCTCCTCCTCCTCCCCCTTACTCTCTCTCTATTGCTCTATAATTCCTACTTTCCGCTCGGATGTCGCCCAAGCCAAGCAATCTCCTCCCGGTGGATAATATCGCCTTTGCCTGCATTTCAGCCACTCTTTCCACTTCACTTTATCCTCCGATAAGTTATTAGATGAGTTACTTGGGCTAGGGATATCCATTGTCAGCTGTCTAGGGAAACACCGTGCAATCACCCTCGCTCATCGACTATTCAAAGTATGCCTTAATAAACTAGTATATTTTAGCTTATTTCGGAAAAAATGCCAACAGCTTTCCATTTAAAGTGCACGATACATGTGCAATATTTTTTATAATTCAATTGAAAGTCAGAAAAGAACAACATTAAAATCAGTATTGGGAGAAAAACTAGGGTTTATTGCATTTAAAAAGTAGGCATCCATGATTTTCAATAATCAATACAGGATTTAAAACTTTTGCATAGCATAAATTCATTGCATGTTCATTACGCAAGTACAATATAAGCCCTCCTTAGCCACTGGCTCGTAAGGAGATGTTTGCGTACACAAAAAAATAATTCTGTTTGAGGCTTTCGCAGCGTTGTTATACTGATCTCTTCATGTTTTTCGGGTAAAGCTGCGTCTGTGTATCTTGACGATGACGTTTCGTAGCCAATGCAGGCCACATATTCAGTTCAGGTCCGAATGCCAAACGGTGGAAGTTGGCCTAAATTTATACCGTCCTCTGGGTGGTCTTCCGTTAGCGCAGCCAATCTGCGCTGAGCACCCTGATTTTGGCGTGTTTCTTCTCAGGAGTCTCTTTCAGTTGTTATGGAGTCTATGCCCGTCAACCCTATTGAAATTTTCCTCTACTTTCTCTATTTCAATAGCCTCCCTGATGAGTCAAGGAAAATAAAAATTTTCCTTGGCTAAGACTCGTGCGTCATTGATCTTTACTTGATGTCCCGGGTTCGAGAAGGCGTGTTCTGCGACTGCTGACTGCAAGCAGTTCCTGTTTTTGAGAGCCCTGCGGTGCTCGTTCAAACGAAGGGAGATCGCCCTCTTCGTTAGGCCCACATACGCCCACGCCCTCTTCGTTAGGCCGCAGCTGCAGGGAATCTCATTCACACATACAGAAAAAAAATGTTGATGAAGTTAAATCACCATTGTTGCCTTTTTTATAGCATATCAATTAGCTTGTATAGTATCATTTATAGCATATAATCCATTCTTAACTATACTGGTTTTTGTCTATCCATTTTACTAACTATGTGCAATACTTTTGATTTCTTATTATTAATTAGTAGATCATGGTCGTTTAACCACTGGGAAAAATATTTTGTCCTCTTTCCTCCTATGCATGTCCTCTTTCATATTCTGCTCCGCTTGAACAAAATTCTTATGCGTGCAAGTGAAGGCTTGATCGTCCGTATATAATATTATTTTGCAATGGTTTATGGAGGAGAATATTCTATTGATATAAATTGTAAAAAGAATTGGTCCTAATATGGAGCCTTGAGGTAAACCACGGTTCTTGATGCTCATATCACTATATATCTCAGTGCTTATAATTAACACAGCTTAGTACTTTTTTACAATATTTTATTATTGTACGACGCGTTTTGCCGCTTTACGGCATCATCAGGTCAGGTACACAATATATAATAAACGGAAGTTTGTTATTGTTGTTGTAGTTACGGAGGAGGAGGGAGGGATATTGGAGCAGGGTTGAGGGGAAAAAATTAAAAGTTAAAGGCACGATGATTAAGGGCTGGTGAGGCGGAAAAGATTAATTTTATCTGAAAGGAGGGGGGAGGGATGCGGAAATGAAAAAATTCTCTGCTTGTTAAACTGCACATGTCATGCAAAACTTTGACCAACATATGGTACATAACATCGAAATCATCTATACAAAAGATACTATCCCAATGGTATTTGTCTATGTAACTTTTTACTTATTTCTAACAAAAAATTACAATTATTCTTTGAAGCCTAATTATTCAATGGAGTTTTAGTCACATCGTATTGAAGGTGCATTTCAAACATTTAAAGGCTACTAATTTTCATAGAATTTGTATTGCCATTGTAATACTATGCAGGAAGATACTAAATTATAACCCATAATCTCCAACCTGGTATTCCGAGATAATGTCTTCATAACGATATTGTGGTCAGAATATTTCTGTATTTAATGCAGTTTACACTAATTGTATTGCCATGCATTATCCGTTTTATTGAGTGTAAGTGAGAGTATTTTCAAAGATATTGATTCAAATAATTTTACGTGCAACAAGTATGACGACGAAGCACAGAAAATATTTCGTAAGGATTATTAAATCGGAAATTATATTATTATTATTCCGTAAATGATCGTTTAAGTTCCAGATGAAGCTAATAATCTAAAATATTCTACAACTTATCAATCCTTTTTAGTTCAGCTATTTGTAGCCACATATTTATTATTTAAATCTGTTTCTTATGCATTTGTTACAAATACTCATAGCTTTTAGGCCTATGAGGTAAAGAAGGATAAATTTAGTTAATTATCACCAAACATTCTAGCCACTCGAATGCTAATGCCATTTTTCAATTTTCTAGATCTCTATAGCCTCACGCTTCTTTTTCTAATCGCTTGTTCTTTACCCTATCTCATTCTCTCTTCCTTATAAATCGGAATTTCTTTCGACGCAACCAGAAACCTTTCTCCCGAATTCCACACTCACTGCCGGCCATTTGAATTCCTTCTCCTTCCCCATAATTTCCTCCTCTTCCACGGTCGGCTCTTCCTTCCGAAGATTTTTGGGCCACCGCTTATTACGCCCTTCCATCCTGACAGCCAATGTCTCCTCCATCATTAAGTTTAACTTGCTACTCCTCATTCTAACTCTGTCCTCCCCGAAAATATTTTTCTCGATATACATTTGAAAGTAACAATTATTTTTTAAAATGGTTTCGATGATTTCATCTTTTTCTAAAATTGTTAACAGACGGATTCATGCTTACAAAGGTATCATCAACGATGTAATCCGCCACAATACTGCTCAGTAAGTAGAGACCTGTTTCTTCCCTATATCAGGAGATCATCAGGAGATTCATCGCCCGAAATTTTCAGGATTTTATTTAAGGGTTCTAAGAGCTCCACTCTTCACATCCACATGGTGTTTCCTTGGAATTTCACTGAATTTATCTGGCCATATCACTTTCCGCAGCCATCTCATTCAAATATTTATAATTTTTTTTCACTTTTTTACAATTATTTTTCCCCTCAGTTGTTATTTATTTCTGATATTTTATAGCCACTGTCAAAATTAAGGAAGAGAATATTCGATGCAACTTTAATATGTGCACCTACTTTATAATATACAGTTGCTCCCTAAAATAAATATTTCTGAAAGAAGAAACAATATATAGGAAGCCCAAAAATATGTTCATCATAGATGGACACAGCGACATTAACATTTCATGAATAGAAAATTTCATTTACGGCAAAGTAAATTTTTATTACCTATATTCAACGCATATCTGTAACTACTAAAGAGTACTTGTAACTATTTCTACAACTGGCACTGAAATATTTTTAAGATATTATTAATTAATATTTATCTACTAGTAGGATTATAAAAGTTCTTGCCGAGGACATGTTTTCTGAATACTTTAATAAGCGTTTTTTGTGCATTCAAATATACTTTGCTGGAATAAGAACATATTTTCAATATCTTCACAGTGAAATTTCTTGATTTAGCGTATTGAATGCTGGATTATACTATTTTTCCAGTATCGAAAAGGTCAAGCTTTTTGCAAAAACATTTAACGGTGAAATAAGATGAAAATTAAATTTAACAAAAAGTCAAAACATTTCCAGTTAATATGATTTGAACAAACTGGACAGAGGTGCTTCTAATTTTTTGGTCCATTGATAAATTCGAGGGGCAGTAGGTAATAAAAAAATGGTGCTCGGCGCTCTCACTTATTGCACTAAGGTGAATAAACTCGGTTTCGTGTCACTTTTGTCTTTTAACATTAAGTAATGGATTATTTAGTATGGAAGGAATTCTTCTTCGAAATCCAATAATTCCTTCTGTTCACTCCGCTTTAGGTCCAATATGTCTTTCGGCTGCGTTTTTTTTCTTGAAAATACATAAGAACAACCTTTTGAGTGCAACGTACTGCAATCAGTGGTTCGTCTTATCTCATTGAAATCTACATACTCTCCGAGTGATTCCGAGTTTATTCATGAATTCACTATTCCGCGTGGTGTAAATTGAATCCACAATGCAGCGATAACTGGTGGCAGATTCCTCTACAGTCAAAAGTTTTTTTTTAATTTAATGAAAGTGTTTCACCTGTAACATGATTTGTAAATGCTTTAACTAAGTTTGAAAGTTTACAAACACATTTGAACTAATTTCAAATAGAGGTAAAGGTTCTGGGCTTCACTTTGTGGAACTGATACCAGAGATCGTCTTCAAGAGAACGCGCAAATCTCAAATTCCACAATTGTTTGAGTTTCTGGATAGGTTTCAGTATTTCAGCTATTGTTATCAAGATCTTCTCTCGCCTCCTCCAATCAAGATCTCAAGCTTACTTAAATTTTTACAGTTAAAAAGTCCAAACTTACCCCAGAAAGTAACCAATTATGGAATATTTGAAAGTTCTCTTGAAACTGATTTCATTGGTGCTCGGGGCATTGGCTTTATTAAACCTAATCTTAATTGTATTTTCTCTAATTACTTCAAAACATTATACTTTCTTCCATCGCAATTTACATCTTTTACCCGAGAGACAGGGAAAATATGGAGGGAGAGGGCTTTTGTACATTCACTTTTGCGAGTGTCGGTTGCCTCAGTTCTCCTGTTCTCGTCCGTCACAGAGAGGTAGGCACCCATTACCGCTCTTTCCACCTCATCGCCTCCTCTCCCTCTCCATCTCTACGTCTCCCTCCCATCCGTACCATTTCTATTTTATTTTCACCCTCTAGTATATGCTTCCCCGCCCGCTCTCGCCTCCTCTCCCCCGAACGCTTGAGCGCAACCCTCTTCCGCCCTCTTCAACGGTCATTGCATTTAGCTACCCTTTTGTTTGCCATGCTCTCTCCCCGGGATCTCATACCGACTGCTCCCCTTAATCTCCTCTCCTCTCTTCCACTATCGTATATATGTCTCTCCTCCCCCCCCATTCCTCCCTCCCCTCTCAACTCTAGCCCACCCTCTCAGTATCACCACTTCCCCCCCCCCCTTCCGCTCAATTCTCCTCCTGCATTTGATACTTGTCCCTCCAGCTGCAAGAGGCCTCCTGTGAAGCACCTATATTTTTTTGCCACCTTGCTATCTCTTTTACTCCTTTTTAAACAGACATCTATCATTGCTATTACATCAGAGGCTTTGCCATTCTCCCCTTTGTCTGCCTATAAACCATAAGACAAGGAATCAGTGCTACTAAGCGTGTGGTCTTCATAAATTTCGGTGCTCTAAAGATGTGCCGTTACTGTTCATTGTAATTAGTCATGTCCTATGCTCGACTGTACTGGAATAGTGCACTTAACGCCCCTCCAAATCAGCATCTCCTAAAAGCAGTAAATTATTAGAGTCAAATAAAATTATTAGAGTCAAATAAAAGTTCAATTATCATTTCACAAAACTTTCACTTTACAATGGGTGTTTTTTCATGAAGTTATCATGCATATCACATTCCTACTGCATCTTTGAAATTCATAAATATTTCTCATTCATGGTGTGATCTACCACAGTATCCTATGGAAAACGGGTTACTTGAGTGGTTCCCTGAATTAATACTTATTTCTATTGTAGTATTACGATAAAATAATGGAATGAGCAAAGATTTTGATGATAAAAATAATGCTTTCGATAGGTAGGTATATTTCGCTGGTCAGTAGTTAAATTATTATGTATTCTTTCTCGTGCAATTCCGGAAGCTTCTTCAAGACTGCAGTGATTACGAAGTCGAAGAAGTCGAAGAAAAATTGTGGCTTGTAACCTAATTTTGATGCTGAAAGTATTATTTAACTCAGTGCAATGGGTCCGCGAAAGTTAGTTATTGCTACAAAGGGCGTAATATATACCTTTACTATTACTTTAGGCAAAAAGTCTATTTTCAATGCGTAAACAACCCTGGTGGGTGAATGAACTCTTTGGAAAACGGATTACTTGAGTGGTTCTCTCAATTAATGCTTAGGTAGTTCAAAATGAACAGGGCCATTTTTCATTTTACTTGATAATGACACCCCTTTTTTCAGCTTACTTATCTTTTTTGCTTGGCGTGCTTTGGATTTTTCCTCTAAATATATATATATATATATGTATATTTATTTATTTATTTAGGGGAAAGGAGGGGAGTGTGGAGGAAGAAGGGAGGTGGGAGGAGATGGAAAACCTCAAGGATACAATGTAGTGTTGTGAGCGGGTGGTGGGGGTTGGTGAGGGAGGGGGGTGGAGGAGCGGATGACCGTTGACAGGTTGAAGTTTGAGTTTTGAAACGTTATTGGTGACTAAGGAACCATTGAGAACGAATCCAGTCGATGAGAAAGGAAATAGTTATTGGAAATTTCAATGTTTTAATTTTACCCAACATTCCATCTACGAAATTTTTCCACATAGTTACGTCTGAGGCTATCAACGATTCAATCAATTTCATGTCCTCTGGGGCTTGGATAACTATAACAAAATGGTGAAAAGACTATTTTATTTCACTGATATAAGATTAAAGCAGTGCGTTGTTATCTCCAGAGCAGTGCATTGTTATCTTCAAATTTCCTCCGATGCCTCGTGTGGCAGAGAGCATTGTGTTCAGAGAATTTTGCGATGTCCGCAGTGATTGTGAGGAATAAAAGTGTAATTCCACGTCCGGGTTCTTCTTTAATTCGCCTCTCCGCTGCCGTCAGCGGCTCCTCTTTCTCATCGGTCTCCCCACCATTTCCATTCTCACAATTGGAAATCTCCGCTAGTTATCTCACGCCGCGATCAAAGATTCAGTGGAAGCCCTTGTGTCTCTATAAATCCTATCGCAGCTCACAATCTTGTTGTGCACAAGATTAAAATGCGAACAATTATGAGTCGTCAATGAGGAGGTTTTTAATTCTGCACCCCCTTCCGATTCTTTGTTGTCAACAAACACCACTAATGCTTTTTTCTACCTTCGCACCATTGGTTTCCCACAGCACATCCCTTTTTAATTACGCTATCTCTGATCATGTCCTGCTTCAAATAGCAACCTCTATCACCCTGTGTGGTCATAATTACATTCCACGCCTGTCATGGAGTTTTAGACAATTTTATGAGGAAATTTCGGGCAAGTAAGCAGTGCTCGCGTTTTAACCGAAGGACTTCCATTTTTGGACATCTCAGACCTCGAAATATTTCTGATTTGGATGTATTTCCTCTTTCCACCGCTCGTCAATCAAAAAAGTTTGTTTATCTAAATGTGGGAATACTTGATCAATTTCCCTTTTTTCTGTGGTTGTTTCTGATAATTCATTTGCCTCCACGAGTTTATTTGCTTTTAAGGAAGGCTAGCGACCTCCTGTTTTCACCTATTCTGTTTCTTCCCTTTTTCAGCTTGTCCAGCATTCTCTCATATAATATTATACAATGCCTAATTCATGCTGCACGAAATTATATTTAAATGAAGTAGTTAGTAATTTTTCAAAAGATTCAGGGAATACATTTATACTTCACTGAGAAATTCAGGGCAATGAAATGCTTCATTGCTTGATTGCTTGAAAATGCTTGTTTGTACTCTGTATCGAGCCACGCAGGACGCATATAACTTATGCATGCGTGTGACATCGTTAAACCGAAAGAGTAATTTTAGCCATGCCTAATTCTAAGGCAATAGTTTGGCACGCATGAAGATACTAGATATTAAAATTTCGTAACGTTCAAGAAAAGAACTCGTCCTCGTCTATTATCGATAGATATACCTACGTATCTCTCTGTAAATTTGCTTGTTCATTTAGGGTAATACATACGATGTCAAAAATGTATCCTGACGCACAAAGACGACTCACGACCCGTATCGTGGAGAGAAATTCAATTTTCCGACGTGATTTTCCATTGTTTACCTGTCCCTGAAAAATATTACACGTCATTCTGCCCCTCCTTTTTTTCTATCTGGCCGAGCAGCATAATTCCAGGCCGATTCCCTCGGACCTTTTCCCAACCGCGCTTTTTAATTATCATCCTGCTCTTTCCTTTCAGCGAATTTCAAACACTCGTCCCTCGTAACTCTCCTCCTCCATCTTCCATCGCCTCCGCCTCTTCTTCCCTCCCTCCCTCCCTCCCTCCCACCCTCCCTCCTCCCTACGCCCGCATACCTGTCCCAGACACGCCCATCCTCCAAACACTCTCCCTTTCGCTCCTCTCTTTCACTCTTTTTTTTTAATCCCGAGCATTTTTCTCACTCCACGTCTTTTTTTTGCTTCCGCTCATTTACACGTTACTTGCATGGAATTCCGAAATAAAAAGAATGATCCATGCATGCATGTTCTACTCGTTATATACGCCACCTTGTTTCACGCCCTCTTGAGCTCTTGAACGCTTAATTTCGTGTGGTGAGGCCAGCAACGTGAACTGCATGGGGAAAATATGTGTTTCAGATGCTCCAGAAAAATCATTATCTCGAATATCGAAGTAAGGAATCTTCATACTCTAGTTAATAGCATAATTTATACGGAATAGTAGGCATAGAATGAATGGCGATGTAAATTTTGAGAGCGTTAAATAGGAGAGTTTTTAAGGGAAAGTGGATAATGCCACACATAACCGTTACATAAATTGGTAAATAACAATAATAGACTTCACAAAATATTGACCTTCACGCTTTCTTTGGAAATTAATCTTATAAAAAGTTACCTAGTTCAGGTTAGTTCATGCCAGCAGTAGAGTACTGATACTCCTCAATTGGGGATGAATGGGAAAATTTAAATATGGAGAGACACCGGTAAAGAACAAAAGAACGACGATGTTGTTACATTTTACAACGTACAATGCTGTATTTTACCGATATAAAAAATATGAAAACGGTGTATGTGGAGAGAGTATGAACATAAGGGAAATGTGGAATTTTATTGCAAAATTAAATAAAAAATTTCACACAGACTTAAGGTTAAAATTCCCATGAATACTTAAAAGTGAGTCCACCGTAGTGCATACGTCCGAAGACTTCTTAAGTTACTTTCACAATTATTCCCTTCAAAGCACTAGGAAAAATTCCCCCTTGTGATCCTATACTATGATTAAGGTAATTAATACAACGTTTAATTTCATGGAACATGTTAAAATTTTACCGAGATTCCCCTTTTATTTTAAATATTTCTAACGGAAGTGGTCTTTCACTTGGACAACAACCTTGACGCGGTAGAAGTATTTGCGCGTTCCAAAGATGGACTAGTGGGTGAAGTAATAATTGCTCCTATTAGAGCCACCCAACCCAGATAGGCAGCGGGTGAGTCATGACCTCCGAGATCTTCATAGCACGAAATCCTTGCGCAGCAACAACGACAGCTGATACTAGAACTACGACCAAGGAGAAGACCTAGGAGAAGAATAAGAAGAAATATGCGCTAAAAAATGAACTTGGAAAAAATAGGACAAAGATGAGGACTGAGAAGCTATTAAATATTAAACAGGTAATGAAGAAAAGGAAAAATGGTGTTTTGGGACTGTGCAAGTAGAGGGATGGCCCAAGGTCATTGGAGCGACAGTTGCAGGGTAAGCGATGGTGGGGATGGTGACTGTCATCGTGGGATAGCAATGGTATTGAATCCAAAATTGGCGGAGGTGGTAGTAAATATTGAAATTGTAAATGACAGGATTCTAACGCTTGAAGTATAACATTTATGACATAGTGGTCTAGGTATCTACAAGGAATCATTTATGATACATATAGGCGAGGGGGAGGAGCATGGCGTTTCCGAGCAACTTGAAGAGATAATCAAAGTCCCAGGTGAGAAAATCTAATTATTGACGGGGATTGGAATGTATGAGTGAGGGAAGGTAGAGATGGATATGAAGTCGAATGTGACGGGCTGGGGACAGGAAACGTCCGAAATGATAAAGCAGTTGAAATTTGCAGAAGAAATGAATTAGTAATATAAAAAAATTGGCTTAAGCAGATCTGCTCCTCAGGCATAGATACAGATAGGAAATGCCAGGGGACACTGTGAGATACCAGATTTATTATATCACATTCAGGCAGAGATTTAGAAAAAGTTAAAAACTCTCACAGGTTTCCCCGGGTAGATGCAGCATCAGACAATAATTTAGTGCTTGAGAAATATTATTTTAAATTCAAAACGTAAAGTAAAGGTAGGAGGTTGGATAGTGGGAGATTGGATTCATGAAAATAAATAAAAAGGGGATAATACTAGAAGATGGTTGACAGAAGCATAAATGAGGAAAAGAAAATGAGCAAAATCGCTGAAGTAGGAGGAAATGAAAATAGGAATATTAAGAGCGACAGAGAAAACAGTGAGATCCATCAAAGCGAGAAGGATCATGATTCAATGGGTCGCAAAAAAGTGATTACTAGTGGAGAGAAGGTAGAGGAATAACGTCAGCACCAAACTAGGCAAGACGACAGATGGGAAATTGAATAAAAAAATTCGGCAATAAATAAATAGGACGAAGGAAAAATGGTGGAGAGGATAATACGAGGAAATGAGAAATCCACAGAAAGAGGAGGAAGTGGGTGCGCTGTACGCCAAGGTGAAAATGTTAACTGGTGGTAAACAATACCCAGGGTGTAGGGCAAGACAGGGGAGATACTAATCAAACCGGAAGGCAACCAGAATGGGTGAAAGTAATATGTGGAATAGTTATATAACCGATGTAATAGACCTGTGAACTTTGATATGGAGAATGATAGAAGAGTAGAGATAGATAACCTTGGGCCGAGAGAACTAGGCATCAAAATTGAGGATGTGTAGTGAAATATTAAGGTAAGAAAAGCTATTGGAGTTAATAAAGAATTTGGGAAATAACGGAAGGCGACCATTTGTCAAAACAATTTGTAGGATGTGCGAGGAGGGAAAACGGCCAAAGGAATTCGTGTGAAGAGTTTTCATCTCTATCCCGAATGAGAATGAAGCCTCAAAATGCGCAGGCTGTAGAATAATTTCATTTTACACGCAGGAAGGTACTTGGAATCATAAAAAAATGTGGAGAGAAGAGTTAATTACTACTTCCTGGATGACCTGTTTTGTATCAAGAAGGGGATGACATCTCGGGATGTAATTACGTGACGGGAATATATCGTGGGGACATTATAATCAGTACACTTTGGCTTGTTTAATTGGTTACAAAAAGTCGGTTGTCACAGAAAATACGGAAAAACTAATGAATACACTCATGAATGTAGGCTCATCCTAAACTTATATATAATACGTAGAGGGCACAGGGGAGAGTGTCCCTGACGATGAATATGGTTGGCCAGTTACAGGTCACGAGGTATGGCAGGGATACTCTTTATCTCGTTTTCTTTTTAATATTTATGCCGTGTAAATATTATGATAGGCATAGCAAGGGAGAAGAGAATAAAATTAGGAGGATATCCGATAAATAGGTTGAATTCACTGTCGACCAGGTGATGCCAATAATAGTCGATCATCCAAGGGATTGCAGGCATTGTTAGGCCATTTAATAAATCAATTTATAAAACTAAAGTGATTAGAAGAGATTTAAATATTTCCCGGTGAATGCTAAGCTTGAATTGTTCTAGGGATTTTCAAGGCTGTCCATAATAGAAGAAACGCTCAAAACTCTATCAGGCAGAGTATTTCAATTACTCGGACAGAACGTTGGAATAAAATAGTCTTGGCAGTAAATATATTATAACGATAGTAGTATTAGGTAAGGAGGTGTTTACAAATATAATAGGATGAATGAAGGGGATGTGGTAAAAGAAGGTAAAGAAAATTTTGACGATAAGTTTAGTATGGAGTGAAGCATTGTATGAGGCAGAAACGTGAACTCCGAGAAAGAGGACAAGAATTGGCTGCAGGCGTTTGAGATGTGGGTGTGGAGGTAAACAGGCGAAGTGCGGTGGACGGGAAGGAGGAAAAATTAGCAATTTCTTAGTACAGAGAGTGAGTAGAGAAAATAATTCAGAAGAAGATTCAGAGGAGACAGAGTGAGTGTTTGGAGTAAGTAATGAGGGACGTAAGGGTGCTGAAGGTCAAGTGGTAGAAGGGAGGATGTTGGGTATGCGAGGAAGAGAGAGAAAAAGAATAGGCTTCATGGACATCAAGAAAAGAGAAAGGTCGTACGCTGAGATGATGAAAGAAATCTCGTAAGGAGATAGAGGTATCCGCGTATTAATATTCAGAGAATTGTTAGTTTCCATCTTTAACACCTACCCTTACCGGTTGATCATTCTAGTAATAAAAATAAGAAATCCTTTTTCCTTCATTGCTAGTGAACTAGAAACTAGCACATTTTCAGTCTTAAAGGTTCCAAAAAAGTTCTATCACATCACAGTTTAAAAAGGTTCCAAAAAGGCTGAACAACACCACAATTTAACACTAGAAGCCCCGGGGTGGGTCAATTGACCCATTTTGAAATTTGCGCTTACGTTACGCCGTTAAATGTCAACTGATCATAAATTACTTTTATGACTTTTAATAAAATATAGATATGCTTTTTATACCAAATTTTCATAGTGTTACCTTAATTAGTTTCTTTAATAAATAAAAGTATACCTAGAAGCCCCGGGGTGGGTCAATTGACCAACTCCATGTTACGGCCATAGGAAATCACATTGTTGTTATTTGTAACATTACCTGCAACCCAATAAAATACTAATAACATGATATTACTCAAAAATCATTGACCAATAATAGATAGGAGGAACAAAACGCTAAAAAAACAAAGGTGGGTTAATTGAGCCACCGCGGGGCTTCTAGGTATCACAAGAATTCCAGAGCTTCTAGTGTTAAGGGATTCCAAAATCACTCTATAGCATCACAAATTAAAGAGATTCCAAAAAGGCTCTATATTACAGGGTTGTCCAACTTTCAAGGCCTCAAGGGTCACAACTTAACCTTTAATATGGATGCGGGCCATATAGCATTGAATTATTATTTTTTAAAGGAAAAATAAGAAACAAGGTAAGGTATAAAAATAAAAATAAATTTCTGAATTTTTGTCTAATAACCTTTCGCGGGCCACAATAAATGGCACCGCGGGCCGCCAGTTGGACAACCCTGCTCTATAACATAACATTTTAAAGAGATTACGAATTGGAGAGAACGTACTTCAACACGAACACCCGTGGAGCTCTTAACGCTCTGCGAGACCAAAGCTCAAATCTACCGCAGACCAAAGCTCAAATCTACCGCAGTCTCGCCCTCCCAGTATTACCTTTTTCCCCCACAACTCTGCGAGAGGATTCCCCATCGACGATGCACTCAATGTTTCATTCGTTCTCGCTCACAGAGGGCCCTTATGCGATAATTCGCCCGGAGTAAAGCGTTCCGCTCATGCATAGACACTAATTCCAGCTATTCTTCCTTCCCCTATCCCTTTTTATACTTATTGTGTCTGTCGTCCCATTCCCTCTGGCTCTTTGTTGTTTTTAAACAATTGTCTACCTAACCGCTCCTCCTCGGCAAGACCGTCCTCTCTGTCCCGACCCTATTTTCAGCAATCACCCTCTGATCCACCCTCGCCCGTTCCACCCCCCAGGGCATAAGGGTGGGGATTGAAGAGAGTGGATAGCCTTCCGCCCTCCATTCCGCCTGGATCGGGCCGTATGCCCTGAGGAATAGTGCGAGAGCGTAATAACAGGCGTGCGGGGGATGCGGGGAGCAGAGGCCGCTTAATCGCGGTTGCCCATCGAGGCAGCGGCGGCGGCAGAGCCAAGATCGCCCCGGGGAAACAGTTCCCCTCCCGACCCATTCCCCCCCCCGGTTATTCCCACCTCCTTCCCGGAGAGCCAGCCCATCAGCAAAGCGGCTCCACCTTACACCATCAGCGAGCCATGCTCGGAAAATCCCATGCCCACCCACCCACCCCTTTAACCGACCTTCATCGCCACCCCTCGTGGGTCCTCCTCCTCCCTCCGCCCGTCACTGCTTTGTAGCTACCTAAGCGGTCACCGTTTTTGACTCATGCCCATTTTTCTCTCCTACGAAATGCCCTCTCCTCAACTTTCTAGCACTAAGGTGGATCCACTGCTAAAACGACTTACCTACGTGTGACTTTATTCATGTTATAGCTAGTGATAGAAAGAAATGTCCTCTATTTGATATGAGCATCTAAACTCCACCTTTCCCAGTCATTTTATTTTCGAAAATCAAACTTAGATATTAGATTATGTTAAATGCCAGAATGGGTGAAAAATAGGAATATATTAATCTTTTATCCAATTGTTGTGCCATTTTCGGGAAAAATATTTACTTGAAGCGAATTCTACCAGATATTTGAATATTAAATAAATATAAGACCCTGCCCATTATATTGATAGGGTAATTAGAAAATAACTGCAGGGACTGCAGTAAAAATGCACTATTTTAACTAGAATGGCGTTGAAATTGGCTCCTAATGGCCGGAAATCGTTCACAGTAGAAAGTTATGTATTTTATTAGTAAAATCAGTATCTTTTTGAGGAATGTGAACGAAAAAGGAGGGCATTAGTATTTATTTTCACTCATACAGCCGCATGCGGTGGCAAAATTATTTGTTTTTCATTAGGTTCTTCTATTCTCTTCCATCTATTTCGCTCTCTTTGCTCCACATCTTCAATATTTGGATGTTTGTGTAACACCGTTGTTCTTTAAAACATTTAATTAAAACGGGTATGAGTACGTACACCGCTACCAGCCACCCCAAGATTATGGGAAAGAGAGGGGTTAGGATACCAGCAAAAGGGAAAGGGAAGGGAAAAAGAATTGAACGAAGGGAAAGTATGAATAGTGAGATGTGTTTTAACGGATCTACACGGAACGTATAATATCATTCTTCTTCAGTTGCATATCTTTTCTTCCCTGCTTGGCAGATTTCAGCTCTTTTTCTATCGCTTCAGTCATATCTAGAGATAAAGCGCCGGATTAAAATAATACTCCCTGTGTCACTGTGAAACTAGCGTAACTTTAATGTTTCAAGTACCTAAGCTAAGCTTAAATTTTAACCTCTTGAGTCTTGAGCGGCTCCCTACCGAGTCTTTCCATCAGTGGTGTCATATTTTTGGTTCTCTCAAGGCAGTTTTTAACAAAGCGTGCAGATTCCCAGAGTATGTCCGCAGTTGCTTCAAAGCCTTAAATATTTTTGTTCAAGGTGCTAAATGCTCACGCTGTTCTTAAAATGTAATTAACTAACTAGAGAAAACTGTTTTCACCTTCTCCGGAGTGCTTTCATCCTGAGGCGGAAAATCGTTATGTCGGATGATTTTTGTAGTTTGAGATTATCTTTTTTCCTAGCACTACAGTCATGCATTTTAGTTTACAAAGAAGTATGGAAAATATTTGTGGTATTTTAATTAGGGCTACGGCACATCCGGAACTATCAATTTCAATTATTTTCTCTTTTTGATAAATTGTTGATGGAGAGATTGATACCAAACCGCAAGCCTTTGACGAAAATGTGAGTTTTCACAGGTGAGGGCAGTTGAACTTGAGATTTGACCCTGGCGTCCATGGCGTGTCAGAAGAACCGGTGTAGGGGGAGCGGCTATTTTCTTCCAGCGAATCCACTGCGGTTTCAAATGAAGACCTGCCACATGGAAAATTACTAAGCTTTCATTTTCCAATGAGACGACTGAAGGTGATACCCGGATCCTTTGACCTTGGTCCTCTTGATCCGCAGCTGCATACCACAGCCACTTGGCTACAACGTCGTAATAATGTCCACGTTTCCGAATGATTATTCCGTAATTTGGGTCACAAGAATTTTAGAGCATTAAATTCATACCTTCACTCCGAAAATGACTGGGCACTGATGAGATGTTTTCGTGGCCTAAGGCCCTGCAGCAGGATCGCACATAAAATCATAGGAAATGGAAAGGGATAGGAAAACATAAAAGGACGAACACAGGGTTTGGTGGGAAAGATAAAAATGTGTCGAATCCAGACAGAAAAAATTTCACCTTTCCCAAGATTCTATATATATGCCCATGAAAAGATGAAGCGTTTTCAAAACCAGGAATCCCCCTGCATTACACCTAAATAAAAAATAGAATAGTTAGTTAGGCATGACGCTCCCAAAATTATCTTCCCTCGTGAAATTTGTACCCATCATCAATATCAACTAAATTCAAGCAAAAAGGAAAGCACGAAAAGTGGTCATATATTAGTTTCAAATTTTATGAAATAGAATGCTTCTGTTAGCATCTGATCAGGAAAATGGCATCTCTGAAAAATGGAGAGTAATTTTCAAGAACTCTAAGTCGTAATAGAAATTTATTAGCGCAGAATTATAAAAAAGCAAGTTATCAGCCAGACTATATTGATTATCCTCCATTTAAATTGAGCAAATTGAAAATTATATTCGATTGATTTTCATAGCATACCGACTATGAAATTGACAAAATTTGAGGCTTTGACTTGAATAATTGGGTTCACACCGGGCCCTGTAAATACCTGCTCTACAGAAAGTTTCTTTGCTATTTTATGATTAGTATTACACTGATATTTTATTATCTGATTACACATTACACTGATATCATTATTTTATTTTTTAATGAAAGAGAAAACATCCTAAGTACACTCTGTTATATTACTGACGGATTTCTACGTCCGAATTTCCACATGAGTTAAAAATGGAAGGCACATTGGAGCTTAAATCCATCGAAGGCTTCTATTTCTGGAAAATACCTCGTAAAGTAGTGCATCAAATGGCTAATATTAAGCATTATTTAGAAACATGAGATATTTATCTTTATGATGAGACAAATGTTTCAATTTAATGTGTAGTGATGTTTTATGCTCAAACTACATTAAAGAAAAAAGGGAAGTACGAGGTCAGTTTAAGTATAATCACCAGATCTTTCACGAGGTCAGTTTTTTTTCGTTTTCAAAAATTGATGTTCCTCCTTGATAAACCAACGTTAAGCCAACTACCTATAGGGGAAACCTAGGTAAAGAAATATTGAAGGAATAGGTGGATACAGTTTACTTTTCGACTAGTAGTGTTATTGCAGACGGAAGAAGCTTTTTTAGAGAGCATATTGGCTGAAGAAGGAGGATAATGGTCGCAATCAGAAAAGGTAAAACTCTACTACATGGGATTGGTTAATCACCCCAGGAAAGTAAACGATAATGAACATTTTCCTGGTCCTGCGGTTTTCCTGTACGTTACAGACAAAATGCCATCAACGAATGAGAGTAATTCTAGAGAATACTAAATTTACGAAGGGTTTTACAAGTTCATTCTAATGACTGGGGAAAAGGGAGGATAATGTTACTGCTAAATAATCCACAAGTGAATTCTTTGTTTGAAAACGGCCCCCTGTAAATGATTGTACACAGAAATATATATGAGAATCAAATTTCATCAAGACTTAGAATAGACAAAATTTATAATCGCTGACGTTGAAATTCTAAATTGTAATATATTCAGAGAATGATGAAGCTTAGAAAATCGAAAATTATGAGTTATAATCATTAGTATGCTTAAAATAATTCAGTAGGTACATAAAAGTGAAAATATTTATTTGGCGGAATCAATTAAAATGACAATAATTCTGTTTTCTTGAAGAATGAAGGAGTAAATAGATGGCGCAGCGTTGCATTCGTTTAAGTATAAATTTTACCTATGCGAAAGAAAAAAACGTCCAAAACACACAAAATAACTAAATCAATAAAACTACCATATACGTGCATGAAAGCTTAGTACCGAATTGATGGGTTGGCAAGTAGAGAAAAATTATTAAAACAGGCTCTTTACGCATAAAGAACTTAATATATGCATTAATTATAGTTTAATTATAGTGAGGCATTCATGCGGAAATCGGTATAAGTTCGTTTTGGTAATCTTGAGAAACAAATATGTACTCATTTGTTTAGCAATTGAAATTACTGCAATGCATGCAGATGTCATAATAATTATGCATATTGATGTCATCTGGATGTTAATGACTCTTTATGAATATAATGGAACTCTGGATTGCATATGTCATTCTCTTTCTCTTTGATTCCGGTAAATTCAAGTGATATCAGCAATCTGCCTCAAACCAGGTCACATATGTTTTATTTCTTAGAAAAAATGCATTAACCAGTAGAAAAAATAAAAGCGATAATAAATGGATTATTCCGTTGTCACGGGTGTGACTTCGTGGAGTTTGCTCAGCATTGTAAATGATAAGTGTAGCTTAGTTATTCTATATAGATTTATCGCAACAAAATGACCTAGGTTTCGACGAAGCTCGTCATCATCAGGTGACTATTGGACGGTGAATGATAAGTATAACTTAGTTTTTCCACAAATATTTTTCGCAACAAAATGACCTAGGTTTAGTTATCATAATCGGGACATAAAATTCACGAAGTCCGCTTTTTAAAGAATTTAAGAGATTTGACTAGGGCATACAAATAATTGCATTTTTAAAATTATTATACGATTCTTTTACGTCAGGGGGGTAAATTCTCAAACCGAGTTCAATAGCTTCCTTTCTTCCTACGCCTGGAGATGGAATACTGTGTACCTGTCCAGATTACACAAGCAAGTGAGCAAATTCGTATTGTTGAAGGAACAAAATAAGTCATGGTGGAAAAACCTGAGAAGGAGGCACCGTAAGGACCGGACTTATATCGTGCCAGCTCACCTTCGCTTTTCTTCTTTTCCCTTTTGAGTTTCACACGACCTAAAGTCTGGTCATAGTTTATCAACCTTCAAGGTTGGGCGATGATGACCATCCGCCGACCCTATGTAATTAAAACACTCCTCCTTTTTCTCCAAACCTTCCCCTCGGGGCTTCCTTCCTCTCCTTCCATATCGTGGCATAATTACTCGTGGAGGTTGACAGGATATAACATGTCCCCACTGCATCCGCATTATATAAAAATGGGTCTTCAGACGAAGAGAGATAGAGGTAAGAGATAGGAGCCGAGGAAGGTAAAGTATGGCATGGGGATGCGATCATCTTCAGATTAATGAAGAACCAACCGTATTCACTGAATTTAAAAAAAACATTGGTTAAATCTGCTAGCTAATAAGATTACATTGCTGCGTTTCTTTTAGAGGAAGTAATAGCTATTTGTGCCTGTATCAACGTCCTCAGACGGGCACGCAAACCTATAATTTCACTGCATCTGCGTATTCATTTTTATAATGTTTCCGTGAAAAACATGATAAAAAGGAGATGAAAGTTTGACATTTTCCGACGCTTTAATTTAACACTCGCTATCGGTTCAATTATACCCTCGTTTCGCACTCTGAGATTAAAGTTGTTGATATGGAGTGTATACATTCCATGGCATGAACATTTGATAAAATTAAGGGCTTATTTGTGGATTAATACAAACTAATGTAAGCTTATGAATCGTCCACTGAAGGCGATAGCTAATTATTTACTGCATAATTTAAACTACAATAGAATTATATTCAATATTGTGTTTTAAAATGAGTCAGTATAGTGATTTATCGTATTGAAAAGCATTTCCGTTAATATGTTTGATTTTCCACTTCACATGCCTCATATATATTCAGCCACACACCCATAGATGCATGCTTTAAAGCATATGGGTCCACAAACTAAGAAGTGAAAATAATGTTCAAATATGAAGAAAAATACAAAAGCTGTGAACTTTTAAAATTAGGACGTAACATATACAACGTGAAGAAAGAAATTTAATGACCATGAGAACCGGCATATTATGGTAACACACGCTAAATTTGATTCCATTATATTTCTATGTAGCACACTATATAAATGATAAAAATATCAACTATACACGAGAACGTGTCAAACATTTTTAGGGTGAAGAATGAACAGTGTAAATGCTAAAAAAATAGAATTTTAATGATTGAGGATACGTGTCATCGTGTGATCAACATTTGAATCAGTAGCATTATATATTTTTACCTAAATGTCATGTAAGTAAATGTAATAAGAGGGATATTTATAGCACAAAGGCACTGCATATGTTTTCCTATTCCTCGGAGGATTCATCATAAATAATGCGGCGTTTGTCAGAGGAGCAACGGTCTGTGCTTTGTGAATCGAGACTCATTGTCAGAGATGCGATCCGACAGGCATGGCGCAGTGTGGACTTCCGTAGAAACACACTCTTTTGTTCCCGCAAGGCCCTGAATTCGAATGGGCTCCATTCAGGCTTCAGTTATGCTTACATGCGTGAATGTCTAGCTCAATCGCGATTCAGAACTAAACAGCTCCATTCCATTACCATTCATCGTTTCTGCTCGCCTTTGCCTAGCGAGCCTTTCAGTGGCCAGTGATAGTGCAGGTGCAATTCTGCCGCTTACATTCCTCTCGGCTTCCTGCGAAGGAAACTGAAGGTAGGGAGGAAGGTCCAGGAGGATGATTCTAAGCACTTATGGCCCCAATTAATTTTTTATCTTTATCTCTCCTCTCCTGGTCTTAGAAACTATATAACACTGGAATGAAGTTGGCAGCGGTGAACAGAAGAAGGCCGAAGGCTTTGCAAATATATTAATCAATTATTCATACTCCTTTAGTATACTCTTTTATGAAGCAGAGACATGTGAAATGACCAATAGGGATAGGCAGAGTCTAGAGGTCGAAGAAATGGATTTTCTAAGAAGGAGCTGCAGAACATCTAAACTACAAAAAATAAGAAAAGAAAATATAAGAAAAAGTATGATGGTAGAAGAAAACATCATACATGAAATAGATAAAAGACGGCTTAAATGGTATGGGCAAGTAAAAAGAATGGAGGAGAAACGGTGACCAAAGATCCTTTCCCTCAATGTCAAAAATATTAACGCCAACTCATATTCAAGGAACTGCGGAACAGTACGCGCAGTAACTAGAACGGAGATATCCGCTGATGGTCACATAATTGTGTGAAATTCACAGCGAAAAAATCATATCCCAGTGCAGGCAAATGATTTATTCACTGAGAATTTTATACAATTATGTGATCAAGCTAAAATTCTTTGAATGAGTGTTAATATATCCAAAGAATGCTTTGTACAGTTGCACAGTTAGTGGAGTTGTATAAAAACGTATTTTATACTCTATTTTTGTAGGATTAAAAAAATGTATATTGAGAAGATACTATTCGTTACTCACCCTCAACTATTAATACACACGTACTTTCAATCAATGCATAGACTATTCTCTCATTTGACATTTGATTTTATCATCTCCGCCATTGATTACTCTTCCGGTCAAATAGACGGTAGGGCACTAGAGGTCATGAAATCATAAGCATTCATGCATATGTAGATATATTTACTTCTAACTGACATTCGCTTGTGGATTCATAACCGCAATACATTTCCATCGAAATATTAATCACACGTATTTATCTCCTTTCGAAGCGAATCACTGATTGCCAGTTCAATGTAAACAATTTATATGAACATGAATTTCGTAAATGCAGATGAAACAAATATGGGGATACGTGATCGTTCATTTATCGAGTCATCATTTTCCAAATACCAATACTCTGCTAGCAAATCAATGGGACGGCGCGGATCATTAGCTGTAGCCCACATCTTGGTCACCCGAAATATCAAATGCATTTATTAAATCCAATGAAACGAAACATAGTTGATTTCGCAACATTATAACCATGGATATTCGAATTAATGCCCTCATACGACAAGTTAATTACAAATGCGTGATGCACTTCCTTGATTAATATTTTATTGTATATTCGAACCCCTACTGGGGATGAGAAGCTTTTTTCTGTGTTTTGACGTTCGTCTGTGGTAGGAAAAACAGTAAATATATGAGATTGCATGACAATTTCACACAGTCAGTGAAAATAAATATTTTTTCGCGCCAATTATGTTTAAGGTTCACACAAAAAATAAATCGTGCGGTCAAAGTTTCAATCTGTGAAAAAGCTTTCCTTAGAATGAAAAGGGTTACATGGTTAGTGGACGAAGTGTAGGATGGGAGTTCGAATCCAAATAAAAACGAAGGAAGCGAGTGATTAGGAAAGGCTCAAAGGGTTACCAAGGGTAATGCTGACTCCAATGAGGTCATTCGTCTCCATCACCGATGCTTCGTTCGTGCTGGATTCGTGACATCCGCATGGCAGTATCATGGAAAATTACCCATAAATTTAAATTCAGCATAATTGCATGCACTTATACAACATATACTAACTGCTGCTGTACTAACTGTACTAACTGTACCACACTGTACTAATACTGTAACAGCTGCTGTACTAACACCCCCTTCTACCCGTCCTAGTGGTGTCTTGTAGAAAAACGTTAGCGGTAGATCCTTTGGCATCTGTCTCCATTGTCAATCCCAAAAATTAACCCAAAGTTGCACCCATTTCGGTGCGGTCTATTGTGTAATATTGATATTAATTGCCTCAAACGGATGAGTCTAGTGAAATACTATAAGTAATACAGTATATAAATTAAAATAATTAGTGAGGTGAATGGAGTTTTTTGGGATTAGTGTACCTCAAAGGATTGGATATTTCTGCATTGGAAGATTTTCTGCCATTAATTCATTTTTTATAACTCACCCAAAACTACTTTTAAAAATAACCATTCGTAGGAAATATGGTTATAAGGTATTAGCTTTTTCCGCCATTCAATACGGCACTGCGGATATCATAGCATTGTCAATAAGCTTCACTTTGCCACACAAATGGAGACACGCTCTACCTTTCAACTGGGGCTATCTCTGCCCAACCCTCATCAACTTTTTTGCATCTCCTCTTTCTGTCATTACTTATGTCCAGACTTCTGGCCCCACCCTCTTCGTAAAACAAGCACATTAGTATGTCTCTCAAAGATCCGGATGATTTGTTGTGCGTCTTATCTGAGAGCGGATATAGACAAAGCCAATGAGAGCAAACATGATATGATCTAGCAGAAGGTTTTGTATTTGAATTTATTAAACCTTTCGAATGGCCAAGAAGAAAATTTTTGAAGGGCCTTGAAAGCCACGTGACTGCTTGGACATAAAACTACTCCAACTATCATTGACTTCATCTGACTCCTCCCCCTTTTTTATCCAAACAGCCGTTTTTCAATCGCTGCAATAAGACAAAGGACAAGGCTTGAATGCTCCTTCCCTTCCGAGCTGCCAGAATCAACTGCTCGCAACCGTAATGTTAAAGTAGTTTTAATCTTTTCCGTATCTTTCAATCGTTTTCCATTCTCTCTACTACCATTCCGCTTTTCCCATACCCTCTTTCCTTAGACCTTTGTTTTCTCTGCATACTTCTTTGCTCATACTCCTACACAATGGTAGAGCATTTTACACCTATGCCACTGTGAACTCAATTAAAGAAATCTACTTTCTTAGCTGTAAAAGCCATGGACGTCAAGGAAACCATACTTTTAAGTTATTTAAGTGTAAAGTAATTAAAAAGACTGTTGATTATTTCAAGATTAAATTATTGCATTGAAACATAATCAACTACTTTAAAGCCATAATAATGGAAAATATTTTAGCTGAGTATGTATAAAATATGTATGTATATGTATGTATGTATGTATGTATGTATAAAATATGATTTCATTGACTGATTATTAATATCTACTGGTTTTTTAAGTTATCCATTAATAATTGAAAAAATATAAAAAATATACTATTCTCTTCATTGGAATCTAATTAATAAAAACATTCAGTAGGTACTAAGTGTTTAATAATATCGATTGAGTTTTTATTATTTTGGATAACTATGACGATGAATACGACAAGTAGTCTCGTAGCACTAAATATTATGGTCGCCTTGGAGGACGGGAATTGACAAATTGAAATCCACCAAAAAAACACTTATTTTAAAAATTTAGTTCAGTGCTGATGGATCTGATCACCAAATGGTCAGTTTTACTATATCTGGATGGAATATATTTCTAGAAATGCAAAACAATGGCTTAAATTCTATTTTTTTCATAATTTGGAATTACGGAGCTACATTGAAATTTTCTAGGCGACGAGTTCACTGCCCACAACGCACCTAGCGCGGTTATGTACGTATATTGACCGCCAACTCGACCCGTGCCGTCACTCGACTTCGCCATGCTTTGCTTCCTATAGAGGAGGGAACACTATACTCTGAATTTCTGTTGAAAGGGCACAGAGGAGGAGTGATATATACTATGGGAAGAGTGACTGGTTACGTAATAAATTATTTTAATTATATTATTCGAAAATATATGAAATAAAATAATTATATAAAGTATACTACAAAAATGAAAAGTTGGAGGCTTAAGGTGCCCCAATGGATACAGCTAACTTCTTACGATTGCAACATATACATCTAATATTTCGTTTTATTTTCAGGACTTGGGGATTTAAGTTTCTTATCCTTAAGGGGACTTAATGAACTGTTTAATAATGAGTCCAAAATTCCACAGAGGAAAAATAATTCGCCTTGACTGGGACCATAAACAGGATTTGAACCCGAACCCCCTTGATCCTTAGAAAGCCCACAAAAATATCCCCAGGATCCGGGGATCTACGCCCACGGATCGAGGGATCCGGTCAAGGCGAATGATTTCCTTCTCTGATGATATTCGCACTTTGTGCGCTTGAGGGTGACTCCGTAATGGTAATACCGTGGCTAGACCCACCATCATCAAAAATGTCAATGAGTTCATCTTTCTGCTCTGGCACAACTTTATAACTTTCGTTATCGTGCTCTAAACAGAATCACCCATTTCATATTTCTACATCAGTTTCACCAGCAATTTATATCGTATTTTAACCTTATATCCGATTAACTTCTTCTTTATGACTCTATCTCCCATGCATTTTCTTCATAGCGATCCTCCCCTCGCCCAAAGCCTTCTCATCCCGTCCAATCCTCCGGCTCCTTCCTCTTCGTCCTTTCGTCTTTCGTATGTCTAACGTCCTTACGGCGACGTCACACCCTTGACCATGCAACCTCTTTTCTTCAAACATAAATATTCTATAATTATTCTAGATGCTAAGCAGTACATATTCTATTTCAAGTCTTTATTGTATAACAGCACAAGATTCACTTTAGGTTCCATACGAGATAAACACGTATCTATTCCAGTATGCATAGGTTACCTGCTATAAGTTACACTGAAATTGGAATAATTAATTTGCACTATTGATTCCTGAGAAGACAAGAGAAAAAAGATCTTTTCTCTTATCCGTGTGTGTTTAATGTACGTCTAATTGTTTCGAAGCGTGCGAAAAACGCGATTTCTAAACTATGATGATCCCTCCTATTGCACAACAAAAAAACTTTTTTTTTACTAAAATGTCTCATTTTCACTGAAGGAAAGAGAATTAAATTATATAAATTACTCAATTATTTTTAACTCTTAATTGATAAAAGAATTTAATGGAACATAGGAGCCATTTACCCACAAATATGGTTTACCGCTAAAAAAATTAGTGAAAATTGTTTGTTAGCATAACTGTTACTTCAGACTATTATTTTTCCGGAATGAACACTTGAGTTGACATGTTATTGGGCACTGTGGATAGAAAATTCACCAGGAATAAAATTATAATTATTGTGAAATCCAAATATACCTACCCAACAGCACGGGTTTGTGTGATGTATTTCAAGCTCGTGTACATTGTATGAGAGTATTCAGCCATTGAAAACGATGTTAATTAAAACTTCAATTGAAATGACATCATTTAATATTTTTTTAAAGCAATAATTTACTACTCTATTTATACCTTTTATAGGTATTTTCATTTATTTATTCGACTTCTTGATTATATATTGCGGTAATCCTGTTAGAATATCACTCCACCAATTATTTCCTACTGATAAAAATCAACAAAAGCCCTGGTGGCGAAATCGTGGAGGTAATGAGATCAAAGGGTTCCATAAGTAAAATAATAATAATTTTCTCCAATGCGTCAGAAATTAACAAAATGTGAATAGTGACTGTTGCCTCTTTTGTCGATTAACTCCAGATCTCTTGTGAGTGAGAATTTTTACATGTAATTTTTTGCCTTTCTTCCACTTCAAAAGTGCTCACTTAGCGAGGCTATTTTTTTAACGCTACATATTTGATGGAATATTTATCCAATTCCTTTTTACTCATTACCCGATGCCACGCAAATCCCGGCTAAGCCCGAACTTTAACAGTCATTTCGCAGCTTTTGAAACGAAGCTCGTTTAATACGTGCTCAAGCATCGAAACATCTCCCTTTTCCCTCCTCCGCCACCGTCCATTTTGCGCTTTAATAATTTATTTATAAAGTGCAATTCTCCCGCACCCGATTCCTCCCCCAATGTTTAATAATTGACGAGTCGCTCAATGACATGCTGATTCGCAGAGAAATTTTATTATTCTACCTCCCATCGTCCGAATTATGCACTTGAGTCACGTCGCCTGCACGGCTGCGCTTGTCCATCACGTGCGCCATAATCACGCGTGATAGGCTGGTGTGCTCGAGTTTGTGGGTCCTGCGGAGTAGAGGGGGAAAAAAAACGTTATCATGAGTCACACTCGATTCAAGCTGTAGCGGTCGCTTATTTTTGGTCCATGAATCCCCGCTTTTACTTTGGCCGAAATTATTCTCAATTATCCAAACAAAATGGATACATTTATTCATAGGGCTGGATCTTTATAACGATTCATTCTAATACAGTCTCATGAAAGATTTTCTTAAGCTTTATATTGAGAGCATTGCCATGCTTAATAGTCTTGCATGAATTTTAATAGGTTTTTCCAATCACACAATGTGAGCGCATAACTCCGTAAGACTTGAAGCAACGGGCAGTGAAGTCCCTACTGCACGATAGTGATGGACACTATTTACTTTGTGGGATCTGGGGTTCACATGAGTTTACATTATATATTTCGAAATTTGGCTCTTTTAAAGCAAAATTTTAACTTACCATGGTCCAAAAGTCAATTCCGTAACATTATAAACACCACTCCACCTGGTATCCGGTGGCTTAGCTGGTCAGAAGAAGGAATTTAAACATTAAGAGCCTTGGGAATAAATCACGAGACAAAAAACTGTGTTTGATGCGCTAAAACAGATGTGACATGTATGTTCTAAAAATGAGAAAACGAGGTAAACAAATCTTTTAATTTATATATTTTGCGTAAGTGACCAGACGCATGGACTGTGCCCTCAATCGGCACGCAAGCTTCACCGGTTTGAAATGGCGACATTAAATTAAAGTAAAGCTAAGATTGAAACCAGCAAGCGTATATGTTCTTCACAGATTTAGCTCTCCCAAGCCCTCCCTACATGACCTCCGCTGCATGATCAATCTACACGGCAAATCTCCAGAGGCAAGGCAGACATCGCTTTAGCCATCAACGTTTGGCTAGCGCCGCTCATGAAAATGCCTGCGTTCGAGATCACGGGAGGTGGACGAGCAATCGGGCGGGGGAGACGGGGTGGGGGAGAAGATGGGAAAGAGGAGAGAGCGAAGAAGAAGAGACCGTGTTCGTAATGTTTTTCCTCTTCTGCTATCGAATTCGCGATACCGCAGCGAGGGCCCTGTTTTCATGAGCGCAAATGATACGTATCGGACGGGCGGCAAAGGGAGATTAGGTGACTGATGCAAGAGGGGAGCGCGGTGGAGTATAAGTACGAGGGCCGAGGAAGTGCGAGGTTCGTTTTTTCGTATCTCTAGAAAGGGCGGTGGCTATCCGGGAAGAGCCGCTCCTCGTATTAAATCCAGTAAAAACCGCAAGCAGCGATCGAATTCGACCGCAGATCTCACCACGGACTCTGGTGAAGAACCACTGCGAGACGATCTTCTAAAGTTGCCCCTCAGTGTGGGAAGCTGAACTTCTGGCCGGGAAGGGGAGTGAAATTGAAGCAAGCTGGTTTGTTAGGATAGAAATGAGAGAAGAATCGGAATGAATATGCCGTAGATGGAATGGGAAATAGAATTGAAAACCCAGTCACCTGAAAGAAAGACAATACAGCCGAACAAAAAGAGGCAAAATCAAGGTGCAATCAATCTGACGTTTTTCAAGGAAGGAAGAGCAAATGGTTTTGGCGATAGTGATGGATATTTAGCTAAGCTTAAAGTCACAACCCATCAGGAAATCATGTTAAAACTCATGTACTGATTAGCTGCTTGCCTTTCGAAACTCAATTAAATGACATGGTTACATTAGGCTCGTTGACATTTGTTCCAATTCTGAGTTCTTGGTAATGTGTTTAAAAAAATACCCTTTGATCACGTTGCTATGCCGATTGCAGTGGAACATTCTCTGATGTTTTGTGCAGTACCTTAAGGAATGTCTAATTAATGGTAATAGAACTACTTACTCAAATTTTACTCAATGAATAAATTACAATGCACCTTCTGCTTCAACCTAGACCCCTATTAATGGCACAATGGACCATTAGACCTAATGGTACATTGTGCCAACCCCCTAGAATAAATGTGTGTCAAAATTCCTTGGAGAGTTAGCTAATACTGAACTCCTACATACAAGGATTTGATCATTGTAATCAGACCTAGCATTGTTGATGTTTGTTTCTGAGAAGCAAAATTTTATCGTGGATATGCCTATTTAAGGGTCAATTTCTCCTCTCTCCACCTCCTGATCCTTTGTGACTACAAAACGCTGCTTTGACTAGAAGATACGTCTTTGAAGCTCTGGATGGTAAATGTCGTATGCTTCCAGTCCAAAATAGACTTAAGATAAGTAAATTAAAAAAATATGGATGCTCTCAATATATGGTAACTGTCCGGATATTTCGTCCAATTATTAGCAAATAAAATAAAACAACTACTATTGAGATAAGCATGATATTACTTCCGTGAATTTAAAATTTCAAATGATGGAAAACATTTTATATTTACGTGTAACTTGAAGTCTAATAGTCGTAATTGATTTTGTTGCCAATTAAAGGGATTACTTTTAATCACATTCTTTTGTTTCATAAACAGGCCCATTGGTATTGGCTTTGATTCAAATCCATTTACAATAATGGATTTAGCAAATTATAAGACTAGGACAGTATTCCAGGACAGAAAATCGACAAATAATTGCTCTCTTCTATAAAAGTATCTGTAAATAGAATTATTGATGTATTAATTCCGAAACACCCGTCTAATTTGCCGTATTACCTTTGATACTTCGTTTTTTTGCCAGTGGTTTGTCTTTCGAGACATGTAACCGTCTACTGTCCATTATTTGGCTAGTAAGATCGCACCATCATCTCAAACGTCAATGTCATATATTTAGAAACAATTTTCAGGTTTTTCTCACTGTAGTTATGTGTTACGTGCCACGCGTTTATTTACGCTTTGTAAAATGCGATTTGGATAAGGACTTGGTGTTTCCCGTTTACAAAAATGAACTCAATATCATAGTTCACCCAAAGTTTGTTTGTCCCATTCCAGCCAAAGAGCCAACTATAAACGATATAGCAATAATTTCTTAAGGTGCCGTAAGGCACATTGACATAGTAGAGAGCTATTTTGATGGTATTCTAGTTAAAGTTTTTCAGGTTAAGGGGTTAAGCTATTGGATTTACGTGATGAGTTACATGGTTGACGACTCTGAGAAAGAACTAAGGGCAAAAACCAGTCTGGTAGACAGCTCATCCTTCCTTGCCTTTCTCTCTCATGCAGATTTCGATTTCCATTACCTCTCAGTGGCGTCGAAGATTAAGGTCAAGGGGAACGCCACCCCCTCTCATTCTGTATGTTATTATCTCGACGCTTTCAATCGCTTCCCCCTCTTCTCGTTTTATGTAAGAATTATGCACTTTCTTTCACTGTGTTATTTACTTGCAAGATGCTCGTCTTCCACTCAACAAAGAGGAGCACATGTTCCCGGTAAAATATTTTCTCGGTGTGAAAAACGAAGTTGATACATTCTTCCATCGGTAAGGTTTATGTATGCGAACCGA
Source organism: Pyrrhosoma nymphula (assembly GCA_963573305.1). Taxonomy (NCBI): domain Eukaryota; kingdom Metazoa; phylum Arthropoda; class Insecta; order Odonata; family Coenagrionidae; genus Pyrrhosoma; species Pyrrhosoma nymphula. The sequence goes on along the minus strand of OY754336.1, from coordinate 24,486,341 downwards.
CAGTCTGATGTAATATACAAAACCTGACTACTTTTTTGATATCATGCTGTCGAAAAGGCAATGCCAACCAACGTAAAATCAACACTACTGAGCATTACTGAACGGGACCTAAAGGCACGCATTTTTTCGAATCAATTCGAATTTGCTGAAAGCTGAAGCAACTTGAGCGCAAGTATGTTGATAAATATTTCATTGAATTGTGAGAAAGCAATAAGTTTGAGAGAAGTAAATGAGTGAGAAACGAGTTAGAGACTCAAAACAAAAATTTGACCACATAACTAAGCCGATAGCAATGATAAAAACAATTCACTCAGTACTTACAGACGTAATAGCCAGCAACAGTGTTTAACAATTTATAAGTGTATTTAACGATCATGTGAATTTTAGCAACAATGTTGTACCCAGTAATTGCCAAAAGCAACAAATGGCCGTCAATTATACTTCATTTAATAGACATTTACCTACTTAATACTCAATACTAGCCTATACACCCGCACTAAAGCATAATTAAATTTGTAAAGCCATATACAGTCTTAATTTTTAAATAAATTTTATAGGCATAAAGCTAAGGATAAAAGATTCTTTAATAAAAAAACTTTTTTTAATTCTTTTAGTTTAACATTGAATAAGTAATCAGATGTGTGTTCTGCGGCTTACATTCAATTCCGAAAATAACCTATGAGCAATTAATGATGTTAACAAGCAAAATGTTTCCCGCAGGTCTAACGAAATCCTGAATATCATTATCCAGAGGCTTTTTCAAGCGTAAGGAAAATAACGTATTTACCAGGTGATTTAAATAAGAAATCGACTCCGATATGAACTCATAGCTTTGCTTTTTCCTCGACAGAATGGTATTCTTCATGCACGGTAAAAAAACGGCGAATCGATACATGAACCAAATAGAAGCTAATAACAATTTTTTAAAAATATTTTATGATTGCCATCAAGGTAATAATTGCAATAATTACGATTGACAGTTTCCACAGGGATTAGAAGACTTGTAAATCATGTTCCTTTTACCTTAATATTCAAATTAGCAAAAACAATTAAATCATAAAATGTTAATATTGCGATGGTATATATAACTGACGTTAAATATAACTTTGAAAACTAGTCACAGACCTTAATAATTCATTAGGGAACTCAATGAAAACGTGAGCTTAAATATAATAATTAAAATCAAAAATTAAAAGGTCACCAGTGCTGATACCCAACTTTATAATAGATGTCTTTCTCAAATATTTTCAAATATAATTATGATGGATAAGAAGAGTCCAGATACGTGATCCTAATAATTTGGTGTAATGGGTCAAAGACAAATATTTCTCAATATATTTTTATCTAATTAAAGATCAATTTCCGTCATATGCTTTCATTTTGTTATTAAATTTGTCATTACAGAGCGAGCTTTTTCGTAGCTATTTAAAAATCAAGGATTTTATTGCGAAAAATCAATGGGAAACAAAACACGTTGATTAGCTTAATCTTTCCGCAATTTTCTCCAAAAGCTGAAAACTACATGGATCGTTTAAAATGCGAGGGAATATTGAATTGGTCCGAGCTGCTATTTTAATAAAAAATTTAAATTAAAGGAAAATTAATGCAAAAACTTTTTTATAATCGCTAAAATGACATACGCAATGTAAAGCAAATAAGTCTGTCAAAGTTGTCAAAAATGTGATGACTGCTTTTTGAGAGGGCAAACGTAAACATCATCCTGCTCCTCCCCTTGCTAGAGTTTTGCGTGCAAAGTTTTTTTTTCTCCCGTTGGCCGCCATCGTATCGACGGCGGTGGCTGCAACACAGAATCGGCAGATTTTCCATCATTTCCCATTACAACAATCGGTTTACGCTGCGGCCACACAATTCACTCCCTTACTCCCGTCCAGGCCCTCACTGTCCACTCCATCCCCCCTATACCTCCCCACAACCGCCCATCAGGACGAGATCGTCGCCACCCACAGTAGTCACACCCCCTAACGGCCAGCCACCCACCCCCACCGGCCCCGACGCCAACCGAGCCGATGGCCATCAGATTAGTCTGCGCTCGTCCTGTGATCAATAGAGGGTCACACCGCCGTGCAAATTATTGGGCCCCTCTCGGCTGATAGCGGTGGTAGGGCATGGTAATGTAACGCTCCTCTCCCCACCTCCCTCCTTCCCCTCATCAACATCTCGCTCGCTGTTTCCCTCACTGCCCCTCCTCAACCGCAATGACCTCCACCGCCGGTACAGGAGCCACTCGTAATTCCCTGACCCCCGTCTCCCACCTCTTCCACCTTTCAAAACCCCCCTTTTCGCAAACTTAACTCACCAAATCTCTTTCCTATTTAATGTATTCGTGTGCACAGTCGTGATTAATGCTCCTTCTAAGCCACAGCCGACTCCTGTGGCCAAATTGGTTCATTTTGATTTGCATTTCGGGTGTCTTTAGGGAGAGGGTGCTATTTTTATGTCGTGCTCGAGCTGCACAGGGATATGGGGTCACGGACGGACGTAGCAATGTCGCGGCGTTGGAATTCACTATAAAGCTAACCGCAGTCACTTTGCAACAAATGGTGACTATAAAAAAACCTCGAGTTGCCTTGTTCTTCCAGATCTTCATTGCGCATTCCTACAAAGCCGTTGTACAATATCATCATTATTTGGTACGTATTCTAAAGAAATGAGTAAGAAAATGGACTAAGTGAATTACTGAGTATGCCATGTTCACTCTTAATTTCTATCCTTCCCTTAGGGTGTAGTCAAATTACGATTTGAACGAAAGTATTCCCTAAGATCCTAATTAAAATTAAATATATTCTAAATTACTCCAGGAATCCACACCTGAGCTTTGACGAAAATCCAAATGGTACGTTGTTAGATCTTGGACGATATTTTTAAAAGTTCTGTTTCACAAATTTCTTGTAATATCTCCAGTTAATTGGATGTAAAAACATATGACGAGAGTTTTGATTCAAATATAAAATATTTTTACTGGTTTAAATTTTTTTACCAGCTCATAAGCCACGAAAATTAAAATCCAATGCAAAATAACGTTTAAAAAATTTATTTATAACTAATAAAAAAATATATGTACGTAAATGATAATGCATAAACAAACACCTTATAATAATAAACAAGCGTGTGAAAATAAACCAGAAATTTTCACAACTGAGGATTTAATTTATATCTGTTTACCACGTTGGCCCACTTACGTTATTAAATCAAGGAATAGTCACTTCCGTTATTAAGTCAAGGAATAACAAGCAAATGGTATCTCTCTTATCTGACTAACGTTACAAAATATGAAGGTGCAATAGATTTCTTTGAAAAATGCTAAAGAATGTATACATTTAATCACTCGATAAGTGACTCGCAAACTGGTCGTGGTGTAGTGTTAATCATTAAATTGACATATCCACCGATTTATCAACTAAAATAATATTTATTTTTGTTTGAAGCTTTCCGCAGCGCTGTTATTCTGGTATCTTCATGTTTTTCGGGTAAAGCTGCGTTTGTGTATCTTAACGGTGACGTTTCGTAGCCAATGCAGGTCCGATCAGGTCCGAATGTTTAATGTTTCGGACCTGATCTGAAGATGTGGCCTGCATTGGCTACGAAACGTCACCGTAAAGATACACAGACGCAGTTTTACCCGAAAAGCATGAAGATACCATTATTCATTTTTTATTGTTGGGATTTTTTCCGTTAAATTCAGTTTTCAAAACATATTTATAATATGTGTAGCGCCATTTGATTATTTCAGAAAATATGTGCATTAAACTATAACATGCACTCATGATCACTTTTAATATTTTTCTTGCTTCATTGCTTTTTGGAAAAAATACAAGGGATGTTTAAAAATAAATTATTTTATAATTAGAAACACTCATATTACTTGGTTTAGTTACACTTTTTTCCGTCCTTGAAATGGCTCATCAGAGTCTTCAGAAATTACGTACTCCATTTTTTTGTAATCGTCGCAATCAATATTAAAACCTTCAACGCTTTCTTCTTCATCGTCAACTGCCTCTACATTTCTTCAAGGTTTCTAACGTCTTGTGAATTTATTTCTGCCTCACTTCCTACATCACTCAGAAATAAGCAACCTATTAAGTACACGTTATTACTATTATGTACAGGAAATTCCATGTCCAGTGCTAAACTATTTGAACAATTAATTTTGAAATAAAATCACTAGGTACATTTCCATACTCGTAAATGTTTATTTACAGACCCAGGTTTTATCACAGAGTGCCATTTTTAACGTGAAATTCTTGTGGTTGACTAAGTGATATCTTGGGAGCGGGGGGAGGGGGGTGGGGTGTTCAGGGGAAATGGGAGGCGGGGAGGGATAGATAAAAGAAGAATTACTTATTGGGAGACGAAGGCTTTGTTGATTCGTCACGTCAAGGCAGAAAAATGATTAAAAGCACAAATACCTCGTGACTAGAGGTGTAGTCAGTGGGAAGGCACTAATTTTGGTGTGGGAAACTTGTCGGTAACGTATGGTAATTTTTGAATATTTTCGTCTGTTGCAATATTAAATTAAATTGAACACTTTATTTACAGTTTTCTCCAAGAATATGATTTTTGTAACCAGATCAACACAACTTATAGCTTACAATCACTCTAAACGAATTATAATTTTCTTATTTGTTATAAGCCCTAGGCCCTATTCAGTTATTCCCCCATACAAGTGCTCAGGGCAAAATTTTTCAACATTTCGGTGAAACAATGCCTGAAGTAAATATTTTCATTGTAGCATTATTATATGGCCAATAATATCTTAAATAAATTTTTATAACTGTAAAACACGTTGAGAATATTATATTCTTATAAAAAATCGATTTTTCAACCGTTGCATAAAAAAGAATGTTTATGCAGCAAGCCTTTAAACCTCTATTTTTAGAATTGCTTGCTTTCCATTCGTCTTCTTAGAAATGGAAGGCCTCGTAAAGTTGTAAACAAACAGAAACTCATCATCAATCAATCATAAATATATTGTTCAATGAAATTGGTAACGCTTAATTATTTCTGTAGTTTTTAAAATGCTAACGCAATGACGTCAACTTTAATCAATCGTTTTTTTATGAATAAAGTCTGTTTGTTTTATTCAACCGGTTTGTTGTTATTTTTATTTTTTCCATAGCTGTGGAAAGCCTCACTCAACGCCAAAATCGAGAAGACTTTATTCCTTCCATCCACCGGGAAAGCCGTTTAATCGTTTGATTAGTTATTGACAGAACTTTAATACGTCATTTTGTGGTGGTTTTTCTTTGTTTTTAGGTTGTGCGCTAGGTGAAAAATGTTTTAAGTACTAATATTTTAAATTTGATTAAAATTTCTCTCATATGTTTTTCTATTCAATATTTTTAAGAAGAGGTATAACAAGAAATGTAAAAAAGAAGCTGAACTCTTAATTTTACTGTTTAGTAACTAAAAACTTACTTGGTGCATTATTTGTCTGCCTTCAGATAAGTATGGGTTAGAGTAATATAGAATATGTTTATTAAAAATCTAGACCTTTGGGGAATACTTTAATATAACTCATTTCTCCTAATTTGACTCCACACAGACCCAACACCCAAATTAATGGGTGGCTGAGGTGCACTCATTTCATAAATAGAAGAAGTGTTAGATAATTCTTTTGAAATTTAATCGCCTTATTTTCATTATATTTACCACTCCTGTTTTAACCTGCCCTGTTTGTTTGTTGTTTGTCTGGATGGAATCTTGTAATCGAAATCTAACCAACTTTCCTATGTTCAATCGAGCTGACATTTGGCACACTTATTTAATATCGATGACAATACATGATATACGACACAGTTTCAGGCAATACTTTGTGGAAGTCAATCATACTGGGAGTAAAGGATTGAACACTGCAGCTTCCACTTAGATATTTATTAAACACGACCATGGTTTCGTAGCGGTGCTACATCATCAGGTGAACAGAAAGTCTAGCATAAGTGGTATATATAGTACAAAACCGTTGGGAAAAGTGGCGGGGGGGGTGGAAAGGAAGAGGTTAAAGGAGGAGAGGGGGAGGAGGGGGGTGGGGGTGGGGTGTAGTTGTTGGAGGTGAGGTGACTCAGAAAATCCAGCACAACCAAGGGGTCTAATCTGCGTCCCCTCGAGAAGGGAGTAGGGCAGCGGTTGTCTCAGTGGGTGGGTAATGGGTAAGGTAGGGAAAATGCAGGGTCGTGTTTAAAAAATATCTAAGTGGAAGCTGCAGTGTTCAATCCTTTACTCCCAGGACTATACATGAATCAGTCATCAATTCACTAATTAATAAGTTAATCTCCTAACCTTAAATGGTTTACATTTTATATTTATTTATCCTAAAATGACGCAACTCGCATCACATTGTCTACTCGTAGTCAGCGCTGTTGTAATTCCTTGCAACCTTCATTTTAGAATTTATAGTGTGAAGACATTCGAGTAATTTAAATTTCAAAGAACCGTCGCACAAGTAATATATACACTAAAAAGTACAAAATAAGTATCCATTGGACACTAACGTATTTTGATGATAATACATGAATTAATTATCAGATATATCAATTATTTTATCAGTTAGTTGCAATTAATTAATACATTCTATATGTTGAGAATTTTTCACAGATAGATGGCGCTGCTATAAGAATAAATTGATCACCAATGCAACTTCTCAAGTATTTTTCCCATTGAACATGCATAATGAGAAGAACGGCCGTTATCATGGGAACACAATACAACAGTAAAAAAAATAAGCAAACCGAGTGGAAAAACGACGAAGACAGAAACTGAAACACAACAGAAAACATGGCTGGATTAGAAAACATTAAAGCACCTGGAACAATAGTGGATGGAAAATTTAAGGGTCAAAACGGGCAACACTAAATAAGCGAAAATAGCAGCGTGAGAGAGAAATAAAATTGAACAAGTGAATATTTGAACTAGTGATCACAAATTCGATTACAAGAATCGTTTAAAACTAAAAAGTTGTTTTTTTTTACTTTTTAGTACACTTGATAATAAGCGGGGTTTTTTTATTAAAAAGTATTTTATATATAAAATAATATATAACTACGTTGTTTTAAATTTTTATGAGAAATTGGTGTTTTCATCTTAGTTTTAATAGATTTTTAAAAACATAATTATGTAATTTATGTAATTAAATACAAATTTTTGCCACATGGGCGCTGTATTCATCCCACAGACAGTAGGGTTCCTCTAGTGGAGCTCTTCTCGGTAGATTAAATATACATTATTTTCGTCAACTAGCCAATACTGGTATGAGTTAAAACATTTCCACTCATGACTGTCTCCTTTCCCGCAGTTCTCGTACAAGTTCCTAACATAAAGTCACGCTGGCCCCATAATCAGAACTTAGAGTAAAAAAAAGAGGTGTAACAATAATTGATAAATATCTTTTGCCTTGGACCGATGGCGGGAGGGGTAGTCACAAGCTTCAAATCCCCGGGTTGCGGGTTCGAGTTCTGGATGGAATTTTCACCACTCATGGTTTATGTTAGTCTGATATGGATCGTTAATTCACCTGATGTGAGAAGAGTATTGACCAAAAGTGGAAAAAATTAGAGATGAAATATTTCTTATTTTATTCCGCGCTTAAGTAACAATGCTTATTCATTCGTCCTTTTCAACATTGCGTTCCTCATAGACATGCCCTGTCCCTTTCACCTTTGCTACCTTCTCCGCTTCTCTTTACATTTACTGCAACCAACCCTTTCTCGTTTGTACTCTGTGCTCCTCAGCTACTCTATCCACTCCTCTCCACATCCACATTCCAGCGACCGCCAGTCTAAGCATCCACTGTAGACTATTCTACGAGCATTATACACTACGCTTAGAATATTTAACTAACTAGCTACTCAGTACTTCTCAAACAGCTTACCCTTTCCATTTATCTCAACAGTCAAAATAAGGAGATTTTGCATGAGTAAAATAATTAATTGAAACCAGATTACAGTCGTTCTTTTCAATCACTGCAAGCATCTTTCTTAACTTCAATCGAGATATAACCGTTACCTTTTTTACCCCTCAATAAAGCACAGCACGCTGTGTAGAGCCATTTTTTTTTAAACTATTTACGATCAACTTTCTCCAATTCTCGTGAACTTAAAAACTCGACCAATATTTAAATTCCGACGCGGTCACTTCGCTTCGCTGGCTATTTCGGTTAATGCGGGGTTTTTTTCCTATCGTGTTTATTTCCCTTGGCCTCTCTCGCAGATATTTTCTGCTGTTCCACCTCATAAATCTCTTGTCATGTACGCTTCCGCTGAACATGACTTGTAAAAAAAAAGCAGACAAGCCCTGACACACAAAGGAAACTGCTACCTAGCCCTCAAAAAGTCCCAAGCGTCCGCTTTTTAATTTTAACCCTCCTACTATATTTTTCGAATTACTTATTTGTTCAAAAAAATCCCTTCCTTGCTCTTGGTTATCCGTAACTTTTAGAGTGTAGTTGTGCTCTTCTACCGGTTGGAAACTCATAAAAAGACGAAAAAGTAACTTGGTTAACAAATTTTGAAAATTTTGTACGATGCCACAAAATGGTCATCATTGTTTTTTCTCTTTCCACTCTACGAGTTCCACTCGGGTGTTTCCATATGTGACACAACTGCAGCGGCTGAATTTCCATCTAACGTAAAAACTTCTACTGTTATATTTAACTAATTCTGTAGTTTTTTTCCTACGCAAGTGCTAGCAGAAAATGAATCTTAGAGTATAATTACCTTATTGGAAGATGTAGACTTCGTGAATTTAGGGTCTGATTTGTCCATTGGATTTGACCTTTGAATCACTCACCAACACATCCAAATCTGACAGTAAAACTCATTTGTCAATTATGATTATTTATAACGCAAGAATAAATCCCCTAAAAAATCCATACTTCCACACATATCCACACAAATTAGGGCTTTATTACATTTTTAAACATGTGCACGTCTATCTTGCCGTTCAGGAAACCATTTCAGGATTTCGTTGGCCTGCAGATCTTGATCTTCCCTAATTCTTCATGAGAATTTCCTTTAAAATTTAACAGCATTAACCCTAACATACGCTTCACCATGGAGACGGAAAGGAATGGATAGCTACCGTTCCTGGATATACTGATCTACAGAAACTAAGACGAGAGCTTGGGCCACATGGTATATCGGAAACCAACCCACACCGATCTTTACCTCAGCGGAAAGAGCCATCACCACCCCTCCCAACGGAACGATCTCTTCTTATCACTCATTCACAGAGCTAAAGAAACATCGGACCAGGAACGCCTACCCGCAGAACTAGAGTATCTGAAGACCTTCCTCCAGAATGGATATAGTCACTATCAGATCTAAGCCCTTAAAAGGTCCTTAGACAACGGACAAAAGACGCAAGAGAAGAAAAAGCAGAACTCAAGGCCAAGACCTGCCTACCTTACATTTCCAGTGTATCTGGGAAGATATCTTGGATCCTGTGGAGACATAACATCAAAACGATTCATGTCCCTCCCGGAAAATTACGGAATCACCTAGTAAAGACAAAGGATTCAATTGGCCTCAAAGTACCCGGAATTTACTTCATACCTTGCTAGTGTGGCAAGGTCCGTATTGGCGAAGCAGGGAGAACCATAGAAACAAGATTGCAAGAACATCGACGCACCTTCAGACTCGGCCAGATGGAGAAATCTGCTGCAGCGCGCTGTGGCTGTGCTCCACAGCTTAGAAGGAAATCATTCCATCCATACTCGGAGGAAACCATCATTCAGCAGAGAACGAGAGGATACTGGGATAGAATTACTAAAGAGGCCATTGAGATCCGGCTCACGACCAACAATCTTAACAGGGATCAGGGTTTTCGCCTCAGCTGTACCTGGAACCCTATCTTGAAAAAAGCGGGAAACCCTAATAATGGGGGGAACGGAGACCACGGTGGGAGGAACAGAGTATAAAGGCTGGAATACCAAGACCGTCCCCATCCAGAGCCTTGATAGTGGCAGAAAAGTCTCCTGCCGAAACGTCGCCAATCATGGAAAACCTAACCCGGTGGGAAACCCGAGAACAACTCATCAGCATCATTCGCCGGGAAAGCCTGACATCATACAAGAACCCTCCGGTTAATCTCATCATTTCTCTTTTTAGCTCGGCGTTTCATTCCTTCGTGTAAATTTCTTTCTCAAAGAAATTGCACAACTACATTACGAATTTCATTCAGCATTTTTTCCTTCGGTACTGAAATTTGGAGTTTGGAATTCTACAAAATGTTTTCAGTTATTTCCTCATACTTATCTTAGTATTCTCATTGTCAGTGTTGTCATTATCCTCTTATATATTTCGTGGGACTTATTAATTTCTTTTTTCCTTCGGCCCTTTAGTCTTCATAATTCCCAATAAATACCTCATTTCCAATGCTTCCAACCTTGTCTGTTACGCTGCTTTTATCATTTTAGTTTTGCAGGAGCTTTGCACTATGCAAGTGCATATATGCTATAATAACGCATTTGGATGAAGTACTTCCTTCAATCCAATCTTGTGTTGTAAGTTGTTATGTATTGTCAACCTCGGATGTAATATTTTCCTTGCTTATGCTACTCTGATCTCTAATATTTTTTCGCCGCCCATCTCCATGATCATCTACGAATCAAAAGTGAAATGCGTAACAATGTTGTGAATTTACAACAATACCGAACCAATTCTATCAATCCTACGTGGTTACTTATGCTGAAAAATATATGCATTTCATATTTGTTCAACTTAAACGCGTAGGCTTTTCGGATTATTTTTCTTGATTATTTTTTTATTCACCCTCGCAATCCATTCCTGAGGCTACTACTAAGTGAGCGCCAAACTAAGGTAATCAGACATAATCTTTTAACTAAGTCAAGTTGTTAGCCCGTTCGTGATATGAATGAAGTCATTTCAATACATTTGGGATGAGATTACTGAATAACATTCATTGATAATATTCATGCCTGCCGCAATTATTATACTTGTAGCAATTCTTACGCAACATTAACCGTTGATAAATTATCTTTTTATTCTTGGCTATCATAAACTTAGTAGACTTGATTAAGGTTTGGCTTACTCCAAAAAATCACGATCCTCAAGTTCTTAAGATCAAATTTATGATTACAGAATATTCAGGAGGAATAATACTATGTACTCAAAAGCACGACTATTTTTCTCTATAAAAGAATGTATTTTGTATACAAGAGAGTAGATTTATCTGCTCCAAGAAATTGCATCCATGTTACTTCTCCGTGCTTTTAAGAGAGCTATTAATCTTTTTACATTTTCATATTTTGCATTAGGATTCATCTTCCTCTTCTAGCAATCGAAATTCGCCTAATAATTATTTCAGGTTCTAATATCAGCTTATAGAAGGTGAGATGCATAAAAAAATCCTATGAAGAAAGAATAATAATTCAAGTTACTCTTGGTTATTGTATGGCATTCAACAAGTTTCGTAAAATCCAATGTGGCACATCTTTCTCTAGATAAGAAGCTCCAATAATTAAGCGAGTTAATGATTAATTGAACACATATTGGATGCTTAAAATCGGAGGAAGTAAATTGTCGATCCGGAAGCAACTGGACATCACCTTACTGTGTTAAAATTTTATATTTATATAGCACCACATATGATAGCGTCAAGTGCATATTATAAATATATTTTTTTATGTAAGGAGGTGAAGGTATTCCGAAGTATTGTCCAGAGGCCTGATTTTTAGAGTGATACTAACACTGTGGGTAGCCTGCCGATTAATGTTGGTTATAATGGTGATATAAATACTTTCACCTGCTTTTTACCTGATCAGCATTTGCTTGGCCTTTGATACATTCATAAATATTTTTTGCTTATGCACTTCTTCACCCACCTTTCTTGATAACTGCATATGGCCTCCTTGTCGTTTATTCTCACATAGGTATTAGTACAAGTCGGATCTCACAGCTTCCACTTGCTTCCACTAATGTCCGTTTAACTACACCCGTTTTCTTCCGTGTTTTCGTCTCCGGTCCAGAACTATTACGGTTACCTGATCTAGTTTATGCTATCCTACGTTCATATGTTACCTCTCCTTCGTTCTTGCAAATGTAATTACTTTAGCGATCTTATGACTGTTGCAATAATTGTTGTTTGCATTTACTGTTATTTCTATCATGGTGGGTGTTCCTGGCATTATTCAATAGCTGTTATCATGTATACGCTTGGAAAAACTTTCATTTGGCATCCCTTCATTGAAACAAATACGGCTCGTTGAAAAGAAGTAATGGCTCAATAAAGGACGACACGACCTTTGTCAGGGTGTACTCCGAGGCACTGCGTGCTTATACAAAGTTACGGTAGCCATGAACACCAATTTGAATCCTTTTTCTGTTATAATAACCACAAAACATACGCTACGAAACGAAGTAACAGCTAAAATACGGATGAGTTTTGGAAGATATGTTTTAGGTTTATAGAACGCAGCCTCCCTGAGTCCGCACCACTCATGGAAGATGAAGGCTCCATATTTGGCGTTTAATTCGGTACGTTTACCGGTTGAAATGATTTGAATAGCGTTGACTAACTTTGTTAACAACGGTTCAAAATTTGTATGTAGAAATATTTGAACGCAAAAGATAACTAAATCATTTTGCGGATTGTCCACGAAGCAATTCCCCGCAAGGTGAAGGCCCTCTTTCCCGCGCATTAAGGATGCTTAAACGGGGAGCCAAAGCTGTTCTGCGGCCCCGATCAAATCCAGTACGTAATTAATAACGCACGCACAACTAAGTATAATTTTGTGATTACCTATCTTCAGATTCGAAAGAAACCATGCAATCGCTTCGGTTGAGGCTAGCGGTAAAATATACCGAGTGTAAAAATTCAGCTTTTTAAACGTAAACTTTAGCTTCGAAGTGAAGCTTATGATAGTAGAAACCTTGTATTGAATGCTGCGGTGTATAAAAATTCCAGATTTATTATTAATGCCCTTCAAAGCAACGCAGATAGGAGGAAAACTGTATAATACACAAACATGTATACGCAAAACTATGTTGATTCAGCTACAGGTGATCTAGATTGAGCGGACTTTTATTATCAGGGATATTCTTCAACTTGGTGACAAGAGATCATGAGTGAAGAAAAGCATTTTTGTGGCAGATGTGAAAGGTGCCAGCAGCTACAGAGAAATCATGACATCCGTCAAATAGAATAAGTATTTTTTGCCTTCTGCAGACTTCATGCTGTTTTAATCCCGTATCCCATAGCAGCATATCAATTTCTGCGAATACATTTCAACAATTCTTATTCTAAATATTTCGTTTAACAGTGAACTTTCACATTAATCTTGAATTAACATTTCCTGACGTAGAAGGTCTGCAGAGATTGTTTTCAGGGTATTGGCGCACGTAGAAAAAGAAACAATCTTCGTAATCGAATGATGACTACTAAAATAAGATTAAAATTAGAGAACTAAGCAATGAACTCAAAAGCAATGAAATTTTGGAAAATAAAAATTTGCATAGAGATAGTTTTTATGAAATTATAAAAAAAACCTCTCTTAGATAATAATAACGCATCACTTCCACCAAATCTCGCTAAAGCCATTTTGTTCAGCTACTCATTCCAAGACTTCGTAACATCATCCTTAGTCATTGAATATAGCTGTCACTGGATATTTTAGAGCTTAACTGAGGAAAATTGTCAGTGGAGATTTTGGAGCTTAAAATCTCCCATTAAGTTTTAAATAATATTTCTATTATTCGAGTGATTTCCATGCATCAAAGTGAAGTAAGGTAAACAAGACAAAACTACATTCCGAAGTTAAATGAATAAATATGTATAGAGAGCACTAAAGGTTGAAAAATATGTGCTGCAAAATACAAAATGGTTTTTGATTTTTCATTCATCCAAAATGCAGATTTTCTCCTTTCCGTAATTCTGATCGCTTGCTGTATGTAACCTTTCACTATCTTCTCGTTGCCATCGCAACATTCTTTGGTGCACAGATTCTCATCCTTGACGCAGGAATGCCTTTCCGTTCCTCTGTCCAAAATACCTCATTTCTTTTCACTCCAATACACCGCTCCTTCCTTGAGGATGACCTCTCTGACCTTTCCCCTCTCCTGAGATGTGATAAACATCCTCCCTACTACTCTCCAGGAAATACATACCTAGTTTAATTTAGCATTCAAGACTAACATCTCCAGTTAGAAGGGTCAGAGAGTGATGTTGGGCCACAACGTTATTGGAAGTGATGTTCGGCTCTAGAAAGTACATTTTTGGTCTACAGAAAAAAAATGTTGATAAAGGAAAGGTCTCCGTTGGAATGCTCTGGAATAATCTGATCTCAAAGCTCATCAAAATACGCCACTAGGTATATATTCTGTTTTTATAATTTTCATCACACTTATCTCTTTGTAAAATATAGGTATGCATGAAATATAATTCTATATGTTAGCCATTTACGTGTGGAAAATATTTTTATTTCAATATGCTGCACAAATGTGTGAAATTCAAAGTGAAAAATTCACTCGACTGGACTGGGATTCAAACCCCCTTTTGCTCCAACTCCCGTGATCTAGCCTAAATGAAGGCGATTCTACGCCTCAGAACCATAAAATTACCACTAATTACTAAACTCGCTGAAAATCACTCAAAATCTTCTCCCTACCATGCTTCATCCGGAGAGTGAAAGGAGAAGACTGGGAAGTGATGGAAACGTAATGAGAGGACTAAACCTCCTCTTCGTTCGAGTCCGTGTACCTTTGCCCGACGCGCTACGTGCTACTTCACACTGCCACCAGTCGGAGGTGCGTGCCACGAAGTGCGGCGGAGGTATGCGGCGTTGAGTGTGAAGCGAGGAAGGGAACGGAATTCGGAACGCGCCAAGGATGGATGGACCGCAGACTTCCCCTTCGAATGTGTGTGTGTGTGTGTGAGCGTGCGAGAGGGTTAAGGGCTGGGCGATATTGTGATGCATTGGCTGCGATATTCGATACTCCTGAGATATAGACGACTTGCGAAAATGACCCATCGACCCCTTAGAGCTATTAGAGTCCTCAAGGCGTCACACAACGTGGCACCAAGACCTTTTTTCGTCAATCACGATTCTGCTTCTCCAGGCATAGCCGCGTGTTATTTTCGCTTGTTTCTTTGTAAATAAGAGTAGTTTTAATTAAGATATATCCCTTTTTACCGGTATGCATTATGTAACGGTTCTCTCTTTATGCTAGCAATAACGTTTTACACTTACATGGTGCCATTTGGTGCCAAGATTTTCCGGTGAAGGTAAACTATGCCACGCATCATTCAAATATTGATTTTAATAATTCGCTTACGCAGGGTGAATTATCTCGTTCATTATCTTACTTCGTTGATAATGAGCCAAAGTTTATTTTTACTGTATTTTTGGCTAAAATCGTGTTAGCGGAAGCTCTGATAAACAAAATAAACGAATGGCTACAGCATGAAAACTTCAATGGAGGAACACTACTGGAAAGCAATGTTATTTCCAGTGTGATTGAATTCCTGGGGCTAAAGTATTGTAACTGTAAATACACATTAGGTATTACGTTTTCCGAGAGCAGTTTTATTCATAAGCTAATGTGATGCAAGCAAAATGCATAAGTTAATTCGTATTTCTTTATCGCTGTAGGAGTAGCATGGTCTTTTATCAATATGAAGAGGCCATCCTACTGACCCACCGTAATGCTTAATATTATTATAATGAACATTTAAATAAATACCACCTCTTGTCATAAAAGAAACGATCTCCTAACTATATGTCAACGGTGGGAGTGTCACATCATTGAGGTGCACCGATTGTATCACTGAGAGAAGATCAGAACACTATTTTCCGGTGACCTCTTAGGGAGTCATTTATCACACACACTCCAAATCTGCACCATTAGCTCATAATTAGGGCCACAAAAATATATATTTTTTCAAACCTGTATTAATTTCTCCAAATTTAATAGTGATTAGACGACCTTTGTTAGTCTCTCTCAGATACGGATTATTTGGCAAATAGTATAGAGATAAGGGGATCATGAGGAATGTTTTTCATTATATTTCACTCACCCTCTGCTGGTGTTTGTAGTTTATTTTGCCCTCTTCTTTCCTGGAATAAAATAAAATCGATTAATTGTGCATACGAGTCCACTTCGTACTAGCCCACCTCGTATTAACCCAAGCGAGTGACATAATAAATGTTATTTCTTTGGTCCATCGTTAAGCCAAGGTTGTCTTTCTCATTCTCCTTGCCTAACATTTGGAGTTTAAATTTTTGGGGAAGTTTAGAGTAATATTTATGATATTTGTCTCAGATTTTTTACCTGAGTAATGCTCATAGTATGCATAACTCCGGAAAATTATTTTCGAATCAATTGCTTAAGCTAATTTATGAATATGCATCTCAGAAGTATTTCTCTCCTATTTCCATGAATGGTGGTGTGGATAATACTTATAAACATTTCCTATGCTTTAATAACATCAAGCTTGTTTCCTCAGATCAATTTAATACTAATGGCATTTTTGATAGTGACAGCACAATTATTCTTTTTTCATCTGATTTTACCTAAGAAAAAGTAATAACGCAGGTGTGCTAAATGGATATATGGATGGTGTCTCCTGGCCACCTTCAGAAATTGTGTACATATTCACTTGGGACATATTGTGAAACAACTATTTTTAGGGCACTGAATACTTTTTGAAACCAATAGAGGTCAGATGCTACGAAAGGTCAAAGTCTAACACTCGTTCTTAAGATTTTACATGTTAAGAGATGCCCTATAAACCATATTTCAGCATAATTAGCACTATAATTCTAAGAAGGAGTAATAAAAAGAATACTGTCATTCTCAACGCCAAGTAAATTATTAGACTATTTAGAGAATAAATTATCATAGTTGTTCCTTTAAATTATCAATCTCTTGAAGCATTGGTCAATAATTACCTCTCTGGCCGCAAGAGTATTTCTAACTAGCGTCAGAATATAGCATGCATCAGTATAATGCAAATAGGTTGTACCCTGACACAATGACAAAAAAATATTAAATCTTGGGCAAACAAGAAGGGAAAGAATCAGGAATGGCAACTTGAAAGAAAGAGAAAGAGTCACTTAAATATCAATGATATCCCAAAAGGTAGACCCGGTGCGAGGTGAAATGGACATCTCCTCATCAATTTCTAACTCTCCATTTGATTACCCTTTGAGCGAATAAAATATATGAGTCTAATGGTAGTCGTGGAGATCTTAAATTTGCGTTTATGATACACATGTCACGTGACCCATATCGCAGCCGTTTTTCGCGCCACCTACTTTTATATTTCTATGACCGAGCAATGCCATATACCTCATTTGGTAATACAATCAATATCTCACGACGTGATACGATATGCGAAATCATGCTATGCACGATATCATATTATATTAACTTTTCAGTGATATACACTAATACAGAAAAGAAGAACCAGATGCATTGCTCACACTCTGAGGTATAATGGGTTTGTTAGAAATATATAATTGAAGGAAAAATAGTGGGAGAATTCCCAATTGGAAGGCCTAGGGTTAAGTACATAGATAAAATAAAGAGGATATAAAATAAGAAGAACTAGCAGGGAGTAAGTAAAATAGAATTAAATAGGGAAGGCTGTAGTTTAACCAATCATAGAATTGAGCGACTGATGAATGCTACATGATGAGATTTAAGCGATTATTTGGTATGCGATAAAGGGTGGATTTACACTGGCAAGTTACTTTTTCAAGTTTCATCTGCAAGAACTTGCGGTAGATTTTACTCTGACGATACATTTTTCACAAGTTAGGGCAGAGCCAGATTGGTTGCCGTTTACACTGGCAACAATACGCTTAGTAGTAGTGAGCGAATTGCCGAAATTTTTAAAAGTTCTGCAAGTGGATTTGCAAAGCCGTTTACAAAGCTACAATTTACATTGAAAGTCGCATGTTATGAAGATCTCTTCGGGAAGTCCAGTGGGTGAGAAACTTCATAGGTGCCGACGTTTCGATAGCCGAGGCGTCCATCGTCTTAATTCATTTTTCCCTGAAGACGATGGACTACTCGGCCATCGACACTTCGGCACCTATGGAGTCTCTCACCCGGTGGACTTCCCGAATAGAGCTTCTTAACATCACACGCCAAGAAAGCCTATGATACTACTTGCTCCAAGTAACTTGCGCAATAAAATTACCAGTGTAAACCCATCTTCACTATGTTTAAATTTAGTGCATGTAAGTAAGAAATAATGCCATTTTGATATCATGCGATGTGTGACAATATTCCATGTGCGGATTCATGAGGAATGCTATTTAGAGAGAATTACCTCTATGCGCGAGAGCATGCGGTATGCAATATTTTACCTTTCAGTATAATATTTTGTAAGATTTATCGCGTCTATTGCGATGTAAAACTGTATACCGCAATACGATACTGACACTTGGATGTGCATATGCATAAGAAGGGCGAGCCAGCAATTTAATGTGTATGCATGTGGACGTGCCGGAGGTCCTCTTTTATAGATCATCTCAACTTTCAACTCCGAAAATACTCCCCCCCGCCCAACCCCTAGGAATCCCTCCTCAACCGGAATCACTGCCCCACCCCCTGGCCCCCAATTATGACCGCGAGAGTCGTCCCGGGTTATGTGTTCACTTCGCGTCGCCGCCGCCGCCGGGAAACAAAACTCCGAAGCCACAGCCATCCTCTCTCCCTCTCTGTTAAAACCCCTCTTCTCCCCCACTGCACTCCACTTCTCCGCTCCCTGCTACTCAGTTACACTCTGTCCTCTCCTCTTTGCCAGGGTGGTCACCCCTAGCTTGAAATCCTTCAGAAAAACTGGGAAAACTCAGTAAGATAATTACTACCGACTTTAGAAATCCAGGAATTCTATCATACTAAACAGAATAATTTGCCTGAACAGGAATTCGAGCGTAGACCTCTCTAGTTTAAATTCTGGCACCATGCGAACGAATACCAGTATTTCGTGGTGTTATTTGGGCCGTATCTCGTCACAACATATTGTTCCATTAAAGCCTCAACGTAATTCATAGCGGAGGAAGAGTACCTCGCCTTGATGGCTTACTTGGTGAGAGCACTAGGTGCCAAACCAGGGGATCTTTGTTTGAATCTCGGACCAGACGAACGATTTTTTACTGTAAATCTCATGCGTTTTACCCGATTTTGAAGCATTAGAAGTGTGAGCAATTTTCACGAAGGAATGGATTAAAATATAGCGCCGGGTGAATTAGCCAGTAAAGATCAATTTGACCTCCCAACTCAGCGGATTTTTGTAATAGTAAACATCTCGTTGATGTAAGTATGGCTTTTAACTCTTGGGCAATGGCGCTATATAGCAGTAGTTGAATTGCTTTGGGCATTGTATGTGGAAGGAATAGTCTAGCTCTTTCAGAGTCCAAAATATCCACAGCGGAGAAGGTTTGTAACTCTACTGGTTACATGAATGAAGAGTTTCAGACGGTCAACCAGTAACCATTAACAGGAGGAGGCATTGAAAGGAGTAAGGCATGGAAAACGACGCATTCTACGCTGTCAAACCAAACCCACTTGATATCGATCAATCCTTCGCTGCTGACTTTATCCTACTGCCAAGATATCACGCAGTATATGGTCTCCAGTTGACTGAAATATAGATGTCAGAGATCGCCCATATCAGTATCATATCGGCCGAAGGACTTTATCACTCTTTGACTTTAATTTGGAAGTTGCTTCTTGATATATCTGAGTAGAATAAACTTATGACAAAATATTTAGAAGCCACCAATCCGAATATTGGTTTGCCGCAGCTCATAACCCAGTTCACTTTTCAACCAACGGTTTTATGCCTTCTTCTTTCTTTACGTCCAACTTTCTTACCTTTTACGCTTTATGTACCAATTCCATCCTTAACGATCTCCGATAAATGTTACCTTATTTTTTTACTTCCAATTCAGTTTCACAAAGCTATATCAGAGAATGCACACAATAACATTAAGTATTTTACTGAGCAAAGTTTTCATCAAGTAAATCTCCTCCCTCTAGCTCTGCACAAGACTTCTCCATTGGTTATTATCTATAACCATTTTTACCTACTTCATTCTCACAGAATAATACCGGTGTCATTACCTGCCCCGTATTAATTAAGATTCTTAGAGCTTCAAATTCCTTCCATTGAAATTGTAATAATGCATCCGTGACCAAAATATGATGACTCGTGCTTAGAAAATCTTTGTAAAACATTAATACATCATAATTTCAACTATTCCGTCCCTTCCCAATTTTAATCCACGCTACCTCGCTTCTTCATGGTAACTTTCCTAACGTCCCCTTCCGGGAACTCGCAAGGCAGTATGCGGATGTATAAATGGCAATGGTTGGTGATTGTGAGGGCGAGAGGGTGCTCAAAAAGGGGTTGGACAGGAGGGTGGGAAGAGGGCGCCCGCAGTGCTGTGCGAGAGGTCGTGGAAGCGGTGGATGAGTGGAACGAATCGAGCGGCATCGCTCCCTGGGGTGCGATGCAGACGGGAGAAGGCTGCAGGCCGGACCCTTGGACTGAGCAGCGACAACCCCGAGTGCTTCCCTGCGGGGATATAGTCTCCCTCACTCTCCCCTGTCGTGGTGGCCGTGGTCATCAGCGGTGCGTCGACTTCACTCACAACCTCTGAGGGCTACAAGGAAATTATGCCTCGTCAGAGGGAGCGCGCTTGCGATGCTTTTGGTTATGCGAACTT
This sequence comes from Pyrrhosoma nymphula, assembly GCA_963573305.1. Classification (NCBI taxonomy): domain Eukaryota; kingdom Metazoa; phylum Arthropoda; class Insecta; order Odonata; family Coenagrionidae; genus Pyrrhosoma; species Pyrrhosoma nymphula. The sequence continues at coordinate 24,465,628 of OY754336.1, read as the reverse complement.
TAACGCACGGCGCCATGAGGCTGTACGGTATAGCGCTGTATCAGTTGCAATATGCGATATTCATAGCGATACACATTTCGATGCGATGCTCAGGTTTGGCTATGATTCATCTTGAGTGTGCTGCAAACATTTGGAGTCCTTTTTAGATGATAATTCTTAATCGCCACTGGAATACATACCAAAATGAACTCCTACAGGAGCCTTAAAGAGCTGGAGGGACAAAAAACCGACCCAGGTCGGGCGACACAGCTATCTTCCGGAGAGAAGAATTTGATTTGCTACGAAGCACTCGAAAATGCGTGTGTATCGTCTCAGGAAGATAAGACTCCAAATATTCAATTGTTAATTCACTATCCAAGTTTTAGACCAATTTTATAATGTCTGGTTTAGAAAATACTCGCTATCGTAGGTAATGTGGATACCTTCTGTTGTCAATAAATTGCACACCAACTAACCGACGGTCACATGGGCTTTGCAAAACCCGCACTCACAGTTTACATCAAATTGACGTTAATGAGGCGTCATACGACGGTTTAGATTATACAGAGGTTATAAAGCGGGATCTAAAATATTTAAATGCCAAGGGATCAGGAAACCTTTCTAAAAAACTGAAGCTAGTTAATGAGAACGTTTTCATTGAAAATGGTGTGACTGGGTTAGGATCCGCTAGAGACATGTAGATTGATTGACTAAGCTTGCAAAACAATCCAGATACTACGAAATTTAGTATCATAAGAATGGTATTGTTTAACTCCTAAACTACATTGTAAAACAGATAGCAGCGAAAACATAATCGAGAAATATTTTAAAGCAAACAGGTTCATATTTTTTTCAGAATTATGAGCATCCTCATCATTTAACGCCTAGTGACATTGTATGAAATCTAATGAAACGAGACTATTTATAAAGATATATTTGATCACTGGTTTGGAAGTAAGCAGTTGTTTACACTTTCGCTGTAATTTAAGATTAGATCTAAAACAAACCAATTTAGCTAAGAAACATCATGAAAAATTGGAGCGTAATATGAACGTAATTAAGTTAAAAAATGGTTCATTTTTAGAATTAGGGTTAACTATACCATGATTATACATAGTACATGATACGATATACAATTTGATTAACGATGCCATGCGATATGCCTTAGAAACAAATGCCTTTGAAGTGCCTTGTCCAAGTTTTACTTCTTACGAAACAAATGTCCACTTCCGGTCAAGAAAACCATTTAACCAACAAAACCATGCTCTTGTTCATTCCAAAATTTCTTATGGTATAATCTGCTGGGGCAGTGCATACATGAACACATTTAATTGTGCACTCGTCTTGCAAAAAAAAATAATTCGCGTAATATCGTCCAAAAATTCTTATGACCACTCATTTCCGTTGTTCGTGGCCCTCAAATTGCTACCACTAAGGCATTTGTATTTCTTTAAAATCTTAAAATTGTTTTATGCCAGAAGTGGCAATATGCCGAGTGTATATCTGATAAATTGAAATATAATTTAAGCAATGAGTCAAACATTGTAACAAACAGACTAAGATTAACTTTATATAAACGTTGCTTCCTCTAAATGGGGCCAAAGATATTTAATTTACTGCCCACTGAAATTTAAAAAATTAAATTATAAAAAAAAATGTTAAAACTTGCCAAAGACTGGCTTTTTTCTCAAGAAAATATTGAACATTTATTTTGATGGTATTTTCATTGTAACAATACTTATGTAACAGTCACTGCGTTTATTTTTATGGCATTCTTTTTTGTAATTTGCTGCTGGCTCAATTCTGGTCTTATGACCTTGGAGACCACCTAAAGCTCCCGCTCCTTTGCTGTTACCAGCGAGTGCAACAAAAATTATTGGGAGGAAATAAAATTATAATTATTATTATATGCACTGCACGACGCTTGGCGCCTTTTCCGATTCCCACTTCATTCCGCAATGCGGAACCGACATCGGAATACCATGCAGGCCTAGAGGTGCCAAGAGGAGAATATGAGAGTGCAGGATGGAGAGGGAACGTGGAGTATTAGATGGGGACGGATGTGGAGGTTAAGGGTGCCATCTTATGGAAGGGTAGTGCCCTGTGGTCGTATTTGCCGGGGGTGCCCGTGGCACCGCTGACTCAGACCATTTCCCTGCATTACCCTATTCGTCCCCTCTGGGTCTGGCCGACAGAAGTTCTCGGAAGAGGACGCAGAGGAGGGAATTGAGGGGGGGGGGATATTGAGGGGGGCGATGGTAATGTCTACTCCGTCCCCGCCACCAAAGGACCAGGCCACCGTCATTGGTGCCGTCGCAAGCCGAAAATACTGGAGGACCGCACCTTCGAGCCAGCGCATATTGCAGTTCCTGACACCACCAGCTTACCGCAGTGATCCCTAGAATCGTGGGGTGGACATGAATTTAAAAAGCATGAACAACTAAAATTTAAGACGGCAAAAAATGCATTAAAGTTAAAACCTTATGACGAGTAAGTTGAGAGGTGTACTATTTTCTTTTAAAGTAATGAGCAAGAAATCATTCACAAAAATTCATTTTAATTTTGAAAGATTATAAATGATTAACTTTTTAATAATACAAAACTATCAGTCACTTATTTCGCTATTTTTTGTGATATTTTCCAAAAATAGAAGCCGGTTTCTGTGGGATACGCCACGGCCTAGAGCTCCAGAGAACCATTACCGAAGAAATGAACATCTTCTTACGCAAGAATAAGAAATGAATTATTACGTCTCTCGTATTTTTCTCATACATATGTATTTGAAAAAATAAATTTACACTCCCCGTAATACATTTTACATTTCCGTATCAATGACCTTTCCGGGTAGAATGACCTATGGTCAGTATGTGCGTGGCGGCGGAGAGGTAACGAAGGCAACTTCGTAGTATTGTGAATGGGTGTCGATAGTTCACGTAGGGTTTATTGGGAGAAAGGAAGACACAGCGGCAATCACCGAGGGCAAGTAATGAGAATAGGTGCGCGTGGATGTATCGACGAGTTGAAGAAGTGTGGTTCGGACCGTCTCATCTCGTGGCGAGGCTTCCGACGGAACTCTTCTGCCTTCACCTCTCTCGGCGAAATGCCACCCTGGGGAGAGATGTGCAGATTGCACGGAGTGGGCATGAGTGGGCGGACTGGGGAAGGGAGTTGGATGTCGATGATTCGTCTCCTTCCCTGGGCTTCGTGATGAACTTCTCGCGGGAGTGGCGAGAGCTCCATCCCCGCGCGCCCGAACTTTCATTCCCTACGGAAAGCGACCCGATTGCGTCTTCGGCACGACCTGGTGGTAGGAAGACGAGGTGCTGTTAATTTAGTCTGAGTATTTCAAGATAAATTTCTTGGTAGAGCCCCCACAAGACGAGGTCCCAGGCCGCAGGAATTAAAAGTTCCTCTCTATATTTACTTCATAAGCGCCGAGCTCTTCCCGTAGGGAAGCGTGTTTGAGCAAATAAACTATCAAATTTTATCGCCTTGGGAAAGCGGATACTTTTCCCATGAGTACTTAAGTGGCAGTGCTTGCTCAGTCAGCTTGCTCAAGTATTAGAGTGCTTTGAGTGCGTCTACTAATTGTGTTCGGTAATTAGTTCGGCAAACTTTCTCACGATTCCTCCCATAGGAGTTGCATCTTACGTAATATCATTAATCAAATTCATAAAAAGGCAAGGTACTGGCACGTATGTCTTAAAATAATTAGCAAAATGGTTTATTAGAAACATAATTTTTTTATCTAAGCCCCAATGGATATATTATGTATTCAGCGAACAGGACCTCTGAAAGCTTCCTGGTCCGCTCTCTCAGTTGAAATCAAATAAATTCTCATCTTGAAAATACAACATTCTTTTTACATTTACCTTAAACACTGTGACATTACCCATAGCAGCAGAATATTAGAAAATCCTCAAGATCATTCATAAAAATAAGGCATGATAAAAAAGACATATTACTTTAAAATTGTGTGTTGCCTTTCGCCTATGTATATTACTGTGAGGTGAATAAGCTATGATCTTCGGTAAAATCAGCAAGATATTAATTTTCTGATGGTCTGCACTTCCAGATACTAAGATTGTAACTCTTAAGTTATTCCATTATGACGTAAATTATTTATTTATCCTGACTCCCTATATCAATAATTTTTCTCGGAAAATAGTGATTAGGTACTGAATTATAGAAGTCGCCGGAAAATATAGAAGTTAAGTTTTTAAGAAGGAATTTGACGAATAATTTGCACTCATTACTTCACAAAGTCATTAAATTTAAATAGCTAAAACTTGGGATGAACCTTATCCTACAGGTTTCCTACAATAGCAACTCTACTCATGGTACCTACACTAGACACAGTGGATCTATGCACATAAATCTATGGACATCAGTGGATCACTCCTAATATTGTGGGAAAATTTTATGATTCACAAAGGATAGTTATGAACTTTTTTTTTTAATTTGTTTTATTGTTGTCGTTGGAGTACGGTTTCTCATGTTACAGCATGCCCTGAAAAAACATTTCTTAGTATGAAAAACAATGCTCTACCAGGTTAGTCAGTATCGCATTCTCACAGAAAATCTCCCAAACAAAGGGCGGTTGGATATTTGCTTCGTATCTTTGCGATATACCGCAAACTGGGACGCACGCTACTCCGTACGATCTAATCCTTACATATACATGTTTCAATCCGTTCAATGTCCATAACTGATAGATATAAGCTGTGTTTAGGTCTAAAGTTTTTTCCTGAATGATGCACCTTACCTAACCTTTTGCCATTATTTGTTATTGAGCGCTGATATAAAATAAATTATATTTATGAAAATATTCGAGCACGTAAATACTTCTGCACGTTGTACAGATTGGTCAAATCACACCCAGTTGCTCTGCAGTGAGAATGAAAGCGGGAATAAGCAATTCTTGTCGCTTAAATGCAAGTAATACGTAAAGTACCGATACTTATTTGAAGTTGAAAATTAACATGATGTTTTCCTTTAATATACACGCGCGGTGTAATCGAAAGGTTTACTTTTGAAAAGGTTTTCATTTCCTGACACACATATATTCTCCAAACCGACCAGTTTTCGAGAGTCGACCTCACCACCAAGGAAAATTTTGGCACTATATCGACCCGATTTATTTAATTATTCTTTTATTTACGAGATACAACCTCGTAATTAAAGTAACAAAAAGTTTATAAAAAGCAAATTTATAGTCTACGATCATTAAAGACGATATTTTGTGAAGGGGCACGAAGAATTGGGAAAATAATGAGACATACATAAGACTTTAAATGTTTATAATATGAACAATATCGGTAGGTAACAGAGCGTTAATGGTTTTGGCAAGTGCCAACCCGAAGGGCGTTAACGATCTTAATCTTTATTATATGAATACTTTATAGTAGGTACAATTGTTTTTTCGCAATTTAAGTAAATATTGATATTTCTGGAAGTTGGGCAACCGTAAGTGATACCAAAAGTAATAGAGTTACTCTGAAGTATTAATTAGACACTTTGTGTGTAAAGGAAATGGGATTAAACAACGGAGAAAATCGTTTATTCTGCATTGATTTGCTCTGCCACCACTCCTGCTAACCTTTGCATCTGCATTTAATATGTGGAAGACCTTATCTTTATGAACAAATGCATAAGAGAATATAGCAACACAGTGGAAGAGTGGTTAAATGATAGTCAAGGAAAACAGAATATACAATTGAACTGAAATCACATATAACCGAAAGTACACAAATCAGGCATAGTAGAATAGTCTACTAAATAGCTCGATAAACATATTCATCCCACATGAATATTTAAATGCCGGTTACGACAATGTATTATAAAGAACAGAGACCTCAGTGTTATTACTTGTAACTGAATAAATGAGTAATCAAATGACGCATGGCTGCACAATTTTACAAGATACTGTGATGGATGTTGGCCAAACCAACATAAATATTTTTTTTTAATTGAAATGAACCGCATGCAACCGATATCTCACAGCAGATATCACCGGGCATACGACTGCAGTAATTATTAATGTGTCACCCACATAGAGGAAAAGCATGGGGAAATGTAGTGACATTTAATAGAGTTTGTTTTAAATAGTGGTAAGTTAGCTAATAGAAAGCTAACCCTTAGACTGGGGCGTATAAATATTTAGAAAGTTATTCTCTATTGGTTGATCGAGACGAGAGCGATGTGTGCCTTTGAAGGCAATTATATTTTCACTCTGTAACAACTTATGAAATCTCATTTCATCTCCGTTGACCTCTTCACCTCTGAGTAGGACGGGTGTGCCACTTTGAAACGGTAAATACACTCCTCACAAACAGCTTTACTTGTCCCGTCACCTTTCCTTCTCCTTTTCAAAAAGTTTTCCGACCGTCTTCCCCCCTTTAGATAACTCTCCATCTCCCTCGAAAGCCAGAAACCGGTCCCTGCTCTTCATCACTCCTAGGTTTGCTGTCGAGAGAAGGAGAGAGTATTTCTCGCAGTCATCAATAACTCAAAGGGTATTGCTTTCGAATTTTACCACATCAGTTGAGAATCATAAATGAATGTATAATGTATCTCAAGGCAGAGCCTTTCACTTCCAGCCGCATTTCACTTAGTAAATTAATTAGCAATTAGCAAAACTTGACGCAAAAAAGACTGCAAATCTAGGTTCAAAGGAAGAACAAATGTGCCTCGCCTATCAAGTGCACCTCTTCAAATAATGGGTCGTTTCGTTTTTCATTCAAAAATTATTTTCATAGGAGTATGTAAATATTATTTATTGATATTTCTCTGGCAATGAAGATGCGAAAGAACATGAAAAATAGGCAATTCTAGGCTCACGAAATACTAGGAAATGTAGATCTTACTTTATTATCACGAAAGGTATGTTAAATTTATGTTAAGGCAAGCATTAACATATTAAGAAAAAAATTTACAAAAATTGACAATTTTTGCTGAAATAAAAAATAAACAAAAGATTTTCCTCTCATAATGGGAGGTCAAAAAACACAAGGAAAAGTATTCGTAGTAAAAAAAATCCTTTTTTAATATAAGATTCAAACTCTAATGTTTAAATGCAGTAATTTCACTTAAAAATAACTTTTGATCGTTTTATTGCATTAACGTTACAAGTTCCTATAATTTTATTTTCACATTTAAATCGAATGTTATCTTAGTTATTTTTCCTAAATAAATTTCAACAACTTAAACATTTAAAACATCTGGTAATGTCATTATTGCGAGTAACTCTTTTCTTTTCAAATAACTTTATCCAGCACAAAACTAACTGTTCTTACATCAAAAAATTATTCATGCATTTTTATTTTGACAATGAAATGAGACGAGGCTGAGGTTCACGAGATAAAACTCCAGACGGGATTCTCTCGAGGCAACACTAATTTTAAATAAGAGAAATTATGTTTATACTTATGATGCAAATTATTTATGTTTACCCAGTACATTTAGATTTAAGATGTAAATTATCAGCGAATTTTGGAGGAGGAAGTGGCAGCGTTTTTCTTTGTTCTAATCAAACGGCACTTTTATTCACATTTTCGTCTTTATTGATTTTTTAAACCTCATAAAACCATGCAGTACCAATCCTTAGAGAGAGAAATGGCTGCGTGCATGGCATTACGTCTCTACTTATTGAAAGATAATTGGATTTCAGGCGAAAGCAGAAGAAAGAGCACGAGGCTGTGTGTATGGTGCTCAGCGACCGGAAGTGGAGTCAATGAAAATTAATGATATTGACCCGGTTTTTGAACACACATGGTACTTAAAGCTCTCGTAATCGATAACGGTCCACTTATATTCCACAAGGTATACGTTTTTCTGATGTTTTCTCTGCAACAGTATATCAGACACCCACAATTTCCCGCACCATAACTCTTTAAGCCACGTGTTCAATGAATGAAGAAATCGTAGCCATATTCATAATGGCTCTTGTTTACGACCAACTGTATTAGGTGCAGAGTTAGCTCCTTACTCAACATAATTTATGTAGCTGCTGCAGGGGGAACTACAAAATGTTGCTTCTGAACCCGTTCACTAACCAATGAAAATTGAGATTTAAGGATTACCTGTGCAATGGATTGGAAATAGCGATTGTAATTACTTGTTAGTTAAATGAATAGATCTTTGTCATTCACTCACTCACTTCCCACAAGTGGCACAGGGTCTCCTTCTTTGTTTTTGATTAGTGGTTCTATGAAAATTATTTCATAAATAATTATAGAGCTTGCCTTAAAATCAGACTCGCAGGCAGTTGTGGTTGCACGGGTTACGTAAGGTTCAGAGACTTTGTGCCGCCTGACAAGGGTTATCGTTGTGTATATTAAGAGTCTAAAGGAAGACGGCTAATTGGAGCCTTAGAGTCAGAATATTGGGGAAACTATTTCCCTTCACCGTTGAGAAGTTTACATTCGTCCTCAATTGATCTAAGAAGAGTTAAGCGAGAATACCAGCAAAAAATTATATATGCTCCACGAAGAAATGAAATGGATGGATTGCAATAGGGCACAAAAATACGAGGAAATACGTTTTTCTTCGCGCTTAGAAGAAATAGATAGGTGATGTTATTAGTGACTTGAGCAATGGCACAGTTAAGTTAGCGGCGTTCCTCGGAAATCTTTCATTTGTAATCGACATAGCTTAGAAATTTCAGCATTAGTGTAAAGAGATTGAAGTGCTGTTTTGTAACGGGAATGTTGTCATCCTAATGAATTATCCCTTCACTGAGCGTTACCATAGGGCATTCAGCTGAGGCGGAAGGTCATTCTGCTCCGAAGATCTCTCTCGTTGGCTTTAACTGATCGAGTTCTAAGTCGGTTTTAGACAACAACAGACATCAGTATGAGATTACGCATTGAACATCAAAGAGAACATTGGTGATTGGTCAGAGGTTAATATAGCATAACGGTTATTGAAGGAATTTCTTTCCCTCCGCTTCCGCAGTATGGGGTTTACTATATGGCGCAGTACAGTGAACGTCCTGACGTAACAAGCTTTAATATTATTCCCACAAAGCGTTCAAAGTGTCTACATGCTCTTAGTCGAGAGTTAAATATGGCCGGATAGCTTGGAATTGCCTATCTTGTTGTGGGCATGCATTAAAATATCTCTAAAGATAGCACTTGCCAGTGGGGTGAAATCACTATATCTGGTTTTCAAAATAACCAAAGCAGCCACAGAACTCCTCCATGAAAGTTGAAGGATTGTAATAAGAGAAATTGTTTTCACTAATAATACTAATTCTAAACACCTTAACTTCTGAACGAAACTTAATATCGAACCTTCTTGTACGGATGAGAGGAGATCTGAATAACATATTACGTTCAGAAGTTAAGGTGTCTAGTATTAGTTTTATTAGTGCAATCAATTTCTCTTATTACAATAATACAACTTTCATGGAGGAATTCTGTGGCTGCTTTGGTTATTTTGAAGACCAGATATAGTGATTTCACCCCACTGACAAGTGCTATCTTTAGAGATATTTTAATACATGCCCACAAAAAGATAGGTATTTGGCACAAAGCCTTCAGATAGGAAATTCCAAGCTATCCGGCCATTTTTTACTCTCGACTAAGAGAATGTAGACACTTTGAACGCTTTGTTGGAATAATATTAAAGCTTGCTCCGTCAGGACATTCACTGTACTGCGCCATATCGTAAACCCCGTACTGCGGAAGCGGAGGGAAAGAAATTCCTTCAATAACCGTTATGCTATATTAACCTCTGACCAATCACCAATGTTCTCTTTGATGCTCAATGCGTAATCTCATACTGATGCTCTTGTTTTAACACCTCGTTTAATACCTATCATCGTGTTCCAGTTTCAGATAATTGACTGTCTTTACTTCAACTTAAAGAGTAGTACAGTCCTTAAATGAGTGAACATAAGGTGGATATACCTTAAATGGAGTTTGTGATTGGATTCCAACATTTTTTGGAAAGTCGTTAATGTAGAGAGAATTATATATTTAGTTTTTGGAGTATCACATAATTTTATGGTTACATTTTGTATTTGATATTATACATCATTTAAACGAATACGCTGATAATGGATCACGGCTCTTTCCGGCATTATCCATTTTCTTATCTCAATAAACGTAAAAATGAATTCTACATCAAAGCGATGTAATAGGGCAATAATAGAACTAAAGAAATATTAGGTTGATGATGTCGCCTCTGAAAAAAATTGAGATGCTTTATGTGGTCTAAATAAAGAGGGTTGGGGATGAGAAACGGGAAATGAGAAACGGGAAATTCTGAGCGAAAATGGAGCATGGATATATACATATATATTTTGGCTGAGAGGAGTCTGGATGAGATGGAGAAGGTTTATAAGGGCAAGAGGAGCTGGAAATACAGGAGTGGAGGGATAAGGGACCATTACTCGGCCCAGAAAGCCTTAGTTCGCTTTCCATTTACGATGCGTGAAATGAGGCAATAATGTAAAGCGCATTAAGGAAGCATTACCAGGCAACATGGACGCTGCTGCGGGCGGATAGTAGATGGCGACACGGGTGAGCGCGGAAGAGCGAATGTTGAAGGGGGGAGGGAGGGGAGAGAGAGAGTGGAGGGGGGAGGTAGATTATTGCGAAGACGGCCGCCATTGCCAAGGGTTAGAGCAGGAAGCGAAGTGGATGGGAGAGAGAGAGAGGAGTCTTAAGGAAGAGGACAGGAAGGAGAGGCCACGGAGAGCAAAAAGCGAAAATCAATTCTGTATTAAAGCAGGAATAACGATTTTGAAAATTCGTTGAACTCACATTGAGGAGTGGATAAATGCTTTTGAATCAAACTTAAGTAATTATGGAAGAGTTACTTATCCAATAAAATTAATTTCCTCTAACTTAAGAGAACATACACATGCTCATTAGCACAACTAACTTTTCGCAATGGTGATAATCTGCACCCTGCCTTACTTCTCGACCTATATCTGTCCACCTTGATTGATCTTGTTTTGAACCTATCTGTCCAGCTACTCCCTCGTTCCATCAGGTTTTACTTTCCTCAGATTACTTTGTTGAACGCGCTCTCGAAACCAACTGAATAAAGAAAATGACCTAGGTATGAAATTGAAGATAACCTAGGTATATTGAAAAATAACGAGCAAGTAATTAAATGTCTATCTGCTCGAAATTTCATGAAGAAACTACGGAAAATTAATGGATGCGTATTAAATTTTAATGGATTAATATTACACAGTCATTAGTGAATAGTAAATGCTGAGACTTTTTTCTGCAAATTGATTACACGTTATCTCCAATGCCCTTCCTTTTTTATTTCTATCGTTACCAACTGTTCTTGTTTTCACAAATGGCCTCTCATGGCTCATCTTCATTTATATGCAGTGGTTTCTTCAATTGGTGTTGTATTAGTCTTTTATTTTGGCTCTCATAGTTACTCTCCACTTTACTGGGTGTACCATAAAGAATAAAATAGAATTGATGAGTTTTTCTTCACTGCCTCTCTCCACTCTGCTCTCTTCACTGCCTCAGGCGAATATGTAACTAGGTACGAAAAATTCTCAGAATTTGCTAAATCAGAGTTTGATCATCTGAGGTAAAGGTATCAGACCCGAACACTTGATTAGAGTTTTCACATGCTGCCTTCGGTTTTAGACTGGTCGATTCTTTTTGTATATGCTACTAATTCTATCACTCATCCATGTCAAATGGTTTATACCCTTTCTTATGATATCCATACCAAAACGGAAGGATGGAATAATTTGTATTTGTATATGTTAATTCTCTCCATGAGTCTGAGATATAGTTCAAATTGTCCTACACGTAATTTTTAATCGAACTCTGATGCTTAAGAGCAATGAATATTTAAGCGACCGAGTTATGGAACCATTCATTAATTGAAACAGCCACTACCAGTACTATTGACCGTACAGTAATGATATCGAGCACCCCAACAAAATATAATGATTCAAAAATCAATACTAGGCCTACGGGCTAGACTGGAGGTACTGGCTTTGAAAAAACGGAATCAGCTAGCAACATTAAAGTAAGTCAGTAAATAATCGCGAGCAAAAAAGAGATCACCAATCGCCCCACATAGGGTTATCCTATAGTGGTTAATAGTCCCATAAGTGTTATCATATGCCTTAAAGGTACATAATGTGCAAAATACATAGAGAAATTCATAAAAAGGTCATCTTCAGACGGTCTGAAGATTTCTAAATTATAATTATTACTCAATACATATATTAATTTTATCTACCATTAATCTGCTGGTTAAGGCAGGTGGAACAGAATAAAATTAGCCTTAAAAATAAAAACATACGTAATTTATTTTTCGATAGCGATAAAAAAATGTCCGTGCACGGAGAATGCTTTAGATCGGAAGAAATGTAGAAAAAGGCTTAAGGATGGAAATGCCAACCCCGTCTAGCATGGGAATTCTGTGAAAGTACAAGTGATTTAAAACGAGAATTACCTACCTCTCCTTTTGCCTAAAACTCTCATCTTTTTTCCATAATACATTACCTGCTCTGTCGTGAATTTCCTTCCATGCATATCGTCTATAATATATATTACCCGTCAGCATGCCGATAAAATGACTGTTCGTTTTATGGTACCTCTTGCGTAAGCGAAGAAGAGGTGAGAGAGATATACACAGAAGGTATTTTTAAAAGATGATGCCAGGTAAGGCACAAAAGAGAGCGCAAGAGGCATGAATGAATGACGCGCGCAAATGGAACGGAAGGGAAGGGCGACAGAATTGGACAAGGCGGGAGAGAGAGACGTCTTTCCCGAGGAAGAGATCTTCCTTCCACCGCCTTCACCTTCCGGACCTGCCCGCATCAACCTAAAATGCCGCCATTAATCCTCAAATGCGTCTTCTCAACACCCTTCGACCATTTGTATTTTCTTTTCTGCGGGTGTCCTCGCAAATCTTTGAAAACTGAAATAGAAAAGAGAGGGAGACGACATCCAACGCGCCCACATTTTTCCCGACGCCTCGAGACGGAGGTAAGGAATGGAGAGATGTGTGAATGCAAAGCGCCTGGTGCCTGGAGACAAACAAATGAGCGCCCATTCGTACACATAAGTAGGCGTGCTTGTACGCGACGGAGCGTTAAGAATATCTACGGAGCTGGGGGAAGACCCTGGGGGCGATCTCGCGGGAATGCGCGAGGGATGAACAGATGAAGGCGGGGGAGCGGAAGAGAGTCCTGAATCTCATTAGAGCGCTTCTTCGGAGGGGGGTAATGAGTGATGAGAGCAAGGCGAAGTCTTGAGGGACTAGTGAGGAGAAAACGGAGTGTAACGATCAATACGTTATATCTCAAGTAAGACCGTCATTGGTTCAAATGAAAAAGTTGAAAACAACGTCACGTCATGAAATTGGGTGTGATGATAAAATTCACAATCCTGTAAGAATCACACCATTTATCGAAATAATCTTAACAGAGTGCTCACATTGCGATGTGGTGGAATTGCGAAGCTATTTGGATTGTGTAATTATTTTAATATCAAATTCGATCAATATACGACAGAATGCAGCGGGTTGACAGGTTATATTTTATCAAAATGTATAAGATGCATGAATATGCGAAAACAAGTCCAGTATAACAGAAAGTTTTTTTCTGCTTCGTATATCTATTAAAACTATACCTACCTCCAAAGTTAATTTAGAAATACTGTTTTAATATATCTTTTACATCAATTTTATACCTGACGTCAACTTGTAAGTACCGTTCACGGAAGAGAAACCTGTCAACCGAATGTTCTTTTACAATTTATTTCGAACTCCCCTTTAGCTCCTTTGATGCATTTGAATTTTGTTGAAGAGGAAGTGGTCTCTTTGCCGACATTTGCAACGAAATTGTCTTGCCTATGTAGAATTTAAAAGCCTCTCTCAACCTTTATGAACTCAATTCATATTGTCATATGGCATTGAGCAATAAAATTTTAATTTTAAGATAAATGATTGAATGCCATAATCTGAAGTATAATGTAACCGATGGTATGTAAGGCATGCCCCAATGGTTCAATTCTCTAAATTATAGGCATTTAATCTCTTCTTAGTCCTCACCTGTTTCCTCGTCGCTTCCATGGAATGAATTTCATTCGTCCTGCACTTCTGTTCCGTAAAATTTTCTGTCGTATTGATTTACGCGTGAAAGCACGAGATTAAAGCATTAACTCAGGACGTCGGTTTTAATCAGGCCGATGCTGGGAGATATATGACCGCCACGCTACACGCTTCCAGCCAGCCCTCCGTTAAGTCCTCCACTCACACCCACCCAATTCAATCCCTTGACCTTAACCACTGGGGTGGAATAATTTTTTGATGAGTAGGCGGTATTACTGCGGAATTGAACATTTCAGAAAATCGAAAAGGCAGTAGCCAAAATGCTTTCACTTCTGTCAGGATCATTCTAATTCCGTTATTTCATATTTTAATTCAATTTTTAAGCAAAAAAGGGCGAAATGATAACAGTTTAACGCCAGCTAGAATGAAAGTAATCGATTATCGTAAATTCTATTTACACAGTGCGCATCAATCAAAACCTGTAAGATTATATCGGATTTTTTTAAATATTTCAAAATTATAATAGCAATTCTTCCCAGCATGCTCGTATTATGTAGCGCTAGTTGGTAAATAGATTTAAAATGCACATTGAAAGAGGGAATGTATCTCAATAACGTTAAGAAAATCGAGAGAATAGCAACGCAACATCCAGGCCAGCGGCGGGGTCAAAGCCATGACCTCCAGTCTAGCTTGTAGACACAGTATTGATTTTTGGATGAATATATTTTGCTGGGGTTCTCTATATCATTGTTGTACAGTCAACATAACTGGTAGTGGTTGTTTCAAGTATTGGATGGTTCCATAATTCAGTCGCTTACAGTTTCGATGCTCTTCAGTATCAGAGTTCGATTTAAAAAATTAATGGAAGGAGGATTTTAACCCTATCTTAGACTCATGAAGGGAGACTTAACATATACACTTAAAAAATTACTCAATCAATCCGTTTTCGTATGGGTATCAAAAGAAAGGAGAGGCCAAGGAGAAGCGACAAAAATATAGTTTTGAGTTCCTCATGTTTATAGTTCAACTTGTAGTTGATGTTCAATGTGTTTCTCGAAGTAGATGAAATTTAATCCACTAGATCTCAGTACCCATTAGTAAATTCACTTATACCCCTTGGCCACAGCAATTTAACATACTTCAGGAACACATTTCTACTCTTAGCTCGAAAAAACTAAGAAGTCACTTGTACCCCTTGGCTTCTAGGTTCCTCAACTGAAGAAACCACTTCAGAAAAGATGGATACGAACCAACAGAGGCCATATGCGAAAACAAGGGCAGTTGGTAACGATAGAAAACTAAAAAAGTCATTGGAGATAACGTAATAGAAAGTTGTAGAAAAATGCTAACTATACGGTTTTAACTGTGTGTTGTTCTAAAATGTAACTAAATCATAAATAGGAATTATTATTGATTTTCATTATAGGTTACATCCATGCAAAATTTATACCTAAATTTTAGACTACATTTATCGAGTGGCGATGTGTTAAAATTTTTAAATAGCATTTTTATCTCCTCTATAAAAATATATGCTATCATAAAACAATGGAGTTCCGGTTATTGTCGTCTTTCTTTAGACTTATTAAGGCTAGCATTGAATGATCTTCTTATTGTTGAAATAGGCTAGTCACTACTTTTTAACTGGAAATTTAACCTGACCTTAGGAGGTGGATTTCCAGATTTCCATTTTTTTGGTGGTTTCAGTTAAAACAAAATGACAAACTGAGACACAGTCTATTGCTACATGCAGTCATGAATTCTCTTCATAATATTGTCAAGGTGCATTTCAGCCAACTTACACAGAGTAAATTGCCCACAAAGAAGGAAATGAATGAGAGAAACGTCACATACAAGCAGTCGGGAGGCGTCGCAAGTGGCTAATAAGCTCTTCCAACCGTGCATGAGGCAGTGCCCACTTATATGAGTTTGTCAACATCATCGCTCACTGCCTCATAGCCAATCATTTGCCTCGACGCAGCTTCATGGCCGTTAAAGATGAATACGTCTGCATCAGTGGCGACGAGTACTCCTTTCGCTGCGAGTGCATCCCTTTGCTATGCAATATATTCAATACTTTTTTTTCGTTTTAAATGCTGGGCAAGCAGCACTCCCGGCGTTCGCTTCACACGGTGGAAACTTCCACTGCCCCGTTACCCGCGCCACAAAGCGTACCCGCTCTCCCCGCGAGACCCAATCCCCCCTTCTACACCCTCAATCATTCCATTGCTGCCAACGAGGCCCGCGAGCTTTTTCCACGCCCGTCGAAGTGATCCCCGTCCGATCCTCACGCATCCCTTATTTCCCATTCCTTCCAGACAAGTCCGCCTTTCCCTTCTTCTCATTATGTGATCTCGAGCGCTCCATACGAGCCGACATATCCCTCGTCTCCGATGAAAACCATTAAGGGTCCATTTCACCCCTGCATTTCGCGCACTCTTCCCACTTCCATCTTGTCCCTCCTCCCGACGACCCTTACTCGCTCCTTTAAACCGCCAAGGAGGACCTCCTCTCAACCTATTCTACTTTAGACCCCTCGTAGAAACACCCACCACGTAAATTTTGATTCGACCCGAAGAAATAATTTCAAAGTAAACCAAACTATTTTTACGATTTACTTCTCCGAGTAAATATTATGATTTTCTCAAGACTTCTGGTTAAGTATTCAGTCCAGGTGTAGTATCGATTAACTTTATCAACGCTTAGTTGCCTTTAAACCATCTCATCCCTCCTATCTTGCCGAATGTGGTATAAATAGACACACTATGTGAATTTTTCACCCGATGATGAGGATTGCTCATCGAAACTTGATTGTGAGTTTCATTTTAACGTGGTGATGTCGTAAAAGTGTTCTGTTGAATGAAATTTTGACACTCCTTTTTCTACGAACAATTACTTTTGCAAGGTTTACTTGGTGGTATTTCATCATAAGAGGGAGAAAAAGGCAACTTTCACAAAAGCTGAATGCTTTATAACAGCTGGAGAAATAAAAAAACAACTTGACTGATAAATTCATTGTTAATGAATGCATGTTCCCGGCCTCTTCCCCCATTCTCAAAACTTTAGCCCCCTCCCCTTTGTCCTCTTAGTCCGTCTCTAGAATTCTCCCCGACCCTCCTCCCTGGTTTCTTTAAACCGCACTCACCCCCCCCTTATTAACTTGGCTATGTCATGTATACAAGGCTTGCGCTTCTCTTATATTATTGCCTGATGATGGTGTGAACCCACGTCGAAACCCGGGTCGAGTTTCAATTGATATTCAGTGGTATTTGTAAAATTTGCCCTTTTCTCCCTCCTTTTTCTACCTTTATGTTATCTCATAATCTTTAAATTACAACTTAGTTAATTACAAATTTAGTTCGATATGTCCAATATTCGTGTTCTTCTGCACATTTCATCAAAAAGAGTTCCGTTTGATTATTAACGTATTGTTCTGATTTATTATACTCTGAATTTTCCAGCGTTCCCGATTCCTCCAGGTTTTCTCGATCGGCAAGCTAACTAATTTACATGTGGTTTGTGCCGCATTACTTTTCATTTACCGTTATATAATTGCCAGATTTAACAGAAAAGTACAGAAAAAACATAAATTCATGGAATAATTTCTCCAGTGAACTCCGCCCAATAATCACCCAACTACGACAAACTCGTTCTTCTAATGGCTCAACAAGAGCCTGTTTCTGGACAAGTGACTACGGCTGCGTGAAAAGATCACCTCATCCTCTCATTAACATCGTTACCTATAAAAATATTTCATTAACAAGTTAATACATTTTTGGTAAGTTTCTTTATGATTTCTGCGATTAAACTAAACTTTTTAGCAACAGTTTCGCCGTGCTATTCTGCCGACTTCGTCAGGCATTCTAAATCAACAATGAAAAATAAATAAACAAACTTCAGCGGTTAATATGTACAGCATGATTAATCAATACTTAAGTTTTTCAAAAGTCTTTTCCACGTATAAGGAAGTTTGTAGCCATCTTCTCTGTTTAGGTTGTTAGGTCTTCTTTCTATTTCAATGGCTTCCCTGATGATTCGTGGATAGTAGTTAATTTCTTTACATAAAACTTTCGCCCTTTTGATGTCAATACTGTGACCTTCTAAAAGTGTGTGCTCAGCCACGGCAGAGTGATACCATTCTTTCTTCCGAATAGCCCGTTCGTGTTCCTTCAGTCTGCATCCTATGGCTCTCTTTGTATGGCCAACATATGATTTTCCGCAACTACAGAAAATTTCGTATATGCCTTCAAACATTGTGGGAGTTAATGGATCTTTAGTTCCTCTAAGATGATCATAAACTTTGGAAACGGTATTAAATCTTGTAATCGTGTATTAATTAATCATGCTTAACATAATAATCGCTTAAGTTTGTTTATTTATTTTTCATTGTTGATTTAGAATGCCTGACGAAGTCGCCAGAATAGCACGGTGAAACTGTTGCTAAAAAAGTTTAGTTTAATCGCAGAAATCTTAAAGAAACCTACCAAAATTAAAATGAACTGCGAAAATCTACGAAAAAAGTAAATAAATTACCCAAAGTTGAATTTTATTTTAAAAAAAACATCACTAAAAGAAGATATTCTTAAATCGAGAGGTGCCCACTTGATTTAAGAGTAGGTCCCACTAAAATAGGTGCCCAGAATATTTTCTTAATTTAAGAGGGGATCCCACTAGAGTAGTAGCCACAAGAAAAAATATCCTCAAGTTAATAATACTCTCTTAACATCAAATAGCTCCCTGTATTCTTAAATTTAGAATACCCTCTTGGGAGAGAAGTATAATTTATTCTTACATTAAGAATATTTTCTTGCCATTTTAAGTATTTTATCCTATTGAATTATGGTGAAATAAGCTCTACAATGTGTCGACCTTGTTAACATACAACATATTGATTGACACTGTCGATTCTCAAATTCATCTACCAACCCGACCGCATAGTTGAACTATATCTCATGCCTACCTATGTCATATATGACTGGTAGTTGAGAGTCACGCTTCAAGAAAGTCGTATATATCTGGCCATACTCGTGCGTCAAAGTAACTTCGATAACTAATTTTTCAATGTCAATGCCGTCTGAGGTAATGCCATCCAATCATGATAACAGTTTTTAGGCATTAGTTAATTGAAACCTATGTTGCAACATAGGATTAATATAAAGACGATATTAATGAGAATAAACCAGATTTTTTTCAATTACCACACGTTTTACGTGATTACGCAAATACTCGAACATTGAGAATATTGTCTTAAACCCTGTAAGTTTCAGGCCTCGACCGCTAGATGGCAATAGTTCCGACTCACACAGGTTAGATAACCCTCTAAACTCTAGAATCTCGCCTTAGATGTCAATTGTAAGAATATTTTCCTCGTAATTTAAGAATACCTTTTTCAGTGATTTAGGCCTATTCTTTCTCCCTCCGAAAAGTCAAGTCTCTCCCATGGCGTCTTCATTCTACAACTCCCCGTATTCCTTTTATCCCGCTACTTTCCATGCCTTCGGGTCATTCTCCCTCCATTCCACTCTTTTGCGTCCTCTGCTAGTCTCGTCCTCACCTCTATCAGTACTTTTTACACCCCTATCCTCAACCCTCCCTCTTTCACCCCGTAAAAAGAAATGTCCCCCTCTCCTCTCTCCCCCCCCTCCCTTGGCTGCACTCCCACCCCTCCTCCCCCCTCTCCCATTGTGTAGCCGCAGCCATTCCGCCTAATTGGAATGTATGGCCGCAGGAAGTGACCGAGGCTAATCACATTAGCACTTAAACGAATGCTTTATGCGCCGTCCGTTATTTCGTCCCTTGAAAACCCGGCAAAAACCTCCCGCTACCTCTATCTCTTACCTCACAGCCTCCCCTCCCGCTCGTTTCCATGGTTTTCCAAACCACCGTCTCTCCTCCGCTATCACAGACACACAAAGAGAGCGATCCCACACCCTTGCTCCCCCCCACCCACCCAATGTTTATCCCCCCTCGCTACGACCGACTAACCCCAAACCCTGAGTGCTCGCTCCACTCGCCCACTACTCCGATCCGATCCGATTTCCCAGCAACAACCATTCCGCCCAAAGGCTTCTGCTGACACCCGGAAAGCGCCCTCTTCCCCCACGCTGCTTAGGATTTACCTGTAAAAGTTTTACGTGGCGTTTTTACGATATGAAAGGGGGGGGAGATGCTGTAAGGAACAAGGTATCCCAGCACATGCGGGTGTAGGAAGAATGACGGGAGTAAAAAAACGGAGCGTCTTTGGCAGTTTTAAAAGAAGGGAAGCTTTGTCAGCAAGGAAAATAAAAGCAGGAATGTTCGCATCATGGTGGATTACATTGGTCTTAAAAACCATTATCCATCAAATTAATGTCTGGAAGCTACGACGCCATTGAATATTAGCAGTGCTTAGGTACTTTTTTTCACGATAAAAATTCAGGCCAATGTTCCAAGAATATAGCTATGATGTCTATTATTTCCTGGTGAATATGCACAACACTTTAAATGATCAAAAGCGAATAGTTATTACGAGGAAACGGTTTTTCAAGAAATAATCCAAGGAAATAATTTCAAATATCGGCAATATTGATGAAACATTGGATAGTCTCTTACCGGTGCCGAAGAATTTCATATCATGCATGTTTTTATTTGGCATAATGATTTATTTACCCTGATGAACTTAAAACTAACTCCATAAAATAGATGGATGGAAACGTCAACATTTCCTTTGGAATCAAATAATATAAAAATAATCATATTACATCCTGAGGTCGTTCAGAGATGCATTATTAAATCATTTTAAAATTCAGTATGTAATGAGAAAAATTACCATTATTAAGCAGAATCATTATCGCTTTATTTTACTGGCATTATGACATTTTATATGTAATTTGGAGGAATTTTACATTTTAAGGTTATTGAAAAAAACAGTTCTCATTACTGAGAACAACTCTACAGCAAGCGTTTGTCCGTTCGGTACAACACGTTGCCAATCAGATAGAAATATGGATTATGATAGATTTTTAATGAGTCTTCTAAATAGTTTGTGACACAGGAGTAATTGAACGTAAGTGAATTATTAATTTGTTTATTCTATCGATAGTAATTAATTGCCCTCAGTATTCTTTAGATCTCTCGCAACTTTACTCGCTCCAATGCCATTCGTATGGCTCTTAATTCAACCACCTAAATACAATACCGTAACTAAACTATTTTTTCTGGTTCACTCGGCTCGGAAGTCTTGCTTGCAAAATGGGGAGGTCCAACTATCTGTAAAAAACCAACTGTCTAAATGAAAAACTTAAACTTTGTGGTTCCACAATGATAATTTTATTTGCACGAACCGAGTTTTTATGTACTATAACGTCATCCTCAGGTCTCTCCTCTTCCTCCTCTAACTCTCTTTTCAGAGAAAAGGAAAGAGAAGGAGAGTAAAAGATTCCCTCTCCTCTGAAATAGAGTAAGAAGGCAGGGAAGAGAGAACGCCGGAAAGAAGGAATCAAAGAGAGAAAGTTCACCTGAAGATGACGTTATAGTACGTCGAAACCCGGGTCGTGGAAATAAAATTATCATTGTGGAACCACAAAGTTTAAGTTTTTCATTTATACAATGAACAAGTTCCACAAAGTAACGCCTGAAACTACCAACCAACTGTCTATTTATGAATCATTTCAATGAAGCTGCTCATCTTTACAAAATTAGGCATTTGGTTAAAAGTCATGACTCGAGGAAATTATCACAACTTCAGGATAAAGCGCCCTCTGAAGGTTTACGTAATTATTGAATTCCATAATCCATTGATAAAAACCTTGACTACTGCAGGAAAAACCTCTCCATTAGAATTAACATAATCCATTATCATTGGTTATTGGGCAAGAAAATTTTCAATCACAGAAACTTGCTAGTCATATGCTGAAGTTCAAGGAGTGCAGGCAGGAATTGTTCTCTTCAAGGTTTCTTAAGTAGGAAGCGTTCATGTGATATTCACGGCAGTTCAACGTTTAGTGGCCTTAAATCTTAGCTGCCAGAAACTTCCTCTTTAGTACTATAATCCTTATGCGCACACGTCTAGTCTATTCCAGGATTTATACCATGGTGACATCAAAATTATCCTCCAATTTTAAGGTCACGTTTATGAAAGAAGCAAGATTGGTATATACTTTATCAGAACATCTTATCGCATTCTTCATTGAAAATGAAGAGGATTAGTTACAGTTGACCCTTAAGAAACATTTTATATACCTATTTCAATATATATTTTACTGCCAATGTGTAAGACGCAAGTATAGTATAGAATACTTTACCTACAAGAATAGAAATAGTGAAAAATACATGAAGATAGACGGAAAAGCATTAAATGTATGGTCTTTGTAATTATATTCCATACATTTCCGAATTTATTTTTCATATGGATAATAAAAAATACATAATAGGCATAGCCTCATAGGAAAACGCGTTTATTGACAGCGCGTATTTGAAACAGGAAGAAGTATTTCGAAATAAAATAAAAAATATTTTTAACAGAGAAACCACGATAGAGGAGGTGACAAATATCAGCTTGTTACAGCAAAGAAGGACAGAGAGACATTTGAATTGCTCTTAATATTTATTTTTCACCCAAAGACGATGTTTTGGTCCTTTTCTTCACGAACCCTTGTACGCTTCCTGTTGAATAATATGTCAGCAGATCTGAGACGTATTTCAAAATTCTACCGTCTCTCCGTTTGATATTGATTAAACTGCCTAGTAAATATGTCGAATAAATTTTATTCTTCAACGCTCGACTTATGCATCCTACGGATTTCCTAGGCGTTCCTCACAACTCCAGGAATCTCGCATAACTGGTAATAACACATCCGTGTTATTCTCCAGCAATCGGCAGATGTAAATTCCTTGCTGTGCAAAATCTCATTATGATAAAGAACTGTATTCATTCTGTGGAAGGGAATAACTTGCAGCTCACTCGTCGATTGGCAATTGCAATTACCCCGCGTGCTGACAGGTCGCCCTCTGCAGCATGGTCATTATTCGCTCTCCTCATTCGGCGGTTAAAACACAATTTAGCGCGATGCATTAAGACTCCGAGAGCTCATTTGGAAGAAATTAGAGCGCTTAAATGTTTTAGAGGAGGAGGTGGCTTGATGAAAGGGGCGGCTTGCATGGCCGATGGAGACCTGTTACCACTTCCATCGCTGGCCGCTGGATAATTGGCTGCCGCTGAATTCCGATTGCGTTCACATGGGGAGAGGGGAAACCTTTTGCGAGTGCCGACACAAAGGGCGGGCAGATATAATTCGCGACCTAGGGAGGAGGAATGAAAAATAACGTGGAAGGAATGGAAGCACTTTGCTGACTGGGTAAGGGAATCGTGAAAGTGCCACCGCCGGATGGGTGATAATGGGTTCATCTAACCTTGGGTGTCCCTGTGAATGAATGAGTATACTGTCGAGCTCGCTTGTGGATTTGCGGTAGGAATATCCATGGATGTCTATCCTCCTTGCATGACATCTTTGCTCATACACGGGTTGGTAAGGGGGTGAAGGAGAGAGTAACGAAAGGCTTCACAATTAAATCACTAACGATTATTATATAAAAATAATTTATGTAATCGTTTGGGAATCTAACATGGCGGTGGCCTTATCATTCATTCAGCCAGAGAAATAACTGCAAGCCAGGTAGCAGTGCAATAAATATTATCGCCTACACCGGTGTTTGTAAGATAGTGGATCGGCCTTCCTGTTCACGATTACTAAAAAGCCGATATTCAACGTTCATTGAAAATAAATGTTTTAAATCAAAATAAATCATAATAACATTTACTTTAAAAAAATTAGTTATTACCAAGTAAACTTTTTTCACAGTTTATTGTTTTCTGTTTGCGCTTAAAGAAATTGGTACTAGTAGTAACCTACACATTGCATCGCAACTCTGTCATACCCTTGGAGAGGGTGGAATAGGATGTGATGAGGCCGCGCGGGAGATATATATGGCCTTAGGGTCACAGGAGGAGGGGCAACTGGCGAGGAAGCGGTCATCCAGAATATCCCATAATCCCTCTTGCAGTGGGAACATTACGAAATAATAAACCAAAGTTGCCCGAGCCCCGTGACCCCTCTTCCGGTCCCTTTACCCTGGTCTCTCTTCCACTCCCCACACCCCCCGCCATTCCATCCCCCCCCCCCTCCAACACCCCACCCCTGTCGTTTTCTTCACGGACGGAGAAACCAGACCACCTCCTTAGTTACAGTGCAACGCCCACGGACAACGACGCCGCCCCCGGGGATATGAAATATATAGATCCTATATTTTCTCATCGCCTCGAAACGAGACCTATAATTCACGGAGTCATTGTGCGGATAACCTAAACCTCTAAAAGGCATTGGAAGCAAGTGAAAAAGGAACCCTTCACTTCAGAACAGAGACCGAGAAGATGGATAAATATAAAAAGTAATGGATTTATTAATTTTTTTGAGGGAAACAGGGCGCCAACCTAGTTTTTTATGAAATAAAACCATTAAATATTTTGAAAATTTTTGGAAACAAGAGTTAGCGTTTAAAACGTTAAACACTCACCCTTGGGTTTTTTTTTAATTACCTCCAAATCATGAGTAGAGCCAATGTGTACGTAGTGAACCGATGCCTATCAGGTCACCTCAGACACACACATACTGAAATATGAACACCTTGGAATGCAAGTACGTGTAACGCTAAATGATACTTAAAATCTTGAGAAGAGGGGAAAAAAATATTCTATTCCACATAAAATATTTTTATTTCACGACACAGGTTTCGCTGCTACGCAGCATCTTCACCTGAAAGATGAGGTGAGAAAACATGGAAAGGTTCCACGATGTCGAACCTGAGAATTCTCATAATATTTGAAAAGAAATTTCCGTTCTACGAAAGGGAATATATACTCGCAAATATAAAACAGTAGTTTTCCGAAGGAGTAGCCAGATTATTTTTGCAATACCTGTACCTACTCGCTTTCAAGAAATACTATAAACGCTGTTGCTCCATTTTGAGGGACAAGGACGTTAATCACCGTTGGGCAACTTAACTGCTCTCTTTGGGACGTAACGCTTCAACATCTATTACTCGATAGTGTGGTCAAACACGCGGTGAACATCGTGAAAAAATAAGTGAGGTTAGCTAATAATTTAGGCAATTTAAAAAAACTACGTGGCGATTTTGGAATTATTATTTAAACTGATAGTGAACCTTCAAGGGAGTTGGTAATTTTAGCCTTTTCATTTAGAGCAAAATATCCACATTTGGCTGTTTTTAATTTAGCTCTTCAAGCACATTAAAAATACTCACACAATTCTCGCATTAAGCATTTATTATGTCAAAGAACATATTTTATAATAAACATTTAACTTTAAGTTTGCACACCTCACACCCTAATAAAAAACAACGTACCTCACACGATGTTTTTCAATTTGACGTTCTGTGCTCAAATGCAACTGAAGAGGATTCTCCACCTTACACCGCCATACTATTAAGTTCACAGTCTCTTCTCAGCCTATCGTCCTCCAAAATGGGAGGCTCCTATTCCATTCCAGCATGGCAGGTGACCGTCACATACTTCAGGTGCGTTATTCTGTATATTTCATACCAATCCCTTCCAGTAAAGAAATTGAGATTTACGTCACAGTCGATCACAATGACCAAACTAGTATTTTGTTACTCTTTACTGAAATATTTCCTCTATAAATATTTAAATCTTTCCGGTAATCAACATAGATTCTATTTTTCGATTCGAATTACGGCTAGGGTGGAGTTGTTTCAGTGGAATCCCCAAGGACATTAAGAATTCTTTTCAAGTGGTGAAGGCAAAAAGAGTGCACTACTTCTTTTATTAACTGCCCTGCCCTTGTCAACCAACCATCTTTTCCAAAATGGTGTCAGTTTGAGCGAGCCTTCCTAAGTAACCATGGTGAAGAGCCATCTGCGGAGAAGTGATTGAGAAAGTCTAACACCCACTAACGAACGACGGAGAGGACAGCAGCCGCAAAGGGTTGAAGGGAGACACGACATTGCGTGAGATAGCACGGCCACGAATGGAGGGGGAGGGATAGGGGGTGCAACGGGGGGGGGAGTGTGGAGAGGCGGGGGGGCGGTGTCCAACATCCTACGCCCTCGGAGGCGCGGTATTATATCACCGGGGGCGGCAGGGGCGGGGGTCGGGGGCAGGCAGGTGCAGGGGGAGCCACCCCTGGAGCGGCAGGCAGCGTGGGGCCGATAACGCGGCGCCACCTCTCAATAGACGCCTCCACGCATGACATTTCTCACCTCGACTGCACCTGAAACCACCATCTCAACACAACGGACGTGGTGGCTATCCATAAAGGAAGACGCAGAAGAAAATATTTTATCCCACTTAAGTTCAGCAATAAAGTAAAGGTTTGACAAAAATATATATCGTTTGAAATGGAAAATAGAAAATAGGTACCCCTAGCCCTTAGTTGATATTACCATCTATTAAAAATCCTACATTTATCTGGGGTTTCTAATCGGCTATATGCGAATAAAAATATTCAGAACTATAATTTACTGCTGTAATAATAATACTTTTTTATTGAAAAAATTATTCATAAATTATAAGAATAGGAAAATAAATAATATACTTATTTTATGAACCTTACACGTTTGCTGGAACAACTATTTAAAAAATTCTTAAACCATGAGATGAAAACTTTCACATAGTACAATATGAAGCAAATTTTGGAATATAGCCTACGACAGATAGTAGGGTAACTGCTTTCAAGAGAATGGGGTTTACCCAGCGGTTTAAAATATCCTTGATTAGGTCTTCAAAACGTTACACGGTGGCTTGAGTAGGGGCTCAAATTTAAATTTAAATAGACGAAGGTAAAAAAAATGCCAATTTCAAATAAAATAAATCGGACTTCTTACATAATAAATCACACTGATGCAATGTCCATGTTGGTGAAGAGTAGTTATGACTGTAGCATAAATGAAGTGAAATGCCTGGGCCCAAACATTATTTTGCACTTACTGTGTGGAATACACACAGTAAATATTTCAAATTAAATAGCCTATGTCGTGTCGAGCTTACAGTAGGAATTTCCTCGCTCCATATTCACGGTTCGTCTCTTTAGCGCGCAAGAAGCAGTTGCGGTAAATACGAAACGTATACGCAACTTGCTCGTACCCGTGTATTTGGTTGGAGGTGGACTGGCTAATCCATTGAACAGGTCTCACTCTTCCTCCCTTTCCGACCCCCTGCACCTTACTCTCTCCCTTCCTCATGACTGATTTCTTGACACCGCATGCCACTCGCCCTTCTAATAGATTCACATATAGAGTAGAGTGGTCCAGAGGGGTTCTATGGAAATCGGTGGAAGGCGCAGTGGAACGGGAGGTGCAAGAAATCAGATAAGAGCAGTGTGGAGAAGAGGGAATGGAAGGAGAATAGGTTTATGAGAGCTTACTTGTTGTAAAACGCAGCCTTTGAAGCGCCTCACAGGGTACTTCGCAGATATCAATGTGGAATATC
Source organism: Pyrrhosoma nymphula (assembly GCA_963573305.1). Lineage (NCBI taxonomy): Eukaryota > Metazoa > Arthropoda > Insecta > Odonata > Coenagrionidae > Pyrrhosoma > Pyrrhosoma nymphula. Next base: position 24,438,102 of record OY754336.1, on the reverse strand, counting down.
ATTTTATAGGCGGTTTGGTTCTAGGCTTCTAAAGTTAACCCTTTCCGCTACAAATTATTTTTGAATGAAAAATTTTAATGAGTGGGGGATGTGAGGCCATAAGGGTCAGACACCAAAGCAAATTGGCAAAGCATGGAAGTGCGCTCATTCACTTCAACTAACCTTACTTTCCACCTTTCCCTTTTCCAACCGATTCTTGCCTTAAATTTGCTGGTTTTCTGACGCCCCAAGTTACACGCCGTTGCGGTGGCTTGCAGGTTACTTAGTGGTAATAGGTGGGTGTCTGTGCGTGTTGCCCAGACAGGTTTCCGCTGAGTACGACGCGACGGCCATGAGAGGAGTAGAAGTGAAGTGAAGAGGGAGTAGGAAGGGAATGGAAGAAAATGAAGGGGGGGGAGATAGAGGGGGAAGAGTGGGAGGCGAACTTTATACGCTCACATATATATAAAACGCGCTCATTACGACGACTCAACTGCGAACATGACGACACCGCGAGCCGGTGGCGGCGGATGAGGACGCGGTGACGCGAGGCGTGGTTTTCAGGTCATTAGAATTATATTACAAGAGCGCCCTTTGCCGCACGCGCGCCCTCTCGCGCAAAAAAGGGCAAATGTCTCGCGGGGCACGTTAGAGAGAGAGAGAGGGAGAAGAAAAAACAGCTGAAGTACGTAATGCGTGAGGGAGGGGGAAAGACGCGAGGTGCAAGGTCCTCCAGCTGAGGAGGTGTGGTGAATGTGTGTGGATGGCAGCGGCATTAGTTTAATTTATGCCCGTCGGTACTGCGTGGCGCTCACCTCCACGCATGTGAAAGCGGAGTTGAAAGGCGAAGAAGCAGGGAAGGGAATAAAAGTTCTTTAGCGTTCCTATTTATTATAAATTTATTTAATGGGGCTCTTTTTTTAACTACTTGTAGTTATTCGACGCGTAAAACTTGCAACGAAATGGCTGTATGACGTTGATAGGTCAATATGAACGTCAAAAGGGCAACGATGCAAAGATAAACCGATCATTTAATATGATTTTACAGTGGTATGCATAGTAACTTTAAATAAAATAAAACCACTGCACCGAACCCTATGCATGGACCACAAGGGATCCCAGGGGGGGCCTTTGGGGGCCCTGGCAGATTTTTAATATAGCCTATGTTCAACCCATATACATTTTCTCAACATGCAAAATTTAAGCTCAATCGGTTCAGTAGTGTTTGCGTGATTGAGCAACAGACAGACAGGCAGACACCATTCAATTTTTATGTATTAGTATGATAGTTTCGTGAACTTTAGACATCATAGATATAAAAAATATATCCGATACTTAACTACTAACGCACGCAATTCCTATGAGACGGTTTTGTTTTACTCTCACACATACCTACTGTGTGTACGCGCACCTGTGAGTTGACTTGACTGACTCCGGAGCATAGGGTGATGCGCGTGTGCACCTCCCCTTACCATCTTCATACCTCACACGCACACCGCACAGTTCCATGACAACATTGACAACGCCGCAACGCGACGACGGAAGTGAGCGCGGAGCGGGGTTCACTCGCTCAGTACGTTACCAAGAGTTGAATGGGAAGCACGTCACATCTTGAGCCGGTACATTGTAAACATTGAACGTGTGTTATGGCAGCAAGTAAAAAACGCAAGTTCACGGATGAGCACAGATCATATCAAGATTATTGGACGAACTAGTATTTATTTTTTTGCGTTGCAGAAAAACCCATTGGCCTCGTATGCAACAAATCAGTTTCTGTGTTCAAAGAGTATAATATCAAACGACATTATGATTCCAAACATTACTCTAACTTTGCGCATCCTCAAGGAAAATTACGTATTGATAAGGTGGAGGCTCTGAAAAAACAACTTAAATGACAGCAGCATTGTTTTGTCAAACAGAATGAAGACAGTGAAGCAAGTGTAAAAGTGAGTTATATTACACCAGAGAAAATGCACGCAAGTCAAAAACATTTACTGACGGTGAATTCATAAAAGAATGTATGGAGGCAGCAGCAGAAGTGTTATGTCCCTCACAGAAACAACTTTTTTCCAAAATAAGTCTTTCTGGTGTAAAAGTTGCAAGGAGGAAAGTAGAATTGGCTGGCGATATCGATAGAAAATTAATTGAATACACATCGAAATTTGTTTACTACTCCGTTGCGCTCGATGAAAGTACAAATTTAACTGACACCGCTCAGGCTGTGTTTATTCACGGCATTGACAGTAATTTCGTTGTTGCTGAAGAAATGGCTGCTCTAGTTCCAATGAAAGGCAATACAAGAGGATGTGCTTTGTTTCAATCATTTAATTCGGTGTTAAACAGGTAAAACGTCAAGTTATCAAATATGGCTGAGATCTCGACAGACGGTGCACCGGCTATGGTTGGCAACAACGAAGGATTTGTTGCTTTATTAAAGAAAAACAATCCTGATGTCTCCTTCGTACAGTGCCATTGTATTATTCATCAGGAAAATTTATGTGCTAAGTCCGTCAATATTCAAGAAGTAATGAGTGATGTGGTAAAAACTGTAAACTTTATCAAATCTCGGGACCTTAATCCCACACAATTTCAAGAATTTTTAAAAGAAACAAATGCTGAATTTGGCGACATTATATAGTTCTGTGATGTTCGTTGGCTCAGCAGAGGCAAAATGTTGAAACGTGTGTTTGATTTGAAGAAGGAAATTGTAGCGTTCATGCAAAGTAAGGATAAAGCTGTCCCACATTTCGCTGATGAAATATGGTTGAGTGGGTTTTCATACCAATATTTCATCACATATAAGCGATTTAAATAAGAAGTTACAAGGGATAGATAATTTGGTTCATGAATTATTTGATGCTCTAAAAGCGTTTGATATTCAACTGGACTTGTGGATCAATCAGTTAAAAAGAAATGTTACCACTCATTTTCCTCATTTGTTTTCTTGCCAGATTTCTAACATGGACAAATATGTTTTTGTACTTCAAGACTTAAAAAGGCAGTTCGACTCCCGCTTTATCGATTTTCGGAAAAATGAAAAGTGCATGAATTTGTTTGCTTGCCCATTCAGTGTTTCTGTCGAAAATGTTCCTGAAGAATTTCAGATGGAATTGATAAAATTATAGTGCAATTGTATTTTGAAAGAGAGATTTTGTAATTCGGGTCTGATGGACTTTTATTCAAAATATGTCTCCATTACAGATTTTCCCAAAATTAGAGATCATGCACTGAAAATGACATCACGTTTTGGGACTACATATCTGTGCGAGTAATTATTTTCTCAAATGAAAATCGTGAAATCCAAGACAAGAACCAAAATCACCGATGCTCATCTTGAAAATAGCTTTAGAATAGCAACGACCACAACTGGGGCAGATATTGACAAATTAGTGAAAAGTAAGCTATGTCAAACATCTCATTGATTTAATTTTATTAAAGTAGGTAATTTCATGTTTTTAGTCTTATTAAAGTTATATATTAACCGCAGTTATCGTTTTTTAAGTATATATATAAATTTAATTTATAATGAAATAATCCTGCTTACCACAGTTCTTGAGACAGTATGATGCCAGATGGTCACCAAAATTCTTACCTTGGAACAACAACAGTGAAAAGAATGTGACTAGCAGTATGTAAGTAATAAAAAAAATAAACAATAATATGTGGGTATGTTTTCCTTGCGTTGCGGCCCGTTGAACTCAAATGAAATATTTTCGGCCCTTGCTCCAAAAACGTTGAAGACACCTGACCTAAAGCTTCCAATATTTGTTTGTAAAACTACATAATTTTTGTAAATTTATGTGTAAGTAAAAAAATATTCATTCATGAATGACTATCAGGAATGAAATGGGTGTGCTTAGGGAGCGTACATGAATAAATAGAATGTATCCTAAGTAATTCAAACTAAAACTAGGGAAATATTGAAATTACAATTGAAGATGTTAAGCCAGTTAGTTATTCGTCCACACTTGAGTTTTAAAAATCACTGTGACGCTAAAAAATATTGATCAGTTTCCGGAGAGAAATGCAATTTTATTCCAATCATAAACAATCCATTCAATTAATTCTAGCCCCTTTCCAAAAGTACACCCAACAAATTTAAATAATACGCGACCCTATTGCTATCATAGCATTCTTGGCGTTTCGGTGGGACGCGAGCGAACTAATGCTCTCAAAGTGATGGTCGCTATTTCCTCATTGGAGAATTGGACTATTGTTCGGAGGCACAGTTTAATTCTCATTTTGTGTTGGGCGGGTTCGGGAGACTAGCAGCGCACTGGTGGGGGTGGGAAAAGCCAAGCCTTGGCGGGTGATTGCTCGTCCGGGGGATGATGGTGGGGGTGGAGGGTTAGGGGTGGAGGAGAGTGGGGTGCTAGCGCCGCAATGCGACTCACCCTCCCCCAATTCCCTTCCCGTGCATGTGCACAAGCGTGCACCATAAAAACTCGGTTGCCAGGACAGTGCGAAGACGAACGATCGACACTTGATTGCAGAAAGTTGCCAGAGACGTCATTATTTCTCGCCGTGTACCAACCGAGATCCGTGCTGCCACTTAGGCGACGTCCTGTGGAAAGTCCTAAGCAAAGGTCATTAGGTTAATTATAAGGAGAAAGTGAGGATCGGCCGTTAAAATCGTTCCTAGCATAGAAATAGAAACAGGACTTGTTTTGGTAACCTCCCATTTTCCATTCGTTAGACTTGGCCAGACCATTCCAACTGCTGTTCCCTCGTCTCTTCAATAATATTGCTCACTACTATAAGTTGCTATAGGCTTAGGTATGCTTTTGTACATCCTATGCTTGTTTTGCTTCGAAAGTTTTAATCCCACAGAATACCGTTAAGCATCGATGTGGCTGGTCTACACTGTGTGCATAGTTTCTAGAATTGCTTTGTCTAGTGTTTCTTCTTGTGATATTTTAGCTCTAGGTACTTTTTCACGGTGTCGTGAATGCTTCCCAGTTTCAAGAATGGGGTCACGTTGTGTTCCACCAGTGCAAATGCATTCTGACTTTTTAATATTTAACTGTAGCCCCCATTTATGATATTCAACGATTATCCTGCAGGTCATATACTCAATGTCGTGATAATCCTGCGATATAATTATCTGATCGTCCGCGAATCAGAGAATAAAAATGTTCTTTTCCTCCATAAGCATTCCCATGGCGTCACACTTTCTTTTACAATATTTCAAAACTTGATCCATATATATCTTAAAAATTTTTGGTGATAGGCAGCATCCCTATTTCAATTCATCGTGTACTTAAAAATCCTGAGATGTACTTTTTCCGACTCTTATTCACGCTTTATTCTCTTTGTAGAAATATATTAAGGCTTCTACTTAGTTTTTATATATAGTTGTTTTCTCAAGGGATTAACAAATTTGCATTTGCAGTAAGGTATCACATACTTTCTTCCAGATTTAGGAATAGTAGATGTATTTCTTGGTGATATGCCAACATTTTCACAATAAGTTACGTTACACAGTGAATGCGATCTACCCGATGTGGTGGGTCTACCCGCTCAAAATCCTGCTTTCTCTTCAACTCCCACTTCCTTGTATTTATTTTCTATTCTATTTTTAATTATTTTTCCATACACCTACGAATTTTGATGCTGGTGACCGATACTCCACGGTAATTGTCACACACGTAATATCTCCATTTTTCTGATTTCTTCGTTGAATTATTCAAAGAACTCGTTGAATAAGCAAATAATCGTCACTTTACGGCCCTGAATATACATGCTTAGTGTTACTAATTTCGCCTCCCAAGATTTTATAGAAAATCAGTCCAAATATCGGGAAACTGTCCTTAAAATTACCATCATTAAAGCGATTAAGTCTTTGAATTCAGTTCTTACCATTGTTAACATTCAAGCAGGTAGGTAAAAATGTATTTCTATCCAGCAGCACTTAACAATATTTATTGGAGTAAAGGTCGTGATTCATGACATCTTCATTTAATTTTTTTTAAATATAATTTTGTAATATTCATTATAACCTGAAATAATTATTTATTTTATAGCTTATCAAGGTGTCCTTTTCGGAGATTCACAGGTCTATTTTCATTCAGTTCAACTGCGTAAATAAGAAATATTTTTTTTATTCTCAGTGTTATATCTATTGAAAATGACAATAAATTTATGCAGTATTTCAGCAAAAAAAATAGAGAAATCGATTAGATATTTTGGAATGAAAGATGCACTCTCGAATGCACTAAAATAATTTATATTTTGCTCTTTAATAAAAACATTATGTCCATATCTGTCCAGAATGTTGACGCTCTAATATTGGATACGTAGAGGTACTTTTTGTTCACAAATACGGCAACATTTAGTTTCCACTTCAGAAAACGTCGAGGAATTATAATTGCACCTGTTTACGGTAATGCACATAATCCGATCAGCACAAAGCGTCATTTCTTTTTATATTATGTATCCAGTAATTAATAATTTGATCACTGCAAATTTCACAGAGAGAAATCAATTTACCATGAATATTTATGAAAATAGGTCATTTGCTTTAACATCACTACGGCTTATTTGCGTGTAAATACGAGAATTAATATAGAAACATAATTCCCCATAATCTAAATTTGTGCTCAGTCAAAGAGAATATGAATAATTCTCCAAATGCTTGCCCACCTTATTAGATTGTTAAGGATTTAGGAATAACGTGTTAAAAAATTAATGCATTTATTACATTTTCTGATTAGAACATATTGGACTTTTTCAACTTCCCGATGAGCACCAAAGACTCGAGGTAATTAATTACTTAAAAATTAATTACTTTGTCAAAGTCATTGATTGGAATATATTGAACGTTTCACAATTACATAAGAACTAGAGACTCATATCAAAACAATTACCAATCATTCTTCATGAATCCATCTACTCCTTTCTCTCACGAACAATGCGACGAAATCTTGCTCATCACACATTTTTACGTGCATGGTAATTAACGAGTCATTCCAATGTCCTATTAGTCTTATTAACTCCTCCATGTACCGTCTCCCTACCCTTCTCCGCGAAAAATGACGAATGGCAGAACATAGCACGGAAATGACCCCTCCGTGTATTGGCTGAATAAATTCGTAGAAATTAATTATATGCAACGCCATACATGCCATGCGCGATTAAAAAAAAGGACGCGGTGGTGTCGGGCGATCGAAATGGAAAATCGCGAGTGTTCGCTCTGCGTGGCACGCCACCTCATTTAACAAAGCGCCACTGAATAAATTACGTCCGCATCGAAGCCATTCGTGACACTTGTGATCGCCGGGGATAGTACTCAGGACCCCGCCCCGCCCAATAAGATGGATCGCCGCACTCCGTAATGCATTGGCGTAACCCACCACTCCACCCTAGCGGGCGGTGGGGTAGCCAGTGGAAAGGAAGTAGCGACGACCGTTTTGAAACGTTTACTGAAGCGGAAGTTTATTTTTCGGGTCACTAATAACGGAAAGTATCATTCGATTTGTCAGATCGAAGGCCGCAAATTTTAACGGCCAATAAAAGACATCATTGATTGATAATTACGTGATATCGCGTGTATCCACATCTATAAACGTTTTTCCGGAAATAAACGGCACGGTTGGAAAAAGTATGCATATAAAAAAGATTCTACTGATAAGTACAGAACCAGTTTCGCTCTCAATTCCAATAAAAAAATCTCATGAGATGAAAAAGCAATGAATGGAAACAAATATTTTCTTTTTTTATGGTTTGCCTTTAAGTGGGTTGTGTTGGTTGATGGGTTTAAATGGTGCTGCCACACGGGAGAGAAAATGAGTTTTTGCTTTGAATAAACAAGGAATCGCACGGTCGAATAGCTTTTATTGCCAGGTATCCATTTGGATACATCGATGGGAAGGGTGATTGAGGGGGTCGGGTCCATTTCGCGGCTCTAGGCATTTATTTGTGCGACCACCCACACACACATATACATGTATATATAGTCGCACAGATTCCCTTCTTCTCCCTCCCACACCACCAACGCCCATAACCCATCTCCGCTCAACGAGTTGTGTGACCTGTCTGTCTGCCGCGTCTCCTCCCACCCCTGCCACCCCTGCCTGCCACCCACCCTTCGTCCACTGCAACGACGCCACCCATGCAGTCCACTCTTCATTTTGATGGAAAGTTCTCGATTGCCACAACAGAATTGGAAGAACCGTAGCTCGAGCATAAATTGATCGAGTCGCAAAAGCTCTTTGAACCAACTTCCCTTGTTCCGTTTTAATTTTCAGATGACTGGAAGAGCCAAAAGGGGAAAACATTCGTCAATGCACTCTTCTGCTGGGAATGCTTTTTCCTAAATGAAATATATTCTTTTAGAAAATGGGAGTTAGACATACGTCACGAGAATACCTGCCCAATGTAAGGTAATTTGGAAAAACTTTTACCGTTAATGGCTACCACAGAGCGTTGCTCTGCAGTAAGTTTCACCGCATTGGCTCATCACGAAGTACGAGCTGACCGCCTCGATTAAAAGCACATGATCGAGAAACGTTACTTAAATGTTTTTTTAGAATACATATGAGTTTCATTTTAATGCATTTTATGATAAATTGATACACAGTTTGTGCTAAATTTAATCTGAACCTAATCGGCCTCATTTATTCTCTCCATTCTAACACTAAAAGTTGGCTAGATCTTTTTAAGGATTGGCAAGTAGAAATTATTTGGCATGATAACTAATAATGGCAACTATACCGACCTTTCAGAATACAGATTCCTCTGTTTCTAATCCAACAATACTGAGTTTGCAAGACCATACTAAAAGATGCATGGGCAAAGACGAGTAGTGTTCCTATCACTAGATGCTCCTCACTGTCAGATATTGTAACAAAAAATACGACTAATGATTATATTTTGCCTAACTGTAGCCTACATAGACTAATTTCAAAGTATAGTTTCCACATTTTATATCTTAAACAGTGTGATTATTGTTCATTTAGTCATAAAACTGATTCGTCTCAATATGTACCTAAATTCCGTACACTCTAAGAATTAAAGCGCCCGGGAAAACACTTGAATGTATATATTCCCCAATTACTACCCCTCCCTTAAGGGTTGAAATGCCATTGTTAATTCTTCAGCAATGGAAGTCACCTCGAGAGAGAGAGGCTTATTTCCCGGCTTCTCAAAAGTTAATATCGGGAATAGGGGTTGACCGTCCTCATCCCCTCGGACATGCAGGTTCAAGGTAAGGGTGCGGAATTTATCAATAATCCGAAAAAGATTTGCTCACTTCACCTCTTTTCTCAACATTTGAACACAACAGTGTAATAACATGATTGCGACAGCATTATTGAAAGTCATTTATTTCTTGAACAAGGTAATGCAGCAGCTAATATTTCCATTTTAATAGGTATCGATTCGTTTAATCTTTGGAATTAAGTCAAGTTCTCAAGCATCATTTTATTAAGAAGAGGGTAAACTTAGTAGCAATGGTTTGCCGCCGGATTTGCAATAACAAAATGATTATATCGTATTTCAGGATAATAAATAGTAAAATATTTCGAATTCTAGAAACTCTTAATAAAAACATTGTTCATCTGGCTTGGGATTTGGCACTCACTCAGGTGTCCTGACCATCTGCAATTTACATGGAGGGTTAAAATAAACTATACGGATTTTTACCTTAAGGAGGCTGGTCTAAAAAACCTAAGTGAACAGATTTTCTTAAAAATTTCAAAATATGTTCCTTTTTGGATATTCTATGGAATATCGAAGAAAAAACAGGGGATCATCGACATACTTTTTGCGATATTTTAGATTCTTTTAACATGGAGTCTTATGGCGCTCTCCACTCCAATAGGATAAATTACGCACTTTCTCCATTCTTACTGAACAGATGTTAACCAAAAACTGATATAATGTAGCTCTAATAAATTAAAATCTATTCTGAAAAAATCATTTAATACTATCGACTGAAATATTACGATTACATACGATTAAAAAATATGTATGCGAGAATTTCAAATGTCGCGCGCGGCTATGTGGTGTAAAGTTGGCAACGTGGCACACGAAAGTACGGGACATGCTAAGCAGAGACACGTGCTGCAGCGCGTCGCAGAATGGACGCTGTCGCCGGATTAAGAACGATAGATTAAATAATTTATATAAACTTATTTTAATACTAGTTCCCATTCGAGTGACAATACATCTTCATTAAAATACTTATTTTGAATTCTATGGCCACGGGTGTGAACTGTTTTCGGAAAATTAATTTCGCGAGAATGACTTAAGAAATGAATGAAGTCTGAATTTAAGCAAATTTTTATGGCAATGTGTAAATTTAAAGGACAACATTTCAGAATGTACCTAAGACATAAGTCATTCCTACTGAATATATTATAACTACGACCTATTATTTAAATTTTAAACGAGCATTAAAATTTAAGTAACTAAATTTCTCAATGACAAACGATTACCCGACCAGCCACCTTAAATAGATTAAAAGCAGCAATAACCGTCATTGTAATCTTAGCAGACTCACCTGAAAACATTAGAGTGAACGCGTGATATTAGCTGTAAAGTTATTTCTTTGGAAAATATGGAAATGGGTAACCGAACCAATGAGAGCGATGAAGTGTGTGAGGAGCGGGAAACTTAACTGGCATGTACCTAATCACTTTCATTTAATGCTAGTCAATGCTTCCTAAAACCTAAAGAGCCTTAGTAAAAATAAATGTTATTAATTTATTATATGGATAAAAATGAATCGAAAAGACCTGGAATGTTTCCCATATCAGAAGATGACAATAATTCCAATCACGAACCAAGATACATTAACATGTCGTACGAAAACATATTCTAGAAAATGTCTGTCTTGTTCCAAGGAATACTTTATTCTTTCGGAAACCCTTATTTTGGAGTACTTGGCTAGATAAACGATCGGGGAAATGAGTCGTAGGGATGTTCTATCGTCTTTATGTGTTCATCTTCTTATTTCCGCAGCATCCAAAGATGGTTTTGGATCACCCCTAATCCCTCTTGCGCATATGTTTATTGGGTATCATCCTTGCTAGGGCTGGGCGGTGCAGGAAATAATGAACCGGTTCTCGGTTCGGAAAAAAAACAGTTTGCGACGGCAGTGCACCGGTTCAATAGATTGGACCGGTTTTTCTACTGCACCAGTTTTTTCTATTGCACCGGTTTTTTCTTCTGAACAGTTTTTTTTTTTCTACTGCACCGGTTTTTTCTTCTGAACCGGTTTTTTCTACTGCACCGGTTTTTTCTTCTGCACCGGTTTTTTCTTCTGCGCCAGTTTTTCTTCCTCACCGATTTTTTCTTCTGCACCGGTTTTTTCTTCTGAACCTGTTTTTTCTACTGCACCGGTATTTTCTTCTGAACCGGTGATTTCTACTGAACCGATGTTTTTTACTGAACTTTTTTTTCTAGTGAACCACGTTTTCTATAATCCATAAGTATTTTTGCCAGCATTTTTATTTGACATGTTTTTTGAATTTTATAAGTACATTTGCATAGGTCATGTTTTTTTCCTAAAAGAAGATATTTTTTAATAACGTGGGTATCGTTTTCTAAACTTAACAGTAATAAGTGAGAATGTTTGCTAGCGACAATGGTTTTTATGCGAGGTCTGTGCGTGCATATTAATTGGCTTTTTTAAATGTCAATTAAGCACCTAAATGTTGATCTGCCGAATTCAAACCTGCCGCGTGAACGGCGATGAAATTCACATTATTATTGAAGGAAGATATTGCAAAATTTCCACAGATACTTATTTACTTAGCACGACGCGTTTCGTTGTTAAAACAACATTATCAATTGCCTTACCGTAAACTTAGTTCTTCTGTGCACAATGTATGAACCACAGCTCACAGTATGCCACTTAAGCCTCTTTCGTTCCACGTTTGACAGCACGATGAGCCCACACGTTAATGAGACGACGCTGGACCAAAACTAAGTTCGTACGTCAGGAAAGGTGGGTTGCGGGCACAACGAAGTTGGTCGATCGTCGAGTAGCCCCTTTGATTCCGATTCGCTTGGCGATAGTCTGCTGTTTAGTGTTTATAATCACGTGCATTGGTAAGTGTATATAGCTAGTATCCATGGTATACAATACACACTTATATATCTCTATAGCGTACTTATAAATGCACTGTAGTGTAAGTATAAGTACGCTAAATGCAAAATAATTCCTTGTAAATACATTACATTTCCATATTCTGCAGTCATAACTACCTTTATATTCTTTAAGGGTAGCACTCCGGAATGAAATTAGGCTTGAGAGCTTTTCCGAAAATACAGCCAAAGAGGAGCGACCAACAATACGAAGGGGATGGGATGAAAAGAGGAAAGGCGGAGCCATTTTTTTTTATCCCAGACTCAAGAGTTATGAACAAAGACTGAACATTGAAAACAGCCGAAAACTGATGGCACTTTCTTTTTTTTTAATTGTCTGCTAACTGGTTTTCTGAGCAACGATAATCTATTAATAATTTCGGGTTAATGAAGCTATAAGAAAGCTTTGGACGACAACAGTAGGTACTAAATACATTTTCAAATAATCACCGCTTCAGTGCAGGAGAAGCTACTTTGCCTCGCACTATATTCTCCATTGATAAAGGTCTATAGGTATACCATTACCTTAGCGCAATGGAAAATGTATTTCACGGACTTAAGAAATCATCTAAAGACCCTAGAGGAAATATAATATTAATCGATTTGAGAGAAACGCATGTTTATCGAAAACTACTGTTTAATCAACAAAAAGGGACATTAGAGTTGATACCGTAAAGTTTAAAAAAGATAAAACTAAATTTAAGAGCCTCTACCAAATTAACATAGCTTAAGATATCTTGGACCACAAGAACGTCCAATAAGGAAGCACTCAAAATGTCCAAGTCTGAGAAAATGCTTATCAAACAGGTAAAAGACATGAAAATAAAATACTTTGGGCGCATCATGAAGGGAAAAAATTATGAGATCCTGCAACTTATAACACTAGGAAATATCCAGGGTAAAAGGAGTCCAGGAAGAAGAAAAACAGATTGGGTACAAAATATTAAACACTGGACTGGCATGTACAACATCCTTTCAAGGACTGCTCAAAAAGGCCGAAAACACAATATTTGAAGCCAGTGTGATCGTCAACGCTATAAAAAGAGTATGAGACATGAAGAAGAAAGAAACAAATAAAACTTTCGAAATAACCGCAGGCAATGATTGGTTTCTTGCAAAGTAAAACCGTCATTAGTGTGCTGACAAATTTTGCTAAACAAGTGAGGAACGCTGCACAGTGGGGCCAAATCGAAAATCGCCGGACAAAAGTCCAAAATTGCTTTTTTTGAGATATCCACTTGAAACTTGGCGTATTTACACACAAATAATTGTTGATTATGATATGACAAAACATTTCTCATAGGTCTTACCCGTTACTTAGATACAGAGGCTCAAACACGACCAAATTTCCAAAAAAGCGCCCGCTCTCATTTTTCTTCGAAAATCTTAAAAGTTGAGCAGATATAGGAGTAATGAAAGGATTTTTATGAAATAAAAAACATTACTATTTGTAAACAGGGTACTTCACCTATACTATGCATAACTTTCAGACATATTTGCCCATATTTGAGTGCTTTTACGTCACAAAATGGCGGACCCTTTTTTTAGGCAACATTTGACATAAAATAGACAATATACTCCTTATTCGGAAAATGGTCTCTGGTATATTTCATCAGAGTATAAATTAAACATATTTCTAGATTATTCCGTAAAAATATTCGAAAAAAGTTTGCGACGCCGAGAATAAACTCGATTTTTCGATCGCGCGTCGCGGTCCGGCTCCGCGCAGCGGGACCTGGAAATACAGTGTTCCCCGTTGGATTGTTCAAGTTGTGCGGACATTTACTCCTCGAATTCAACTTTTTCAGGCTATGCATGTTGTCATTGATATCTAAAGATTCCAAACTGAAGATTTTGCGAGGATATTGAATCGAGAGAATGGATCAGTGCACGCGTAACTGCGACACATTTGTTTTTCTTTGGATAATTTTCGGAATCATGCTGCAAATTATGAACTTCTTTCAACTCTTGAGAAAGAATGCGGGTTCTCGGGGTGCCATGCAAGTTTTTCAAAAAAAAGCAACATTTGGGATTCCCTTCTTTCCCTTCACCCTCTCATCCCCCACCCCGAACAACAACCCTCCACCTACTCCCCGAGGAGGGAGGCGCGAAAAGGAACGTTTTATGACACCGGGTTGCCGTTGACGGAAAATAGTGGGTATTTCCATTGGTGCCCTTTCTATAAGAAATGCATATTGACAGGCAGTTGTAGTTTGGTTTTGGTGAAGTAGTGTGGTACCTGAGCACTCGTGAGTTTGGAAAACCCATAGTATTTGGTTATTTGGCTCGTTAAATACTGACATATTTCCTCCTCCAGTTCCCTGTGGTGACAGCATTATTGTTTATTTTCTTAAGTGTACCTCTTTTTTAAGGTTTTTTTTTAGCAATTTATTTTAATTTCTTCTTTCCCACTAATGACGTTATTTACCCACATTATGCGTCGTAGTTTTCTCATTAGTGTTCATATATATTTTGTTAACTTCTCGTGGTATTTCTTTTACCACGCGTACTTACTGCTTACTATTATTTCAAAGTATCTTCGTTTTTTTCTTTTATCCTTCGTATATTTTATATCCTTAAATTAGTGGACTGTTACACAGGTTTTTCCTGAAACGTGTTGTGATTTGCCTTCACACCAGATCACGCGTCTTGAGCTCCATAAAAAAGTTACGGATATGAAGGGAAAATCATTACATGACAAAAAAAATATTTGATTATTTGTCACGAAGATTAGATTTAGGGTCACATTATGACGCTCTAAAAAGTCTTAGTGAATTCATTTGGATTAGTTTTTTGGTGCCCTAATGATAAAGTGGGAATAGTTTTCCCGGAATAACGAGCGATATTTGCTGCATCATAATGTTTGGCTCAATGAGTTAATCATTTTGCCTGATAACGTGCGTCATTATTTACCAAGTACTTCTACGGCGATTGCTATGTAGTTTTCTACCAATCTCTAATGTATTCATTTAACGACATTATTTTTACTCTTTAGCCTTTAATATTGAAAATTTACTTTATCAGGCACATTGGGAAGGCCAGAAAAAGAATTTAGGTGTTTTATCTGCATAGCAAAAATTTCCGAAATGAATAACATAACAGCCATGAAAAATCGACCGGCAGATGTAGAAAAATATGCTTATGGTTTATCAACGCTGCATTGCTACATTCGTTTTTTTGAGTGTCTTTTGCATATTTCGTATCGACTGGGGTTTAAGCAATGACGGGTGAGAATACAGCAAAGCTCAAGGTGGAACTTTTAATTGCTTCAATTCAAATTATTCTGAAAAATAAATCGCTAAACTATAATTAAATTCCTTTCTAGGCTCGTGGTTCTCTTTAAAAAAAGCTGTCCATGATAAAGGCTATAATACAGAAGACTTCCAGAGAAAGGATGGGTTTAATCGTAGATGTGCTCAGGCCTGGAACAGGAAATACTAATGATGGAAATACAGCTAGACGTTCTTTTGATTCTCCTAAACTGGTAGCTGATGTAACAGGTAATGGTGTAAATCCGCTTATATGCTCAGAGATAGCTACATATAGCCAATGCCACGTATTACACTCAACAAATCAACAGTGAGTTTACTTGTAACATACTTCTGTTATCGAGGCTAATTCAGCCAGCTTTCCGAAGAGGCGATGGAGGCTCGTAATAAGGATGCCAGGATATTCCGAGAAAGTTTCACGCGGAAACACTCAAGGATGGCCACCAATGAGTACCTATTCAAAAGACTTTTGATCACGTCCGATCCATTGCTTTCCTCCACCATTACTTTGACTGCGAAGGCTCATAGGAGGCTTCCGAAGGAATTACGGGAACTATTACTAATAGAAGACAAAGAAGAAGCAACAGAATCAAACAGCGAGTATGAGTATGAGTAGTAATTACGTTTCGTCCGAGGACTAAGAATTTAGCTTGAATCGAGCAATCGGCAAAGGAAGTTGGGTCAACGGTGTTGTAGTGACGGATTCGCGGAGATAGGTTAAAGTGGTTAAGGAAAGAATAGTGAAAAGGCGATCGCATTGTAAGGAGCCCGCTACCCACCACCCTTTGCTAAACCGCTCCCTTACCCACCCTTGCTAATCCCTCATAAGAATCCCTCCCGCCAACCCAACTTCCTCTCCTTTCATTTTCTCCGGGTATTCCCTGCTTGAGTTTTTTCCCTTCATTGCCTCAAACATACCTCTCACTTTCTTCTCTCTCTCTTATGGTTGGTACACGTGCGACAAACCCATCGTCTCTAGCTGTTTCTTAACCTTCTTACACATTGGTAAATATATTCATAGTGTGTGCTTTCAGAAATTTGTCAACTACCTGAAGATGACTAGGTGAGTTAAAACTTAGGATGCTCTGAGGGTGAAAATCATTTGAGAAAATGATATTTGTTTTATTTTCAATATCTTACAAGTAATGGCATTTCATTTATGTTATTGAATTGATATTTAAAGGTACTGGTGACATCAAAACGAATGTAAGCCATTCTCATTAATTGCCATCCTATTTCCAAAATACATTCTACTTTTTTGCCATATTCTGCGTAAGATTTGGCGCAGCGACTTCGATATAGAACAATATCAGTTTTCCAGTTTTGTTTAATATATTATCGATGAATCTAATTGTGTTTTCATCTATGTATATTCCTTTACTTTTCGTCGAGAGCATTGTAAATTGATATCATTACATTGTATGCTCAGTATTGCGAAATAAAAATGCAAAGCCACTGGCGACTCAAGCTTAAATTAATCCATCCCTCAAACATAATGATCTAGTATGTCACTCACTACAAAGATATTACATTGCGCACAAAGATATTACATTGCAGAGCTTTTTGTAAAAACTCATGAAATCATGCTGATTTTTAACTCAAGCTTGAATTTCATTGTAAGAAGCTATAAAGAATGATATTGGGAGAATAATTCCCTTTAGGTAACTCCTTAAAATAATATATTGATTTTTTTAGAGTATCAGTTCCAATCTATTTGTAGGAGAGTAACTACTATTGTTATTTCTGGCGCATCAAAGAGTCAGATGACGAAGAGTGACAACAAGTTGTAATTTGCCAAGCAGGTATGTTTTTTTAAAGGCTGCACATTGTCATAAAACGTTCCTTTTCGCGCCTCCCTCCTCGGGGAGTAGGTGGAGGGTTGTTGTTCGGGGTGGGGGATGAGAGGGTGAAGGGAAAGAAGGGAATCCCAAATGTTGCTTTTTTTTGAAAAACTTGCATGGCACCCCGAGAACCCGCATTCTTTCTCAAGAGTTGAAAGACGTTCATAATTTGCAGCATGATTCCGAAAATTATCCAAAGAAAAACAAATGTGTCGCAGTTACGCGTGCACTGATCCATTCTCTCGATTCAATATCCTCGCAAAATCTTCAGTTTGGAATCTTTAGATATCAATGACAACATGCATAGCCTGAAAAAGTTGAATTCGAGGAGTAAATGTCCGCACAACTTGAACAATCCAACGGGGAACACTGTATTTCCAGGTCCCGCTGCGCGGAGCCGGGCCGCGACGCGCGATCGAAAAATCGAGTTTATTCTCGGCGTCGCAAACTTTTTTCGAATATTTTTACGGAATAATCTAGAAATATGTTTAATTTATACTCTGATGAAATATACCAGAGACCATTTTCCGAATAAGGAGTATATTGTCTATTTTATGTCAAATGTTGCCTAAAAAAAGGGTCCGCCATTTTGTGACGTAAAAGCACTCAAATATGGGCAAATATGTCTGAAAGTTATGCATAGTATAGGTGAAGTACCCTGTTTACAAATAGTAATGTTTTTTATTTCATAAAAATCCTTTCATTACTCCTATATCTGCTCAACTTTTAAGATTTTCGAAGAAAAATGAGAGCGGGCGCTTTTTTGGAAATTTGGTCGTGTTTGAGCCTCTGTATCTAAGTAACGGGTAAGACCTATGAGAAATGTTTTGTCATATCATAATCAACAATTATTTGTGTGTAAATACGCCAAGTTTCAAGTGGATATCTCAAAAAAAGCAATTTTGGACTTTTGTCCGGCGATTTTCGATTTGGCCCCACTGTGCGCTGTAGATATAAATAAGAATGTGGATAGGAGATATTCCCAGACATACCTGATCAAGAATTTTCTCAAGATTCATGGATATTCTTAATACCTGGATGTTTATCTTAACATACCTGTTGCACCTATTCTGAGTTACATTTTATAAATCATGAAAGCGAGTGCGGATCAATTTCAATCTGACAGGAAAATGAACGGCCACCGTCTTTTCGCTGCATTTTAGCCAATAACTTATTTTTATCGGAAAAATGCATTAGGTATTTTAACATATAAGTGAGCTTGGGGGAACAATTTTTGTGTACTGGTAGGTTACTGGCTTCTAAACTTGAAGGCTACGCTTCGAAACGCGGAAGTGGCAGAGATTCTGCTGATGAATCCCGATCTTGGGTGCTAACTCGCACCTAAGTCGAGATCGGGATTATAGAGCACCGCAGATGTAGCACTCCGTTCGTAGACGAGACATTCCATCTGTTCAATGGTGCTTTTTGTTACGAAAAGTGTAAGGCCGACGCCCAGTTTCTCTACATCCTTACTCTATTTCCAAACTCACCTCCCCATCAAACTGCTCCCCTGTCATCCATGGTTCAAATATTTTCATTTGTCGGTTGCCTTTGTAATTAACCTAGCACAAGCGCGTTACGATATCTATGGTAGGGGATGAGGAATGGAGGCACAATTCAGGCTCCTGCATGGCTACTAAAGAGGTTGGCAGCCACTTTCTGAAGGTGGGCCACGCATTAAAAGGACCTACTGCACGGCAGCGAAGGAGCGCTCTTCCAATGAGGCGCAGTCCTGACCCGTGAGAAATGGCCCCGGGGGGCAAGCTTCAGCTTCTTATGTTCCCTCCCCCTGGAATGGAAGCGCAGGGAGGTGGCCGAGAGGAATTCGGAAGTGGAGTGGGTGGCTAAAAGTGGATATGCTCCCGAGGATCCCAAGGTATGGCGAAGGCTCATGGTGGAGGCAGCGGGGTGAAATTCTTTGATGCCTGCGTGGTATGCATTCGGTGGTAATTATCATAGCTGGGCATACGGGGGAAAGGGAATGCCTGAGAGAACAGGTCGTAAGAATGTATTTAGTTGCATAAAAAAATAACTACTAATTTTCACAATGAAGAATGTGCACCTGTCAACGAAACCATTGTCAAAAAACCTTAGTCGATTATTGTTATTAGAGTTGGTTAGTTGATATTGACAAGTAGCGATGGATATTTATGGGCTCCTATCTGATCCTCTGTAACCACAGTTACCTACTTCTTTCTATTTCCTGCTTCCTTAGCTCTGGATTCTTCTAATCTATCCCTTCATCCCATCCTTAAAGCCTATTCAACTCGTTCTATTTCCCCGCTTACCCAAAGTCGTCCCCTTCATCACTGTCTTCGGAACCCCTCCCACCCACACCCTTTATCCACTTTCTCCTCCTTATCTCCTCCATCACCTTCCTCCCCTTTCCCACCCTTCCTACTACTTCATCGTCCGTCTTCATTTCCGCCGATTGCGCCTTCAACATCTTCCCCTACACCCATGTTTCCAACGCCTTCAATCAATTGTCAACTTTCTCTCCTCATTGTTTACGTGTCTGCTTTTTATATTGCAATGTTTAGCACCAGACTCTTTACTATCATTTAACTCACACCCTTGGCTGACATTTCTATTTAAAGTAAAAAGTGGTTTTCCTGTGTTTTTACTCAATAATTAACAGCTAATTATGTTAAATCTTGGCATTGTTGGTAAAGTATGTTTTAAGTTGTAAAGATCTTTCTTGCAGGTGAAGTGATTGTACTCCCAAGGGTTCTCAGTTCATGATAAAATGCCTTTTGGATTGATAACCACCACCGAAGTTGTGATTTGTTTTACTGCTACCGGTCAGATTAAAACTGGTGAGTAACTTAACCCCTTTTCCTTATTTTTGACTCTCCTTAGTCACGAGTTGTGCATACCCTCTATTCATTCTGCCCCCTGGTTATCCGGGCTCACTTCTCAAAGCCAATAAAAAATTAGTTCCACAAAATGAGTTTTAATTGTAATGTGAATTTAAAAAGCACAGTGAATTCAGGCGATTAAGTTTAAAGTACCATTCATTGTTTCCAATATCGATACGTGATTTCCAAAACGCTGTTCATTTTTTATGCCTTGCTAATGGTTACAGAAATATTTTGAGGTAAACATGAGGAAATATATAGCCTGTATTAAATCGGAATGTCTAAAGAAAGAATGATTCGATATCTTGAGACTTTTGAGATTTTAAAACATTTAATGCATGAGGCTCAAATTGCTGTATTGTTCATAAAAACGGGAACACCATATTTCACAAATATTTCTCCAAATTTTTCCCAACCTGTGACACATGTTCCTTAATGATACGTGTATAGGAATAGAGGTACAAGAAAAATTTGAATAATATCGAAAGAAAATTCGAAGTTAATAGTGTACCAATTTTGGGAAATGAGGAAAAATGATAATGAAAACAACTAAAGAGTTCAGGAAACACAACAATGAATTTTCACTAACACATCTAGCATTCAATACCTTCAAAATCATGCATCCATACCCATCACTTCGTTTCCTCATGGAGTATGCACATTCAAAATAGCTTAATTCTCAGTGTTAGGCCTAGAAAACCGGCACTTACTCCAACAATATCTTCTAAACTACCCAATAGTTACATACCTCTTTCATTTCTGCTCCACTCTTGCACACATTCATGTGCTCATTCTTTTTACAAGCTCTCTTGTTATTAAGATGTCTTACATTTCTCCTCTTAAGAGTCACCTCCACCACAGTCACACATAAGTTTCTCAGTCCACCACTTCTTCTTGAACAAGTCACATATCTATCATAAATCTTTCATAACTCGACTCTCATCTTTTCTCTCAGCATGGTCCAACTAATAAAGAACGCTTTTTTCACACATGTTCATGTGTTGAGCAGGTCCATTCCACATTAATTCATTACCTACTCATTCCTATCTGTATTCCCTCCAACTATAGCCGCTAACACTTCTCAAACACCTCATTCAAACTGCATTCAGCCTGCATTTATGTTTATATTGGTATAATTGAAGTATAGTATTATCGACCTCTTTATGGAATGTAAGATTTGTATCCCTGTAAATTTTAGCCCTGAATATGGTGTTAATTATACACCGAAACGTTGGCAAGGAGTTATAGTTTTTAAAATTGTTGACCTATCCTCGAGATACAAATCTTACATATATTAGTAAATCCAAGTTTCATTGCCTAAAAATATAGTAGAGATTAGTACAGCTATGAATACCGCGATGCTTGCTTCGTTAGACAAACACTTTCCATTTAATGCTCCCCATACTAAATCTTTTCTTCCTGCTTCCGCACGCCTCATAATCTCCTCAGCTACCTATCCTTTCGTCTTTCGTAATCATTCGGCCAAGGAACAAAAAATCATCCAATTGTTCAATTATTTCACCATTTCCCTCCTCGGAGAAAACCATTACTTTGATCTTTGACGAATTTACCCTCAAAATCATTCCCTCCAGTGCTTCACACAAATCATCCCTTCTAATCCCTGTAGCCTCCCAAACTGTAACTCAGTACCTTCAGCGTGTATTAGAACTTTCACATTAAGGTTTCCAACAATTACAGTGGCGTTCCCGCTACATGCATTATGCACACCCATATCCATAAAAAAAACATTGAGCAGCCACGATGACGTTACCCATCAATGTTTTACGCCGTTTTTTTCTAAAACCGTCACTGAAGGACCCATTTCGTGTCACACTTGCCTTACTATCATCATATCATTCATAGCATTCAATAGCTATTTATTCACAATAGTCACTAAAAACCTTCCTCAATGTTTTTTTCTTTACTCTTCCATATGCCTTATCAAAATCCACATACGCACATTATACCTAATTTAATAATACGCTCATACATTTTTCAAGCACTTATAGAAGCGCATCAGCGCTTTGCGCCCTTTAACATATCATGACATAATACACATTTGCGTTAAATTTGTTCTTCATTTGAAGCAACGAGATCAAAATGTGATGGACGTTGATTTCATCCTAAAAGGTCAAGAGGAATCCGATTATTTACGAATTCTTTGCATCGACCATACATCAATGAAATAGAAAAACGTACACTGCAGTGCCAATTGATGTAAATGTAGGTACCATAAAGGTAATTATGAGACACTGGACAATATCATTAAGTAATACATACTTAAAATTTTATTAACCAACCTTGGATTAGACCGGTTGAACCGTCTTTTTTATATTAACAATCTATAGTTGCGCCCTGATATCTCGCGTATGTCTACGTTACAGGGAATGGTGGAGTTAAGTCATAGATAGGGAATAAAAATATGAGAATGGGAAAAAAATATTTTGTCTAAAATTGAAGGTGATCGGTGTTTAAAATAACTCAATCTTCACTGAGGTAATGACCTAGGATGATTTTCTTTTTCTTAATTTACGAGGGAAATATTCCACAAAGTGAAGCCTGAAGCTCAATCTTTCTCGGAAAACATTCGGACCTCTAGATACTCCTAGGTTGGGCAAGGAACAAAAACAATGGACGGTTGAGAGGTACAACTCGAGAAATTACCTCACATTGGCGGCGGCGTAGAAGGGCGGGGGGAGAGGAGTTAAGCCCTGATCCACCTACCTACCATCTTTCCTTTTTACCCCTGCTCTGGAGAGGGGTCACCCCAGGGTATACCAAGGAATAGGGAAAGAACCCCGAGGCACGCGTTTACTGCTCGTAATTTGTTACCTGAACCCTCGTGGCCTGACGTGGCAGCGGGCGGATTACCTACCGTTGAGGGCGGGTAAGGGGGCGGTGGGTGGAATGGCTGCAGCGGGTTGAACCGGGGAATGTCCGCTGCTCAAAGACGGAAGGAAGGGATGCAAGTCTGCCGACATTTTGGGGGGATGGGAGGGGATGAATGTTTTCTGGGATGACCGGGGGTAGATGGAGAGGCCGTGATCGAATGTTTGAGGGCGTCGGCAGGGGAGGGGTGGATAGGTATGTGGGCGGAGTCAAAAGGGGGGCTAGATCTTACGACGAACGGAGGTATAGGAGATGGAGAGGGGTTGGTGAGGAAGGAAAAGGATTTTTTTTATGGAAGCGTCAGGGGGAGGAGAGTGGGGATTTCAAGGAGTGAAAGAACAAGGGGAAACTGAGAGGATAAAGAAATGAGGGGACGGTGTCGCTTCGGAAGATGGGAAGCGGAGAGAAGGGAATGAGGGAATAAAAAAAATTACGTTACATGGGACGTTACTTCTTACACTATTCCTAGCTTGCGGTCCGGTGTTGCGGGAAATCGTTCCGCGCTGCGTTCCACTCCTCTTGAACTGCTATAAGCGACGCTTTCCGATCGCATGACGTCCGGGCGAATCACTCTTATTCGCCTGTCGTCTTAAAATCATGGAAGGAAAACTAAAGACTCAACATTTACACCAACTAGTCGAACTACCAGGGAAATCTTCCTGAGATTTTAGGTCTCTAACGCATGAAACTTCAACGGATGTCACCCGTTACGGAAGAATACGTGATATATACAGTGGAATTAGGTGAAACTCATTACGACAAACTAATTGGAACAATTAGTTTGTCGTAATGAGTTTCTCACAACTTTTGACTCGATAAAATAAAAATTTAAGTAACCGGTGAAAGAACTTATTACAGTCTATCGATAAAACATGCTAAGTATAATACATTTGGAGTCAGGAATTCTCAGTACTCGTGACAATAATAAGCACTTCTGACTGGACCATGATGCTACGTGCACAGAGAAATATTGAATCAGTTCAAACTAGCCTTATTCGCGATGAAAGTACCAAGGAAGAACGCGAGGCACAACGCAGGATAAACGTTCGGCTTAACGAAGAGTTAAAGGATGGAGAGTGATGAGTGGACGAAGGAAGCGCAGACAAAAGAGGAGAGAAGAGCAGAAGATGGGAACGGTTGTCTGGGGAGGGCATTGGGCACCTCCACGCGGGTTGTAGCCATGGGAACGGGCTTAAAGGATGGGGGGGCGACGGTAGGAAGGAGGGGAAGATGAATGTGGCGGAGGAGGAGCGATCTGATTGCGTGGGAGTGGCCGTAGCGAGGACATTTGGAATCGAGAGCGGCGGTATCCATCCACCGAACATGAAGTGGGACCTGCTCGAGAGGCCAGCACAGAGTGTGAGAAAGAGATGAGATAAGCCAGGTGTGGCAGGAGATAATGAGGATATTTTGGAATCCGCTGGGATTGGTTATCCTCTAGGGGAAGAGACGGGGATGAAAAGATCTGAGGCATCATAGGAAGGAGATTTCAGGCAAGATTGTCGGAGGAGATCCCGCAAATCATGCGTAGGATTTATGAGCATGTATGGAACATGAGGACGAATGTATGATAAATTAATGACTGGGCATTGGGATGGTACAAATAATAGGGCATAAAATTATATATTACTTGCCACTCCACCTATATATTTTTGCCACCCGGATAATTTTGCCCGGGCCTTTCATGGCTTACATTAAAGTATATAAATGATCAATATAAGAAATTTCAGTGAGATTTCATTTGAGGTATTTTCTACCCCAATCTCTCGTGCGCTTAAACGGAATAGTATCTGCATTTAGCACGTCAAATTGATTATTTTAATTATAGTCCATCGGTATGCGTAGTATATCGTTTACTACGGAGAATGCTAGAGATATACGTACTAAACCTATTTTTATACAGTCCTAGAGCTCAATAGGGATTGATGGAGTTTCAATGGACTCTAAGCCTCGAAATTAATGCTTTATATTTAGCCTCGGAATGAATGAAGTAATGAGTCGTTCATCTTTAAAGTAAGCGCGTAGGAACGTGATAGTTATTTCAAATTAAAATTTGAGTATTGTCTATTTTGGTTCCGGAAAAAATCTCTCTCAAATTTACTGCAGGTAAAATATGCTCGAAGCTCATGGCCATCTTCCCCACGCCCCCCTCGCGAAATTGGAATTTTAAAATAAACAACTTCAGTAAAATAGATTAATACTAAGCATCTCCAAGCGATAAAACGGACAATTTCCACTTTGTTAGTTAAAAGAACTAAGATTAGGAATAAGAATTCAGATATCTACTCTTCTATATCAAAAGAACATCTTTATTTTTTCTTACTTTTACCCCATCCGTTAAGAATCAACGGTAATTTCTGCTAGTTATAAAATATTTGCAATACTAGGTAGATAAGTTGATTTTAGTCATTAGGGCCCAGCAAATGATTTTTAAAATGATTGTAAAATTGCCTTCTTGTTCTTTCTGCCAGTAGATAATAGGCATTCAGCCTTTTACGACCTTTTTCAGTCTTGGTCTATCCATCCTTTGCGTTAACGTCCCAGAGATCATATGACTCTCGTTCTATACTTCCATATTTTTTGGGAATTCCTCCTCCATCCATTCTATATACGTGTTCTCTATCTATATCTCTATTTTCGTGTCGTTCCTTTGATACCTTGTACGCCAGTTTCTTTACTTTATATCCACATTAATTTTCATTTTCGTTCGTGTACATCCAGCAGCTATTCTTAGAAATTGCATTGAAGATGGATGCTTGTAATCTTTGTTCATTTTCCTTTTTAATTTCTCAGTTCTAGCTGCCCAATATTCCTCAAGAAATTTCCATTGTTTTATGAAAAATTATGGAGATGTTTTTTGTTAATATATTTAAAAAGTTCACTGTATTATCATACCATTCATGTTATTTTATCTTTTCTTGCGTATGCCTATTTCATTAAATTTAAAAAATGTGCCTATTTCAAGAAATGTAAAGGATTTGACTGGTTCTACACTTTGATTGTTCAAAATATTTATCGATGTGACTGGCTCATCGCCTTTGAATACCGAGTATTTAAGTTTTATACGGTCGCCGTCTTGAAAAGTTCAAAAAAGGCTTTCTCGAGTGCGTTTTCGTCGCTGGAAATTCATCGCCGTCGTCACTGAAAAGCGGCGTTAGTAAATATTTTGGGCCAATAAGATAACACACGTGTAGTTATTTACTCTTACCTTCCATTTTCACATCAAGTCTTCAATGTATAAATTATAAATAGTGGAAGACAAACTACATGTTTTTCTAAGTTCTAGATAAAGTATAACCGTTACATTTTTATTGCTGGCCTTGATGATATGTTTACGTATTCTTTTATCCCTCAATGAAATATAATGGAAATAATCTCTGCCTTAAAACACCTACCTACCAGGTTTCTGTCAACATTGTTGAAAGCTTTTGGACAATTTATAAATAAAATTATATTCTTTATTAAATTCCCGGTTTTTTTAGATGATTTGCCTGATATCAAATGTATTTTAGCGCAAGATCTACCTTTTCTTAATCCAGCTTTTTTTTCTGATAGTTCTTTACATTCTGTTTGTCAATGAATATCTGTTACTAATACCACTTTTATTTAAACTAAGCGGCCCGGGTTTCAGGGAATAATCACCATCATCAGGCATTAATTGAGATCTGTTTATCTTATTGTTTCCGTAGTTACGTAACGGAAGGGGAGAAGAAGTTTGAAACGGAGGCCAGAATAGAGAAAAAGGAAGGGTAAAGGTATTCGTTAATAAGGGTGTTGTCGTGGTTATTCAATTTTTTTTTTAAATTTCCAACTGCTCTCTTGAATCTAATTCGCGGCAGTCGTTGCATAATTTTAGGACATTCATTGTAATATCACTCCTGTGGCTGCTACATATTAAGTGTTTAACAAAATTACTTATATCCTCTTAGATGTTTTTATAAGCACTTAAATGTTCTTTTCTCTTGACACAGAAGCTTATACCTGTCTGCCCCACGTAAGTGATAAGATATTATAAGTATTATTTTAGTTATTAGGATATTCTAATAAAAGATACTCCACTAATTATTAAGATATTCATCGACAAACATAATGGAATACCACAAAGTTAATTATGAACTAGTGAATTCTTTACATTCTGCTATGTTGTTTGGTCTGTTTTTTATGTTCTGGATTCTATTTTATGACCTGATTTTAGTACTTACACTATATAGTATAGATACTTATATATTTTTCACAGCTGTTTCAATTCCCTTTTTCGAAAAGTGGTATTATGCCATTTTCCAGTTGTTGGGTATGATTTAAATTCCCAGCATACATTTATAAATTTAAAAAAATTGGCCTTATTTTGGTCGTTTAAATGTTTTATCTGATTGTTGTAGTTACGAATACTGTCAGGTCCGAGATATTTTCGTATATATGTTTAGACCTTCTCAGTGCTTCTTCCAATTTCCCAGCTAAGATTTCTTCTACGGTTCTTTCTTCTGTTGCTTCTGTTTCGCTCTCTTCTTTTTATGACTATAGTTTATTATAATAATCCAGCGATTTTTACTTACTTATGACATTTTCTCGTTATTATAGTTGTATTCTCCTTTTTTATTAATTGCCAAATGATCTTATATGCAAACTCCTGTCTCCATTGGATGCAGTTTTCTATTTTTGATATAAATAAATCCCATGAAAAAATGCCAAATCGAATCTACAATAATGTAACCTCAGATCCAATTACTTACTTTTTCAGAATTAATTTTGCATTAACCCAAAGACACGATTAAAAATTTAAGTTAGTTTTGCAACTTAGGGTGAACTATCGAAAAGTAAAAAAGCGAAATGGTGCCTTGAAAATTCAAACCTAACTTGTATGCCGAAGTATTTTGTTTAAAATGTATTCACGCAGACAATATCAGTAAATGTATGAAATCACCGTTTTTTATGTTTGCATAAATCTGCTTTTAAAAAAATTCCTTGCTATGAACAATTATTTCTCTCTATGCATAACATTATCAAAGTTAAAATTATCAAAGCTTATTATTATCTAATTCCTTTTCATTTGAAGTTAAAATAGACTTGTAAATAAAAAAAATGAAATAATTTAGTAACAAAAAGATCAATGGGTATGATCAATTATTAATTCAGTATTTATTTGTAGTTTTCATAAAAGTTCATATTATTCTCAGGCTGAAAATGGTGTTGATGGGCGTTTTTTTTTAAATCCAATGAAATGAATACTTCAATGAGAACACTCTTGTCTGGTTTCCGGCGGGAGTAATGTCACTCCTTCACGAATTCTTGTCGCATCCACGAGGGCATTCCTCAAACCGTGGCGTGTGTGAGTTCGTTACGGGTGAAAGCGTTCCTGAAGATAAAATCAACAACCCCTCCGCAGCAATGAACTCAGCGTCTTTATTACGTCACTCGGACGCGAATGGGGCCAAAAGATTCAACAAAACGGCATCGAGATGGAAGCGGGAGATGGGAAACTCAGATGGTGCGTGTTCTTGACAACCATTATACTTGAAGCGGGAGACAGGTTTGGACAGGAATGCGATCGTGGAAGTGAATGGGAGAGATGCTGAGGAAGATAGGTCCGACTTTGATGTATGCAACGACTATTTTTAGGAGGAGAAAAAATGTGAGGGGAATTGATGAAGAAATGCGGATAAGCCAACCACTCTAAGCACCCTTAAAGCATGAGAATGCTAATAATTCCAAGATCAAAGACCCTTATATGTTTTAAAGACCCTGATAACGGGTAATTTTAAAGTAGCAAAGTTTTTTAATTTAAAAATTCTAAAAAATATATTCCTACACATAGGTAAACAAAATGTTTTGTGCTTAATAAGAGAATGTAGATAGGTGAATGTTCCTATGAGATATGCCGTTAGGATATCGATCCTCCTACCTTTTGGAGTAAGCTATTCCCATTGTCGGGATTCACTCCACAATTCCATCATGCTCCGCATAAGCATATCTTTGCTTACCTAATTTTCACAAATGACCTCATATTAGATCGTATGCCAAAGTTACCAATCAATCTAGATGGTTATAACTTATGCTCGATAGCATATAGGTAGGTACCTGCTAATAACTTCAAGGTAGAATATCAAGGAAATAAGAGTACTATAATTTATAAATCTTTCAATTGCGGCAAATAAAAAATTTACCAAAATATAGTTACATTCATAGAAAGGAGCCTGGTTGCTGCAGTTTTGTCTTGTATAGCAATGAATGTATATGAACTTCAGCAATATATATTTCTTTTCAACTCTTGTCCTTGGAGTAACTTGTGACCCATGAATTCATCGTTCCGCGTGAGAAGTAGTGTCATCACTTTCAGAAAATTAAAATCTGATGTATTTAATTATCATTAAATTAACTGGATGCAATGATAATAGCCTACAATGAACCCTAAAGAGAGGTAATAGATGATAGGGGTGATAAGCTCAGTAAAAAAATTGGGATTATTTTTTTTCATAGCATGATCAAAACAAAAATGACATAGAAGATGTTGGGGACGGGAGTAGTGGGGTGAGGGGGAGAACAAATGAGGGCCAGTGACGTCTTCCTCTCTCCCTCCCTCTCATTCCGTCCATTGTTGTAATCTAGTCTCCCCGACCACCCTCCCTACACCCCTCCATCTCACTCAACCATCTCATTCCTACACTCCCGCTCGCATTCTCAACAGCGAATGAATGCGGGTTAGAAAGAGAGATGGCAGGGCGAGCGAGGGAAGAATGAAAAAAAGAGGGCTTTGGAGGCGAGGGAAAGGAATGGAGAGGATTTCCCCTTTTCTTCTTCTCACCGCTTCTCCCCTGCTTCAATTTCACTCTCCGTCCTAACATCTGGACCTCTGCTTGCCCTCCTCCTCCCTCTCCCCTTTTCACCATCTCACCCTCACTCAACCCTTCACCCTCCTGTTCGGAATTTTTGCCCTCTTCATTTCCCCATGCCTCTCTTTCCCTTACTCTCTCTATTCCTCAAAGACATTCCGAGTTCCTTGAGATGATAACTTCATCTTTCCTATCCATCCTGTCCTTAAGCCTTCCTTTTCTCTCTCCCTCTCTCGTCTAAACTGCTTCACTGTTTTTGCAAGTCTGCTAGCCAGGGTATGCGGAACGGGCTGGCCATCAGAGGAGACCCTGATGGCCTACACAGCATGATTTTATTTCTGCAACAAACTATAAAGTAAAACTCATATTACGCCAAATGGTTTTGTGACAGTGTTAACATTGAAAAATATACACTGCTATTTCCTTATTTACGTGTTCCTTTTGATACTTCCTTATTTTATATTATATATCTACTCATGATTAAAAAATTCCTGTTATTGGTGGTAAATGAACTTTTCTGTCTTTTACGTCTTTAAAAACATATCCCAACAGGATTAAAAATGCACAACAAATGTACAAAACCTCGTATCAAGTCGATTATA
The DNA here is from genome assembly GCA_963573305.1 of Pyrrhosoma nymphula. Classification (NCBI taxonomy): domain Eukaryota; kingdom Metazoa; phylum Arthropoda; class Insecta; order Odonata; family Coenagrionidae; genus Pyrrhosoma; species Pyrrhosoma nymphula. The sequence goes on along the minus strand of OY754336.1, from coordinate 24,407,747 downwards.
CAATCCTTTTTTTCGAATCGTCATTAAAGCCTCTTTTCCCTCGCATTTGCCATCCAGCCATTCCATTGGTTCCGGGTGTGACTTATGAGCGATTAGTTTTAAATTTTCACATCAAATACTTCAACTAAAACATATTGGATTACAGCTTCAGTTAGCCATAGAAGAAGGTAATTTACAACTTAATATGCAATTTAAAAAAGTTACTAGCACCTTCGCAATTGGAATACAACTGTGGTTCCGGATGTGACTCACACAAATGATATAAATTAACATAAACTACGTTAACATGTAAACTCTGGGAATAGCTTAAATTTAAATGTTGATATTAATATCAGAGAGTAATTGTTCTTTAGTTTAAACTAGTTGAGAAGCATCCATAAGCATAATTTTTCTAGTCATCATTTTTTAACAAGTTCCGGGAGTGACATGGTAAATTTCTGGGTGTGACCTCATTACTCTTTCTGCTTTCCATTATGAGTAAAATACAGCTTTTATTTCATATTTTGGTAATCGCTCAGTATATTTGATTAATTAAGCTCCATTAAAACAGGCTAGGTCGACATTTTAAATTGTAGAACAAGCACACTTTTTTATTATTTTCATATATGAGCTCATTTAAATGGAATGGCTGCATCTATCTTTTTTCGTCTGAATGAAGAGCTCCCGGGTTTCACAACGGGTTAGGTTCTCTATAACTTCCCGGTCCATTATCCCGGTATCATTTTGGTTACCGTTGCATTTAATCTAGCGTAATAGACACATTGCATTTAATCTGGCGTCCGATTACAATTTCGCACCCGTAATTCGAACGACAGATTAAAAACCTTAATTAAATAACTTAAATCGATTAATTACCTCATCTAGACACGAAATCTGCAAAGCTGTATGGACGCCATATTGATAGGCATGTGTGTAAATATCGTATATTATTAGTTCACTCAGGGGTAGAGTAGGTGGCCGCACCGACGCCGACGCCACCGCGGCAGAAAACACCGGTGGCGGCGCCACGGCGTGACACACAATAACTCGCATTTCGTTCCATGTGTGTCTGCTCGAATAGTGATGCCCTCGCACCAGGCGGAAATCGACTTTCCTATGCCGGGGATCTCTCGGGTTTGACACCGGGTACTCAGGTCCATGATGGTCGACGTTTCGAAGCTAGAATCGAGCATCGTCCTCAAGGCAGAGGTGAGTACCTTGACTAGAGGAGGAGGTCGAAATTTCGGACCTTACCAGCCCGCACGAATATATTGACCTAAACCTCTGCGCAAAGAGCTGTGGTGCCGTATATATCTAAATATGTGGAGAAAAACGACATTCTACCGGAAGAGAAATGCGGGTTCAGGAAAGAGCATTCAACTAACCATCAAATAGTTGATTTTATTTCTGATGGTTACAATAGAAAATAAGCTACTTTTGGGGTGTTTTTAGAAGTCTCATAAGCATTTGACAAAGTTTAGCAAGACGGATTGATTTTTAAAATGGACGAAATGGGAATACTTACCTAAATGAATAATTAAATGGACTGATGCATACAAAAGAGATAGAATCCTTTTTTGTAAAATGGGGACATGAAAAAAGCTCGGACCGAAAAATAGCTGCTGGTTTACCACAAGGTTCCATGTATGGCCCGCTACATTTTAACATCTATACGGCTGACTTCCCTAGGGATATTGACCACTGGTACACCAAGATTGTTTTGTTCGCAGATGACACAGCAATTCTATCAATGTTACGAAAGGCGAAATTAGCCTCTGGTCATGTACAGGAAAATCTTGAGGAGATAGTCCGTTGGTACAGTAAATGGAGGCTGTAACGAAATACGAAAAGACTCAGGCGATAAAATTTACGAGGCCAAATGTAGAGACGCCAAGGTGCAGCTGCATTAGAATCAAGGAAGGTAATTGGACAAGCATTTGGGGCAAGATCGGGATTAACTCCGATAGGTACTAGTATCTAAATAAAGCAACATACCTAAGCGCTAAAAAATTATATTTTACACTTTTCATGTCAATTATATGAAGATGATAGTGTTTCGATTGTCGATCTGATGCGTTTTAGGAGGAAATGTGTTGACTGGTGCATCCCCTTGACTGACCTTGTGACTATGGCTGCGTTTCTAAACCCGCGGTTCTGCAACCTGTCCAACGTGAACGACTACGTGGTGTAGGCGGGACACACCGAAGTGACCTATCTCCGAGATCGACTCCGCGATATATAGGAGTAGTACGTCAGGCCTTACGTCAACGTAGAGGCTGCGGGTGATAAAACCGAACCCCCTTCTTCCACTAGCGCCAAGACGGCGCAAGACCCCCTGGAGCTCAGCAGGAAGCACTCAATGGTCGAGCCTTCGAGGGCCGCAGCCGTAGAGAGGGAGTGCCGCCTGTGCCAGTGCTCACTAGTGCCATGCCGGAGGACGTTGTCGACAACGACTTGCTGGGGTACTTTAGGAACAGGCACCTTCAGTTTCCATGGCAGGCAACAGCGGCACGGAAATAGCTATGAGTTCCGGTCACCAGGACGCCCAGTGAACACATATTCATAGTTGCAGGTCTTTTCTTAACTGTTAAGAAAAACTGCACGGATTCTCTCAGTTTTTATTCATTTAAGTTTTTATCCACGAGAATCACAATGTATGTAAGAGTTTTATGCACCAACCGTAGGCTATAGCCGTAATATGAATTTATTCATGTGCGCTGCGAACTAAAGAGTATCATTCTGTTTTTTTTACTATTATTGGTATAGCTGTAATTGCAAACAGCTGTAATTTTGTTTGTGACATTTTGAATACATAAATGTTTATATAAATTATTTTTATGCTCATAAAGACGTTTGAAACGCAATCATTAACTTAGTGACTTTTCATTTATGCATAAAATACGATTATTTGTCAGTTTACTCCGCCGCCGAAGTCACCCCTCTCGGCCCACATCTCTAATACTGGGTGAACTGGCGTTGCTCGCAGATCATATCCCTCCTTGAATACAACCTTTTATATTGCGCCGTATCTCACGCCCACCATTTGGAAACGTTGCTCGACCTTGATTAGTGACTTCTCTCCCATACAAATCTCCTCAGGCATCTCGGAGAGGCAATGCAGTATGGGGCCTAGCCTAGGGCACGTTAGAGTTTGTACCCCCGACTCTTTTTCATTATTGCCTGGGTTAGGCAGAGCGTGACGCGAAGGGATTTTACCTTTTTCCATCACATCTTGAGAAGAGACCTGCTAACCACCGTTGTGGCGAAGGTAATGGGGAGGCCAGCGGGAAATTTCCTCCCCTAAGAGACGCCTGATTTTGGCCAGAATAATAGGAAAATATATTGATCTAAGTAATTAATATATGGAAAATAGCGTTGCTATAGACAAGGTAACAATTAGTCATATGGTATTACAGAGACTGGAGAAATAGGACTAAGAATATTTTCGTATGTTAGCGGATAAATGTTTTTCGGGTTTAAATTCCGCGGACATAACCGGGAATTGGATACATTTATGTAGCGCAGGTTGGGAAAACCGCATGGATGTAATTGATGACATACAACACTACAAGCCAAAACAAATTTGAGAATAATGACAAAATATATATTTGAGGGGGCGATGTATCTTTTTGGATTCCATTACCTGCAATGGGTCAAAGGGAAACATGTGGACTAAAGTGATTTATATAGCAAGATACGTGTACATGTTGAATCTATCATACATTTTTATGTTCTGTAACGGGTTAATTAAGAATATTCTGACGGGGGGCCAAGTGCTGTTTTAAATATTTAACAAACAAAATTATTTGAGGTAAACAAATCAAATTATTAAGGTCATGCGTGATTGAATGCAGTATAACGCTTCCGTTCATTTTAATGTCTTGCTGAAAATGTACGAAATGGTCGGATAAATTTGGATTAATAATTAAGTGCAGGTATATACTATTTATTGGCGAGTTTTATCGTAAAATGCACCGCCACAAAAAGATTAATTTTCACCATTTATGGCGAACATTTCGTGGAAATAAATGTTTTTGAACAAACAATATAACTATAAAGTGATATCTTTCTAAAATAAGTGCGCTGAGTTTTGACACCACAAGGGCGTAGGATGTATAATGTGAACGAGGTAGAACTTAAGGCTCCAGTCATGCACCAAATATGACTACATTAGAATCAAAGCCATGCCCTAATACCCGCCAAAATCTTTTTTGGGATTCTTCCTATTGAATAGCACCTGCAACCTCTCCTTTCTGACAAAATTTGAAGCATAACATGGGTGATAAATTATTTCTGCCGAAGCAGTAACATGAAGAAAGGGTTGTGCTCGTTGTAATTAGCCCCTGCCGTGATTTTGCCCAGAATAAGACGGCACTGATCTGAGAGATGGAGTTTATACAGAATAGCTTGGAGTAAAAATGTTTGCGTGTTTTGCAAACTAATATGTTGCTATGACTTTCGGCAAGTCGCAGTTCACACCGCTCTTCATGTTGTCTCGATTGCGCAAGTGGAAAAATAAAAGATGTAAGCTATAAATTTTCGGGAAACATTATGCAGCCACTGCCGTGTAGCTGGTTACAGGAACTGATGACTATATTGTAATTTTTCAAGATAGAGTTTACACTCATTAACTCACATTATTCATGCAAAAAAAAACAGAAATCAGGTAATGAAGAACTTCAGCGCTCCTCAATAAAATGTGGCATAAAATTGATTTGCACCACTTTTGACCTCAACCAATCAATCAATGCAGTAATATTTATTGTTATTTTCCCTTAGATTTACTAAGGCTAATTACAATTTACTTAATAAAGCAAAATCATAACATTATCCTTCCCTTGGTCAAATAAATATCATCTACTTTTAGATGCATGATTGCCTTCGTAGCAATCGTAATGTTAAAATTTCATGTAAGTTAATATTTTCATCCCAATAATTAAAACTGCAAAGGCAAACTTCATTGCATTATCAAATGTCTACTAGACATCGGCTAAACCTGAATAATGGCTCAATTATAGGTATATTACATGGAAATGCTAATATTTTGATGCATTAATGCACTCTCAGGCAATACGTTTTAGTTAACCATCATGATTTACTATCAGCCTTTCCTTTTAGAGCCATAATTTAAAATATAAAGTCCTGTGAATGGGACAATTAACGCAAATAAATAAGTATTAACTCGTTAGTTAAGTTAGAGACTAATGCTGCCTTATTTATATAATTATGTTGTTATATTTACATACCTACTAAGGATTGTTGTAATATGTAACTATATTTTTGCGCCATTTATATTTTTGCAATATTTACTTCACACTACTTACAGACGTTGAAATAAAAAAAAATCAAATTTGAATATGGTCTCCATTATGACTGGGGAACTATCCCACTCAAACTACTTTGAACCAAGTGGTTATCATCTTTGTTGCTAATTGAAGCATGCATCCGACCACCCATCATTTTTAGTTGCTTTTTTTCAAGAAAGATATCCAAGGAGACTTAATTTTTTTTTCGAAGCAATGCCAACAGGTCCTAGGAATTAACTTGTTAAGAAAGAATTATATATTACCAGGTTCTAAAACCCAATTTTACTATTTACAACTATATTAACATTACATTATGATCGATAAGAGTAAAAAAACCGCATTTTACTTCGTCCTACATATTTTATTCACGAATTTATTCATTAAATGTATGCTTTGAGCTATTCTCATAGAGGCTAAATTCTAATACTTATGGCATTATTGCGCCAACGCTGAGTTACTGAAAATATTTCCCAAAAATTTAGTCAGGACAGTTCTACTGGCAAACCTCGAATATGCTTGATATTTACTTAATGAAACATCACATGTTTTTACACTGAATTTCCTGTGGTAATAGGGATATTTCAATAACCAAGAGTAATGTTTTCATTTGAGAGGTTAGATTTGGAAGTATTTTTCCCATCGATGGAGAGCATACGCCATTGTGTTCAATGCCTAGGGGACACGTAACAATATTTAACTCACTTTACCCCTTCGCTACGCTGGCGATTTCGTTTCTTAACTTTTATTATATATCTGCCTCCTTCGCTCCCTGCGGTATTATCCTTATTTTAACGAGCGGTTGTTACATTAAAAAAAAGCATTACTCGTAGGAAGCCTTTTGGGCTGGATAAGAAGACCCGCATTTTCTTAGTTTTGTCCAATTAAACGCCACGGTAAGGGTGGAGGAAGTTGAAAAGTGTCTGGAGAGCAGAAGGAGTTTCCCGGTCCTACTTTTATTCCACCCACATAAGAAAAATCTTAATTTTTTCGCTTTTGGACATTTTTTTACTCCCAGACTTTTCTGCTTTTCAACCCCTTCATACTCCTCATCAAACACAGGCTGTTTGTTTTACTACGGAAACTTTAACATTACCCTAAGACCCGGATAAAAGGGAGTCCATTTACGGTTTTAACGCGCCAAGACCGACGTCAAATGTCACCCTTATTATTATTTTAATCAGTGAGACCCTCGACTCGGACAAATCCACTCGTGAATGACGATTTTTTTTACTCCCACATTTTTCGCCCTGCATATTTTTATATCTCGCCACGCTCAAGTGGTATCTGCATCGATCCTTTGCCCGTTCTTTCAAGTCGAAAAATCTCACTTCTCACCAAAGCTTGTCTCTTTAATCTCTAACGTTTCGTGCGTGTCTCAGCGATTTGACAACCTTGTTCCGCCTACCGACTGAAATGCATCTCTACCACGGTCTGTAGCTCTGTCACGCCCGCATTATTCCCTTTCGTTCGTGAACTATATCAACCCTTAACTTATGGTTTCTAAATCGCCGTGCCACCTCCAGAGATAATACACATTTCTCCCATGCAGCATCCACTTTTAAAGAATAAACTTGAGGATTTAAAAATTCCTATCAATATTCACTCGCCACAAACGAAGTTTTTTCCTGGCTTAATTTTTGGAATAAAAATAGCCGTGTAAATAAAGGTATATTTTTTTCGTTTCAAAATATATATTATGTTACATACAAACACATATTATGACTGATTCAGCTACTCAATATTTGCCATTAACCATGATGTAATTCAAATATTCCTAATTGATAAAATGTAATGACAGAATAGACGTTGCAAGTACAATCAGGAGGAATAAAAACTCTAGCAGGTATGTGTTCCTATGCAAAAATCTACGTTAAAACGCTCTTGATGGCAGGAGCTTGGTGGATCAGAAACTGGGTTATTAGAAAGGCGGTCCAGAAGGAGCGTTTGCTTTGGAAATCTGATGTCGGAGAATAATGACCAGTATGAAATTGAGGAAAAAATTGAGAAAAGAAGAGATGTAAAAAGTGCAGAGGAGGAATGGACTGAAGAGCGCAGCGTACTCTAAAGAACGCGGTGGATTGGGTAACTGCGGAAGACAATTTGTCGAAAACGAAGTAGAGAGAATAGATAGAATTAGGAGTCTCGTGCGATAGAACAGTGAACAAATAAATAAGCCGGACCATGAAGAATGATCTAAGACAAAGTTCCGTAATAAAATAAAAGTGCTTTCATGGGAAATGGAAGAATTTAGTGCTTCAATTAACCAATTTTGGGAGTGGAAAAGACTGATGAGAGGTTAATCAGATAACAGGAAAAATAAAATGAATAAATCTGCTTAATATGCTTATTAAGTCCTACAGTTCTATATCTAGTGACGTAATGTATGAAGGAAATATTCAATGTAAATTACATAAAAGAATGCGTTCTTTTTCTGGGAAAGTCCTTGGAAAATAGACAAAAATCACACTCTCATCTAATCATCTTTATTTTCTTTTTAAGACTGCTTTAAAGACCATCCATTTATTAATTACAATCCTTGCACATTTCAAAAGACGTTTTCAGACACTTCCCAGTCTCCTTCCCGTCTTTCTTCCCACATGCGTCGTTTCTCCACCACGTCCTTTCCCATCCCCTCCCTCACTCCCTCCCTCCTCCCCACCCTCTAACTTCCTTCTCTCCCCCCCCCCCCGCACCTCCCTCCCGCTGCTGCCTTCGGCCTTCACTTCTCGTGTTTCACTTGCCCGCATCGGTCGCGCCCGGCCCTTTTCTCGGAAAAACCACCCGAAAATTTTTTAATTGTTTTATGTCTCTCCGGAGAGTGTCGGATCATTAGCTCCCTAGGATGCCCGTCTCTCTCTGGTCGTGTCCCACTTCATCATTCTTGCCCGAGGTCCTCGACGGGATGTCCAGTGGGAAGCCAGGGGGGTGTCTGGGAGGGAGGGACTTGGGGGTGGAGATAGGTGGAGGGTGGAGGAGGAAGTTGAGGGGAGAGAGAGGCAGGACGCTAGAGAGTGCAAAGAAACGGAAACACCCACGCAGAGCAGAGAAAGATAAACGAGAAAATCCTATTAAAGGTTAATTTTCCTCATCCCTTTGTCCCTGCTTACGTCCCTTGGTGTCTTCCCTCACTCTCATACCCTTACCCTCCCAAGGACGAGTCTTTAATTTTATATTAGCGCTGACGTATATCTGCTCTCTTACGACCGTTCCGAGAGTTGATTACAGACCCATCTCGATTGTAATTGCAAGCTTCTCAGTGCACGAGAGCTGAAGCATAATTTAGCATTGAATTCGATCAGGAAAAACGGTACCTAGCCTACGTTCATTTCTATGTCTTTGAAATTTTAATTGTTCAGGTAAATTACCTATCGAGTAACGAGTCGCGTTCAAAAAGTTCCACTATTTATATAAAACTTTGAGCGTGGTAGTTTGAATTATTTTTACATGAAGAAGCACATCTTAAACTATTGTTCGACATGATTTCCGTCGTTTTTGAAAAAAATGTCGTATCTGGAGACCAATTTGTTTATTCCTTTTTCAAAGAACAGCGGTGACAATGATAATAAACACCCCTGAACAATGTGTTTAACGTCATCATCATTTTCATAGCGCTGACCTTCCAAAGTGCGCTTCAGGTGCAGAAGCTGATGGTATTCGCTCGGAGCGAGGTTTGGGATGTACATTGTAGTCCATTTATTCCCAGGCAAATCGGTAAATTGTCTTTTCTCATCAAATTTCCATTGACAATAGAAGTGCGTTCTCTCCTTGGATCAACCTTTCGGCCTTCATTGAACTGTTTCATCTCCATTTCTTGCATGCTTTGCCACTATAAGTCTCTACGAGCTCCAGGTAAGTTTCAGCGTATTAGAGATTTCTCGCATTTGGAAATTGGATAACAGACCACATTTCATAATCTGCGGGATCTTCTACTGACTTAAAAGTTGCTTTATGTGAAATCAAAATGTAAACGCTTTTATTCTAGGCCACATTTCTGATAATGGAAAGCCAAGGTGTCAGAAAAGCTAGTGCGTATGCGCAGGATGGCGGTCGCAGCGCTACAGCGACACTATCCCGAAACGGTACAAATTGCCTCACCTTCTTTTCTGGAGTTCTTGTATTTTTTTATTTCTTCTATAAGTCACTTAATCTTCGTCATAATCCATATCAGCTTTTTGTCGGCTCTCTTACTCACCAGTTGCGATTCTACTACTTCCGCTATTGTCCTATTCAACTCATCACATCTTCCTACGGCACCCGTCTCTCCTCCACTCTCTGGTTTCCTGTTCAAGGCAGTGGAGAACCTTTCTCTATTATCTTTTACGACTACCACAACCATGTGCCATCTTGGTTCGCGTTTTATCTTCTTTGTCGTCTTGTATCTAAGGTGGCTCTCCACGGCTACTAGGTTGCGATCAATATTTATATCTACTTTTGAATAGCTCTTGCATTGCTTATCTTGGTTCTTGCATCTGACACTTCACTCTGACAATTACGTAGTCGATTTGGTCCTGCATCTATCCCCTAGTATCTTCCATGCATATTCTTCTTCGTCGTTGTTGCTCGATGAGAGTGTTTGCTACAACCATGTTCTTCTTGTTGCAGAACTACACTAGTTTTTCTCCTTTAGCGTTGTGTGTTACCAACCCAAATTCCCTGCGATGCCTCCCGTATCTTCCTCTCCCACCAAAGCGTTCCAGTCTCCCATAATGTTGAGGTTCACTTCCCCCCTCACTGCTCCGAGGACCTCTTCCATTTGCTCACACACGTCTTCTATTTCTTCATCTGCATGGCTGGACGTCGGCATGTACACCTGCACTATCATGATTTTTGTGGGCTCTACTTCCAGCTTCACTATCATTCATTATAATAAAGTTTGGAACTTTTCTACACTTTTTTATTTTTTTTAACACACTACGCGTTTCACCAATTTTATGGCATCGTCATGTGTTGTAGTTTGTTTACATATATTATATTGTTGTCGTTGTTAGATACAGAACATTAAATTTGATTTTAAAGAAAAGTTTACATTAAAAAATTACAAAGAGGAAATGAAACAAAAATGAAAAGGAGGATAAAAGAAATATTAACATGAAAATAATAACAACAAAAATTTTCATACAATGTTTGGCAAAAACAATGAAATCAAGGGGTAGTGGTATGAGATAGGTCAACGTTTTTTATGGAAAATTTTCCAGAAAGTAGCGGGGAGGTATGTGTAAAAAGCTGCTCATTTAATAGATTTGGAGAATTCCTGATAATTTCAATTTGTTCAAATGCATCCATTTTTAAACCTTTAGGAAGGAAATAGTAAAATTTACACATACCTCCCCACTACTTTCTGGAAAATTTTCGTCTAAAAACGTTAACCTTTCTAATAGCACCACCCCTTGATTTCATTGTTTTTGGCAAAAATTGTATGGAAATATTTGTTGTTATCATTTTCATGTTAAAATTTTTTTACCCTCCTTTTCATTTTTGTTTCATTTCCTTTTTGTAATTTATTTTTGTAAACTTTTCTTTAAAATCAAATTTAATGTTCTGTATCTAACAATGACAACAATATAATATAATATGTAAACAAATACTACACCTGATGATGCCATAAAATTGGTGAAACGCGTAGTGTGTTTAAAAAAATAAAAAGTGCAAAAAAGTACCAAACGTTATTATAATGAATATTAAAAGTTTCTACAAAGTAGAACCTGAAGCTGTGGATTGTTTTCACTATCATTCTTTCTTCTATAGGATGCCAACACCTGCGATCTTCTGGTCGTCTCCTAATCACTTGGTATCCGTCGTTCCAGTAGTCGTCTGCCCCTGTACATTTCATCTCGCTGACTCCCAGTATGTCTACCCCCAGCCTCTTTATCTCCATCTTCGCATTAATCAGCTTCCCGCTAACTCCTAATGACATCACTTTCCACGTCCTTATCCTGTATTTGTCCACTCTGGCTGATCTTCCCCTCCCGGTAGTCCTAGCCTGGAGCTCCAATTGGGGGACTATTTTACCACCGGAATACTTTACCGGTAGAAATGCTATCACGCCATATATTGGTGAATGCTGCGTCTTCTAGAGAGACTAACTTGTTATAAGTAGTATATGATATTGTTGGGAAAAAGGATAATAAATATGGCAAAGAGATATGCTCAACCTACACGACAACTATCAATGCAGGTATCTCTAATATAGTTTTTCAGTGGACATAAGAATAGGACTATCACTTTATGATTATATGAAAGGAGCTAGCCATCAAATGCTAGCTCCATTGCCATTCTAACTAGCCAGGAAGCCAGCCAGGCGTCACTGCGTTTATATGTTACGGTATTTCCTTATTGTAGGGTTTCATTACACTCATCACAAATTTGGCTTAAACTCGGATTAATAGAGCGTGAATGTGACAGGAGGGATGAGTGAGTCCGTGCTAAATAACAAATGTTTGCTCACTGGGTTGCCACCTCTTACACTCCATGTTGTCGAATTCAACCTAGATCATATTTTTCCTATCTTCGGAAAATGTCACTAGCCTATGAGCGTCCAAACGACACCGCTAACCGTACTCCATACTTCATCCAAAAAGGATGAATCCGTCTACGACGCCTTATAATCAATTCATGCACGAAAATGGGATAGGGATGGAGTAACCATTCAAAATTAGATACGCAAGCAGAATATCGACAGTTGATAGTGACTTACCATCGAAGCTACTGCGTTGATGATGGTAATACAACCATCCTTTGATCGTTGACCATATTCTCTTAACCTTAATTTTTCAAGACCAGCAGTTAACCAGCTTACGTTACGCGTACCACGTGAGAAAAGCTAAGTAATGGTGGAAGTGCGGGAAACATATTCCCTTGTTGAGAGTAGTCCAGCTCATTGGGATGTGCTATGGGAAAATGGATTTCCAAGGAGTTCAAGGCATGTGGAGGAAGGTTTGGGAACCATTGCCTAAGACTATAGGAAACCCTTTCTCATCCCCAATATCCATTCTTACCTCTGTTTTTACATATCTCATTTATGAAGCTGATATATCTGCTCAATGGGTAGCAATCAAGGTTTTAAACCAAATTAATGGTAAGCAAATGGTAAGCAAACAAGCCTGACTATAATTTCCACGAGCATGTAGACATTGATAAAACGATTCATTCGCAGTTCAATTTTCCAAAATTAAATTATCTTTGCCTCCATGCATACCTTCCATATATATCAAAGAATTAACTACATTCCAAACTATGCTTAGTTCACTGACCGATGTCAACGCTATAACATCATCGAGTTAAAATATCGAAATATTGAAACCGGTCAGTGAATTTAATGTATTGTGGAATATTAGCAATCGTTTAATTCTTGGATTTATCGGAACTCTCAAAAGGTACTTCGTTCACCATCACTCTTTTCCGCACTTGCATAGAATTCTCTCGTCTATGGCTCTCTTCAACATGTCATTAACCCTATAATACGTTCTCTGGCCACTTTCCTGCAGCTTTATTCCGACATCTCATACCAGCTTTCCTCTTTCTCCATCCGTAAAACTTCCTCATTTGTCCGTATCCCTGTCGATGTGTAATCTCTACATTCCCTTTTGCTGGAAAAATGATGAAGTAATAATTGTGAATTTAAGTATAGGTTATAATATTCGTCTTCTGATAGCATTCATACATTTGCCTACAACCCTATTAAAATTTATATTCAGTCATTGAGAAACGTTAGAGTGCACAAAGCATCGTCAACTGCTCTCTCCAGGAACATTTATTACTCAAATTTAGGAAGATATTGTTTTCCCCAAAGACCTGCGGGTCTTAGGTCGAACAATGGCTCAATCATATTAAATAGCACATGGAAATTTTTCGAGGAAAGAGACAATCGGTATCGTATGAAATTTCATGAAGAAAAAAAAAACAACTTTTGAACTCGTATAAGTTGTTGATTGAAAAACTATTGCTTAGAGAATATATGAACAAAAAGACCAAGAATGCTATTGCAATGCGAATAAAACTAGTACTAAGTTCCAATCGCCTCTTTCGCTGCCTAATTAAATATTCGGCCCTGCCACAAATTTTTTATCGCGCTAACAATTCAAGCGCCTTCCGCCGTTATAATCGATGGCTGAGCAATTCCATTTCTGCTCGCTGGTCGTACCGCAGTATCGTTCCGGCTCTGCGTTTATGAACCAAAAAGTTATTTTTTTCCGCTTCCGAATACAGCATATAAGAGGGAAGAATATGGCGATTTTGAGTCGACTCGGAGTTGCCTGGTGAGCGTCGTTCTCCTCTGCTCATTGAGTTTTTATCGCTCCCTTTTACGACGCCCTCCCGCGCCGCGGCCAGCACACTCCCTCCCTCTCCGCATTCATTTCTTCCCTTCCTGGCTGCAGCTGCACCTTTTAGTCTAAGTATTTCCTCCTGTGGCGCGGCGACTGCTGCTGCAAATGCATTTCCTTTCCTTCCCCCTGGCCCATCATTCTCGCAGTCGTTAGGTCATGATACAAGCCACACCCCCTTATACCACAATGAAACAGTCTCAACTTCCATATATGCTACTCCTTCAGATCATTTACTTTCAGGAAACAATGTGGCGAGAATTCCGGAGAGAACTTAACAGAACGGTGAATGTGGGTTTCCTTCAATGCAAAGTTCCGCGATCTGAATATATCTGATCTAATTAACACATCCAATCGGTTTTCGTAAGTAATAAATGAAAATAAGTGGAACTTTAAAATCTTGTATTATTTTATAGCAGAAAACGGCCATACTTATTCACCCATTTGATAGCAACCCCCTCGCAAAAATGGCTACGATAAAGTAGGAATTTTCTGGTGGAACTGAAATGTCTTGAGAATTCTTATGACAAAGTAGAGTCATGAATGAACTTGACAGACGACAAAAAGCCAAGCAAATTAAGGGTCGGGGGTAAGATATTTTAAGATGTGACACTTTTTATTATTAGTTTTTCAGGTGTTGCAGGTAGATTGCTCAAATTCTGAAGAGAAAGATGAAGTCCTGCGAGATGCTCACACACAGAAGCACAAACGAAGCTGAAGAGAAAGAAGATACCGAAGAGATGATGACTCAATCATTTAATGAAGTTTATAAATGTTCTAAATCGAAAGCATTTACTATGATTCACTTCAGGATTCATTTATTTTCCCTTTAAATCTTTTGTACAGAATAGATCTTCAAAAACCTCAACTCTTTCTCTTCTCTAATCTGAGACTTCCTTGTACCCTTGATACTTCCCTCAAACCTCCACCTTTCCCCCAAAAGTTGACATTCATTGAATCACTGAATCAATATTAATTCCGATCCATTGGGCTGGAGAGCGCAGACCAGAAGGTAAACCAATGTGACATAGGAAAAACGACTGCAATATACGTTAGAAATGAACCCAGAGGTATAATACTTAGAGCCACTAAAGTGTCTGCATCTCTATTACCTAGCTTCTTTTTAAATAAATAACCAAGCTTGTGCCATCTTTGACAGTAAATACTTTTACATAAATGACGGCAATGTAATGTAAGTAAGAATATAATATAGGTAATGTAAGAGTTAATGGAGCCAACTGTTAAATGGTATTAATGTAACCCCATCCTCAGCTGAAAATGTTTTGCGTTGCGTGCCTTTATCGATATTTATACTTTCTCCAATATCAACTGAAAATAGTGGAAAAGAAAATGTAAATAAAATTAATTTTGACGCGTGAAATGTACAAGTGTGTGTGCTGTGCTTGTTCAAATCGGCGCTCGCCGCCTCCGGTATCCATAGAGATAAGTTGTTGTCGTGATCAATACTCCCTTCCCTCAATGTGCGTCGCTGGTGTCGTTGTGTGGGCCCCACCAAAACATGGATCATAAGGTCGTCCCTCCTGCTCACCCTACCTCGTGTTCAACACCTCCTCCAGTGCATCCTCCACCCAATCCTCTCTGTGTTCTCATGTCTCAAGTTCCTCCGCTCCCTTACGCTGCGTCCGTCGTCCGTCCAACGATCAATATTGACGCCCTTACCTCTACCAACTTTTCCTAGAACAAACTCCTCTTCCGGTCTCTCCTTCTCTCCTCAAACATCCCACCGTCCCATTATTGCACTTCACTAACTTCGTTTATTAGTTTATCTTCCATCAAATTTCTATACAGAAATTTGTTTTAAGTCAAAATTGCATAAAATCATGCATTATAAGAACAAATTAAGCTCTTTTAGAAGGTAAGCCTCATCCTTTGGTTTGAGCATTTCACTAATCATTTATTCGGTCTTAATAATGGAGTTGAAATCCTATCGCCATTATTAATCGAATTCTCATAGGTCGTTTTTTTTACAAAACGCTCGATAAAAAGTCTCCTGTTGAGTGATAAATATTGAGGAAACGTTTGGACTTCTCCTGGAGAATAATAACTCCTCCGAACAGTGGTTCCATCACGAGGAAGAATCTTAAAATTGCATTGTATCCGTCTCCAAATATGTAATTCAACAAAAGTAAGGTATAATAGCATGTAGATTTTCAATTCCGATACACGTTCCAAGAAATCATTTCGAGTAGGTATCATCAAAGTTACAATTTCCTCTAATGTCACTCTAAATTTCAACATTCGTACTTACGTTCGAATAGTCTTTTTCACACTTTACTTCACCAAATGTGCGTTGAGGATGTTCACCGGGAGAAACAAGGTTCCGTTTCTGATTACAGCGCTTCCATATATATTTCCTAATACAATTTTTATCGAGAACTTCCACCGGGTTGCGTACGGCGGTTAAAGTTTTGGAAAAAAGGCTAGCTTTAATTTTTTTAATGATTGAATGATAAGGCGTAACCGTAATCATAGAAGTGAATATAGTTAACATAGAAACAAAATGCAGTTCGAGAGAGTAGCAATGGTTAAGTGTAGTTCAGGTTTGATGGCTGGTACGAAGAGCTGCAGTAAATGCTATGAATTCACACTCTTATTTAGAGTTTACTTTGGTACACTGGTGAGCCTTGGCCACTTGAGTACACCGAGAACATTAGAGACATTGCAAAGAAAAACATTATACACAAAATAAAATAAATGTAGCGAAAAGACACTCGTATCATTAAAAATGCTTCAAGCGAGCAATGAGTGGAACACAGAATCATTGTGAAACAATGGTCGGGCTGGTAACCACCAAAATACTTGGAGGCTACACGCTGGGCAGATAATTAGACTATTTCAGACATTGCACTCGCTGTGTAATAATTTGGTGTAAATTAAGCCAAAATCATGCATATTCAGATTTTGGAAGGGCAGAGAAACTACCGCATCCACTTATATCCTTAACTCTTCATGTTACATATTGGAATTCTGAAAAACGATCAAAAGGGAAAACTGAAATAAGGGCGCCTACAAGATAGAGGAGGAAATTCAGTGGGAGAGACAAACAAATGGTAATGATATCAACTTAGAGAAATTCTAAACAAATCAGGAAGAAAATAATATAGAAAACGGCAACTGCTTATACGGCCTAACCATGAGTTAGAAACGAATAAGTAAAATAATGTGGATGCTAGAAGTCATCAACGTTTGAAACAACGAAGGAAGTTGAAAACTAGGTGACTTCAGAATGACTCCAGAGTACTATCACCATCATACCGTACCGTCATCGTACAGTTTATCGTCTCACGCTTTTGTCTGCTTACCTCTGCAACTGCTGCGGCATTTACCCCGAGGGTTTCAGATATACGATTCATCATTCAAGGTGACACGTATAGGGAGTTTCCTATATTTAAATTACTTTCGCTCCCAAAATATAAACCCCTGCGTCATGACTTATTGCCAAAATAATACGACACTGGCCAAGAAAGATATAACCAAATCCATTCCACTGCCCACGGGATAGCTAAGAATGATATACTGAGAGATACTTCAAAGTGAGAGGTATGTTTATATTGGGGAGGGAGTGTTGAGAGGGATGCAACGGCGTCGCTTTGAGTAAGAAATGGAAGAGATTATTTGGAATGGAGAGAAATGAAAAGAGGGGAGGATTTACTGGGAGCAGGGGGACGCTGTGGGGTGGAAGCGTTTCCAGGGGTTTCCTCTATAGGCACATGAATGAGATTGTGGCGGTCAAGCGCAGGTGGAGGAGGACGGCGTCTCCTAGCCATTCTTCCGCGATACAAAGGTCTTGACCGCCCACTGTACCCCCCACACCTCGAGCCGGAAATTTCAGCCAGGGTTGGGGGGCGACCAAGGTATCACATCGCTCCTCCCCGTTACCGAACAAGCACCCTCCGCCCAAAGCCATACGCCACTATTTCTCCCCGTGCATTGGAAATTCTTCCTTCTTGCCCGTTCTGCCTCAGTTTAGATTTCGGGCCCCAACGCCAAATCCCAACCCCACCACGTCTCCGTCTTCTGCAACATCTCACCTTTCGCTTTGACGAGCCTTTCTGCCACGACGCACACGAAAGGAAAATACCTCATCTCCTTCTCAGACAACGGTGAAAGACGAAATTGAAGCACGTCTTCACCGCGCTGTAATTCTCCACCAAATCCCCAGTACATAGTTAAGTCACAAACGGATTTATCGATTAACGACAGAATGAGGATTGATGGAACAAACTTTAGGCTTTTAACTTTCTTTTGGTTCCTCAAATAATAACCGTCCATTCTTCCACTCTTCAAAAATTTCGACAGAGGAACTTCGAAATACCAACTTTTTACCAAATTTATAGGTACATGAAAATATAGGTCGAAGATAAGGTGATGATTTTCAAAACAATCATTTATAAAGTATAGATCCTGATGATATATTACAACTGAATTTAGTTTTAATTAATTAAAAGTGGATACTTAAAGTTTTTATTAGTTTTAATGATCTGCTCTCTCATTCAGTTCAAACTCAAATGGCGTAGTTTAAATTCAGGGCCTAGTGTAACGCCACGTTTTCAGAAACGGCATATCAATTTCAAACTTTGATATACTGAATGGGGTCATAAGTAATAGTGACTGAGTGCATCGAATGGAATATCATTTCAGTTTTCTTCTAGTGATTAGTGGAAACGATTGCTTCTCCTGCTCTCTTACGGCTTTCATTTGAGTTCTATATGCAGGGGTTAGGCCAGCTACTCACGGTCGTTATTATAACAAAGGAACCGAACTTGTAAGGTTTTTCCATGTGCCCATTACAACTCTGCTCCCCCTCTCTGCATCCGCTCCTGTGTCCGGGTTAATCTTAGGAGGGCTAAGGGAAAGAAGGAATAAACGTTCCCCCTTTTAAAGTGAGAGAATTTGTGGGGTGCGGAAAAAGAAGGAAGCCGTTTCGGGGCTATAGGGAAGAAAGAACCGACGAGGGATGGGGGTGGTGGGGGCGGGGGGAAGGTGGGGGCGGGGGGGTTGAGCAAAAGAGGGCTTATTTATAAGAGAAGGCACATTTCTCCATCCCTCTCTCCCTCCCCCCCCTCCAGACCTCCTACTTTCCATTTTGCTCCAATCTTCCAGATCTAGGATTTTCCCCACCCAGGCACCACATCTTCACCCCAACGCTAACCCCCTCTCGGATAACCGAGGGTTAGATTCGGTAGCGATTTTCCTCGACTTCCTTTCAGCCTCCCTCGCTCCCACACCCCCAGCTAAACCATTTCAGAAGCCACACCTCCCTATTCCCCAACGCTACAAGTTCACCCCACCGCTCTTCCTGCTACTCGTCTCCTCCACCGCCCACCCCCCCTCTCCAGCCATTTATTCCAGGGATTCAAGTGTCCCGCGGGTGTCCTAAAGTCATGCGAAGGGACGGGAGGGGCGTGCGGGCGAGGGAAGAAGATACGGTGGCGTGCTTCTCTGTATGGAGCAGGGTCAAGTGGTTTCCAGCCGCCAAAGGTCTCGCTTGAGGTTTGGCCTCCGGGAGTTTTGTGCGGGTATTCCCGGCGCTTCTTTAAAGCGATACAAGTAACGACTCCCGTGGATGCGTCGCTGGTACCGAGGAGGGCTTGTGATGTCGAAGCTCCGCCGTCTTGCTGAGGAGTGGAAGGATATCCTTTCCGGTTACTCACTCTTGATAAAGAAATTCCCATTGTGAATGGAATATAAACTCAATGAAGGTACTTGAGTAATAGAATAAGTTATAATTGGCCGTTTCAAGAGGAGAACACTGTTTTCAATAATATTTTATAAATTAAAGAATTACTTTGAAATTAGATTCAATCAAAAATATTGTCGATAAAATTCATAACATTCAATGAATCGGGATGATAATTACGGTGAAATAATTTTCACCTACCTTATATAAAAGACGCAAAAGATCAACCTACTATGCCAGAATTATTTTATAGATTCGACTTATCATTTATATTATCAGCATTATCGATTGCTTTCTTTAATTCCCAGCAATATTTTATGCCACTTTATGCACCGTGTTTATAAATTTCAAAAATTCACTGCGATCGATTCAAAAAAATTCCTGCTGCTCGTCTATTAACCTTAACTCTTTAACATTAGACCTTTCGGTACTTTTTTTGTAAATTCTTTTGAGAAATTATTACCCCAAATCATCATTATCACGTTAATGTGAGAAATTTGAGTGACTCTCATAAGTGCATTAGTATGAACTTTATTGCATAATTCCTTGAGGATCTAAGGTTTCCGTTTATACTTCGTCCGTCCAGCGGGTGAGGAGTAAGTAAATTAGAAGTCCAGTCAATTCCACAATACCTGTAATACCCACCTTGTAAATACTTTCGTTAAGAGTCTCTTGAAAGTAAATTAGTCGGTAAAATCTTCGTTAAAAATATCTTGTTTTAGAAAATGAATGCTGAAAATCATGCTAAATTTAATCTTATCACGTAGCAGAAGAAATCAAGCTCTGTGCGGGAGCAGCCAGAGTACTTCCCTTCAATTGCTATCTTGATGCTCAACAATACTTAAACGTATGAAATTTCTTCCATTTATTGTGTTTAATACTTTTTATATCTATGTTTTCGGTACCTTCAAAACTTATTTTCACATTCCACGCTTGCGTTGTTGAAAAAAAAAGTTAGGCAAAGTTTGAAGTTGCATATTGAACCAAAAGATGGAATTCTACTTAGGAACGCAGGTAAAGAGTTGGATGGGAGCAGCCAGAGTACTTCCCTTCAATTGCTATCTTGATGCTCAACAATACTTAAACGTATGAAATTTCTTCCATTTATTGTGTTTAATACTTTTTATATCTATGTTTTCGGTACCTTCAAAACTTATTTTCACATTCCACGCTTGCGTTGTTGAAAAAAAAAAGTTAGGCAAAGTTTGAAGTTGATATTGAACCAAAAGATGGAATTCTACTTAGGAACGCAGGTAAAGAGTTGGATGTCACTTAAGGCGTTGACTTGTATTCCAGAAAGTGGATTGTCAATTTTTTGAAACCATGGCAATAAGTTCGATTTGCCACAGTCCTGGGAAGATGTCACCAATTAACGTAACAAGCTTGCTTTAGATGACGTTACTTTGTAAAGGGAAAATTCAATCACGACTTACATATTTCATCTGTTGCTTCAAATATATATTGTCATATTGCATAGCAAGTTGCAAGAACATTTGTCTTGTTTGTGAACTAATTTATGTAACGTTATGGAAGTTACTTACACAAATTAATGTTTACATTTTGGAAAACAGGGATGACACCGGAAGAGTGGACGGAAGCAGTTTTTGTACCACTACATTAAAAAGGACATTAATTAGATTGCAGGAATGTCAGGGGAATATCATTAATAAATACTACCTACAAAATAAGCTGTATAATATCTAAGCTGATATTATACAGGATCAAAGAAAAAGCAGAAGAAATAGTTGAAGATCATCAGGCAGGGTTTATAAGAGGTAGATCTACCATAGACCAGATATTTACAACGAAAAAGCTGGCCTCAAAATATTGGGAATGTAATAGAGACTTATTTATAATTTTTATCGTATTTACCAAAGCATATGACAGTATAAATAGAAATAAACTTTGAGATGTAATGAAAAAATATAATTTCTCAGAGAAAATGATAAATTTTGTAAAAATGAGTGTAAATAATTCAAAAGGAAAAGTTAAAGTAGGAAGAGAATACACAGACATTTTTTAAATACATACAGGGGGATGGTCTGTCACCTCTCCTCCTCAACTAAGCCCCGGAAGAAGCGCTAAAAGAGACAAGAAACGCTCCACGTGGAGAGAAGATTCCTGAGAAAATTAAAGTCTTGGCCTTTGCAGTACATGTAGCAATAGTAGCTGAAAATAAAGGGGATTTAAAATCTCTAACTCAGAATATCATCAAAGAAGCAGCTAAGGTTGGATTAGAAGCAAATGAAAACAAGACAAAGTACATAAAGATTGGTAGACAGGAAGATGATGGAGATTACTTATCAGTATTATCCCACAGATTTGAGAAAACAGATTAATTGAAATATCTATGTGTAAAAATTACTTGGAATAACAGGGAATAAACAGAAATTCAAGAAAGGCTAAAAACATCTAAGAGAACTTACTTGAGTCTTATAAAGCTATTTAAAAGTAAGATCCTCTCCAAAAATACAAAAATAAGATTATATAAAACAATAACACAGCCTGTCTTATTATATGATCTGAGGTATGGACCCTCACAAAACAGTCCCAGGTCATAACATTCGAAAAAAACGTTTTGCGAAGAATATTTGGACGAATTTAAGGAGATGGCACTTGGAGAATAAGGAAGAATACAGAGAATTATATAAAAAGCCAGACATAATAGGATTAATTTGAAGTAAAAGACTAAGGTGGCTAGGACATGTACATAGAAGTAATGAAATCACAATGATCAGTTAGGCATGGAAAGGAAAATCAATTGGAGTACGACCTGTAGGAAGACTCATAATGCGTTGGAGTGACGAAGTAAAGAAAAATCAAAGGAAGCTTGGGGTAGATCCGGAGACGGCAGAAGACCGAAGAAGGGGGAAACAGTACGTTGGTGAGGCCAAAAACCAACTTGGCTTCCAGTGGCCACAGGAAGAGTAACGTTTCAGGCAAAAGTAACGTTATGGAAGGCGAAAGGACGGTGGAAAGGTAAAAAATCCCGACACAGTCATTTTTAATTGTAATAACATAGGCAAAAAAAGGCTGACATTCATTCAAAGTAATCTTCTCTTCAATCATAGAAGTTTGCTTTAAAATATACATGTTATTTTAAATAAGGTATTAACCATTGAGTTAAAATTTTTTAATAATTTTGATTCATATCCATATAAAAGATTTGAAGCTTAAAATTGGTAAATGTTAAATTTCAAAAATACAAATAAAAATTCGGATGGTCGTTTTTTATCTAAAGAAAGGGGACATAGGGGTAAGAAGAGTGTCATTACCGTTGAAATCTCAAATTGCATGTACTTTGAATAGAATGCGTTTACTATTATTCCTTTTCAGAATGAGATAAAGCATTATTCTGTAAATGAATCACTGGCGCACTGTTATGAAATCGTTATTACAGTTGAACATAATTTGGGATGCCTCTGAAAACTTTCATTCCACTGTAAATCAATTACTTACAGTGAGTCCTCTTTAAGAGAAGAACAGCTGGATGAAAGACTCAGTAAGGAGAGAGCTGTGGCACTTCCTCAAGTGTCTTCCTTCTTGGCTTTTACAATGGCTACAACGTAATATGTCATCAATTTCTTGGAAGGACGCGAACTCTTTTTTTTGTGGAAAAGTAGGTGGAGCACGGCGGGAAAACTTTGAAGAGCCTCAGGGTAGACATAATAAAAGTTGTATTTAATGTATATTTAATGAATCGTTAAAAGTTTTCACGTGTATAGGTCTTGTTTTAAAGTGATTCTAGAAGTTTATGGCTTGAAAATCCTTCGAAGTAAGGCAAAGATGGGTACCAGAAACCTAATACAAAAACATAACATGGCCATTCTGGATCACTGAGTCTTGTTCCCGAAGAATAACAAAGAAAATGTCTCCGCTGATTTAAAAAAATTGATTTACCGTGATTTCCAATTAATTTTCTTGCTGCGCAAGTTGAGTATATTGTTATATAGTTAAGAAATACTAAAAATAACTATTTGGTTTGAACTACAAGGTCCTATTTAGTTTAATTCATGCGATGAATCAATCAGAGGTTTAACGTTGTAATTTCAGTGGTAAAATTACGCTCGCAATGGTGTTAAGCTGACTATTACAAGTTGAAATATTATCCAATAAATATTGCTATTTTTACCTTATTTCACCGTCATATTTGTTTAATTACAATACCTTTCAGATTTATTTTAATGGTAAAGCGTCCGTTTAGAGCATTAATCCTGAATTTTGGATTAAAACACGAATTTTAGGGCTTCAATTCGGTTACTCACAAATTCTTCCTTGGTCGTGTTTTCGTGTTTACTAGTGGAAAAACCTGCAGAAATTACAATACAAATTGAAAACCATTTAATATCTCCATTCAGGATGGCCAATTAGTTTGTCCTCTCTTCAATCGCTAATCAATCTTTATTTGCTATCACTATATCCAATAATAGGTAAATATAGAATACTTAGGGTGCAATGTCCATAATAAAAGAATTTAAAGACAAATCCCTATCATGAATAATGATAAGCAATTATTTTCTTTTTCATACTATTACTAAATAATGTGTAGTTTTTGGTTCACGAAAATAATCTTTATGATTCACTAATATTGGTAGCTGAACAGAAAAATTACACCAGCGAATTCAAAATCATACTGATGTAATTTCCAGAAATTTATAAAAAATCACCCATAGTGGCATTACTATTGAAAGGCATTATTATATAGCTTTTCAATTGATTCTGCAATTTTCTTGCCATTAATTATAAATAAATAATTAGTGAAAAATAAAAAAAATTGACAATTCATGCATTTCACTGATTGCCTCTGCTGTATTTTTTTTTAACCTTTGGTCCTGTAGATTCTTTTGCGCCAAGCTATAACGAGATACCTCACGCAGAGATACATTTATTTGAAGTTTCAATTTCCAAAAATGGAGAGGATCGCACCAAACCACTTCAAAGGAATATTTCATCCAATCTCGTAATGATTGCCGTAAAGCGACCATATGATCAGCTTGGAATCGAAAAAACCGAAATCCCCTTGCATCTGTAAATGGACAATGCAATCAAATCCTTTGTGTGGGAAGCATTGCTGGCGCGGCGGTCGGAAGGGACGAGAACGAGAGGCGAAAGGATGAATTTTAAGTGGAACAGGTTCGAACGAAACGAAAGCGGAAAAGATAAAAGTGTAGGATGTGTAGTCGAGAGAGTAAAGAGCGTGGAAACGATAGAAAATGTGTGATTTTAAAACTATATATGCAATTGGATGGATGGGAGAAAGAGGAGGTTTTAAAAATTTAGTAGGAATTATGTTGGTGGGGGTTATATTGGCAACAAAAACATAAAATCTCGTACCAGGTGTACAGTTAACAGTGGTTTTGGGACCTGAATGGTCTATTTTCTAAACTTCAGCCACTGCGAACACATGGGTTTTAAGTGAGCCATATTTGGTTATACTCTGTACAAATTTTGATTGCCAATCCGGTTTCAACACTTTGGCTTCACCTCCATTGGCACAAATAAACTACATGAAAGCCGTATTATATTTCCGAGGAGGGATAGGGAGGCGGTTAATGGAATTAGCGTCGGTGTTGATGAGAAGATGGCACTGTGTGATGGTGAGGGACTGCGTAAATTGGTCGTGGTGGAAAAAGATAATGGAAGACAGCTTCGTTGAATAAATACAGGTCAAGTAAAATTGAATGTTTAATTCATCCAGAAATTGATTCAATCATTAAGAATAAATAAATAAATAAATTATATAAATATACATTGGACAGGGGGTGGGGAAAGAAAAGTAAAAAGAGACGACTTACTGGGTAAGAACGTTTCGAGCCTGTAAACTCTTCGTCAGCTGGAGAAAAAGTGACTTTTTCTCCAGCTGTTTTTTCAATTTTACTATCTATCTGCTTCCCTACTACCTACAATGTTTTCCAAATCTAGGCCCGAAGGGCATGATCCAATTACAATGTAGTTCCACAGTTATTCTGTCAGTCATTTATTTTCCATCAGTGGGAACAGTTCTATCTCAAGCAACAAAAATTGTTGTCAGACCTTACTTCAATTTCATTACCTTCATAGCTATTTCATCTCTCAAACAGTACACACTCAAAAGAAAATGAAAAATACATAGAAACAAGACTCTTGTGAATTCCCTTTACAGTTATTATTTAATAATAAAGAAATTGGGAGATGTTAATGACAATATATTTCTCTTACAGCTTGCCTTCAACTGATTCACCCCTCGACATGCCACCCATTGCTGTATCTTATGACATGGGGTGGCAAAAGAGAGGAAATGGTAGGAGCTACTCCAGCCTTACAGGACATGGCTGTTTAATTGGCCAGAAATCTAAAAAAGTGCTAGTTTATGGCACCAGGAACGTTTCATGTAAGGCATGCAATTATGGAAAGAGAGATCATGATTGTCGTCGAAACTGGTCTGGGAGTGCTAAAGCCATGGAAGCTGATTTAGCCTTGGAGTTAGTTGCCCGAAGTACTCCCTTGAAGGCAGCCAATGTCAAAGTAGGGACAATTGTTGGTGATGATGATTCTTCAACAGCTGCAAAACTGAGGAATGAAGTGGGTGATATTATTAAGGTCTTGGGTTAGAAGAATTTGGGCAATTCCCTGTATGCTTTGAGATCAACCAATAAATCTCTCACTCCCATGGTCATCAAGTACTTCCAGAGGTGCTTTGGCTATGCCCTGCAGCAAAACAAAGACCACCCAGACCTACTCAAAAAGGCCATAATAAATATTGTACCTCATGCTTTTGACATCCACGGAAATGGTGGCTCATGGTGTGGATATGTGAAAGATCCGGAGTCTTACATGCACAAGGGTCTCCCTAAAGGAATAGGTCTTGTTGGGGAGGGCTTACATGGTGAACTCATAAAGGTATTTGAGAAGTTTGCCAATAATTCAGATTGTTTGGCTCCTTGTGGCTCAACTCAAGCTAATGAAAATTTCAATGCAATTGTTGCCAGTAAGGCACCAAAAATGAGGCATTATGGGTCATCTGAATGAAATGATTTCAGGGTGGCAGCTGCGGTGTTCCAAAAAAATGTTGGTGTTACATATGTAACTGATGTTAAAAAAAGCTTATTGATATCCCCTGGTCACAACACCATTCGCTACAGGGCACGACTTAGCCTGAAAAGATAGTCACTGGCTGAAAAGAGGAAAACGTGCTCTTTTAAGCAGAGGAGATTGTTCAAAAATCTCTCCTCTATGGGCATGCTCAAGGTGAAGGAGGCAAGAGAAGGAATCACATATCAAACAGGGATGGCCTATGACCCTGACATTACCAGTGCTTTTTATACACATCTTGTTCCTGTGGCTGATGCTCGTGCAACTGTCTTTTTTGATGTTGAAACAACTGGCTTGTCAGGGAATGCAGAGCTACTGCAAATTGGTGCAGTGGGAAGTACGAGTTTCTCGTGTTACTTTTACCCTGATAAGGGCATACCAGAGAGGGTAAGTGAAATCACAAACCTTCGAGCGGCCAATGGGACTCTATATTGTAAAGGCCAGCCAGTTAGCTCAGGTAAACTTGAGGAAGGTGTAAGTGGTTTTATTTCATTCCTGAAAAGATTTAATAAGGTGGTCCTTGTAGGACACAATGTCCAATTTGATGCACGAATGGTGTTGGTAGCAGTGAACCGTTGCAATAAATTTGAGGAATTTAGTGCTGTTGTTGCTGGGTTTTCAGACACCTTGCCCCTATTAAAGAAAGTGCTGCCTAACAGGAAGTCCTATGCTCTGACCAAATTTGTGGAAGATGTTCTGGGAGACTTAAGTGACAATGGGCATAATGCATACACAGATGCATTGAATTTGAAGAAAATATGTGAAAAACTGTGTGTCAGTGAAGCTATGGTTTCACAGTGCAGTTTTACTCTGCAATCCTTTGTGAAGAGGCAAGAACAGAGCAAGAGGAAAAGGGAATTAATTCCTACTTTAAAACCACTGCGAGATAGGGGTGTGTCATCATATATGATTAACAGGTTGGCAGAGAAAGGAATCGGTTTTCAGTATTTAATAAACACTTGGCAATCTGAAGGTGGTGAAGGAGTACATAATTTGTGTAAAAACTTGAATGTTACAAAAAAAAGACTAATTATCAGTAATATTTTAAAAATTGTTGAAGAAATAAAAGCTTATTGAAATGTATGTTGTGTGTTTCTTTCAATCCAAGAACATTTGAAGGGTTTCTAGACTTACTTCTTGCCATAGCGTTGCTGTCAGGCAAGATCTGATAGTCTTTGGCACTGGTACTGACATCAACATATATTCAGGGTATCCATCACTCATCAGAATAGTTTTGCTCCATGCTTAACTTATCCTTGCTATCAGGTAAGTGCTGAAGTACTCTGGAATGACTCTTTCTTCAACTTAGCCTACAACATTTGCTTTCAGGGGTAGTGAAGTTCACAACAATGTCTCTTTCTTCAAGTTTTAGGACAGCCAATGGACCATCTGCTTATTTCTTGTTACCCTGCATTGTACATGATAGCTAAGTGTAACTTAGTTTTTCCACATAGATTTATTACAACAAGACAACATAGGTTTCGACAAAGCTCGTCATCATCAGGTTCACCTGATGATGACGAGCTTTGTCGAAACCTAGGTCGTTTTGTTGTAATAAATCTATGTGGAAAAGTTAAGTTATACTTATCAATTGCAATCCTAAGCAAATTCCACGTAGTCAGGTCCGAGACAACGAAATGTTACCCTGTACTTGTAGAAAGAGAAGTATGCATTCTTGCAGAGGTCATGCTGCTTAGTGGTATGTAGATAGAGAGGTAGTACAGTTGACTTATGCTAATATGACCCCAAACAGTATGTAGTAGTTGAAGCAAGGGGTACTCATTTTTAATTGCATGGGATTGCATTGTCAACTTCAGATTCATTTGCTGTCTATTATGTTATCTTCCAGGCATAAATATGAAGGCATGAAACTTTATATAAGCAAGAAAATACTAATTGGACCTTAGGACCTAATATGACCCCAAACAGTATGTAGTATTTGAAGCAAGGGGTACTCATTTTTAATTGCATGGGATTGCATTGTCAACTTCAGATTCATTTGCTGTCTATTATGTTATCTTCCAGGCATAAATATGAAGGCATGAAACTTTATATAAGCAAGAAAATACTAATTGGACCTTAGGTAAACGTATCAAAGTAGATTGGTTGGGGAATGCAAAATAGTGGTACCTGTAAAGAAAACTTAGTACTCATACCCAACGCATCTATAAGTGGAAATCTCTGAATCGTGTCAATAGTGAATATGTAGGTATTGACCCATTTCAGAGAGTTATGACCAATCAACTAAGTTAACTGACTATTGTATCGCGTAATAAGTGGGATCTAATGAATCAGGTGTTCGAGTTAACTACTAATTTCCGGAATATTACTAGAACAATTTATGTGGTAATATTTTTTATCAGAACAGTTGATGGAGTTCCCTACGAGATTCTATTTTATACTTTCGGAGAATTACATGGTTGAATATTCCATTAATTAGTACATTCGTGAAATTGTATTTCCAAACACTGTTAGAATAGGTACCTATTAGCAATATATTTCTTGTCTCGTTCATTTACCAATAAGCCTTATTATCGACTTATATTCTCAATGAAATTTCTGATGAAATATATTATGCGCGAGATAATGAATATATATTCAAACAAGTATTTTCTGCAAGTTAAAAAAGTGTATATTTTTCGAAATAAACGTAAAACTATTTGAAGTAGTCTTTTAAAGAACAGATAAACCCTCGCAAGTAGCAATTAAGACCTTATTTAAAGCGAGACGTCTACTATTTTAAGAGATGTATACTATTCCGGTAATGATAATTCGCATGTTTAATGAAATTTGGGCGCTTATAGGTATTCTTTAAGTAACCAGCACTGATAAATTACATATTTCGGTGTAAAGTAAATCGTCTGCAACCATGACGTGAGGCATGGATGGGGCCAATGTTTTTGTTTACTTCTCGAACATAGTTGCCAGGTTTGTTTCAATATGGCGGCTACGGAACGAAAGTAAGACTCTTCATCGCTCTTCAATCATAAATATTTGCATTAAATGGCCGACAAGGTAACCTGAAAAAAATGCATTGTATCCGTTGATTATTTAATCACCATATAGTCGTTTTTGAGGTAGCCTAGTTGAGGAAAATCACGAGAAATAAAATGTTGAAGTGAGGGACGACACCATTCCGCCATAAGAGCAATGTAATTTGAAGCTGAAAATGACGATTTTCAAATCCTGATATCAGCGCTAAATGGCCGATGACCCCCAATTATTTTTTCACAGATCGATTAAGGCATAATTTCTCTGCAATGTATGAAAATATCAGGGCATGTTTTCGAAGGTCTTTGTAGTAGGGGTTCTACCTTAAAGAGGAACCCATAGAACGGGTCCATATGTTTAAATACCCTGGAAGTGTGATCACCGACGATATAGATTACGACAAAGAGATGAGGTGCAGAGTAGAGATTGCAAGGACCGCATTCAATAATATGAGATTTCTGCAATGGTAACCTTAATCTAGTGTTAAGACAGACAATGGTCAAGTGCTACACATGGCTCAGACTCTTTTATGGAGTTGAGACACGGACATTGAAGGTGAATACAATGAACCGAATAGAAGCATTTGAAATGTGGCTTCATCAGAGAATGTTGCGTATCCCATTGACAGATATGGTTACCAAAGCTGAAGTGTTGCGAAGGACTAGCATGGAAAGAGAATTATTATCCTATATTAAAATAAAAAAGATGGGATACTTGGGACATATTCTGCGCAACATCAAATACAGATTGCTACACCTCATCATGAAAGGCTACACCTGTAGAGGCAGATGTCCTGGCTAAGAAACATTAGTGAATGGACCGGAATCCAGAGAGTAAAGGAGCTGTTTCCGTTAGCACAGGACAGAGAAGCCTACGCCAGAGTGATAGCCGACGTCAGAAGGACTTGATATGGCACTCAAAGAAGACCATTTAGGGGTTGTTCATATATTTATTGACTTGTGCGATTGTTTATGTGATTTTCGATATCTCCATCTGTTTCTCTTTGTTAATTTTTTAAATTTATTTATCTGTTGTGGCCACCAAATTAAAAAGCCTTGGTGCAGTTTTTGGTGATTATTATACATAAATACATACGCATCACGACGTTCTCCTTCGAGGTAGGCAGGCACAGTCAAATACCTTCGTTATTATTGTTAGGCCAAGGAAACTGACTTCTCTATAATATTTTCCTCCATAAAGTCCTATCCTTACATGCCTCCTTTGCTTTCATCGCATTCATTTACTGAGGAATTAACGCTCTCTTGTTCTTAAGATTCCTAGTATCCCTTCTCTTTAAAAGTCTTTTCCACTACAGTCACGTTCTATAACTTGCTCAAGCTATCCTTTCTTACACCACTCACTCCTTTATCATAAATCTGTTTCGTTATTCAACTCTCTCCAATTCTCTCAACATGGATGCACTAGCGAAGCACGCTCCTTTCATATATCTCCATTACCGGATCGTTCTATCCATATTCTCTCATAATCCACTCATTCCTACTTTTACCACCACTCACGTTCACCATTCCGAGAACATTTAGTCTACATTTTGCATATTCTGGCATACCCAAATCTCGCTATGATGCAATAATGTTGGAAGGAGAACTCTATTGCACACTGCAATTTTATCTTCCATTGACAAACACTCATCCCATGAAATTCTCCACGTACATACTACCATCGGCTTTCCTAACAGTATTTGCGCGCCTCATTATCTCCTCATCTATGCTTCCATCTTTCTCTAACATTCGGCCAAGGTAAAAAAAAATCGACCACGTGCTCAATTATATCACCACTCCTAATGCGATAATTCTTCCCATTCTCTTTGCCAACTACTTTGGTCTTTGACGCATTCACCCTTAAATTAATTTACTCTGTTAATTCACAGTAGATATTAAGAATACCGTATAATCCTTGTGAGCTCTGTCACACAGCAATAGAGCGTCACCCGCACACCGAAAAACTATTCTGTTTCACCGACGCTATCACTACAAGGATCTCTAACACATTTATTAATATGAACTTTGAGTACCCCTGGTGACACAACGTGTCCTTGCGTTACCACTTATCTCAAAATGACTTTTTATTTCCTTCAAAATTGCTCTGTATTTCCTCAGCCTCATCCACCAGAATTTCAAGCTTATACTATATGACACATTTTTTTCATTTATTTCTTTCTATCGATGAACATGACATGCCTTTCTCCGATCTTCCTCTGATTTGGTAGCAATCAATCCCTTGTGCGCATCTTTCTTTGCATTCACCGCGGAGAGTAATGATTATCAAATGGGGGTGATTACCAAATGAATAAAAAAATATCGTAGATGTCCCTTTACCGTGTGAACTCTTTTTTTTCTCAAAAACTCCCTAACAGTACATTGTCGTACCCCTCCCCCCACACCCCATCATCAACCCTCAGAAATCAAAATGCGTTCCCTCCTCCTCCTTTTAATCTATGCAGCTCGGCGCGCGCCTAAATTCGGCCGTCGACTCATAGGTATTCCGAGGCACGGACTCTCGAAGAAAAGGAGAAGAATGAGTGAGCGAATGGGGGAGTAGGAGCGGGGGGGGGGGGGGTTGCCTCCGCGGGAAACGGATTATATCTCGGGGAGGGTGAGTCAGCCTTTCCTCCCTCCCCGTCCACCCTCCCAACCAGCGAACGCTTTACCCCCAAAACGCCATCGCACCCTTCGTCTCCGCCTAACCCCTAAAGGTCTCCTTCTGCCGTGACCCTCGTTCGCTCACAGCACTCCCCCAGGCAACGCATTATGCTCCCTCGCGCTCACACCATATACCCATCTCCCTTTGCACCCTCCCCCCTGAAATCCTCCGGGCCCACCCCTTCCTCCCCCCCCTTTACGATGGATCAGCCATTGCCGGACGCCTGGGAATGAGCAACGCCTATGAGGACGGGGCTGGTGAAAATAGTTTCTCAACTTTGTGTATGGGATACACATCGACCCAAATGTTTTGATGTTATTCCGCTGAGCCGGGAGAAATCGGGCCAAGGGGTGACAACTTCACTGAAAACCACTTTGTTATATACATGCCAATATTTTTTTTTTTTGCTTTTGGATTTCTACTACGGTCACTTATTTACTTGGAGCACAAGGGCACTAGCCATTGAATTTTAAGAAAATTATTACGATCAATATCACACGTCTTCTCTATCGCCAAGAAATAATTCTGCTGTTGAAGAGCAGAAATCAGTGGGCAGTGGTGCATTTAGTTCCTCCGTCATGAGTAATGCATAAGTATGATACTGGTAAATATATATTTTCAGTGCACTTCTTACATTACCGTAACTTTATCGAGAATTTCGTCGTAGTGGTTAAAGGAAAAAGAGGAATCATAATTAATATTTCATTGTATTAACCTTTAATCAACTTCTAAGTGATATATCAGCATACGTACATTGAGTTAAGATAGGAACATATGTCATGACCATTATTTATGGATTTAAAAAACTGAAAAGTGAAGAAAACTTTGTAATTCCACATAAATATTTAATGTACGACCTAGTTTTCGACGTGGCACGTCATCATCTGATCGTACATTAAATATCTAAGTGGAATTACAAACTTTTCTTTACTTTTCACTATGTTAAGTCGATTCCATGAAGTCACGCCCGAGACAACGAATTATATTTTTTTAAATTGGTTGAAAAATAATGACGAAGTAAAATTGAAAATAAAAAAGTGAAATACGTCCAAGTTATAACGAATACCGAGTGTCACAACTCACTTTTCTCCACTTCCCCCTCCTTTCTCCTATTCTCCCCCTTCTTCCACGGCTGGTGTCCTAACATCCCCTGCCACACGCCCTTTCGGCAGCTCTCAGGGTAGTACGTAGATGTATATGTTAAAAAAGTGACTGAAAAGTAGTATAGTACTCTGAAAATAGCATGACCTCTTTAAGTACCACGTGCTCCCTAAATCAGGACATTATTAACCTTTGAACTTGTTTCCCCCTGATTAAGAATACTAGTGATTATATTGCGTGGTCTCCCCCACTCGCCCTACTCGGCTAAGTGCCATCACAGCAGCGTCTATGGGACCAAAGTTTCCATTATTTACACTATAGCAGGAGTAGCTGCGTTCCTGAAATCCGGTAGAATTACCAAAGAGATAAGAGGGTAAAGGTGAAATTGGGAAAGCAATTATCAGAAAATATCCTGCACCGTTAACCGGGCAGGATCCAATTTCTCACAAGTCAGCAGGGCATGTGAGACGAAAGGAAGTGCAAAAAAAAGAAGCGGGGAAAAACTCTCTCGGGGAAAGGTGAAGTCATAGACAGGGACGC
Organism: Pyrrhosoma nymphula; assembly: GCA_963573305.1. Lineage (NCBI taxonomy): Eukaryota > Metazoa > Arthropoda > Insecta > Odonata > Coenagrionidae > Pyrrhosoma > Pyrrhosoma nymphula. The sequence goes on along the minus strand of OY754336.1, from coordinate 24,374,076 downwards.
ACGTCAAGAGAAGGACCGGAGGGGGGACTTTTATCCCTTATTCTTCTTCTTGCTCTATTTGCTTCGCAGTCTCCGATGCAGCTCCGCATTGCGCCAGACAGGGGGACATGAGAAAAGAGGAGGAACATTGCGCAAGATCCGTCGTCCTCTCTCCTTGCCGCTCATCTCTTCCGTCGCACCCGTCAGCGGCCATTCGGACCATCCGAGACGCGCGGCGACAGTGAAACGGGGGGGGAAGGAAATTCACTCATCCGTTGGCTGCGACGAATTTTAAACCTTCCCTCCCCCCCCCACCGCCATTCCCCCTTCGACTCACACTCTCCTCCGATGCTCCGAATGCAATATCGCTCTGAATCGAATGCATAGAATAGTACCAAAACATCCAACTGAATCGCAAATATTGCACCGACTGAATGCCATTGTATCGCCTGCATCGCATTTCATCTCATATGTATTGCATTTCATCGCAATGTTGGGTCATGGACATTTCGGGTGGCGGCGGGATCGAGTCCTCGAGTGGTAATGCGGAGGCCGTGGGTTCGAGCCCCGGTGAGTTTTCCTCCATTCTGGGCTGGGATACTCGTGGTCATCCAGTATTTGGTGTATGCCGCCGATTAAAGGCCTGTAATCCCATTAGAGGCTCTTTTCGGAGTAAATGAAAAATTTGAAGAACAAGTGAATTATATATACATATAATTAAATAATTCGCTCTATACAGAATTATGTTTATTATATCGACTAGTTTCGCTCCATTGTTAAAGCATCTTCTGGAAAAAAACTCACTTCGTTTGCCGGAGATGATAAATCACTCAAGTGTTTTTCCTGGAAAGTGCAACAGGGTCACAAAACTAGTTGAAAAAAAAAAAGAAAATGCATGTTGTGGGATCGTAGTTTTTGTGGAATCGTTAAGCTGTTAATTTGATGTTTTGTTCACTCACAACGGAGAAAACCCATTTCTCCGGAAAATAAGTATTATCGCTATATCGCTTTACGTAGCATCAAATAGCACATCCTGGACGATCAATATCGCATTGCAATAACTGCGGAATATTGCTAAATCGCAGACGATGTATCGCAACATTGCACGATCCTCCCTTCCGACTGAATCTTCACTCTCGAAGAGTGTAGAGGTGGCAGCGACACGAGAGCAAGAGAAGGGTAGTTGTTAGTTATTCCGACGAGCATTTCCCATGCGTGCTGCGTAGTTCCGTGGACCACCCTTCCTACTACCCTCTCTTGTCCACATTAAACGACATCTCACCCCCTCCCTTCAAAGAGCATTTTTTCCCCGACGCCCCCAATTCTCCCCTGGCAGAGACCCCTGTTCCCCTATCCACGGCTCGCGGTAACCCTATAAAATCTCCCAACTCCCGTACCCTACTTCTCCTCCCCCTGCCTCCCCCAACCCACACTCCATCCCTCTGCATGGCCACATGTTTCTTATTTTCTCAACCCCCTCGGCCACGCCGTCAAATCGTGCACTCCCCCTCCGTAACTCCCCGATACCCTTATAGAGCATCCACCTCCCATCCATCCATGCCTGTGTCCCTCCGAGCGGGGATTCTTGGAGGTGGTTGGCCTTTTCCCGATTTTTCCCCCGTCCCGTATACCCTATCCATCCCTCCCTTGCCCCCTCGTGTGCCTCCTACCCCAGGAATTTAATGGAACCTCATTTCTAACGCACGGCTTAATTTGAAAGGGGAATGATTTCTCCTTACGCCCCATCCTCCTGTCATCTCCTTCCATGCCATGACAGCCAACCCTCCTCTCCTCCTCTCCCATTCTCTTAACAAACCACCGCCCGTCTCACCCTTCGTTTATCCCCCAACCCAAGTCCCCTGTGCCTCCCTCTCCACCCCCACAAGAAAGACTTCTTCACTTCCCGATTATCAACTAGCAGCGTTGTGGAGAGATGTTCTGCAAGAGAGGAGAATTTGTGGCCGAGGGTTGAGGCAATGGTGGGGAGTTGGGAGAAGGGTTGCCAAATCCTAAACAGTTGACCCCAGGAGAATTCCATTCCAAGAACGAGAAATTCTTAAATAATACGAGATATTAAGTTATGGTTATGACTGATACGTGCATTCTCAATAAATGAACTGCTTAAATTCTTATGATTCATCACGATGGAAACAGCAATTTCTAGATCATCTGCCCATCTTTAATCATAATACACGAGTTATTTACTGTGAAGGTTTGCTTAGCGTTGCACAGATGATGGAGTCATTTCTTCCGTGGTCCCAGAAAACGAGGCGAAGAATATTTTAGAACTTTTATTTGAAATTAAAACGGGAAGAATATATCTCAATCTGGGAGGCAGGAGAATTAAATATTTTTGTCCGACTCCAGGAGTCTGCGGGAGAATCCGCTATAGTTGGCAAGCTTGGTTGTGAGGAAGGAGGAAGGGTGAGGAACGGTCGGAGTGGAACTGACGGAAGAGGAACTTGCGAAGACGGAGAGGGGAGCACAATAGGAGCGGAGGCATTGTAGAATATAAAAGTTTCCGCTCGTCAATATTTAAGGGTGGTCTGAATAATTCTCTGAATTCATTTCTAATGGAAAGGCGTGGGAATAACTTCTGGTGACGGCTGGTGGCTTTTGAGGTTCCCATTGATGATTCAAGCTTCGTGCTCCTCGTCTTTGCTTTTCAATTAACGGGGGAAAACTTTCAGTTGATGCTTTGGCGGTGGTGTTTTTTCTTTATGGAAGACAATGTGAGCAAATTGGGAAGTGGTTTTTTCTTCCTCTCCCTATTAGAAAAGAAGCATTGGAAGATTCATTTGTAATCGAAAATTTTATCGGAGAGAAAGTTTCGCAGTTTTGTTTTACACACAAATAACACCCTACCGAATCGCCGCCTGAATACAGATGGGGACACAAAAGTTGGGGTTTTGATTTGACGGCCAAAACCTTTCCCTTACGCTTCTTTAACTAACAACAAGGACATTTCTAGTAACTTCAACGAATGCCTTCATGCGTTGTTTTATTGGGAGCCTGTGTTTATTAGCAGTCTTTATGTTTCCACCGTCAATCATTTCTCACTAATGAAAACCTTCGACTATGGAGGAAAAACTCTTTGCCTGAGAGAGGTTTGATTATATCTACGAAGCATTTACGCCTTCATCACCTCTAGACGTGCATATGTTTGCATTTATTGTTATAAATCTGAAAAACCTGATATTATTATCTCTGCTTTGCTTAGAAAAAGAACTTGAATCATATGCTTTTTATTCTCAGGTCACAAATATTATTACTTCCTTTGCATTATTTTTTCTGATACTATTGATGGCATTATTGTATCTTCTGAGTGGATGACTTGCATTGAAGTTGTAATGATTGTGTTTTTACTATAATAATTTTAGTGTCTGTCTCTAATCTCACGGCGCGGCGTATTAATGATTTGGAACTCAATATTTATAAATTATAATTTATTTCCTCTATTTATGATGTGGTAGATTGTAGTAACCTCAGCTGAAACCATGAAGTGGATTTTTATTCTTTTCTACGTTCCTGTTCTGACCTTTTGAATAAAATATAGAATTACAACGCGAAAGTAAATAGCTGTTTTATCATCTCAAGAAATTCAATCAACTTTATTCATTAAGATAAAAGCTTCCAGGATATTTTGAGAGAAAAACCTTCCTAAGTTCGTAACGGAAAAACTGGAATATTTGAAAAGAGTATTAGTCGTAAGTTTTTTTTTGCATAACTCCGAAACAAATATGGCTCAGCAAACACTGCGTTACTTTCATTCGTTACCAAGAAGCTGCTCCCTACGTTTCCATTGAAAACGTCTTCATTTTTCAATGCTACGTCAAATCTGCGTTGAAAGGTTTGATATTAAAATCAGAAATGTGCATTTGCGTTTCACTTATGATAAGAGACTTAGAGAGGAAGGTACACGAATCCGCCCTACACCAATCCCAGCTCAAATAACAGTTGTACAAGTGGGACATGGCATACATTCACAGGTGGTGGAATTGACTGCAAGGAATTAAACTATCTGTCCCTTTGCTCATTTTTCGGCCTAGAAGCTCAAAAAGGGCAGAACGGCTGACCATTTCGTGCCCTTTCTGCCTGTCCTCACGGTTAACGACCAAGCTTAATTTCACAACCGGATAAGAGATGGGATTGTTAGGGTGCAATCCACCATTTGACGGGAGCAATTTGACTTCTCCGAATGGCGGTCATTTCAATTACCCGATAATCCACCTCAACCAACCACACCCCCACGACTCCCCCCGTCCCAAACAATATATTAAAGGTCGCCGGTTTACTCAGGAGGGAGGGGAGGAGGGAGGAGTTACCCCGAAATGAGAATCATCGAAAAATCCCCGAATATCTAATTTTCTAGAGCCTTCAAATCCCCTCGGAGATCTGCTGTCTCCAGCCATTCCCCCCAAATGATAGTCAACTCTTCAGAGTTTTCTGGCCGCACAGGAATAAGTCGATTGGTTGGCTTCGGATGAGAAATATATCTCCAGATGTCTTTTTCTCTGTCTCCTTTGCGGCTTTCTGCGGGCATGATCAGGAGGGGATGATGAGAAAGCGTCGGTGCTTAGTGATTGGTGGGGGAGCAGAGTGGGGGGTGGTCGAGTGGAGGAGGGGGGGGGGTGGGTGGCTCTGTTAGTAAGGCAAGGGGAGGAACGAGGGCGAGATAAGGCAGTTGATGCGGACTAACGGCCCCGCCCTCTCTCAACCCCTCGGGCTGTGACTCACATATCTCTCCTTCCACCCGTCCTTTTTTCTCCCCCTCCCTGCCATGCCAACCCTGTCAGCCCAGCAGATACCATGTAGGTGGGTGTGCGCGCCCCGCCCTGACGAACCGTCACACTGCACCCGGTGCCGCCCCCCGCACCCGCCCCCCTTGACATTTCTGCTCCCCTCTCACCCTTAAACTTCCAGTCAGGGAGACATCGACCCAATGCACCACACCAGCAGACACACTGAAGTCTCTTCTCACTCTTTTAAGGCCATTTTACTCTAGGCATTTTACTGCGCAATTAACGTACCGAAATAGCGAGAAAGTAGGCACGGAATTAAAGCGGGGGCTATTTTCCCATCAGCCGTTTGCGCATTCGTGCATGCATTGTTCGTACAATTCACCGCTTAACAAGATGCAAACTTCAATACACATCCATACAGACATCAGTTGGTGGAATAAAGTGCCTCGTGTAAAATGGCCTTCGAAGCAAGCCTCCTCTTGACCTCCTGCACACACCATCCGCGCAATTTGCCTCAATAGCTGTAGTTAGTTTTTTCCACAACCTAATGTTGGTTTTCCTGAGGAACAGTGTACCAAATAGTAATCGACTCTTAATAAACTGAGGTGCTTTTAAAACATGAACAACTTCTGTCTCTGAAATAATTGTCCTCATAGTCTAGTTACTTATTTTTACAGCAAATATCTTCGTTACACACTGATACGGCACATTTTGTACATTTTTAAATAATGTAATACCACATGGAAAAATACTAGGTCTGTACCTAATAACATGTAAGAAACATGAATAAAATAAAATGTAGCGATATAGATGATTAAAAAACATAATTTTATATGTCTAAACTTCTCAGTCATTGGCTAAACATATTTGGGACTTGAATAATTTGTTTCACCTTCTACGCTAAGAACGCCTACATAAGCGTAGATTTAATTACCGATATAAAACAAACTTATTGTGGTGGGACATAGATTTATTTTTTAAATGTATACAGCAAGTATGCTGTAACTCCACAAGGTCAATGGGTCCGGAAGATAGCGAAAACAATCGCGGTTTAGTGGTTCAAAGAAGAACGGGAACTCACGCGCGGGAGAGTTTAACGAGCGAATAGAACTCCTCCCGAATACCCGACCTCGAGGGGGAGTCAGCTGATCGCTACGAGGGAGAAGAGGGGAAGTCAGCGGCGGCCGCGTGAGGGAGACGAAAGACTCGCTCTCTTTGTCGACATGCCGGGGTAGAAGGAACAGACTTTCTTGAATGATTAGCGGGGCAGGAAGGTGGAGCTTCTTCACGAAGAAGGAGGAGATCGCATGTCCGCGATCGAGAGCTCTTGCCTGTCATCACACGGCCACCTCTCCTGAGGACATCCATTCCGACGCTGCTACCGACCTGGGGGATCATTCTGTAGCTCCAAACCGATCTAGGAAATGGTAGGCTTTTCGTCCGGTCGGACGTCACACCGACTCAGAGAGAGCAGCCGTGCGATTCTGTACGAACCCGATCGGTGCCCCGGCGAGGTCCAGTCGGTGGATCCCAGTGACACGCAAAAGCTGTTAGTACGGCGGAGAATCAGTCGGTTTGCTTGGGAAACACCGAAGAAAATGGGCAATAAATTTGGACTATTAGCCTGAAATGGGATATTTGATACTTGTAATAATGAATAAACATGTTATTCATGATTGTAATAGCGTAGACGTAATTTTTTCTGAAGAGAGCTAATGCAAAAGTCGATGAAGTTAAGGTCATAAAGGTGATGATCTATAAGAGAAACATCTACACAACTAGAATTCCGTAGTATTGCATTGAATTCTCTTGGCTGTTAAAAATGTTTCAATATTTATCACTAACAATTGTACGTAAATAGCACCATATTTAGGCTATTCAGCATACTGTCACCGGAATATTTTTCATAATAATTGCCAAAACTTGTCCGCGGTGAATGCCTATTATTGCGGTTTAGCTATTCTTAAATGGATGATTCCCGTTGAAAGTTTTCAATTATAATCGTACATCGTGTATTCAGTCACTTACTTAACTAGATTGCATAGATACTAAAGTAGCTTCTGACTTCAGGAAATAGGCGATTTCGCTCATTTGTATCGTATTTTGGTAGCGTTATGTTATCCCCCGATTTTGGGCCAGGGTAACGAAAGTTCGTATTTATACTGATGTTTTGTTTGCTTCCAGCCACTATTTTCGTAGTTGGGGAGATATATTTTATGAATCTTTTGCATTGAACTGTCAATCGTCACTCTATCATAATTAATTTCAGATTATTCATCAAATATTGTCGAAACAATGTGTTGGACAACACCATGGTGTGGTGAGAACACTACTTGCAAATAGGTACACGTACAATAACCAAGAGTGCTAATAGCAAATTTACTTATTTCTACACTCAACTTAAATTTCTTTTACCATATGTATTTATTTGTCACTCATTAAATTCATTTTACATTCAACTTTGCTCCACAAAATTACATAATAAATGTTTCATGACACGAGCGCGCATCAATTTCACTGTCCTAAAACCACGAATATACAATAATATACCTACAAAAATATTTCAAAACCATACCTAAAATATATACCTACTACATACACGGATGTTCTATTTTCGAGATCACGCCACTGTTCAATTTATTCCAACGAACAATTCTAGCAATCTTTTGAAGATTAAATACAATATAGGTACACGTAATGCCTTTTCTGCAACTAGAAATTCCAAATGCAAAACGCAGTTAAATTTCGGATCTCAATCACATGAGTTAATACATATAATCAATCAATATACAGGTTTAATTGAAATTTTGAAGGTTATTCCTGGATTCAAACGATCACAACTGATTCATTCTCACTTCCCACACTTCATTTAATCTCGTAGCACTCAACATCTTTTATTGATACTTCATATTCTCACGGACGTTACTATATATGTGCTTTAAATATAAAGCACTTATTTTAATTATCAAATACGCCTTGTAACGCTCAAAATTCACATAAAATAATATAAGATCATTCTCCTTTCGACTTCGTTGATTTCTGTTGTTGTTGTCAACTCCGAGAGCACTAGGAGGCTTCCGATAGTCCTTTGTTTCTTCTATCGTCTTCCATTGTTGGAAATACAACATGTGACCCTCAGCTTCGGAAACACTCGGAAAATTGGGAGGGGGTGGGGAACATTGAGTGGGAGGAGTTACCCAACCGACTGGAATGGCACCGACTTGCATACAGAATCACTGAAATAGGCTCCGTCGGTAGCGGAGTTTAAGTCGGTACGGAATCCCAACCGGTCGGTGGGTTAGAAATCGCAACCGATCGGTACGGAACCGACGAATTGCAGAATGACCCCCCTGAACCTGCTCAGGAGAGCAAAACGCTAGAGCTCTTCCTTCCTCATCACGCGGCTACTTCTCCTGAGGACGCCCGTCCGGCGTAGCTATCAACCCGAAACAAGAGAGTGAGGCCAAAGCACTTGCCCTGTCCCTGTCACCTTGGTAACACTCCCTGCAGACGCTGTCAAACTCTCCCGTAGTTCATCAAATTTATAGTTGATTCGGGGTGAGAGGACGTCTGAGTTTCCCCGTACCTGTAATTGCTTGGGTCACTGACTATACTTTGTGTATGCTTTTGTTTGCGTTTTGCTTTCTTCTCGTGCCCAGAATTATCGCATCAGACACATGCTCTGGTTTATTCGTCAATGAAGGAATCCTTTTTTGCCTTGTTGTCAAGTGTCGATTATTTAGATGAAATAAATTATGTCCATTGGAGTTTTTGTGTTGTAGCATACATCTTTCCCTTGACCCGTCGCGTGGCTTGTAAGAGAACCTATTTCACGGCCCTTGCCCGACATCGCTATCCTGGAATTTGTTTTTCAGTGTACCGGAGGGATGGCGCCCGTATGGTTACAATACCAAATACGAATCATTTCACTTCTGACGCGATCTTTATGTCAGAACTTCCTAATTATTTTAATTTTGTCTTCTAGGGCTTTTGTCTTCTGGGAAGACAAAATTAAAATAATTAGGAAGTTCTGACATAAAGATCGCGTCAGAAGTGAAATGGTTCGTAGTTGGTATACATGCTGCATACATTTCAAATATCAATCTATGTCTCACCAAAATAAGTTTGTTTTATATTTCTGTGTTCCAGCTAGCTTCTTCAGGACTTCAGAAACTTGAAGAAGTGATGCAGAAAAATGACACAACGCGGATGGTACCCCGAAAGTCACCATGTGACTTTTACACTCTCTCAAACAAATTTCTGCACAGATCTTTTTAATAAATGTGGTATATGAAGTTGATTTCGCTGAAATTTGATCACGTGTGCTCTTAGTGTATCCATTTTTTAATAGGCTAAAAATTCAAAGAATTGGTTATGCTTACGTAAAAGCATCCAGGTGTTGGCTCGATAAAGTTTCTTTATATATATTTATCTAATAACAAGTAGCTCTTTTTGCCGCAAAATACCTAAATGTTGTTTCTTAGTCAAGAACGGTATTAAACTGTTCAGTTTGGTGAAGAAAATATAGACATAGCGCTAATCTTTTCCGGCAAAAATATATTTTCAAGAGAAAGCTCAGCCACAAACAACTCGCCACAATGCGTTAAAATCTCTATGATAAATGTTTTTCCTAATGAGGAACCTGGAGTTATCCTTTATTTTTGAAAATAGAAATCCAATGGATTTCTCCATGTTTTATTTATGCATTAAAAATGCCTAATATTCTTCCGTAATTTCCCGAATGTTACGTTTTTAAACATGATTATTTTTTTCTTCTTCAGGAGATGTAGGTCCATAAATTGTTAAATTCTTTCATTTCACTTTATCCACGTTTCGTATTTTTGTGTATGCTTCTTCAGGGCTCAGAGAGTTTCTTCTGAAATTATTGCATAGTGATAAATTCGTTGCTAAGAAAAAATATATTTAAATAAGAGGTTATGAAGAGGAATTATCTAGCTTTTAAACATGCGATCTCAATGAAACACAAACAGTGATTCGGAGAAAAAAGATTTGCACGTAAGGACAAATATTTTGAAGTCTTGATCAAAAGTTACAATCGAATTCACTATTGTACGCTACACAAAATCGATGCATACAAAACGCTCACTAGGCCGGTCGTGACTTATGGATTGGAGGCATGGATTATGTCAGTAGCCGATGAGAATGCAATACGATAATTTGAACGGAAGGTTTTACGCAGGATTCTGACCCACTGAAAAAATGGAAATACCAAGACAGATGGCTACAAGACGTGTTGTAGTGTAATGTAGGTTGCAAGATGGTGGGAGAAGGATCAGAATAGTGAAGAATGCATAGGGTTTGATAGGGAGGCCTGAAATGTGTCAGGAGAGAAAGACTATAAAAGGCGAGGAGTCATCTCTAAAATCATATATGTATAATGATAAATTTTAGCAAATACTTTTTAAAATGCATGAAGCATGTTTGAACACAAAGGCCCAGTTTTATAATATCTGGTTTAATATTTTTTCGGTGTGAACACTGGTATTAATAAGTTCTCATATCGATAACGTTCACGTGAACTAACCGAGATTCTGATGAAGCATGCAAAACCCAAACTCTCGGTTAATCTTGCCGTTAACATTAACCATGCATTATAAAACCAGGCCGTGGCGTCATTCCCTTCCAGCTAAAATGTATGTTAATACTTTGGTTTCGGTAATTGCACACACAAAATAAAATGCGTGTTGCTTCTAGCATGGTGGTCTATTTACTCATGTATAAACAACCAACAATCCCCGTTGGTTGTCACGAGGCTTCTTCTTAGGTATAGGTGTAGCGAAACATGGTGGCACTCGCTTGTGATGATCATGATGCAAAGGAGAGGAAATCATACATCAGATGTGGATTGAAGCGGCCGAGCCTCTTACTAGAGGACCTTTCGGGAGTCCCTCGATAACTTTGCCTGCTCATCAACGCTTGGTTGACGGTCTGTGTCCTCTAATCCTCCGCTGGTGAGTGCCACCAAGTTTCGCTATACTTAAACTTATTCCCATGTTTTTCGCTCTTGTATATTTTGGATAAATTACTAGACAATTAATTATCAATTTGCTAATACAGAAAGAAATATCTACGAAAACAATTAATATTCAAAATACAAAGAAAATAATTCAATTGAACAAAACACAAAAATATGTGTCGCCACAGTACTATATTCTCATGTGTTAAAGAGGAAAAGATGGCAATGTCAATTTCTAAATTATTAATTATCGCATACACAATGGCTAATCCAGGACATATCAAAATTAACATTACTCTAGAATGGCTGCATAAAGTATCTTTATTAACCCTGAAATATTAGGGTTTTTGAGGGATAGTTAGTAAATGGGAGTTTTTAATCCACTCTTTTATAGAAGTCATTGCTGAACGATCTGAAGAGAGAAGATGTTTGGGTTTCACACATAATGACTTAGCGAACATTGAACACATGAAGAGCAATCCTTGTATATATGGAGGTGACAATGGCCACTAGTTTAGGTGTACCACCTCTTAATTCACCTACTTCATCTTGGTTTAGAGAGATAAATCTGGGAAAAAAATCTGCCGCTGAAAATTTACATAGACCTTTAACATTTTCAACACTTCTGGGCTCTTAAACTCGGTTAGGGTCATAATTTGGCACGAATTTCCTTTGAAGGACTTTTCTGTCTCACACAGCCTTTTAGCTCCGCTTCCACATGCTACTATTTGCTTCCCGAAAAACTAAAAATATCTAGAGCTCGCCAAAAGCTTTGAGCTTGTATTTAAAAGCTGAGAGGGCATGTTGTTCCGCCATTCGCCTTTCCGTCCCTCTTTCCTCATGTTCCTCCCTCCTGCACCGCCCCTGCCCTCCTCTCCAACACACACACATCCACCTACTACCCCCCCACGCCCCCACTTACCTTCTCCTCCTCCCGTGCCACCCCTCACGCTTCTCCTTTGGCTTCCACCCTTCCCCCCGCCACCCCCCTATGTTTCTACCGGACTCATTATTCCCAAGCGTCTCTCACTCCCCCCACCCTCCCCTGTCCCTTCCCCCACTCTCTTCGCGCCCTCCACGGTCATTTCATTCTAGCGCTAAATCCCTCTTTCTCTCCTTATATTCCGTCTCTAGTCCTCCTCTTCCTCCATCCCTCCCCCTTCACCCCCCCCCCCTCTCCCACCCTCCCTTCACCTCATCCCCCCCCGCGCGAGCATTTCCATCTCCCTCCTTTTTTTTAAACTTTGTCTCTTCCTCCTGGTATTTCTCTTTTTCACTCTCCAACTCTCACACTGTTCAGCGTTATTGCATTCCTTCCTTTATATCTTCCCTTCCTTGCAGTTAAGGTACCGAACCCCCTCTCTCTCACCCAGCAATTCCCCTTTTTCCCTTCACTCTTCTTAAGCGAAAGAGTCCTCTCTTCCATCAACCAACCCCCTTCACTTTCTCCCCCCATCCTTCCTTCTCTTTCGTCCCAGCCCCTCTGCTCTTAATACTCTCATTTTCTTCTCAACCCCCTTGGCCATTTGCCCTCCTCCTTCTTGCCTTGTCTTTTCCCGTCCTCGCCAGACACGAAGCCATTTCTTCTTCCGTCCTATTCTCCTCCTCCCTCCTCTTGAGCCTCTTCGTGTCCTCTTCCATTTCCCCCGCCTACTTCCGCCATTTACCTCTCTCCCTCCACCAATCCCGCTCCTTCTGCTTTGCATTGAGCATTTTTTTGGGCTTCTCAACGTGGAAATCGCCCAAATAGTGTGTCCTTAACATTTAAGCTAAAAGCTTGCCATTGCTTACTATGTTTACGACTGAGAAATATATTACGGCATTTCTTCTCTCATAATTTACACTGCATGTGAAACTAAGCCACATTTCTAGTTTTTCTGATTCATAGTTTGCACTGTCGTCCTGACTTACTTACTGATACAAAAAGGGAGCTAAGATCATCATAAAACTTTCATCATTTTCAGCCGACGGATAACTTAAGGAAATGGTTTCATAGATCTTAAATTTCCTTATGGAGTGAAGTTTATTGATATCACTAATTTATAAATGAATAGCCAATTTTCTAACGACAGATTGATGTTTCATTTACTTTTATTTAGTTATGATTTTTAGTTTGAGTTTTATTTTAGTTTATTATGAGTTTTACCTACATGATCAAATCGCTTTGTCGTCAGTACAACGATTACATGTCTAAATAGGCTCAATGAATAGAAAATCACGAGAAAGTTATTCAATTTTGGTAATAAAATAGTTATATTTAAGCAGCTATAACATGAACATCCTTCTACTCACTCCCCCTTTTCCCCGATTTCCTCCAAAATCTTGATTTTAATACCTACGGAGTTCAATGCCTACTTTTCAACGCATCAAATTTCAATATCGCCATTACGAAGAGTATTTTCCCGTCATCGTGGGTCATGGCACTTAACGCTTTACTGTGTACCGAGCTGCCGGCGTTCAAAAACAAACACCACCCCACATTAGAAAAATATATTTTTCTGGGTTGCAAATGGTCGCAGCAAACATATTTTGAAACACACTGCAGAGGTATTAGAGAATCTGTGTCCATTAGAGTCTAAATGAAATTTTTCCCTACTTAATTACGAAGAATATTTGACAAAAAAGTTTCCTCCATTTTCTTGTAATCGACACTTAGTGCAAGAAATATACATACTGTTAACAGTTTTATACAAATAACTATTGTAGGAGAAAAACCATTAATTTCCACAAGTTAGCACCAACTAGTTCTGTTACAGCTTGGCTTCGGTGATTTTCAGAGAAATTTGAAGGCGAACATTTTCATGAAACATTGGGTCAACTTTGAGCATTTTCATATTGTAAATGTATATGAAGCTGAATCAAAAGGCACCAATCACTCGTGCACCACTTAATAGAGAAAGAAAAACTGCAGTGTCAAATTCCGGTGAGAAAAAAGCATGTTTTGATTTTTGGACAGCTATTTTTTTTCGATTTCAGCCCAACGTACGCTCGTCCGTATAAGTGAGACGGCAGAACTGTTAAATCTCATCTATAAAACATCTACAAAATACCCTGTAGGCCACCTCATGGGTGTGTGACAGGGGGTGAGTAGTCACCAACATGCATTCCACTATACCCTAAAGTTAGTGTAACTACGAATATTGATGCATTAGCATAAATCGGTAATGCTTGTCACGAGGCAAAGGCTCACAAGCATGCACTGCACTGCAGATTTGCTTACAGCTGGTAATAATTTTAAAATATGGACCAATTCAGTAAATGTTAGAAGTGCTTGATCATTATATTGGCTTGGATATAGCACGTAACCTGGAGAAGTATGATAAGGCTCACTAGCATGTTACTCTCGCATTTCATGTTTTACGGGGGAAAAATCATACGTAAAACATACTTGCAACCTGCTGGCAATTTTCAACTACAATGATATTTTCGTCTTAAAGGGTCCACTTAATCAAGCTAAGGTTTCACCTTTTTATTTCTTGCTTATTTCTACCAGTTTTGAGAATTTTCGTGGACAACAACGAGAGCGGCTCAAATGACTAAACATAAATTTGAAGAAAAAAAAAATAACTTATTGTGATGGTGGTAATGGTACCAACTTCACGATCGGTCTTGTTAGATCGGAGTACCTGATGAAGTTTTTAATTCCGCAACCCTAACAACACCAGCAGAGTCAGGATAGACCTTGATAATTCTTCCCATTTTCCAAAGGGAAGTGGGAAGATTGGAATCTCGCAGCAGAACTAAATCACCAATTTTGATGTTTCCGATTTCTCGCGTCCATTTAGCGCGCTGTTGCAAAAAGTGCAAATATTCTTGAGACCACCATCTCCAAAAGTGTTGACACACTTGCTCATTGAGTTTCCATCGAGTAGGCAGACGCATCGCATCTCCCGCAATGCTCTCTGGCAAACCTATCAGAGGACGACCGACAAGGAAATGACCAGGGGTCAAACAATCGATCTCTTCAGGATCGGATGACTTTGGTGTCAGAGGTCGTGAATTTAATACGCTTTCAATTTTACAAAAGAGTGTAGAAAACTCTTCTAAATTTAAAATTTGGCCGTGGAGAAATCTGCGTAAATGATACTTCACGGATTTGATTCCTGCCTCCCATAGTCCGCCAAAATGCGGAGCGGATGGTGGGTTGAATTTCCATTTAATTCCAGACTCCGGATAGACTGATGTCATGGCTATTTTATGGGAGGAGGATCTTATCAACTGATAAAATTCTGTTAAAAATCGATCCGCCCCGACGAAATTAGTTCCACAATCGGAATAGATGATACGAGGAATTCCTCGCCGCGCTATGAAGCGTTGGAACGCCGCAATGTATGCTGGAGTGGACAACGAGGTAAGTAATTCTATATGTACCACTTTGATCCCAAAACGAATAAATAAACATTAATACGCCTTTCCAATGGCTGAATTCCGTCTAGTACTTAACATGTACAAAAATGGTCCTCCATAATCCAAACCTACGCAGGAAAAGGGTCTCTGCGGCACAACCCTATGCGTAGGCAGATCTGACATAATCGGTTGTAGTGTCATGCCCCGATATCGCGAGTATACAACGCATGTCAGAATTTCCGACCGAACGACTGATCTTGCAGACAATATCCAAAATTGTCTGGAAACTAAAGCCTCCACAGTGCGAGGACCGCCATGGAGCGATACCAAATGATAATGTCGTACGATCAAACGTGACAGATGACTATCTTTGGAGAGCAAAATAGGGTGTTTGATATATGATGACAAAGAAGAATGTGATAGTCTACCACCCACCCTAGGAGTTCCAGGGGGTTCTAAATTTGGACGAAGCCGTGCCAAACTGGGATGAATATGCTGCCCCACCTTTTGGATTAATTCAACCACCTTTTGAAAATGATGATGCTGATCCAATTTTACTGATTGAATCAGAGCCTGCGATCATTCTGATCCCGATATAATAAAATCATTAGGAGATGATTTCCCCTTAACTGAAGCGATGAATTTCAGAACAAACGCGAACGATCGAACCAATTTAATATAAGACGAGAATCTATTCATCCAGGTCAAAAACTTCTCTTGCCTGACAAGACTCACTATAGAATTGATTGGTTTCAATTCTGGTAATGAAGATAATTTTAGGTCCAAGCTACATTCGACGGGCCATTGATCTTCTGACCACTGTAGAAAAGAGGGCCCTTCCCAGAATAATGTGGAGTCTTGGAATTGGCGAGGTGAAATACCCCGCGAAGCACAATCTGCTGGATTTTGTGCGGAGTTGATATGATGCCATATAGAGCATGGAAAATAATAATTGATAATTGAAACTTTTTTGGCAACAACATTTTTTAACTTATATAAAGGTGTCTTCAGCCAAGCTAATACAATGCTGGAATCTGTCCAGGCAACAGTACGCGAAATGCGAATTCGATCTTTTAGAATATTGAGGATACGATTAAATAATTTAGCGAGTAAAAGCGCAGCTAAAACTCTAACTTTGGGATGGTGATTGGTTTAATAGGAGCCACTCTCGTCTTAGCTGCTAAGAAACTGACTTTTATTTCACCACTAGTAGTTAAGACGCGTACATACACTACCGCAGCATAACCCTTATCGGACGCATCGCAAAAACCAACGAGCTGATTTTCTTGCGCTCTTGGGGAAAATGCATACCTAGGAATGCGGATTTTGGTAAGCAATGGCATCTGAGACACGAATTATATCCATCTCAATCTAGCGGGTTCAGGAAGTGGATCATCCCAACCAATTTTCAAAGTCCAAAGAGACTGCAAAAAACATTTTGCCCAAAAAACGACTGGAGCGGCACCGCCAATTGGGTCAAGCAAATTCTGATGCTTTAAATTGTATAGTGGCTTCACACTTCTCTTTCGGAAAATTAATTAATAATTCATTAGAGTTGCTTGCCCATTTGCACAATGGGAATCCTCCTAAAGAAAGTAATTCGATCAGCTGTTGCTGCAAGTCCAAAGCATCCGAAATTGAATTGGCTCTCCCGTAACAACATCGTCAACATACGTGTCCCGAAGAAGAGATTGAGCGGCGAAAGGAAATTTTTCTCCTTCGTCACTCGCTAATTGATGAATAGTGCGGATGGCAAGATAAGGAGCAGAGACAACTCCATACGTCACGTTATTTAATTTGACTCTTGAAGGGCTTGAGAGGAATCTTCTCGCCACAAAATGTGCTGAAAGCCACGGTGTTCAGGAGATATTAATATTTGGCGATACATATGGTAAATGTCCGTAATGAACGCAATTAAGTGAGTTCGGAATGCCACTAACAAATCAAAAATATCATTTTGGAGCTTGAGACCGGTAAGCAATGCATCGTTAAGTGAATTTCCGTTCGAAGAGCGAGAGGAAGCATCGAAAACAACCCTTAATTTCTGACCTTGAGGGATGGACTTATGAACTCCATGATGAGGAAGATAATAAAATCCCGATAATGAAGCAATTGACATGTGGCCAAGACTCTCGTACGCTTTCAAAAATTTACAGTAACTGGCTTAACCTTGATCGTTGTGACAATTTAAGTTCCTTGCTCGTACTCCTCTTTGCAGCCAGGGAATAAGATTCTCCCAGAGACGGTGGCTCACTTTTGAATGGCAAGGAGACGATATATCTTCCAGAGGCATTCCTTCGGTGAGCTTTCGTAAACAACTCCTCGCATCTAACCTCAGGATTTTGAGCGACTTGAACCATGGATTCCTCTAATTCCCAAAACCTTTTCAGTTGATTAACCGGAGGAATTACCTCTAAAATACATAAAGAAGTTTCATAAGAAGGAGCCTTTTTTTTTGTTTTCATTTGAGAACTATTCAAAATATTTCCCATCAAGATCCATCCAAAAATGAAATAGATTAAAATTAATTCACAGTTTTCTAAAGTTTTCCGACCCCAAGGAAAACCTTAGGGAATTAATCCATTCCCAAAATAAAATCTACTAAATTCGGTTTGTCAAATTCCGGATTCGCTAAATGAAGATGAAAAATGCTGCTTCGAATAAAAGGTGGAAGTGGAATTGGTGGAAGCTCCGAAGTTAACTGGGGTAGGAATACAGCCTTGGTATTCAATTCCGGCAAAGAAGTGTGAGTCGGCGAAAGCGATA
Organism: Pyrrhosoma nymphula; assembly: GCA_963573305.1. Lineage (NCBI taxonomy): Eukaryota > Metazoa > Arthropoda > Insecta > Odonata > Coenagrionidae > Pyrrhosoma > Pyrrhosoma nymphula. Next base: position 24,356,265 of record OY754336.1, on the reverse strand, counting down.
ACGAAGTGCAACCTTCCGGCCGCCTCAGAGGGGTTTGAGACAACCCAAAAAGAGATCCATTATAAGGCAACACGGGTAGACTCAACCGCCTAACCGCTGCAGAGGAAATAGCAGACACTTGACTTCCAGGGTCATCCATTATACGAACAGGAAAGGTTAGCCCATGACTAACACGGAGATGAACTACTGCCGTCCCGTTAACGGTCAAGTGCGTCGGTTGGCAGCAAACGCAAGACGCAAGAGCAGAGGAGGGGATCCGCGCCTGTGAAGGCGGGAGAAGCTCGGCCGTTTGACTCGGCGAGGATGACGACGGAATGGAAGGACGATTAATTTGCTGCGAATTTTGTTCCGAGTGCAACGTTGTATTGTGATATCTGTTGCAAATAGTACAGCACATGTCCCTCTGCTGACACCTCGAAGCCCAATGATCTGGCTTCAAACAATTAAGACAACGTTTTCTAGATCGTACAAAAGACGCACGAATAGCAATGGTCATCTCGAGATAATTAGGAAATCTAACAAGAGAATGATTAGATGAGCATAGAGAACAGCGTTGAATGACTCGTTGGCCTTTCTCCTGCACGGAGTGCGTATCGCCAACAGAGGTCAGCATTAGAACTCTTGCCGTTGGCGGAGACTTGCGCGAAACAGAGGCTTTCGGATTAGGGCCATACGACCTTTGTAAAACCTTGATCCTTTTCTTAATGAAACTCAAAAGTTCTGTAACAAAGGGAAAAGGTTCATCACTCAATGTATCTTCAAAGAGGGCAAGAGTTTCTGCGTCAACCACACGAGCAGGTAATCTAAATAATATAAATTCCCCAAAATCTGGAATATTTAAAGTTCTCAGAGCAGCATGAATTTCAGAAAAAGTATTAACAAATTATTGCATTACCGACAATGACCCCGAAGAAGAAACGAGAAATTCCAGAACTTTGCCTAGATAATCGAATCCCAGAATTCGAGGATTGTTATAATGCTCGCACAACTCCTTCCATGCTGAACAATAATGGGCTTCGCCAAATGGGACTGAAGCGATAATCGCGGAGGCCTTTCCATGAAGAGCTGCCTTCAAGTAGGAGAGTTTCTCCACCGATGCAATGTTAGTTCTGTCGTGTACCACAGACTTGAATAAATCACGGAATCCAACCCAATCCGAGAATGCCCCTGAAAATCGAGGCAATTCGATAGCGGGAAGGCGCGACTTTTTATTCTGCGTGGATGCATTATCCGCAGGCGTACGCTCATTTGTGGCGGAAGGATTCACTGCTCGACGGAAAATGTAAATATTAAAATAAAAATTTTCTTCCACCTCTTCGCCCACACGCATATCCTCCGCACAGACATCGCCTTGATTACAATTATGGCAATATTCAAAAATCTTATCCTGAGCCTCGAGGAATCCTGAATGAGTCGTTTCCAATTGGGAGCAGTGCATTAGAAATATCTCCAGATTAGGTTGACTTAACATGTCTGATCCGGAGCCGTCGAGCTCCTCAGCAAGAGAAAAAGCTACACACACAGTGCAACGAAACTGATCGCCTTTGAAACGCAATAACTTCAGCTGCGAATCGAATTGCTCCCGAGTCAACGCTCCCTTCTTTTTCGCCCCTTCACCTTCAGACATGGCTGAATGAAATAATTAAATGAAATTCCTAAAAGAAAAACTTTCACGCAATAATTCTAGAAAAGAAAATAAACTTTCACATAATAATTTCCGGGTTTCGTCACCAGAAAATGTAGGCACACGTGGTCAGTTAGACCGTGACGTGCGACAAACGCAACAAAAAAAAGGTTCAATAAAATAAAAAGGGGATAGAGAGAGAAAGTTATAGAAATTGGAGATGGGAAAAGGAATCATGAAGATTGGCGCTTACCAGAGGACAGGTGGTACGGCAGATCCTTCCAAAATGTAGGAGACGTAAATCTCTCGACTTGCCATCCTTGAAGGCCGAGGCACTCGTTGTTCTCTTGACGAGCACTGATAACCGACTGAATACGCCGAGTTTTTCTCCTCCTCCTCACGAACTTCCCTCACTAGCGCCACAAGGGAAGGTAAGGGAAGTTGGGAAGGGAATTAAAACATTAAACAAACAAAACACCTAATGCGCTTACGCGCGAAGAATATTTTTGTAAGTATGTAGCCACTCTACCTTTGATGGTATTCCGAATACACTCATTTAGATTTACGTAGTTGAGTATTAGTAATTTATGTGGCTTAAACCAAGTTGAATGCAACTCAGGGCTGTATAAATGACAACAGGCATTCTGTTTCTGGTCTTTTGGGGTCAATTTATGGCTCTTAAAGTCAATGACGAGTTTCAGAGACTTTTCGAATGCCTTTATGGAATGGAGTGTTGCGAATGAGAAATTTAATGATAAAAACAAAATTGAAAAGCATGTATGTGAGAAACTTAAAGAACAAGCAAGCTGCAAATAAACGATTTAGCCGAATTTCCTTTTACCTGAAGGATAGTTTATTTCTAAAAGCAATCCATTAATCGTATATAAATAAATGGACGATTTCATTTCCGAAGGCATACAAATTTACCTCGCCCCCTCCGTTTTTGTACATAATCAGAGACAAGGAAAATTTATAAGTATCCAGATATCGATCAAAATTCATGCCAAATGTTTGAAAAAAGCCAATAATACAGTTGTACAAAGGGAGGGTGGTTCGGGTGAGCATAAAATATACGGAGAAATTGGCCTGAGTATTTCAGGAAATGTTTGGGTAAAATACTAATGGGAAGAGTGAGAATTATTACATTTGACAGAATCTAGGGTGTGCAATAAAGATTTATGCCTGGAAGGAGATGTAAGAATCAGTTGCTTGCACTTCAACAAGCGTTTGAAAAACGTATAGGTGTGCCAAAGGAAGTATATTGCACATTTTCGGAAAAAGAGAAGGCATGATGATAAAAGGACAAATAGATAAAGTTATGGATAGTGATGAGTGAAAATGACGTGAATGAGTGGCTATTAAATTTTATGAATGTGATGCATAATGATAGCCGGGCAAGTGTGAGAGTGAATGGAGGTATTATTATCCTTTTCAAATATCTTGGGGGCTGAGAGGCAGGACTAATAATTGTGGGGGCGGGTGCCTTTAGCGTCAGCCCGGAGCAGTTCTAATGTCTCCGCTACCGGAGGGTGGAGAACTGCCTTCGAGAGAGGCGGGTTAAGCTCGACGTTTCCGATATTGTTATTCCCCGACTCCTTCAGCGGAAAGCCCACGTGGGCCACGGCGAGAGCGCGACGGGTGAAGGGTGGCGACGGGTGTCGCCCGGCTAATGCCCAGGTCGCGAAACCTAAAGGAGGGTGACTAATGCATTCTTTTCGCTGTAGGGGCTTATTACCTTGGCCTTTCCCATTACGGGAAAGAGCAGAAATATTTTGAGAACAAAAAAACATACCTGAATGTGCATAAGAGAATGCTATTTCCTTCAAAAATGGCATCAGCATAAGTGGGCGAGGAACTGGTTGATTCAAGAGTGGAATTTTTTAGAACAAAAACGGTAGCAGTACGATAAAGTATATGTTATTTCCCTCGAAAACGGCAGCAGCAGGAATGGGTTCTCCAAAATAATTCGCTATCAATATCATTAAAGTCATATTATACAAAATTTTAATGAAAGTAAAATCGTAACACAAAGGTTTCGCAATAAATGGCCAGTTTAATTTAACAGTGAATATAAGCCAATATATAGCATTTACTAGTGCAGGACTTCTCCGATCAATATCGATCAACACGGACCAAAAAACACCGATCACCACCGACCAAAAGAAACCAATCGACACGGACATAAAACACCAAAGGTTTGGCAAAACAGCAAGCAGATTCACGAAATGGACACAACGAAGGTCTGAGTGCGACTGAATTTGGGAGAGGCTAGGCCACGCCTACTGCATCCTATTTGACTCTGAGTAAGTCACGTCACGAGCGACTTTCTCTTCGCTCAACCCCACGAATTTTAGTCCTGCCTCTCAGCCCCCAAGATATTTGAAAAGGGTAATAGTGGCTGGTTTGAAATAAAGCAGCAAGCACGCGTAATGTCTCCATAGCAGTTGAATTTTTTCTGCATAACTGTGTGCGAGATGCTTACGGAATAGTTTCTACGTAACGGTTGGAGATACAAATGTCCTATTTCTACTGTACGCTGATGATTTCTAAGTTGCTGCCTGAGAGCCCAAACGAATTGCTGAGTAATGAAGACAGAAAATGCAGTTTCCCCTGGTTAATTCCCTGGTCCCCTGGTTCCCCTGATTTATTGCAGCCATATATGTTGAATGCACTGCATCATCGTCATATGCAGAATTCAGGACGGGTATGGTATACATATATATACAAGTTTACAAAGAGGTTGGGGGGAAATGGGAAAGTTCTGGGGGAGGGGAGGAAAGGGGAAGTGATTAAATAGGTAGGGCATAGGAGGGGGATAACTGAGGCTCTTAAATAACTTCTGTGAAGAAACGGAGATAATGGAATTGAGAGTAAATGCATAAACTACAAGCCAAAATAGTATTTTTTTGGAAAAATAATTGGAGGGATGATAGTATGAGCGTTAACTGTGGAATATTAGAGGAAATTATTTTTTGTACCTTTTCTGAATGTTCATCTACATCTACATACTACCCCGCAAGCCGCCTCAATAGGCGTATGGCGGGGGGTGTTAGGATACCAGCCGTTTACATATAAAAAGGAAACACTCCAATGAAATTACGCCTAGCATTTATTATAGTCCCTTATTGTTCGGGGGAAAAACGAATTCCCATACCTATCCGTTCGGCAAAATATCTCTCTTAATTTATCGTTCCTGTCGGACCTGGAAATATAGTGGGGTTCTAATATGATGTTCTCCGTGTCGCGTTCCCGGATTAAGTCTTTCACTTAAGTCTTGCACCGGATCCCATATGCTCGCTGCATATTCAAGGTGTGGCCGGACGAGTGCGATATAGCACCTCTCTTTTACTTTTTCATCCGAAAATCTTCCCACAATACGCTTGACGAATCCTAGCTTCTTCAGAGCTCTGCCACAAATATTTCTTATATGTGCTCCCCACGATAGGTCCGAAGTTATCGTAACTCCTAGATACTTCACTTCATCTGTCGCCTTTATGTTAATAATATCCACAGCATATACATGGGAATAGTTGGACGACCTCCGCAAGAAATGTACCGCCGTGCATTTGCTCAGATTAAGTTCGAGTCCCCACTCTTGGCTCCACACATGAACGTTGTTTAAATCCGATGATAGAATTTCAAAGTCAGAGTGATCACTAATTTCACGATAGATGACAGCGTCGTTGGCAAATAAACGTATTTTACTGCTAATTTGAGAGCATAGATTATTTATGTATATAATGAACAAAAGGGGGCCGATCACGCTTCCTTGTGGGACACCTTATGTCACTTTAACTACATCAGAGCTAATTCCGTCAAGAACTACTTTTTGCTTACGATCACTCAGAAAGTCGCGTATCCAGTTTACTACTGTTTCGTTTAGGCCGCATGACTGTAATTTGTATAAAAGTATGTTATGAGGTACCGTGTCGAAAGCTTTCTTAAAATCTAGAATGTTTGAGAAAGTTGAGATGATAGAAGAAGATATAGAAAAGTGTGCAAATGATGGAAGGGAAGATGAAGGTGGAATGTGGAGGTTATCAAGGTGTGTTTAAGGAAGCTACAATTAAAGTTTAAAAGAGTGTACTCCTCCCCACTTTATTGCATGGAGGCGAAACTCGGAGATTCCAGGAGAAGCGTAAATGTAGACTAATTGCAGTGAAAATGGGATACCTAAGAAATGCTTGCGGTAAAAATAAGATGAATAGGATTACAATTGAATGATTAATGAGAGAATGTGAATTGGATGTTCCGGTAATGGACACGTATAAAATGAGAATGATACGCTGGTTTGGGCAAATCGAGAGATTGGTTGAGGATCTGAAGACGAAACAGAGATATAAAAGAGGAGTGAATGGTGCGAGAGGAAGGGGTAGAACACAAAATTCACGGGTGACTCTGGCAGAAGATACTCTTAAAAGAAGGAATATTAGAAGTATTAAGAACAGGAGGGCTGGATAAAGCAATGTATGATTGTAACGGAAACAAAAGAAGTATGTAGGGATAAGGCAGCTCGGAAGAAATTATTTAAACATAATTGTGTGCCAATTTTTCCTCCTCGAAATCTCGAGAGTCTGCGAGTGCCAGAGAGTGGAAGAGACAAGTGTCGCGACCTGGCACTGGTCAGCGCGAACGCTCAGGTCATCACGATGCCTGCAAGCACCCTGCTTTTATTTGGTCCACGCTGGTGCTGACATCTTTCTCCACTTCCAAGTCGACCTGTGAACATTCCCACCAATCCAAAGTGTGATAGCACCTCCCCAGGGGAGGTGCTATCACACTCCCCAGGGGAGGTTCTCCCCTACTCTCCCCACTCCACTGGTCAGCTGATTCCCCTCCTGCGCTGACAAAGTGTACCGCGAACAGACGGAATTCGCCTTTGAACCTAACCTTTGAACCTAACCGCGGCCGGAGAAGGACGTATCTGCTTGGTTCCAGTTGTGACTTGTATTCGTCTTGTATAGACCAAGTTAACGGTATTTAGCCAACGGGCTTGTTTTCTATTGAAGTAATTGTGGTTATATAAATGCTGTTACTGAAATTTAATCAAACTGGCTAAGGTGGTTGTCATTTTTTCTCTCGTTTCCGCCCACCAATCGCAGTTAATTCGCTCGCGACCTCAAGTTTCAGTGGCTTGCGTTGCAAATGTTTTGACTATCCTGACACAGAGAATTATCTCTTTTGACTATAACTACACCATGGGGAAACGGTTTGATAAGTATATAAGTACTGATATAATTATTATTAATAATCATCCACCGTTTAGAGTAGGTTCTTGATGGATTATTGCAATTCTTCTATTACCCTTTCAAGGATTTCACTGCACCATAATGTCTCTTTTTTTTCCTCCATATGATGTCTCGTGCAATGAATCGCTCGTATGTGCCAAATAATTACTGAGATTGAAAATGAGGTGTTCATGCTGATTATTTTATGTTGTTATTTTTCCTGTCTACGCTATTGATTATCTTACGATAGCTGTTAAGTCCCGTTTTTAGCGTTTGATAACTTAAATCTGTAGGTTTTTTCACAAAATCCAAACAAACCCTATGTTTAAAGCTAACAAATCTATGACGTGGATATTTGTGTGGCGTAATTCACGAAATAATACTCGGCAACGGCCTCCTTTATCACTAATATCAGTAGCCAGGAAATTGACTAAAAAGCATAAGTCACCAATGACCCTGGAATGTAAAAGTAAAAAAAAACTATCCATCAAGATCAAATCAAGATTTCCATGGTGATTCGCTCAATTCGAGGTATTTAGAGAGATTTTCTCCATAATGTATCTAAAATGTTTCTATTCTCTCATCAATGAGGTAAAAGTGCAATGAAAAGAAATGAAATAAAACGCGAAGGGAGCTTCGTTGCGATCCCTCCCCATGCTACCCGCGAATCTCTAATGACTCCACAACCTTCCTCCGAACAATATCCTCCCCCCTTCCAGCGATGTAATAGATCACTAGTTAGTCTCTAGTTGCCGACGATGGCGGTATGACCGCCAAAACGTTCATACATTTTTTGTGAGTGTCGTGTCCTATTTATTTTCGTGTGCATGTGTTTTAAAACTATATTTATATTTGTGTGTTTATATTCGCCGAGTCCACTTTCTCAGAAGATAGTCTCAGGAGGCGTTTTAATTAACAGACCGGCAATTTATCCACGTCTGCCCCTTGGTGCTACCATGTCCGCCTGACCACAAATTTCCCATCTCCTCATCCCCAATTCCCGATCGCCTCCCTCCAACCACCTCTCCAACCCCTCCCACGCTTCCCAGCAGAATTCCACACTCGTTACCAGCCCTCCCCCCTTTACTCTGCCATCCCCTTATCGCACCTTCTCCGCCCCTCTCCTGATGTTTTATCCTCCTTCTCCTCCTCTGCATCCTCTTTGTCTCGCTTCAAATTTTTCTGTTACCTTCTCAGGATTTGAAGTTAGTATTTTTCTCGATTTTCGTCTCTTTTTTCCTGATTTGTGGTTTGTCTACTCTATCTAGTTACTCCATGTAGTTACTCCATGTATTCACTTCTTTATCTCCCTCTGTAAGAATATGAATTAATTTTTAGGCTTTATTTTGTTCCAGCGTGACTTTTTGGTACTCTATTTGCCATATGAAATGAGGTAAACTTTGTATAGCCCAACTGTAGATTTTTATTTCACTTTACGACCAATGTTTCGACTTTTGAAATTAATATCGAGGCAGTTGTGCCAGATAAAGGGCGGATATATACTCATGCAGGAGGGGATGAAGGGGTGGATGGATATCAGGTGGATAAAATGTTGCAAAGGACTAAACAAATTTGGTGGAAAAAGGACTCCGATCCGAAAAAAAATCACTCCGATTATTTTTTAAAGTTGTTTTGTAAAAGCTACCCTGAATTTCAACGTTCATTCCTTTCATTTCGCCCATTTAGTCTAAATTGACTCCTCTTTTGACCCAATCGAGCACTGGGCGTTGCCAGGCTTCTATATCTGCTTCCTTGTCATTTCTCCCCATACTCATGAGCAGACTTCAACGCGTAGGTTCATTCATCCCATCACATCCCCTCCCCTCACTCTTTCTTTCCCCCATCTCTCACATTCGATCCTCCTCCTCTTACTCTTTTCTAGAGCACATGCGATGCGTGTCCCCGCCTAGTAGGGTTTCAAACACGTTTTCAGAGATTCCCTTTCGGAAAGAAACTCCTTGCATCCCTGTTGTTCAGTGATTTCGTGTTTCCAGAAGGGCAGAGGTTGTGAAACTTTGCAGCGAAGGGATTATGCGCATCAGTTTCAAACCTACCGGAAGAAGAGCTGACGCTTGTGGTGCCTCGGCTTGCTTGCTGATGGCACCACAGTTTAGGTGAACTCGGTTTTTACGGCACATTAGATTTATGCTTAAAAATGTTTATTGAGAATGCAATGAAATGTAGTGAAGAACAATTCTTCAGGTTTCCGCGATTTTTTATAATTTGTTTTTATATTATTTCCGGGATCCATCGCGATTGGTTTCTTTCTCAAACCTTTACGACCTGACGACGCCTCCAGGAAGAGACGCAAAACGTTGTTAATATACCACTAAACGCAATGAATTCCAGTAAAAAATGAAAAGCAAAGTTTAGTAAAGAACATTTTGTTGTACCATTAATGGCCAATTAGGGTATATAATAAAAATATTTATTTTTTTAAATTTCTATTTGAAATTTTGGGAAAAGGTGCGATTATAGCCACAGATACACTAATAAAATATTTTCGAAAAATATTAATGTTTAGGAGTCTCACCCTCTCTCCTGAAGTTTAAATGACCTAAAATCGCCGTTTTGGAGCCAATTCTTGTGATTTTCTCCCGGAGTTTTTTTTTATCGTAAGATTGAATTAACAGAGAACTCAATACTGCTCCGACAGATGTTAGTCACTAATTTGATTTATTTTTTCAGATAACTACAATAATTTTTGATGAAAATAAAAGGGTTTTTGCTGAATTAAAGGGTTTTAGGGTGAAAGCCAGTCGTCCCTGTTGCACATTGAGCCACGTGGAGACGTGGGGGGGGGGGGTCACAAACACATTCTGCAAGGGAAAATATTCATTACCGCATAGCTAATGGTAGTAAATTGTTAATGTGAACTCTAGTTGACACTAAAGTACGTAAGCCTTGGTGGGGGGACGTGTACTTTGAAGTTCTTTTTTGAACTGAAAGCTGGCACAGCACGTCTTGACTCATTCACGTGGACAGCCAGCTTTCTAACCCTTTTCTTCTCATCAAAAAGCTTTGCTAGAAGCACGTTTTCTGGATGTCCAAAGTAAGCATTTTTCAGAATGACAGGGAAATCTATGTCTGTGGCATGCTTAGGCAGGAATTTTGACTCGTTAATGTGAAGCCGCAGATGCTTTGCACCGTCAACGCAATTGGGATGAGTCTTCACAGCGAACTACGTTGGAACGTAGACATTCAAAATATATTTCACTAGTAATGCCAAACTTGATGAAGGCGTGGCCACGGACGTGTAGAGTCGGAGAATCCGAGCCGCAGTAGCTAACCATCTTGAAGTGCATACAGGACCAGGCTTTTTGTGTACGAGGTTAGCAGGGAACTCGCCAGAACTAATCGCCATGGCCATTCGGAGCAAATAACATTGATCGTTAGATAATACTTCCATATCTACCTCTGGGGCTATGAAAGGGACTTTCTTGAATTTCACCACTGGAAGGGCGTGACAGATATCTAACTTCTAGACGGTTGGACCTGAGCAGGCCGTAGGACTTTTCGTTGATCCGTAAAGCTCCATGAAATGATGTCGGCAGGGCAACTCATTAAAAAGCAGAATGTAAATAAGCCATTTCAATGGTCTACCTAGAGTAGCTTCCATAAGAGCTATCTCACCTCCCACGTGACCAGTGTTCCCCGCTCAACCGTCTGATTCTGTTGCTTTCATTTCACTCAAATCAAGCTGCTTCTTCGTTAGGTACCCCATTATGTTTTGGTGAATGTTTTTGGAGATGCCTTCATCACTTCATATTTAACCTATGTAACGGTTACCTGGCTCCACGGGGAGCAGTATATGCTCTTCTGTATTCGTAGTTTTAGTCTTTTTATTTTCACCCTTCACCTCATAGGTGTAAGTAACATCCTTCCGACCGTCTTACTTGTGATTCTTAAGCTCCGCGTCCAAGTTGTCTGAAAAGACTCGTCTGTGATGCTTCACTTCCCTTATTACTTTGTTAGGGTCTACGGCGTTTTTTGCCGTTTGGGGTGACTAAACCAGAGTCAGCAAGGGCAGCATTAGCAAAAAGGGTAACAGAGGGGATAAGAACTCCGGTGTGGTCAGCTACTAAGGCAACATACGACATTTTCAGTCTACTCTGGTCCGTAGGGTGCTTCAGTTTTGCATCCATCCATGAATCCATCCTGGTTCAAGTTGAGTCACGACGTGCAGTACCAGCTTTCAGGTCAAAAAAGGACTTCAAAATACACGTCCCCCCACCAAACCTCAGGTACTTTAGTGTAAAATAGAGTTCACATTAGCACTTTACTACCTTTAGCTATGCGGTAATGAATATTTTCCCTTGCAGAATGGGTTCGTGACCCCCCACGTCTCCATGCGGCTCCATGTGCAACAGGGACGACTGGCTTTCACCCTAAAACCCTATATTTCAGCAAAAACCCTTTTATTTTCATCAAATATTATTGTAGTTGTAGCGCTATCGGGAGGAGCAGATTTTCTCGCCGATAACACTCTTGAAAACACAAACTCTTTCCAAGCTCGGGTGAGAAAAATGAGGAAAACGAACAAAACACAAGTATTATCAATCATAAACTTAACTTATCAATATATTTTACAAATCACAAAATAGAACCAAACCAATTACAATAATTTACCCATAGGTCGAGTGCCAGGCGACCGTAATGAAAGTTTTCAGTCGGAAAATAATTTAAGTTTAACAAGTACGAGAGGTTGAGCTTCTCTCTTATGTACAAAAGTGACTAAGTCAGCAGGCTCACACAACGGTGTTACCCGGTCGGCGTCTCGGAAGCAATAGAGGGCGAGCTTAGACACGAGTCAGCTGAGGAGGGGGTCTGTCGACAAGGACGAAGGTGGAATGGGTAAGGTCAGGAGGTTGGCGATTGGTAGCCTTGGAGGGGAGGAAATAATGGGATGGGTGATAGATAGGGTGGCAGTTTTTAATTGGAGCGCCAGGAACTGTTTTCTGGCGTCGGCCGCAGAATACAGGATCACAGCCTTTGAGCCTTGGTCAGGATGACCGCATTTTTGGTATCCTTCCTCACTTTACTGGCTATAAAAACGGTGCAGGACCTGGTGAGGGAACGGTGCGGCGAACGTTGCGGCGAACGGTGCGGCGAACGGTGCAGCGAAAGGTGTGGCAGAAGTCGTGGCAGAAGTCGCTGGCAGTAGTCGCTGCATTTTGTAGTCGTAGGCATTTTGGCCGTCGTTGGCGCACATGTCGTTTGCGCGCATGTCGTTCGGGCAAGTCCTTCGGCTAAGTCCGGAGGATAAACAGTCCGCAGAGGAGAAACTGTCCAAAGAGGAGAATTGCCCAAAAAAAACAGGGGGGAAAATGCCACATCCACTGGGGGAAATCAGGCACAGAATTGACTCCCGGATGAGGAATGATGATTGAATCAATGACACCTTTTTAATTGCTAGCGGGACACTTTCACTGAATTCACAATGCCAGTTTATGGCTTAAGAGGCAATTTACTGAACAATATTGCCAAGATACTGAGCACACACACCCACAGACAAGAACCTCCTCTCCTTTCTGGACCACAAAGGTGGAACAGCTGATAATTCAGTGTAGAAGGATAATCACTAATAAACATGTTGAAGTTAATAACCCAGTTTAGTAACATTTCAGATTCATACAATCTTTCAGTATGACACTGGTTCACACAGTCTTCAAACAAATGATTAAAGTATATTCTGACTGTCACAAACATGGATCAGTAGAATGATATGATAGCATCTTTGATATCAATTATCATAAATAATTTGGATGTCCAGCTGGCAACATCCAACAAATGAGAAATAAATCTAAGTAACAAAAAACCAACACCCAGTAGACGAAACATCTGACTCGTCAGGTGTAATGAATTAACAAGAATGAGAATATTGCACAAAACAAAGCAAATATTCTAGAAGGCAGGATTATACAATTGTTCAATGAAAAGTAGACTTGTATTCATTGAAAGTAATAGTATGCAATTGTGTGACACCAGTTAAATATACTTTAGATAATTATAATAATCATACAAATATACCAATATTATTTTATATTCAAAATTCACCCTAGTATTAATAATATTATAGATAATTAAAGTATAACAATATCTTTGTGTATTTCGAGTTCACCCTAGTATTAACAATATTAATGATAATTCAAGTATAACAATATCAGTCTGTATTCCAAGTTCACCCTAGTATTAACAATATTAATGATAATTCAAGTATAACAATAATTCTGTATTCCAAGTTCACCCTAGTATTAACAATATTAATGATTATATCAAATTTGTGAGTGGATCCCCCATATTCATGAACCTTAAAAACTAATTACATGGTTTTATGCAACCACTTGGGTTGCACTGTTAAGCATAAACACAGTCATTGAAGAAGTTGGGTTGATAGAACGACTCAGAATGAGAGGTCAATCAATTTCATGGACCTTAAAACTAATTAAATTTTTTCGCACAACCAATTGGGTTGTACTGTTAAGCATTGATAACTCAATGAAGGAATTTGGGTTGATAGAAATGATTCAGAATAAGATTGGAGTCATTTTAATGACAAATTAGATTGATATCTCTCCAATGTCACTACCCATATGTAAGAAATTGTTTTCCATGAAAAAACAGCAAAAAATGGAAAATTAATTTTGGTAAGATGAGAGATTCAATCAGTTCTCGGGCCAGGTTAAGTCAAACGTGTTAGAAAAAACTAATTAATAGAAAAAATAATTTAGTGGCCACCGTCATAGATAATTCAATTCAAAATTTGTTGGGGGTTGGAACCCCAGACCAGCTAAGCATGATACTAGAGCTGGGTGCTGTTTGCGACAATCATTATAATTGCCGGGCGATGGGATCGCACCCCCTACGCCAGATACATGACCTAACAACCCAATATTCAACATACATAACCTGACTACAGAAATTAGATAGCCAGGTAGAGACAGAAAATGATAATGTTTGCAATTACACAGTTAATCACCATAAAGAAAGCACTAATCACCCTGGGAGGACAATGGTATAATCACTGTCGATGTCACACACATGAATCTTAACAGCCATTGACCCTCCGCAACTTATCTGGAAGCGAGTCACCTCGGGAATGCTCCTGGCCGTTCTCCCCACATCCCATTCCAATCAGACCATTCGTCCTCCAACTGATTTCACAATTTTGCACACTTTGAGAGGAAGACAACATTATAAGTATGGTGATCACTGTGTTCACATTATTAAGTATTAGTATAATAATATATTAATAGAATAGTACATATTGATCAACTAAAAGGCAACAAATGTGTTAAAATAGAACCATAGTATTTCATTGAGTTAATTTGAAAAATGCAATAGTCACACCAAATTGAGCTAGTGAGAATTCACAGAGTCACGATGATAAATTTTCAACTGAGAGACATGACATATTTTTTCTTTATCATGTGATAGCTCAAGAACAACTGTTACAGGAGACACAAATTTTTTTATAATGGAAGGACCTTCCCAAAGAGGCATTAGCTTGGCTGTTCTCTTGTCTGCCTTTGAGCTAATAGGATGATTTTTACAAAGAACTAAATCTCCAGGGGCAAAATTTACTGGAGAGTGGAGTTTGTTAAAAGCCTCCCCATGTTTTGCCCTTGCCTTTTTGAGATTGGCGACCACTTGTTGCAAGTAGGCTTTCCTCTGATCATCCTTAATTTTATCCTCGAACAGCTCAATAGGAATTGACCACTGATTTGTAAGAGGATGTGGCAGTTGTCTACCAAACATTATTTTGGCAGGAGATTGGCCAGTACTACCATGTATAGCAGTATTGAAAGCAAAGTTTAGATCATAGAGGAAAAGGTCCCATGTAGAGTGAACATTGTTACATAAAATGGTCAAGGCAGATTTTAAATTTCGATGAAGTCTTTCGACTTGGTTAGCACAAGGGTAATATGGAGATGTGAAAACTTGTTTTATACCAAGTTGTAAACACATCTCCCTAAGCAGGTGTGACTTAAAAACTGAAGCATTATCAGAGACCAGATATTTTGGAAAACCAAACTTTGAGAAAACTCTTTAAGTGAGAACAGACACAACAGCACCAGCTGTAGCCTTTCGTACAGGCTCCAATATACAAAATTTAGAGAACCCATCAATCAGCGTTAAAATATACTGATTACTACCCTTTGTGGATGGGAATGGGCCGACAAAATCGATATAAATTCTTTCCCAGACATCAGAAGGGATGTTAGAAGATAACATGCCAGGCGAAGAACAATTTCTAGGTTTACATGTCTGACATAAGTGGCAATTTCTGACCATGTCAAAAATTTCCCTTTTCATATCCTTCCACCAATATTCCCTGCTAATTTTCTCATAAGTTTTGGACATTCCCAGGTGAGCGCCAAAACTAGAGCAATGAAAATATTGGAATATCATTGGTCGAAGCACGACAGGTAAAACAACCTTCCCTTTCAGAGTTTGTGAATTGCCAAAACATAGCAGCTGGTTCTTAACAAAATAATTTGCACAAGACAAAGGATCTTTCTGCAATTTCTGGAGAACATCCCTCAAAGTAGGATCTGACCTTTGATGGTCTCTAATATTAACAAATGATAAAGGAACATTATTCAATACACAAGCCATTGGTGGAAATAGATCATCACCAACTTTAGATGAATCAATATCACTAGCAACATTATCACTAGACACAGGAACGACACGAGAAAGGCAATCAGCTACATTATTGGCAGTCCCCCGTACATGATGGATGGTGAACTTCCGAGCCTAATCCTAATCCACCTTTAGGATAGGTGAAAATTTTCCAGTTGGTGTAATACTAGCTGAGAAAGTGTGATAATAATAAAACGTCTTTATTGGGCGAGATTGGGACTAGAAAGTCCCATCTTCCATCTAACCCCTAGGTATGAGTAGAGATGTAAAAATTCTATTGCTTTGCTACTGCTTCTGTATAATTAAAGTTAACAATGTTTACCTAATGGGTACAATTCCATTTCATTTATAAAGGAATCAAATATTTGGTAGGTAATCATGTATGATAGTGGCTGCTGTATTTGCCCAGTTAATCGCAGTTATTGACGAATTTAATTTGCCTTTCATCTTATTTGATTTATTGTTTTCCTAATAAAGCCAATTGTGGAAGAAAGAGCACCAGTCATTGCCAATCGTGATAAAAATAAACTCAGTTACTTATTTATATCCTCTTTAATCACAGGTGAAAATAAAAAGCTTCGCATCAAAAGCAGCAACAAAATAATTCTCTCAAGGGTCCCTCTAATATTTGCATGCAGTACACCTTTCGCTCTTTTGCTCCATTATTGTTTATTGCCACTTAGGTGAAGCCCTGCTTCCATTTATTTAAAAGGTGCTGCTAAATGAATAGGGCTGAATTTCGCGTATTCAAAAGTAATACTGGTCGCATGTAAAGGCTTTTGAAGTTGTGCTGTTCTTACACAACATCATTTTTACAAACCCTAGTGCTCTCCGCTGTATTCGGTCTGTTTCTAAGATCAATGCCAACTCCTTAAGGCCTCACACGCTAACGGCTTATTCTAAGTGAGGTGAAGAGAAAAAAAGCATAGCTAATTCACATTTAGTCACATTTCTCTAAAATTAGTTTTATGTATCCCAATTTGCAATTACCTTCCTAGCTGATTTCCTGAACTTTGTACTTACAAGAGAGGTCCTGAGTAAGGGTCACACTTAAGTAATTAGCCTACTCTACAATTATTAAATAAATTTAAATGACAACGTTATTATTTTCAAAATATTCATGGCCTCGAATATATTTAAATTGAATTTCAACTATCTAGTACCTACAGCAACATTCTTATGTAACATCTAGGTTTTTTTGCAACAAATTTGTGTGACTCACTAAAAATATTCTGATACAAAACTCCGTATAGAAAATACCAATTCTTATTTACAACCACGGTACTGATATCATCAATGTATAAAATGAGTAAAAGAAATACGGCGACATTTCTATGGGTTAGGCCTGATGTGACGTCATCTGTATTAGAGCTAATATCATCTAAAACGACCGTCTATGCATGGCCAAATCAGAATTTTTTCAATTCAACATATTACGCCGTTTTAAATCTCAAAATAGTCTTACTTCGTGAGAAACATCGAATGAGGAATTTTAACATTAGCTTTTTTGAAATCTAAAAAGAATATTTATTTGAACGTCCCCTTCACCTGAGATAGGGATATCCAGAATTAAAACAGCTAGCTGGATTCCAGGCGATCTACCTTGTCGGAATCATGCTAATTTTTCACCTAAACATCTTGACATTCAAGCTATCCCATGACCGAGCACACAATTATATGTTCCAAGATCTTGCGGGGAATTATAGAAAGGGGAATAGGTAGTAGTTACTGGGTTCTTCTCTATCATCGCATTTTATTCTATAAAAGGGATCGGGATCTTAGTTTAATTGTGATTTTCCAGTCATTAGGACAACGGTCGGTTTTCTATTTGAAAATTTTCAAATTTTATCTTGGAGCAATATTCTATTAATATCAGCCTTGGAGCCATCAGTGATAAGGGCAAAGTGTGGCAAAGTGAACACATTCATGTTTATAAGTAACAGTGGGCCGATTTAGATGGAACTTCTATTCAATCCATTTACCGAGAAAGCTCACAATCCTTCAAAGAAATAAGTTTAATGGGAAGTGAGTTATGGCTTCACCTATGGAGTAGAAAATTACTTCCTCTTACTTTGAGTACATAGGAATCAATTATCACTGTAACATAAGATAACTTTGATCTTCGATGCCGACGGTAACTCCTTCCTTAGCTATATGGAGCGGATACTAAATTGAAAGTATCTTTAAAGAGCTGCGTAAAATTTATAATTTTGATGGAAACGATGAATTTTCATTGCTATATATATCGAGATGAGCTCTACCTTGACGCATAACACTCACACTTATCTTCAGCTTGTTTGCTTAGCGAGTTTAAATCCTATTTTATTTTTTCTGTGATTGATACGAAACAATCACCAATGAAATCGGGTGCTTCAGGTGGGTTGATTACTACTTCCATTTCAAATACTGTAGTCTGAGACCTGTAGATGGCTGAGGTTTTTTAAGTTCCAACTTCTACTTTGATACCTTGTGAATGGCATTTCAATGGTAGCCCTTAGTCCGCCGTATTTGACATTTAACTGTGGAACCATTGGCTTAATATGGGAGTAAGGTGATGCTCACGACATATTTTTTACCAACCTTTCCGTCGTCACTCAAATGACACTTCCATTTACATTTCTTCCTTTAGTCCTCCAATAAAAATAGTATACTCAACTCTTCCTATTGACTTAAATTACGTTAGCCGTCGATCGCCTCCCCAAACAACAGACTTACGTGTTGTCATGTCGCGTCGGGTTGATTACATGTTGAGCGCAATACATATTGCATTCATTTACTGATTAATACTGCCAAAACACCAGTTTCTTTCTCCCCTATCCATTTCAACACCTAATTTACCGATATTCAGCTCATTCATCCCAGTCCTTCGACAGACGTGTATCCTTCATGGAGCTCCTCATCCGTCTCGCACCAATTACCCTCCCTCTCTCACCGTGTCTCCAAACCCTCTCCCCATCACCAAGTAGGTACAATCCAACCTCCCGGCCCACCTCGCACCCACCTCCTCCACGTGGCAATGCACTCCCTACTCTCACATTATCCCCTCTTGCCCTGCAGCCGACGCGGCCGTCCGCCCCCGCAAGCATCTGTTTATTCTTCCGAGTCCAAAGTGTTTGCCATCCCACGCCACCGTCGACTTTGATACTGTTAGCGGAGCATCTGGAAATGAGCAAATTGGAGGATGAAGGTCTGGGCCGCCCTTGGGAGAAGGGTAAGGGGTGTTAGGGTGTAGGGGATTGGATGATGGGTAAGGAATTGATTGCGTTGGAGAGTGGGTTGGGGATGCATTTCGGCGTTGATGGAGGGATGGTCAGGGTGATGAGGTTCTTTCACTTCCTCGTATCATAGGAAGGGCGAGGGAGAGAGACAGGGCGTTTGTTTAGTCTTTGGGCGTTCGAAGGGGTGCAAAGAGAGAGAGAGAGAGCAAAATGAAGGTCAGGGAGTGCGGTGCACAAGTCTGTGAGGACATCTGGGAGGAGACTGCTGCTTGCTCAACAATTTGCGGCAGTATACGCAGCTTCAACTTGAGATGCTAGGGTCGAGTCCGAATTTTCTGACCTCTCACACCTCACCTCCCAGTCCCCTTTCGTTTCTCTCTCCATATTTTTCATTTCCCATATCTAAAGCGCGGAAAATAGTCGAAACTCATTTTTACGAAAAAAAGCCGCAATTAATTTGTGCAAATGTCTTCAAAGAATTCAAGGTATTTTCGTGTGTGTGTTGCTAAATGTTTAGTTATTCCTAGAAATAAGAGCAAATGTATATGATTTAGCAAAATGTGATATATTAAGAGATTTTTTAGGAGGAAATATCCCCGAAACATTTAAAAAATATTTTATGTGCATTTTTAACAACACTACGGTTCATGACTAGCACTTTAGTAATATTTAAAAATGCATATACATTTTTTTCTATTCGCAACTGAGAAATTCTCTTTTAAATTTTTTTTGGGAAAAGTTAAATAAAAATATCAATTTCATACAACCAATTTATATTTAAAAATCACATCAGAAGATATTGGCAAAATATTCAAATATTTTGTTCATTTTCAGTTTCATTTCCTCAATGGGAACATGACATCCATATAATACAAACATCAGAGTAGCCGCTTCACTAACGGAGATTTTATGCAAAATTTTCGTTGTTTATTCTTTATAGTCTCCATCAAGAATTTTAAATGCTTTATTCATTAATTTGAAGCTTTCACCTCAACTCAATGCATAGCGTTATTTTTTATCAGCACTTGTGGCGTGTGCACCATTTGAAAGTTTCTTATTGACATCCATAATTGTCGACACTGAATCACTTAGGTTAAAGTGTGAAGACTCAAGATCTGATTTTAACGACCGACAGCCCGAAACAAGCTGAAATTCCGGGTCCTATGGAAGTGAGTCATCGCCTAATAGCTCTCACGCATTTTCATTCTGATCTGCTCTGATTTAGACATAATGACTATAAAGGATAAAATTGATGGCAGATGGAATGTTTTTTGTGTCATCTACTAGTCACATTATACCATAACGTTAAATGATTCATGCCTCAATGGAAATACATGAAAGATTTTTGAAATGCAAAATACATTTAAATTTTAAAAAATCATTACTTTTCACGGAGTTTTGGAAAGTAAGTTTTCTAAAGTAAACTTTCAGAGAGTACTGTTCTTCTGACATCTTTTCCAGCAGTAAAGTTAAAAAGGGATGTTTTGATTTTTTGGCGTGGGATAATTCATTACATAGAAAACATATTGCAGTTGAATGCGAACGATAGATTGTTTTGCGGCAAACTCCGAATTCATGGCTTCTTTTAATACATGAGATTGATGCGATGAGCTGTCAATGTGCTATTTCATGTGTGACATTACGAGTCTGTATATTTTTATGTAGAATTAGTTTTTAAAACATGTAATTTGATGTTTAAAATCGTATTTTCTAATATACCTAATTGAATTATTCTTGCGTACTTAATACTGCGAAATGTAAAGAATAAATTTCACACTGATAGTCGCCAGTTAACATGAAAATACTTCAAAATTATTATTGATGGTCTTAGTTTTTCACAAACATTGCATTATTTGTTGTTATTTAATACATGCGGGTAGTAGAATAGCGAAGCATACGCAGTCAGTTTGGCGTTTGACGACGCCTATCTATATATATTTAACATTTTGTTTCCCGTATCTCGTGAGCAATTGCACTATGACGCTTTAACACATCAGAAAATGTAACGGACTACGCGCGGCTTGCTTGTGTAGAAAAGAAAATAACGTTTGTTATCATCTTTCATTATCCTTGATTTTTTCCTTTTAAATGTCAAGTACCAAGGACATATTGATTGCCCTGACCCTGGGCCTTGGGACAGACCATGTGCGCAGTTTGCGTGAGCCTCGTAAGATTTTAATGTATTAATTTTCCCTCAAACGATTGTCCGAAACAATCAAAATTATTTGTGGATCACTTGGGCTTCGTGGAGTAGCGTTTGAGAAACACTCAAGTAGGCAACACCCAGTTGAGCTAAGGTGTTCATATGGTCGTTATGTCATTCTTTTGCCGCAATACGCATTCATAGTCGGGACCGGTGGTCATAAAAGGAAAAAGAATTGATTAAAATGAAAATTCCGAGAAAAGTAATTATTTTTTCGAAAAAAAACGATGAATAATGCTTTAAAAATTATGGATAATGGATATAACAAAATTAGAGAAGATGTGTTTTTAAAACCACAATAGCCCCAATTTAAAACATTTGAAAGGTATGTCAGGATATATCGTCACCTTTGTTATTATGGCCATCCATGTGTTTATCGCTTTCGTGCCATTAATGAAGCGTTGCTACTAATGTTAGTGCTTGGAAAACCTGGACATATTTATAGTGTTCCGCCAAATCCTATTCAAGGGGTTTCATGAATGGCAACAGTCTCGTCTAAAAAGTTCTTGCCATTTAATGAAGACATTACCTAGCATACTTTGTCACAACTTACATAGATGTTTATAAACTTTGTAACAGGTATGCCATGGCAATTCATTTATTAGACAAAATTACTAAAATTTGATGTTTTCCAATGAAGTACCGTATCGAATTTTGTGAAAAATGAGGCCTACTAAGGTAGCCAAATTTAATAAAAGCTCGTTTCTTAAATATAATTCGTCTCAAGTCTTCCATCACTTAGCTATTATTTAATTTTTTAAAGTATAAGAGCAAAAAAATCCATTGCTCTTCCGGAAATCAAATTACATTCTCGCTTAGCTCAACGTATGTGACAAAATAATACGTCTGAGTCTCTAATCGCAGTACTGAGGAAAGATTTGAATCAAGGGAGAATTTCGGTATAGATAGCTGCCATCTTTATTCATCCATAAGAGTGTCAAAGTTAGCGCAGGATAGCGCAGAGTTCCTCCTCCTACAGCATAGGAAACGATCAATTATTCATAATATGATCTCCGTCGGCATAGATAGAGAATTTCGGTATAGATATCTGACATCTTTATGTATCGATAAGAGTGTCAATGTTAGGGCAGGATAGACGGTTTTTTCTCCTACAGCATAGGAAACGATCAATTATTCATAATATGATCTCCGTCGGCACTAATAAAGATGGTAGATGGATTTTTCCACTCAACGATGATGGGACTCGGAGACATAACGCTTTCGACCGCCCGATGGACGGACGGCCGCTGCTCGCATGTGCACTTATCACGACGCAAATGCCTTGACAATCCTTGTCGCTCTCGGACCGAACCTATTTTATGCGTCCACGAACACAGAACAGCTCTTTTCTTCCGTCACCATTTCGCATGTTTGACGACGGTAGGCGAGAGAGATAGAGAGAGAATGGCAAGGGCTCCTGTCTGTGTGGTCTTAACGGGCCGGAGCGGTGTAAGATACGATGCGTCGTTGGGTGAAGGATGTATGAAAGAGGTAGGTGTAAGCGAGAGTAAAACCAACACTCACTAAACCCACCCCAGCTATACACCCGTTCAATTTAACACCACCGCAAGGCTTTTAATCGTAAGGGATGGGATATATATCGATACACATGTATCTCCGGCATATTCTCCAGCTACATCGATATATAGCAATGCATTTCTTAGGTCCATATTCTGGTCATCACCATCAGCAGTCACCAACCCGAAGATTTATTTGCTGTGTAGCGCTCCTCACTACAACTCTCTTCTCAGATAACCGTTCCATTACACCATTTAATATTCACTTTCTTAGACGTCCTTCATAATTTTCAAGCTGCATTCCATTCTTGGTGTACCTCCGAAGTTCTACCCATTCATTTCTCCTTTAATTTTAGCTTACAAAATTGTACATTTTCATAAAATATATCCAAATTCTTCTTCTCAGGAGTTACATTGTAATTAACTGCCCTTCAACTCTTCGTAGGATAATCTTCATTGGTGATTCTCTCCGTTAATATGGTCATCGTTCTTCGATAGTACTACTTTGTCGTTGCATCCAATTTGAGCTCTATACCTGTCATTTTCCAAGCTTCACTTCCATTTAAAAGCAAGCACCAAACGTGTTAATGAAGTACAGTACTGTACTTACTTACAGGCTCTTACACCAGTATCATTGGTGTTTTATTCTTAACACCGGCACCTGGTACGATAGTCATAATTTTAACTTTTTCAAAATTAGAGATTTGCATGAAATTTGTATTTGGAAGTAGCTTTCACACCTTCTGTATCCTTTCATTTCATGATGACAGTATATTTTAAAATAAAATTAGAATTTAAAATTATGAAACGATTGGTATACTATAATATTTAAAAAAAATCATTCGTATCAGAAAATCAGAATAGTTTTTAAATATATCGCTTTTTCGGTGTAATAATAATAATCTTTATTGCTCTAGGAGTAGCTCTCCTTTTGAGCATAAAAAATTAATGCAATACAATATAGATTAAATTACAAAGGAAATCAGGTATAACACAATTTGCAAAATAAACATCTGTAAGCTGTAAATACATCTAAAAAAATATTACTAAAAATGGATTGTAAGCAAGCATATGAGTTCATGGTGGAATTGACAAATATAACAATTTTTCAATATACAGTATACAACTATGCAACTTGCAATGTATATAATACAACAGTTACTTATAATATACTTATGCAATGGTTACAATATATTAAATACTTACACAATAATTACATAAGCAAAATATAGTTATAAAATATATATAACTGTAGCTACTAATTATAATTATTATCACTGCCTAAAAGGCTCCAAAGCTTCTTTCTGAACACTTTCATTAACCCACTACAATATATTACAACACGTATAGAACAATTACTTAAGCAATATATAGTTATAAAATACGGACATAACATATTATTTATCGCCCACCCTTATAAGTCGACGATGAGGTAAAGGATGAACCGGGGAGGAGGGATGATGTTCGGTGTGGTACGAAGGCAGCAAGGCAGAGAGCAAGGATTCCGCGGTGCAGCGACGACACGGGGGCGACGGCGAGTCAGTCAGTCAGGCAGACGGATGTGATAGGAGGAGAGATGGAGGCAGTTTGGGGGAAAGCAGTGGGGAGGCAAGAGAGCAAGGGAGAAACGGCAAACGATGTTGCCAATTAGCCGAGCGGTCAACAGTAAATGAGTTATCACCCATTTGATGTGCGTCAGAGTGTATATGTGTGTTTGCAGTGGAGTTGACGCGGAGTGCGTCCCATGTCACCTCGCAACATGGTGGAGGGAGGGGGTTGGGTGGGGGGGGGGGAGGAGGGAAGAGTGGAAAAAGGGTAAGTGAGCCGGACATAGTGAGCGGACAAAACGGCGAGAGTGAGTGAGTGTAGGTACTCCTCCTCTCATATCGCCTGCCCGCTATACATGCATACTCCCTTTATTTCGTCCACCCCTCCCTCCCCCCAGCATCCTCTCTCTCCGCCTCCTCTTGTGTCCCAGCATGCATATATGTTTCTCTCACCGCCTCAAACAAACAAACGCCGCCCATCGCAACGCCTCGTCCCACTCGCCCATAAAGGTGTGTTGGCGTTGCGCGGTGAAATTGCCACACACACACCACGAGATGGATATCCTTGTATTATTAGATGGGTGATGAAAAGACCCCCCCCCCTCCACATACACCCACACCCCCATCTCCCCTTAAAACCCTTTTCACGCTCCCTCCCTCTCCCCAGCCTCTCACACAAATCTCTCTTCCCCCCCCACCCTTACATGTCCCATACTTCTCTCGTGTTTTTTTTTAATTTCCCCTCAGTGGCTAAAGATGGTGGTCATGGCGCGGGGAGAGGTTTGCGCGCCGGATATCCACAGATATCACTGATAATTTCCGCTCCGCTAACGTCCCCCCACCACCACCACCAGAGTACGATCCCATCCACCGCTCCTCCCGCTTCATTTTCCGGATGGAATTCCGAAATTTCCGATTCGAATCCTCCTTCGTTTCACTGTTGTCGCTCTCTGGTTTGGCCGTCGGCTTTGGTCGTTAAAACTGATCGCTCTGCTCCCTGAAGGGCTTCAAGGAATATTATTTCATTCCACTGGACATGCAAGCGATCTAATCGACCGGTATGCTAAGGAAACACCAAGGTCTAATGCATTCAATTTCCATCGGAGTCACGTGCAATACGAATCAGGCATAAACGATGAAAGATCGCAAGCCGTGGATTCCGGAGCAGAATCATATCGTCCTCAAGTAAGCTGCACATTGCTGCGCATTTTATTTTACTGTGAGTAATTCAAGCAACCACATATATTAGGAAAATAAGGGCCCATTTTTTAATAGCTTAGAGTAAAACTGTGATCAAACATGACATTATTCATTGGCTATGCCGTGAAAAAGGGTTATGTATTCCAATTTGAAATATAAAAATTATAAGAAAATAACATGCAATTAATTTATCCTTAAATAAGGAATTCACTTTTATGTTAAAATCCTGATATTTTATATCACGATCAATTTTCTAGATCGTATAGGCTTCATTCCAATTAATATCATTGATTTTTATTGTCAATTAGTTGATTGAAAATACTTTCACTGTAAATGCCTAAACCTATTGCAATGATTTTCAGCTCAGATGGCATCAGTGAGATTATTCAAATAATGGTAGTTTAAAAACATTTCCAAAGAAAGTAGGAAATAAGCTTGCCAGGTCCAGCATCCAGAACTAAATTTAGGATTATTTGTCAATGAAAGGGCTATCTTAACTCCCTTTCTTTGGATATTTCTCAAGTAAAGGTATTTTTCGTGTTCCTAGTGGCATGGAAAATCGACGGCTTTGGGAAATGGCTTCACGATTTCTGGATAAGACAACAAACCTAGGTCATCGAGATATGGAAAATCAATGTGACTGATATCCCGTAGTTGATCAACTTGGAGCACTTATATGGGGGAATATTGTATGCAACATATGTTCAAATAAATTAATTTCACTTTAACAAATTATCTCATTTTGATAAACATAAATTTAAATAATGTTGTATGATAAGCTTATAAGCCAAAAAATTCCTAAAAAGACTTTATAGGTTTTTAGGAGGTGTTTGAAATAGTATAGTAGTAACAAGCAGAACTCTAGCTCACCTAGAAGTCCGTTTGAACCAAATTTTTTCTTCATAACTTAATAAGGCTTTAGACTAACCCCTAGTAATAATTTCAGTGACTATAATGTGCATCCAGCGTTTGCATGTTCAATTTGCAATTTTTCGCGTAGATAGGCTCTCCGTGGGTGTCACTATGACTAACTGGAGGATATCATTTAGTTGCACACGTAAATTTGCAAACAAAAAATGCGAGCTACTTTGTTTGCGGTGTCTCTTACTTGAATAATAAAACAAGGCTTACCTTCAAAACCCGACTGAAATATTTAAGATTGACTGTTTAAAAAGCTCAGAGATATGAATGAGAATAAGTTCTATGTTGCCAACTCAATAAAAAAACTCATGTTAACTCTTAGCCTCGTCTTCCAGGTGTTTCTTCGCTTCCACGGCCAGTAAAAACGAAACCTCTTTCATGAGGAATTTCTTTTGAATATATTTTTCAACGTAAGCAGTTTGATAATACCTGAGAACGCTACAATAATAAAGACTTTCACTTTAGGAATCGCTAAAAGACCGCCCTTTACTTCATTCCGATCTAGTCTTCGTCCATATTACTTTATCTCATCGCAAACAATTCAGTGGAAATAAAAAAAACTGCTCTGGAAAAAACTTAACCTTTGACTTTCGGCATTTGATCCCGACTGGCCTAAGGGCGTTTTCTTACATTTCTCATTTTTTGCTGCAAGAGCAGTTTCCTATCTCGTCTATTTTCGCCCCATTTCGATTTATTTTTCTCAAATAGTTATCGTGAAATACGAGTTTTATAACTCATTGATATGGGTAATAATTTCAGCAGGAAGTAACCTTTGTTTAAAAAAAACTGGCTGGAAAAATGATAGACGATTTCTGATGCTATGGCTTGCAAAAGTGAAACATGTGTTTATAAGGTATTCCTTGAGATGAAACAAAGACATTAAAATGCCAAGACACATCAAAACTTTATCATTGCATTAGCGGAGGCCTACCGATGAAATTCAATGGGAGAAGAAAATATTTCACATGATGTACAGGATGAAAAACAAAATCAACCCAATCTGCTGTTTAAGCATATATGTATTAAGGAACTCAGAATACTGAGAATGATAATTAAGTTAATCATAATATGGATGGTGGGTGGACATAAAGCTATAAAATCAACTCCATACATTTCGCTGCATACACTCTGAGCATCAGGGTACTTGTTGTTCGCTTTGCATGGTATTCCTATAATTTTTCATGACAAAAGTACCCCTCATTTTATCTTTTAATCGGATATACATTAAAATATTTTCATTTTACAAGAAATGGAAACATTTTACCCCAGTCGTACGGTTAAACTGAGGCGTTACTCACTTCTAAGATATTTAATTTTTTCTCATCATTCGCGTTGGAAATAGGTCCTGAATATTGAAGAAACCTCAAGCCCAAATCAATAATTATTAATATGTTACATTTAAATAGACCCGAATCAACGAAAAAATTACAATTTTTAAAAATTTCAGCATTTTATTATTTCATTTTTAAAGGTTTTAATTCTCGTTAAAAGGTGTAAATGACCGAAGAGCTTTTCTGTGAAGAATAACTCACTCCTATGATATTTAAAACATTTTTATTATGTGACAGGTTTCTTAGCACGCGAATGCTATCCACAAATTGAATGAGAGACCTTGTTAGAGCGAAGTTTTCCGCGGTGATGGTGGTTTGATCTCTGCATTTTCCGGGTTATCTTCCGTGTCAGTTGGCTATGTTGGCCTATGTTGTTGTCAACATAGCCAACTGACGCGGAAGATAACCCGGAAAATGCAGAGATCAAATGAGAGACCTTATTGAAACACGATCCTACCGAAAAGTTTTCAGAATAAAAGTTAATTCTAAATACCAATTGATTTTTTAGCATTGTACAACTGTTTTTGTTTATTTTCATGCAAATCATATTCCCGGTTATTGTAAAACGCACTTAATGCGCTAGACGTGCGGCCATAGATGCCTTTTATCTAAACCTCAGTACTAATGCTCTGCTCTTACTGTACATACCTGTTCTTTCACTTTAAGGACCACAGGAAGTGTTATTATTCATCTTAAGTCCGAGTTCTACGAAATTTTCGTTACAATACTATTTTTGCCATCTTCCGTAAATATCCTCTCATAATCTAGCCTTATTGTGATTTCAAGATTTATTGAATCACAATTGTAATTAGTGAGGATGAAATTTCGAGCTATTTACCCTCTGGAGCACAAGTAGATATCTTCATAGATCAAGCTGAATTGCCCTTTGATGGAACTCAAGAGGCTCATGAACTGCCGTGACCGTAGTGAACTAATATTAAATATACAGGTCCATGTATCCAAGCCCATTCATGGTACGTTCGAATCCCACCACGGCCATGGCTATCACTTGTATTCGATCGGATTTCTCTAAACTAATGGCTGTAACTATCCTTGGCCGTTAGCAAGCCTGAAACTTGGAGCATGAACATTAATTAAATGCTGACCCCTGAGATCTATACGCCATTCCGACGACATCCCGGGCTAAGCTGGCGGTTTTATTTCATTTTCCGAGCATTATTAAAATAATATTTAATCTTCGTAATTTATTTTTTATTCCGTTTTTGTTGGTATTATTGGTTTCCTTCCAAATGTTAATATCTTCCGTGATAAAAGGCAAGAAATTGATTAGATCTTAGAAAATATTTACTGTGCGCGGAAAAATATTGAAAACTTTATACTCTTTTAATAGTGTTCTACCAACTAGATCAATCTGGAGTACGCAATTAGCTCATTTTACATTAGACTATTTTCACCCTTCGGCGAGAATCTGTTCTGATCTCTGACGATAAGTTGCAGACCTCGTTTCATCCAACATTCCTTTCAGTCCCCCCTTGCTGCCGTCTCCCTTGGCGCTCATACCAACTTGATTCAACCGGTTGAGTGGCAGTGATGTTCTCATGACAGTTGAGAGTAAATTCCTGGCGTCTTGAACTATCGTCTTTTATTACATGCGCTTATTAAGTTTCGAAACTTTTTGAAGGCACATAGCGTTTAACGCCCGGAGATAGAGGGACTGGAGAATTGCACCATCGTCTGTCATTGAGTACATTAGGATATCAGCACCCTTTACGTTTTCACCTATAACTCAGTTTTTGGGCCAAAGCTGAAGAATTGCATAATTCTAGCAATAAGCCTGTGTAATGATCAACACCATATGTTTCGTTGCATACCTTCAGAGAACTGTTTGTTCGCTTTGCAGGGCATTCCTATATTTCTTCATGACAAAAGTACATCTCATTTAGCCTTTTAACCCTACATGTTGTAAAATTAACGGATCATGAAGAAGTGTAACGATTTATTCTTGGTACAGTTTTGAGGTAGTAATAACGGAAATGTTTTACTAAATGAGATAACTTTGTAGGTATATTTTTGAGCGATTAAATTTATTTGATTCGTTATAAATTTCTCATATAAAATAATTCGTTAGCAAATATCTATAGTTATTTTATTTAGTGACCAATAATATTTTTCAAAGTTGAGCCTGAGACGAAACAGTGCATCGTGTTACCTCAATACAATGAGAGATTTATTGCTTATAACAAAAGCTGGGCTGCTCTTACACAAAATACATCGAAAGTGATATAATATAACAAAATATCACAAACCACGTCTTTCTTACCCGGCTCTTCGGTGGTCGCTCGACAATTTAAGAGCTCCATCTAAGGCCAGGAGAAGAAGCAATAGAAAAAAATAAACAAGGCAGGTGACTCTAAAAGTCGACGACCATATAGAGACGCTTATGTGGCGTAGTAAACGGTTAGGCAGAGGAAGAGGGAAATGGGTTGTGGGAGAGAGTGGGCTACTGAGTGGAATGGGGGGGGGGTCGCTGCGTACGATAGAGGTCCTTCCGTCGTCCCCTGGGGGCCAGGGGGGGTGTAAAGAGAGGGACGCAAGGGGGGGGGTGTGACAGGAGTGGTTGGCTCTAGAAGGGGAGGAGGACGAATGGTTTAACCTCCCCGAATAAAACTTTACTGTCCCGCGCTCGGAACTCTTCAGAGAGCCACATGAGATCAGAGAATGCGAGTGGGGGGGACAACGCAGCAAAGGCAACTCTCCCCCGGCGCACTCCATTATGCTTTGCCTCCTCCTCCTCCACCCTCATCTCGAGCCTACCCTCATCAGCACTCCCTTCCCGCCGAGAGGCGCCTTTACTGCATGAGGCGGCCACTTCTCCCCGAGGCATAACCAAGTACCCGTCCCCTTTCATGTCCTTCTTATGGGAGTGAGTCTCGCAGCGTAAGTCCCTTGATCCTCATCCGGAAGAGGCAAAGGGTATTAACTCCAGCTCCTCAAGCATCACTCCACATTCGGCCCAATTCCCAATTCATCCCTACGAAAACGACCCAACGGCATCTCTCAAAACACCAAAGATCCAAAGAGCTTGAAGGGAGACGCCATAAAGTACCTCTCCAATTGTGTAGTGAAATATTTTACATTCAGATTATATCATATCCTATAGATGATCGAGGCTGTGTTTTCAAGTTCTTCAGCCAAAATATCTTTTTTTCCAAGATCAATGAGTGAAGTAATTTCCCATGAGCTCCACCTATTTGGCATTTGAGTTTTTTGGTCGAAAAAGATATATTTTTACTTGAATAATTTAAAAACTCTATCTTGCTAATGGTCAAACGTGTGATAGATTTCATGTAAATATTAAGGAATTTGACTATAAAGCTTCTCATGTAAATTACTGGTAATTATAAGGAAATGGATACAAAGATTCAAGAAAGTTTTGGTGGATGTTAGATAATAGGCATGAGAATCAATTTGCCTAAGACCAGCAGGATAAGAGAAGCTTTGGATGATAGGATACGGATATTCGTAAGACCAAACAGGGATTAAAATGGAAATGTGTAAATCATGGGAATAGGATAGAGTGTGGGGGGGGGGAAATAAACTGTAAAATAGGAGAGAAACCAACTGTGCAGAGGAAACATGGTGGAGGGAGCGTTCGATATCTCAAGTACAGAGGAACTTCATGTAAAGAGATACGCATTTCTTTTTAGATCGAATTTGAGTTAGGCAAAGCTGCGCGAGATATTTGCTGCAAGAAAAAAGACGTAAAATGATTCCAAATATGCGAAAATGACATTTGGTAACTAGGCATGGACTTACCTAGAACCTATTACGTTAACGCCCAATCACCAGCTGAATAACCTGATTGGTTTACAGCTTCTGTATTCTTGTATAAACCTTCCGCTTAAATTTTATAACTGAACACTCAAAGGTAAATGACCTTTGGATAGAGTTAAATATTTTAAGGCGAGCGACCTCAAGCATTACAATTCGCCTGATAAAGGCATTGTTTTTCATCAGTAAGTTAGGCCATTTTAACGGAGTCACATCAGGAGTGGATTTTCTCGATGTATGTTGAAAAAACATTTGATAATTGAGTTAGAAAAATATTTTCTCGACTCTGGCCAGGAGTTTGATGGGAGGTTTCAATGTTATTTCGTTGTGACTACAAGCTGTTCCTGATGATTTGAGCGCCGTAATTTTACCTTCGGCGAAATACTATGCATTCGGGGGAATAGAATACGCAAATATTTATAGAAATATACTCTTCCTTTATGATTCCTACATCCCTGTATATCATTATTAATATTTATAAATCTAAGAGAATTTTTTCAAGTAGTTCATCTGCTGAAAGCATGTACAGTGAATTTGTAATTTAATTGTATGTGCATAGAAAGATTTAACCACATCAGATGTTTTCTGAAAGTTTAGCCGATATCGAATAGCTAATCAGCTGAAACGTGTTTTCTAATTGTGATTGAGAGGAGTTTTATCAGAAAAAATCAATTTGCTCGTTTAGAAAGTTCTTAAAGCTCACCCATAAAGTTTGATAATGGTATGTTAAAGTAAAATTATCGATAACAGTATATCAACTGCTACATTATGGATATTTTGACTATCATATCTGCCAATAAAATAGATGCAATGTTGAGAGTTCTATAACTATATAACTACTTCCGATTGAAAATTAAAATATTAGATTACTTTTAGATAATTAATGTATTTATAGACCACGCATAAATAATCTCTTCTTATAATTTATTGAGGTTTGGTCAATTAAAATTCCTTTATTTCAATGCCAACGTTTCGGCAAATTTATTCCCATCCTCAGGGCTAATTGACAACAATGAAACAAAATTAACAACATAAACAGGTATAAACAGAAAAAATATCAATATTTATAACAACTTTGGTGATAATTACACTGCATATTTTTTATCGTGCACACTATTTTAACAAACATCAACAAATCTGTGAAATTGACCAAAACTCAAAACAATTTAAAGAAGAAATTACTTTTAAAGTCAAAGGAGGATCCAATGTGGATTCATTTTAGAGAACCCTAACGAAGGCAGAGACCTTCCTAAATGTTGAGATACGTTACTTAACGTGAAACTTTACGGCTTTGCGTTGAAATAACAATGCTACAAGCATAATTTGGATTCTCTCGGTGATGGGATTGAAAGCAGATTATTTTGTATCCTCATTATGTTATAACCCTGGTCGTGATTTCAGTTTAATTTATTTTTGGAAAATTGCATACGGTTTATCATTTCAACATACATATGAACTCAACGCCATATCGCCAAAATATTTATTAGTTTCCAGGAATCAATGGTATTGTTTTCCTTTCCTAATTGAGAACACTAATTTAGTCGTTTAAGATAAAGCTCAGAGACTGTTACGTTGAAAATTAGTTTAGCATTTAATTAACATTTCTCCATTTTTTTGGTAAATTGAGATTATGGAGATTTGTTAGGAAAAAAATAAAAAGAGATTGTATTGAATTATTTAGTGTGTGCAGCATTCTTTAGTTCAGTAGGTGTACACTATATTTCCGCAAACACTAAATTGGCCTCACAAATTATAATTTAAAATTAGGTAATTTATGTGTATAATTTTATCGACGTTTTTTTACAAGAAAACAAACTTGGGTAGAAATTTCTGTATTGGAAGTTAAGCACTTCCATTTGGCAAGGTGCCTTCCTTTGGAAATTTTCCAAACAGCTTAAGTTCTTGGATATCAAATGGCCACCATGAATCACTGGTGGTAATTCATTCCTATTGATTGAAAATTCCGTCGCAAGGCCCACTTCATACACCTGCGAGCTATGGGCAAGTTTAGCGCTATCTAATTCGTCTCGCCATTGCACAAAATTGCTGCAATTTTTCCAGATTTCACTTGAGAGAATTGGTGATTTTCAAAAATAACTCAAAAGGTTCCAAGTGCGAAAAATCATAAAATAGAAGTGCAACTCGCTCCGTTAGAAATATTCTGGCCTGCCCATGAATATTGCTACTGCTTCCTATCCAGCCATAAATTACGCAACAGCAGAAATCTAAGCCGGACGATTCGTGCGGTGAAAGCAGCCAAGACATAAGAATACAGATTACCGGACTCAACATTTGGAGAGGCGCTTTTTTGAGAGACGCCGAGGTTGGTAGAGATACGGAGGCAGAATAAGGGTTCGCAAGGAAGTGAACGCAGGAAGAAACAAAGGAATATTCGAATCCTGGGACACGTAAAAAAACGAGGATGAAGAAAGGATTTCTGGGCGTAAAAAAATCAAGGAATTGGAAGGAGGTGGACCACCAAGGCGATGGATGGAATCAAATTGGAAGAGAGGAACCGTTTGCGGGAGAGGGGGAAATAATATCAGGGGGAAGGAGGGAGGTGCCGGAAGGAGATGGCGGCGTGAGTCTTCCCCCCCCTCCCTCCTCGGAAGGAAGAGACGTAAGGAGAGAGGGGGGGGGGGAGAGGGAAAAGAAGCCGTTGGGAAGGAACGATGTTGTCTCACGCCCGCTGCTGTATCTTTTGCTTCTTCTCTTCATGCCGACGTAAGCTTGAACACACATGCGAGCGACTATGGGCCCTCATCCACCAACATGGAGTCTTCTCCCTGGAAACAAAAGGCTGTCGGGGAAAAGCAGGGCCAATAAGAAAAAGATAAATAAAAGGGAGCAACCGAATAAACAAATAGTAAGAAGAATGCCTCAGCCATGCCTCCTCCTCGTTTTTTTTTCAGAGGGTCCTATTCTCTTCTCTAACTCATCTTTCTTGCTCAAAGAGCTTCCCTCTCTGCCCTCTTTTCCTCCCTGGATGTCCTCGCCCGACGGTTCCTCTCCCCGTCCAACCCCATCCCTTAGAATGACGACTCTCCCTCCCTCCACCTGCTTTCTGCGCCGCTTCCCAAGTGGGCAAATAAAAAGTGAAAATGCTGGATCCACATAGCCGCCCAACCCGGTGGGTCTACCACAAAACTCGATCCGCATCCGGTTGTCTCCCTTTCGTATTTTCAGCTCCCCTACATTCAGATACATCCTTTTATTTTTATTGTAATACTTTACGACAACCTCTTGCTCAATTTCAAATGCTCGTTCGCGCTGAACCTATCCATGAATCTCGCGTGCAAGGATTTCTATCCTGCTAACTACCTCCCGTCAGTGTAAACTGTGATGGTTTGTAGCATGTGCAGTCTAGAATGCGTTTCCATGAATCAGTTAGGAACGACGCAATTTGATGATTCATCGAGTTGGTTCGGGAACGTTATTGTTGTCACAAAGATTATTTCAGCCTAGTTAAACGATCGTTAAAAATGAAAATACAGATCGTGCACTTTAAATGGTTACATGACAAATCATCATTCCAGGTGATAAACTGGCCCTCGAAGTTCCCATTAAACATTACTTTCACCCAGAAGCTGCGTTATATGTCCTATGAATTCTGAAGTGTTGGGTGATGTGTCTTGAATTCCTGTGCCACCCTAATGTGTACCATCTCCCGAATTGTCACCGCGATACTGATTAGCGGACTCGAGGATGTCTTCTAACATTGTGGACGTGAAACATTTTATTAGTTTGGCGATGAAAGGCGGTGTGTTTTGGGGTGAGATTGCGAAAGTATGGATACTGGAAGTAAAGCCTTTGAACTTGGATCAATAGATACTGAGTAGAAAATAAAACTCTGGAAATGCTAAAAATTTAATAAGATAAAAAGCATTTTCCAATCATTTTTCAAACTCTTTTATATCTTCATTTATTTATTTCCACATCCCCGCAAACAGCACTTACGGACTTTTACACAGGGTGTTTTAACATGTAACAATGGAAGAACACAAAAAACCGTGTCCTGAGTGGTGGAATATCCACTCACGCGGGACTCGTACCCTCAACCCTCAGTTTGTCAGACTTTACCCCGTCGCCACCGAGTGATTCCTATTCCAAGTCAGGATGTAAATGAAATTACTTTCCAGAATCTCACCTCGTTAATTCGATAAAGAATTAGTTCACCGCAAAAATCTTCAACAATTTCTCATAGCCAAAGAAAAATTAAGCACATTCCTAATCTCGTCTTAACAATATAAACCAATCCTGAGACGCAAGTCATAGAGCGTCCAGTCGTTTTAATTAATGTTTGCATTTTGAAAAGCATGTTAAACGCTACGACTGTTCTCATTTTTCTATCCTAAACCAAGATAGGCTCTATTTTAAGACTAATCGAAACACTATGTACTCATGCAGTTGTTACCATTAGATTCTCAAACGGCTTGGTTTAAGTAATAATTGGAATGCTTTCAATCTTTTTTCACCGGCGCGAATCCCTCTCCTCCCATGCCACACATTTCACTCACAAAGGAAGCGCAAGCAATTAATCTGCGAGCGATGATTTCGATGCTTTACGACTACCATTCGCCCTTCACCTCAATGGCCGGCGTATTTCAGTAACAATCTCTTTTCGTCTCCCTTACATGCATTTCAATTTAGCGATGCGTGCTGCTGATGTACCTCCAGGGCAAGGACTCAGTGCTGCTTTGTGACTGCAAATGTCATGTTAAGCGATGAAAGGGATAACTGAACTGTAAAGCCAGCTCCTTGTCCGTCTCTCTTTTTTACTACAGGCAGGATATCCTACGGGAAACTTCCCTCATTCAAAGAAAAGTTTTTGAAGTTTACTGCAAAACATTACGCCACTTTATTTACCTTTGAAGTTTAAGTGTGGGATGATCGATTCCCGCATTTCTGTGGCTCACTCAAGTCATTCCATTCATATCCTAATATTCTTGTCGTCGCTCTTATTCTGAAATGACGCAAAAACGTTCAAAATTGAATCGCTGGTGTGGTAGCAGCAAGGATGATTTATGTAAATAAAATGTATCTTCATCACTGGACTGAAATTTTTAGAAATATCTAAATTAGCAGTACTTGATATATTATTATTAACAATGAAAATGGAAGTAATTAATTGTTTGTATCTCCATTTTTAATTGGCTATATTAATATTTTACATTTCTGCACTCCACCGTCATCGTAATATTTTCTCCTTTTGTAATTCCAAATTTTCTCGATTTTATTTATTTAATTACATATTATTTTACCTGAAATTATCAGGAAAACAATCCTTTATAAATTTATTAAATAGCATTGTACTAATATTCTACCTTATATATTTTCTATGGCTCTTGGGTGGCGTTTGCTGTTGGGAGACGCTTGAAGGGAGTTAAATCATACCATGGTACTGGTGGTCACAACTTTCGTGCTCCCACAGATCCGACCAACTTGAAGCCTGGGACATTCAATATTTTCTTCATTATGATAAATGGACTTGACACAAACTGGTTTGCAAACCAAAATGAAACATCGGGCTGCGTGCCAAATATGATGTGAATGAATAATGTCTAAAGCCATGTATATAAGATTGAGCCCTGGGGTGGGGGAAGAGGGGGCCACCTGGCCTCATTCACCCCAGGCTAAACAAATGAAAAGTTCAAGTTTCATTTATTTTACAAAGAAAACAGTAAAGAGAGGTAACCTCTAAATGGTGAAATTTACGGTGAATATTATTGTTCATTAAAATACCGGGGAAAAAATGTGACTTTATGAATAAATCCCAATATGACGATATGAATAATTTCGGAACGGTAACTCTGAAATGAATTTTCAGTATAAATAAAAGTACTCATAGCTTCATTTTGCTTTCAGGGATTTCTACTACATTAGTATGGAACACTTCTTCTACTACATTAGTATTGATATGTTTCTCGCTTGATGAATTCTACTACATTAATATTGAACACTTCTTCCACTACATTAGTATTGATATGTTTCTCGCTTGATGAATTCTACTACACTAATATGGATAACTTTTGGGTAAGGAACCCCAAAATTTGATTTAATTTAGTTTTTTTGTTGATGTTTTTATTTTTTATTTCATTCATGATGTTTTTCGTTATTGTTTTTCTATGTTTCTTTAGTTTGTTGCATCGACCAATGTAATTAGCCATTGTGCCATTTTTAATTGTGTGGAATAATAAAAAAATAAATAAATTAGTTGAGGAAATTATATGGCATTAGATGAGCCAAATGGGGAAATATAGGGAAAAATAGCCTAATAAAAATATAGGGAAAAAAATATAGGGAAAAATATAGGGAAAAAAAATATAGGGAAAAATAGTCTTCGTTCTATTAATGCCATTTTAAATAACTTTTTTCAAAGAAATGAATTCTCGCACTTTTTGTCAATAATGGAGCGTGAACAAAATATTTTTTGTACCTTTCAATTCGACAGTGTTTCTCTCTCTTATTTGATCACTTCAAGATGTGTACTGTGAGGTTAAAATCGCATACTTCGCGTCATGCTGAAACTCACCACATCTGAATTTTTCCCCATGAGTCCCCAGCGTGTAGCCTCCGACTCTCTAGCGGCTCCCAAACTAGTCACTCCACCAGCTGTGCTACACCCTTTGTTCGCTCCCCTTAGTTTTTAACGAAGCGTGCGGCTTTCCTTCCGTATTTTTATTTGCAAGTTAAATCTTTATGTTCATAAACCAAAATCCTGGCGGTGTATTAGTTATGTATTCTAGTTCGAGCGAAATAGTATATCTTTCTTACTTTTTCATCCGAGGAGCCTCTAACTACTCGCTTGATAAATCCTAGTTTCAGGACCTGACGACGCTAGCTGGAATGCAAGTGAAACGGTTGTCCATAAAATGAATTTATGCGGGAGAAACCCTAAAGAAACCAATTCATCAAATCATCGCGGAAGCCTCCGTACCAATCGGGAACATTACAGCCTACGCAGACTATATTGCTTTAAATTATCATGGCAAATCGTGGGATATTGTTAGAGGAAAAATGGAAAAAGATCTGATATTACTCAGGAAGTAGTTTGATCAGAATAGATTGTCTATAAGTCCTAAGTCTTAATATATGATATTCGATATATGCAATAGGTTCCAAGAAAATCAATCAAATAGGCATCATTTCCTTGGATGTTCCAAAGATAACTGCTGAAACTGTATCCTGATAGAATGCGTTTCAGAATTTAAATACCTAGGAATAACTATCAATAATCAATTAAAATGGATTCTACATGTGCACAAACTTGCAAATACATTACGATATTGCCTCTCGAAATTATTTTGGCCTATTATGGGCGATGGAGAGGCTGCCTGTGGCGGGGAGGGCAGTCTGGCCGGTGGTGTGTTCCTCTGAATTGGCGGTTGGTGGAGAGTTTCCTTTTTCCGCAGGTGGTTGACATAATCGCGCAGATTCTGCTGCGATAGGTGGTCGTGTTCTGGATGCATCTCACACCACAAAGAGTGCATCCTTGTTATATACCCCCTGCGTTCGGGCTCGCGGGCAGCATGGCATGCGAGGAGGTCGCCCCTTAGGGCTTCCTTCCACTGCATACGAGCTCCTGTTCTTGTGGTGTTTCTATTGCCACTCCCAACACTACTAGGGCCCCCATCCGAGAGGGGCCGGTTGTGGGTGGCTTTTTCTGTTTTCCTTTATGCAACCAGAAGAACTGCGTGTGGGGTTGAAATATTATCATATCATTATATTATCATCACATATTATCTATCCTTGAGAGACGTTGACAAGTTACAGAGCTGTCTTCTAGTATTTCTCTTTTTCTTTCTTGAAATTAGTTGATATTGTGTATGTCCATTTGAAAAATCTGATTAGTGAGGAGGGTGATTGTAAGATGACGCTTTTCTGTCACGGTCTTCCTTTGGCTATTCATCCTTTATATCTATTCGCATAAAAAACTTCATTTAAGAGATGAGTTAACCTCAGATACATTTTTCGTGTTATTATAGTCATAGCCACTTTTCAGAGGTTAATGACTTTGATGGGATAAGCTATATAAAGAGTATGGCTTGAATCAATCCATTTCGCTAACTAACAGACACGTGATAAAATTTCATAAAAAAACTGTGCTCATTTAAAATATAGTTAAGAAAATAGGATTAATGTTTAATAATGCGTATGGGAGGCAGTAAGTGAAATTTATTGATTATATTTATAACTTTGTTGAATTGTTTATCGAACACTTTAATTAATGTATGTGTTTGTATTATAGAGATTTGGTCATGTTTTTTTTCTCAAATCATGTTTTTTTTTCATTTCAAAATCTCAACTACCTTTTTGCCAACGTTTCGCGTTTTAATTAAAGTATCATCATGATGCTATACTTAAAAGGTGAAAAGTTGGCATATAGAAAGTTGATATTTTTTAAATAACACATGACCTACTCACTATAATATAAACGCATACATTAAATTTAGCAATACGTAATTACATGTTTGTTTGTCATTAAATAGTGTTCATAATTACTTACTACGAGGATTTTTCTTCAAAGCATTAAAAGCACTTCATTGGCAAATATTCTGGGGACGGTCTCGTCTTACCTTACATGCTGTAGAACAGACTAGTAATTCTACCGAAGAAA
The DNA here is from genome assembly GCA_963573305.1 of Pyrrhosoma nymphula. Lineage (NCBI taxonomy): Eukaryota > Metazoa > Arthropoda > Insecta > Odonata > Coenagrionidae > Pyrrhosoma > Pyrrhosoma nymphula. Next base: position 24,316,421 of record OY754336.1, on the reverse strand, counting down.
CTAGATAGCCATTTGTTGTAACTACGCTTGAGCATCTTCTACTGGGGTGACTAAAATTTGAATTGTAGGAACAGGGAGACTCTTTAAGAATTATTTCGGCTTAAGAGAGTCCTAATCTAAATTGGAGGATATTCTAAAAGTAATGAGGCTAGTACATAGAGCGGAAAATGAAACAAAATGAATATTCCTGCCGTGCTGGCTCTAGATATACAGAACGCATAACAGCGATTCACGGAGGTAGATTTCGGAAGCACTCCATAAAAGAAGAATCGGTCCTATCTACTGCGCATAGCAAGCATATATGATTCAGCAATACCCGCAAGGAAGAAAAGTAGTGATGGAATCTGAAGATGGCAGTGCAGATCTTGAGGTAACCAGCGGACTTTCGCAGGGGTCCAAACTGGGACCAACTCTCAGGAACTTGCACTATGGCGATGCTCTTAGCCTTCGACTATCAGGAGTCAGGACTATGGCTCCTGCGGGCTAAGCAGATTACTAAGCGCTAGCGGCTGCAGCAGCAACAGAAGGAGAACTGGTGAGGAATCTTAATCAGGCTATCAGAATAGAGAACAACTGGCTCCAAGATCACTCCCTGTATTTATCTGCAGAATAACTGAAGCGATTGTTATGGTAGGAAGGAGAGAAATCTCGGACATTGTCATCAGTGTCAATGGGCAAAATTTTTGATCAGCCTCCAAGCTAAAATATCTAGGTAGGTGAAGCTAGACCACAGAAGATCATTTCTCGTGCAAACAAGAGAAGTAACATTGAAATGCGTTCGAGTGGCTGCAAATGTCAAACAATTCTAAATGGCCTATTCCAAATAAGAGGAGGTTCCTGGCTTCGGTAGTTTCATCCATAGCTCTGTATGGGGCACCAGCATTGGACTCTAAAAAGGCTATAAACCATTTGGAGAGAATAAAAATGCGAATGGCCCTCAGAGTTGTGTAACTGATACCGTACTATATCTGGCAAAGCAGCATTCGTCATCGTAGGGCACCACTGGAGCTTCTGGCTCGGAAAAGAGTTCACTGCTATATAGGCATGGATCAAGAAGGACGGGAAAGGCTGCTGAGAAAATGGCAGGAGCGTTGGAGTGGCACGGTTACCTGAATTGGCAGATGGGTGAAATGAAGCCACGGTGAAACTAGTTTCTATTTCACTCGATTTTTATCAAGCCACGGAATGAGCCATGAGTCATCCGAAGGCCGTAGTTATTCTCGAAAGAATATATCCAGCCTTTGTGCAGAAACTAAGACAGAGTTTTTTATCATTAAAAACCTGACACTACCAACTGGTTGGTGTTTTTTTGAAGATTTCTCTCCTTTTTTTTAGCATCTTAGTGTTTTTTTGCATTAAAAATGTGACACTACCTACTGATTTGTGTTTTTTTTAGATTTCTCTCCTTTTTTAGCGTTTTAGTTTTTTTGCATTAAAAATCTGACACTACCAACTGGCTGGTGTTTTTTTTTAGATTTCTCTCCTTTTTTTTAGCATCTTAGTGTTTTTTAGCATTAAAAATGTGACACTACCTACTGATTTGTGTTTTTTTTAGATTTCTCTCCTTTTTTTAGCATTTTAGAGTTTTTAGCATAAAAAATGTGGCACTACCTACTGATATGTGTTTTTTTAAAGATTTCTCTCCTCCTGCTAAATTTAAAAAATCAATGGTGGTTAATGGTGGTGGTAATAACCATATAATGATTGGATTTTTATTTTCTCGGAATCTATTCTTTATGTAGTCTAATGATTATTGACGTCCAAGAGGAGGAGACTTATGCCGTGTTGGGTGGAGTGCGTACCTATGGAATGTCCACCGATTGAAAAAATGCAAGGATCAATCAGGGCACGAACTGTTTACTTAGCCTTATTGTGCCCTAAATAAAACAGAGCGGCAGTCAAGAAATAACACAATTAAAATTGTCCAACAAATGCGTAATTTTGCGTAGTGTGTTTATATTATTTGCAACCTCATAATTGTTATGAAAAAGAGACCAAATTACATATTTTTGACAAAATAATATTTTGAAAAATGTTTCAAGTTAAATCCATTTCAATTCCATAGAAACTAGAACAAATGTGGACGTTACGAAGTAAGTCTCTGATTTTATATTTGTAGAGAATGCTCTACTTTTACATCTATCATCAAGTTTAATTTGGCTGTATAAATCTTTTCATATTCAATATTCGAAGATGTCACCTTAAACCGTATTTCTGTTCGGTACACACGCTGAGGTGCTGGGTTCAAGATGCTGTTCTCATTACTTACTCACCTGAATATTTTAAAATAAATTTTTCGTGGGGCAGGGTGGTTGTGAACCTGAATCTGATATAACAGAAAATGCTCTTCCCAAGGTTAAAAAGCATTAGTCCATATTAATGCAGAAATTACGATTAATATTTTCATCATTTTATTTCTGGGTCATCATCTTTGGCTAATTATATCAAATTCGGGGAACTTTGTCCTTGAGTTGACATTTACTTGCTGTGATTACTTTTCAAACGTCAACATACATCTGAATCGAGGTTAGTTTTTATTCCTCTCTGTTGGTATGGGAAATTTCGTTTATTACGTCTTTCGTTCTGTTTATTTATTGAATTCATTTACTGAAATATCACATAATTAGGCCATTTAAGAGGAATTTGAAGCTTTTAGCTTAATCACAGCTTGTAGGGTTATTCCTACGGGTCAACAGGGGAAATTAGAATCTTAATCGTTTGAGTCTGGTACGACTAGTATAATTCCTCGTATAAATATAATACTTCATTTAAATTTCCTCAATTCCTTGTGTAAAACCTAACCAGACCATAGTGATGTTGCTAGAGAAGTACTGGAACATGTTATACTTCAAGAATTTGTTTTACCACGCCCTGTTTACGATCCTAATAATGATACAGGTGGACGTTGATGTGCTCAAATGCGTATCTAATTCAGTTTTTTCATTCCTGATTCCTCTATTCACGCTCGTAACCTAAACTCCCTTACAGAGAACTCTTTGCTAATATTCGGGGGTGGGGAAATGTAAAATACTGATTCGCCTGATGCATTGAATTGTATTTTTTCCTTCCTCTAGACCTTTCTCTAAAATGGATGGAATTACTAAGAGCTCAAGGACGCCCGTCATTCGACACTTTCTGCCGTGCGCTCGGGTTATTATTGAAGCAAATAATTCTTGTTATAAATTTTACCCTAAGTATCTGTAGTATGAGGATATGGCAATAGACACTGTGGTATCCTGTTCTCTCTCATAAATGTGCCTCGAACATGATGCAAGGCATCCAACGCTTAATGATATTACTATCCTTCTATGGACCGTTATACCATAATGATTTAAGCCTACCATAAGTTTCGTGCGCTTTAATTATTTTTGTTGTAAATTTATGCCTACTCGCTTTCTAAATTTTCAAGCGATTTAAGTAGTGACAGTATTCCAAAAAAGTAGACAAAATAGATGGCTTAACTTTCGTTTTACAAATTTAGTAGTAGGTGTTTTGAGCAGAAATATGGCTATAATGCGACAAAACTGATTGCTCTACACTCACTATCGAGGTCAATAAATCAGTTCGGGAGAGTCTCATTTGCTTGCAACAGCTAGCGTGAGAGAAAGGACTCTGTCACTGTCTATTTACTTTTACACCATCATCCGCACAGGTTGCCAATTTTAGACTAAAAAAAATTATACTCGCGTTCACATCGCATCGCCATAGAACTTCCTTTTCGTGTTACAACACTTGTCCTGAAAAGGAAACAAAATGTTTGCCTTTTAGAATAAGCCGATTTTCTTACAGGCAAAGCTTTAATAAGGAAGGGTAGTTTTTCCTTGACAGCCATTAGTGTAATTACTCTTTTTCTTTCTCTATTAGTCTAGCTTCATTTGCTCCTATTTTTATAGTTGGGAATGAGGCGAGGTAATCGAGGTACGAGGGCCGACCCGGATGGAGGGCGCTTCTTTTTTTGTCCACAAAACGCAAAAAGAGCTGCGTGTCCGTTGATGAGTGACTTCCAAGGTCCGAGAGAGAGAGAGAGGATGAAGAGAGGGTGAGGGTACCTCCCTCTCTTGGGTTGGGCACGACATTGAAAGGCCGGAGCGACGCGGCGCTCAAGCGGGTGGTGCGATATTTTACTATTATTCCATAAAAAAACAGATCTTTAAATGGTGTAAACACATCGCAAGAGTATCATGAAAATTTTATCTTTCTCTTTTAAACAGTCATCTGATCGAAGGTCATAATTTTTGGTCGTTAAGTTTATAAATTTAACGTCATAGTGTATATAGATGTCGATTGAACAATGAAAAAGAATATTTTGTTTTATTCCACCAATTTATTTCATGTTACTACTAGTTTCGACGCAGCAGTGTCATCTTCAGCTACTGATGGAATGAAACAAAGTTTTCTTTTTCATTATTTATAATGAACTTCCACAAAGTTGGGCCTAAGACCATTGACATAGATGTTAATAGCTTTGGAGCCAAAGTAATTGTTTTGATTGCAGACGAGTACAATCTTCACTTTAATGGCACGCTCTGTATCCTTGTCATCAATGAATGAATTATATTTTGACCTTTTAAAATTATATTTTCATATTGGTACACAGCGCAAACATTTTAAAATGACGCTAAGATAATTTTACCGATTTAAATAGCCATGTATGCTACATCTTCACTTACCCTGATAACCGTGTTACTTTCCTTCTCCGTGTTACTTTTCATTTTAAAGCACTTTAATAAAAAACTCTGGATCTTTGTTGAATCGTGTTCCTTTTTACACCAATGCTTCACGTATATTCCTTCTTATTCTCCCGTACAATACCTGCTGTAGCCCGCCTGCAAATATTGGTCTGGTGGTTTGTCTTTTCTTCGTCCACAAACATTTCTTCATTATTACGCTGAGTTTCTTCCCTCTTTATTCTTGGCTTTTTCACTTTATATTTCCTTAGACCTTTTGAAACCTTGAATATGCCGACCTTCATTGGAAACACCTTTATATTCCAATACACATATCTATTTTACGGAACTTTAATTAAAATCTTGCACGTATGTACATTTCAAATTTGTATAATGCTCTTTATCGCAATTCTAGTTATTTTACGAGAGAATATTTAGGCATAAAATGTATAAATATTTAGATGGTTTTACTGTCAATCAATGTGTCATCATCGGGTATGATGTAATAAAATGAATGAACAACCATAACAGAGTCAGAAATAATTGTACCCCAAATAGTTTGTAAAACAGGTTAAGTGCTAGTTAAAAACTGTTAGAAGAAGAAAAGTATTAGTATCACCTGTACGTTGATGTACATCAAACTTTTTTACTACTCACGAAAAATTCTTATACCAGCTTGGTTGACGCATATGTTTGCTAGAGAAATGTATCCTCTAAATTTTTCTGCTGAATTGAAGTAAATATAACCCACTAAGTGAAAAGTTCAGACAGGGTAGATCAACGACTCGCCATATCTTCATAGTTAGACAGACAATGGAAAAGTGTTATTAATACAATGTGGATGTGTATCAATTTTTTGTGGATTTTCGGCAAGCGTACGATAGTGTGGATGATAAATAAGCTGTTTCAGACTATGGTGAAAATGTAATTCATAGCCAAATTAATCAGATTGATACAAATGACCCTAAAGAATACAGTATGTAAGGTCAAAATAGAAGGAAACCTCACCAGAGAATTTGAAATTAATCAGGGCTTGCGACAAGGAGATGTGCTATCCGCCATGCTCTTCAATGTGATCCTGGAGCGGGTGATGAGAAAAGCAGAAGTCAGCAACCCAGGTGGTACATTGTTCAAACGTATATCGCAAAACCTAGCCTATGCTGATGATGTCGATATGATATCAAGAAGACTCAAAGATCTCTAGGAAGGACTGGAGAGATTACAGATGGAGGCAGGAAAAGTTGGGCTAAAAGTGAACTGTGGCAAAACTCAGTACTTGTTCTCTTCCAGGAAAGGTACGACTGTAAAAGATAAATCTATAGAATTAAATGGTAAGAAATATGAGAGGTATAACAAATTCAAGTATTTGCGAGTGCTGGTGACAAAGGATAATGAAATGCAAGAAGAAATAAAAGCTAGGATTGCAGCAGGCAATAGGGCTTATCGAGCTTTATTGAAGGTGCTGAAGACACGGAACCTCAGTCGGAACTTGAAAACAAAGGTTTATCGAACAGTGATTAGACCTGTGGTTATGTATGATTCAGAAACATGGACCATGACTACTGCAGAAGAAGAGAAAGACGGGACAGGAAAGTGCTAAGAAAGATTTTTGGTGCAGTAAAGGAAGACGGACAGTGGAGAATACGGAGGAATAAAGAACTGGAGGAACTCTACAATCAACTTAGTGGCAGAAATGAAGAGTAACAGGTTAAGGTGGTTAGGGCATGTTGAGAGAACGCCTGAGGATAGGATGGTGAAAAAAATATACCTTGGACATCCTGGTGGTAGAAGATTGAAAGGAAGACCTCAGAAAAGATGACTGGATGATGCAGAGGATGATCTGAGAAAGATGAGAATAAGAAGATGGAGAACGCATGCAGGAGATCGTGATGTCTGGGCTAACATTGTCGGAGAGGCCTTAAGGCCCTGTCCAAGGGCTGTAGCGCCGAGAAGTAAGTGAAAAGTTCAGATTCTATAACTATGAATAAGATATGTTGAGATTTAACCATCAAACGTCCATTTAACGTCAAATTGAGAGAATGAAGAGGTTTAAAAAAGTTTTTCTCAGCATGTCTGATTTTTGAAAGGTGAATGCTATTTAGGCTATTGTACCGTCAAAAATTATACTAAAATGGTAAGTAATTACCTGGCACGACCATCACTAGAATGAGTATTGCATTCTGTCAATTAAGTTTCATCAAATGGTTTATAGTTCCTATCGATCCTATCCTTATTTTAGACAAAAGACATTCGATGTGCGCGTTCTTTTTTTCGAACGTAGGAAGACCTAAAATGGATGAAATGTAATGACACTCAACAGTTAAGAAAATCCAGTTCAAGGTAAGGATTTTGTCAAAATAACTGTTTGCGCCATTATGTACTTAAATGTACCTCTAACCAAATCGTTTTTGATGATTCGCACTCGATCAGGATTCATCAACCTGAAGATTGGCGCTCTGCAGCTCTCCACTCAGTTCTCTTTTCAGATAATAACTTTATTCATTCATTGTTCCATAACGTTGACATCCATCATGCTTTTCTTCACGTAGAAATTCCATTATTGGTCTTCCTTGACGATCCGTCCTACTCAGTTTCCCTTTCACAGCTTTGTTCAGGAGTCTCTTATGCCCCAGAACACGGCCAAAGAGCTATTTTCATTTTTATCGCAGAGCTTGCTTTAAACTGCATTTCTCCCTTGTTCATCGTAGGAATTTTTATTAGAGATTTTCTCAGTCTATTTAAACGTCAAAATTATATTATAGTATTTTAATTGCTAACAATATTCTGTGTTATATTTCTGTTGTCATGCAGCCTTCCCTGGCATATATGATGATCCATGCAAACACTTTCATGCATATATATATTGACTCCGTGTATCCTGAGAGGGGATGCCGTTGTAATCTTCTATAAGTAGCGGGTAGAAGTTATAGTAATTACAGTAAGTTTCTCGTCTCAGAAAGTTCGTTCAAATTTTTCCGATGCGTTAATGGTTGGCACGACGAAGGAGGCAAGTATCACCAGCAGGAGTGTCTTTTCGATTAGAAATCCGAGCACCAAACCCTTCAAGCCCCATTTCTCTACCAACCTCCTTCTTTCCTTCGACTGCTCTCCCTCACTCGATAAGACGACCCCCCACTTCCTTAAATACTGCTCTAAACGTGCAGCCTCCGTTAAATTTCCCACGTTAACCCGCTGGGAAGATTCGGTGGGTGGAGCAGCACCTTGTTCTGCGGGGAGCGGGGAAAGTGCGGAGGAGGGATTTGACGGCGGCGGCGGCGGTGGTTGTGGCCGAGGAGTCTTCTTCCTTGCTCCCCCTCTGGCGAAGAAGAGAAAGAGGGAAGGGGGCAGTTTCGGAACTTTTGCTGCCTCCCACGCTTCAGTGTCTCCTCGACCCCCCGAGATACTTGGTACCGTACCGGAGAGAGAGAGAGTGTATGTGTGCGTGTGAGAGAGGAGAATTGGGAGCGGGGATGGAAAAAAAGGGAATTCGCAGAAAGAAATTTCTCCATTTGCCGACGTTTTTTGCCCACGCGTCCCTTCCTCTCCCGGTTTATTCTCACCACCGATGTGCACCACTGGATATATTCCCACCAAGCAGCTATGAGCTAAAAGTAATGGTGGTGATACGATATTTCAGGAGATACATGCATAATCATCTCGTCGTTCCCTTTTTGAGATGAGCACATATCTATAGGGAGCGTAGTGGTCTAGTGGGTAGAGCGCTTGGCTACTGATCGAAGGGTCCCGGGTTCAAATCCGGTTGAAGCCTTTGGACGCCTCCGAACAAAAAAATCCTCGGAGGTGGCCCAGGGAAAAGAATTCCCCCCCTACTTTGAATGTGTGAAATTCACACGCCTATGGCTTAGTCCGGGGTGAGCTCTACCCTCAGCTATCCAAACCATCTTACTATCTTCCGGTTGAGTTACTGAGTGAGTGATGCCTTAATACGGGATGAACTCTACTCTCACCTATCAAAACCAACTTTCGAATTGAAACGGTGAGTGAGTGAGTACCGTAGTACATTGTAACTTAATGAGTTACTGCTGATGCTAAGTCTATTTATCATCCTACTGAATATAATTATCATTAGTCATTTAACCCTGATATTGGTTGACTGCAGCCATATATTCTACCCTATTCTCCGCTCGCTTCCTCTTTTATTCCCCATCTGTCCCATGTCCCCTTTTAGGTGTCCCTTAAGTACGTGTTTTCCCCTCGCTCTTCCTCGTGGGACTTGGTATAAAATTTTCCCTTACAAATTTGGTATATCTCGAAGAGTGGCCTGTCCACATGGACCTTTTATTTCTGACAGTGCTCCAGTAATACGACCTACTAATTAAGTTTGTTTTACGTGATTAGTAACAATGAATTCATTAGTTAGGTAAGAAAATGTTTAATTCTTCTACTGTACTTAGGTTAATTTCCGTACTGATGCAAATCATACGAAGTTACCCACATTAAGCCTGGTAAAATAGCTAGAAATCTTATGGTTTTTTTTAATTCTCACGGCCTCTACTGAAGGATATGCCTCGTGCGTTGTCAGCGAAATTGCCTCACTCCCTCTTCCTATCACTTCTTCGCTCGCGTCTCGAATCGGTCCGAAGAGCAGTTCGACTCTCCCGTCCTCCATTTCAACTCAACCATTGCGACCCACGTTGCTGGTCGTCGCACTTCTTCTTCGGTTCGGAGAAGCTTCCCACACACTGCAGGAAGCGAGGAAGAGCACTCGAGCTAGCAAGGGAAGGGGGAGGGAGGGATAGGGGCGGGGGGCGAGAGAGTGAGAGAGATTCGGGAAAAGTTCAGGAGGGAGATATGGCGGTGGTCTGTCTCGTCGATGGTGCGGCTAAATTGTTCCAACCACAACCGCTCCCCTTCCCAATGGAAGTCTCCCTACCCTAAGATGACTCCGTCATAAGAGCATATATTTTTAAACTTTCCACGTCAAAATTGAACAGTCAATAAAAAAAACATATTGTCATATCTTTCTTCTTGATTTGTTAGAAATTAGTCTGATCGTTATACCGTTTTCAATTCATTAATCCACTGCAAAATCCCCTAGAAAAAATTAAAACAAAAAACGACTATTCATACCTTTTCAAGACAAACTATTCACTATCCTCCTCACAATAAAGTCTTTTACAAAGCATTAACTCCCTCGGCAGCATTAACTATTTTTTATCAAACACCATGTATCGACATTTTAATTCCAATCCTTTCGCTCAAATCCAACATTTTCTATCCAATGAAGGCATTCCGTCAATCGACGAATAAACCAGCCATTCCCATGACTAGTCTTTTGCAGGGCGAAAATTATTTTAAATCCTCAGAAATTTAATGATCCTGCATTAAATCGACATTCGTTCACATCAGTGACGCTATGGGTTTTGGGATCTGACTATAATTTGGAGTCAATCTTAATCAATCCAACTGCAAAAGATGGCATCTTATATTAACTAAACTTATTACTTTCAAAGAGTGACATTGCCTCACCTTTATATGCATGCACACCCCTTGTAACAGCGGATGCAACTCTCATCTTATTTTCAAATCTGACAAGAACCTCGTGGTTATCACGGTAAGCACGTGCACCGTCAATCAGCACAGGCATTACTCCTCACCATAGAAGAGCAGTCAGTTATCCCCTCTCCACCCAGTCTTGCATAGATCCGAGGCTTGGGGAAAAATATCAGGGCGCAAGGAAGAAGAAGGGCCTTTGAGTGGAGACTGGAAAAAAAACAGAGCCTTTCATTTTTACGACGTGTTTGCTTTTCGCAGTCCGTAACTGTTGGGCCGTGGTCTCCAAGGGATGGTGATATTTCTTTTCTTTTCGAGGACGTGCTCGTCGTTCGAAAGAGTTTGGAAGGGCCAGGGAATAGGATGGCTCTGTTTACTTTTAATTATTCTGCGTGCTGAGAAAGGGATGAGGGAGATTTTTCATTGCGAATTCATACTCAGGTTAACTCTTGGGAAGATTTTCCTCGTTCTTGAGCAACAGCGTTTTCGTTCTTATAATTTTTTCTAAATTGCCATTAATTGAACAATCTTTGCTACCAAATCTTCCAATCTCTCTGTTTATCAATGAGATGAATGAATAAAGTGATTTTTAGAAACCACCTTATTACAATAAAATTGAAATAAAAAGCTTAATTCTGCGTAAACATTTTTTTTATCATTGAAAGTAATAAAAAACTCCAAACGAGAAGCAGCTGACATTAAATTGGTTCTCTTGGGATATTTAGCTCGTTTGTAGCAATAAACCCCTCCTATGACCAATGATCTGTTTTTTTTTCATTCAACCCTTGGATTTTTTTCTTCTGTAGGTGAGCAGTGAGAGGTGAAATAAAGATGAAAGCGTAAAACGTAGATTTTATTGCTAACATTCTCTAGTATTGAGAGCAGAAATAGCGAAAAATTGGTATTTGATGTAGTTGGGCTTCAGGATTGCTTCCTGAGAGCAATAAAAGAAAATTAAATAAATGAGGTCTTAATACGCATGCCGGAATCAGGGAAATATTTCGGACCAATAGACTTTAGACTATTAATAGATCTTCCCGCCACCAATCAGGATATTTTTGGCGATATTAAACGTAAAGGTATGTTCATCAGTCAGTACACTGATTACACCAAGCGGAGAACTTGGTGTCACACTTTAATTTCTGCCTTCCATAGCATTTGGATGACATCATATCTTAAATATAACTTGCAATTCAATCCACGTGCCTAAAAGTTATCACCCCATTCATCACGGAATCTCATCATCAACGCTTAAGAGCTCCACTCCCGGAACTTCATATTTTTTTACTTCTCGTTTGCCATGGACGCAAAAGGGAGAGTCACCGCTGTTATAACAAAAACCTACTCCCTGCCCTCGCCAAGCAACGTTTTTTTACTCCCACCACCACTACCTGTTATGGCGTCCAATAAATACGCTTCCTCCAAGCCCTGCCCCCCCCTTGCCCCCCTGCCACACACATATCACGGGCAGGCAAACTCATAATCTAAAGCGGTCACTCCCTGGCTTCAGCGGAGCCGACTGCCTCGCATTTGGTGATGCGGGCAAATGGAAGAGTGAAAGCTGTGATGGGAACGTTTTTTGCCCATTCGCATTAATACATCGGGAATAAAAAATATGCATATAATAAGAGCTTGGCCGCTTGGTTCGTCGAGCGGCGACTCCAAAACGTGACCTCCATTTAGCATGATTCGTTGATTACCAGTGTAGTGAGTGACGAAGGTCTGTTCACTAAATGACTTCAAACCTCGGTATCAATCCAATTTATTCCCTCTCAACATACTCTAAGTTATTCCCCGTTATGCTATTTAGGCACTAGATTCAAATCCATGCGTCATCGTTGATTTTTTAAGGTTAATTCATGGACGCGCCTCGAGTGGTAACTACAGCTTCCCATCTTTAAGGAACATGTTCGAATACTTTCCATGGATGTGGTGATTTTTTATCCCGATCCCAACTTGGTTACTGTGAGGGGAGCATTTCAAGTTAAGTCGCCGTTTGCCGAAAATAACGTTGAATTATGGACCACTTGGCGACTCTCATTAAGAGTAAGCTATACTAACGCCGTATTTCTCTCGACCCGTCCTTCCCTCTCTCCTATGCACGTCTTCCCTTACCAACCAAGTCACTTATTCATGTTGACGTAAATTACTTCAGCTGTTGATCGCCTCCTCCAATAATCTACCTACCGATTTAACTTCGGACAGCAGCCGCTTTTTCTTTGAAAGTATTTGTGTAATAATTCTGTTATTTTAGATATATGTACACGAATCAGATACATGCATCAACCAAATTTTTAGTTTCTTTTTATAAATTGATCAATGATATCGAAAAATTGTTGAAATAATCTTTCCAACTACCTAATCGCATTTGAATAAGGTGATTAAAAATTAAGAAATCCGTGGTCTCATGCAATATTCCCAACATGTATGCCACGGCGCGAACGTTCGTCACAAAAGGACCGAAAACGTATTGCCAAATAATTTCATATATGCATCTTTCTAAAAAAATATTTTCTGTTCTATACTATTCTGGAAGACATTCAAACGAAAAAAAAATTCCTTTGAATCTAGTCAATATTTCACAGTGATTTCAATCCTTTTTTTTTATAAACTGTATTCTATATTTTGAGACACGAAAATATTTGACTGTTCCATTGAATGGTTAATTTTAATGGAAAAGCTTAATGAATAGGGATAACAATCGGCTTCTGGTCGTCATTATCTCGGATAAAACCTAAGTGGTTTATGCGGGTGTTGCACATATCAATGTAGACTTGCTCTCAGGGCAACACTCACTCAGGGGCAAGCATATGCACCGTCCTGCATGGAAGTAGGCTCCTGGTTATCGTAACTGCGTCAGTTAAACTTCTTGTAGGCTTCAGAAAGACAAAATAATATGTATGAATTACCTTAAATTCATGAATGAATATTGGAGACTTCAGATTTTTTCCTTATCAATTTCACATAAATTCATTGCGTTCCTTACTTTAAAGTAGCCGACATTCAATGATTCTTAAAATTCTTTGGACATTAAACGCGTAATGGTTTGTGATAGCCATTTACAAAAGGAGCAATAATGGATAGTTTTATAATAGTGTTTGCCATAGTAATAGTATAGTTCATTTTAAACCCCTAGATAAAATTTGTATCATATAAAATTAGGTAAACGTTTTGTAGTTTACAATGCAGTTTATGGTGCAATGTAAAATGTTTTATTCAACTTATATAAGGAATGAAATAGCACAAAGAGACATCAGAAAACATCAAGACTTCTCTTATCTGTCGTTAAAATTTGTAGACACAAAATCGTCCTCGTTGGATTGTTATTTAAAATAACAAATTCCTCAACGCATATCCTTTTAAAAATTAATTAAAAACTATATTTTATTGTTCGAAAATTCCCACCAAGTATTGAATCTGTATTATGAAGGTATTATTTCATGTCTTATTACGCGTTATCCTTATTCACACCGATATCTTACAAAGCTGGTATTAAGAAAAATGCGTCCTTAGAAAATCCTTAACCCGAGAGTTCATTGCACCCAAATAATTTCCTACCTATGCTATTTTTCAGTTATTGAAACTCAACCGTCCAAGGAACGCAGCAGCATTGTATTGGCAGTCATTAAAACTGATTCAAATCTGTGATGATTCATATTTTCTGGGGTGTGTCCCACGGGCCCACCCGGTTGCCCGCCGTGGCTATCAAGCAAGCATGCAACACGTCCTCTAACACAGATTCAGAATATCAAAATTTGTTTGAGCAAGAAGGCTTTCTGGCTTCCGTGACTTTATACTCGTCAACATTAAGGGCTCGAATTCCGAGTCAGCCAGCGCATGTACGTTTTTCTCCACACACGGTGGTATTAAGGGATCCAAGGGTATTTCGGCTATGCGGTGTCTACACAGAGGAAACGTTTTGGTATCAGAATATTTGGTATCAGAATTTGGTTTTTGGGATTTCAATCACATCAACGGCTCGCTTCTCAAACGCAGTATTTCATGACATCTGCAATGTATTGCTGGCATCACACTTCCATCCAGGCAACCAATCGTCCTGGATATACTCAATCTCATCCCTTTCTAAAAATGGGAATAATTTTCGTATCAAATAACTACCTGAACACATCGCAATGAACGGGTAATAAAAGAACTGATACAGCGGTGAAGGAGGCCTTGATGGAGCCCGAAGTGTTATCTTCAGTGACGGTAGGTGAGTAAAGGCTACGCTGAGAAATATTGGGTTAGGCCAGTGGAGGGAATCATGGCGGATCCTTGGTTGGAATAAATTGCATGATATCAAAACTGAAACCATAAATTGGCTATCTTTCATCGGACACTACCGTAGGGAAGATATGACCATCATTCGACAAAGAATTGGCCACAGCACCTTGACCTATTCCTTTCTTTTTCTAGTGACGAAAAGGACCCACCTTGACGTGCCACTCCCCTCCAGTCTCACCACCATCTCACGACGAAACGCAATGAATACTGGGAGAACCGCTGCAGACTGCATGTCGGCGTTGATCTGGCCGAAATCCTCTCTGTTGGCATTTAAAAAATAAAGAAAGTAACAGTATTTTAAAAAGAAATAGCACTTTACAATTAACAAATAATTGTTATCTTGTTCTTAATAAATATCATCAAAATATATAGTTTTATCTGTAACAATATTTTCTTACAGAAATCAGCTATGCGTGTTTCAAAACGGCCGTAGACGTCGGCACACTCTAGAAGCCTGAATTGAGCTTGGACTTACACATTATGATGTTTAAAACTACTTCATGAATTATTTTTAATTTAGTGATGCCGAGTAATTTAAAAGTAATAATGGAATGGGATTTAATTTAAAGGTATGTAACTTTCAAACAAGTGATAATTTCAGGGGGCTAGTTGGTAGTTATTAACTTGAGCAAAGTAGTACACTTGATAAAAAAACTAGCACAGAATCTTTAATCCGTCCAGCCGATTTAATTTAAACATAAATTTCCATACTATCCTACGATTTTTAACAAGCACAAAATCACACCGTAAATTTAACCTCATCCCATACTTTAATTAGGCTCGAGGACGATTACGACGAAAAAAATTAAAACGCTCAATTTTCTCACATCATCTATCTTGATACTCATTAGATTTATCGGCAGCCATTGCAAACTGGGAAGTGCATAAACGAGTGCGGTTGAGCTTTCCGCAAATTAAATTCTGCCTCGCGCTTTTTTTTGCAATCTTCATTCCCTTTCTCCACTCGACGCTGAAAATCCCCGGCACACCATTCGAATTCCTGATGCCCCGACCAATTTGCTGGAATAATCTTCATTGCAAATTACTCCCTAAAATTCGTGTGGGATAGGAAGGAGGCTGGGAATGTACCGCACGGGAGGGATGCAGGCGAGGGTGGGCAAGTAATATGATTGTGAGGGAGAAGCGGGATCCAATGGTGATGTAGGGAAGAGGGAATTAGAATACGGAATAGGGGCGATTACTACTTGTAGAGTCGGGCTAAAGGTGGAGAGCGAATACTCACAAAGTTGTTCGCACGGCGAAGCATCGCTTTACGCCTCGTGAAAATCACAACATTATATTTTATTTACACATACCACGCACGCAATACCGAGGAATGATTAGGTATTTTATGACTAGACGTTAAGGTAGATTGAGATGGCAAACATAACTGCTAATATTTTTTCACAGCCACAGGCCCCTAATTCCTTACAAGATTTCTTCCCTTGGCTCGGAATTCATTCAACCTTCCTTTATCCCATCAAAAAATCCTTTTCTCTTTCTTTCCCATTGCCGTTCACACAATATCCTCTCCTTCAAGGCAGCCCTCAGCATCCCCACGTCCTTCATCACCTGCTCCATTCAACTACAGTGGTTTCTACTGGTCTCTTTCAGTAGTTTCATCCTAATTAACCTCCACTCCATGGAACTCTCACATTGATTTTACTTCTTTTTTATCCTCCTGGAAGGCAATCTCAATAGTATACCCAATTAAATTTTGAAAACGTTCCCTAACTACAGTCATCACCCGTTGTTACATGAATCTGAAGGGGCTTCCCGCACCATCTTACTTTTGCCAGCTAGGGTATTATGTAGATGTTTTCTCACCCATTGATTTCACCTCGTGCATCCTCCAATGATTATTTTGAAGAGAATGATGCTGCAATGCAAAGTAAATACTGAAGTCTTTTTATCTGCCTCTTAGTGCAATAAGGGTGCGTATTTCGTTCCCAGCTGTTCTGAGAGCTTCTTTGCTAGCGAATCACTCAAACGATTTTCCATTCAACATTCTCTCTTAATAGCATTACTTACCAATTAATAAATCCGTCCTAATTTTCCTTAAATCAATATTTCTTACGATTAGAAATTAGAGAATATTATCATTTAATAATACATTAAATGATTTTTTGCAAATACTTAAATAGTTTTTCTGTTTTAAGGATGCTAAATTTATGCCAATCATGTCACTTAATTCCTTCCTTTTGTTTCCATTGCTTAACGTGTTTTTCTTTTCTCAATTAAATGTACACAACTTGGGATCTGTTTTTTCCCTCAAACTTTCTTACAGTTTGAACCCTGCTTTTTTTCTGTCCAGGCATCTGTTTAGATTTTAGTTTTTGATCTGTTCTGAACAGATGGTTGTGACCAGCCACCTGTTTTATTTTAACGTCATTTCCAATGCAACTCTTTCGAATTTTTTTCACTAGTTACACAAAATCTGAGCGCCAATGTGGAGAACTGAAGTCGCTATCAGTATTTCTAGGCCGGGAAAGTAACGAGCAAGCATTATGTTGGAATATCCGAGCACATTCTAATAAAGGAATGATATGCTACTAAAACGTTTTAATGGTCTAAATAGTATTGGAAAACATTTTACTTGGTTTTATTTTAGTTCAATTAATCAAGCAAATTCATAGTTCATTGTCAGAATTAGGTGTTAATGGAACTGAATAAGTGTGAAAAAATATAATATACTTACATTTGAACGAAATTTTGTAGGTTTCTAGCATTTTTATGGTTTTCCGCCATGTTTCATAGGCAAGTCTTAAACTGCTAAATGCAATAATTGTATTACTTTTAGTTTAACCAGGAATAAAAAAGATAATACAAAGCATTGCATTCATGGCACAGAACATCGGAAGAGAAATGAAAAGGGAAATAGAAACTCTTAAAACTTAAGACATACAAAGCGATGAACAAATATGAAATTAGAGCTAAGCCTCCATTGGGCTAGAAACTTTCTTATGCGTTAATTTAAATATTGTTTTCTAATTTTCATTTGGTTTATTTCGTTTTCTTCGATGATTTTACGATGCAAATTCTCATAGCCATAGGTTACAACCAAATGCGCGACGTACTTTTAAATACTAAAAATAAAGATAATGGAGGGACATCAAATGGAAAGCATACAACAGTACCCCATTTACCCAAAACGTATAAATTGTCTCCGAGTACATCGTAGAATTTGCTGACCTATGCGTGCAATCATTTAATACGCCAAGTATCTTGGCCTGCATCCATTCACAAAAGGGCATTTCGAGAAGTACATAAAACTTTTATGACGTTTTCACTCGCCCTGGATGAAAGTCGCAAGCAGCCGATGCCAAAATTGGAAGCATAGCGCACGGGGAAAGTGATTGAGGTCGGAGCGGAACTTATTCCGGGGCAAGGAAACAAAAGAATCGCGCATCCACTCCAATCCATAGATGGCGCCTTTTCTCTCTTTCCACTGATGCGGTGTTATTTCTTCACGCTCCCACTGAGAAAAACATTCGTTTTTTTTCAACGCTGTTTTTTTCCGAGTCTGCTCCACTTTCCCAAATATTCTCTCCAGAATGATACGAATCCCTTACTGCTGCAGAGGCCAGGAGACAGCGAGTGATGTACTCAGGCAATACTTATTGCCGCTCCATTTCCTCGCAAGCAACGCCAAGTTTAATTTCCCTTCACTCTTCCATTTTCATTTCAAAACATCTTCCTTGCAATGGCATTCTTCGCTCAGCCAAACAATCTCTCAAGATGGCCACACACTTTTTTCATTTTATATTAAGAATACTTTGGTGAGCAGATCCTTGACTCCCCAAATTCAGGTCTAGCATTGCTGGGTGTAATGTAGAAAGGAAAATTCTTTTTTAATTTGGATCGCTATGCCAAGGCGATGTTCAATGCATTAAAACGTACTCACTATGAATAAACTTGAAGCTGGCATTATTAACTATCGGTTCCTATTTTTTGTATTCATAAGTTTATTAATCATGTCAATCCAAGTATCTTTTACTGTTTTTATGAGGAAAATATCACTTCTGGATTTAAATGTATATTTTTTTTAAATGTCACGTATATCCTCTAAATATTCCACAAACGTGCAAACATTCTCCACAGGCTATGAGTGACTCCTATAGAAGTTAACAGAGACTCACAAAGGTTAATGGCTGGTATATTAATCAATTAGCTCACGCATTAAATTTGAAATTTATTCAAATACATGATACCCTCCTTTAATCCCGTGAAAACTGGGAAAAAGCCTTTCAATTAACATCAGAAAAACTTTTTTATAAACACAAAAATTATGATTTTCTGATCTTTTATAATGGTACCGAATAATTTCAGAGCTTCGTAAATGAAATACTAACTTTGTTTCCTTCCACAGATTTATTTTATTGGTACAACAAGTTTCGACACATCGGTGTCATCATCAGGCACAGGTCCCTGATGATGACACAATGGAACGTAAATTTCAGAGCTATATATTATGAAAATAGGAACCCGATGACTACCCACGTATCTTTCAAGATTCAGAAAATCGCAAAACCTACTAAATACTTCAATGTCGTACGTCGTGGCGTAACCACAGACTTACCTATAAACGAGGTTTTTGGTACTATTACCTTAGTGAAACGAACGCATGAAATCAAGCAATTTATAAATTAGTTGTAATGAAAACTTAGCAGTGAATTTTCCAAATTCTTGGGAATTCCGAAACGAATTTTGAACGTGAAGTTCCTAGAGTTCACAGGGTTTCAGGAATCTTGGTAGCTAATCTTTGAATTCAACGAGGGTAACTAAGGAGAGAATTGATATTTGGGCCCGAAATGCGTTATATTGCTTGATGGAGTTTACATAACTTATATAATGAATTTTTAATCACAAATTTTGGTGGGACTTGTTATTACGATAAACATTTGTTGTCGAACTAATTTCATCAATATTAATTGTATTTCCTCCAAATTAGGCCGTAGTTGACAATGACTAATAACAGGTGAACGGTTTCAGCATTAATGTTTCCATTTTTGAGTGTAGGGGTGATATCGTCCGCAGATTCCTTCAGAAGTCGACCGCTTAAAAATATTATTTAAACATAAATGATCCGTCACTGTTTTTAATTTCTATATAGATAAAATACAGGTTCAAATACACTAATTATAGTGTTTCTGTGAATTATCACTTTTAATATTACACCGTAGTAGCATTAAGACGGGTATAATATTGGGTAAGTAAAACCTACAAATCTCTTTCTTAATCCTCCTTTTTTTCTTGCGTCAAGCATTCTTGCATTCCCGTGCATAGATCCACTTATTCAGTATTAATATAAAAAATGACCACGTGATAATGTTATGATTCTTTTATTTATTATTTCTGCTCCTCTCGTGCTTGAATCACTCGCTAAGATCATCAATTTGTCTCCGAAAATCACTTGAAAAAGTGCAATATTGGTCTATATTTTCAACTAATTTATAACCACTGAGAAATATTCCACCAGCGAAATCACCGTAATTAGATTACTTCTGTAAAAAAAACTGTTATTAGCCGTTGAATACTCGCAAAATCTTAATTTGTAATTCTGTGATATGTCATAGGTATCTTGAGGAGTACCGTATTTTCTCATTTTTACACCTTGATGAGTTTTTTTGGTCTCAGATTTTGAATATAATAGATCAAAATAAATTGTAATTGTTATAATAAAATAATCCTAACTCCATTAAACCAATTTTCATTCTGGTTTTATGGAGTTACGATTGTTGAAATAAAATTTCAGGTTCAGCTACAATTGAGTTATTAACACTAATTATATAGCTCCCTATAGGGACGGTAAATGCTTATAGAAACAAGTAGATATTTTTCATTGTACGTAATAGCTATATGTTCACTCCTCAAAAACCAAGTCAGCTTCCAAAACAGGTAATCTATGATTTATGAATTCCACAGAGATATAATCAGACTCGATATTTCGCAAAAGGATCGATCGTTCTTCCTTCTTACAACGAGATGCTCCTTCAAAGCGGAAAGATACATATAAAAGCTATACCTCAACCTTACTCAATTCATATTCCCCTTTTATCGTTTCCCCATTTTCGTGCAGTTTTTCAGACCCCGTTCAATAGTATTACATTTTTTGAAAATACAGCGGTATCCGCCGTCCCATAAAAAATTATGTTAATGTTTTCGATTTCCCAGTTCACTTTCTTCTCCTCGTTCACCTGAATGAACCAGACGTATTCTACGTAGAAGTAATTTCAAAGCCGTGGAGGAGACGTTGTCTCAACCACGGTCTATGGGTGCCCATTCTGGCGCCTCAACTCCCAATAACTGCGTCATTTTGCTCTCTTTTGGTTATTACTTTTGCGCGGAGTTTAAGTAGGTGCCTTATTTCAGGACGTCAATCAATTACGTTGAGCGCTTATACTCGTTCGAGTGAGCACGTACTCAAGCTAAGTGCGAGTGTTAACCCGTATTCTAGAAACGTACGATTCTAGTTACTGATCATTTTCAACCTTTTTCTGTGACGTGAAAAACAAGGGCAATTTATTGACTTTTTTGAAGCAAGTCGTAATACATTTCATCCACCAAAGGAAGCAGAGGCATTCATATATCCAGTGAGTTTTGCAATGATTTTGCAATACTCACCTATAACTAATGAAAAAACCATGATCACCAACAGAGCTAATGCTTCACTAAATTTAATGTCATAGATTTATATGTAAAATGCGTTTCTTCAGAAAATATTACTTGGTTCAAAAGTAACACTGAGTTACTCTTCACTACACCGAAGTTAAGAAGAGATTTTGCGGTTGAAACAGGTTTCAAAAAGCTGCAGGGTATTAAGGGCGAATGAGCAACTCGTCTACTCGTCTGCTATAGCGTTAGATATAAAATAAAAGCTTTGTTAGAACTCTTCTCTCAATAAGCTTTCATGGTGTCATCATCATATTCGAATATATAGCATTCCTTCCAGTCTTGTTCCATTTTGTTGTCAATAGCTGTGTCTCAAATCAAAACCCTGATCGTAATTTCAGTTTGTTCTAATCTGGAGTCTAATGCAGTCGCAGTATAATCTGAATGGTATTTCTGAGGCATAACATTGAATAAACTGTATCTCGTTTCCGTAAGTTGCATAGTTTCTTTAAATGCTGATGTTGCATGTATTCACAAAGATTCACCATGCATTCATCACCTGCCTCTCATTCATTTTTAAAACTCTTACGTGTCACGGTAATTCTCTTATCTCTAGTCAGCTCTTTCGCCTTAATGAATTGTTTGCCATTTATTATAACATGTTACATGAGGATTTGACAATATGATGTGAGCACAAACCGAAAGTATCCAAATTTTACTTATCACGGCTGAATTAAATTCAAATTGCTCCCTGCTACAGCAACTAACTTTGGTGATATGTTTCCACCTATTTCCTCAAGCAATATTTTTTTATATTAATGTGCCATGAGTAGCTTTGTGGTCTAACGCAATACCAACTACCAGGAAGGCTAACCAGGGTATTAGTAAGCAGAAATTGAGGCATGAAAGATGGGCTGCAGAGGGATAATTTATCACCCCCCATTTTTCAATTAATGCGTTCAAGGTGCGGAGGGATAGCTTAGTTTAAAGGGAAGTGGTGGTGGGGATGAAAGTGAGGGATTATCGCACACGGAAGTTTGTTTTTGCTCTTCATCTCAGATAAAGAAAGTGTTCCGCTCAAAATATCAATTTGTTAATTAAAATATTTCTTCGGTACATTTAGCCATAATTAACAGCTAAATCGTTTATTTGCAATTACTAAAAACTCATAAACAACTGCATATAAAATAACTTTCATTCAAGAAATATAGCACCAAACTCCCAAGATTCCGATTCCTACACATGTCCCTACAGATATTCTAATTCCGATATTATCCACAAATTACCCTCTTTATTACAAAATTTCCATCCTCTCCAACTCTTCACGCTTCCTATCGTGTAACGCGTCGTCCGAAAGCCATGCACTCCTTCCACCACCCCTTCCCCTCTGGCCCAACATTCTCTCCTCTTATCAGTATCTCTTCACTACCCTTTATCGGCCACCGTCGTATTTCCCCCCCCCCCTTTCCCTCCTCCTTCATCTTCGATTCTACGAAAGCGTGAAACAAAACTATTTCCTGACTAATACATGACGTTTCCGAGGCAATAATTAATTTCCAATTTCTACCGTTTCCTAGCGATACGGAAATGAAAAACACGGTCAACCTTAACCTCAATCCACCTTAATTTATTTTTAATAAAACCTAGGCGTTATCAGACATATCAAGCTAGAAGACCATATCAGATTTTGAACTTAGTTCGGTAAACACCTCCGATGATTCTATCGTAGCATACTGAAATAGATTTACATCTACTATATTTCTCATGATTAATTCATCATAAAACTTAGCTTGAATGATACTTGAATTGATTAGTTTGGCGGCTAAGAGTAAACACATCCCAAATTGTCCGTAGTTTTGCTAAGCACGACTGTCAATCGACCAGAGAGATAGATTAAGGCATGTCCCTGACCTAAAAAAATGAATAGAGTTGCGCCGTCCAAAATAGATAATAATGTATTTCTGATTGTTTTTTAATCAGTGATTAAATTTGCGTAACCATCTACGGCAATTGAAATATCGCATACACTTATTTGTACATATTATCGCATACATATATGCCAGACTTATTATGATAGGTTCACGTTGATTTGTAAATAACATTAAAATAAACAATGGTTCATACCTTTTCACCCTCTAATCATCGCGCGTTCTCTTTCCTCATAGACCAAGTTTCGGAGCTCTACAACGCCATACTCCACATAAGGAGTCGTCTCTAATCTATTCATCACGCTTTTTTTTACTAGGGTAGAGCTATTCTTCTTCATTATTCTTTGCGACAAATTCAGTTTTCTCTGAAATGCTACCTGCAAACATAAATTACATGACCTATTCAAGTTTATGTCACATAATTTTTATGCAACGCAATCGCTTTCCTAACGAAAAAGAATATCATTACTGTCGTTGAATCGTAGTTCATTTCCATCCCGTGGCTTCCTTAATTACCTCCTTACAGAGAAATTATGCAATTCTCCAGTGGAATAATCATGAATTTATTGTACAATAATGACATAGAGTAATCATATTACTCTGTGATAATACTAATCTAATGTGTCATTATACTTATCTCTGCACCACCTGTCAACGCTACGCCAGTCAACGTATATAACGTTGGAAGCGAAGTAACTGGCATATCCGCTATTATTGAAAGTCATTAATCAATGTGCCCAGCCCAGCGCAAGAGTAATTCTTATTTTAATAGCAAGGGCTTCAGTAAGATCCATGGAGAAAATGTTCACTTCACGTATCAAACTTTTTTAAGATAAGTTTTTCATGCTTACCCAGATGGACATTCAGAAATATCTTTCATTTCCAGCCTTGACTAATGCATATTTTGCCAAAGAGCGATTGCACTTTTATGCTACTTAAGTTGGCACCAGGTTAACAGTACACTGAAGAGCGCCTTCTGGAGCCCTAACTTATTTTCTTATGCATGCAGCTACTTATAATCAAAGTCAAAACAGAGCTTCTTTAAGTAAACTAGTTGACCTTATATGACTCCAGTGGCAAAACATTTCATGCGCCAAAGTTTCATAGGATATTAGCCGCCATTTTTACTTTCATTCGCCAAGGTAAAATGGGGATCCCATGCGGGAAGCAGATGACGTCTTAGAGACGAGATAAATAAAAAACAATGCGGTGGGGAGGGAGAGTCGGTAGTTACGAGTATAAGAATGGGATAAATAAATAAGATGGTTGGAGGAAAGAGTGGGTGCGTGAAAATAAACGGACGCATGTGAGAGCTGGGAACAAGAATCCCAAAAAGTTAAGACGAGGAATCCGAAAATCAGAGTGGAAGGCTGAGAAAAGGACGGCGGAGAGGGAAGAGGTTGATTGCTTGAACGGGAGACCGGGAAGGGGAAGGAGACTCGTCAGAGATGGAAATCGCCGAGAGGTAGAAGATTGCTGGCCGAGCTAAGTGGGATATTTGAACTATTGAGAAAACAGAAATTACTTTTTCAAAAAAAATCCTCAACCAATATCATTGATTGTGTCAATAACTCATTTTAAAAAGCAATACTATTTCAAATGACGTTAATTGTCTAAGCTATGGCTTTATTTGATGTGATATATTAACTATGCATTATATTAACTATCAACTGATTGTTGAGTAAAGGAGTTGAAACATATGTATTTTTATATCAGTGTTACATGTGAGTGTATCCTAACCCCGCTCTTCTCCCCAATATACCCTGAGCAGCCGGCGTAGCATTAAGTTAAAGGGAATAGGGGCTGGAAGAATATAAAAAGTGAGTTAGATTGCATAATTGGCTCTCAACGTGGGGCAGAATTAGCACTTCACAAATTGTGACCGCGTTAGAGTATACTCCCCACACTTCAAACCTCCTATCCTATGGTAAGATCAATAATTATTACACCAGTTATATTTCTGGCGAACAGGTGGCAGATACTAGTACATATTCACATTATTCATTAAAATTCATTCCTTTTGGCCACCAATATTGACTTTTGTAAATATCAATATTAACTTGTAGCTCATGATATTGTTCCTGTTGCCATTCAACCACAGGTTGAAATTTCATACACCACTTATGTTAAGTTAACCATACACCACAAGTTAAGAGATTATCTAGCACACATTGCAGAGTTGAAATACTACATTGCCGGTGCACCCTCAATCGATATGAAGTAAAATGGCACCAGAAGCAGAAATACTTTCAGTCAAATAAAGCCTTTTTAATTTGAAAATGTGTTAGAATGAAGTTAAATCTGTTAGAATTTTAAGAGAAATTAGAGGGGCATGTCTACATAAATTCAAGATGCTCAAGAGAGTTACAAATTATGAAGGATCGTAATAGGGATCCTTAAGAGGGAGTTCAAACCTATGATGGGTTGGTACGGATGAGGCATCGTGCGAGTGTAAACTGGACGGGAGTAAGTCATCAAGCGAGGGTATTAAATAGGCACGTTTCGCAAAGAGAATATTTATTGGCAATTGACAATGTGGATTACGCATCGTTGCAATGCTCATCCCAAGACCTACACGTCCGCTCTCTCTTATCAGCCGTCCAGAGGGGTTTCACACATGATCTCGGAGGCGTTGAGATGTTCAGGAATTCAAAGGGAATACCTTGTCGTGTCTGCAGTCCGCAGTGCTACGCAGACCACACCGAGCGGAGAGATATGACCGTGCCCAAGAACCATCTTCGTCCAGAGAGGAGGAGGAGTTCAGTTGGCGAGACGCCCATCGCGTCATTCTGCGATGAAATTAAACGTCCTCTTGCCTTTCCTCCTTCGAGAAATTCCTTGGTCTCTCTGTTTCCCTAGTCCTTACAAGTTATTCTCAAGCAGAACTCTTGAAACCAAATCAAGATGGGGAAAGCACGCTAACTTTGACCACAATGATTCTGGGGACTCCCTACTCACAAACGCGCATAACTCCACGCCTTACGTCTTTCCCCATCGGACAAGTGGATTTATTTACAAGAGGGAAAAGTCTTAGAGTGCTGGGTTCATAAGTTGAGGGGGAAATGAAGCAAAAACGAAGATTCGAAGAAGGTGGAAAATAGGAAGACACGCACGTTATATTAGAGAAAGTGAAAATGTATCCCAAAAATGGGGAAATTTGAATTAGGACTGCTCAAAACTACACTAATCAATTGCTAGAATACTCAAAAGCAAATAAAAATCGCTAAAAACGCAGAAAAAATATCAAAAATAAAAAAATGGTCTTTTAATGAATGTAATAAAAATGTTGTTGAGGAGAGATAAAACATTACAACCTCAAGAATCCAGCGGATTACGTCCCCGAACAATACACCTTCCAGTTATGTGACAAATTGTCATGTTAGATAGATCTGATTGATCCTAATTTGACGGAAAAATACTTTTTGTGTACTTTGCATAAGATAATGAATGGAGCGTGGTGGCCTTGCTACTGATAGAAGGGTCCCGGGTTCAAATCCGGGTGAAGCCTTTGGACGCCCCCAAACAAAAAAATCCTCGGAGTGCGAGGTGGCGCAGGGAAAGGAACTGCCCCCCCCCCCACCCTGAATGTGTGAAATTCATACGCCTGTGGCTTAGTCCGGGTTGAGCTCTATCCTCAGCTATCCAAACCAACTTACGGGTTGAAACACTGAGTGGGTCAGTGCGTTGAAATTGATTTGGAGCAAGAGATACGTTGAGAAACCGTTTCAGAACACGTGACTCATTAACAGTTTTATTCACTTTTTAACGGCAGTTAATTATTAATGCCGCCTTTTGATGCACTCACATTCAGATTGTAAGAAAATTTGCTGTCATGTGCTAAAATGAGAGGAAAACATTTCCATCATGATCGTCATTCACCCTCAAATTTATGATAGACCAAAAGAAAAAATACCTGTTGTATTTTCAAGATGGGATTGAAACCCACATACATGAATTTTGAGAGAAATCGGGAGAGTGAAAAACGGTACAACACCAAGTGAAATCGCTTCTGACGTTTAAAGAGGTTGACCGGCCAAATGAAAGGCACGTATGGAAAGTCTTCGGACTACACGACGAGATTAATGGCCGTACTCTGAAAATAGCATAAGGAGGGGTTAGAGAGGGAATTTTCCTACGTGGCGAACCATGTGTCACAGCCTTCTTTGCCATCGCGACCTCGCGCAACTTGTGACCGCTGATAACCTCCGGTTTGTTGACAAGAATACGAAAGTATAGACCGGTTCACACTCGGTTTAAGGTCATAAATTAAGGGGTGTAAATAATTTTCGAAAATGCCGCTGAAAATTCCCAAAATGCGACAGGATTTCGCAAAGGAGCTACAAAGGTGATCATGGCGGAGAGGAGGCGATGCGGTCAAGACTACTGGTCTCTGGAGGGAAAGTAAGCGCTGCCCTCACGGCTGAGGGAGCCGAGCGACAGCCTCCTTCATTATTACATTTACAGAAATTCTGCGAAATCTACAATTTCGAGAAATCATTGAGTCCAGTGGGGATGGGTCATTACACGCGCGTACTGCTCCACAGAAAATAGCCTATTGGTAGCGAATTTTGTTTTTCTTTCTTCAAGAAATTTTTGTATTAACTTCATAGACATGCGTTTGCGTACTCCATCTTTTAACAGCCGAATGGTGGATACATGAACGTTTATCTTGTGGTATGAAATAAAAAAATTGCTTTCATAGATTTTGAGAAAGCTTTTGATCGTGTGACGTGCCAGCAGCTATTTCAGATTCTGAGGGAGATAGGAATAAAGTACCTAGACCGTAGAATAATATGGCAGATATACAAAGAGGAGGTAGCTGTTATAAGATGCGGTGCACAGCAGAGAAAAGCTAAGATAAGAAAGGTGGTGAGGTAAGGCTGTTCCCTGTCTCCGCTGCTGTTTAATGCATACCACATACAGAGAACTATGGATGAAGCACGAGAAAGGTGGGGTGAAAAGGGGTGGAATAAATGTTCAATGCAAACAGAATGATATGCTACAATTTGCTGATGACGTAGCTGTATTAGCAGATAGTGAAGAAAGCTTATCAAACAGTACTTGGATGCAGTCAGTAAAAGATTCAATATGAAAATCAACGGAGAAAAGACAAAGATCCTTGTCATGAGCAGGAGGGGAGCGGACGAAGAAGTCATGTTTAATGGCCAAAGACTCGATACAGTACTGGAGTTCCAATACCTTGGAAGCAAAATCACATCAGACGGAGGTAATGCCAAAGATCTCATCACCAGGATTAATCAGACCAAGACAGCTTTTAATAAGAAGAAAGGGCTCTTAATTTTCAAAAACATTAATTTTCGTTTAAGAAAACTCCTACTCAAGACATTTGTGAGGAGTGTTTTGCTTTATGGAAGTGAGACAGGAACACTTGGTACGAATGGAAGAAAGAGAATAGTGGCCTTAAGAGATGGTAGCACCACATAAATTATACACTATTAAAATACATTTTTAATTCACACAAGCTACTAATGATTAACTTTCATCCACACTTCAAAATATCACTGAATATCCCTTCTATGCCAGAAGAATCTCTTTAGTACAGATACCAAAACATGTAAGTCTATATAATACACAATCGTGACCCACCTCAAAGGCTTTTGGAAAGTCAATATACACGGTATAAATTTCATAAGCCATCTCTATTAATGAGGTAAATGATTTAAATGAAATGAGCTGCTAAGTTGGTTGATGTCGAACGACGGAGACGATACCAATGCAGTAATTCCCTTGCATTGTGTCAGGACCTTAATATTGAGAAGCTTCTCTAATACTTCAAAAAGGTGGATAAACTTAAGTGTACATAATTATAGACCTTTGATTTGTCTCCACTCTCATGAGCTGGCACTATAATAGCATCTTTCCACCTTTGGGGATAAGTGTGATATTAAAAATTTGTCTTGAATAGCATACACAAGGTGAGACTAAATCATCTGGTACAATATTTTTCGATAATATTAAAATTGGTATTCGGTCTGTTCTGGGAGATGTGTTGTTTTCAATACCCCGAACCGTGTCAAGTACGTTCGGTGGTTTCACTCAACTTAAGGCAATTCGACGAAACTTGCTGGAAGCATTAACTATGCTTTCTTTAAGCTACCTGATTTTTTTCAAAATTATTTACCGCAGATTTCTTAGGATATTTGATGTGGAAGTGGGCATGAAATTACATGGGTTCTTATGGGAACGCGAGGTGCGACTAGCTTTATTCATAGAAAAGAACGTTTTCTAGTTAAGAATAAGAAAAACAAAAATAATTTAAATCATCAATAGAATAATGTATGAAAATCATTTGATATACTTTATTTTTATTATTTTTGTTTTTCTTATTCTAAACTAGAAAAAGGTTCTTTTTGATGAATTAAGCTACTCGTACCTTGTGTTCCCATAAGAACCCATGTAATTTTTTGTCCACATTTCGATCAAATATCTAAAATAATCTGTGATAAATAATTCTGAAAAAAATCAGGTAGATTAAAGGCAACATAAGTAATGATTCCAGCAAGTTTTGTCGAATTTTCTTAAGTTGAGTGAAACCACCGAACCTCCTTAAGAATTTCTTCCCTCGTGATTTTTAAATTTGAGGATCATTCGATGAATTATGAACTATTCGAGGGTTATTTTCAACATTTACGCCTTAGCTTGAAGAAATTGGTGCGTTGAAAATAATGGCAAAGTATTCAGAGAATAAATTACAGGCGCTCTCATCATCCTAAACTCCGCATCCTTTAAAATAAACAGAAGGTTCGCATTGACAAACTTAATTCCTCCGTAAAAAGTGCCAAAAATTTCAGTACCCTCTATCGATTACACGATGGTTTCTCAAAGGTAAGAATTATATTAACAGTCTTTTAGCTTTTTTAATGTAGCATGGACGCTTAAAATAATGGAATTTTATTGTATTTCTGTTCAGAAAATTTCCATCGGCGAAGAGCTCTGTTCTTAACTTTTAAATCAATAATTTGATCACCATTAAACAAAAACGGATATGTTAATGGGCTTGTTTTAAGCAAAAACTCACACACTGAAATAACCATCTCTATCAATGAGAAAAAGAAATTACAGCATCCATCTATATAATTTGCAACGTGGAGATAAACACAAGGACAGCGCTCAGAAGTGGCTTCCAGATTTGTGATATCTGCACACTTTCAGTTAAGCTGAGGTATTGCTGAGATTTGTCACTAATACGGAGTACCTACTAAGCTTCCCATTAGCTTATAAAATGTGATCTAGGTAGTTTTTATTGCAAATGTATCTACTTACTGTTGGGTAAATAAAAAATCTTGTTACTTTTTAAGCTTACACTCTTTCATCCAGCCATCAACTAAACCAGAATGGGAGTAGTTAAAACAATTATTTTTTGTTGAGGATTGAACAGCATTATGCCGAGACCGGTAGGCTCACATATCGCAAATTTTACAACCACCAGCAACAAAATACAGTTACGGTCAGTCAAGTCATCATGCAGGAACTCCAAGTAGTCATGCAGAACACCACCTTGAAATAATGGGGAAATCAGACAGTGGCATACTATGAACAATCACCTGAGTGGCGTGATTATCAAAGTAGGTTCTGCTACAGCAATATCATTTTACGTAAAATGGAACGGATTTTGCCACATTAAAAAAATCATATTTATAATGATAGCGAAATATCTTAATACTCTAGTTATGGAAATATTTGCCGAAAATAATTTCACAAATAGCTTTTTTCCTAAGTACAGATATGCACTTGTGCACGACGTAGTTATAACAATGAGGGAATTATGACGCTCAGATGGCGACAGAAATGTAATAATGTCCAATGTTGTTCCGATGTTGTTAAAAATGGGCATAGTGCCCTTTACCTCAGGCATACAGATTGGCTAACACACCTGACCGGCAATTGGAAGATCCGGGTTCAAACCTTGGTGACATCAAGTGAGTTATTTGAGTGATATTGAGTTATTTGAGTTATGCAAATTGACTTAATCACTGAGGAGTTCAGTCTCTTAAAACTACCTGGATTAATGTCGTTATTTTACTGTTTGCTTCCTACAACTGCGTATATTTTAAAAAAATATTCAAACATGGTCTTCGTTCTGACTAGAGAACAATCTCGCTCAAAGTACTGTAAATAACCGAATGAGAGTTGAGATCCCAAGTGAACTATGGAGTGAATTTCTCTTGAGCTGTTTTTTGACATCGCGCAGGAAGTGTTTTCCGGTTTTAGTTGACGAGAGTGCGAGAGTGTAAAGGGAGAATCGACGGAGAGTTCCGAAAGCTACGGACTGGACGGGGTGGTGGGTGTTTTTCACTTCCTTGTAATTTCTCTCCCACTGGCTGAGTAAAGACGTCTCACCGAGGCACGGCACCATCAAGCCCATCTCTGGAGAAAGGATGAGGGAGAGGAAAAGAGTGAAAGCCTCCCAGATAGGCACTTGGAATTAGTGGCCAGGATATTTTTTACCGTCAAGAAAAAAACGAGTGGACGATAAAAGCAATCGAAAACGCTCGATTTTCTCACACGAGGACTTCCCGTGACCATATTTTTTTTTGTGAATGACAAAGCCGAACCAGTTTCCCAGCCTAGATTCAACTCAACCGATCTCTTTTTCAAAAGAGCTTGAGATTTTTCTTTAACCTCC
Source organism: Pyrrhosoma nymphula (assembly GCA_963573305.1). Classification (NCBI taxonomy): domain Eukaryota; kingdom Metazoa; phylum Arthropoda; class Insecta; order Odonata; family Coenagrionidae; genus Pyrrhosoma; species Pyrrhosoma nymphula. The sequence goes on along the minus strand of OY754336.1, from coordinate 24,284,769 downwards.
ATGACGCGGAAGTCATAAAATACTGCACACTTCAATCCATCGTTTCCACTCATTTCTCTTGACCTATAAAGATTTTTTTCTTTCAGTTCTTACATATTATAGACATAGGGTTGGGTTTACAAAACTTTGATGACATGAGTGTCAAGCTCCGTTTGCTCCATTAGGTTAATTTTCGGGGCATAATATCTGACATAATATTTTCTATTTATCCCATGAAGCAATAGGTCATCACAATAATATTTCATCTTCGAATGATGACAATAACAACTATGTTTAAATCCACAGAGTTTATTATTGATAAAACAAGTTTCAACGTTACGGCGCGTCATCATCAGGTACCTGATGCTGACGCCGTGAGCCATGAGGTATCTGATGATGACGCCGTTGCGTTGAAACTAATTGTACCAATAATGAACTCGATGAATTTAAACATAGTTGGTATTGTAATTATTCAAAATGAAGTTCCACATAGTTACGCCTGAAAGGATTGAATTCATATTTCAGCTTAATACAAGAAGAATTTTAGAAGCCAAGCATTCCTGATTGTTCAACGAATATATGCAATTAAAAAATGAATATTAACATTATTAATGAAGAGGTAATTAATATAACTGCCAATAATTAGGGCACATGTTTTATTAAAAGCCAATAAAGAAATAAAAAATACCGTCATAATGGCTAGGTATCTACAATTTGGAAATAACTTACGCATACTCCTTTGAAGCTTCTTGCTTCAGTTTTTACGTACCTCACCTCACGTTACTAATTAACACATTCTGTGAGATAGACATTAAGAATGAGAGAATAACCGCATTCTATTTTTTATCCGGACAATAAGAGTGAAAATATAGTAGGCCATAGCATAAGAACATAAAAATGGAGGCCACAAAGTGGAAACCTGAAAGGAAAACTCACTTATTAAGAGTGATGGCCTCTTGATCAAAGTGCATTATAGAACTGCAAACTTCGCGGGACAGCAAAAACTCGCCCCGCATTAGAGTGAGAGATGAGGATTGCATTGCAATGGGTAAGAGATCGTTAGGAATGGCCTAATGGAGGAAAAAAACTATCCCCCTCATTTAGTCTGCATTAACCACGCACGTAAACCGCCAGCCACATGTATATATTGGGGTGATTCATCGCATCAGTCGTGAGCACTGTTTTATTATCATCAGAGCAAATCAGTAAAGTGCAAAAGACTCCGGCAGATACCAAAAAAATATTTGTGAAGCAAATGGAATTAATTTGTAACGCTGGCTCATAAAGGAACACAGTCTATCGTCACATTATCAGAGGAAAAAAATATGAAAGGAGAGTCGTTAGATTCTATGTATACATGAATCACCTTAATGACCATAATCACCTGTTCTAATTGTTTTCATACTAAAAAAAACACTTTATGGCTCTGTTTAATAGACCTTATAACAATTCACGTATCACTTTCAGGAGAAGTCATTAATCGCCATTACAAGTATTACTTTGATGTTTTTAACTGTAGGCACTAAAGAAATGAGGTTAATGTTTATGTAGTTGGGCTCCACCGCAGATATGGAAGAGTGCCTTAAGATAGATAAATTGCATGCCCTCGGAATAGGTTACCATTCCCTCCGTAGCCTGGTTATGTCGGAGTCCGGGAATCTCTGCTCCCATAATGGCTTAGAAGGTTGTATACCTCCGCATCGCCTTGAATCCAAACTCTTTCGATACTTCTCCCTAGGGTGGAAGGCTCAAGCGCATAAACGCCACAAAAACAAAAAAGGATATCGTCAACGATCATGACAATATTTCACACCGCAGAAGCACCCTCTATAAAAATAAAAGCAACGGCTTACTCAAGGGCCTTCGTCACTATTTTCGGAATAGCTAGGGGGTGGGGGGTGAACGCGGCCACCACCGGCTCGTATTGGTTGTTTGACGAGTAAGGGGACGGAGGAAAGGGGGGTGGGGTGGTTTCGGGCGGTTTGGAGCAGAGGAGGGTGGGAAAGCGTAGACACATCCTGTCCCTTATGTCTCCCTCAGGGACCGGGCGATATCCCACCTTAGTGTTCCCCAGGGATTCCTAGCCTTCCAGGGGACTTGCAGAGCCGGGAGGAAGAATATCTGATGGAAGAGAGGTGGAACTAGCGTCAACAGCCCCTTGTGGAAATCTGGAGGAGGACGAGATGGGGAAGGAAGGAAGAAGAAGACGGCATCGACCGGAGCTTGGCTCTGGCAATCAACTTCTCCTTTCCAATACTGCAATCACCTCCTGCCGTTACTGCTCACATAACCGTTTCTGGATACATGGCCTTGGTGCCTACTGCCGAAGAAATGAATACATCGCCATTCCCCTACCACATTCATGTGACTGCCACCGTAGTAATCATTTTCGCCATTTTGGCATTTCATTTTTAACGGTACATTCTCCAGATGACATCGCAATACGGTGGAACCTAGGTCATCTAATCAAATAGCACGTTTGGAATTGGCTAAAACTATTTCCTTTGAAAGAAAGGCACTTCTCAAAATTACGCTTGAAGGAATTTCCATTGCCGAATTGAGAATTCATGGAAGTTGACTTAACATATTTGAATTCTCGCTATGAATGAATTTACTTCCCAAGTAACCTTACGCAAATTTATCCCCGAACGAGAGAATTTTCTTACTATCGTGAGTATCGGAATTTCCTCGCATTTAGTTTATTTAACAGGTGAATATTTCAAGATAACTCTTGTTTCTCTGTGCATTTATGTAGTTACGAAATGCAGTTATAGTATTAGTTTATACTGAATTGGTAGCATACCTTTAATTCAATACACGTTGGTGAAATTTCACATATTGACAGGCGTTAGCAGGATTTTGCTGATGCATCATTTTTAAACTTTGTCGTTTCATTAACTTTATTTTTGTATATTGCGGTGCATGATGGTGAAAACTCACTCCCTATCACACACTCTTGAAGTGATTTGCAGAGTATTATGTCAATGTAGATGAACTAGGAAATAAATGAAGAAATTAAAAATGAAAGCTATACATAGCATGGTTATACATTTTTTGTCCTACCGAATATCCATAGTAAAATGTTTTGCGATTGCCAATATATCGCTTTTGTGGTAGTTCTGTAATAGCCTCTATCCAATAAAAATGCCAATGTGCCACCGTCTGATAAAACAAAAAATATACCTACCCATTGCTACACTTCCAGACTAATGGTGGTTATAACTCAATGCTTAGTGAAAATGTGCTCCAGAGCTAACTAAATTTCATTTATACTCGAAAGAAGCCCCGATATGTAGTTATGGAAACACGGGATTAATTAATTAGCAATTCAAATTTCGTTCCATATATAATGGATTAATTAAAAGAAGTCACACGGTCCACGGATCTAATTTATCAAAGCCAAGACTTCTGGAAAGCCTTGAATAATATCCTTGAGGCTGATTCAACCATGGAATTTTAATAGCTAATTTCCGCATTTTTTGTTGAAGATGATCGCGGTATGGGATCAATATATTTAAATTTTAAAAGGAAAGTAATACTGATTTCCCAATTGCAAGGCATCAGCATTATTACGTTAGAGAAAAATCACTCTTGCGAGATCAAATTAAAAATGCCACAATCCTACAAAATTTGGACACAAAGTTGTTGGGACAGTAAGTCCTACTCATTTCCCATACTTTGTTATATTAATTTATTTCGCCCATAATTGTTTTTTTCAATTCCTCTGTCTTAACTTACTTAACATTCCATCGAATTAAAGGAGTTTAATAACCTTCCATCTCACTTCAGCCAACTTGGAAAACAATGAAAGTGCAGAAGAGGCTTCAGTTCACGAAGAGGCTTCTAAAGTTTCATTTTTCATTAGTCATTTCTTTCACGAAGGATAAATCGAAAAATTGGTAAATGATTTTTTTTAAAGCCGCAAATAACTTCCAACGTCGCTACGGACTCTATTAAACAATCAGCCATCCGTCAAAGATGTCTACATTCCTCGCTCCCACCCGCCATCTCAAATCCCGTGTGAACTCCAACAGTTCCTCAGCCTAGCACTGCAAAGTATGGTCTCAGCCCCTAACCATTTATATGAGCGGTGGTACCATCCACTAAATAAAACCTTGAAAACCGAGAAAATCTATTTAAATTGCAATCTCCTTGAAATGCTGGAGAATTCTACTTGATTTGATCATAGCTTAGGATTATCCCTGATATCCTCTCATTCCTTATGGCAGGGAATCAGTTCGGGGTGAATTTTTCAAAATCATGAACATAGTCCCATGACTTATGTATGTTCATCAAATGTTCACTTTAAATCATAAAATCGGCATTTGATCACCTGCTCTTTGGACATTTGTTTCTTACTTTGCGCTGATTTCAACTTTCTTGTTCGTTCCTCCAATCACGACAGCTGCTTGAAATGGAAGATTTATTCATAGTATTTCCAACACAGAGGTGGATCTACGTACACGTTGCATCTGCAAGTATGGTCGCCGATCCAAGAGCATTGTTTGGACTGCTTTCAATACATTTTTCCTTAGTTCTTCTTTTCTCTAATTTTAATTAATTCTCTTCATGTTTCATCTTCGTTGGAATAGAACACCGTGCACTAGATGTTTGTAAGATGACGGTTATTAAATAAGAAAATATTTGGGAATCGCCAGCAACCATTTCCTCAATGCATCGCAACTTTCTGTTAAAACAGAGTGTGCCTCCGATAAAATGTAGAATACTCCTTAATTAAGAAAATACAGATTCATGTGCCACCCTTGAGATATTTTTGTTTCCGATGCGTTGCAAAGGCAACGCAAGTTCCTCTCTGCTTTAGTTGTGCTACAGTGAAATCTAGTATTTGAGGTAACCGGGAACTACATTTTGCCAGTGTAGTACTACCGGTTAGTACTTAAAAGAGGTAGTACCGAAGGTGCCTGAATTGAAATAACCTACATATAACTATTAATTGAACGAAACCCCCGCGCGAAACAAGATTTTTACCAGAGTTGCACAACCATTTTGTAAAAGAGGTTCATTTACACAGTATTCAGTCCATGATATAAGTGCTATGAAATTACGATGCTTGATTACAAAGTAAAAAAAAAATGTTTCTGCGGGGATGCACATGCCGATAATTTCCCATTTTATGTTTAAAGTGAATACCTGTTGACGAAATTATTCTAAAATATCCATGGTAACATTCTACTGAAATAAGAGGTGTTCATTGAGACGTGAATTGTTTTTTTTATTTATTGCATATAAACAACCACGCAAATACTTGTTGTTTTATAGGTGTATCAGACCAATACTCTCGCCGGAAAATCCCTTCGTCCTCAAAAACTTCATCAAATATTCCCAATTACGAGAGAACTCATCTTCTCCCACCGCAACTCCTGAATGGTTAATTTAAACTCGTCAAACTACCCTGACTACAGGGCATAGAGACACTTTTCTTCGGACCATCTTTCACTTTTTCCAGTGTATCATCAACCCTCAATATTTTTTTGAATCTCTTCTCTACCCTTGATCCCCTCCCGTTTCCGCATTCCCTTTTGGCACTAACAATCACGCACGCATTTCGTTTTTCGTGTTTTTTTTATCTTTCTCTCCCTCGCAGCTCCCCTGTCCCAAAAACTTTTCGCTCCCTTACGTGTAAGTCACATGCAATGGCGAGGGGATTTGCCCGACTCGGTTCAGTTTTATTATTTTCCTCTTTCTAGGTCAAGTTTTCCTACGCGTCGCACCCCAATCTCCTAGAGTGCAAGGTCCAATCTAGCATCTAGGCTAATTTCCCCATGACTTCAGCTGCAGTTTGGAGACACTTCTTTCCGGGGAGTGATTACATCTGGTCAAGCGAATTTTAATCCAGTTATTTTTTTCTGGAAATAAGACCTGCCAACTTAAATTTCTAGGGAGAATAGTGCTGGCAAAAACCGACATGGAATTCCCGGTTCAATATTATTACCTAAATAGCATTTAAAACATAGGTCACGGTATGATTTACATTACGCGTTAAGAGCGCACGAAATTTGTTCAATTTCCTTAATATTCAAGGAGATGGTTAGACATGCTTTTCCAGAGATCCTCTCTCACATGGAGACGAACCTGCCTGAGACTGAATTTCAGGGAACACATAACCAAAAAATTTAAATCATCATTATCCGCACTATCTGTCCTCTCTTTCCACCTCTCAATATTGAATGGCTTCTAATCGATCTCAATCAAGCCCGCTCGACAGGTATTGCAGAAGCCCCTCCGACCGTTAGTAGATCCATCTATAGTTGTTGTAGATGTTTATTAGATATATTACGATTATATGCAAAACGTTTAATCCAATCGTCCTAATTTTTAAATTACAATCTTATAAATTTTTCTGGATATCTTTGTTGCTAAAAATACCAATATACCACAGTTATCAAGAGATACATTTGACAACATCAATCGCTGTTCCGTTCGCAGTTTGAAATCATCGTTCGGTTGCAAATTTTGCGAGTGATTAGGTGTGACTTTCGAAGTTGTTTAAAAAATAACTTTAGTGCCGTTGAAGGTTCTGTTCCATTAGCTAAATAGTATTGCGCGCCCCACAAAATCTCCAGGAAATGTTGAATGAACTTGTTTTCTTGTGTACTAGACTGGACTTGACAACCGTCTCTTTTCTCAACAATTTCTTCAATGTTATTCTTCTATTTCGGATGTAGTAAGCTAGTGCTTTGAACAACGTAACTTAGATCATTATAACTGTTATTTTAGAAGTGACACGTAGTGGAAAAGGTGACCTTTGGTTTGTTTAAGGTTAAAAAGTAATTGTTGGTTCAATTATTGCATTATTGTATCGGATAAGCCAGTGTGGTACCGCAAAAACCCAAATTTGTAAATACGGTACATATTTGTTTCGATCGACTGTTTTTCATTTCATTATAAAGAATTGCTGCATTTACTTGTCGATTATCTTTATTTGTGTTAGTGATTGAGGTTTTATCAATATAATTGTATAAGTTTGGTGAATTTATTTTTACTAATTTGCAGTTCCTTTTACATTTATAAAGTGTTTTTCATTTCATTATAAAGAATTGCCACATTTACTTGTCGATTATCTTTATTTGTGTTAATGATTGCGGTTTTATCAATATAATTGTATAAGTTTGGTGAATTTATTTTTACCAATTTGCAGTTCCTTTTAAATTTATACCCAGAAATCAAATTCGTTTTACAGGCATTAAAGGCATGATAGAGAGTGATTTAACTAATAAACTTAATGAATAGAGTTCTTTCCTGGCTATAGCTATTTCTATTTATAAATACCTGGTTGCAAAGTTTTAAACTGGATTGCAAGTTTGCTTTTGATGTGAATTACAATGTTTAGCATTTGAGAGTTACGTTTCTTTGATGTTTCAGAAGGTATGATTTTGCTTACCCCAAGATAATTCCATTTTATCTATAGGTAGTTATCATGATATCAATGATAAATTTATTTAGTAATCAGTGGTGTCATCAACAATACTGAAAGGCAATTTTCTTCTGTGGTATAAAATTCTTTTCATTACAAGAAATCTCTGTGGTTTTCCTGTCGTGCGTCTAGTGTGGATTTATTAATTCTGTGTATTAACTGCTAATGATAGTGTTTTATGACTGCACAGTTATTTAGTTTTCTTTTCTCATAGTTGTCATAATTTTATTTGGCAAATTCCCTAGAGAAATTTTAGGCAAAGCCATGATAATTAACCGGCAAAATTTACTTTTAATTAAAAGTTTAATCAAAATGTTTAACTAATGTCGATTGCATTTTTAGGTCTCCGGCAAGTCCCTTTATTGGTCATGAAGTTTAATTATCGGAACTTCTTAGAAGCAGCATTTGTTGTCGGTGAATGTTACTATTTGTTCCTGTTACCATTGTCTCTGTTCATTATGAATATACCTATCTATAATTTTTTCTCTCACGAATGAATGTTTTGATGTAATAAAGAAATGTAATTTTTAAATAGTTGTAATTTGTTTTCCATTAACCTAACCAACATTCATAATTTACTCTTTCAAAATTCAAATTTTAATTCCAGGTGTTTCATTCTGTGCATTTTGGGTTTTAATAATCGGACATTATTTCCATTCCTGATGATATCAGGGCGTCAGTTCTCTTGTAGTAGAAATAAAGCTATTTTCAGATTACTTGCGCAATACGTCGTGCCTATCGATCATTTGTGATGCAAAGAAAGCTTTAAAATAGTAAAAAAAGCAATATAAATTCGCAAGTAATTAATGGGTCCTTTTTAATTCCGCGATTTTACTGTGGTGTAGCACGTAACGCCATCCTTCGCTGTGGTAGGCACAGTCACTACCCCAATATGCATTGTTATCCATCTCCTTTCCAAGTAAACTGCATGCTTTCAGACGTCATTTTCTAAAAGAGATTCATAGAAAAGATAAATTCTTGTTTTCCGCTCGAAATTTATTTACACTACCACTTAAAAGTTGACCTAAAACATTATGATAGTTATTTAAATTGATACCTAGTTTGTAAAATAAATAATTTTGGGAAACGTACTTGTTTATTAACGCTCATTTGCCTGCCATCTATGGTCCAATAAAACTTAAGATTCTCGGCCCATTTTCTCCCTGGAATTAAACTAGAGGAAGTAGGTATAAATTGTCTAGTCAAGTTGCCGTGCTGCGCTCAATCTGAAAATTGGAAGGGTATTGATTTCCAGAGTGAAATCCTTTTCATTCGCATGAACACAGTGCTATTGTGTTGTGCACAACATCGTAACACTCACTTCCCCCAATTTTCAGTCATCGCTCTTCTCTTCATCACTAAAGTAATCGCTATGCACCAAACGCTGTCATTAAACTTCGTATTTGGCATCATGATGGTGCCTTCCTGGGGACAGTCCCTATGGCGATCACCCTTTCCCCCTACAACCAAAATAAAACCTGCTAATGTGACGTAATTAAATCTCGAACCATAAAAATACTCCCTCCCCCTCACTCCACCTTTCTGGTCGAAACGATACCACCATCTTTTTTTCTTTTTGTTTCATTATTTCCGATCGCGTACTTCCGCCGATTTTAATTACCCTTATGTGCGGTGGTCGGATAATCGCATTATTCTCCAATTTTGGAGAAATGAAGCTTCCAATATTTCATTTAGCACCCAATTTCCATAGAAACGTTTTATGGTTTTAAACATTTACGTTATTAATACGGATGCTGAGATCAACATTTTTTTCTCGCCATCACCCGTGCTTAATCATGTGCACACTGACATTTAATGAGGTCTCCAATTGAACGCCCGCATGATAGGCTTATGCACATCAATCACACTGGCGAAGAATCGGCAAAAAATCTATCGTCGACTCTTCGATTTCACGTAGGCACTCGTAATCATGTCTATGGATTACGGAATGAGCGCATGGGTTTACGCTTGGGTGATATTTCATAGCCAACATTTAATATTCTTATTTGCACTGCGCTAAACCCGTGTTTTGATGTCCTGAAGCACCAATGCCGCGTGATGCATCGAAATGCCATGTGTATCGGGCGCCATTGCCTCGTGGAACCCATGAATTCTGAATCAGACTTTCCATGCACTGTAGACAGAATATTAATCAAAATAATTCTCGTCAACTCCTTTCACCATAGCTTTTTCGCTCAATTATCTAACTAATTCAAAGGCGGGCAATTAATTACGTGTATGCAGTGTGGTTTTTAAATCTCGGATTTTTTAGCAAAATGCTAGGATATTGATTGGGGAAAATCAAACATTCCTCTTAAATTATCCCGGGCACGTTGCATTGCAGGGCGTATTTACCTATAGCTGAGTAGCTAATTCTAACTTTTCACTCTGATCTCCACTAATTTGATAAAGGGAAATAGATTTAATCGGTAGATGGAGGATAGGATTCGTGTGCAGGATATCCAGATTTAACTTTCTTCATTCAGATGTTCTTCTAAAAGGAAGTGGAGAACTTTGCGGTTTCACTTAGCTATGATTCATTAAATTACCATACTGATTTTCTCTCGTGTAACATCTTCATGATATTACAGTGTTCCTGAATTAATTAACATTGAAGATGTCACAGTTTAATGGCAAAATTCTTTATTGTCATTTTGAAGTTCTCAAAGGAATATTACCTGGAGCCACCATCGCACAACTTGTTAACAGATATCGTTCTTAGCAAATTTATTAAGATTTGTGATCGCTTATATTTAATAAGTGGTTTTCATGGTTCTCTCAGGTTCAGCTTAAATCCGTTCATTTAAAAGACGCTGTTCGAGGGGCTAGATGCGGATCGAGTACAACAGACGAAACGACAGTCATTTGTCTTTTTGCGTCTCTTTTCCGAGAACGTGTTGGAATTACGGAGAACGTTGTGCACGGTGCTGCTGAGAATGGTGCACGGCTATCAGCAAACGCGGTCATTATTTAGAGCGGTAGAGCCGTTAGCATAACGGAGTACCTGATATTGGCATCACATAAACGCTCTAAGGAGGCCAATACATAAATCGGTTAAGAATAATTTAGCTATGTATAACTCTCCGTCGAATAGACAACTTACGAGATGCCTGGCAACTTTCCATGCCCAACACAGAATCCACAACGGTGCATAAATTTTGCTTTTCACAGCATGTTGCCGAATGTCACGTTTAGAATCCAAGTTTTCAAGGCTCAGTGTTGAGGTAGTAACATATCCTTTTCTTCAAAATTGTGTTAAGATGGTTAATGTCAAAACTATTCAAATGAGAAACTTTGACGATAGGCGGTCATTTTAGCATCTAAATTTAAGAGATTTTATATATATATGTATTGGAAAGATAGATTATTATTTGAAGATTATAAGACGAGGCAGTCAAGAAAATTAATGGCAGCACTGTCCAAATGCGTAAATTCATCTAGGGATCTCCACCGCGTAACATTGACATAAAATACAGAAATATTGACGGATCGTCAATTGTCTCTATCGTCTTCAGCGTTTCACTCTCCCTATTATTTAAAATAAAAGTTAAGACGACGAGGAGCATGTGAATTGAAACACTCTACTTTAAAAAGTAATAATTAATGTATTTATTAACCACGTTTAAATAATCTCTTCTTTTAATTTCTTGAGGTTTGATCAATTAAAATTCCTTTATTTCACTGCAAACGTTTCGGTAAGTTTATTACCATCCTCAGGGCTAATTGAAAACCATGAAACAAAATTAACAACATAAATATGTAGAATCAGAAAAATAACAATTGTTATAACAAATTTGGTGATAACTACACTGTAGATTTTTTTAAACGGGTACACTAATTTAACAAATATCAACAAACCTGTGAAATTTTAACTACACTAACATGATATCAACCATTCCAATTTACAGGGTAAATATAAAAAGTTTATTGGAAACAAGAGAACACACCAGATTACACCAAACATTAATTTAGAAAAATCATGAAAATTGCTTTATATAAATAAAAATAATTGCTTTTTGAATACTATATTGCTTTTTTAATTGATGTTATTGTTATCTTTGTATTTATATAAAGCAATTTTTATGATTTTTTCTAAATTAATATTTGATGTAATCTGGTGTGTTCTGTTGTTGCCAAGAAACTGTTTATATTTACCCTGTAAATTGGAATGGATGATATAGTTTTAGTGTAGTTAAAATTTCACAGGTTTGTTGATATTTGTTAAATTAGTGTACCTGATTAAAAAAATGTACCGTGTAGTTATCACCAAAGTTGTTATGACAATTTTTATTTTTATATGTTTATGTTGTTAATTTTGTTTTATGGTTTTCAATTAACCCTGAGGATGGCAATAAATTTGCTGAATCGTTGGCAGTGAAATGAAGGAATTTTAACTTACCAAACCTCAATAAATTATAAGAAGAGATTAAAAAGTAATGTCTCTCTCACTTACAAATTGTGTTCCATGAAAATTCAGCTTTTAATTTAAATATCAAAAGTTATTAAAAGGTGAAATATAATCAAATGTAGTATATTTAGTTTCATAGGCCATATAGCGTTGCCTTATACAAAGTATGTTGCGTTGTTACTAATGACTATCAGTATTAAAAATTCAATGAAAATATGTTTTACCGAGAGTAACTACAAACGAACTTCATAAATTGCACCTCCTGGTAAATCTAAAGGTTATTTGCGGTCTACAGTAATATTTAATATTTTTTTATGATTGGCAATAATATGGTTGAGCAAACAGGCTTTATGAAAACATAATTTATAAATAAAAAGTAAAACAAATGTTATAATTCCCCTCTTTAAACGAGTTGTGATTGATAAAATAAATGCTAACTTCCATAAAATGTTTCCATATTTTACAGGAATTCTGAGAATAAATATTTATTTTTGCTTTTTAACCTCCATTCCGACAAAAAAAGTAAGAGATAATTGAAAAAAGTTTCACATGTTTTCATAATAGAATTTCGGACAGTCGTTTAGTCATTGTTGGTCAGGAAATACCTTTTGCTTTTTTATAGCGAAAACGAGACAATTCAGATGCTAATTTCCGGGTGCGGCGCAATAAAAGTCTTTGTTTTTTAAGAATAATGAGTTCTCTGGAGACATGCGTATCCGGATTTGGCTGGCAACTTTAAATAATATGAATCGTTTTGGCGGCAGAACGCATTGGGAGTGAACATTGATTTTAATTTGTTCGCATACGTTTTGGAACTATGAATGCACTTATCTGAAACCAATACTGAAATATAAAATAACCAAAACTAGAAAAAAGTACATGCAAAATCATAGAAAGAATAAAAGCATTGATGAAGAAGTAGAGATCGTCTCGCACTACAGTAAGAAATAAGATAATTGTGATAAGAGATTCGTAGTGTGATAATTGAACTTGTGATGGGACAATATATTAAAATATAGCCAAAATATGTCTTGTTAATTATAATCCTAGCAAACTTGTTTCCAGAGTTCCATTGCAAAGTGTAGCAATATGTTGAGTAGTGTACACAAGTAAGTCATTACCGTGGTAAGTGTGAAGTGTGGCCGACAGGTTATGTAGTACACCAACGTTCATTAAAATGACGGATTTGGTAATTTGATGCATAAACGGTGTTTTCAGCGAAAATAATTCTATGCGTAACCTGCGATTATCTGTAACTTTTGCCCGGCTTTCGATATAACCTAGAGAAATGCAACCAATGCTCAGAGCATAGGTGTTCGTGGGTAAAATCAGGACCTGAAAGGTACTTAGCATTTTTAAATGCTAGTATTTTGTAATTCCCGTGCAATGTGCTAAATGAACCGGAAGCAGCCTACACCGAAATTTCAAAGGAACATCAGAGTCATGTGTATCTTATGTCAGCCTTTGAATAAGCATCCCATCACCTTATAGGATCCAGTCAATATTTCACAAACCAAGATATTATGTGATGCATGTTCACAAATGAGCCCCATGCCATTACAGAACCCTTTCTTTGGACTAAAGTCTCTTAGGAGCAAAACATTGAGTTCCGGGCTTCACAAATAATATGCATGATGGAAAACACATTGGCATAATGGAATGGTGTAGTTTTAGTTAGATTAGTGCCTTCTGTGGATCGTTACAACGAGCAGGGTCTTGCAATGCAGTGAGTGGTGTCTGGTGGTTGGTGATAAGTTTCCATGCGTCTTTCCATTGTTTCGGGAGAGAAGTGAAGAGTAGGTGTATAATGGCTGCGTTTTCTTAAGGAGGTTCCGCCGCGACTGTGTGAGTCAAAACAAATACTAAATTCCACATTTTATTTTATTTTGTCAGAAAAATCCTGCTTTCACTGATGAAATGCGTTACCAATGGAAACCCAAAAGTAAGGTACAAAATATGCAGATTATACCACGAATGTATTTTAAATGAGCACTTTTTTCCAGCCCTATAGACCGACTGCAGCGCCATTTCCTACGAATTGCCGCATTTTGACGTCAATTACGGCAATAATTCTTCAATAATTAGAAAATAAGGTGGTAAGATGCCTGTATTTTATTTTTATTCAATTTATCTGTATTATTTCCTTCTTAGAGATAGTTTTCCATGAAAATGGCATTTGTATTTTTTGGAAAAATACTATTTTTCCCCGTGTTTCGCGTGGAAAAATAGCGTGGAAATAGCGTGGAAAGGTATTATTTTGTTGTTCATATCAGATAGAGGACACCTTTTTCTACAGGTAGACAGAATATGAATAAAATGAGATTTAAGTCATTTTACGGTGGAACCACCTTAAGAAAGCTTCCGTTCGGTGACAAAAATGCCCCCGATAATGCTCAGTGAAATGCGATGGTGCTTAAGTAGTCACACTGAAGAGGTGAAGACGAGAGGATAAGCTAAAGACTGAAATTTCTGGCAAGAGCACGGATTCCTCGTTATTATTGTGCTGGGAAATATAACTTGAGTCAACCTTTGTGCACACCGAGCACGAACATAATCGAGTGAAATCGTATAATATAATAATAATCGAGTGATATACATGATATTCTCTTTGATGGAAGTGAAGCTTCCGCAGTAGAAGAGAAAAATATTACTCTGGTCACAATCGTGCTTGAAAATAAGACAGCGCGTAAAAATAAAATTTAAAATAGGATAAAGTAAGTTTAGAAGTGTGAACGTTATTGAGAGGAACCACCGGTAATTTGGATTAGGCCCTCCTGAAGTGGAAATCTACCAGTAATACAGTAATAGCATTGCTAAACTACAGTAATAGCATTGCTACCATTAAGTAGAAGCAAGAACCAGCAGTGAAGATCAAGGGTGGAATTCATTTGGCAAAATAAAGAGATATGCTAAAAAATTAATCGTGAAGGAATTAAGTGATTAGCTAAGCGGAAGAAGAGATCAGCAAACCAATACATGGATTGATGGCTGATAGTGGTGATGATATCAACTTAAAGTAAACTATTCCATTCGCGGGAACGAGATGAAAATATGGTTGAGAAAAATTATTATTCACTTCCATCAATGCTTTCAAAAGGAATTAATGAACATGGCAGCCTTTAACATTCAGAGTGGTCTCCACAGCATTCACATTTCTCGCGGCCATCTTTGCCACCACTTCTCCCCAAGGTTAATCGCACAATTTGGCGTGGCGAAGACGTTGCAGGATTTGCCCTTCAGGTTTGGTCCCGCGGGGGTTGTGCGATCCCCCCCCCCCACTTTGCCCTTGAGGGAAGGATATCTGTGTCCAAGTGACCAATGGAAGGGGGATATGGAGAGCCGGTTCTCCCCCTTCCCCCACTCCAACTTCGCGTCCTCTCTCTTCTCTGCCACTCCCTTCACGGATCCACCCTCTGCCTCTCCTCCTCCTCCCCCCCTCCTCCTCCCCCCTCCAGACGCGAATGGACTAGATGGACTAATGATAAGTGTTGGGACCGTGTGAGCGTGGATCGCGGCGAGGAAGGAAGGAGAGTAGTACCCCGCCTTCAATTTACGGCCTCCTCCCCGTTAATACGGCCATAGATGGGGTCCGTGCAACAACGGCAGCGCAAAAAAGAACGCCCCCTATCGCACGGAGGGGGCGGCGGGGGGAAAAGTAGGCAACGCCCCTAAACAGGTGTACTCTTGCTTACCTGGCGACGCGCTCCCCTCAGCACCATCTCTTGACAAGCGATGCGAATGGTTAAGGTGTGCGCGCCCTCCTTGGCTGTGTTGGAAAAGGGAAGGTGAAGGGGTGTGTGTGTGTGTCGATATGCCTAAAGAGCAGACGTGGTGACGCCCGAAAGAAAGGTGACCGGAGGTGCATGGACGCCGCACCATTCAACATCCCCAGAGCTCACCGTCCGTTTTAGCCTTATTAAGTGGCTTGGAGTGAGTCTAGTTATAATAGAGATCGCATTTGAATTTTATTCTAAAATGGAAGCATCCGCAAGAAACATGAAGTAAATATAGTAATGTTTATAGCCTATACATTTAATTTTACCTGACTGAAATTTAATGTATTTAACTAAAGATATGTTGTGACCTGGAAATCGGTAGGCGAGTTTCTATATATTTTTGTGACTGTTATTTTCCAGTTTGCTCTTGAATGCACTAGCTTGTTATTTCCTTGTGTATTTCTGTACAGTTTTAAGAACAGCTCAGAATAGCCAAGTGAAACTATCCCTTTCGGGAGTGTGACCTTTCACTTTTCCTAACGTCAATACCTTCCTGTTTCCTCTCCTCCCCAAATCTATTACCACCTCACCGAAAACATTCTTGTCTCGGCTAGTCCTATATAATGGCACGGAGAGATACGCAAAAGGAGCATTTGGTCAGTGGAACATTTGAGCAGTTGGTCAGTCATGTAGCCGAAACGGGAGTCAAGGCGCGGGCCATGCGGCCCGTGCACTTGCAGACGCAGCGCCATCCATCCGTACCATATCTAGAGCTTCTCTCCTTCCCGAGCCGTGGTAATATACTTGTTGGGCTATTCTGACGCACATGTTGGTTCTTGTGTACTGTTTTATTCTTGCCTTCAATATATTTGAAATACATTAAACCATTTTCCTCTCAAGTAATTGATTTTGAATTGAATAACGTTCCCCTCAATACCTATGGATGACTATTCGTTTCTCGACAGCCAAGGGCAAGGACCCATAGTCCGTGTTCGGGTTCCCGTCAAAACACGGGGCTCGCCAGCGCGAGACAACATTTGGGTCCTTGCCCTCGGCTGTCGAGAAACGAATAGTCGACCATAGGTATTGAGGGGAACGTTATTCAATTCAAAATCAATTACTTGAGAGGAAAATGGTTTAATGTATTTCAAATCTATTGAAGGCAAGAATAAAACAGTACACAAGAACCAACATGTGCGTCAGAATAGCCCAACAAGTATATTACCACGGCTCGGGAAGGAGAGAAGCTCTAGATATGGCACGGATGGATGGCGCTGCGTATGCAAGTGCACGGGCCGCATGGCCCGCGCCTTGAC
Organism: Pyrrhosoma nymphula; assembly: GCA_963573305.1. Classification (NCBI taxonomy): domain Eukaryota; kingdom Metazoa; phylum Arthropoda; class Insecta; order Odonata; family Coenagrionidae; genus Pyrrhosoma; species Pyrrhosoma nymphula. The sequence goes on along the minus strand of OY754336.1, from coordinate 24,267,915 downwards.
TTCTGTTTCGGCTACATGACTGACCAATGACCGACTCCAAATGCTCCAATGCTCAATGGTCCAATGCTTCTTTTGCGTATCTCTCCGTGCCATTATATAGGACTAGCCGAGACAAGAATGTTTTCGGCGAGGTGGTAATACATTTGGGGAGGAGAGGAAACAGGAAGGTATTGACGTTAGGAAAAGTGAAAGGTCACACTCCCGAAAGGGATAGTTTCACTTGGCTATTCTGAGCTGTTCTTAAAACTGTACAGAAATACACAAGGAAATAACAAGCTAGTGCATTCAAGAGCAAACTGGAAAATAACAGTCACAAAAATATATAGAAACTCGCCTACCGATTTCCAGGTCACAACAGATACATATTTCAATTACTTGTTTCACATCGTACGCTGAGAAATATTTCTAAGCAGAAGGAATTTTTTGCGTTTCTCTAAAACGTATCGTAGTTTGTTGTACATTTACTTTTTGATGATTGAGAAAACATATCAACTACATACCGTTACATTTCTGAGACGATCTTTCTGTCAATACAACTGCATTTTTTATTTTCTCTCAGGAGCTAATTTTCTCTAATGGAAAAAGCCTGGTACTATTATAAATACGGGATATTCTACTTTTTAATGATGCTTAATTCATTGGATTTTATGAGTAGTAATATCTCGGTCAAACTAACTTAAGCGGAGTCGAGGAGAAAGGAATTATTGGGTACGCAGTTTAGGAAGAAAGAGCCTGACGTTAATAGATGCGGGTAATGAACTAACATTTGGATGCAAAATCTTACTTAGTTAAAACTTCAACTTAATTCAAGATACTACTGGAATAAGAGTAACTATTACAGGAAATAAATTTCATCTGCTTCCTGCGATGTTCATCTTTACCCCTCAAACTCAAAAATTTAATTCTTCAACGGCGAAGGTCGAGCATATCGCTTTAACGGTGAATTTACTACTGTGCGATCATGGATTAAAATAAAAAAGATTTCATTTCTGAATGAAATGACAATATCATTAATGATTTTTCTAGCGAAATTGCTACCAGCTGATTGGTACGTTTTTTGGACAGTCCTTACCCTGCCTCCCAATTTCTGAAACATCGTCTCGTTTCCCTCCTAAGATGTCCCACCATTAGATCCCTCTTAAACTCCTCTAATCTTCTACCGCTTCTTATTTCGTCGAGAATTCCTATCCTCTTCCTTCCTCTTCCACGCTTCCCCAGTGTTCTCCACTCTATCACTCTCTTCAACATGCCCTCTCCCCTCAAAACCTCCTCCATCCATCTCTTCTGCCTTCTCCGAACCTCCGCCACCAGCTTCCTCTCCTCTCCGACCATATCCAATACCTCCTCGTTCGTCTTCCTCGCCACCCAGCTCACCCTCTCCATCCTTCTCCAAACCCACATCTCAAAAGCCTCAAGTCTACGCACATCCTCCTTTCGCAATGACCAACTTTCCGACCCAAACTGTATTCGCGCTCCATATTAGAGTTTTCACCAGCGTTATCTATACGTCTCTTCTCAGACCACCCTCATAATTTCCCTTCTCTTTGAAAATGCTCCTTTAGCCACGGCAATTCTGTATCTGATATCCCTACCACTAAACCCATTTTCCTCCAAAATACTACCCAGATACGTACACTACTCAACCTGGTCCAGTTTGTGACCTACCTGAGTCCCGAGGCTGGTCATAAACGTAGGAGGGCACTCACTGGAGTAATAAAAGCATTTTTTTTTACCCTGGATGGGCTTTGGAGGAAAACTGGCGTAGTATGACTTTAGAAGAAGAATAGCGCTATCAAAAGAAGATTTTAGCGATAGGAGAGAGTTGATGACGGTGACCTTGGGCTAGTATTTAACGAGGAGGATGGCGAAGAGCTTAATGAGGAGTGCACTGGACAGCGCAGAAACGTGGACTCTGAGAAAGGAAGACGAGAATAGGTGGAAGGCGTTTGAGAAGTGCGTTTGGAAGATAACGAGAAAGTGCAGTGGGCGGAAAGGAAGACAAATGAAAAAGTTCTTGGCATGGTGGGTGAGGAGAGGAAACTTCTGGAGTAGATTAGGAGGAGGCGTAATTTTATTAGATTAGGGGATTACAAGAGATGAGGGGCAATGTGTTGCACAAGGCTGTGATGGAGGGGAGGATGTAAGGTAAGCGGGGAAGGGGGAGAAAGAGAATAGGTTTTATGGACGGGGTGAAGAAGGATATGATTTCGTCTGAGATGAAGAAAGAAATTGTTTATATTTATGAGGCCCGGCACATGTAGAATTCTAGAGGATTTTACTGAATTCCATTAGACCCACCTTAAACAGTAGTTATAAAAATAATTGATAACAGAGAAAAATACAAAATGAAACTGAGGAAATGAAGAGAAAACCGATGTTATTTCTTAGATTGGCACATTGTGTGAAAGCTATAAAGTATATAAAATTATAGAAAAATATGAGATACTAGCTAAACCCGGTCACGCTTCGCTGTGGCTCAGTCTGATATGAACTGAATGGGAAAGTAAATTAAAGTATTCTAGCGAACATATGATTCACCGAGAAAACACGTCATTAAATTCAATACCCTGCCTTGCGTGGCTTTGGCTATGCTGTGGAATGAAAGGAAAAAAAGAAAAAAGATGTTTTCACAGAAAATCATTTTTTATTGTAAAGCTAGTGGATTGACTACATTTTTTGTTTGTCCGTTTTCTGCATAGAGCAGACGGTTTACCGACTCTGAAGCATGCAACGCATAATTACCCATGAGAGAAACAATCGTTTTCTAAATTCAAACCACTCACTTGCAAAGATTTCCATCGCACTTTATTGATAGTCGAAGAGAACGCAAGGCGTTTTGGAAATTGAAGTCGTTTGAACTCGAGCGCCACGTCGTCGGTCGAAATAAGTGGTATTCGTGGAAGTAGTACGTCTTCACCTTTATGAGATCCAATCAGAATTGTTGCTTTAATTAGATTGTTCATCAATTTTTTAATTACTAATCGTGTGCCTTTGCATAACTTTGGCTGATTGATGTTTCGGAGTAATATAATTGGCCCTCCAATTTTACCTTTCTCATTCCTGATTTTTTGAAATGTTATATGTTGGGTTTTTTGTTAATTGCATGTTTAGTGACGGTTAAAAATCTAAATGTGATGTTTTTCCTCCTTCAGTGAACGTGGCAGCAATGCCTGAAGAAGCAAGAGCTAACGTAATATGGCCGTTTGAACGAATTTTAGCCAGGATCAAGGAATTTAAGAACGTTTTTCCAGTTCCACGTTGAGCGTCCAAAAAGTAAAATCCCCGGATTGGTTGGCCACAGCTTGTATGATGGGATCAAAAGCTATCTTTTGTTCTGGAAGGAATTTCTGTGTGTTTTCTTGGACGAACAGCTGTAAGTCATTTCTGTTTTATGATTGCTCTCTGAGCATTTCTCTGTCGAATTTTGCATTGATGGACTGATTTGGTGCTATCATTCCCAATTGTGCCAACAACTTGCCGCACATTTCAAGAAAAAGATCCTCAATGAAGATTAGCGCTTCATTGTATATTTCTTCTGTGAAATCCAAGCCATGAAAACCATGTGAAAAGCATGGATGTTTCAGATTTAATCCACACACTTGAAGCAATTGACCTTGTTTGAGAAGCCAAGATGAACGGGAAACTCTAGTCGTTTGACTACAACTATAAAAATAAGTCAATGAACCTGGCCTTTAAATGCTGCAGTAGTAAATAGCCATCCATGAAATCGCTGTAAAATGGATATTCACGCCTGGTTGCCAAGGAAATTTCTATTGATGAAAAGGAATAAATATTGATAAAAACGCAATACTTGGACAAAGACGAAGCTTATGAGAATATTGAATGAAATAATTAAATACTAAATTCTTTTATGTGCTCTATGATAAAACTTTCCATTCAATATCTTGACTGCAAGTAATGTAAAAAGCAAATGAATAAACACCTGCACCGAATTAAATGCTTTTATTATTTTGCTTTTATTGCTTTTATTTGCGAAATATTGGGGTAAAAACAACCCCCAAATTTGCAATTTTATAATTTATAAACGCTTTTGGGCGCGCGCACAACAACTCACCAATGTTTCAAGTCAATCGACCGACTACTTTTCGAGTTTTGCGGTCACTAACATACGCAGGCTGAATTTTTATATACATGTATATAAGAAGATATTGAGGCCTAAAAACCAGGATTTAGAAATCCAGGCATTAGAAAAGTTAAACTGGTTTAATCTTTAAGGGCTGAGGCTCCGTGATGGGGGTAATAGGTATATAATTGAAGTAACCATAGCCGGTCGCGCCAGCAAAGTCTAATAAGCCAAGTCTAAAGCTAATCTATCACCTACGTTTCGAATCCAAGCCAGGAAATTATTATCATTTATTCCTTAAGATTAACGGTGTAGGTTATACGATACGATATTCACTCATTCATTAGAGTTATCTACAGGTTAAAGGTACCTACATTTTAATGAACGTCAGAAAAAAAACTCCAGACCTTTATGTGTGCGGGACCCTATCTACCTCTAGTATTTCTCTCTTCATCTCAGCGTACGTCCAACCCCTCTTCATCCCGTCCATAAAACCTATTCTCCTTCTTCCTCTCCCCCTCTTGCCCAACATCCTTCCCTCTACCACTGCTTTCAGCAACTCATTACCTCTTCCAGCCACCTACCCTGCATCCCCCTCATCTCATCCAGAAGTTACGATGAGATATAACCATTGTAAAAGGGGCTAATAAATTTTATGGATCTACGCTCATAGCATAAGGCAGAAATTTGAAATTAATATTTAAATTTTGAGCGTGAAGTGCATATTCCTCCATTTGTGCGATATATAGGCGGCCAAAATGTGCTTGTCCACTCCGCATTTATCTCCCGTCCCCGATGCTGGTGCGTCATTTCTCCATTAACCTAGGCCTCGGCCGGTGATTTATTAATTCCTTCCTTTTAGAGTTAGTCGTTCGTTCGTGAGATGACACTCCCTTGGGTTTGTTTCCTCATTTTTGCATATCTTTGCGCTATTTTGTACGAGTGTGAGAGTGTGATTTGTGCGAGTTATTTTCGGACCCTGGAATGAAAGTGATTTCTCCGCAAACTTGGGATATTGTGAGACCAATGATTAGGTTCTGCGCCTCGAAGATCCCAAAAACCTCCAACAAAGTACCGTTCATAGGTACTGCGCTTGAGTTCTGAAATTGTTCCCGGCATGAAATTCTATTCCTGTAGACAAACTTAGACAGTATGCTTGAGTGGTCTTGACCCTTGCTTCCTTAACTGAGTCTTCTTAAAACGCTTGACAGAGCTTATCTTTTGGGGTAAGTGAATCTGTTCTGTGTTTCTCCCTGGAAAAGAATTGATCTTTCCCCCTAACATCTGCTGATTTTGTGTTCGAGGGTACCTATGCTTGCGATTTTTAGAGCTTTTTTACATGATTTTGTATCCTTGGTGAGTGATCATATATCACCGTAAATCGGAACGCATTAAATTCCATATTAACTCATGTGTAGTGAAATAACCTAGTATGCTATTGGAGTTATAATTAATAATGCTTATTTCCATAACATGAATATCTGAAGCACCTAAAAGCTATAGCCGACTACTTGCAATAACGATACAAACATTCAAAGGAATAAAAAGTACTAAAGTTTTACTGATGAACGAAAATACAAAAACGATATGGAGAACCAATAGAAAAACCTCTGGGATAAAAATGAAATTTGCTGTTATAGGACATTACCAGCCTGTCAGCAAACAATAATTTAGGTCATAAAAACATAAACAATGTGAGGAGTCAATGGAATATATAAATGCCAAGAGGCACCAATCGGAATCACATGACCCTTGGATGAAGGAGATGAATGGCATAATGAAGTAGAAAAATTAGTATCCTTTATCCGAAAGGCCGCAGAAAGAAACACAAAAATACAATCAGCCGTCAGTCGAGAAGAGATTGAAAGAAACATAAAATACTTGAGTTTCAGAAGAATTGCCAGGAAACAAAACAGCGATTGGGAATGAACATTAGAAGTCATTTTAGAGAATTTTATAGTCGTATATTAGGCATTTCTAATTGCCCTTGAACTTGAACATTTCTAATAGAGCCGTAGGAAATTTAATACCGAAAGGCCTAAACCCAGGGTTTGCAAAATAACTAAGTCACTGTAAATACAGCCTAAAAAGAGCACCAAATTGGAATCAGAGAAAAACAACTAATAGAGAACATGAAAATAAAAATATAATGATCAATGATATATACCGTGAAATGGATTGCTTGATAACTATGTAGGTGGCATCATTACCATATTTATTTCATTTGATTTCGGCCATATTCAGTTGACAATAACTTGTTTACACGTTATTTTTTACCATTGATCTAGTTGATCAACTTATCGCCATTAAACTTGCGGCTGAGGAAGACATTTTTTGGAAAAATTGTAGTTAATTCCCACAAATTAATGTAATTGTAATAATTGCCTACTTAGTTTAAGTCCTTAAGATAAATATTTGACTGTAACCTTTTTTATATTCTTCCCATGCATTTACTATACAGAAAACATTTACAAAATGAAGTCTCGTATTCATAAAAACCAATTTCCCTTGCTTTTTCCGCTCTCCTCCGTCATTCTCAGGTGTACGCCCAAAGCAATCGGATTAGACAGCAAAATAAACCAAGACAAAAACGTTCGGGACTGCTTTGGCAACGCTAAATCCTTGCAGCAGCCGTGGGACTTAAGTCTTGCCGCACACAAAGCCACTTTCCTCTTTCACGTTTCAGACCTTCTTCCTTTTGGACGCGTCGGCGACTCAACTGGACTCTCTGGCGTCACAACCCACCTCCTCCCCATCCTCCTCCCCCAACGCTCTTCCCTCCATTGTCCTTTTTTTCGTCCAAACCACCTCTCGCTCCCAGCCCGCACATTTTTTTAGTCTTCCTATTTTTTTTCCTTTTTTTATTCACAATTCCGGCGGCGTTGTCACCCGATAGATTGGTCGAGCCGAGGCTGCACGCGGACAAAAAAAACTCGCCCCCTTTTCGGTTGCAACCCCGTTCACAGACCCGGTCCTCCTTTCCTTCTGGTCTCCCGACACCGCCGTCACTCCTTCCCTCCTCCGCGCCATCTCCCGTCCACCCATCGAAGGAGCCAAACTTCTTTCTCCTTCCCTCTCTTCAACCTATTTTCCCATCGTCCCTTTCTCTCTCCCACCCCACCCACAGCGATAACTGCCCCACCCCCACTGCCCCAACACCCTCCTTCCCCTCCCCCTTCGCCTCCGCTGACACCACCCCCCTCTTGCCCCTCGCCCCGACTCCTTTTCCACGGTTGTACCTCGCACGTGCAAGACAGAAACGCAACATTATGATGAAACTTAAATCACAATGGAATTAATTAACAAATAAACGTTTTCTCTTACATATTCATAACGTAGACCTCCATCCAGTGCCAACGATTCTATAACATTTCTCATCATCCCATAAAATTATACCGTGATTTCAGAACGGAGAGATATAAAAAGTCATTTTTTCCGCGGACCACAAGAGATCATAAAAATTGCGATAGATTATGTTTTCGATATTACTTTTCTAGCAAGATACAACAACACTTAAGTTGCACGCCCGTGTATGGTATGTGGACATTGGTTATTGGCTTAGCAATGTTTACTCCTAGTATATGGTCAGGCCATGCACCGCTCTCCAGACTGCGCTCTGGTTGTCACATAGTGGCTGTAGGAGCATAAGGGCTTTGACCTTGAACTGAAACGATTACTCCATGCCTGACGTGGAATCACCCCATGCCACACACCCAGGAAATGGTTTGCACCGTTTGTCATAGAGGTAGACAAGGAAATAACAAAATTTCAAATCATTTAAAAAAGTAAACTTTTTTAAAGTTCACTCTAGGATGCTGAGTTGTTATTAAGTTATGAGAGTTCTAAGTTTAGCTGTTTTGATACCGTATTTTCGGTAGCAGGCCTTCAATTTTTTTCTCTCATTTCCTTTTTTCAATCGAATTAACTTTAATTGTAGGCTAATAAGAGAGTGGATAAATGTATTAACATTGGTTTTCCCCTTATTTGGTTGCATTTTGCTTATTGAATATCAAGATATAACATTTCAGACCCCTATATCTCAATCAGCATGGTCAGAATATCTCCGCATTGCTGGCATCATTGGGGCCACAACTTTAGCACTTAAACTTTAATCGCGACATTTCGCAGAGGTATTGCAAAGAAGGCTACGAAGAAACAGGTCTTCCAGATTCTCTTCCACGTGGGTTTATCATTGCAGACGACATGTTCCGCAGGCGTTCCACTTTGCTTCTTCAGGTCTGAAGTAACTTCAGGACCCAAAAGACCCGTCTCATCTCATTTCCCTGAGGTATTTTATGAGTATTTGTCAATTCCGTTCAAAGTTATTGCTCCCTAAACTCTAGGAACCCAAATCTTTTAGCCATCTACCCTTCAGACGCTGTTGCGGATAAAACTCTACTCGCCGCCGTCCGCCCCTCCCCCCCCCACCCCCGCACCAAACCCTCCCCTCTCTGTCCAGAAATGCGGCCAAAGCAGTCATCTCAGAGAGAGACACGAGAAAGGAGTCGATGGCACTGGGAAGGCAGGAACGGGTAGACGGTCTTTGATGGCCATAGGGGGAGGAAAGGGATATGAGAAGGAATGAGTGCGGTATAATCCTTTTTATCCCCTTCAATATATTACCAACAATTTTTTTTCGTCCTGGTTACCCACCTTTGCATTGGGTATCCAAATCGAGAACTAGAGTGTCTCAAGTTCGTATGATGACTAATGCAACAACCAGAACCAACGACATAATGTCATCGTGGGGGAAGCACTGCGCTATCCAGGCTTTTTAATTCTCGTAGCTTATCTTTTGAGGATCCAAGGGAACTAGACGTTATACCCTTGCGGTTCATCAACGATGGCAGTGCAAGGAAAAAGAGAACTTCGCTAGATTATCTTATGATGAATTTTCGTTCTGCCAAAAAGTTGTCGATGGAACACTTGTAAACTGCCACAAGAACGCGCTTGGACCGGAAATCGAACCAATTAAACCCGAAGGTATGTGGTTCGATTCCCACTTCAGGTGGGTTACTCAAGAATATCTCAAGCGATGATAACGATGTCAAAAAAAACAATTTCACGTTGTCATTATGTGGATGGTTCTGGTTGAAATGGTAGTCCAGTATCGAATTCCCATCTCAAGGACACAGGATCGAATTACAGTTGGGGTGGTGATATTTTCCACCGGAATGTCAATCCCTGCATAGGAGTTGCTAAGTAGAGAGCACTGCAAGTGCAGTACTCCGACTGTCCTATATAATCTTTTCTCCAAAAAAAACTGACCCCTAGGGAAAATGGCATAAGTTGTGGGCAGTCTTCACTTATGAGTCCTACTTCTTCAACCATTATATCGCGCTTCCTAGCTCTGGTCCACTGCTACATCTCATAAGCTACATTATGAGTAACTACAGAAGGCGGCTTCTTTAAGGAATTGGATCTTCAAAATCTTGAAACTCTTTGGTACTTCAATAAATTCTCAGGATACATGTTTGATATTATGTTTACATCCTTATGTTAAGTTTCAATAATTAAACTAGAAATGGAATATTTACTGTAGCTTTCGCGTGCCATAGTGATTTTATTGATATATTGAGTGTTCCCCTATTGATGTTGATTGGTTACCCAAAGTTTCGTGACCTGATGCTGTTTACTATATCGTATCTTCATGAAGAGTAATACTTCATGCAGTGAATACCCAGATTTATCAAGCTTGTGAAAAAGGGATCCGAATATATTTTTTTTTCTTAGTCTAAGCAGAATCTTGGCAAAGGTAGATGATTACGTAACGGATATATCTGAAACTCAATATATTAGTATTATTGGCAAACCTGGTTGGTCAAGACATAATAAGTACAATAAATAGTAATAAGATACCATATCTAATGGATTTATATTTTATTCCCGAGCCCTCTTGTTATCTAGATACAAAAAACATGAGACACAGAGGTGGAACATTTTTCTATCAACTCCGCTAACATTTCTCATGCTTTAATGTTTATTCCTTTCTCTAGTCTGAGGTAGACTAGCTTTTGTCCGCTCTTCAAATTCGCAAGTTTTAATCATATCAGCCACAATATCTATGCATAATTCCATTCTTCAAACGTGACATAACGAAAACAGATATCCTCGCCCTTTCAAATTGTAAGAGCGGTCATCTCGGTTGTGATCGCAAAAGAATTATGAGCTTAAAAGAATTATTTTTCTCACCCAAGTCATGTAAAAAAACACCTGTTAATCAATGCATTTGGAGAGTAGCTAACAAGTAATAGTCATCTGGGAAAAAAAGAAATAAAATCCTGCAAATTGTCTCAACAAGCTATACATACAGGGCGTCATGGAAAGATATCAGTTCAAAAATGCAGATAATTTGAAGACATAAATTTACATTGGCAGCTGAATTGAAAGTCAGTAAACTATACGTACAAATATCTACTAGTAGGGTCAACGGAGAACAGGACGTACCCTGGAGTCGTAGGATTACCTAAAAGCAAGAGAGCAAGATCCTGAAACTAAGTAAAACTAAAAAGGAGGAAGTATAAGGCTTACGGGAACCTCAGATGGAACATTATTTTTGATATCATGAAAGTACGCGTAAGTATTATAAATGAAATTTATTGGTCATTAACTACAGGCCACTGTCATGAATTTAGTTTTCCGAAATCGAAAAGCGAAAGGTGAAATCGGAGGCACTTGGGTATTCCAGAGATTCAGTCCTTTACTTTAACCAGTGATTTAAGTAAATATATGCATTTGAATAAGGTTTGAGTTTTGATTATACAATAGAGGAATATTGACTTATTACCTTTAATATAACTGCTTCTCTCTGGCACAGTAATCAATAGGTATTATACACTTACAGAAAAGGAGTAAGTGCTAGCGTTATGTATCTATATTATACCATGAAGTAATTTCAATGTATATATAGATACATATGTTTTCATCTCGTGCTTAAGATCCTGATTACTCTTATATTTTGTAGAGATTGGTAGAGGTTGGAGTGCATTCCTCTCTAACCTAAGCAAATCCCTACTTCACAGAGGATATTCAGAGCACCTCCTCCACAAAAAATCTTAAAAAACCCTACTCCTATAAAATGCCTCCCACTAATATGCATTCCCACGACAAATCTCCCTCTGTACCACTTACTTTCCTGGAGTTGACTTCCTTAGGCATATTATCAAAAACCTCTTCCCCATCCTTTCTGACCACCTCACCACATCAAAAAATTTACTTCAATGCCCCTCTCTTACATTCAGACGCCCCCTAATCTATCCGTCATCTTTAAACCACCACTCTCATGTCCAAATCACTCAAACCCACCAATTTCTTTCCTAAACCGTGCAACCACGTGCATTGTAAAACCTGCGCAATTCTCATTACCCAGCCCCTGCCTGACAAGTTCCTTGCTTATCCTCTCCCTCCCGTTTCCTCACCCTCCTGCACAACCCAAAATATTGTTTGCATCCTCCTCTGCCAATTCTGCCCTTCTTTCTACATTGGGCTATCCATCACCCCTCTTAGCGTAAGAATGAATGGTCACCCTTCGTCCTGCAACCATATGCCTTCCCTCTCTGTTTCTCTCCCGGGTGCCATTCGCATTTCTTTCCACAAATCCAAATTTATTAACACTTTTAAGGTTTTTACTCACATCCCTTCGCTTTTCTTCCTCTCCCCTCCAACTCAAGGATCTTGAAACAGCGTGCATCTGGATCTATCCGGACTTCTCTCCACCCGGGATCAATAATTAGAACTATCCTCCCCCTCCCCTTCACTTCCCATTTATTTTTTTCCTTCCCCACCTCCCCTACCAATTCTTCCTCTTCCCCCCCTCCTCTTCCCCTCATACATCCTCTTCTCCTGTTTTCCCCCACCCACACCTCAAAATCTGTTCCTCTTCTCATTCACCCACTCTCCCTTGAGAAAGATGGAACGATTAGCCATCGAAATATATTGGACTCAACCTTTGTGTCTCCTCCTGTGTGTCTATTGGCATATGTGTGGCCACCCTCTTGGCATATATTAGTCTTTTTGTGGGTGGGAGGCATGCTGCCTCCCAATTGCCCAGGCGAATGTTAACTAATGAAGCGATCAATTTTCTTGGTCATGCTTTTCTTTTCGAAGCAGTCAAATACCAGCGAAGCCATTGAGAAAATTACACCACCTTAATGCCACCACTCCATGCACCATGATGGAGCCGCTATTTTGCGGGACAGCTGCACTGTATTTGAACTATAAGTGAGATAGTATTTTTTGCAAACATTTTTAGCAACATACAAAACGTTGATTAGTACATTTATAAGGGCAGAACTATCCTTCAGGTCGTCAAATAAGAAATAATAAAGCCTGGAATTTATTAATTCTCGACGGCGCTCTTATACAGGTCTCCAAATTTTAAATTACTCTGAACACTGCCTATTTGAATAAGAAATCCACTTCTTGCTGCACATAGCATTGGAATATTATAAAATCTATAGCAAGAAGTTTTGATTATGTTACGTATTCATTATACGATAATAAATATCCTTGGGGCATTCCATGTCTAATGACCCGATCACCGCAAAAGTTCCCAGAGGTGACCTCATCAGTTACATTTATAAAATGACCCGTGGAAATTTTAAAACCTGTAAAACAGAAAAAGGGCATCCTTGGAAATCAGCTGGTAATTGAACGTGTGTTGAGTACTTTTCATGAGAAACTCATAGGAAGATGTTATTTTGAGTTGGTATAAGACCGCACTTAAAATTTGCAAAAGTACTCTTGGCCCATCAGTCTGGTAAAAAAACCTTAGAAGGAAAAGCAAACTGTTGCTGGGTTGGATAAAACAGGACGGAATTTTCTCCAATTAGTGATCATCAGGCTCCCTCATTTCATATGTATACTTCACTACCGACGCAAAAATTAAAGGAATAGATTACAAGAAATTACTACACGAAATGGTTGTGTTACCCGTTTTGACGACATATATATATATTCCGACGATAGGGTTCCATAACGGAAACGGCGATGCAACGCATTCAGTGTAATATTCATTCCCACTCTATGGCTTCGAGACTAAGATCCCGATGGAAACAGAAAAGTGGCCTCGTTCAAACGGTTACACGTTAATGCATAATTAAGTGCATACTCCGTCCTTCAGATGGGACATTAAATTGTGGTCCCATTGGCATTTTTGCTAAGAGTAGGCTGTTTCCGACACTGGATTTCTCTCCGTCCTTCCTCCGTTCTCCGATTACTCTTCTCCTTGCCGGCCTCCAAGGGATGGGAATCTGGGTTCGAGTCCTAGTCCAGGCGAATGATTTCCTTCTGAGTGAATTTCACACACTACCCAACCTAGGTGGCGACCAGGCGATGATCACTTCCCCAATTCCAAATGGAGGCCAACCAACAAAAATATAGAGTTGGCGATGCTCAGCGTAGAGAAACGCGTGTTTCACTGCAGGATAGCGATTGTGGCGATGAAATAAAGAATGAATAGAAGTAGGGGAGAGAAAAGTGTGGAAAAGGTCCAAGAAGCCCCTTTCTCCTGCGCTATCTGCCAGACACCACAACTTTCCCCGGCGACGAAAATGATTGCGGTGCTCGGCATTCTCCCTCGGGGCCATTGGCAGGAGATGCTGCGAGCGAACGGCGGATGAAGGGGCAATAGGGGGGGAAACGACCTCTCCAACGGCGAAAGGGGGTAAACGACCAGCAGTCCCTGCGACGAACAACATTCCCACCCCCGTGACACTTCTCCACACACACACACCCCTTGCAATTCCCCCCACCACCACCCTATCTATCAAACCCAACTTTGCTTTCACTCATTTCCCAGGACCCATCGACGTTTACACATCCAGCCATGTTTCCCTTATCTAGCACGGAATTGGAGAATCTTATCTTCTTCGCCGTTCGGCCTCGCTAGCTCCTAAAGGCATCCGCCCTTAATGTCATCTGACTCATACGCTCACTGCACATTAGACTTTTAGTTTTTAATGAGATTCTCAAAGAGTTTGCGGCAGTTTTGCGGAATAATGCAATTCAGTGATTTCAGATATTCCGCGGTTAGAAACTTGGCGTTTAAGGAAAGTGAATGAGAGTAGGTTGGAGGTCGATAGTGCTTAAATAAGGTAAAAAAGGTGGTAAAAAACAGGCCAAGTAGAGGAAAAGTAATACTTTTGTGAATAGATTTTAATAAAGAAAGATGATAAATATGGATTGAATATTCATAGAAGGCTAAATAGTGGATGGTTTGATGAGGAGATGGTGTAAGAAAAATGGGATACTGATGACTTTCTTGGATCAGGAGGTTAAAATAAGGCGACCTTATACTTTTTATGGCCGGTGTAAACATTGAAACCACTTTATGCCAAGCCCTAACGGGTATATTACGTGATAATCATAATAATACCGCATTTACCATTCATTCCCGCTAAAAACCCTTTCATCATAAAAACTAGCAAAAATACAACCTTTACATGGAGGATTCAAGTTTTGTAGAAATCAAATGAGTGTTTTGGAGGAAATGAAGCAGCCCACAGTTAACTTCCCCATTAGTTGTATGACCATGACCCAGGTTTGAAAGTATTTGCTGTTTCCTTTCAAATATTTGCTATCACGATTGGAATGAGAATACTTGGTTGTTCCACATAAAAATTTTTATTTTCTATTTTCATTTGCTATCACCTCAAATGTAAAATGTATTTTAGCTTTCCCATCACATTCAACGACTCTAGTTGGCTTCTGATGTTTCCGCGGAGCTTCAAAATCTTCTTACTTGAACTTTCTATGCTGAACTTTCGGGTTCTTCTCCGCGGCGGCGGTGGCTTGCGTCCTCTCAACGTCAGTGGAGACTCCAGCAGGATGGCTAGCTAAACTGTCGTCGAACAGACACAAGCAAACGCGGAGAAGAACCCGAAAGTTAAACACAAGAAGACTTTATTTTACCTACCAAACTTACAGTTAAGGTAAGATTCTTTGTGAAAATCACTTCTTGCGGACTATCCGCAATACGAGCATAGGAGGGCTTAGGAGTTAAGTTTAATCTACATCCTCCTCTGGATGATAATGTACCTGGATGATAATAAACGCTTTGTAATCTAAGTAAGTAAGGTAAGTTATTAAGCATAAGAAGTGAATGGAGGCAAAACCAACTTATTGCGGATTAATCCCAATTTTTGCGTTGATTTGCACAATTGATAGGATTCAATAATCAATTTCCCCTTTCCACGGGGTGATAATGCTATGGACAAATTTTCAATTTCTGTATATAATGTGCCTAATAAAATTTGTGTAAGTTTTCTCTTAAAAATTTAGCAATAATATGTAAACTGTATGCCGATCAAGGAATTTAAGATAAAACTCGCTGCAATTACAAAATTCTCAACTATATTTCTCAGGTATTTCACATAAAGACATAGAGAACCATCAAAGTATTCAGTTATCATTGATTTCAGAGACTAGACGATAAAACTCCTCAGTAGAAAAAGCTTCAGTATGGATGGTATAGGGTATGGATGATCTTCTTCATAAATGTTCGGTAAATATAAAATTGAAACATCCAAAGAAGCTGTAAAATAATTTTTCGTTGCATCGCAAAGCCATATAAAGAGATAGTGAGCCTCCAACCCTGTGAACAGAACCGTCCGATCTTCATAACACCCTTGCCGTCAGAATATTTTCCACCTTAACTGTCTCGGCGTCTCTTATCGCTCCGTTTACGAGGTGGCATGGGGTCCCACCGGACGCGAGTAATAGCACATAAACTCCAGCCTCTCTTCTCCTCACTTTCAAATCCTGACAAATCTCCCTTCGCCCTCCTTCGACCATGATGTGAAAGAAAAACACGGACAGCCATCCTCAGAAAAGTGCGGCAGTAACGTCGCCGTAGGGCCAGACCACCAATGTATGCCCTTCTGCGCCCTTCGGCAAAAACCCAATCATCTTTCTTCACAACATTAATCGCTCCGTTGAGCATCCTTAATTGTTTACCTTTGTTAACTCTTGGTACCTTAATTGGAAGCTCTAATTTAAGGTAAATCACCGCAACATACCAATTCCATAAGTTTAGGCTATAAAGTATGAATTTTATTATGTCAAGTACCAGAAAATCGCCTTAAGCTCTCACTTAACGTGGGGAAACTCATTCTAGACTGTTACAGCGCTGCACTTCAGGGAATAAATTTCATCAGGTGAACAATAGGAAGTCCCTTGCATTAAAAAGGGAAGAAAAGAACTACGCTCTAGTTATACCTCAACTCAAGTACGCCGTGAGCTTTTGGAATCTTGCGCAGGTGAATTTAATACTCAACGTAAGCAAAATGCAATCGATAGCAACACGTCCCGCTTAAAACTCCTAGGGAGGAACGCAAGAGTGAAACACTGCTCATGGAAGGAATAGGTTGGGAGCCGCAAGAAACAATAAGGTCACAGGATTCAGAACTGCTTGTTTGTGTAACTGGGAGGATGTTATTTTTACACTTCACTAGGTTTTCAGGATAGAAAAAACACTCAAGATAAAATACTATAACTTTATATCAGATATGTACGAAACCAACACTTCTTCATGCGCATCACTAATGAATAAAACAGAGGGAGACACTAATCCAGCCAGACACGCCCACATCGCTACTCACGCTTTACCACATCCAAATTCTTTTCTCTATGCCTTCCTGTTTCTGGAGTCCTAACACCCCCTGCCAAACACACTTGAGGCGGCTGTAGATGAACATGGTGGTAGTTGAACACTGTTGCTCCAGTTCCTAGAAAACAAAAATCTTCCATGTTGCTACCTACTAGACGGCTGAGGGGCATACTTTACTTTCGAAGATTTATTTTATGATGTCATCGTTTATTCGTTTTGATTTTAGCTTTTCAGTGTGTTGCATGGTTTTAAGTTCTTGCTTTTGGTTACACTGATTGTATTTTTAATAAATCGCAAGCTCTCGCCAACCCACCGGCCGGCTTCGTCAGGCAATAATAACTGTTACAGTCATTATTGCCTGACGAAGCCGGCAGAAGGGTCGGAGACAGCTTACTTTTTATTAAAAACACAATCAGTGCAAGTAAAAGCAAGAACGTAAAATGTCACGGTTTATTATTTCGGGGAAATTCTTTTTGGAACCACGTTAAATTATAAAACCACTGCTTTGAAACATGCGTCTTCACTTCAGTTTTAGTCTCGCTGCTTTTCATTCCATAATATAACTATTTCAATTATTCATGATTACTCAAAAGCTAGATTTGGCAGCTTGTCAGATAAAATTTCTTGGTAGAGTTTTCCATTCAGGGACGAACCGTATACTACAAAAATGAACATCTATGCCAAGTCAGAGATAGTATGGATATTACGTTGATTTTATGATGAAGAATTTCACGTTGTTTATCATTCTCTTCCTTTAACATCTGTAAGCTAGGCTCTTTAAAATTTAAATAGCTCAAATGCTTTCGCGAGGCAGTCGAATGAATTAGAAAACCGTTAACACGCATCATGTAAAGGCCCCGCAACACATAGTAACTCCTAGTAAAACATGATTTTCCTCACGAGAAAACTGTCATACTTCTTGATTTTGAAAACAGCAATACAGTGGCCATTCTGATGTTGACCTTCAAGGCCTTCAGGAGATTCCGCAGTCTTAAGTCCGCAGACTTAAATCCCAATGCATTCATATTCTGGGCACTGAAAGAAAAAAGGGGTTCTCTGCTTGACAAGTTCAGAAAAATAATAACCTTCCAAGAATGTTTTAGGAACGTTAACCTAAAATACCACGGTGTTAAACGAAAGAATGGGTGAGGTTTGGGGAAAATACTATTTTTTATTCAATACAAATTTTAGATCTCTGCATTTTCCGAGTTATCTTCCGCGTCAGTTGGCTATGTTGACAACAGTTTCGCTGGCTCTCCTGCCAGCGTCTTCAGGTCGAAGGTGTCGGCGTGTGGTTTCTGCCTTGCTTATACACCGTAGGCTGGCTGGGTGCTGCTCTCTGATTGACTGTTTCTTGGATGAGTCTTTTCCAGGCGCTGTGAAGGTGATATCCGTCCTCTCTGTTGAAATTCAACGGTGTTTTATGAATTTCTATGGCCTCCTTGATTTGCCGAGGGAAGTTTTGGGACTCCTTCGTTCAAAGTTTCGTCTCCTCAAATTTAATGTCGAGGCCGGGTTCTGACCACGCGTGCTCGGCGATGGCGGAAAGGCGGAATTGCTTGTTTTTCGTCGCCCTCTGGTGCCCCTTTATCCGCACATTCATCGAGCGGCAAGTTTCTCCAATGTAGGATTTTCCGCAGGAGCAAGGAACCTCGTATACCCCCTCGTATAGCTCTTGTGGATTGGTGTCCTTGGGCCCGGGTAAACAGTTCCTTATCTTGGTCACACAATTGTATCTAGTGACCACGTCTTGTTTTTTGAGTATTCTGGCGATCTTTTCTGAAGTTCCAGCGATGAAAGGGATGGTGACATACACTTTGCGTGATGATTCTGCCTCTCCGTCTTCATCTCCATGGTTTTCGGTGGGGGTTTAACGTCGCTTTTTCTCTTCCCTCGCGGTCCTTTTCCGGACCAATTCTCTCCGATAGCCATTTCTCTGCAACGCCGCCGTGAGATGCTTTACCTCCGTTGAGAGGGATTCTTCATCGGAGATATTGTATGATCTGTTGATTAGTGTAGCCACTAATGAGGCCTTCTGATTGGGATGGTGGAGAGATGCTGCGTTGAGGTAGCGGTCGGTGTGTGTCCGCTTTCTGTAGACAGCGTGGCCGAGTCTCCCGTTGTCTTTCTTGGTCACGAGGACGTCCAGAAAATTCAAAGATTGCTCCTTCTCCATTTCCATAGTGAATTGGATGCCGTGATGCTGCGTGTTCAGGTGTCGAAGGAACTCCTGTAACTCCTGTGCACCGTGGGGCCAGACGACGAACGTGTCGTCCTCATATCTTAGCCACAGCTTCGGCTTCTTCTTGTAGGATTCGAGCGCCTTTTTCTCGAATTTCTCCATGTAGAGATTTGTCACCACTGGTGATAGTGGCGATTCCATCGCCGCACCCTCCATCTGTTCGTAATGGCACCCGTTCCATAGAAAAAATGAGACAGTGCTCGACGAGTTCCGGGAAGTCCTTTGGAATTCCATTGGAAGTGAGCGATCTAATAACTTCTACTGCATCTTGAATCGGAACGTTGGTGACAAGCGACACCACATCGAAGCTCACTAAAATATCGCTTTTGCCGATGGAGACATTTTTTAGAATGCCGATGAAGTGAGCCGAGTTCATCACATATGATGGAGTTTTTCCAACATGTGGCTGCAGGGACTGAGCAAGGTATTTGGTAAGTTGGTAGGTCGGCGCGTATTTAGTATTTTAATCCTGACGTCTAATAGCTAAGGGTAACATCAACTAAAACAATTTTTTAAACAATAGAAACGGATGGTTGGAATTCAGTATTTGTTTTCACTCACATAGCGGCAATGGATTCTCCGTAATTTTTACTTCCTAGTGCCCCTCCTAATGAGCCCGCATCTCTAGCCTCCTCCCTCTAGAGTCCTCTGAGCCGCTCCAAATGCCTCGTGGGAAGTAGAAAGCCAGCCGGCCGGCCCGTATCCAACAGCCACTCCCAATCTATGCTCCTCCTCCGCCCCACCCTTCAAGTCAATGCCAAACCCGCTGTTTACGCCCTCCCGCCTCAGCCTTCGCATTCCTCCTTCCTGTCTTCCTTTTCACCAGCGTAACACGCGTCGTTTCTCTTTTTCTTGCCTCTCGTTGAATACCTATTGCCCATCATCCTCCTCTCTGGCCCGTCGATTAAGATGGAAGCATTTCGTGCTTCTCTGCGACGCCACTGATAAGCCCGAGATTCACCTCATTAATTTTAACATCCCTCCGTTCACCCCGGCTGCCGTGCGATTAAAAGCCGCGGAGTGAAGGAACTCAGGGGAGAAGAGGAAGGGGAAGCAGCAAGCGTGGGACCGCTGCGCCCGGACGAATGATAGACGCATATTAATTGCAATAGGCAGAGCAAAAGACGCACGGACGAAGAGATGGGAAAAATGGACGTTTCGGATCGGAGACAATTCTTTTTTGGCGAAGAAAACCTGTGCATATGTCCCTATTTCACCTTCATTTCCTAAGATATCCCCTTTCCCGACGCAGCAACTCTCTATCTCCTGCATCGGAGGCGATAGCCGTTCCTGGAAAGCGTTCATTGTGTCCTGTCACCAACCGAATGTCTGTTTCTTCCAAACCGGCTCATTTAATCAACCCGACTACCTCTGCTGTTTGCCTTTGCTCCTTTCTCTTTCTCGTGAATTTGAAATACCTATCACCCCCTAAATAGTCAAACTTGTGCTGCTTTTAACCCTGTACCATCAGAATTAATTGGATGGGAAATATGTAGTTTCTTCGCATCTTCACTGCCCGTTCTTCCATCAGTAAATTTTATATCACTTGATACTGAGCAAGAAATAGCAAAATTATTTTATCAAATTATATTTCAAATTGGGTTGTGCATTGCGCGGTTCACATTGCTGCGAAATTTCTACTGTTATTGAACCACATTCTTCCAATTTGGGGCCATATTACATTTTAATTACCTTTGTCCCGTGATAAGAACGGAAAAATTCACTTGTTAAAATAATAAAAGTTAGTTTGATAGATTAGCTTAGCTTAGTTTCAGCGCACATTATAAGATGATCAAATATGATAAGACTCCCTAGCACCAGAACTCGGTGTTTGGGAGATACACTAAGTAAAAGTAAAAAAATCTTTATTTAAATTCTAAAAAAAGCATTTATCATGCTACCCTCCGTGAATTCCAAGGTGAAAATTTGACTTATTCCCTTTATCTCAATACGTCCTCCAACGATGCCCACCAAAAGCGCAATTTCTGAAATTCGTGTCCCTAAACGAAAGGAATCCGACTCCAGCGCATCATGACTTTTCCCACTGGAATTCCACTTACCGCCCTCATTGATTCCTCGACCATTTGTTTTCCTAGCCATATCCCGCAAATACCTGCAGTACGGCTACGTGATCGAGGAGAACTATCAGCCATCCATTTTTTTTAATATTCCAATGCAACCAGCCATTCTCCGTTTCACAGCTTGGGTTGCCCTCCCCCTCCACTCATAGCCACACTAAGCACGTGCAGGTCACGTGGTCCAGTAATTCTCCGATGATAATGAGATTAAGAAAGAGAAAAAAGGAGAATGATGGGATGGGGGTTCTTGATGGAGTCCGAAGACGCGGGGGAACGCCAGGTGTGCACGCTGTTCGGAATTGCGACATTTCTTGCTCACGCTCCTTCGGGCCTCCATATAAGTGACGTCGGAGTGAGGGGGTGGGGTGGGGGCGGGGGGAGGGTCTCCAGGTGAAGGAGGAGTGGAAAGGAGTCCTTAGCAGCAGACTGCGGGGCGCCAATGGGCGGAGACGCTGCTGGCGGTCTCTGTGGAAAAAAATCCACACCAATGCCACCTGCACGATCTCTCAACTGTTTCTCTCTCTCTCTCCACCTCTCTCTCTCTCTCTCTCTCTCTCTCTCCCATTCTCCAACAACGCAGTTGACTGAAGGACACACAATTTAATCGGAACCCAAACTGGAAGAACGACTGCGTCTCGGATGGTTCTTTCAGGCTCTGCTCTGACGTCCTCCTTGTACGATGCCTCGATTCGAAAACCGTCTTGATGAAAAACTTAAATGGAGATTTCACGTATCCCGAAATGATAAAAACTTGATGTGCACCAAGAACCAACGAAGACCATGGAGGATTGCGATAGTGCTTCATTCCATGGACATCTTCATTCCGTTATCACCTCAGCCCTCGTCAATCCGACTATTAGTTTTCCGCACCACTCCAACCCAATCCCTTCTCTCAGCTAACCATTTCATTCCGACAGCAATCTTCATTCATACGCCCCGCGTTTCTTTTAGTTTGAATTATGTATTTCATCCTTGGTCATTTTCCATAATTATCCCCATTAATTTGACCTTCCAGTACTCATTGAAGAGGTTATTTCGTCTCTGAATGTGCTAAACAAGTTTGTTTCTTTTATTTCAGACGGTTTTCATTCAACGTCTTCAGTAATTTGTAAGACTTCATAGGTGAATCTTCATGATTCGTTGATAGCACCACATTTTCATTCCTTGAAATTCCCTTTGTTCTGCTTCAGTTATCGTACAATATTTATGGCCATAAAATAGCATGCATAAAATATACCTATGTTATAATGAAGTGCTTCCTCACTTCCAAGCTTATGTTGCTGGCTGTTAGTATACTCTTTTGGGTGAATGACTTACTTATCTTGAGCAACTCTGCCAACCACATCTTTCATTTTTCTTCTACCACTCGGTGATCCTACATCTCAGTTTTCAATATTCTCTCACGTGCAGCAGTTCTTTTTGTCCAACTCTCACGGTGACTTTATCTTCTGAATTTCTTGCACAAGCTATTATTTTGGTTTTCTCTATAGTCTAGTCGTATTGATTCAATGTTGTTTTTTCCTTGCCTGCCATCAGTCTAATCAGATCTTCTAACTGAACCCCTTTGTGGTTAGCAAAGAGTAACATTCCAATAGTTTCATCAACCCCGTTTACTACCGTTTTTCATTTTCCTTGATTTCATTTATCACTTTTTCAATGTAGTGTAAAAAAATATTGGAAATCATAGGTGACAGAGCGCACTTGGCGCACTTTTTCACCATTTCCAACACATGGTTCTTATTTCGGCATATTCAAGCATCTCGGAGACATTATCGCCAATTCCTGGCGCCTTATCACCTATTAGGTCTTCAGGTGTAGCATAAAAACTGAAACCTGATAAAGGGTTTACTTTCTCATATTCGTTCATAATGCCTTGATTTTCCAGTATCCTGATATTCAATACCTTTCCAATGTAAGTGTTCTCCAAGTTCTCTTTACATATCTTTGCTTTTTCTTTTTTTTACTGTTTCATTTTTTCATCCCGGATCAAAAATTATTTGTTGGGGCTTTCTCTATAGTGATTTCACGCAGTTCCGTAGACAGCTTTAGCTTTTTCTCTTAGAGAGATATTTTTTATCTATTTGAATATGTTTTTCATCGATTCTTCCCTGGATTTTTTTCTTGATGACCTGCCATATCTCTTATCATTATTTACTGCTGCTGTCCTTGTGTTGTACATGCAGTTATTATTTACTTCTTTATTCTACTAGATCCAGTACTTTTTGCGTAATCCATGGCTTCCTTTTAACTGTCAACATTTATATTACTATCTATTGTGCTGCTTTATATATTACTTAATGGATGTCTCACTATATTTTTTCGGTTGTTTTCTCAAAGATTTTTCTAAAATCTAGTGCCTGATTACTTTAGCTAGAAGTTTGGAACTAGGTTCAAAATGAGGCCAAAGCATCACTAACATTTTTCCCCAATTTTTTCACTCTTTTTGCCTAGGAATATTTTGGCATTGTTACCGAGGCTTGCCATACGCTATTTGACTATAAACTTAACTATCGCGACGCGTTCTTCAATAGCTTTTAACAATATAATAAATTTTATTTTCATGATTTACAATGTATGTGACATTTTAAGCACTGCTACATACAAGTGTATATTAAGAACCCTTACCACTTGCGAATTATGATGAACTCCAATTTTTATGGATGGGGTGTAATCTTGCGAAATCCTAGCGTCACGTGACACCCGACTCCCGGACGGATAGAGAAGATAGAGAGACGAGAGGCCCTGCTTGTGAGTGCTTGTACGCTCCGTGCCTCAGTGCGCATGCGTATAGTGCACCTATACATAAGGCCAAGTGAGGAACAGAATCTAATACAGAACTACGCACTCACTTATTCGACTGTTGAGTCGTTGCGTGGTTACGTATATAAAAGTGCTTCGAATTAATTCACAATATTCTCATTAGAGGGATATAGTGTAATTTCATATGAATACTTTAAGTCTATGTGTATTTTATGTAATTTTCATTAATTCGTTAATATAATTTTCACATTCATATTTTCATGAATATATATTTGATAGTAAATGTTTATTTATGTATAAACTAGCGGGAGGTACCCGTTGAAATTCAACGGGTGTAAATGAAGTTGAACTTATTTCAAAAGAAAACCACAAAGTCTGAAGAATACTGTCAGCGCGGTCATTTGAGGAGTTCGTAACCTACATTGCATGTTGGGTTCGTTGTAGTAAACAAGTTCACCGTTTTCCAGGTGCTCGGAGAGATGAGTGACTGTTGGTCCTCTATCATGCACGGGAGACCCAAAAATGGGCCACGCAGACTCATTACTACTTAAAGAGCACCCAGGTTGATAGATGGTCACCTCGTCCCTCCAGTTCTTTTGAGGCGTCTTCTGAGTGATTACCAGCTTCATCACTTCTCTTGTGTACAAACGTTTATTTTCATTCAATGACTTAATTGAGTTGCACTATTCAACGTTGATATGGGTGTCTAGTATCTTAATTCTGATCGGACAGTATGGTAAAATCCAGCGGTTGACAACGTCAAAAGGAGCATTTTCAGCAGCAGCCATGTTTATTTGACCTATGAATCCTACATCACCCAAACTGCGTCTTCGGCATAATGGGTAGCCATAATCAATGGTTTTGGTTTGCTAAATAAAAAATCTATCGTGATTCCCAACCCAACCCAACCCATCCGTAGGTTGGCTTAGGATGAAATTTGTGCGGCTCTTAGCGTAACCCGAGAAACACCACGGGGAGATGTTAATGAGATAGCTGGTGGGAATGTCTTTGAGCATCCAACTCTAACCTTTGTCGTTATTTTTGCAAGTGCTCATTTTCTCGCAGAGAACACACTCCTCTTGCTTTAGAAAATTTATTCGAAGGGTTACTCTTATTTTTAATTAGGCATGTTGATGGATATATTTTTAAGTCCAAGGAGGGGAATCATAGCGGCGAGTAAGAGTCTTGAATAGGCAACTCGATAATTGAGTGGATGTAAGTTAACTGCACTTTTACACTTTTAAGCATATTTAAATAACTCGTAACGTTAATGATGTGGGAATTGGTCTAAAAAAGTTTTCACAATCTTAATGAAATTCAACGGGTGTGAAAAAAATTAACGTATTTCATATGAAAACAACAAAGCCTGAAGAATACTGTCTGCGTAGTCCTTAGAAGAGTTCGTAACCTATCTTGTAAGGTGCATTTGTTGATGTTTGTATGATGCTCGTTGACGTTCATTCGCTCGTTTGCATGATGTGGGAATTGGTCTAAAAACCAGATTGCAATCGTAATGAGAGGCAGATTGTTCCACTACGTGTAATACATCTGAGTATTAAACGATAATAAACAACGCTATGTTTGTTGTAGCAACAGAGGCATTAACACCATTTCTATTTGCTGAACGTAAATATTCTTGCACATTTAATTCCTTTATGTGTATCGTTTACTACTTAAGTGTTCTCTCGTATTAATACAGTGCCCCTATGAGAGCTACTTTCATAATAAACATTGAAGACTATACTTGCTTTAAATATGCAATGAATTTATCGATTACCCCACGAAGCAATTTATCATGGGGCCCTTGGGACTTAGGTCCTTATACAGGTTTTCTTTCCACGTGCTATCATGGGTCTGCAGGAAAACTTAAATACTTGAGGCGTTAATATCCTTTGAAAATCAAATCTCTGCTTGTCAAGGAGATATTCTATTGTTGATTTCAGAGAAAAATGTGAGATTTTTCAGCTAAAAACATGGTTTTCAGACAATTACGGAGCGTAAAAGAAATTCGATAGAAATAATTCTAAACATTAATTATTCAATCATCCGATTTAAAAAATACCAGCCCTTTATCTTGAGTGTAAGTAATTTTAAAATGCAAAAATTGAAACCACTGCACCGAACCCAATGTTTAGCATGACTCACCAGGGACCACCAGGAGGGGCCCTTGGGGGCCTTGAGAGCTTTTAAATATAGCATGTGTTACACCCAGATAAATTTTCTCACTACATGCCATATTTCAGCTCAATCGATTCTGTAGTGTTTGCGTGATTGAGCAACAGACAGACAGACACCATTACATTTTTATAAATTAGTATGATTACTGTGTCCACAGCTATTCATAACCATACTCAAAATCAGTGTTCGAGGTGTTCGACTTCTACCAGCCGTCCTTTGACGGCCACACCTTTATTATTTTTGTCAACGATGGTTGATACGAGACTTACTGATTTAAGTTTTCTTTTATAAAACCCTGCTTAAGTCATAACATACTAATGTGTCGTTTTGAATCTAATCTGAGGAAAACTTTTGTTTGGTAGAATTCGCTACAACGGGATGGGATGTTTAAAAAACGATTTGTGAGGAACAAGATAGAATCTCTGTGAGGAAATAGTAACGAGTAGAATACTTGATAGCAGTGAACACGATTGACCATTAGACTGCCAGTATTACGCCTGAGATAAGGAGAAATGAGAAGCTAGAAATAAAGAGAAAGCGTTGAATCCCCGTGCAGGTGAAATATGCAAGTAGCTGTGTGATGCTCGTGTATATTTACTTGCGGCATACCTTCAGCGGTATGCGAATAGCCTGAATGAACGGCAACTTTGCGAAATGTGCTTAAGTGATTGGAATGGACTTCAGCAGAGCAGAAAACTCCCACGGACGGTGGACGAAAGGAGTTGTAAATGTATGTTAAAAGCATTACGATTGGCAATTTTATTACGTGAAACAGGTAAACATTGGTGGTCAGGTTGTAAAAAAAGACCCATGTTCACGGTGAAATCTACCACGGAAATATTGCGCGAGCCACAGTGGCTAATTCGTTCAACTTGTTTCGTTCAATACTATTACCTTTATTTTTTATCTGAGTGTGAAGGCGCTTTGTTTACGATTGCAAGATGAACATGAATAAGTGGTGAAACATTATAGATAGCATTTTCTAATACGAGTATGAGTCACTTAAAAAATATTGGATTGGAACAACAAGCAAGGGATTCTTCGCAGCAGCACAGAGGCGTGGTATTCATTAAAGGATCATTTAGTTTTGTGTGTTACGGCAACTTTACAGCTTTATTATCAATATGAAAATTAACGCCGGATTAAATTTATGTTATAGTAGAACACACTATTTAGGGAAGTTACACTCTTGTGGAACACAAATTATTCTGATGATAGCTTAAATTATTAAGAGTAATAAATTATCTGGCCCACTTTTTAAAGTATGGTATTTATTATTAATTTGCCAGAAAACTAAAATAATATGCAAGTTCTTCCGTGCTAAATATGTTACATAAGCCGGAGGTCATTCGTCGAGAATGACCTTGTTCAGTTTTTAGCTACGTTTTGCATTGAAGGGTGTGACAATGTGACATCTATGAGGCAATCGATGGATAAATTGAACAGGTAAATTTACGTCAAGAGAAAAGGCAAAAACATTTATGAGTCCCGTTGAGCAAGTATTAAAAAAGGTATAGCTAATTGAAAATGGTAAAGGAGACTTAGCTAGGGAATTAATGACGGCATGAAAGTAATATTCATGTAAACAGCTATAGGCAATACAATACATTCGAATTTTATCACAAGCTATCATGAGATCGAATAGCAAACTAGTAAATATGTTACCTCAATTATGACTACAGCCCTAATATTCACTGAAGTGTGTATTTATTCTATTTAGGGCAACGGCTTGCCAGAATGGAGACCTAATCCTAATCACTTACCTACTGACGTAAAGCATCGTTGGGCTCGGATCGAATTTGGAGGAGTGCTGTTGCTCCTGTCCGCAAGTGGAAGGCAGTGTGTACAAATATGACACTAGTCGTTGATGCACGCTAAACTACCACTACATACCCTCTTTAGTAACACTTTCATTGCGTTGACGGTAGTGAGGAACGATACTCGATCGCTGTTGTTCAATTACATTCTTGGATCGTCTATTGCCGATAACTTATTACACGGAGTCAAATGCTTCATTACTTCATCCGCAAATGCTTCATTAATACTTGCGGTACAACTAAAATTAAAGGGATAAAAATGTCTACAGTGATAGAAGAATAGACAGAAGAAAGACGTCCGTCAAGAAGGTCATGCCAATACTGGACTTTTTAATCAAACCAGACACTTCGTTTATACCTTCCAACTTTGGTCTTCCCATTTTCTCAGCATTTTCTCGTTTGATTCGATACCACTATCTGAGGCAAAATTGCATATATACTAATGGAGAACATATATTACCTACACCTATCGAGAAAATCATGCACCAAGTTTTTGGAGTTATAATCTTTACTGCCGATAAGTACCTCCTACTGTGTGATTTCTTTTGTACATTGCAATGCGTGATACAACATTACACACGTAAACTTAGCCCTGAAGCAAGAGTGGTCTAAAAGGATTTGTTTTAACTATGTTTTTTATGCAGACAACCTAGCAGAATGCCATACTCGTGGAATGTCTTCTG
Organism: Pyrrhosoma nymphula; assembly: GCA_963573305.1. Classification (NCBI taxonomy): domain Eukaryota; kingdom Metazoa; phylum Arthropoda; class Insecta; order Odonata; family Coenagrionidae; genus Pyrrhosoma; species Pyrrhosoma nymphula. The sequence goes on along the minus strand of OY754336.1, from coordinate 24,239,466 downwards.
ACTCAACTGAACTCCGGTGAAAAGTGCTGAAAGGTTTGGTAGTGTGAATGTGCGAAATCAAAGTTATTTGACTGAAAAATTATGTGAAAGGTGGATGAAAATCTCTTAAGTGTGATATATGGAATTCGATAAAAATATATAATAATCAAATGATAAACACACTCATTAGATTTATTAAGCTATTAAATAATTTCTCACCCAAATGCGCCCTCCCAGAAAGGAGTAGGTAAACTCAGAACTCAGAACATGGTCTGCTTCGGTGAGGTCGATTTCGCTCATGAATGTTTCACCAAACATGACAGGAATTCATTTTAGTTTTTTGTTATCTTATGTATACAAAAGAATGTTTGTTTTGTTCGTTTTTTATGGACTCCAATACCATTCATCCGATTGCGATTAAACTTGGGTGAGTTGTTGTGCGCGTGCCCATGAATGTTTCTGAATTATAAAAATGACAACATTTGGGGTTTTTTTTACCCCAATATTGTTAACATTTACTCCCATAAGAAAATAAAATTGAATTCGGTGCAGGTTTTTCTTTAATTGCTTTTTTAAAATTACTTGCACTCAAGATATTGGATAGAAACTTGTTTCATAGAACGAATAAAAGAATGCAGTATTTAATTATTTCGTTCATATATCTTATACGCTTCGTTTTTGTCCAAGTATTGCGTTTTTATCTCGAAATTCATCAATTTTTCTTGAACAATTTCAACAATACAAAATATCCTTGGTAACCAGGCGTGAATATCCAGTTACTAGCGATGTCATGAATGGTTATTCACTCCTGCAGCATTTAAAGGCCAGGTTCATTGACTAATTTTATAGTTGTAGGCAAACAAATACAGTTCCCCATTCGCCTGCCCTTCTCAATGACCATCAACAAGGCACAAGGTCAATCGCTTCAAATGTGTGGAATAATTTGAAAAATCCATGCTCTCCACGTGGTCAATTATATGTTGCATGCTCACGTGTGGGACAGAATAGTAATACCAAATTCAACACCAACTGTTGAACTCAACGCTTACCTCAAAGCGTCGCATCTTTGGAGACATGAGCAGAAACTCATGTTAACGACCAATATGCGCGTAAATCTGCAGCGTAATGTGTCAGCCATATTTTCAAAACAGCTATTGGACATTGGTAATAGAAAGTTACCAGTTGATGCCGATACAAAATATATTTCACTTCCATTGAACTTTTATGTCATTGATCCATCGATCGAACAATTAATTCAGAAATGTTTTCCACAAATTATCACCAATTACAAAAATCACCAATGGCTTTGCGAACGTGGTATTTTGGCAGCAAAAAACACCGACGTCAATTTAATCAACTACGCCATCCACGGGCAGATTTCGGGCGAGTCTGTCACCCACAAACCGATTGATAGCGTCATGAATGCGAACGAGATTTTTAATTATCAAATTGAGTTTTTAAATTCGTTGGATCTTTCTGGTGTATCACCGCACAAATTGTCACTCAATCTCGACACACCAATAATTCTTTTGCACAACATTAATGCACCACGATTGTGCAATGGAACCAGGCTCAGTGACAAACAACTGGAGCCAAACGCCATCTAAGCGACAATTCTGAATGGCAAGTCAAAATGTGAAGATGTGCTTATTCCACGTATTCCCACCGACATGCCATTTGATTTCAAACGACTAAAGTTCCCCGTTCACTTTGCATTCTCAAAGACAATCAACAAGGCACAAGGTCAATCGCTACAAGTGTGTGGATTAAATAAGAAAAATCCATGTTTTTCACGTGGTCAATTATATGTTCCATGCTCACTAGTGGGACAGCCGAAAAATTTATTCGAGTGGTAAATGAGTGACGGGAGGTGAAGGGGTCAAGTAAGGGGTGATTGAAAGGAAGTATGTTGAATAATTTTGGGAGTCTGTGGAAAAGAAAACGCTGGGAGGGTGAGAGACGGAATTTAGGTAGGTGAAGGTGATTACTGCTGCGGGTTTCGCGGCTTGGAATACGAAGGGAAAAAAAGGAAGGATACATCTACATCTACATACTACCCGCAAGCCGCCTCAATAAGCGTGTGGCGGGGGGTGTTAGGACACCAGCCGTTAACACATAAAAAGGAAACGCTCTAATGAAATTTCGCCTAGCATTTATTAAAGTCCCTTATTGTTCGGGGGAAAAACGAATTCCCATACCTATCCGTTCGGCAAAAGGTTTCTCTTAATTTATCGCTTCCGTCGGACCTGGAAATACAGTGGGGTTCTAATATGATATTCTCCGTGTCGCTCTTAAAGATATCTATTCTTAATTGCTAAAGTAATCTAAGCCTAGCGCGTAGCCTCCGAGTCACTAGCGGCTCCCAGCATAATTCTTTTAGCATCTGTGTAACGCTGTCTGTACGCCCGTAGCAGGTTTTGACGAATCGCGTAGCTTTCCTTTGTATTTTATTAAGTTCCCGGATTAAGTATTTCTGCACCGGATCCCATATGCTCGCTGCATATTCAAAGTGTGGCCGGACGAGTGCGAAATAGCACCTCTCTTTTACTTTTTCATCCGAAAATCTTCCCACAATACGCTTGACGAATCCTAGCTTCTTCAGAGCTCTGCCAAAAATATTTCTTATATGTGCTCCCCACGATAGGTTCGAGGTTATCATAACTCCTAGATACTTCACTTCATCTGTCGCCATTATGTTAACACCATCCTCAGTATATACATGGGGATAGATGGACGACCTCCGCAAGAAATGTACCGCCATGCATTTGCTCAGATTAAGTTCGAGTCTCCACTCTTGGCTCCACACATGAACGTTGTTTAAATCCGATGATAGAATTTCAAAGTCAGAGTGATCATTAATTTCGCAATAGATGACAGCGCCGTCAGCAAATAAACGTATTTTAATGCTAATTCGAGAGCATAGGTCATTTATATATATAATGAACAAAAGTTTTGGAACAATGAACGATGGAACGATAAGGAACAATGAACGATTACGCTTCCTTGTGGGACACCTGATGTCACTTAGACTACATCAGAGCTAGTTCCGTCAAGAACTACTTTTTGCTTACGATAACTCAGAAAGTCGCGTATCCAGTTTACTACTGTTTCGTTCAGCCCGCATGACTGTAATTTGTAAAAAATTTGTTGTGAGGTACCGTATCGATATCTAGGAATAATGCGTCCACTTGTCTTTTCGACTAACCAGATTTGAGAACGTCATGAAGAAAGAGCGCGAGCTGTGTTTCACATGATCTACCTTTCCGAAAGCCGTGCTGACAGCCATGGAGGAAGTTACGACTGTCCAGGGACGTCATGATATTGCTAACGACGATATGTTCGAGTATCTTGCCTATAATCGACGTTAATGAAATTGGTCGATAGTTCCCTGGGTCTTGTCTGTTTCCCTTTTTGGATATAGGTGTAATTTTGCAATAATAAACGTTTGCAATTTTCTAGTCTATTGATTCCTGGCAACTACGAGACGCCGCACAGTGGGCCAAAATGAAAAAAAGCTGGCCAAAATTAATAACTCTAATAATTTACCGTCCATATGCAATATTAAGTGCATTTCTAAAGTAATTTGGGCTGATAAACGTGATTTTATCATTATTTTTTCAATATATCATACGGATTAAGCGCTATTAATTGCATAAAACTTAAATATGCAATAACAAAGCTTAATGCCGATGGTTGAGTGGTCAAGTTTAAATTAAAAACTTCCTATTTTAATTACCAAAATAATGTAATTAATAATGCTAGGAACTATAAAATCCTTTTAAAAATTGTCCTAGCAGAATTTTAATGCATAATACATTTTCAAAATTTAGACTACTGCAACGGAATGGGAGAAATTGAAACTTTGTTTCTCGATGAAAATGAACTTGCATAAGTTAAAACGTTTATAATTTTTAGCTATAGTTTACGTAGAATACATTTTCACAAAAAAATAAATATTTAATTGATTTTTTATTGCAAAATTAGTTGAAAATTTGCTACGTTCCTTCGTTTTGATCTTTCGCTAGAAAGTTCAAAGGGTGTAGCAGGCCTACCTAACTCGGTGTCCTGCGGAGAATCTGTAAAAGTACGAATTAATGACATAGAAAATTGAATCTACGCTGAAAACTATAAATTACGATTTTGAAAGAACGTACCGTAGGTAGCAGGAAGGTATTTGTATACTATTGTAGGGAATTTGATTTATTCCTCTATCCATTTACTATTATTAGCTCTGAAGTAGCTCTCCCTTCGCTGTTCCTTGTTCCATTTCTCAAAATATCTCGTGAAAAAGCATGTTTGTAGGCACTTCGTCAAAATACCTTTAGCATCGGAATCTCCATTCAATTGAAACTTTTCAATCAAAAAATCTATCACGACATTTTTTTTCTCACGAGCCGTAATATTTTTTTTATCTCCAATTTTTTCATGAAGCTGTAACCGTGTCACTTCTCTACTCTCCATGGTTTCTCACAAATTTAGTATAAAACACTACAAAACGAAAATAAATAGCAGGTAATCACTTCCATCGACAGCCTTAGTTTCATCATTCTTACATGGGTAGCGAAAAACAAATTACTGACTCGAACTCGGAATCCACTTTAAAAATTAAAATTTTGCTTACCATCAGTGCTTCAAACTGCTTCTCGCATGATTGGAAAGCAAAATATTCCTCGATGGATGTGAAGTACACATAGTGACGGCAAGACGAAACGGAGACGGGTGCAAGGAGACTTTGGTTCCCAGGTGCAAGGAGACTTTGATTCCCAGGTACAAGTAAGTAACTATATCCTCCTTTGAAACGCTTCTAACGTTGAACAGATCAACCCAGTGTTGCACAGCACAAACACTAACAGTGGATGTTCACTCGACACAATCTCTAGGACAACTGATGCTTGTGGTACGCGAAAACAACCAGAAAACCCCTAAGGCAACTAACTAAGCATTCCGTTTGGCGGAACAAGAGGTGGCAAGGGTCGGCAAAAAGAGACACAAAAGGTGTAAAAAGCATAACTTGAGATAGCCACCATCGGATTATGGGAAGTAGAGAAGAGTCATTACTGGCAAGTTGTAAAACCAGCATTGTGGGGCCAGCAAGCACGGAGGGACGCAAATCCTCAACCAGCTGGCGCGGGCGCCTGCCGCTGCACGTGCATGACCACGAGCCTTCCCCTAAACCCCTCGACCACAGCCTGCCCACGATGCCTAAGGGAAATCCGCAATTCATGGAAAATTCCTTCAAAGATATTTTAGCCCATAACTCTGCTGAGAAACGTCCCAACGACCTCCTAATTGTATAATCGCCAGTCTCCAACGTTGCAATTTGCGACAAGATTTAAGTTGAATTTAGCCATTTAAGCAGAATGTGCCAAAATCAAGATGAAAATTATTCATAAAATATCTACTCAAATTACCAATTTCATTGAACTGGCGTTCGTCTTCATGCTAGGAAATCGTATACTTCCTTCCCTTCGCTTTCTTCGCCCCGTTAGTGGCCGCCACTGTGGCCCGAGTGGCCGGGGTGGTATTAAATATAAATGGTTGTTAAAATTCGAATCGCAAGTTATCGCAAAAATTTACTTCTGAATATTGTTCTATACACTTTGCTCTATTACACAGTGCAAATAACTCCGTGTAGCCTGATGTCGATAAAAACGATAATTAACGTTAAACATAAAATTTAATGAAAAAACAGCACAATTTTTGAAAAATTATAAAAGTATTAAAAAACAAGTAAAACGGAACAAAATTTTTCTCTATTTTATTCAATAAGGATCAATTTTTTGGATCAAAGTACTTCAAAACCAATATTTAAAATAACGACTCTTTAATAAGGCTATATATTGAGCTATTTTCCGCGGTAAAATTTTGACCGCCAAAATCACCCTAACATGCTCTACTTTGACCCGCTGTAAAAATTATCGTGGCGTGTTACATGCTCTGTATGGTACCTTATCTTAAAGAGCATATGCTTAAAAATATAAATCAACTGTTTTTGGTTGGCTTGCGCGAACTTCATTTTTCGACTTTTGGCCAGCTTTTTCGGATTTTGGCCCACTGTGCGCCGCCCACTAGGGCTGGTGTCGTGCCCGGCAGCGGGGGAGGCAAGGCCTCCGCGGTCGTCATCACACGAAATCCTTGCACTGCATCATCATCAGAAGATACAAGGGAAAGGAGGGAGAAGAAGAAGAAAAAGAAGAAGAGGAGGAGGAAAACAGGGGTAAAAATAGGAGCTTGGAACGTAAGGACCATGATGAGGGCCGGGAAGCTTGAAAATATTAAGCAGGAAATGTAAAAAGGAAAAATAGATGCTTTGGGATTGTGCGAGGTGAGATGGAAGGATAGCGGGGACTATTGGAGTGATAACTACAGGGTGATCTATAGTGGGGGAGATAAGAGTCAACGGGGGTAGGCATGGTACTGAACACAAAGTTGGGACTGAGGGTGGTAAACATTGAAAAGGTGAGCGACAGGATACTAGTGGTAGAAATAAAAGCACGGCCGACGAATTTCGTACTGGTCCAGGTATACATACCTACGAGCAACCATAGGGAGGAAGAGGTGGAAGAGGTGTACGAGCAAGTAGAAGAAATAATTAGAGAAGTGCCGGGGAAGAAAAACCTGATAGTGATGGGTAACTGGAATGCAGTGGTGGGAGAAGGGAGGCACGGATTAGAAGTAGGAGGGTTTGGGCTAGGAAGAATAAATGATCGCGGTGAAATGGCAGTTGAATTTTGAAGAAGAAATAAATTAGTAGTGACAAACACTTGGTTTAAACATCACCCTAGGCGTAGGTACACATGGAAAATGCCGGGTGATACTGGGAGATACCAAATTGATTATATAATGGTGAGGCAGAGATTTAGGAACAGTGTAAAGAAACTCTCGTAGCTCTCCAGGGGCGGATGCGGACTCGGATCATAACTTGGTGATGATGAAGTGTGAAGTTAGATTCAAAAGGCTTTGTAAAGGTAGGAAGATAAAGAGGTGGAACCTTGAAGCATTCACTCACGCAGTGATTCAACCCGAAGGTTGGTTTGGATAGTTGAGGGTAGAGCTTAACCCGGACTAAGCCACAGACGTGTGAATTTCACACATTCAGGGTAGGGGGGCCAGTTCCTTTCCCTGGGCCACCTCGCACTCCCAAGGATTTTTGCTCGGGGGCGTTCAAAGGCGTCACCCGGATTTGAACCCGGGACCCTTCGATCAATAGCCAAGTGCTCTACCCACTAGGCCATCACGCTCCCCTTGAAAATGTTATCGGGTGGTAAGAGAGGTCAAACTATACCAAAGCTTAAGTACAAAACAGGGAAGATATTAATCGAACAGGAAGATATCCAAGAAAGATGGAGATAATACGTAGAGGAGCTATATGACAGCGAGAATAGACCCCTTAGCCTAGATCTAGAGGATGAAGGAACAATATATAAGGATAGCCTTGGACCAGAGTTACTTGAGAGTGAAATAGAGAGGGCACTAAGAGAGATGAAGGGTAGAAAAGCCGTGGGAGCCGAAAACCTACCTTCGGAGCTACTGAAGAATCTAGGTAGTAAGGGGAGAAAATCGTTTTTCGAACTTATTCGCAGGATCTACGAGGAAGGAGTATGGCCAGAGGATTTCGTGAAAACAGTATTAATACCTATCCCGAAGAAGAAGAAAGCGTCAAATTGCGAGGAGTATAGAACAATCAGTTTAATTTCGCACGCAGCAAAAGTGTTGCTTAGAATACTAAATAGAAGGTTGGAGAGCAAAGTGCTATTTAGGCGATTACCAATTTCGGTTTAGGAAGGGGAAGGGAACCAGAGTTGCGATTGCGGTAATGAGGACACTTATAGATAGAAACATAGAGCATAATCAGGATGTATTCGCTTGTTTTGTAGATTTCGAAAATGCGTTTGACAGAGTAAACTGGGAGAAACTAATGCAGATACTGGGGAATATAGGAATAGATTGGCGTGATAGGAGACTCATCCCAAACTTATGTATGGGGCAGAGGGCTCAGGTAAGGGTAGCTGACGGTGAATCAGGGTGGGCAGTTATAGGTCGGGGATTACGGCAAGAGTGCCCGTTGTCGCCTTTACTTTTTAACATATTTGCTGAGGAAATGGTAAGAGAGGCATGGGATGAGCTAGATGTGGCAATGAAAGTAGGAGGCCAGTGGATAAAGTCGGTTAGATTCGCAGACGACCAGGAGTTGGTCAGTCGGTCATCGAAAGGACTGCAAACTTTAGTAGATGCACTGGAAAAGCAGTGTGAGAAATACGGAATGAAGATAAATAATAGGAAAACAAAAGTAATGAGATTCTCTAGGACAAAGAAAGCGAAGCTGGTGATAAGAGTAGGAAATCACAAACTGGAGCAAGTAGAACAATTTAATTACTTGGGTAGTACGCTAGAAGAAAGACGACATAGTAGCAAAGACATTTGGAGGAGAATAGCGCTTGCGAAGGGAGCGTTCAATAATAGAAGGGAGCTGATGACGGGGACCTGGGACCGGGGATGGGGGTAAGGATGTAAAAAAGAGGCTAGTGAAGAGCTTGGTATGGAGTGTGGCGTTGTATGGGGCAGAAACGTGGACCTTGAGAAAGGAAGACGAAAGTAGGCTGAAGGCTTTTGAGATGTGGGTGTGGAGGAGGATGGAGAAGGTGCGTTGGACGGAAAGGAAGACAAATGAGGAAGTGCTTGACATGGTGGGCGAGGAGAGGAAACTTATAGATGAGATTAGGGAAAAACAGGGTAGGTGGCTGGAAGGGGTAATGAGGGACGATGGTTTGCTGAAGGCCGTGATAGAGGGTAGGATGTTGGGTAAGCGGGGAAGGGGAAGGAAGAGAATAGGTTATATGGACGGGATGAAGAAAGGTAGGACTTATGCTGAGATGAAGAAAGAAATACTAGAGGTAGAATGGGCACGGCACGTGTAAGAGTTCGTTGGATATTCTCTGACTTTCATAACAACCTACCTCTAACCGGTAGATTACTGTAATGAATGAATGAATTGGTATCTTTCCATCAGACAATGAGTTCTTGAATATTATGTCTAAGAATGGTGCGATCTGTGGTGCTAATTCCTTGAGGACACGCGCGGGTATTCCCTCCGGACCCAGAGATTTACTATTTTTTATCGACTGTAGCTGTTTAGTTATCCCATCGCATTGAATAGTGATCTCTTTCATCGTTTCCTCAGTGAATGAATTGTCAAAATTACATGCAGTATCGTCTGTAGTGTATACTCTTTCGAAGTGGGAATTTAACGTGTTAGCTTTGTCAATATTTTCGGTGACAAGTTTGCCATCTTTATCAAATAACGAATCTATGGTTGAAGATTTTCCCTGAAGCTCTCTCACATATGACCAAAAACATTTCGGATGTCGGTGGATCGGAAATTGCCGTTGATGGCAGACTGGAGGAAATTCAGGTCATGAACTTTTCGGCGGGTTGACAAAGGGGAAATTCCAAGAGATTGCATTATTTCGCTATGGGATGAGCTACGCTGGTGGGGCACACGGTGACGGACAGTCGATGTGAAAAATATAAGGGGACGTTCCAAAAGTTTTAAGCTGTTGGGACAGGCAGTTGACCATATTAATGAGCAGTACTCAACAATGAAGAGTATACATCCAGTTAAGATCGTTTTTAGTGCTAGGTGGTCTTATATTTCAGTGAATCTGTAGAGGATTCCCACAACGGACATAACTTTCGACTTATTCTCTCTGAGATGAGGGTTGAAGATCAGTTTGCCGTCGAAGGTAACGCCGAGGTCCTTATGCAAGGTGGTGACAGGGATCGTTTTTCCGGATTATTGATATTGGTTGTGTTAGGGTTTTGAGTTTAATGAAAATGACATGGAGGCTGACTTTAAAGGATTAATGTTAGTTTTTACATATTGCGCCAGTCTTCAAGTGAGCATAGGGCAGATTGGAGGGATTGAGAGCCGGCAGTGGTGTCAATTCTTTTGAAAACTTTGCAGCTGTCTGCGAAAAGAAGAATCACGCAGGCATAAGAGAGAGCGAAGGAGAAGACCGAGGACGCTACCTTGAGGGACGCCAGAGGGAACGGGAAGAATAGGGGAGGAAAGACCCTCGACCACCACTCTCTGCGAACGTTGAGTAAGGAAGTGAGAAAGGGTGTCTAAGAAAGGACCGTGAACATTGAAAGCATTTTCCAGGTTATCTAATAAAAGTGTATGATTCACAGTGTCAATAGCTTTGGAGAAGTCTATGTGACATCAAGTTGCTAAGAGACTTCGAGTGCAGAAGTGATGTGCGGGTGAAATAGCGATAGATTGGTTGAACAAGAGCCCCCAGGAAGAAAGCCGTGGTGATTCGGTGAGATGTAGGGAAGGGTGAAAGATAAGAGACTGTCATGGAGAATACGCTCCAGTAAGAGAGAAAGAGTGGGGAGAATAGAGATGGGACGATAGTTATTAACACTTCCTTTGGTGCCAGACTTCAACATGGTGATTATGTTACCAGTACTTTAATTTTATACTATAAAAATCATTGTCTTTCATTTATTTTGTTCATGTAAATATGTCTGCTTCGTATATGTGTGCCTACTTAGAAAGAAAAAGAGGCATTGCAACGTATGCCGGGCACAGCTAGTAAGTTATAGATAAACCCTGATATAATAGGCTCTTAGTAGGTCTCTTTCAGTGGCAATTGAAAATAAATAAATACCCAGCTAAGATTCTTTCTAAGATTTCTACTCTTGAAATTCCACGAAAGGAAACAGGAAATAAGATGTCGACTTTGAACTTCCTAATGAAACCACTTGTCATGCTGCGGACTCCAAGGAAAGGGAACTATCTACGGAATGGAAGAGAAATTAACTGCTGAGGAAGAAGGGGAAGCCAAAGGGGTTAAGCAAAGAGAAGATGGACATTGTGGGTGGTGGGAAAAGAAATTGCGTCGGTAGGTTTGGTTCAGAGGCCTAAGGAGACCGCACGATTGTCTGCGGAGACGAAGGGATGGCGATGGCTGTGATCTCACATGGGAAGAGGGTTAGGGCCAACGCCTCCCCCCCCCCTTCTCCCTCTCTCTGACCTCCAGCGTCTCAGAATATGCAATGAATGCTTGGCGGGAGTTATAAGACAAGCAACTAGGGCGGAGTCTCCCTGCATCCGCGTCCACCCCATTGGAGATGAGGCTTTGGCAGATGGAGAATTCGCGCGCGAAGAGAGTGAATAGATGGAGATTCGGCGAAGCAATAGGCTTAACCATACGTGTCAACATTAAGAAGCATCCGAAGAGTTACATAAAAAGTGGCAAAAATATTAGGAATATATGTCACAAAGGTAATAAATTCAGGAGGCATACGTTAGTTAATAATTTAACAGGTGAAAAAGAAAGATTTCACATTAGATAGGCGTGATTAATAAGAGTGTGAAAAATAACCTTCATTGCATCATTCAATCGAAACCTGTTGAATCATAATTGTGATTATCTGCAGTTATATATTCAAATACAGATATTGTGGTGCTTTCCACTTCATTTCCTATCAATTAGCCGCTTCATTCTTTCATAAGTATTCCTTCCTTTAACGTGTCTCGAAATTTTGCTTGATGAATCCCTTCCTTGGCCTTTCTCATTAATTGTGCGAGGAATATTAGTCCAACGATATTCACAAATTTTGGCGTCAAATACATAAACATAGAAGTAACACATCAATGTGATTGAGGGTGAAAACCTAAATTTCGCGGAATTCCACAGTAAACTTCAAAACGTAATTACAGAGCTCTGCGATTCCCCAACACAAAGATTTATGAAATCGACCTTTCACTACCAAGTGGCAACTCCCGGAATGGGCTCCAGGATTTCAGGAAATTGCACTTTTCTGCTTCCAATTTAGATTTGATGATCAATAGTTTAGTGAATCGTAAATTCATTTGATTCGGTTCTGAAGTTCAGTTAGCACACTGTCAAAAAAAAGGTGGTGAACACAAGAGTGAACGAAAAACGATTGCTGAAACCACAAGAAGTTTTGCAGTAAGAGACTCAATAAGGATAAGAGAGAGCTTTTCAGAGAGAGAATACGGTCAATGGACAGCGAAGAAAACACCAAGATAATTTTTTAACGTGAGCGACAATGTTAGTCGCTTGCGAGAAGTGTGCATAAATACCGCTGCAGAAGTAGGAATAGCGCAAGAAAAGAATAGATAAGGACACGAAGATGCTGAATAAATAAGGAAGAATGATGGAAGATAAGAGCTTGGTAGACGGACGGAGATTGAAAGTGCGACACCACTCGTGGGATGTGCGATGAACGCAGTTCCTATAGAGGAGGGGGAGGGAGGAAAGTGGAAGTGGGATGGGTCGGAGTTGAGATATAGATAAAGATACCGTAGGAATACGAGGAAGGAAGGGTTACGCGGTTTACGCTTGGGGTGATGGGAACGGTGGGATGGTTGGAGGCCTAAGCTTCTTGCAGCTGCACCAAGACGCAGACACTTGGCCGTCTACTCCCACAGCGCCCCCCTACACCTCCCCACTCCAACCCCACCGTTCTACCCACATGAGCCGGGCCCATTGCCTATGCCGTCCTATGAAGCGAGGAAAATTTGCATACGAAGTAACTGCGCGCGACTCGCTGATGCGTCCGTGCCTTGATGAATTGGACGAGGTGGCGGGGATGTTCATGTTTAACGGGCGGTTCCAACACCCACCGCGTCCTCTCCTATCGCGGTTCACTTGTTCTACGCCCGCAGACTTTCCCCTTTGACGAGGCGATTCCTGTTCGCGAGGCTTTTAGTCTTGTGCAGGTTTTACTTTTTGCTTCGTTTTGTTTTAGAAGTGGTGATCCGAGTTTAGCTAGTCGATTCTCCGAACGCTTTCTGCCTTGCGTGGGCAAGTTCATACGCATTACCTCCTGACGCGTTTTACCTCTCATTTCAAGGTGCTAAGCCTTTATCTCGCGCACGCTGTTTTTATTCCGAAATCTTTTCCGATGCCTAATTTTACGTGGACATTTTGCAGAGATGCTCTTACAACGAAAGTCCTGCGACAGCTTCAGTCATTAGACGTTTTGCCCATTTACGCTTACAACTATGCAAACGTATACAATATACATTCTTACTTCTTCCATTATAACGATTCTTATGCGTCTCATACGTTCTTCTGTTGCCCAAACTTACTTTTCATGACATAAGAAGTTTAACCTGGTTATTTTGTTATGCCAAATTCAATCTAAGTTTTTGCAAATAATACTTCCAAAAAATAAATTTGCTGTAGCTTATTGAAAGTCCTTTTTCAGCTCCCCTATCCAACAAGTAAAAGATGGAAGTCTTGCATTGATGACCATGTCAACCAAAACTATGAGAGGGAGTGTGTCGGGGAAGCAGTCGTGGGTTATGTGTGAATACGTTTCTGCGTGAGCGGGTGATGACATTTCGTGGCCATCGAGCAACTTGAGGCGTCGTTTGTGGTTGGCCCCGGGTCAACTTTCGGACATTCATGGAGCCGTTTCAACCGTTACGCCGCAGACAAAGTGAAACCGATGGATGCTTAATTGGACGCCACTTCTAGTGAGATGCGCTCGCAAGTAATATCCCTACTAAGAGAAAAAAAGTTTCCTCAGCCAAGTACAAAATCAAATTATGCATATACCATTTATTCTTTGCCTTTCATTTTTTGTTCATGTTTTTCCTTCTATTTCAGAGTTATCGTGGCAGTATTTACAATACCCTCCAGCTACACTCCTTGTATGTAGATTCATTCAATTAGAGGAAATTTTTCCACTTCCTAATACCATTTTCGCCTTCATTACCTCTAACGTTTTCTCGATCACAGCATTTAAATTCCTTTATCCAAATTATTTTCGTCTACGTTTTATTATTAATTTAATTTTTAGGCATTAATGCCGTGAAACGTGTCAGTACGACCGACACGTTGTGACATCGGAAGGTTAGATGAACTAAAAAATTTATTTGCAGCAATAAACGAAAGGGAAATTAAATTATAGTTTAAATAAAAGGTATTTTATTTTTTACAGAGAATTAAATATATATGAAAGGGTTTGGTAATGAATGATATAATATAACGTGAAAACAATACCGGAAAGGAGAGTGGAAGGGGAAACAATGAAGAAGTAAGCTTTGGTATGCCATTCATAAACAGGGTCCCGAACGATAAAGACGCGAAGCAAGGAAAGTCATGGGAAAATGTTATGTGAACCATTAGAATGCAGGACTGACAATACTGACAATGAGTGATGAAGAAATAATTTTGGAGGAGAGGATGCAGGTGTTTGGCGAGACTGAGGATGCATCCATAGCTGGTCCAGAAGGTTGAATGGACAGCTCGAGAGGGACAAATGTAAATCTATGCCCAACGGGAGCATAGAGGATTCCATATGGCACACCGCAGAGTTTACAGGGCAACCAGGATAAGTGAAAAACATTAAAAAATATATTGGGGCAGACTAGTTTGATTTGAAGATAGAATAAAGTAAAATGATGGTGTAATGATGGATAGATGGCATTTAAAAAAACGATGATGGAAGATTAGCGTGCATATATGTACGACCTCTATCTGTAATTCACTGCTTTCTATTTCCAAGATTATTTCATATTTTGATAAGGATTGGAAATGACTCCTTTTTGTAAATACATGTTTACGAATAGTAAAGTTTAAATTTCATTAATTTTAACTCATTTGTGATTATAACCTTGTATAACGATTTGTACCAACGGCAGCCGGGCAAGCTGAACCTAAGGTAAGGTCGTGCGTGCAAGGCAATTTAACCCGATGCAAAGAGGAGTGCTACAGCCTATTATCCGTATCACATTCTACATACTTTATCGTAGTTTTTACACTTATTCTGTTTCTCCTCCTGTTACAGCGATGATTTGTTTTTTTCCTGAAATATTTATTACAATGTGCAGGTAAATCAAGCATAGTACTAATAATTTATAAAAGCTATATCACTAATATTCCATATGCTACGAGGCTAATCAAGTTGGTTGTATGAATTTATTCCTGTCTGCCGCAAATACGGCAATTTCTACGTAAGTTGGTTGTGTTGGAACCCCATCGAAATGTGCTGTAGAGAAAGGGGAAGTTTGTAATTTATCTTCATCCTATAATTGCAGCCTTTCTCGATGTAAACACTAATTAGTTAATTTTATTTATGACTTCATGTTATTTGCATTTTTTCTGTATTACATATCCCAACATGAAGTAGTTTCGATGACTGCGCCTTTTATTTTTGATTACCCTGCTATCATTACAATATAAATTCGCGATATTTATTGATCTCTGCTCTAATTAGCAAAGGGAGAAAGAAAAGACTGAAATTAGTAGATGATATCAATAGAACGAATAGCCATAGTTTAGATTTTAATAAAACCAAAATTATAGATTATGACTATAAATTATAGATTATTAATTTACACAAAAGACTTTTTAAAGAAATGGTCCACGTCAGGAAACACCCAAATACATGAAATTTGAGAACGGATATAGATAAATTAAGCAGAATTTACACAAGTCTTATACAATAAATCTAAAGGTATTATTTATAATTTAATAAATGCTTTTTAAGTGTTTTACGTGAACAAAATGTGATGAATGTTTTTTAATTGATGTTATTGTTATCTTTGTATTAATATAAAGCATTTTTCACGATTTTTCTAAATTAATGTTTGGTGTAATCTGGTGTGTTCTCTTGCTGCCAAGAAACTGTTTATATTTGCCATGTAAATTGGAATGGTTGATATCATTTTAGTGTAATTAAAATTTCACAGGTTTGTTGATATTTGTTAAATTAGTGTACCCGATAAAAAATGTACAGTTTAGTTATCACCAAATTTGTTATAAGAATTGTTATTTTTCTGTTTCAACCTGTTTATGTTGTTAATTTTGTTTTATGGTTTTCAATTAGCCCTGAGGATGGCAATAAATTTGCCGAAACGTTGGCAGTGACATAAAGGAATTTTAATCGACCAAACCTCAAGAAATTAAGAGAAGAGATTATTTATACGTGGTTAATAAATAAATTAACTAATTAGCAAAGGGAGAAAGAAAAGGCTGAAATTAGTGGATGATATCAATAAATATAGGAACATGTTTGGGACAGATGCGGATGGAGACACAGTGGAAGCACACACCTACCAAGTGACAGAAATTAGCACGATGGTAATTGCCAGATGGTACCAGATGGAGACACACCTACCAAGTGACAGAAATTAGCACGATGGTAATTGCATTGATGTTTCTTGAGCTGAACACTGGGATTGATGGGAATTAAAACATTTGCATTTAGCCCTGAGCAACACGTACGTGTCCGCGAGATTAGAAACCTCTCCCAGGGGATGGTCACCTGGATGACATAAATGCACGCCTAGGAGTCTATTTCCTCTGCCCCTATTGACAATTTCGATTGATCTTTAATTTAGTTTACTTGTAAATTGCTCTCTTCTTTATTTACATGCATTTATCTATTCATTCATCACATATATATTGCATGGTGTTTGAGGGACTACGCGTTTATATCGATAAACAATGAAAAACCTCAAATATTGTTTGCATTCTTAATATTATAATACACATGTTATGCTTGACATTATAAATCAACAAGAAATTTACCAATTTACCATTACGTTGCTAATACCTATACGTTGTCCAGATAATTCACCATTTGGAGACTGTAAGGTGTTTTTTGTATGCCTCGGTTTCAAATGTGTTCAGGTTATACCGTAATTGAAAGGAATTATTAAAAAAAGGTTGAGAAACGAAATCATTCCAGGTGGTTGTAGTTTTATTTTACGCCAAATTTAACTCGTGGTTTGCGTTTAGTGCTACAATCAAAGGCAACCCACATTTGCCCTATATTCAAAGCAGCGAGCATGAGATCTCCTTGGGAACACTAAAATGAGTAAGCTCAATACATTTCAAACAAGAAAACTATCACCCGAGCTCGTATACGAGAGGGGAAGGAAAAATAGAACAAAGGTAACCTGACCGCCGTGGCTATTACATACACCGAAGTCTTGAGACCTTAAAATGGATAAAAGTAAACGATTGGAAAATATTGGCGACCAGTCGATGGAAATCTATGGAGTCGAGTGAGCCAAAGGTGGAAGAAAGGCGGAATAAAGGTGCAGCAAATCAGAAAACCGGTTCTTTCGCTTTGAAAAGGAAAACGGCGGTCGCCGATACTTCGTCATTCATCTCAATTTGATTGTCCCGAACATCTACTTAACGGCCCCGCTCGGTTTCCATTTCAGCATTTGCCGCGACCCGCGCGCCAAAGCGAGGGATTCAAAGGGGAGAAGAGCGTCGCTGTTTATGGCGGCGGGCGTTGGAGACGGACGTTGACTGATGAGATTGAGTTTGTTTTGCCTTCGCCACTCGAGGCAAAGGCACTCGTTCGCTGGCTCCTTGACTCGCACTTGGCGTGTACGCTTGGGCCCACGGGTGACGCCGTTCTTCTCGGTGTCGCTGGAGCGCCAGAGACGACGCAATAATAAAAGTCTCGATGCGAGCAAATCAATTTGCATTATGCACCTCTCATCCCATTGTCCTCTTTTTCTCTGGATAAAACACTCCTCCTCCCATCAGTGGTAAAGGAAGGGTTCGGGAATTCCAATTCCAATGAATGGAAGACCATTCAAAGGACCCCGAGCCTAATTGTAAGATCGCTCGTGAAGTGGAAGCTTGATTCCTTCAGAGAGCAGAAATATGAGACGGTATTGTTACTACCTCTTCCTTTAATGTTCTATTCAATCGAGGCGGATTAGTGGTCCCATTCAGGAAGTATTCGACTTCGGCAATGCCGTGGACGTGACGCGAGGGCCTTTAATGTTGCGACATTAAAATGTGTCATAATGATGTTCAAAGAAAATATTATTACCAGCTAGAAATATTACCTCAAAGATTCGTGCGGAGTGTTACGCTGTATGACTCAGAGCCATGGACCATTGGAAAGCTGTATCAAAAAACAATATAGGCTTTCGGTACTTGGTGCTGGAGGTGGATTCTGATGATCAAATGGATCGGAAATGAGGAATTGTACAGTAGATTAGAAGAGGAGAAAGCTAAATAGAGCATTATATCAAGAACAAAGGGTCAAGATGGATATGTGACACAGAAACTTTGTAAGAAGAAGAATAGAAAGGGAAAGTCGAAGGACTTTTTCTCAATGGCCTGAATTATTAGCCTTCTTGAAAAGTGAAAATTGCAAATGCTCAGCGCTTGAGGGTAAACCATCACCATAATTAGCATGCGAATAAGGCGCGCCCTCCGTTTATGTCCGTTTTTCTTTCGCTTCACCATTTCCAATCACCCGCGAGTAACATTAGCATTGTTTCTAAGAAAGATATTAGAAGTTACCTTGAGCTCCCGTCCATATAGTTAAACTGTACATGCTGCCATCAATTTCGTTATTCTTTCAGATTTAAATACTCAATCGATCAGACTTCCACGCTGCATTGGTGATTTATCAATTAGTGAAAAGACTTTTCATGAAGCACAGTAGTGGGACCAAAAATACAAATACATAACAATTTATATAAAATGATCAAGGACAAACGGCATGTGCAACGCACAAAATCATTTTCATCTTCAATCAATTAGCATGAAAAACGTTTTTAGTCGCTAAATTTTGTATCAACTGCGATCCGGATGTTTTCTTTACCCGAGCGAGATTGGTGGAAGTTTAGACGCCGAAGACACAGGTGGCATGCTGAGCTGTGCTTCAGATGGCAAAGAGTGGGCTTTGGGACGAACGGGAGGGAGAGAATGAAGCTAGAATTACGGAGGGTTCTGATTCGGATAAAGGAAGCAGGTTGTATTTCAGCGTCGGGAAGAGAAGGTTGCTGCCATTCGAGGCACTCCAGCGCTGGGGTGAAGAGGACGAAGCGGGCGAAGGGAGATGAACGGGAGGATGGGCGTGGAAGTCCGCACTGAGGTTCTTCGGGAGGGGGGAAGAGTGAGGATGTTTTATTTACAAAATAAATGAAGGTTGATGCTCTGAAGAAGGGGCAGTGATTTCCCAGTGGCAGTGTAAAGAGGAAAAATGAGAGGGCCTTCGACCTAAGAAGACTCCATGTCAATAACGAAATGAAAAACAGGAATCGGACAATTATTTCCATTTACTCTCAAATAAATTTCCAAAAATGATAGTGTTTTTAAAGATCGTATCGTGAAATTAGATACCTTCCGTTTCACCTTTCGTTTTTCCTCCTGCAAAAGTTAAATGACGATTTAAAACATTATAAATGAAAAGAGTAGACCTATTTTTGTAGGTTAAATATTTTTGAGCTGTCTCAAGCTTAATACCGCATTGAGATACATTTTATTTTTTTAATATTCGTATTATTTGTTTCTAAGTATATACCTAGAGCTTTAAAAAAAGTGCGAGTAATAAGTGGTGCTCATTGGGAATTAGCAGAACTATTTAAATTCCAACGCCTTACAAAGGAATCAAATAAGAAATTACAGAAATACATTACATTTCAATCATATGAAACGATTTTAATAAATTCAACAGATTCAGGCAAGACTTGGACTTGTACCTGATGATGGCTCTGTGAGCTGAAACGCGTTGTACGCATTCGAGAAATTTGTGGAAAAGTGCAATTGTTTCTCTTATATTACGATTTTAATAGTAACTCGAGGGAATGGATAACAATAGTAGTTCATTGCTTTGCGATTATAAATTTTCTCGTAGATATAAATAGTTTGATTACTGCATGATACAGATGTGGGTTGTGAGCTAAATTTGGGTTCGGGCAGTCAAGGATTTAAGAGATGTAATTGTAAGATTGCTTTTTATATTAATCATAGGAAAATTTTAAATAGCAAAATGTTATTTTCATAAGTTTTAAATATGAATTCGACTAATGAGCAAGAAATAGATACTACATCCACATCTTATTTTGATAAAAATTTATCGCTGAGCTCCCACGCACAATTTGATTTTTGGCCGCGAGGAAACAGCATTGTTTTCATTTTCACCATCAATTTTTTTCTGCGGTAGAGGCTGACTGTTTGTGAAGTGGTCCGCACAACAAACAACCCCTCCGTAGCCCATTACTCTCCAATTAGCGCGGATGGAATCCCAACACACGCATATCTCCAATGGCCATCCAACAAACAGTTGGTGGGCGGGTGGGCGGGGCATAAGGATGAGGGAAGAGGAGGTGCGAGAGGCGGGAAAAGAGAACTATGGGGACGGGGTAGGAGGCGGTGGAACCAAATTAGCCAACGACGCCCCCAGCAGCTCATTATTGTCCTGTGACCCTTCGCACGCTGCCTTTCCGGTCCCCACAACATCTCCACATCCTTGTAAAGCCGTCACCTCTTGTTGGGGGCTGAACGAGCCGGGCGAAGGGCCCAAATACTCATGTTCCGAGGCTGCGAGACGGACCAAAACCTGGCAACTACGGATTCGAAGCAATAGCGATGGAAATTGAACACTCATTTATGTTTGAAACAAGCGGAAACGTTCCCAGAAACCATTTGTAGCTGCAAATCGAGGGTGTGGCGAAGATTTAAAGTGATCCACTCATGCAGCCACCGAACAATAAATGTAGTTTTTTTTTAAAACGACAGCAAGAATTCATATGAGACTGAAATAATACAGGGAGTAGACTGAAATATAACCCTATGTAAATTGTAGATATATTAATGATGAGGTACTTCGTGAGAGCATTTATATTACTGTTTCAATAATGTGCGTATGTGTTCATATGGACCTGTGCCCGTTCATGCTAATTCCCATCGGGCGTGGACCGCGGTCCGAGCTGGGCTCAAAGGCTAGCGGAACGGGCAGGGTCGGGACGAATAAAAGATGACGGTGAAATCCTTTATCGTATTGGCTGACCATCCTCTTAGTTTCACAATACTCTATAAAGATCACTTAAGTGTCCATCTCATGACCCACACCCACGACTTTCCAACGAAAAAAGCCTGTATTTCAACACTATTGTAGTAGTGGTAAAATTGTATTTTATGTTGAGTTTCCTTTAGACTCTTAAGGCCGTTCTGCTCTCTTCATTTTTTGAGTTTTCATCAAATATTATGTGTACAATTGCATTTACAGAGACAGTCATTACTATAAAGAGAAAACATTTACCAACTTTGAGTTATAATACTTTTAATACCTGGGCTTGTTTTCATATTTTTTCAGAATGTAAGACATTTTGGAAGGTAGAAATAATCCGAAAATAAAAATATCGGATTTCTTTCAAAATTTTTATTCGTCCCTTACTTTCCCGAAGTTATATCCCAAAACTTCGCCAAAAACCCTCCTCCTGCTACTTCGGACGAAAATCACATTACTAAGCGTATGTCATTAGGATGTGTAATTAATATTGGGTTGAAGAGATATATTTCGCGTTTTGGTGGTACACTATCCTCAGTAAATGGATGTGCGTGTATTAACACCTTATTTCCAATGCCCAGGAACATAATAACGGTTTCATCCCCAAGATCATTCCTAATAGGGCCGCTGCGCCAAAGGCTAGCAACCTCTTTAGTTTAACCACGTATATATTACTGTTCACTGGTGTTCACAAATATACCAAAAGAACAAATTTCAATACTACAAAGATGACAGAATTGTTATATACGATATTTATATATGATATCTCACGCGATGGACATGTCAGCCCGTATTATGGGATGCTAACTTGGTTAAAAATTGAAGAAAGACGTATGCTGCAAATGGGTATATTTGTTTTTAAATTATTAAATGTTAACGTTCCACTGCATTTATATGAACAATATGTATATAATCAGGACAAAAAAAGCGAATGACTAGAAATAATATGAACTTAATTATACCATGCCATAGAACAACTACTTACAATAAATCATTTTATGTAACATCGTGTAAATTGTGGAATTCTCTTCCTCAGAATATAAAGACGTTGTCATCTGTGTATGCATTCAACAGAGCTCAGAATCAGTATTCATGTTCTAAATATTAGTATACTAAAGGTACCTTTACTTATTTCTTTGTTTTATTTTTGGTAAATTATGTAATATTAGTGGCTGTTTATACAAAGCACTGTAAGTGTTTTGCCTTTAAACTTTTTATGTCATTCTTCCCGAGACAATACCTACCTCTAATATTATGTCTCCTGCATGTCATTATGTAGCTATTAATTTACTTTGTTTTTGTAAATCCTATCAGCAGATTAAAATATACATAAATGTAAATGCCATGTACTTGTGCTCCATAGTACTAAGTATATAGTCCCAGAGTAAATACACTTTATCTTATCTTATCATAACAGAGATTTACAGGGTAAAAGATCTGACTTTTTTGGCAGCTTCTAATTTCTAAGACGACCTCACCAAAAGATTTTCCACTTTTCATTTGAGGTAGTCGGGGGATAGTCAATATAATTCTTGAAATACTTCCGCTCACTCTGCATATTCATTGCCAACATTTTTAGTGTAACACTAGTGTTTCAGTGTAGGTGTTCTAGGTGTAGGCAATTAAAGGAAAATATTTTAAGGAGAGGTAGAAATTGCAATACATAATCTATTATCCATTGCGACAGGTTTCCCTAACTTCCCCGCTACGGAGTTACGCTCGTGAGTTACGGGCGGCCGCTAGTATAAGGGGGTAAATTTTTAAGCATTGATGAAAATATCTAATTATTTCTAAATTAATGACAAAACAGAGGGGGCGGACAATGCTTTGGATAATTTAAGTTCTTTGGTAAATGTAGTTTGTTTACGATACATCACCTCATTTTGTTACCTACGGGAACTTCCCGAGATTTATTCAAAAGTTGCCGTAATTGTTCGCTCTGGAGCAGAATGTTTGGCAAGACTTCTGAAATTTGAGTGTTTACGCAAGGAAAATATCACCAAGCCTATCGTCTTAATCAAGCACATTGGCTATCAGTGCATTCAGTACACTTTCGGCTTGACCAGCAATTGGCCACGCACGATCGAAGCCATAGATACCTATCGCAGGCACTCCGTCCAGGAAAAACGCCGGAAAACCGGTCTTTAGTGCTCCCAGCTCACCCCACAGTAGGCACACTTAATTGTTACTTCAGCACATCCCATTCTGCCTTCATTAACGAGACGGAGAAGGCGATCGAGTTTCCCAACTCCTTCCGCGATGCCCGATATATTGACTCCGCGCCTCTCCGCCACGTAGCGCTAACTTGGAGGTGTCCCGACGCTCCGCCTCGTCCCTTCCACGCTCGCCTCGGCCTCACACCGCCTCATCAAGTCGCATCACTCAGTTTCATTCTAATATAGCTTTATTTAAAGTACTCCAGCAAAAAAAACGGAAAGCCACGCGCGTCCTGGGTGTGAGTGATCAAGAGTTTATTGGTTGGTTGAGTTCCAGCAGGAAGGGTTTGACGGGACTCAATTCAAAACGTAGACGATGTGGGAAAGTGGCTGAAACTCTACCGCTCGTGATAAACCACTGTCCGACATCTTCCCCATCACTACCCATCTTATGTCTAGCTAGTTAGTTCATACGTTTAAAGACTAGTCAAGATTCAAGAGAAAGTGGAACTGTTCAAGAAAAGAAGAATTTGATGACAATGAAGCCTTCTAAGAGCTTTCAATACAGTACATCTGCCATCATGACGTTTCAACTGATTTCATGGCCAATCAAGAAAGCTTGTTCGACGAGTCTTCATTGGAGTTTGACGTAGAATTCGATAGTGTGAAACGGGCTATTACAGAAGGCACCACAGAACCACTGTCGAATGTACACCAGAGAACCACTGTCGATGGATCCAGTAATACACGCAAAGGGACCCTCACTACACACTCA